>CM051520.1:53124693-55624693 GCA_028015205.1 Mytilisepta virgata
ACCCTAAACTCAAACCTAACTCTAACCCTAACCCTAGCTCAAAACCTAAACATAAACTCAACGTTTACCCTAACCCTAGCCGTAACCCTAACCCTAACGCTTACCCTAACTCAAAACCTAAACATAAACCTAGCCCTAACCTTAACCCTAAACCTAAACCTAACACTAACCCTAACCCTAAACCTAAACATAAACCTAACCCTAACCCTGACCCTAAACATAAACCTAACCCTAACCTTAACCCGAACCCTAAACCTAACTCTGAACCTAACCCTAAACCTAACCATAACCCTAACCCTAACTTAACCCTAACCTTAACCTAACCCTAATCCTAACCCTAGCCTTAATCCTAACCCTAAACCTAAACCTAAACCTAAATGTTAAACTAACCCTTATCCTAAACCTAACCTAACCTAACCCTAACCCTAACCCTAACCCTAACCCTAATCTTAACCCTAGCCTTCAACCTAAACCTAAACCTAACCCTAAAACCTAAACCTAAACCTAAACCTAAACCTAAACCTAACTCTAACCCTAATCCTAAACCTAATCCTAAACCTAACCCTAGCCCTAACCGTAACATTCCCTTTACAGTAACCCTAATCTTAACCCCAACCCTAACCCTTACCCTAAACCTAACACTAATCCAATTCTAACCCTAAGACTAACCCAAACCTAACCTAACCGTAACCCTTGCCTAACCCTAACCCAACCCTTACCTTATCCTAAAACTAACCCTAACCCTAATTCTAACACTAAGACTAACCCTTATCCTAACCCTAACCGTAAAATTCCCTTAACAGTAACCCTAATCTTAAGCCTAACTCTAACACTTATCCTTATCATTACCTTTACTCTAACCCTAACCCTTACTTAACCGTAACCCTAATCCTTACCTTAACCATAACCTAATCCCTAACCCTAACCTAAACCATAAAACTAACCATAACCCCAACCCTAAATCGAACTAAACCCTATCACTTACCCTAACCCCAACCGTAACCCTTATCCTAACCCTAATTGTAACCTTCCTGCAAGCGTAGCCCTAATCTTAACCATAATATTTATCCTAATCCTAACCCTAATTCTAACCTTAAGACTAACCCTTACCAACCGTAACCCTTATCCTAACCGTAGCCCTAATCTGAACCCTTACCTTTACCCTAATCATAACCTTAAAACAAACCCTAACCCTAATTCTAACCTTAAGACTCATCCTTTAGCCAACCGTAACCCTTATCCTAATCCTAAATCGAACACTTAACCCTACCGTTACCCTCACCCTAAACTAACCTTAACTCTAGCCCTAACCATAACCATAGCCTTCCCTTAACCGTGACCCTAGCATTTACCCTAATATCAACCCCAACCTTACCCAATCACTAACGCTAGCACTATAACCTAATCCTAATTCTAAACCTGACTGACCATAACCCTTACCCTTACCCTTAACTAAGCCTATCCTTAACCCTAACCTTCACCCTAACCTAACCCTAACACAAACCCTAACCTATCCTCCCCTAACCCTGACATACCCTTAAACCAACCGTTTCCCTTAACCGTAGCCCCAACCTGAACCCTAACCATTACGGTAATCCTAACCCTAAAACTAACGTAACCCTAACCAACCCTAACCCTAGCCCCTACCTTTACCCTTACAATAATACTAATACTAATTCTAACAATTACCCTAATCTAATTATATCCCCAACCTTAAAACTAACCCTAACCCTAACCATAGCCTTTACCCATGCCCTAATCCTAACCCTTATTCTAACCCTAACCCTAACCCTAAAACTAACTCTAACCCTAACCCTAAACCTAGGCCTAGCACTAGCCCTTACCCTTAGACTACCCCTAACCTTACCTTTATCCTTACCCTTATCCTTACCCTTACCTTAATTCTAACCATAAGACTGACCCTTACTTAACCGTAACCCTAATCCTAACTTAACCCTAACCCTAACCCTTAGCCTTATAAAGAAAGTATAGTCTAAGTAATAGTTATTCAATCCCTGGTCATTGGATATGAAAAGATAACTTCGATCCGAAGGCGAGAATTTATCTTTTTCATATCCAATCACCAGGGATTGAAAAATTATTTAGCCTATACTTTCTTAGTCGAGTTCTCGATGAACAATTATTACCAATTACACTTGAATGCCAATAATGATAACCCCTTCCACCAGGAATTTGTCTTGATTTTTAAACAAGGGAAAACAATGTACACCGAGTTTCTGTTCATTACATGCACATCATTAAATTAGAAATGTATCTATTAAAAAGCTGTATGCACTGGGACGTTCAGATTTGACTTATAAGTTGTAAGTGGTTTATATCAAAGTTGCAAGCCTACTACCTTGGTATACTTTGAATATTTATTTAATTAGATTTAGCTGTTGATCATTTCAGAGAAACGTTGTCGGTGGAGGTCCTCATTCATTTTTTCTCTTTAAAGGTTTAAATTTAGATATAAAATATGGTTCCCTTCTACGTGCAAAGGTCAAGTTCAAGTTTTGCATAAAGGGTGTAATCATGAAAAATTTGCTTCAAACCACGGAAGCTCACACCGAGGAAGTGTTAATTTTACCTATATAAACATTATGTTATGGCTCCAATTGCACATCGCTTCCTCGGGGGATAACTAACATACCTTTCCAGAAAGTCACTTCTTTTACCCGATATTTGACTGGAGTTCTGAATTGTGTGGACTGTCGTACAAGTCACATCCAATACAATGAGAACAAAAGAAGTGTCCTTAATAAGATGAAAGTGAATACTTTTAATGCTAACGCCTCGGACCTTGATCTTGGAACTCGTGCATAAAAAGATCCCTCTTAGGTCTTAGAACTGACACTTCTTTTGTTCGCATTGCTTGTTCGTAGACACAACTGTTTTAATCCGGGGGCCATAAGTTCAGTCTTTAAAGATATTTTTATCATTAAAAAAAAAAAAAAACAGATAAACAGACGTTTTCATTAAAAAATATGGCAAAGGAAATTTTATCGGAAATGGTGCGTTATGAATTTCACGAAATCACGGCCAAATATGGTGGGATGGGACAGAAAGGGAAACCAATTTTGACTGCCACTGTAAAAGCAGGATGGTTGGGTAGGGTCGGATTTAGCCTTCTGTAATGGCCACCAGCCTACTCTTTTTCGAAAACTACAGAAGGGGTCTTTAAAGGGCAGGGAGTGTGGCATTCACCAAACACGTTACCCACTATGGTCTGCGGTCAGGCTAGCCGTATTATGACATGACAACCGGGTCTCCCCTATCCGCCAGCTGGGGACGCGCTAGGCAGCTCTATTGTATGAGTGGCCGTTCATGTCATTTGCGCGATAATATATGCGTATGTATACGCGTATATTACCAACATATACGCGTATTTTGCTGCTATATTCGCGTATATTACCAACATATACGCGTATTTTGCTGCTATATTCGCGTATATTGTCGTTATATACGCGTATATTGTTGTTTTATACGCGTATATTGTTAAAATATACGCGTTGATAAACGCGTTTATACTTTATTCCAATTTATTTGTTATATACTCGTATCAATACACAATATACGCGTATATATACACGTAAATATACAGAAAATTGCGTTTTTAAACTGGTTTGCTTATGACGAATATGGCGGAGACTACTATTTCAAGAAACGAAACGAAACAACACAGAAACGAAAGGAAACGAAACCATTTTGTTTCTTATTTTAGTAATTTCCCATAGACAATTACTATTTCAAGGAACGAAACTGTTTCGATTTGTTTCTTTTCGTTTCTTGGTTTAGTATTCAAAATCGTGCTGTTTTTTTTGTTTTAATAATTTTTAAAAAAATGTTCTTGCATTTATACATGTATGTATGCCATGTATATGTAGATATATATTTGTGTGTGTGTATGATTGTTTATATATCTGCGTTTGCTTGTTTGTTAAGTTTTTATAACATTTTTTTTTCACTTTTAGCCCCGGCCCATGTAGGTCCGATACATTTTTAATTTCATGCAGATGAATGGTTTGTAGTTTTTCAAGGGTACAGAAATTGCTGTTTTAACAATAAAATTAGACAAAAAATTGTCGCATATATATATATATATATATATATACATACATACATATATATGAAACAATCCGTTACATTGAATTGCTTTCTTAAAAGTCGCTATATGGAAAAAAAAATCACGGGAACATTTTAAATTATATTAATTTGGTTTATTTAAGGATTGATTTCGGTTCATGACAACTCAACGACGTTGTTCCATTTTTTTTGCTCCAAAACATATGCGTATTGTGACCGTACGCGTACGGTCCGGACCATACGAGTATTTTTCTAAAATAGGCTTACGGTCGGACCGTATGTGTATGGTCTGGGTATAGGTTTGACACCTTTTACACAGACAATACATGAATAGTTAATTCTGAAGTTTTCTGTCATCATGGCAAATTCGACGTGTTTTTGTAAATGAAATTGCGTACATTAAAAAACTATCTCTTTTCGTAAAGCTAATGAAAGAAGCAATTAATTGAAAATAAAAAGAAAGTTGTTTAAAGATCATTATATAGTTGATTGCAATCAGATAATATATATATATATATACGATTCTTTTCACAGAATTTCACAGTATTTTATACAAGACACTTTCTTTATATTCTCAAACACCATAAGCGAGTTCTATATATGATCAGTATTTTTTTTGGAAAAGGTTACCATTTCTAATCATGTTTTCAAAATACCTGAAGGGTCTAGAATAATTATATGGTCTGACTCGACAGCCCCGATCGTATGCGTATACTCATATGGTACGGACCATACTCGTATGGTTTGGAACATGTATACAACGTCATTGGCGGGACATCAATAAGTTTAGTTTGAATGAACCGAACAAAACATCATGACTAATCCTCACAATTTATTTCAGAAACTTTTTTCTAAATATCGCCGGCGCCCTATGTAGATCTTCTTAATGGCTTAATTCAAAAGGACAATTGGGCAGACCGCAAGTTTAATTGGGCTAAAGTAAAAAAAAATAAAAGTTTGTATTTTAAAGATAGCCGTTACTATAATGAACGTTATTTTGAAGGAATTTATCAATGTTTAAACTCGAGCGATTCACACACAAACTAAATAAAGTCCAAAGGACTTAATGCAAGAGTTTTTTTGAGTGATGAGCCCGAGTTTACACATTGATAAATTCCGTAAAAATAACCTTTATTACTTATAATTCAAAAGTAATGCAGAAATATGGCGTTTTCTATTTTTTTCAGTCTATGAAGAAATAACCTCAATCATGTGGTGCACAATAAATACCCCACGTAGCGGGTTATTTGAAAGTGTGCACCATGTGCATTGAGGTTATTTCGAATAGGCTGAAACAAAAATGCAAAATACAACAAATACAAAAGGCTTTATCATATCATGCATAATACATTCAGATAAAACACAATGGCAGACACACAAATAAGACACAATAACAGACATACATAGAAATAAATAAAACATGTAACATATTCACGCAATAGCTACAAGCAAAAGGATATGAAGCATACACAAAGCATGGATAGCACTGTTTAAAAACATATTACATCTAAAAATAAGAGGAAATTTAACAGAAGGCATTGCAGTGGCATGAGCTGTCATTCCAGGACTTTATTAAATTTTTGAATTTATTAAATGAAGCTTGTGTTCTACATAGGTTTGGCAACTCATTCCACAGTTTAGCACCAGCATAGGGGAAATATTTGAGACCATAGAGAATTTTTGTTAAGTTGTCATACCTGAAACAATAATTAGTGTCTTTAATTTTAACCAGATCATGTAAATAGGAAGGACTTTCTTTATGTAAAATTGAGAAGATAGATAGTTAATTTACCTAGTCTGTTTAAATAATTTCCTAATCTTTTCAACACATTTAATTTCCTAGAGGCTTTCTTACATATATTAGAAATATGGGAGTTAAATTTAAGTTCAAAATCAATTGTGACCCCTAATAATTTAACCTCTTCCTCATTTAATTTTATTTCCAGCTAAGTTAAATGAAATATATTTTATATATTACTGCATTTGATGTTTTGAAAACAACATTGGAATTATTTCCAAATAAACCCATTGATGTTTTCAAACTTGAGCATAACCCGCCAATGACGTTGTATGTACATGTTCCAGACCAAATGAGTATACCGACCATATAATTATTCTAGACCGTTCAGGTATTCGAAAATATCAATATCAATATCAACATTTTATTTCCAATCAAAGGGCCCTAAAAGGGCAATAAGTATAAAGGATACAACATACAAGACAAAAAGGAGGGATAGAGCATTCATTGATAGAGTTCGCAATAATTAAATCACACGTAGCATATTTTTGTGACACAAGTATTTTTCAAAATAAATATAATATTGATATGATGGTATGGAAACTAGGGCATATTATCATGCAAAAACCTGGCAACAGCGTATAAAATTTCTTGATCCTCACAGTTTAGAATCCCAAATTTTTGTTCAACTTCATGGTAGGAGCAATTTTTACAAATTCTTTCATGGCGTGGTGTTTTATTGTAGCGCCCAGTTTCAATAAGAAGTCTGTGAGTTGATATTCTAAATCTACAAAGGGACTTTCTAAATTCAAATTTTTTTTATGATAGAAAGATAATTTTCAAATCTAAAGTTTGTTTTGTTTTTATATTAATATAAGTGGCTAATTTGCCGTCTTTAAATAATTGACTTGTCTTTACCCAATCTGTCATATACTTTTCATAAAGACCTTTTCTTATAAAAAAAACCGAATTTCCTCTTACTCTAAATTAAAGCATTGTATCCTTATCGGAAAATATGATTAGAAATAGTAACCTCTTCCAATAAAAATACTTATCATATATATAATATTCTGTTTAAAACTCGCTTATGGTGTTGGAGAATATAAGGAAAGTGTCATGTATAAAATACCGTGAAATTCTGTGAAAAGAATCGTATATATATATAATATTTGATTGCGATCAACTATATAATGATCTTTAAACAACTTTCTTTTTATTTTCAATTCATTGCTTCTTTGTTTAACTTTTCGAAAAGAAATAGTTTTTTAATGTACGCAATTTCATTTACAAAAACACGTCGAATTTGCCATGATGACAGAAAACTTCAGAATTAACGGTTCATGTATTTTCTGTGTAAAAGGTGTCAAACCTAAACCCAGACCATACACGTACGGTCAGACCGTAAGCCTATTTCAGAAAAATTAGCGTATGGTCCGGACCGTACGCGTACGGTCACAATACGCATATGTTCTGGAACAAACACTTATGCATAACCCGCCACCCGAGTTACACAAATGGAACAACGTCGTTGAGTTGTCATGAACCGAAATCAATATTTAAATAAACCAAATTAATATAATTTAAAATGTTCCCGTGATTTTTTTCCATATACCGACTTTTAAGAAAGCAAGTCAATATAAGGGATTGTTTTAATGGCATCGGATATATATATATGCGACAATTTTTTGTCTAATTGTATTGTTAAAACAGCAATTTCTGTACCCTTGAAAAACTACAAACCATTCGTCTGTACGATATTAAAAATGTATCGTACCTACATGGGTCGGGACCAAAAGTGAAAAAAAAAAATGTTATAAAAACTTAACAAACAAGCAAACGCTGATATATAAACAATCGTAGACACACACACACACACAAATATATATATACATATACATGGCATACATACATGTTTAAATGCAAGAACATTTTTTTTTAATTACTTAAACAAAAAAACAGCACGATTTTGATTACTAAAGCAAGAAACGAAAAGAAACGAAAAGAAACAGTTTTGTTCCTTGAAATAGTAATTGTCTATGGGAAATTACTAAAATAAGAAACGAAATGGTTTCGTTTCGTTTCTTGAAATAGTAGTCCCTGCCATATTTGTCATAAGCAAACCAGTTTAAAAACGCAATTTTAATTGGTTAAAACAATGAGACAAACTAATGGGTATTAACGCGTATATTATGATTTCATACGCGTATATTTACGTGTATACATACGCGTATATTGTGTATTGATACGAGTATATAACAAATAAATAAATTTATCAACGCGTATATTTTAAAAATATACGCGTATAAAACAACAATATACGCGTATATAACGACAATATACGCGTATATAGCAGCAAAATACGCGTATATGTTGGTAATATACGCGTATATTATCGCGCAAATGACATGAACGGCCACTCATACTATTGGTTGAGCTCCCGTGATCCGTCGCATTTTAAAACTACAGATTACAAACCGAATATTGTTTTGGATACTGCATTTGGACAAGCAAAAATATTATATTTCTTATATGTTTAAATTTACTATGGGATCTGTTAACTGTTTGTTTTAGTTGGTCAAAGGGAAACAACTCATCTGATCTTAGAAGTATTTCTCTCAAAATGGGAATCACTAAAAATTGTGTCATAAAAAAACATTACTTTACACCCCCCAACTTTCCCTGATGACACAAGTTAAAACTATTGATGCTTGCCTCCTTAATACATAATTTCGATTAGCATGTTGTGTACAATGTGATATTTCTAATGAATATTCATACTTTAATATAAAAGTCTTCTGATTATAAAACTACACTGTTTGGTATGTACTTTTAATATTGGAATTATTATTTGGATGAAAACAATGTGAACGTTGCAAAACATATTAAGAAAATGGAATAACGAAACCTTATATTGTTGACATATAAATTCACATCAAACAATGTATAAAACAAGTATATAATGCATTTTATCTTTTTGTAATTTGATTTGATTTGAGGCAAGTTAAAAGGACATTAATTTATTTTGTATTTCTTCTTTGTACTCGATATTTGTCATTTTATTTGTTCGTGACTTGAATCCTGGTAGTATTTAGTTCCTAATTGTAACTGATCACTTGCCTTTGAACATTTACACTGTAAAACTGAATATACTTATTTTACTTTGATTTTAAGTTACAAGTATATATACTTCCGATTTAAATCATTGATTTCTCTCTGGGTAGTATGGATTCCTCCATAACTAAAATCTGGCCAGCATTGTGGGCAATTTCATTAAACTCTTTTTTGTCTGATTTTAGATATATGACAATCAGATACAATGCACCCAACCTTCATTTTTTGTCTTATATATACATGTATCAACTTGGAGGAGGTAAAATGTGAGGAATGTATAACAATTTCTGTGAATGTTCTCATGCTTACAGCAGATTATTATGAACTAGATACATGTACTAGATAAGACTTTTGGCCAGTCTGGTGATTCCAAACATTTCTGATGGAAAACCTGGTCTGCTGTCAGTTTGACAACTCATTTCTTATCTTATCAGTTTTATTTTAACTTGATTTTTGTCTGTTTGAATCTAAAACAAATGAATATTGTTTTATTTTATCCTTCAAAAATTAAACCATAAAAATATTTTGAAATTAAAAGTTAAAAGTTCTATGGAAGAAGATCTTGTACCTATATACACAACTAGTAATAATTGATTTCGAATTTTGACATAACTTATTATTATTTACATTGTATTTAATAGTTTTGACATTTAGATAAAATCTGTTCGTACAGTGCAAATCAAAGTTAACCTGTTAGTTATTGTTTTAAAAATCTTATCAGGTACCTTTTGAAATGATCAGACAAAGGTTTTATGAATGAACATGATGAATTATAAACATACATATTTTATTTTGAAAATGACCCAGAATGTTTCATGTACATGTATCAATAAATTTTAGTCTTTTTTATGCATTTGACCTTTTAGATTAGAGTATATAGTCTCCTGACTCCCGTTATTGTAGTTTGGTAAGTTTCCTATGTTTTTGTTTACATAATGCTTTAATGTACTTAATTCTAATAGAAAATCACAATAAATAACGTTACCTAATGGGTACCTTTTATGGAGTAATAGAGTAAATATTCTGAAAAGAAGAGTCCAGGTTTGTAAAACTAATAGAATAAGATTGTAAAAAAATAATTTTTTAATTTTTTAATTTGTGAAATTTTTAATTATTTTTTTTTAAAGATTTATAGAATTCAAACATACTATACCCATGTAACTGAATGGTAAATTACCAGATTACAATAATTGGAGTGCGGGATTCCTCTTCCCAAGTCAAGTTGGACTAGTGATTATAGTTTCTATTAGCCAAAGCAAATTTAGTATTAGTAGATTCGGACAAACGGTCCAACATTGGTTCCGGTTGGATGAACAACAAGGCCACCAAATATCTGCTCCCCTGAAACTATACGTTATGAAATGTTTTGAAACTTTGCAGGATTGATGACAACAATACACTCTACAAACGATCCACTTTTGGTTGAGATTTTCTTCTGCTGAACCGGCGGCTGCGGCTGTTCAAAGTTTCTATTGAAACCATATGGAAAATGACTTTTTTGCCGATTGCTCAAGAACTGATGGGCAGATTGTAACCAAAGTTGGTAAGAATAATGTATTGAAGGACCTCTATTAAATCTCTACCTTTGGTTCCGGATAGATGAACAACATGGCCACCAGAGGCCATCTTTGATTATTATTGCCAAAATTTTCAAAAAATTTTTAGGTCAAAGGTCAAATACCAAGGTTACTTTGACATTTTGTGTTTTTTTAACAGCCTTGTGGATACAAAAGAACTTACATTTTCAAATGGCCTAATAAAAGCCACTTAAACCTCTATTTTTTTAAATAAGAACCAGAATTGAAGAATTAGTATTAAGTCCTGAAGTCAGTGATGTTTCATTCTTATATTGACTAAATCAAATAGACTTCCTTCTTGAGGTTTTTGTTTAAAATCATAAGAGAAATTGATACTCCTTCAATTTACTCGTGAGTTATAGAATTTATCCACCCTCGATTTTTAAATTTTAGATTTTAACACGCTCGCCAAAGCTCGCGTGTTGAAAATAAAAAAAAATAACTATCTCGGGTGGAGAACTTCCATAACTCACTGATACCTGAAGGAGAATCTATATATAATGTTTAACCCTGATTTCATATAAAACTATTAAAATCTTAGAAAAAAGGGTAGTAAAAAAAAAAGAATGAGTTTTTCACTACAAGAGTGAGGGAAAAACACTTAATAAAATCATAATTAACGTCAAATGTTTAAAGGAAAAATCAATCAAGAATGGAGTCTCCTTCTCTGGATTTGTCAATGAAACATACAATAAGGATTTAAAAAAATGATAACCTACAAGATAGTTATCATGTGTGATTTGTATCTGAGTATATTGACAAAATATAATGGTGTGACAGTCTATCATATTGATAAAAACATAACCAGCCTTTGTTACTGAAAGCTGTTATTGACAAAGTAACTGTGCAGTAAACTATTTTGGTATTTAAAAAAAAAGATGATTTTATTTGAGAAAAAAACCATGTTCACACTTTTCCATTCATTTCTTTCCAATGTCATGTATATCAATGATAGATCTTTACAAGAATATCGGTAAATTGGCCAGTCTAACCGTAGATATTTTTAATATTTTGAAGAGTATCAATGGGGACATACAAGAGGTTCTAATTATAAAAACAGTGGTAGCATATCGTATCACACTGTTTAAATGGCTCTCTCGGTATAATAAAAGTTACTTTGTTGTTAGATAGTATAACCACTTAGACTAACACAGTCATAATATTTGTGGCAATGGATTAAACAGATTTTTCTTATTTTGATATTTTATATAGTAGGATTTTTATTGGATTTTGTGCAAAAAAACAGATTAATTATTTTAAGGTAAGATTTTTTATTTGCTGCATATTATCATAAATGTTAATTAAAAAAAAAAAACTTTTTAAAAAAATAAAAATTTGTTATAAAAAAAAAAAAAAAAAAAAAAAAAAAAAACTTATACTGATAGTAAGTATTGAATTCGGTGATTTTTTTTAAATCAAAAGAATGGAATACAACAAAATAAATGTGGTCTTAAACATGTTAAAGGAATAATTTTCTGTTTTAAGTAAAGTCAAGAAATACCAAAGGGATGTTCGAAGGAGGTAAAAATCGAAACAACTGACAAACTCCGGAGAACAACGAAGACAATAACAAAACAACACATGCACTACAATTACAAACTAAAAACATATGAACAACATTGATCCCACCAAAAAACCGGGGGCAGACCCAGGCGCTCCGCAAGTAAACAGTCTCTGCCTCCTGCAGGACATGTTGTAAATAAATATTTCACTTGAATTATGTCAGAAGTTAATCATCTATTGGCTGTACGTTAGACTCTGGATAAAATAATGGTAGGTTAACTTGAACTTGTTTAGAATTGAGTCTTTGATAATGGAGAACTTAATGGCAAATAAGATTTTAGCAGACATAATCTAAGCATATGACAAAAGACTTCCCTAATCTTAAGGATATAAGTGATGTCCAATATGACATAACTTGAGGATATAAGTTAAATCAGATATAATAAAACTTAATAATGTGAGTGGTGTCCAATATGACAGAACTTAATGATGTGAGTGGTGTCCAATATGACATCTGAATGATGTGATTGGTGTCCAGTCTGACCTAAGTTAATGGCATGAGTGGTGTCCAATATTACATAACTGAATGGTGTGAGTGGTGCCCAATATGACAACTTAATGATGTGAGTGGTGTCCTATATGCCATAACTTTATGATATGAGTGATGTCCAGTATGACTTAACTTGATGATATGAGTGGTGTCCAATGTGACATAACCTAATGATGTGAATGGTGTCCAATATGACAACCTAATGATGTGAGTTGTGTCCGATATGACAACTGAATGGTGTGATTGGTGTCCAGTATGACATAACTTAATGATGTGAGTGGTGTTCAATATGACAACTTTATAATATGAATTGTGCCCAATATGACATAACTTAATGATTTGAGTGGTGTCCACTATGGCTTAACCTAACGATACGAGTGGTGTCCAATATGGCATACATGTATCTTAATGATATGAGAGATGTCATATTGACACAACCTTAAGATAAAAGTTTATTCAAAGATGACATATCCGGAGGATATGATGTTAATACTATCTGGCCTAATTAAGAATGATTCGAGTCCAGTTTGACCTAACCTTAGTATATGATTGAAGTTTAAGGTATGCTCTGACTTAATGGGAGAATATAATGAAAGTCATGTCTGACCTCACCTAACTTAAAGTTGAAGTCCACCAAGGATATGATTGAAGTACATTTGGAACTAACATAAAGTTGTGATTGAATAGAACAGAGAATGGAAACGGGGAATGTATCAAAGAGACAACAATCCGACCTAAGAGCAGAAAACGGCTCAAGTCTACCAGTCTTCAACGCAGCGAGAAAATCCCGCACTCGGAGGCGGGCTTCAGCTAGCCCCTAAACAATAATTTATACTAGTTCAGCAAAATGGAAGTTTATCATTGAAGTACATTTGGATCTAACATAAAGTTATCATTGAAGTACATTTGGACCTAACATAAAATTATAATTCAAGTACATTTGGACCTAACGTAAAGTTATGATTGAAGTAAATTTGGACCTAACATAAAATTATGATTCAAGTACATTTGGACCTAACGTAAAGTTATGATTCAAGTACATTTGGACCTAAGATAAAGTTATGATTGAAGTTTAAACCTTCCATCCCAAATGAAATAAAGTGAGAAATTACCTTTAGATTTTTCAATCAGAATGTGAAAAATAGAAGAAGTGTTAAGTTTTTGCATCAGAAAGGAAAATAGATTTGCAAAAGATAGCTTAGTAGAGATCATCTCAGAAATATGTCAGTCCACAGAAAGGAGTGCAGCTTATAAGCACTTAAGTTTGTCTGCTGGAAAAGCATTTGATCTTGTATTTATTAGTTAAACAGTTTTAAAAAGGCAGTTTAATGAGAATGGGCTTCTTAATTTACAGTAATGTCATTAGTGATGTAGACCATTAGCCTTAACATGTATTTACTTTAAGATATAAAATAAGATATAAATGTAAGATGTGGTTGTATCCAATTATTTTATTAGTATTATGTAATTTGCAGATGGTTTTTTTTTATTTTTGCTGATTCGGCATGACCGAATTCTGAAAATTTCATTAAGATATTGTATTTTTTATATATTCTAGTTTGTTTTCTTATATACAATTTATTTTATCATTTTTGTTGACGTGTGAAACTTTCAATCAACTTTATTGTCTTATAATTCAAACATATGTATTTCATATTTTCTGGCCTTTTCTCCAAGATGTTAAAAAGACTCTGAGATAACAGAGTAAAATGGTTATCTTTGGAAGAAATTGAAATTTTGAAGATAACTGGGAATTTAAGTAAAGAAACGATGGAGATAACAAGTGTCAGTGTGATCTCTGTTCTTTTGCACAAACAGTAAATAATTAGTTTTAAAGTTTTGGTACTAAACATACCTGATAAAGTCCTATTAGACATTTTGAATTTAATATCAACATTTTCTACTTATAGGCTGGAAAATGGTAAAATTTGTGATTCTCAATAGAATGAGGACCACATTGAATTCTTAAAATTGTATAATTTAAAGACTAATAGTTCAAAGTGAAGACTGGAATATCTTCAATTAGTTTTTAAAATTCACACACCTTTCCTGAGTGGAGCAAAGCGGAACGAGGGGAAAGACGCTGAATTTTAAAAACGAGTTCAAGATTTTCCAGTTCTTCTCTTTTGAACGATTATAAGTACCTATTTCTTCCGTAAATACTCGATTCCTACCTTTCTTGTACTTTTTTAAATTCATTGAGCACACTCTTATCAAACTGCTTATTAGGCGTCACAACAGTGGGAGATATATGCACGATCTTCCATGGGTCATCTCCCACCGAAAACAGCCATTTACGGAAAATAAAAGTTGAATTTATATATGGCGTATATTCTAATTTGCCAAGCTAAAAAAAATATAAATTATTTATAAATCAAAAGTCAACACATAAATAGGAGCAGTCTGCTTACAGCTGTAGCAGCACTACAACTTCATTTAACATGTTAATGTAAAAATCTCACCTGTTTCGTGCCGAGTTCGAATAAATTTTATATTAAGAGACAATGTACACATATTCTGTTAATCCTTCTGTGACGCCACAGTAAAAGTGATATACAGTCAGTGACTGTATATCACTTTTAGATATACAGTCACTTCATTTTGGCTGCTCATATAGCAAAGTTGCATGATAATTTTTGTGTGTGCATATGTGATTGATTCTTACAGATGTACAGTCAAAACAGTCTTATGCGACCGTCCAAGGGAGGGCAAAATTACGGTAACTAAAGACAGGTGGTCTTTATATACAGGTTAAGTTTATATAGAATGTACTAAAAAGGGAATTTTAAATAAGGGTCCTTTACGACATGTTATTGCTTAATACAGATGGTCGCTAAAGCATGTTTGACTGTATACGGATATAGTGCATTATTCTACAAAATGAATGGATGTGAATTGTACATCCTTATGCGCTGGTAGACAAAACTTCGTTAAACTATATGTCATTATAAAACTGCTTGAATACAACTTTTACATGGAATTCATGTACACCCTAGCCAATCAAATCTGCATTGCGGCTATATATCACCCAATCACAATGAACATATATACACATGCCATGTGTTACAAATAAAACACATACACATGAATAGTAAACATTAACACGGGTCCAAAATTAATTTATGTATTCCTTTAACTTCATAAATATATTTATCCGGTGTCATATGTTATTTTGAATCCATGGGGGTCAAAATACAATATGATAACGGACAAGAATTTTGTGGTAGCAGTATTTTTTTTAAAACTGTTTAGGGATTTGAAGTGCTAATTACTTTTGAGAAAAATTATATATCTAAATATGAGAGTGTGAAAGAGACTGTTCTGTGAAACAAACACACAAGTTTGTTTTACACATGTATGTATACTATCTCTGATGTTAATCTATCAACTTTGCCTTCTATTGACCCAAGAAAAGATTCATCAAGAAATGAAAAGTAATATCTTTGTAATGTATGTTTTCCAAAGTAATGTAGTTGATAGCTTTTTTTTTAGTATTGCTAGAGCTAAAACTTTTTATCATTTTCCATTTGACTGTTGAAGTGTTTGGGTAGATAAAATGTTTGAATCCTTAAATATTTAAGTTAAATTTTACAATATGCTGAGTAATTTCAAAATTTTGATAATGAGATTGGATAAAATACAAAAGTAGTTTCAATTTGATGACTGTGTATTACCTCCGTTAGATACGAACAATTATGGTGAAAAAATATGTTCTGAACAAATATTGGCTGTGAAAGAGATTCACAATTGGTTTGGAGCTTATATGGATCTTACAGCTATAGTATTATGTAATTGAGTACAAGTAGATAAACACACTAGGGAAATAATATTTCATTGCATCACAGCTCTGAATTGTTTAAATAAAACAGAAAAATAAAAATATTTTATATTAATTGTTATGCATGAGTGAGTAAAAGGGCAGAGAATTCTTATCAAAATGAGTTACAATACATCAAACATCGATGTATTCAAGGTTATTTCTGGTATCTAAAAGAGTCTAGACTGGTAATACAAAAATAGATTTCCTGTATATATATAATTTGAATTTTTTAATGCAACCCCATCATCACTCCTCAGGATCTTCATTGACAATCTAATGATACCACATGTTCCAAATACATGTTAACAAATTATATAAACATGCTGATAATAAAGGCATGCAGTCATACTCTTACTTTAATCTTTCTTCATCTGGTAATCATGGTAATGAGCATTGAGTTTTGTGGTTGTAAAGTATTTAGAAATCTTTTGAAGAAACCATGTGACTTTGTTGGTGGAATGCAGCTCGGATTTAGAAATACTTGAAAAATATCGCATTATATAGATTATAAATTGAATATAAAAGTTATTTATGAAGTTTATGAATTGCTTTTTTTTTTTTAATCAAAAAGGCTTTTTATAATAATTTATTTTTACATCTCATTTTATTTGCTTATTCTATTTTTGGATTTCATCTTTCCTCAATTTTCAAGAAGTCAGATTATACTGATAATTTTCAGTCATTCTTTGTCTTGTATAAATAAAAAACAATTTATCCTTAAAACTGTAAAAATTATACACCACAGATTATTATAGTAAAATCAGAAAGATTGCTTAAGATACTTGCTGTTCAAAAAATTTGATTGCTGATTCTGTTATGAGGTAGCCAGAATTTTTGTCCTTTCATGATTAATTACTTAAATACCTTTAAATTTTCCTTTCAAAATTTGACAAAAATTTATCAGAAATTTCTAATGCTTTTCCTTTTTATGTAGAGGTAACCCATAGTTGAGTTTGGATTCCTGTTTATTTTAATTGTTTTGGGTTTTGATGGCTGTGCTTATTAATTCATCATTATATATTTAACCGTATATCCAAAATTTTGATCTCGAGCACTGCTGATGAGTTATCAGTCAACGAAATGGCCATACAGTGCATCAAATTTATTCGGTATTTTGTGATACATTTTATTATCTAGATCCCATTCAGCCATCCATGGAGAAATGTGTAAAGTCAGATTTATGTGATGTATTCCTCAGTTGGTTTTGCATTTTATCTGTCATTTCTATCAATTTAATTAGTATGGAGGTAACTAGAGAAGAAGGCACAAAAATGAGGTGGACTAGCACATAATAGTTAACCAGTGTGTTAATCAGCCTTGGTGACCAAATGATGTTATTTTACAAAGATTTACCCTTCATCACCGAGGCTGTTGAATAAAATATTCCTTGGCAAGGATTGCCAATTTTCCTGTTTAAAGTTCATGATGTTCTTAACTGACAAGGAATTGTCATTTTTTCCTGCTGAAAGTTCATGATGTTCTTAACGGATAAAGATTGTCATTTTTCTTATTGAAAGTTCATTTTTTCTTAAACGACAATGATTGCCACTTTTCCTGTTGAAAGTTCACTGTCACGGTTCTTAACCGACAAGGATTGCTGTTTTTCCTGCTAAAAGTTCATTATGTTCTTAAATGACAATGACTGCCAGTTTTCCTGTTGAAAGTTAGTGATGTTCTTAATTGACAATGATTGCAAGTTTTCCTGTCGAAAGTTGGTGATGTTCTTAATTGATAAGAATTGCAATTTTCCGTTCTGAAAGTTCATGATGTTCTTAGGTGACAAGGATTGCCACTTTTCGTGTTGAAATTCACCATGTTCTTAAGCCAGTGACAAGGATTGCTATTTTTCCTGCTGAAAGTTAATGATGTTCTTAAATGACAATGATTGCCAGTTTTCCTGTTGAAAGTTAGTGATGTTCTTAATTGACAATGATTGCTATTTTTTCTGTCATGTCTGTTGGATCTTCTCTATTTATTTGGCCAAACCCACATAGCCAGTTGTTCTGGAGGTAAAATAAAACCCTTATGAACAAACAAAAATAAATTATGTGCGACTTAAAAACAGAGGTAAAGGTCTTTAAACATTTATTGTTAGTTGCATGTTTATAAATTATTTAAATGATCTCTTTAGGAATTTGATATTACGGATGTAATTATCAAAAACAGATAGTCTTCATAATTATGAAGTGGAGATATGATTTAATGATATTCACGACCGTCATTTCATTTTATTTTGTCATAGTTCAAAGATATAAGTTAACACTGACTTTGTCTTCTCTTCAATAATACACCTGAAGTTGGAAATTTGATTACCCAAAACAATATCTGATGCTCATTGCTCACATGGACAGTAAATTTGTCTATTTCAATTGTAATAATTTAAAGCTAAAGGTAAGGGTACATTTTTTCCATGTCTCTAATTTTCTGTCACACTGGTTTGTCGACGGATCACATGCCATTTATGCAGTTGTTTTACAAGATCTTGAAGATGAATCTTAGCTGTTCTTTTGAACCAATAGAAATTTTAGCTTGTAATGGTGAAATGGGGACACTTTTACATACATTTGACTGTGTCCTACAGCAACCATGGCAACACATTAGTGTTAGGTAAGCAAAAAATTCTACTCATACCACAGGCCTCTGGGGAAGGGATTTAGTCTGTTCCACCCCCATCCCCCCTTTTTTCATTTGCCCCCTCCACCTTTTTTCTCTGCTACACCCCGGACCTCCATTTTATGAAAGAAATAACACAATGTTATAGCAAAAATCAAATGTACCGGTACAAATTTTTGATGAGTGACCCTATAGTATAATCATAAATTAGCTCTAAATGAAATAAACTGATAAATCAACACAGATAACAATACCATAGCAAAATCAAATATCCAAATTTTGTCGAGTGACACAGTATAAGAGAGCCCAATGTGGCATATGTTACTAAAAGTAGAAAAACTTTCAAAAAGTATAAATTCAGAGAACTGATATACCACACTTTGTTGAAATGCTGCTTAAAATTGTCTTGGAGTTGGGATAAATTTGGCTGCTGTTACTAAAAATTCATAAATTGTTTCAAAATATTTTCCTCTGAAACACAAAATATGGCCGCTATTATTAAAAATAGAAAAATCAGCAAAAAATATCAAAAAGTCTTCTCCTCAGAAACAACGGGGGCAATTCTTGAGACCACATTTTTATGGAATGGTTCTTAGGTGATCCCCTTTCAAATTGTTTCAGAGGGTCCAGACCTGGGAACTTTATGTATACCATTACTAGAAATAGAAAAATATGCAAAACATAAAAATATCTTCTACTGAGAAAATACTGGTATAATGAGACCCAACTTTGATGGAATGGTTCTTGGATTTAGCCTGGGAGACTGGACCTCTGTGAGATCAATATGGCCACCATTACCATATAATTTACACTTGTTAAAACGTGCTAAGAATACACAAATCAGACAATTTATGTTTAAAAATCTTAATTTGTCTTTGAAACTATTGTGGCAATTAAACCGAATCTAGTTGAATGGTGCTTATAGGTGGTCCCCTTTCAAGTTTTTATCTGGAGCAATATGGTCACTGCTATAGACAAACAAAAAACAAAAAAAAAAAACAAAATGCACAGATGTCATGCTTTGTTTTTATTGATGTTAAATTCCCATTTCTGATTTTTTTAATGGCAAATTAGATGCAGGTGAGCAAAACAGGCTCCTGGAAGCCTCTAGTATCCACTTCACCCAACTGAGAAAATCTATATAAAAAAAAATCTGCTCAATAGAACTTAAAACATTACTTTTAATATATTTAATATATTAATTAAGTAACTGTTGTTTCCAATTAAAGACTAATGGCTACATGTATATACATTCATCAAACAAGACAAAACTTTAAACCATAAATCAATATAAACAGTGTAAACAGTGCATTTACTAATGTTTTAATGTTTTTTAAAAAAATTCATCTGAGGTCAACTTGACAATCAAGCACTGTATAGTTTAAACATATTTTATTAATCAAAACATATAACTCAATACAATTACATACATATTAATACAATAAAATACAATTAATTAATGGGATTGGGAAACAAATATAAAACTTATATAAACCCCTATCCTAGAGCACTGTATATATATATAATTGATACTGATAACAATACAAGTATTTTTTTTATATTTCAAAAAAAGGTATTTGGTTAACTTTTTCAGATTGCCTGGATTAAAAAGAAATGAAAATTTTGGAATTAATTTTATTATAGACTTAAATAAATACTTTTAAGAATTGTTTGTATTAACTTGGATTCTTCCAGTTCACTAGCGCAGACATCATTAATTTGCACATTTGCAGATTTGTTAATGCACGAGCTGACAATTGTAATCAGAAAAGTTTTTATAACCTTGGATATTTTTGGTTTCTGTTTATCTAATTTAATGCTTTAGTAATTGTTAGAAATGCTGACCGAGAAACAATTCCTCTCCTTAACTACATGTACATTTTTTTATGGTTTAGTGTTGCTGTCTAATTCAGTGTACATATATTACACAAGCATTTGTTTGGTATTTAATGGGGTTGGGAGAGGAATGTGACAAAGAAGACCATTTTTGAGACCTTTTATACAAATGAAATGAATTGAGTCTTTCTCAGAGTTGTTCTTCCTCAAGAGTTTTTATGGTTTTTATTTTTTTTTACCCATTTTTTTGTTTGTTTTTAGTTTTGAAATTAAAGAGATAATTAAGACATATAGATTCAGTGTTTTGCCAGATCTGATTTATATCAGTTTTGTAGCTCACATGAACACAATTATTAAAGGAACCTATTGCCATCACTTTAATTCTGTCATTATCATAAACTTTTTAAAAAAATTAGGTTTTGTGCTGTATTGTTCTAATTCTGTTCTGTTTATTATATGTTTCTTAACTCTTTTAATGTGGAAATCAGAGTTGTTTTGAAGCAATTTATTGGTGTATAAAGGAGACCAGTTCACTCACAAACTAAATAAAGTCCAAAGGACTTTATGTTAAGTTTATTGGTATATAAACTCGACCAAGTCAATCATAAACTTAAACTCCAAAGGACTTTATGTTAAGTTTGTGAGTGACTTGGTCGAGTTTATACACCAATAAACTGAGAAAAACAACTCTTATTACTTATAATACCATAAGGATTACACTTTTTGTTAAAATAAGAAAGAAACTTGGCAGTTTAAATTTGCACTATTTTAAATTAACTGGCTTGCATATTCATACACTGAACATCATTTATTGGAAAATAAAAGATCCCAGATATCACTTTGTCTACCAATCAAAATCAACAATACATACAGTATTGGAATTATTTATACTTCTGTCCTTTTGGCATTTGTAACTATGTTCCATTCTCATGAGTTTGTCTTGTCTTTGAATTTTTTGTCGCTTCTGTATTCTTTTGCTGATATAAAACGTCCCAATTATCTTATCAACCTGGTCGAAACTATTAAAATATATGTATAGGACTCAAATGACCAAGTCTGGCTATGTCTTGAAAATTGTAATGTACACTGAAACCAGTGATTTCAGAATTAATCAAGAAATGAAGATCTATCAAAGTCTTCAATGGCTTTGTAGGTGTTAGTGCCCTTGAAGGGTAAGATTTGTAAATAACAGAAATTATCAGCCCACAAAATTCTGCAGCCATCTTCATTACAACAGAAATGAACATTGATAGAATAAAGAATGGAAACGCCTTGTTACTGAATTACTGCCAAATACATCTTCCTGAAATATAGATATATTTTATCTGGGGGCAATGGATGTTTTCAAAGTGACAAGGTTTTAAGTCAGATTTGTAATATTAAGGCTTAGGTTAGTGATAAAAGGCTCCTGTGAGCCTCTGTGTACATATATAAGATGTAATTTGATTTTGACTGTGACCGGTAAAACATACTAACATGGGACATGTGTGTTCACCCTTTCTCTAATATATGAAATTTTACTAAAAGTAAACAATGATTATGACGAAAAATACTGGCTCAGAAACATTCCTTATATTCAGAACAGATTATCTGAGTTCAAATGTCAACAGGAATCATTTTCACCAGTATTCAGAAAGTACAGAAAGAGGGAGGACGTTATGGCTCCTATATTATAGTTTTTACATCTCTGAGAAACTTAATCTTCTCAAGGTAATTTGCTTTTCCATGCTGCTAACCATAAAACATGTAATAATTATATAATTATAAGGTTGTATTTCATTTAGATAAAAGATTTATTACAAATAGTTTTAATGATAAAAATCTCTCTGCTTCTGATTCTATATAATACCCATTCATTATTTACTTAGTGCTGTAATATTTTTCTTTCTTTCTGCTGAATTTGCAGATTCTTAAGGAATTGAAAGATATTTTACATCAGTATGTAATAGCAGTAGTTGAAGTGCTTTTCAAATTGTTGACTGCAAAAAAAAATTAGAGGACTTGTGAACATTATCGAGATTTATATTTAGAACCGTTATATTTTTTTTTGTTAATTGTAGACATGAATTGTGTGTTGCAATTTTGGTCATGGAGCCTCTTTCTGAGTTTAGTGACAAGTAGGAAGAATTACAACTACCATACCTACAGTCCATATTATCAGTATTCCAAAATTCGTAATATTCAGTCAGTTAAACAGATGAGTGAGGATGTCATGGTGGGTGATCAGGGAGATCCTGGGTAAGTATCATAACTTTTACAGTACTTCTGTGTATTCCTTTTATTTTTGTTGATACCATATTTTGTGGTTTTTGCCTTTACACACCTGTGTTTGTTAATTACTGGAAAATGTCAAAACTAAAATATTTGCTATTCCTGACATAACGAACAACCAAAATTGAAAACCATGAAAAAAAAATTCAATTAACAGTATAGAATAATGGGAAGGATATGGGATATTCACCGCAGATAACACATTCTAAGTAATACTCTACTAATAAGCAGCAAATATAGATTTTGACAAAAACAGGTCAAATATAAATCAGATATTTATCACATATGTCTCTTCTGAGTATTTGTGCCCTTTGAAAATACAGATTTTGTCATGCATGTATTTGGTTTAAAATGGTCAAGGGTTAGTTTTTTTTAGTTCATGTGACCCAAAGGATCACTTGAGGTATTGCCATTACTTTGCATCCGTCATCCATCTGGGGGACTTAACATTGAACCCTTTGGGAAAAACATACAAAAATTTTCTTCTAGAGAACCACTGAATGGATTGACACCAAACATGGCATGAATGTTCCTTATGAGTTGCTGACCAAGTGTTCTTACTTTGTTGTCGATCCGTCATCAGGATGGCTGCCAGAGGGGGACTTAGTTTAACATAGAACCCTATGGGAAATACATACAAAAATCTTCTGATAGAGAACTGCTGAATGGATTGAAACGAAACATGGCTTGAATGTTCCCAATGATATGCTGACCATGAGTTGTAACTTTGATGCCGATCCATCATCCAATATGGCCACCAGCGGCTTATAGTCAAAATAATTTGCCCAGGTGGAAATCGATATATCCTCACTGTGGATAATATTCATATCACATCCATATGTTCATCTCCTGAATTGACAATGGACATAAATCAGTAACCAATCAATTATTCTAATCAATTCCTAGTTATGTCCCTTGACTCTAATCTTAACAAAATTACCTAACTGAGTTTTCCTAATTAAATTTTTCACGGTAAATTTTCATTTTCATTTTTTCAACCAAAAGAGCCATTCAACAGAGCAAGAATCCACATATGATCTAGAAAATAAGGAGAGACACAGGAAAAATTCTAGCACGTGGCACCATGTAGAAACACTGTGAACCCATAATTCAATGACAAAATAATCTTAACTTTTGACGATTGAAAAGAAAAGATAGGACTAAATAATGTTTAAAATAAGAATTGGTCTTCTGTACAAGAGGGGATCTTCTCAATGGAATTTTATGAATGGGTTTATTTCTTTCATTGTTAGGAAATCTGTATATAGGAAGGAATTTAAAAATGGTAATTAATATATTTTTGGCAGTTTATTTTTTTTTAATGTTTCTTGTGTTATTGGGTGAGAGATAAATGATATTGAGCCAAGGTTAAGTTGAAAATGAATGAACTGTTTAAGCCTCTTTAAACATCAAAGATCTTAGTTATTGAAAACATTTGTTTGTTAAAATCTTTTAATTGATAAAAATGAGATCTTGTGGGGTCTAGTACTATTATAAAGGCAATTTGTACAAAATATCAGATAATGTTTTTTCTTTTTCAGAGTTTTAAGACTTTGAAAAGAAATTTATTGACACAGAGAGTTTTTAATTGTTAAAAATTCTTGTAAAAATATTTGAAAACTGAAATAAGGTCGTCTGTTATTGATAAACTTTTAGTTATTGAAATTTATGTTCCACCAATCTAATCTTCACTGATTTATTAATAAATGTAATTTGTATACTTTTTAAAAGATCTTTTGAAAGGTTTATTCTTTATTGATATAAATTTTAAAAGTTTGACATAATTACATTAAATTTGCTGTTGTTTTGACAAGCCATGTAATTTTGATTTAATATGAGATATTTGATAGGACATGGATGACTCTCCTTTTTAGCTCACCTGACCCAAAGTGTCAAGTGAGCTATTCTCATCACTTGTCATCCATCATCCGTTGTCGTCAATTTTTACAAAAATCTTCTTCTCTAAAACTACTGGGCCAAATGGAACCAAACTTGGCCACAAGCATCATTAGGGTATCTAGTTTGAAAAATTTGTCTGATAACCACGACAGCCAACCAAAATGGCCGACATGACTAAAAATAGAACACAGGGGTAAACTACAGTTTTTGTCTTATATCTCAAAAACTAAAGCATTTAGAGCAAAACTGACAAGGGTAAAAATGTTCAACAGGTCAAGGTCTACCTGCCATGAAATTTTCAGATGAATCAGTCAACCCTTTGTTGGGTTATTGCCCCTGAATTGTTAATTTTAAGGAAATTTTGCAGTTTTAGGTTATTATCTTGAATATTATAATAGATAAAGACAAACTGTAAACAGCAAAAATGTTCAGCAAAGTAAGATCTACAAATAAATGAACATGACCAAAATCATTGATTGACCCATTATAGGAGCTTTTGCCCTTTAAAGATGGCATCCAGTGTAAACTTTCCTTTAAAGATCTTCTCCTCTGAAACCACTGGACGAATTGAGACCAAACTTTGGTGGAATGGTCTGATTTATACTTTTGCAGGCCCCCTTTCAAAATTTTGTGCAGCATCCCTGACTTCCAACCGACATGGCTTCTGTTACTAAAAATAAAAAAAGGGGGGGGGGGGGGGGGGGGCCGGGGGGGATATGAATTTAAAAAATCTTCTTCTATGAAACTACAAGGCCAATTGGAACCAAAGTTGACAGTAATGGTCCTTAGGAGGTTCTCTTTCAGAAATATGTCAGATGACCCAGATTGTTAACCAATATGTCCGCCACAGCCGAAATTAGTTTAACAAAGGGCCCTATGGGAAAGTTCATTGGAAAATCTTATCTGAAACAACTTGACCAATTGGAACCAGACTAGGCAGCAATGGTCATTAGGAGGTCCTCTTTCAGAAATGTGTCCGATTTCGTGGACTGTGAACAAAGATGGCCGCCACAGCCGAACTTAGTTTAACATAGGACCCTATGGGAAATTCACTCAAAATTCTTCTTGTCTGAAACCACTCAGCCAAAAAGAACTAGACTTGGTAACAATGGTCCTTAGATGGTCCTCTTTAAGAATTTTGTCCAATGACCTGGACTGTCAACCAAGATGGCCACCACAGCCAAACTTAATTTAACGTAGGGCCCTATGAAAAAATTCATTGAAAAATCTTCTTGTCTGAAACCACTTGACATATTGGAGCCAGACTTGGCAGCAATGGTCCTTAGGAGGTCCTTTTTCAGAAATGTGTCCGATTTCGTGGACTGTGAACCAAGATGGCTGCCACAGCCGAACTTAGTTTAACATAGGGCCCTATGGGAAATTCACTCAAAAATCTTCTTGTCTAAAACTACTGAGCCAATAAGAACTAAACATGGCAGCATTGGTCCTTAGATGGTCCTCTTTCAGAAATATATCCGATCGCCCGGATTGTCAACCAAGATGGCCGCCACGGCCGAACTTAGTTAAATATAAGACCCTATAGGAAAATTCATTTAAAAATCTTCTTGTCTGAAACCACTTAGCCAGTTGGAACAAGACTTAGCAGAAATAGTCCTTAGATGGTTCTCTTTTAGAAATATGTCCATTGACCTGGACTGTCAACCAAGATGACTGCCACAGCTGAACTTTGTTTAACATAGAACCCTATAGAAAAACCAGCCAAATTGACTGCAACACTTAAATTTTTAGTCCTTCTCAAGGTGAAAAGTTAAATCCAGGTGAGTGATACAGGCTCTTGAGAGCCTCTAGTTATTTGTTATAAGGATTACAATTATTTCTTTAATTATGTTCGACAAAAAATCTTAATTTAATTTTTTATTTCTTAACAAAGGTCACATAAAAGTTAGACTATCCGAATGTTTGGCGAAATGTGTAATGTAGCCAATTAAGTCGCCAAACCTTAAATTGTATTCTTATTCCAGATTTATACTTTTGCAGTTCCATTTAAAGGTAATAAAAAGGTCATTTAATGACCTCTAAAAACCTCATGGTTTGTGATAAAAATAGAACACATAAAATGTGATGTAACCAAACTTATGGGAAATATGGGCAACCACACATTTTCCCAAATTGAAAAACCTGACTAAAAGCTAACCTTATTAAGGTTCATCATATTATACCCAGGCAAAAACATTATTATTTTTCGTTTATCATTTACAAACAATATACAGGTAGTAAATGTTTCATGAATTATAAATTCGATCCAAAATCATGTTTATTTGTTTTTCTATTTTGAAATATTGTTGGAAAACATGTATGTTGGGTGTCAATTTAAAGTTGATTATAATTTTAGTTATAAATAAGATTTAATTTTGACGCAGGGAAAATTCCATGTGTTTACCAATTAATTAAATGAGGATGCAGAAACAAATTCATCATTTAATTGATTTTACAGCTTTCAACGTCAAACATAAAATGACTGCACGTCTACATCACATCATTTATGTAAATGATATGTGAGGGACAAAAAATGTCAGAAACAAATGGATTAAAAACTACATGAGTAGTTATTCACATCGTTTAGGCCAGAAATAAATGCACCCTTAGTAATTGATTATATTTGTTTCTCTGTTGTATTATCCTCACATTATTAAAAGTAATATATGCACTGAAAAAAAAGTGCTGTAATTTTTTATGCTGCTGTTCTTCATTTTACAGACAAGGACAAATAAAATTTGAATATTTATAGTTAAATATCTTGGATTGGTGACCTGGGAGGGATTGATGTGATAATTATCTAAGGGAACTCACAATGTAATTGTGGATTCATTTATTTTCATGGTTTAGAGGAAATTGATTGTTTTGTTTTTGGGAGTTTGTAAGTTTTTTTTTAAAGATTTTGGTTTAAATTTTTTTATGTTCATCTGATTTTCATTTTTGTTCCGTTTTGTTCCTTGCTTAGGAAGGAAAACATTGCTTCTGATATGCTTTTCACTATCTTTTAAAGTTTTGGAAATAAAAGGGTAAAAAAAAACATTATGTGTCCCATTTTTTTAATTAAAAAATTTTTAAATTTTGTTGGATTTTAATTTCTTTAAAAAACTTTCCTCTTAACAATACAATAATGGCCATTAATTGTTTTTCTTAAATTTGAGTCCATTAACCTCTCTAACAGTTTAGATTAAATCTTGGTGAGCTATATAGCTCCTAGTTCAGTGGACAAGTGCAACCCTAAAGGTTCATTGCATAAACATGGACTTTCAGTTCTTGCTTTTTGACCATTTGATTAACAGATTAAATCCTGATGCACTATATAGCTCATGGGAGTCACAATAGACTTGCTACAAGTCCCTCTCTAATTAATTAATTAGTATTTTAATATAACAGTAAATATCATCTGCTGTCTATAATGATAACAATTCTATACATTAATTAGAGAGGGACTTGTAGCAAGTCTAGAGTCACAAGTTCAGTGCACAAGTGCAACCGTGAAGGTTCATAGCATATACAAGCCCTTTTAGTTCTTGCTTTCTGGCACATTTTGATGGACATATTTAATCTGGATAAGCTGTATACCTGGGAGGCTCTAGATTAGTGCAATGGTTCATAGCATATACTTGCAACTTTTTAACAAACTATCAAGCAAAGCCAATAGATAGAAGAGATGGATTTATGTTTTGACACCTGTGCAAGTTATTGTCTCAGGAATGAGGTACAACATATTATTTTATCAGAGAATCTGGTTCATGACAGCTCATATATCAGATAGGGTATCAGATTAAACATGGAGTGCACACAGACACAATACATACTGTTTTAATTATGTTGTACTAATTAGCTGTGAATTATGCATTGTTTTCATAGCAATTAAACAAGTTTGCTGAAGTGGGCTGTAAATATCACAAAAAAATCATGAAAATGTTTCCTTTGAAAGTGGACCCACCTGAAATTTAGGAAACTTATGTTTTTGAGTATAATGAATGTTATATGGCCCGATTTATATTGAAAATTGAATTACTATTGTTCCAAACAGGTGTCAAATTTAAGATGATATGATTTTCAATGTCTTTTGTTTCAAAAAGGACCAAATAAGTAGATATATCATATTTTGGTTAACATTATTTATGAGGACCTCTCTAACTGTCGACTGACAGATGAATTGATAATTTTCTGGTTATTTATTTACAAGATAACAAAGATCTATGAATGGGATTTGCTTTGTTAAAGGTACTCCCTTTAATAGCAGATTTTTTATGAATGGTGATAACTAAACCATAAGTGATTTTTTGATAAAAAAAGGTGTTGATCTGTAAAGTAGAAAATGGTCTGATTAGACAGAAGTTTGCTAATTACCTTTTATATCTAATGTAAGTAGTCATTTTAAAAAAAGGAATATGGGTGATATGTGAATGAGACATAATTAGATTAAACAATGGAGAAGAGTAATGGTTCTTATGCAAGTCTATATTGAAGAACAAGTGTCAGAAATTCTTGTCTTTTCATGAATGGTGGCTGTATAGAAGTGTTACCAGTTATTTAGACAGCAGATGGTATAGATCGATATATGAAGAATAATGCATGGACAAACCTATATCAGATACTATATCAACCCGAATACCCAGTAACAACCCGAGGGTGTGATATTGGTCGAGGGTTGATATAGCATGTTTGACCTTGTATTATTCTTATATCAGATATTTCAACAATAGAGCAATACTTTGCACCCGAATAACTCCGAACATAATAAAAGTGTGTTCCTAGATGGGTATGCGACATAGGTTTAGGGTAGGTGATACATGTCTTGCAAAGTCATTTAAAATGTATGTACATGTATTTTACTCTAAATATATGATGTATAAAAAAATGAATCAGTTACTAGAGAGGGACTTGTAGCATGTCTAAACCCGTGTAAAAGTCATAGTATTTCTCACATGAGGATTTGTCAAGCAAATAAATACTCTTGTACCTTTATTCAGATCTCAATTTCAAAACAGTTTAAGTACCTGTTTGTTCTGAAAAACATGGAAATGAAACAGATAAATTCTAAGGAAAGCAGGACTAATTGTCAAAGAGGTTGAACAAATGAAAGAAAATGGCTACTAGCTGGCTTACCCAATCTCACCACCCAAGCTTCTTTATAATGGTCAACTTAAAATTTTACTTATTGTTTGAAACTTTACAGTGAAACTGAATTCTCTTTAAACTTCTATAAACATAAAAATTGCTAGTGGGAAGATTGGGTAATTGGAGAAAAATGGTACTCTATATTGCAGCAGTGGGAGATCGTTTGTAAAGTCACCCACTGAACATGAAGAATAACATGTGGTATTCAACACTCAGCATCAACCCACACCAAAAGACAAATAGCATAAACTGTAAACTGTAAATTTTGGTCCTAATGTTGTTAGAGCACAGAATTTTATGTTCATGAAAATGTTCACAGTAAAATTAATGGGTAAATGTTTTGTGTTATATGAATTCACCCTGTTGATGTTCTGTTTAATGTTAATGGTAATATGGGAGGTAACTGTGGATTTGGTAAAAAAATTGGCTGAGGAGTTGACATAAAGGCACAAGAAATTAATTCCTAGATTCTCAATATGTTTATAAAAATCAGGACAGGCGGGCAGAATTTCTATTCCTGAATTAACAGAGAAAATATGTCATTATTTTGGAAAATTTAATATAGGGTGTTAGAATTTATATTGGGTTGATATTCCATGTTTTCTTGAGAAGATCTTGTTTGTATTGTAGGCTACACAATAAAGATTTCCAGATACAAAAATGAATACTTAATGTAAATTTCATTTGTCAGTTGGGCAAATTGGAAATAAGTTTTTTTTAAATCTTTTGATGGAAGGCAAATTGGAGTGGAGAGGACAGGAACATGATGAAATTCTAGGAATTTTTTTTATGATGGCCTAAAAGGACTTTAAGTTAATCCACTAAGAATAAATGGATTAAGTTTTGCACTTCAGATCTCTCTTTTGTCATTCACACTTCATTTCTTTGCAGTCTTATTGTATGTTTATAATCTGTAAACAAGCACAATACTGTTTAGAAAAAAGTTTGTCATTTATAATGTAACATTGATTATAAACACAGATTATTTTGTACTTTAAAGTCAGTTAAAACTAATTAATCATAATTGTACTGAATTCATTTGAATATTTAAAGTTCACAGTTTCGTCCAGATTTTATCATAGGACTGTTTTTTTTAATTAGGTGTTGTGTGGTCCTCGATTGTATGGTGTTTTTTGTCAGTTCAGCAACAATCATTATATAAATTTTTACAAGTAAAAGCTAGTATTCACAATTTGCCTTCCCAGAGGCCCAAATATATATATATAAACGTCATAGATTCAATTAATTAAAAACTGTTGTCAGAATACACATCAAATGTTATATGTAAAAAAGTCATAGAAAGTATGCATGCTTCACGTTCTGAGGTCACACATGCGATTAATTATAGCTTTAAGATTCGTCTTTGTGAAAGTGAGACCTGCATTCTCATACTGGAACTCAAGAGAAAGAGTACCGAGTTTTGAAATTCACTCCTGAAAGCCCAATTCAATTAAGTCTTTGTTCTGCAATATGAAAGAAGTTCTGAAGATTGAATTCCTTTAAATATCAGGAAGATGATTCCCAAAAACATCTGGAATACTTATCACTTGAAGAAGTATTTGTAACTTCCATACATATTGGGAATTTTCATTATATCCCATGTCTCCCTTGGATATTATGATCATTAGAATTTGTTCAGTACCCATCAAACCCATATATCAATGTTTAGGTCCCAAATGTTACTGATCCTGTAGCCTTAATGTTTTTTAATGGGGAGCATAAGTGTCCTCAAAATGGCTATGTATCATGGTTAATAAGATATTTGTTATCAGAGATTACATGATTTACTGATAACAGTTATCACTAAAATATCTTGTAGATTTAATTGATTCTCACACTCTGATAACACCAGTTTTATTAATTTGAAAAAAGAGAAAAAAAAACAATTGAAGGGAATAGTAGCAAGTCTGTTTACTACTTGTTTCTATATAAAGTTGTCTGTATAGATACCTTTTATGTGTTGTAAGTCTTCATTAACATCCATAGTGGTACCAGATGTAGCTTTTCAAAATTTACATACCAAAAGTCATATTGTGAGTTTTAATTAAATTGACATCTTCTTCTGGTCACATTTATGCCAATGATTTTCTAATTTACAGTACTGGGGAGTTTGAGAGGACTCCATTATCATTATATAACTCTTGATTGTTTGGTTTACCTCTATATAGATGGGTAATTTTCTTCTACCCAAGGCTTCCGTGCATCTTGGTTAAATTTTCATGTCCAGCTCATATCTCAGCGACTATAAGAAGTAGGAACATATCTTGTATGTAGATGTGTCTGAGGGAGAAGGGAAGCATCAATTAAGAATTAGGTCACTTTCAACTAAATTGCATGCTTCACTGCCAGACCACAATGTTTATATCTTAGATATTGTATCATAATCTGATGGTTACCCACACTGAGTTCATAGGATCTATTGGAAAAATCATCAGAGCGTTTTAATCAAATTTAATAAGTAAAGAGAAATTAAGCTTCTCTATGATCAAAATTGATGTTAATGCCAAACTGCTATATATTCAATGAAATTATTCCTGTGAAGAGTGAAATTCTATTTACTAAAAAAAAAAATCAACATTTATGTCAACAGGTCAAAGTAAATATTTCCTAAATATTTTATGAAAATTAAACAAGCCAAATTTATTTTAGTCAAGGTATTTGATACCACCTGAAGTGGTTCACTTTCAGAATTGTATCAGAATTGATCCAGATTGCCAACCAAGATGGTCATAGTCAAACTATTTCTTCTGCTTTAAGTCTACAAATGATATCCAGGTGAGCAATAAAGGCTCATGGGAGCCTATAGTTATCATGGTTTCTTAATTTCTATCAATTATGAATTTCCAGGTGGTCTGTATATCATTTGATTACAAAGGGGATGAGATGTACATGAAATGAACATAATCTGAGTTAAAAGATATACTATGACTTTGATCTTGGATTTGTGAAAGGTTAGAGATTGGTCATAAACACAAGTATCTGGTACAAGAAGTCATTTTAGCCATTACAATTTGTTTAAGATGTGTAATTTTTGTAAATTGTCTTTTTTTCTCTAATTTCATTTAATTGGTTAATCTTGTGCAGGGTTGAATTAGATACATTTGTAATCTTTTTATGTTGTAATTAAAGATAAGCTTAGATCCTTTAGATTTAACAAAGGGAGGAGTTTCAGAATCAATTAGTAATTTTAAATGGTATATTCACATGCAAGGCTCACATAAATCCATAGTTTTCAGATTTGTGTGAACTGAAATATATCCTAGCTGCTAACAATGTTTATAGTGTGAATATTTTATATTTTTTTGGGTTTCAATTTTCCTTGTTTGGGGGAGGGTGGGGTTCATTGTCTCACAAATTTATATACCGAACCAGTAATAAAGTATCCCACAAGATACATTTCAATTTTTTCTATTATAAGTCAGATTGAGAGCTGCCCTGAGTTTTTCCCTAAATCACAAAAATTAATATTCATGCCCATAAAAATCAACTAGAAATTGGTGCCATCAGAAACAATGTCAATCCCCGCACTATACAAGTCAAAAAACAATTAACAGTGAAAAATTAGCAATTTAACAATTTCAATCTGAAAATTGGAACCCTGAATGAAATTTCAAAATTGTAAACCTTATTGCACATCTACACACAGTGAAGAACAATATTATACACAAATGAAACCACTGAAACAATGAAATGAATGAGAGACAGAGACAAAGCAAAACTAGCAATTTCACCATTTTTGGTCCCAAAATTTGATCCCTTAATAGATTTTCAAAATTAAAAACCTTTTCGAATATCTACAGAAATTAAAGAACAATATTATATATATATACAAATAAATTTGATAAATCTAAATTAAAAATAAAAGAAGAGTTTAAGGCACTAGCTTAAATTCACTATTTCCGAAATACAACCCACGTGGGCCTCAAGTTGTTAAAATCAAAATTCTAAAACCTTATTGCGCATCTGCATACAGTATGTGACAATATTTTATAGAAATTAAAAGCATAAAATGAAAAATTAATAAGCAGTTTAGTTTAAATTTCCAGTTTTTTTAAATTCGACCCCCTGTGGGCCCCTATTTTTGACAATCAAAATTCTAAAACCTTATTGCGCATCTACATATTGTATGTGACAATATGGTATAGAAATTAAATTCATGACATGAAAAAATGAATGAGGAGTTTAGGTCACAAGCTTAAATTACAATTTTCGAAATTCAACCCCTGTGGGCCCCAATTTTTAAAAATCAAAATTCCAAAACCTTATTGTGCATCTACATACAGTATCTGACAATACTGTATAGACAATATGGTATAGAAATTAAAGCATAAAACGAAAAATGTATGAGGAGTTTAGGTCAAAAGCTATAACTTCCAATTTTTGAAATTCGACCCATGTGGACCCCAATTTTTAGCTGACCTGGCCTAAAAGGCCATGTGAGCTATTCTCATCAAGTGGCGTCCGTCGTCGTCTGTCGTCGTTAACAATTTTTCGAACATCTTCTCCTCTGAAACTTCTGAATGGATTTGGATAAAACTTAGCATGATTGTTCCTTAGGGTATCCTGCACAAAGTTTATGCTTCGATTTTTGATCCATCGAAAAACATGGCCACTGTTACGAAAAATTGAACATAGGGGTCAAACAAGAGTTTTTCGCAAATATCTCAAAAATCATGAGGTTACGGCAAATTCTGCAGGTTGAAAGTGTTCAGCATGATGAGAGCTACCTATGTGCTGATTTTCGTGAAAATCTGTTAACTGATGTTAGAGTTATTGCCCTTTTTTGACATTTTTGGCTTTTTTTATGTTATTATTTCAAAAATCTTCTTCTCTGGAACTACTATTCAAAATCAAATGAAAATTGGGAAGATTGTTCCTTAGGGTATCCTGCAAAAAGTTTAAGCTTGGATTTTTGATTGGTCAAAAAACATATCCACCCTTACTAAAAATAGAACATAGGGGTCAAAATGCTGTTTTTTGCTATTTTTTCCTGAATTATAGAAAGAAAATGAAGATGAAAGCTACTTTGAAAGTAAACATGGTATCCCGAGTTGAATGGTGACGATGAAAGTTTGTTTTGGACGGCCAATTTTAAAATGGCTGCCATTTTCCCGCCATTTTTTACACTTGCTCGGATTTCAACAATATTTGGTTTTTAAAGTGAACGTGGTATCCTTAGTGCATGGTGATGATGAGATTTTTGGTATGGAGCATCTATGGAAGGTCCTTTAGGAAATTTGCATAAATCTTCCCGGTCCGTGAAACAAAATTGCCGTCATGAGCATTTACATGTTCTGATTGGCCGAAATTTAAAATTCTTCTCCTCTGAAATCGTAAAGCCAAATGAACTGATTTTTGGTATGAATGATCTATGGAAGGTCCTTTACAAAGTTTGCATAACTCATCATGGTCCGTGAAACAAAATGGCCGCCATGAGCATTTACATGTTCTGACTGGTTGAAATGTAAAACTTCTTCTCCTTACAAACCGTAAAGCCAAATGAACTGATTTTTGGTATGGATGATCCATGGAAGGTCCTTTACAAAGTTTGCATAACTCATCATAGTCCGTGAAACAAAATGGCTGACCTATTTATCTTGCTTCATTGACTTAGGTTTTGTTTTACATCCGAGTTCAGTTCTCCAATACCAAGGGACCTACAATCATATTACTTGGTATAATGGTGCACCTCTGGGAGTAACAAAGCCCCTGACCAAAATTAGGTCACTCTGACCTTCTTATGGCACTTCATTTACTTAGGGTAAGTTTTATGTCTGAGTTCAGTTTTCTGATAGCGACCTACAATCATATTACTTGGTGTGAGGGTGTATTTCTGAGAGTAACACAACCTCCGACCAACAGTAGGTCACTCTGAACTACTTACTGCCCTTCATTGACTTAGGTTAAGTTTTACATCTGAGTTCAGTTCTGCGATACCAAATGACCTACATTCATTACTTGCTGTAAGGGTGCATCTCAGGGAGCTACACAGCCACATACCAAAATTAGTGGGGGAACGAGGCCAACTTTGTAATCGTAGATTTCTGGTTCATTTAGATTTAACATTTATTTGTATATATATAATATTGTTCTTTCATTTCTGTAGATATGCAAAAAGGTTTTTTTGAAAATCTATTAAGGGATCAAATTTGGGACCGAAAATGGTGAAATTGCATATTTTGCTTCGTCTCTGGAAATACTTGTTAATTTTTTGTTTCAGTGGTTTCATTTGTGTATAATATTGTTCTTCACTATGTGTAGATGTGCAATAAGGTTTTCAATTTTGAAATTTCATTCAGGGTTCCAATTTTCAGACTGAAATTGTTAAATTGCTCATTTTTCACTGTTAATTGTTTTTTGACTTGTACAGTGCGGGGATTGACATCGTTTCTGATGGCACCAATTTCTAGTCATGTTTGTCATAATGATTACATATTTGATCAGTCACCAGGGGTAATCCCCACTGCCTCATTTCTTAAATCTTCAAATATCATGAAAATAGTTTAGATACTCGTCCCTAACCATAAACTGGTATATTCTTTAGGTTAATTTTATGGCTTTAATCCATAGTCCCTACATTTATGTTAATTTTTGGCCGGGTTATAGTATGGTGAATGCCGGGTTGGTGGGTGGGGAAAGTAGGGTACCTATTCTATGTAATCAACTCCTCCTACAGTTTTCAATCCAGAGCCTTGAAACTTTCTAGAGTGTTTGTGTGTGTGTGTGTATATATATATATATATATATATATATATATATATATATATATATATATATATATATATATATATATATATATATATATAATGGACATGTGCACCTCCTATCATGGCTATATTTGGAAAATTTTTGCTGAATCTACGGATTGTGAAACCTAGTCAGTTTTTAGCAACATTCTTTAAGGAGGGTACCTATTTCGTTTAATCTACTACTCCTACAGTTTTTGATCCACAGTCTTCAAACTTGGTAGAGTGTTTTTATATATAATGGACATGAGCACCTCATATTATGGATACATTTGGAACATTTTTGTGGAATTTCCAGATTGTGAAACTTAGTCAGTTTTTAGTAACATTCTTTAAGGAGAGTACCTACCTATATTGTGTAATCAACTCCTCCTACATTTTTCAGTCCAGGGTCTTCAAACTTGGTTGAATGTTTGTATATATATTGGACATTAGCACCTCCAATAATGGATAAATTTGGAACATTTTTGCATACTTTCCAGATTGTGAAACTTAGTCAGCTTTTAGCAACATTCTTCAAGGAGGGTACCTATTTTGTGTAATCAACTCCTCTTACAGTTTTCAATCCAAAGTCTTCAAACTTATGGTAGAATGTTTGTATATATAATGGACATATATGCACTTCCTTTTATGGATACATTAGGAACACATTTGAGGAATTCCCAATTGCTGTAACATTACATATTCTTATAGTCTTCATTTCATCAATAACTATAACATTTTACAAATTTCAACTCCTCGGCCATTTGTTTCTTTGACCCATTTTTGGTCTCGCCTGCGACGAAAATTCGCTCAGGTGAGATATAGGTATTACTTTCCAGCGGTGGTGGCAGCGGTGGAAACTTTTTTAAAACTTAAATAACTTTGCACATGTAATACCTACAATTAAGATTTATGGTCCACAAGGTAGCTAATCGTATAAGGTTTGCCGCAGTATACTTGTCTTGTGACCCTGACCTCATTTCCATGGTTCACTGACTTCATAAACATGAATTTAAAATCTGCATCCAAGTTTCGTGGTTAAATCCATTTCTCAGCAATTGTAAAACCTAGTCCAACCATATTTGGTCTATAGATAGTTCTTAGTGGGTACATCCCAGTCTTGACACCTGGCTTGGGATCTTGACCTCAATTTCATGTTCGAGTGACTTTGTCACTTTTTCGGTTGGTTAAGTCCATTTCTCAGAAACTGTAATACCTAGACCCATCGTATTTGGTCAATAGATAGTTCTTGGTGGGTACATGTCAGTCAGACACTGCCTTTTGCTTGAGTGACCTGTATCACATTTTCGTGGTTAAGTCCCTTACTCAGAAACTAGAATACCTGGACCAAGCATATTTGGTCAATAGATACTTCTTGGTGGGTACGTGTCTGTCTGACACCTGGCTTGGGACCTTGACCTCAAGTTCATGCTTGAGTAACTTTTTAACTTTTCGTGGTTAAGTCCATTTCTCAGAAACTGTAATACCTAGGCCAACCATATTTGGTCTATAGATAGATCTTGGTGGGTACATGCCAGTCTGATACCTGGCTTGGGACCTTGACCTCATCTTTGAGTGACTTTGTCACTTTTTCATGCTTAAGTCCATTTCTCAGCAACTAGAATACCTAGACCCACCATATTTGGTCAATAGATAGTTCTTGGTTGGTACATGTCAGTCTGACCTTGACTTCAATTTCATGCTTGAGTGACTTTCATCCAAGTTTCTTGATTAAGTCCATTTTTCAACAGCTGTAATACCTAGACCTACTGTATTTGGTCTATTGACAGTTCTTGATGGGTTCATGCCAGTCTGACACTTGTCTCTGGACCTTGACCTCAATTTCATGGTGGAGTGACTTTCATCCAAATTTCTTGATTATGTCTTTTTTTCAGCAACTTTAATACCTAGACCCATCCGTGTTTGGTCTATAGATACATGTACTTCTGAGTGTGTACATGCAAGTCTGACACCTGTCTCTGGACTTTGACCTCAATTGCATGCTTGAGTGATTTGGTCACATTTTCGAGATTAGGTCAATTTCTCAGCAACTTTAATTCATAGGCCCACCATATTTGGTCAATAGATAGTTCTTAGTAGATACATGTCGGTATAACACCTGCCTTTTGACCTTGACCTCAATTTCTTTTAACGCATTTTCCTTTGACTTGCAAAAAAATGTCATTATTCTGTGTCCATGTGTATACTCAGGCGGGACATGTTGTGTGTCCACTGTTGTTTTTTAAACAATTGAAATCCCTACTCCTAAACCATATGTATTCTTCCTCATCATCATAAGACTAAGTTGTTGAGTAGCATCATAAGTCCCTTGGGATAATCCAAACCCCTCCGTAGTCCATGCCATATGATAATTTTGAGTGTTCAAATATCTTGAAAATGGTTGAGATCTTCATTCCTAAATCATACATGTTCTTGTTTGTCATAATGGCAATGAATTAAATTATATATTTTATTAGTCCCTGGGGGATGATCCCAACCCTCTCTATTTCATAAATGTTCAAATGTCTTGAAAAATGATATCCCCAGTCCTAAATACATATTCTACATTCTTATGTAAATACAAATTTTTATATTCTATTTGACCCTGAGGTTACTCCACACTCCTTATTTCAAAGATCTATATTTATTTTAAAGAGTTGAAACCCCCACCCCGTAAGGACAAGATCAAAAGTTCAATGTAGGATAAAAACTTAATTCACATAGTTTTTTCACTGACCTCCCCCCCCCCCCTTCTTAACTTAATTTGGGAAAAATTGACTGATAATATGGGTATATGCTTTGAGAGTATACTTTTTGTATCATGGGCCATGTTTTTCCTCAACAATGTATGTTTGTTCTGTATATTGACTTGGACATCACTTGAATCCATATTTTTCAATCCGAAAATCGATGTTGGATAACAAAACTTGCAGTGATTTTTTCCCTCCAGCCCCAAACTATTTGAATTAAGTTTTTTATCCTACATTGAACTTTTAATCTCGTCCCTTACTCGTGTATATTCCTTTTTGTCATCAAAAGACAATTTACTTTATTAGTCGGTGTCTTGAAAATTGTTGAGATACCTGACCCTAAACATTATTTAATCTTCTTGTTTGTCATAATGCAATAAATTAAATTTTATTTTATTAGTCCCTAAATTTTATAAATGGAAAGCGTTTAAAATCCCCACTTTGACTTTATCCACAAGTACATATCAGTGGAATAATATTCTGATTACCTGTTTCCCTCCAAGCATACTGTTTTGTAGACAAACAATACCTGTGACCCATTTTCCCCTTCTCTCAATAAATATGCACTTTGGGCAACATCTTTTGGCAATGCCAACTTTTTACTTGTATTTTTTAAAGTTCAAAATTAAATACACATAAGATATTTGCCAGCTAGTGCAATGAAGAAATTTTTTCTACAGCTGCATAGATAGGGTAAATGCAGAGTATTCATAAATCTGGAATTAAGGCAGCTAGTGTTGATTGACATATTCATTCCTAAATGAAAGTGATCTGGAGGTAATTTTGTTTTCAAATATAATCTTATTTCATCAGCACTATTTGGGGAGATAAATTACTACCTGTTTGTGTTTTAATAAATTGTTCTGTTTTTAAAATTTTATTTTTATAAAAATAGAAATACAAATACAAAACCCATCAATGATAATTAAACCAACCTCTGCTGTAATTGTAAAAATAACAAATGGTTTTAATCTACTCCAAGACAGATTGCATATTTTTTTGCATCAGCCAGTACAAGACTGGCATTTTACGACTAACCAGGTGCTAAATAATCTTTAAGTGTAAAGGAAATCTGCCAGAAAGTTCACAATAAATTATTAAAGTATTATGTTTCTGTACTTTGCTGCACTTAATAAAGAACATATAATATTTATAATAACAAATTACATAATACCATGTTGTGTTTTTTGATATAAAGATATAATTGTTTGTTACACGTTTGATTGATTAATAGGGTGTTGATAGGTCAGACATATTGAGTGACAGACGGTTGCATGGAAATCTTAATAACAGATAAAATTTGAACTTCATGAGTGTATAGGTATTTATTACTGGAGAATTATTAACTGTTTATGCTACATCTGTATAACATCATTTTTTTTGGCAAAGACACCTCATCTGTGTCTTAATTGTAATCACAAGCCTGTGACATAGTTCAAGTTAAAATCTGCTATTTTTTTATTAAGTGAGCAACCATTTGATTTTTATGGGGTGGAGATCCTGCCTATTTTTTAGCTCATCTGGCCTAAAAGGCCATGTGAGCTTTTCTCATCACTTGGCGTCCGTCGTCGTCTGTCATCGTCTGTCGTCTGTCGTCGTTAACAATTTTTCAAACATCTTCTCCTCTGAAACTACTGAATGGATTTGGATAAAACTTAGCATGATGGTTCCTTAGGGTATCCTGCACAAAGTTTATGCTTTGATTTTTGATCCGTTGAAAAACATGGCCACTGTTACTAAAAATAGAACATAGGGGTCAAACAACAGTTTTTTACAAGTATCTCAAAGATCATTAGGTTACGGCAAATTCTGCAGGTTGAAAGTGTTCAGCATGATGAGAGCTACCTGTGTGCTTATTTTCGTGAAAATCTGTCAACTGATGTTAAAGTTATTGCCCTTTTTTGACATTTTTTGCTTTTTTTATGTTATTATTTCAAAAATCTTCTCCTCTGAAACTACTGAATGAATTTGGATAAAACTTAGCATGATTGTTCCTTAGGGTATCCTGCACAAAGTTGATGCTTCGATTTTTGATCCGTCGAAAAACATGGCCACTGTTACTAAAAATAGAACATAGGGGTAAAACAACAGGTTATCGCAAATATCTCAAAAATCATTAGGTTATGGCAAATTCTGGCAGGTTGAAAGTGTTCAGCATGATGAGAGCTACCTGTGTGCTTATTTTCGTGAAAATCTGTCAACTGATGTTAGAGTTATTGCCCTTTTTTGACATTTTTGGTTTTTTTTTATGTTATTATTTCAAAAATCTTCTCCTCTGAAACTACCTGACTAATTTGAACCAAACTTGGTATGAATGTTCCTTGGGGTATCCTGCATAGAACTAATGTAGGGATTTTTGATCCGTTGAAAAACATGGCCGCTGTTACTAAAAATAGAACATAGGGGTCAGACAACAGTTTTTCGCAAATATCTCAAAAATCATTAGGTTATGGCAACTCCTGGCAGGTTGAAAGTGTTCAGCATAATGAGAGCTACCTGTATGCTGATTTTCGTGAAAATCTGTCAACTGATGTTAGAGTTATTGCCCTTTTTTGACATTTTTGGTTTTTTTTTATGTTATTATTTCAAAAATCTTCTCCTCTGAAACTACTTGACTAATTTGAACCAAACTTGGTATGAATGTTCCTTGGGGTACCCTGCATAGAACTGATGTGGGGATTTTTGATTCGTCGAAAAACATGGCCGCTGTTACTAAAAATAGAACATAGGGGTAAATTGCTGTTTTTTGCTAATAACTCAAAAACCGTTACAGATATCGAAAATCTGACATTTGGTAAAATTGATCAGCATGACAAGATCTACCTACCCTGAAATTTTGAAGGAAATTCCAAAACCCATTTAGGAGTTGTTGCCCTTTTTTCGTAAAATTTTCAAAATTTTTTTATTAAAAAATCTTCTCCTCTGAAACCGCTTGGCCGATTGGTTTGAAACTTAATAGGAATGATCTATGACATGTCCTCTACAAACGATCTTCAATTTATTTTGATCTGACATAAAACATGGCTGTCGTAGCAAAAAATAGAATATAGGGGTGCATGTGTTGTTTTTGGCTTTTAACTTAAAAACCGTTACAGATATCAAAAATCTGACATGGGATAAAATTGATCAGCATGACAAGATCTACCTAACCTGAAATTTTGAAGGAAATCCTAAAACCCATTTAGGAGTTATTGCCCTTTTTCATCAAATTTTCATAATTTAACATTTTTCGTCATTTATCTCCAAAACTATTTGAGATAGAAGTGAAATGTAAATTTGAAAAATGTTTGCCATGTTGAGATCTACATACCCTGAAATTTTAAAGGAAATCCCAAAAACCATTTAGGAGATATTGCCCTTTTTTTTGTCAAATTTCAAAATTTTAACATTTTTGCATTTTTCTAAAACTATTTGAGATAGAAGTGAAATATAAATTGAAAAGTGTTTGCGATGTTGAGATCTACCTACCCTGAAATTTTGAAGGGAATCCCAAATTCTATTTAGGAGTTATTGGTTTGTGTAATTTGAGGTCAGGTTCTGTTACATTTATTTAAGGTTCACCCTTATTCCTGGTCAATTTTGTCAACTTCCTGCCAGGACTACCACCATCAGGGAACATATTTTAACATTAAACCTTATGAAAAATAAATCTTCAACAAATTTTCCCTGAACAATTGAACCAATTGCAACAAACTGGGTCAAATAGTTGATTAATTGTCGAATGAAAACCAGACTCCAGGTGAGCGATACAGGCTCTGGTGAGCCTCTTGTTTACACTTGCTCGGATTTCCACAATATTTGGTTTTTAAAGTAAACATGGTATCCTTAATGAATGGTGATGATGAGAATGTTGTATAACAATGATTAAACTTCATAATATGTGAGCTTTTAATATGCCATCACTTGGTGTCTGTCATCATCGTTGTTAACAAATTTTCAAACATCTTCTCCTCTGAAACTACTGGGGGGATTTGGATGAAACTTAGCATGATTGTTCCTGCAATATTTCCTTTTCAAGTACAATAAAAAGCCTTAACCCACAATTTTTACATAACTTCTTTCAAACATTTTAAAAACGAAGACAACATATAGACCAAAAGATTTATACTTGTATTTGAAGATGAATTAAAGCTTGTATTTTGTATTGTGAATCATCAGATTGACCATGACTGTATCTTAATCAAGCGTAGGGAGAACTCATGCCCATTTCTTTCCAGAGGTTCTTGAAAGGCTTTTAAAGGTATTTTCAGCATTTTACGTGACCTTTAATACTCAGTTTAATTTACAACAAACATTAATATATTAATTTAGTTTATAGTGCATTGTTTGCCAGGTGAGCGATTCAGGCTCTTGAGAGCCTCTTGTGTAGTCAAAATTTTGGTCCTGAATTTGGAGCAGCCTAAATTTTTTGTTTTCAATTCCACTGCACTGCAATTTTTTTGGACCTGACTGCGTGCAGCAAAATGTACCACATACATAGTATTTAATGTACACAAATAGATTACACTTTATTGCAAGGTCCATTGTAGTAAGACCTCATTTACACTAGAGGAAAAATATTGATCTTTCATGATTTTGGTTTAAAAAAAAAGGATCTCGGCTATGTGACATAAAAAGTCTATTTCTAGAATGTAAAAACTTTAAAAGATTGACCTTTTCAGCTCACCTGGCAAAGCCATGTGAGCTATTGCCATCACTTTGTGTATGTCGTCGTCAGCGCAGTTAATACTTCAGATTTAGATCAACTCCTCTGAAACTGCTTGGCCAATTGGCACCAAACTTTGCAGGAATGATGAACTAAAGATCCTCTATGAAAATTCATCATTTCATTTTGATTGGATGAAAAACATATGGCCGCCTGGGCAATTCTTGTTTCTGATTGGCACAAACTTAAAAAATCATCTGCTCTGAAACTACAAGTACAAATGATTTATAAGTTAATTTAAATGATGTTTGTGAGGTCCTGTACAAACTTTCCTCATTTCGTCTTGATCGGGCAAAAAATATGGCCACCATGGGCAATTCTTGTTTCTGATTGGCTGAAATTTGAAAAATCATCTCCTCTGAAACTACAAGTGCAAATCATTTGTAACTTGACACAATGGATGTTTGTGAGGTCTTCTACAAAGATTCCTCATTTCAACTTGATCCGGCAAAAAACATGGCTGCCATGGACAATTTTTTTTTGATTGGCTGAAATTTTAAAAATCATCTCTTCTGAAACTACAAGTGCAAATGATTTGTAAGTTGATACAAATGATGTTTATGAGGTCTTCTATAAATATTCGCCATTTCGACTTAATCCTGCAAAAAAGAAGGCCACAATGGGCAATTCTTCTTTCTGATTGGTTGAAAGTTTAAAAATCATCTCCTCTGAAACCAAAAGTGCAACTGATTTGTAACTTGGTACAAATGATGTTAATGAAGTCCTCTATAAATGTTTCTCATTTTATCTTGATTGGCAGAAAAACATGGTCGCCATGGGCAGTTCTCGTTTCTGATTGGCTGTAATTTGAAAAATCTTCAAAACTACAAGTGCAAATGATTTGTAACTTGATAGAAGTGATTTTTTTTAGATCTTCTACCAATCTTTTTTATTTCATCCAGCAAAAACCATGGCTGCCATTGGCAATTCTTGTTACTGATTAACTTTAAAAATCTTCTGTCATGAAACTATAAGTGCAAATGATTTTTAACTTGTTATAAATGATTGTTTTGAAGTCCTCCACAAAGTGTCCTCAAATCTTCTTGATATGGCTAAAACATTGCCATTGGCAATTTTTGTTTCCAAACTGAACAAATCCAAAGCTTTGTTAATTGGTACGAATGATGTGTTTGAGGTCTTCTACAAAGATTTATCATTTCAACTTCAAAGGGCAAAATAGACAGATTAGTCTTTAAATGAGATTTTTTGGGCTATTTGTAAACGAGGTGAATGATACAGGCTCCTAGGAGCCTCTGTTTTATAAATCTTCCTTTAAGAGTAAACACTTAATCAATTGGGAAAATGATGCTGGGCATGTTTGTGGCCAAAACTACATGTATGTCACTTAAGATGGAAATATTAATTACGACTTCTTTCCATTGACCTATTAATCTGATGCATTGTTGCCATGAATTCCAAGTTGCTCATCCTGATACATCTCAATCTTTCTTTCCTATTAAAGTGATAACCATCTCAAATATTGTTGTTGCATTATTTAGGAGATGTGGATCAAGAAAAAGCTGACCATTTGAACACACAACAGAGGCGATTAAATTTTTTCTCTCCATTATTGCAGCATATGTATTGAGTGTTAAATTCATACAAACTTTTACTATATCACCATTTATAGATATGTTATAGTTACCAACACTCAGTGTAAAATGTGATCAATCTTTCCTGCACAAGTTCTAAATGGGGTCTTACAGTGTTAAATGGAATGATGAACAAAATAGACATATTCCCTGGAACTTTTCAATTTTGAAAGGTGCAATTATTATTTTGGTTAGGTACGATGGAAAACAGAAGGAAAATGCAGTTTGTGGTCACTCAGACAGCCTTTTTCAAGGGGACAAAAAATTATTCATGATGACCATTCATCATGTTAATAATATTATTGTTAACTGCAGACTGACCTGGAGAGTAACATCCAATTATTTTTTAGTGATATATAATTAGAAACATATGCCCTGTTATAAATGCTCATTTCCTATCTTAATTTGTTCTTGTAATTGGTGTGTCCTTGTCTGAATAACTGAAAATATTATTTTAATTATAAAAATATACATTTGCTTCTGTGCTAATTTTATTTCATAATGTGTGTTTCATAAAATATGAGATTGTATTGGCTTGAAAGTTTTAATAATGATGCAAACACATGAAAGTATGATGGCTTGTGTTAAAACTTGAACAAAAATTTTAAAGGACCATGTCAATAATTAAACACAAAACTGAAGATCAAATTCTGAAATTTTAGAAAAATGTAAAATTCTTCAATTCTTACTATACACTATACTCCTTTATATTATAAGTCTTTTACTGGCAAACCAGATTAAGGAACTTAAGGTTTGCTCTCTATACAACTGTCCATCAGTCCATCTGTTTATATATAGACAGTCAAAAGTCTTCTCAATTTTTTTTTTAAAACATCTTTGTGATATTGATTTGATATTTGGTTTAGGTCAATTATGAGAACTTAAAGATATATTTATCTCTACAAAGTATTGAAAGAAAAATGTATAATTGTAATTTTTTTTTCAAGTCCAAAGTTATATAAGACAGTATATCTGTATTACATGTATAATACTGTCAGGTTTTATTATAGTTCCTTTTGTTAAGTCAACAGTCAGGTTTACTTTGTAATAAATGTTAAGTCAACATTCAGGTTTACTTTGTAATAAATGTTAAGTCAACAGTCAGGATTACTTTGTAATAATTTTAAGTCAACAGTCAGGTTTACTTGGTAATAAATGTTAAGTCAACAGTCAGGTTTACTTGGTAATAAATGTTAAGTAAACAGTCAGGTTTACTTTGTAATAAATGTGAAGTCAACAGTCAGGTTTACTTTGTAATAAATGTGAAGTTAACAGTCAGGTTTACTTTGTAATAATTATATTATTGTCAGATATAATTTTATTTTTATTCAAAATGATTTATTTGTGTCTATTAACTTGTTTTTATTTTCTTCTCCTATGGTAGCTGAGGTATCAGTCTGTAATTTTAGCCTAAACCCTGTGCAGTAAAATTTGCTCCCAGCTAGTAAAAATTATACCTCGCTTGTCTGACAATTCTTTCATTCCATTTTTTTTTAACTATCCAAACATAAGATTATTATAGCCTGAAGGGGATATACATGTAAGGAAGATGACAACATTTCTGGTAATTCAAGAATGGGATTTGTACAATTCTTGTACTTCCAGAATTGTAGTATAAGGTTCAACAATTCTGGAAAAAGATTATTGTAAACAATTCTGGTGTAATATTTCCTACTGCCTGAAGGTCTGTGTGAAAAAAGGTTTTGGTGCAGACTGGGGTATAGAAATATAGATACAGTTTTAAGAAGTCATGGGGCTGTCTACTCTCAGGAGTACATTCCCTTGCTGAGGGGGATGTTTGATTGGCTTTGAATGATTTAAATAAATATACACAACCAAAAGCATTCATATTTGTAATTGAAATCTGGTAAACCAAATTGGATATTGTCATACTCTTTATAGTAAAAATAACCATATTATCAACTCTTCAGAGGTATCCTTTTGCAAGAGTAAATTACTGACTCTATCAAAACTCCTACTTTATTGGTGGCAATCTTATTAATTCCCCATCAGTATTCCCACATGACCCACTTCATGGCACTTACTCAACAAATTACTGTCTGTAAATCTAGGTCTGTGGAACAGATTTTTCATTATTTATTTATTTATTTAGTTGGGGTTTAACGCCGTTTTCAGCACATTTTTTATTTTCAGCCAGTTTTTATTGGTGGAGGAAGCCTGAGTACCCGGAGAGAACCACCAACCTTCGGTAGGAAAATTGGCAATCCTTGTCAATTAAGATCAGAGTCGAACACACCCCGCCACAGGTGAGATTCGAACTCACAACCCCAGCGTTGACAGGCTAGTGATCAGTAGTAGTCATGACGAACTAACAAGACCACTCGGCCACCGAGGCCCCAGATTTTTCATAATTTTAGTACCTAAATCATTTTGAATGGTCTTACAACTTGGCAGACAGATGTAAAACTAAAGTCATAACTAAAATTTCGTCTGTCTAGCTGTCTGTCTGTTCACATTTCACATTTTGAACTTCTTCTAGAGAACTGCTGAATGGATTACAAGGTGCTGACCAAGTGTTGTTACTTTGGTGCCGATCTGTCATCCAACATGGCTCTCAGTGGGGGATTAGTTTAACATATGACCCTATTGGAAATACGTACAAAAATCTTCTTCCAGAGAACCGCTGAATGGTTTGAAACCAAACATGGCATGAATGCTCCTTATGAGGTGCTGACCAAGTTTGTTATTTGTAGCCAATCCATCAACCAAGATAGCCGCCAGCAGGAGACTTAGTTTAACATAGAACCCTATGGGAAATATATACAAAAATCTTCTAGAGAACCACTGAATGTATTGAAACCAAACATGGCATGAATGTTCCTAATGAGGCGCTGACAAAGTATTGTTACTTTGTGCTTATCTGTCATCCAAGATGGCCACCAGTGGGGGACTTAGTTTACGGGCGTATGATATGATACAGTTACAGGGGAGATAATTGTGTTGCTAACGTTTAACCAGATCTTTTCGCGAAACACTGTTAAATTGTTTTTCCTTTTCTCGCAACGTTGCTAATTCAGATGTCTCCTTTTCGCAGAAAATTACATTAGGTCATAAAAACACGACCAGGAACATCAAGTGCTTGGAGCAGTACCTGCTTTAGGCTACTCTAAAGGGTGGCGTTTTATGGGTTTCATGACAGAAAGTTTTTTCTTGAAAGGGGGAGATTTGTCCCTTTTAGAATGGATAAAGATCCCATTACGTTGACATATAGATTTATGTAGTTATAAAATCCCTTAGTTTAAATAGTGCATGAATATTGTGAGGAAGTACTTACATGTATCATGCAGATACATTTACATTTTTGTACATCATTTAATAAAAATGAAATTACAGAATTAATTTCTTGGACTTCCTAATATATGGTGATTCACTTTTTTTCAAAAGAGAGTACAAATACTAATTAGACATAAACTATGAGAAAAGCTAATCAAATACGTTATAAAATATTGCTTTGGATGGAAACAGAGGTTAAATAATGGCGTAAATTGTGTCTCCAGAAATATTTGGAAAAAAAATAATTGGTATAAAAATTATTTTGACGGAGGCAACGCATTCCATAGCATTTTGTCCCATTGGTAACAGGACATTTAACACAAAATATGCAATAAACAAAATTGTTCCAAAATATATAGTTTGATCAGGATTTTTTAAAAATAGAGTTATTCCAAGCCTTTTATTCATACCCACAGTAATCAGGACCAGGCAATTTTCTGTTTTCCGTTATGATCGCAAGTCATTTCCCGCTTATAATCAAAACTTGTATCAATGTAATGCCTAAAAGATCAAAAGTTTTTTCAAAATAGCTAAAATATGAGCACATGGACCCCCTAATTTCGAAACTGCATTTGATTAGTGAATTATAAGGACAACTTTATGTGATTTTTTAATTAAATTATTAATAGCAGAAATTTTTTTAATATGATATGTATCATGCCTGACTAAAGATAAATCTTTCCCATTTACACATACCTATCATGAACCGATATCATGAAAGATTTATCTTTTTCCTCAAGTGTAAATGGGGTGTTGTAGGAAACAACAATCAATTGTCTTCCATTTCAGACCAAATGTTTGCAAAATAAAAGAAATTTTTGGGACAGGAGAAAGGTTTTACCAAGGATGTACAGAAAAAAGACCAAAGAGAATCTGTGACAGGCCCACGTAGGTATTGTTATTTTTGGTTACGGATTTTGAATGGCTAATGTAATATATTTACTAATTATATAAATGGTAGAGTATGAAAAATTTTGTACTAAAAAGAAACCACTTGTTCAGATGAACTAAACTTTTAACTTTGATATAATAAATGGATAAATTGGTAAAAAAAGGCCTGCTAAGTAAGACTGTCTGTTTTTTAGCTCACTGCTTGTTGCCTGTCTGTCATCCATTCATTGTTACACAACTCATAATTTCTGGAACCAATAGGCTAATTTGAACGAAACTTTTCAGGAAGGTGCTTTATAACCCTTGATATAAAAACAAAATTAAATATGTAGTAAATTACACAGTATCCAGGTGAGCTATCCAGGAACACAGGAGCCTCTAGTTTATAAATTTTATTAGCCTATGGGACTGCTTAGTTCGAATTCCATACAAATTGTGACTCATTCAAAAATTTCTGGGTTGCTATATTTAAACCAAATTTTACGTGACATAAATATTAATATTAAAATGTGTAAGTTGACCCGTAATATTAAAATATAAAAGAAGGGTGTATTAATTCTTGACAAAAAACTTTTTCATGAATGTGACAGATTTCAAAGGAACAGCACATTTATTTGATGTGCTTTATCTTAAGGCTACACCAAATTGATTTTTATAGTTCTTTGCATTTTGCCGATGCGATTTTCAGACTTTGTAAATTTTAAGGAAAAAGATTTTATGCCACTTCAGTTTGCAAAAATGCTGAAATTTGCCCTAAATTCTTCATTTTTCAAGAAATTAGAAATCAAAAGTGTTCGCCCACTCCTGAAATTTGGTATAAAATAGCGATTTTTTTCTCCAAATTTTGCAATAATTTAGTTAAAAAAATTTGTGCCACACATAAATTTGATCTTAACCTGAAAAAAAAAGTTCCCAAGAAAAAAAATTAAATTATGCTCGCTCACGCCTATTTTTGCCATAAAAAAAACCAAGAACTAAAAATCAATTTTGTTTCTCTTAAGTTACATTAAGGTCTTTAAGACAAAAAAAAATTGTAGCTGACTTCCCAGCACCTGTTTTAGAAGAATTTTTCACTTAATGTTCTTGTCAATCTATCTGCAAGCTAAGAATAATAATCAAATGGATGTTTGATTATTGTACGTAGGTTCTTGTAATACATGTATTTTATTGACTCATAAATGTGGCAAGAAATTAACACCAAACAATATTTGTTATATATGTATGAATATCAAATTTTATTGATGCATATAGAAGTTTTTTATTGGAAATGTTTCAGATTTGTCAGATATGCCTGCTGTTCTGGTTACAACAGAGAGGATGGTGAAAAGGGATGTCCTATAAGTAGGTTGACATAAAGGAAAGTTTGAACTTTCTATAATTATCTCCCCTTATCAGTAAAAAAAATATGGCAACTTTATCACTTGCCTAACCTTGTTAGACAGACCATTTTTGATTGATTAACCACATTGACAGGTGGTGATATGTCATTGAAATTGCAAGTGTTTTTTTTACCTTTTTATAAGTAATATATCTGATAGTGTAGAGAAAGAATTCCTGTAATATCTATAGAGGCAGTGATCCATGACTTCATGGCTGTGAAAAGATATGATAATGCCACCCACAGCTAAATTGCTGAATAAAAAAAGTGAATTTAACTTCATTTTGAAAATTTCATATTTTTGTATTGGGTATTTGTGCATGAAAAAACAGTATTTCCTTCCCTTTATCAAACAAATTGAGTTAAAGTAATGAAATGATGACCTGTGTATCTTTTGTAATAGATAAAAATAATAATCTGTGAATTAATTGATATTTTTATTATTGAAATAAATGCAAAATGATGCAAATTGTTATAAATAAATAAATAGGACAAAAATATCTACAGAGCAGTTGAACAGACAAATGGACAGACAAACTGGAATACAAATTAAAAAACAACATGGAAAGCCTGGAAACTGAAAATATGGATAACACAAACTGTTAAAACCAGAAGTGAAACCAAATGCCCTGAAGGGACTGGTTGTATTCTGTTCCATTGAGTACATTAATCAATTTTGCAATATTGTCCATTAGAACAGATTTGTAATAATATATCAAAATAAGGAAATTTTATATGAACTGTCTTTAATAGATTTTTTAGCCCAGAATATTATAATTTCTGTCATTTTTTTTTACATTATTTATTTTATTTTGGTAATTTAATGATTACTTATATATTTTTCAGCAAAACCTCTTACAAATATTGTAGAAACGGCTGGAAGCAAATTACTTCTGTTAAAGTTTACTGCACTGTTAACAAACACAGAACTAGAAGAAAGTTTAAAGTTCGAGGGAGCTTTCACTGCTTTCATTCCTGTAGACGAAGCATTTTTGAATATCTCTTACGATGACAGGTAGCTTTATAGAAAGCGATTGGTTTATAAAATTTACTGTTTGTCATGTGGCTTTTAGAATATTATAATCAAAATAATTGTTATCAGCCATATGTTTGTATTAGATTTTAACATGGGTTATATTATTTGCATAAATTTTAGCTTTCACTTATACAAGCAGTAAGGTTTAAATCTTGCTCTGGGTTTCAAAGAGTCAATAGCTTTTTATTTTTATTTTTTACATGTTCCTGATCAAGACCATATTGGTCGAAACGTTGGGTAACTTTTTAGTTTGATTGTTGTTTTTTTATGATTTTATATTTGGTTTTGTTCGACTTGTGTATTTAATACATTTAAGTCGTTTTATGCCCCTTTTGATAGCTCACCATTTCCATTTGTTTGCCTTGTTTTCTATTTAAGTACTTCGCTTCTGATATGGCAACTGTGTTTGCATTTGGATTACTTGCCGTCTCCCATATAACATTTATTTGTAATAAAACTTTTATAAATTTAAAACAAGAAAAAACAAAAACAAAAACGATCACAAACAAATGTATTATTATAATGCAAGGGATAAATGGTTTGCTCAAATAATGCTCGCATATTAAAATCTCCAATAACTATATGGCTTCTAAGAATTATTTCTTAACTTTATGACAGGTAGCTCTTGTTGTGTTGAAAATTTATCCAGAGTTCAGTCAAAACCAGTCATAAACAATTAACCCTTTGTACAGTAAAATGCATCTCACTAGCAAAGGGATATAACTCAAGTTTGTATTTTGATTAGAGTGTCTGATAATGGTAAAACATATAATAGCTGAGAAATGTCAATCTAATGCTTCAAACACTATTTTATTGAATGTATTGAAATTTGAATTGAAACTAAGCATTAGTTAGAAATCTTATAAGTTCATCTGTAAATATTTTTGACATTATATACTGAATTCTGAAATAAATGTGATGATATATTAATGTTAAACAATTTTCAGACATGGTGAATAATGCAAGAATTTATCCTCACATTTTATATTTTGCTTCTAATATTATATTACATCATGAAAAATTATCACGTTAATTAAGATTAGCATGTTAACAATAAAAATTCTCAATAATAATTGGATGCAATAAATTAAATTTACAGTAATTTTTATGTATGAAATTAAGTACCATGTATAATAGCCAGTTAAATTTCTTTAAGAATTTATTAATTATATTTAAGCTAGCTGTTAATCTGTATTTATATTTCTTTAGATTTACGTAGAAACTAAAAATTGAGCATTTATGTTGAGACTTTTCATACCAAAAACATAGGTTGTATAAGCTTCTCTGTTTTATCTAAATATTTTGTTTCCTTCACAATTTCAGCCTTTGCTTGTAAAGAGGTGTGACATTTCCTTTCTGATATAGGTTATAGAATTATTTCTGAATTTTCAGGGAAAGACTTCATCCATGGACATTTCATGCACCCTCGTTGGTCCATTATCATGTGGTCAAAGGTCGATACAACTATACCAAGTTTCAGAAAAATCAGGAAATACCAACTTTATATTATGGAACTAAAAACTTGAGAATCAATAAATATGCATATGGAGTAGGTATATTTATAGATGTTAAAAATAGAATACATTTAGTGAATAACATGTTGCAAATTCATACAAAAACACACACACAAACACACACATGCACCCTCACATGCAAACACACACTGTAAAGATCATTTCTGTAGAGTAAGAGGTCCAGAAAGATCATTACGAAGAGTAGATCTGCACATAGTAGTCCTCCTTCATGTATTCCACTATAGCATATGCATTAATTCTGACAAGAAAGATGGATTTTTATCCAGACACTTTTATGGTTTTGTATCTTAATAGAATACAGTTGAATCTCTTTATCCCGAAATCGCTCGAGTCGAAATTTCGGTTATGCCATACTTTTTTTCTGGTCCTGACCAGCCAACAGTATAATTTATGTTTTTTACTTCCTTTTATCTCGAAATTCGATGTGTCGAAAATCGGTTGTGTCAAAGTGATTATTTACAAAGTAAATATAATTAGTGCAAATGTGATATAAACTCGTTATGTTGAATTTATAAATCATCTTTACAGGTGAACCAAATTTTTACACCTGTCAAACAGTATGTAGGAAATCGATAACGGAAATGTCATATCATGTTAATTATGTTTTGATAACAATCTTTTTAAGACTTAAATATTGGCAAGAGAATACCGAAGTCACACAACAGTGGGAAAAGTCCACAAATTTGAAGTCCAAGGAAAAGTCAAAGTCAGGAGAATGGAACACAACAAACAAACGCAACAATGTTTTATTATGTTTTTACAGTTAAACAATATATCAGATTTTGTGATGAAAATACATTTTACATCAATAAACCAGAGTTTTCTTACAGTATGTGGTCATCCTATTTATTCACACTACGGTCCGTTATAAAATTTGGATTATGTTAATAAGGCGTGACTTGCCGAAAAAGAATATTTATAAGATCAATATTGTTCAACATGAAAGGATTATCAATTTGTGATTTGAAACAAATTGTAATTAAGAAACAAAAAGAATTTCATCATTAATCAAAATCATTTGATTACGCTAACAAGTAAAAACGATCAGTGAATGCAAGGAAAGGAATATAGAAGTCATTTAATGTTTATCTCCCTTATCCAAAGCTCAAGAATTTCCAGCTCTTTTTAGTCGAACTACAGCTATCTTGAACCCAATCCCATGGTCCTTTGCACTTCGAGATAACGAGATTCGACTATAGTTGTAACATGTAGTTGCTCAGAAATGTTTTAGAATTTTTATTTTCTAAACTTGAGGCCCACAGGGATGCGGGGATCACTGTTGATTCTGATATTGGTGTTGTGATTTTTAAAAATGCTTAAAGTAATCACAAAATATATATGTTCTTTATTATGACAGGTAGCCACAGTGAATTGTGCCAGGATAATTATACCAAACCAACCTGCTACAAATGGTCTGATACATGTTATAGATAGGGTAGGTATTCAATATAACTAGTAGATACATATTGATGTTTATAGATCATTAAAAAAAATCTTTGAATGCCCAGTTTCCTTATTCAGATATCAATTTAAAGTAATATGACTGTATGCAACATTTTTAGTTCACCTCAACGAAGTTGGGTGGGGCTAATGTAGTACCCCCACCGTCCACAGCCAGTTCTAAGTTATTACATATTACACGGTTGACTGGCTTATAAGTTTTTAATGTATCTTGGGGAGTAACACAGCCTCACACCAAAATTAGGCCACACTGACCCACTTATTGCGCTGTATTGACTTCAGTTAAGTTTTACGTCCAAGTTCAGTTCACCGATACCAAGGAGCTACAATCATATAACTTGGTGTCAGGGTGCATCTCCAGGAGTAACACAGCCTCCAAAATTAGGTCACTCTGACCTACTTATCATGTTTCTTTGACTGAGGTTAAGTTTTACGTCTGAGTTCATTTCTCCGATACCAAGGGACCTACAGTCATAGTGCTTGGTGTGAGGATGCATCTCACGGAGTAACACAGCCTCATACCAAAATTAGGTCACTGACAAACTTATCACGCTTCATTGACTTATGTTAAATTTTACGTCCGATATCAGTTCTCCAATACCAAACCCCCTACAATCATATTACTTGCTTTAAGGGTGCATCTTGGGTAGCTTCATAGCCACACACCAAACTTATTGGGGGAATGAGGTGAACTTATTTAGTTGCTTGATTTCCTTACTCTGAAATGGGTTAAACATTTTTACAAGTTTTTGCTCACCAATTAAGGTATACATGAATTAATTTTTTTTTCATTATCCTATACATTAAAGTAAGAGTTAGGAATATTACTAATTGGAATTATTACAGTAAATTTTTTTTCAGAATTTTTCAGATTTAGGTATAGGATACAAGTTTAATGAGTTGGGTCCAACAGATCAATTTTTTTTCACACAAATTTGACTTAATAAATAAATAAATAAGAATAAATAAATAAATGGATAAAAGATAATTTCCACAATGATATTTAAATCAATTAACGAATTTCAGTCATCTTGAATGTTGTCAGGATCATTTCATTTCTTGGTACATGTATTATGTTTTATTTTCAGATGATTAAGCCATTAGATTCAATAGGAGATCTAGCAGAAATTTTATTAAAACATGACAGGTATTCCAAGTTTTCCCAGCTTCTGTATAAAGCTAATGTTGTAAAACTGTTACAAGGTGATAGACCATTTACCATTTTTGCCCCAGATAATGCAGCATTTAGCAAGTTACCAAAGATTATCAAAGAAAAAATACTTACAGAAAGAAAAGCGGCAGAAGGTAAATATTTAATAAGATTTTTTAGATTTTATTATAAGTCAAAAATGCCACAAAATGTAATTAATAATTTGAAGGTAATTTTCCTGCTGAGTCTTCTAAAGTCCATTATTCATACAATAAGATGAATAATGGACTAAGGCCAAACAAAATTTATCCTGCAACTCTACTATATGAGCAACTTAACTGTATATATATACTGACTGTATATCACTTTTACTTTGATGTCATAGTATAATACCTTGGAATTTTACTTGTGACGTCATGAAATGCAACGGTTTTGCAGTCTTTTGACGTGACACTTCAATATAGAAATTCACTGTGTTCCAGCTATTTTTGAAAGATTTTATGATGCAGGATAAACAGAATATGTGTACATGGTCTCCTAATATAAAATTTATTTGAAATTGGATGAAAGTCAATTAATTAATTAATTAAACTTTACTGTTAGATCCTAGTACATAGATGTGGGTGTGCAAAGTATGTCCTGGTCCAATACTCTTTTCCATATTCTGTTCTGGTCCAATATTTTAGTCTTTTATTAGATATGCACATAATAAGGATTTCATTGATCAATTAGCTCCTCATAACTTTGTTAAATAGGGCTTCAAAATTTTATTTTTAACAAAGCTTTGTGTCATATGTTGTCCGCAACTCCTTCTACATTACTTGAATGATTCTCTTGAAACTTGATGGAGTGTTAGATCACTATATGGAGATGTGCAGGAATTTCTGTTTGGACGAGAAAGTAAAAGATACAGTTGTTTGGACTTAGGCAATTTTTAACAACGCTTCGTTCCATGTGTTGTCCGTAACTCCTCCTACATTAGTTGCATGATTCTCATGAAACTTTATGGAGTTTTAGATCACTTTATGGAGATCTTCATATTGTCAGGATTTTCTGTTTGGGCGAGTAATTTGAAAATTATGATAATTTGAACTTTGTGTAGGCTTCAAAACAGACATGTTGCTGCGGGGGGTATAAGTCCCTTTCAGGACAGTTCTAGTTGTATCTTCTCTTATTTTAAATTCAGAATTTTTTTTAAGTTCACCTAGCCTATAAGGCAATGTGAGCTATTGCCATCACTTGGCATCCATCGCCTGTGGTTGCCAGGCGTAAACTTTCATTTAAAGATCCTCTCCTCTGAAACCTCTGGGCTGTTTGGGATTAAAATTTGTTGGAATGGTCCTTGGATGGCCCCCTTCCAAAATTATGTCCAGCACCCACGACTTTCAACTGACTTGACTGCTGTTACTTAAAATAGAAAAAGGATGAATTTCAAAAATCTTCTTCTATGAAACTCATGGCCAATTGGAACCAGACTTGGCAGGAATGGTCCTTAGGAAGTCCTCTTTCAGAATGTTATCCAAGACGAATTTAGTTAAAGATAGGACCCTATAGGAAAATTCATTTAAAAATCTTCTTGTGTGAAACCAAAGAGCCAATTAGAACTAGACTTGGTAGCAATGGTCTTTAGATGTTCCTCTTTCAGAATTGTGTCCAATGACCTGGACTGTGCACCAAGATGTGCCACCTGACTGCCAAATTTAGTTTAACACAGGACCCAATGGGAAAGTTCTTTTAAAATCTTCTTGTTTGAAACCAGTACGCCAGTTGGAACAAAAAATCGCAGCAATGGTCCTAACAAGTGCTTATGTCAGAATTGTGTCCAATGACCGGGACTGTGAACCAAGATGGCTGCCACAGCCAAAATTAGTTTAACATAAGACCTTATGTGAAAATTTAAAAATCTTCTTGTGAAATCACTATGCCAATTGCAACTAGACTTGGTATCAATGGTCCTCTTTCAGAATTATGTCTGATGACATGGACTGTCAGACAAGATTGCCACCACCGCAGCCGAATTTAGTTTAAAATAGGTATTAGGACCCTATGGAAAAATTCATTTGAAAATCTTCTACTCTGAAACCACTTGGCCAGTTGGAACCAGAGTTGGCAGCATAGGTCCTAAGATGGTCCTCTTTCAGAATTGTGTCTGATGACCCTGACTATCAACCAAGATGCTGCCACAGCCTAACTTAGTATAAAGTAGGACCCTATGTCTTGCCTGAAATCACTGAGGCAGTTGGAACCACACTGAGCCTATTGCAATGAGACTTGGCAGCAATGGTCCTTAGATGGTCCTCTTTCAGAATTGTGTCTGATGACCCAGACTATCAACCAAGTTGCTGCCAAAGCCTAACTTAGTTTAAAATAGGACCCTATGTCTTGTCTACAATCACTGGGGCTGTTGGAACCACACTGAGCATATTGCAATGAGACTTGGCAGCAATGGTCCTTAGATGGTCCTCTTTCAGAATTATGTCTGATGACCCTGACTATCAACCAAGTTGCTGCCACAGCCTAAATTAGTTTAAAATAGGACCCTATGTCTTGTCTGCAATCACTGAGGCAGTTGAATTCGACTATCAACCATGATGGCTGCCACAGCAGAACTTAGTTCAACGTAGGACTATATGGGAAAATTCATCTTCTTGTCTGAAACCACTTGACCAATTAGATGTTCCTCTTTCAGAAATGTGTTCGATGTGGACTGAGAACCAAAATGGCTGCACTCCCAAACTTAGTCCTGTGGGAAAATTCATTTAAAAATCTTCTTGTCTGAAACCACATGACCAGTTTGAACTTTCCTTGGCAGCAGTGGTCTGTAGATTGTTCTCTTTCAGAATTGTGTCTGATGACCCCGACTGTCAGTGAAGATGGCCAAATTTAGTTTATCATAGGACCCTATAGGAAAACCAGCCAAATTGGCTGCTACACTTAAATTTTTAGTCCTGCTCAAGGAGGACAAGGTAAATCCAAGGGAGCGATACAGGCTCTTGAGAGCCTCTAGTTTATGTTTAGGGTCCCCTGCTATTAGTGTATGTAGGAAGTTAATTTTATTTCAGTGTATTTGAAATCTTGCATCATTTACATTTAATGAAATCTTACACCAGTAATTAAAATCTTACACCATGTTATATTTTTTTTACAGCAATAGCAAAATACCATATAGTAAAAGGTATCCACTGTGGAGTCAGTACAATAATGACATGTGGATTAACTACTCTACAAGGTGGACATTTGACATTCCGGTGCAAATATAATGGAAATTATGTGAACGAGGCAAAAGTTTTAACAGAGGATATCATTGCCAGCAATGGTGTCATACATGTAATAGATAGAGTTTTACTACCTGATTCTGGTAGGTGTATCTTTGACACTTTTTTGACAACAAAATTACCTTTTCTTTCATGAAATTAAAAATCTCACCCTAAAATGTTTTCATAAAAATGTTTAGAATGTGAATTCCTGTTTGTATATAGTTTTCTCTGTTCTTGAAATGCTTATATACATTAGCAAATTTAATGGCCACATTACAAGTTATTTTCTGAGGTGTTTACTATACAGATTTTAGATTCAAAATACGGATTACAGTTTACTTCCAGAAATTATGTTTTCCGGTTTTGTACCAAAATTTGTGTGTTTTTTATTCACCTCATGTAAATGCTTTGTAATTGCGCTTGATTTTCCAGTTATGAAAAGCATTTTAACGACATTGATGATGAATTCTTGGATTGTTTCTAGACTTAACACAATATAAGATGCTTTGATGGCGGGTCTCTATTTTTCTAGTTTTCATGCTGAAATTTGAGATTACTGACAAAGGGCCCAAATTACTGACAAAAATCATTAACATTACTGAAAATATTATAAAGAGGTAAACACCTCTGTCTTTTATTTTTATTTTTCAAATTTAATGACCACATTACAAGTTATTTTCTGAGGTGTTTACCATACAGATTTTAGATTCAAAATACGGATTACTGTTTACTTCCATAAATTATGTTTTCCGGTTTTGTACCAGAATTTGTGTGTTTTGTATTCACCTCATGTAAATGCTTTGTAATTGCGCTTGATTTTCCAGTTATGAAAAGCATTTTAACGACATTGATGATGAATTCTTGGATTGTTTCTAGACTTAACACAATATAAGATGCTTTGATGGCGGGTCTCTATTTTTCTAGTTTTCATGCTGAAATTTGAGATTACTGACAAAGGGCCCAAATTACTGACAAAAATCATTAACATTACTGAAAACATTATAAAGAGGTAAACACCTCTGTCTTTTATTTTTTAGCTCACCAGGACCAAAGGTCAATGTTATCTAGGGCCATCACTTGGCATACATCATCTGTCTGTCAATTTTATATTTTAATCATCATCTCTGAAACCACTGAGCCAAATGAAACAAACTTGGTAGCAATGGTCCTTAGGTGGGCCTCTTTCAGAATTTTATCCGATGATTCAAACTTCCATTCAAGATGGCCACCAAAGGTGAACGTAGTTCAACATAGGTCTGTATGAAAAAATTCACTTCTTGTCAGAAATGAGCAATGTGGAACTAAAAGTAGTAGCAATGGTCTGTTGGTGGTCCTTTTTAAAACCTATCTGATGAACGTGACCACAGCCACAGATTAACTTAGTTTAATACAGGACCCTATGAGAAAATTCACTTAAAAGTCTTGTTGTATGAAACCACTGAGCCATTTGAACTAAATTAACAACAGTGATCCTTAGGTGGTTCCCTTTCAGAATCATATCCATTTACATGGACCACCATCCGAAGTTGATGCCACAATCAAACTTAATTTAATATAGGATCCTATTTTACTTAGATTTTCTTGTCCAAAACCACTGAGCCAATTTCGACCAAACTTGGTAGTAATGATCCTTACAGTTTCTCTGTCAGAATTGTATCCATGACCTAGATTTACCAACCAGGATGGTCATATTGAAACGACTCTTCTGCTTTGAATGTACAAATGAAATCCAGATGAGCTTTACAGGCTCCATGGAACCTCTAGTTAAAAATATTTAAGGGTATTTTGAATTGGGATCTGGAGTTTGATAATGGCTAAAACTGTAAATACCGTAATATTTTCTATTTTAAGAGCTATTGATTTAAATGGATTATAACTACCATACATATAAATGTGTAAATGGACCAGTTTAATTTTTGAGTGTATGGATTTGTGTGTTTTTTCATATAAATATGTATAAAGTATCTATGATTTTAAATAAATTTCTTTACAGTGAAAAATATGTTAGATGTTGCAGAGAAGCTTGACATAAAGACATTTTTAGACCTTGCAAGAAATGCTGGACTGATAGATAAAATACAAACAAAAAAAGATGTGACTATATTTGTTCCCAATGATGATGCCTTTGCAGGTTTGTAAAAGAAAAAACTGAATTACTGGAAATATAGCATTCTTCATAAATTTCTAATTTGTAATTATCTCAACAAGCAAATGAAAAGGTCAGTGAGCTATCAATCAGGCTAAAAATAAATTAACCAGAAATAAACACCACAAAGAAAAAAACGAAAAGTAAAAGATGGAAGGCTCAATGTTTCAGCTAACCATGATAACAAGCACATGAAAATAGATGTTAACTCTCTGAAATCTCTTCAAAGATTGATTTTGAACAGTTTGTTTTTTCAACAAACGTCAATTGTTACATAATGAAGCCAATGACATTTTCAAAACAAAGAAATTAGAATGTTTATTTTTTTTTAAGCAGAAAACATACCAACTATGCATTGAATTATATTCTCACCAAACTGTATATCTAAAATTTCTGAAACATTTTGAGAATTTAATTTTGTGATTTTTGTTTTTCAGCCTTGCCATCAGAGTATATGGCATCACTCAAAGAGCAACCAGGTATTGTGAATCAGATGATAGATTACCATACAGTTCTTGGTAGAATCACTACTGATGTACTGGTAGGGAACCAGTTATTGGAAACTGAACTGAAACCAACCAAACTGAAAATCAGTGTATTTATGAATGTAAGTTAATACCTGTAATATACTTTAAAAAATTGTTTATGTATGAACATGTTTTATATGTAATACACATGTACCACCTAAAAATAGCCAGCCAATTTCACTTTGTTTGAAATAATTTTTTATACACTTAGTCTGGACAGTAAAGAAAAATGTTGCCGTAGATGGCATTATCCTTAGTTTCAATTTTAGCAGTAGATGAGTTGTCAAGGTTGATCATTTTTACTGAAGAACAATATAGGTTCAAATACAATTAGTATAGAAAGGTGTTAAAGTTCAATCATATTTTCAAGGATTGCCAGTTTTTCTGTCAAACATTAGAAACTCATTCTGTTAACTTAGTATCTGTTGTCTGCCACCCATGATAAATGGTCCTGTCATTATCACTAAAACATGAGTTAAATCCTAGTATACTGAGCAAACAAATTTGAGACATTGAAGGAAAAATAATAATTTCCCTTTTTACTTACATATTCATTTTGAACAATTTTTGTAGGGATTAACTGTAGATGATGCCCATCTTCTCAAAACAGACAGAGAGAGTAGTAATGGAGTATTACATGTAATAGATAAAGTACTGGTTCCTCCTGGACTTAATTTATTTCAACTGTTAGATGTTGATGCTGAATTAAGGTATATAATCACATTGTTGTTTACAACATTCAAGTGATAATCTTAACTGGATTTTCCGATGGGAAAAAAATCTATTACTAGTTTGTAAAATTACAGTGGATGGTCAAGCCTCTCCAAATAGTAATTTTCAAATTATTTTCAGTCTTTAATGGTTGTTAAAACTGCATAATAATACAACATCCCTGATTTCCAGGTTAAATTTCAATAATGAAAAAAATTAAAATGTTGAAAACAATGCATATGAACAATACACACCGGAATTAATATAAAACCTGTCTTGGCATGACATACAGAAGTATGCCTATGTAAAAATTTTAATGTCATTGTCCTTCATTTTCAACACAACAAAAACATAATTATGAGGAAGAACAGATGTGGATTAAAATATCAAGAAGTACAACATTCCATCAGTAAAATGAAGAGAACAAAACAAGACTTCATGATCTTCAATGAGTGGGAATAGACAAAAGAATTGAAATTCTAAAAACTTCAGTTGTAAATTGTCATCCATTTCCCCAAAAATATACAATGTATCAGTAAAGAAGAATACGTTTGAGTCAGCTCTGATTGAACTTACTTGATTATCAATACAACTCTGTCACAAAGGTGCCAGCTCCATCAATGCCATTTCAGCCAATCATTAAAGTTGACATCATTAAGCATTCCAATAGACCAGGGCAATGAAGTATGAAAGATAATTTTTTTTGTGAAAGATTATGTTACTATAGAATTCCAGTAAGTAGTGATATAACTTTCTCCTATTCTTGATGTGTTTAATCGGTGGGATAGATTTTTAACCACTTCCCAGTGATTAAATTTCTACCTGGGAATTACTGCCGTCTTTTTTACAGTTATTGGAACAATAAACTAGAGAAGTCCTGAAATGACGTCTATATAAACAAACTACATAGCAACGACTTTTTCTTGAGGTTTTTGTTGAAAATCATAGGAGAAACAGATTCTCCTTCAATTTACTCGTGAGTTATGGAATTTCTCCACCCTCAACTGTTAAATTTTAGATTTTAGATCAAAAGATTGCGTGTTGAAAATCGAAAATTTAACTATCTTGCGTGGAGAAATTCCATAACGCACTTGTACCTGAAGGAGAATCTATATTTATTATATGTTGATACAATAGATATGATTCTTATAAGATAGTTAACTTTTAATATTATATTTCTTTTTAGTACCTTTAAAGATTTGGTGAAAAAGTCTGGAATGACTGAAGTGTTAACTGGTGAAGAACAGATAACTGTGTTTGCACCATCTAATGAAGCATTTGAATATCTAAGTAAACAACAGAAAACTGACTTCCTTGAAAATGAGAAGAGTATCAGAATGGTAAGATGTTTATTTTTGTCAGACAATTTTTCTTTTGGAATCAGTAAAAAAATTCCCAAGATCAGGAAGGAAAATTTTTCGACTATTGTTAAATAAAAGAATTGAAATTTTCCAAGATCCCTTAGGTTGACAGTTATTTCATGAAGGCATTATTATACCCCCATTCCAAAGGAGACGGGGTATACTATTTTTCCCTTGTGTTTCTGTGCATGCATGCGTCCATCCGTCTGTCAGTAACAAAATTTTTAGTCACACTTTTCTCTGCAACTATTCATCACAGCCACTTGATATTTTGTCACAAGCCTTCTATAGGTACGCCATGTCGTGGGATACGTTTTTGGACCAAGGCAACATCACTTCTCCTGTTTGACATTTTGGCGACGGGAGTATCACTGATGAGCAATGGCTCAGAGTACATCTTGTTTGGTTTGGATTGAGATGATTGCTTATGAAACCACCTGAAATTTATCTTTACTACTATTATCATTAAAAACATTTTTTTGAGTGTATAATAATTAAAGTCACCACCTGTTACGAGTTTTAGGGATATTCATTTTATTGGCCGGGTGGCACAGAGTGCAAATCCGGGTTATAGTATGGTGAATGTCGGGCGGGCGGGGGGCGGGGGGCGACGGCGGGTGGTGGCGGCGGGCGGGCGGGGAAAATGGGTACCTATTTTGTGAAATCAACTCCTCCTACAGTTTTTCACCCACACCCCTGAAACTTCATAGAATGTTTTTATATATATTGAAGATGTGCACCTCACTTTATGGAATTATTTCAGGAATTATTTCCCATTTTTCCAAACTTTGGTTCTTAGTCGTTTTTTTATTGACATCTTCAATAGAGGGTACCTATTTTGTGAAATCAACTCCTCCTACAGTTTTTCACCCACATCCTTGAACCTTCATAGAATGTTTCTATATATATTGAAGATGTGCACCTCACTTTATGGAATTATTTCAGGAATTATTTCCCATTTTTCCAAACAAGTGTTTATCAACATGTAATCAAATCAAATATTGCTTACTTCACCTATTTCTAATTAAATTGATGGCTGCCTCTGTGCTCGTACACCAACATACAATGTGTCTGATTTTGTCTATATAAATATTCATGACTGTCAATGTGCAATATGATCTTGTAATCACCTTTGTCACCACTACAGTAAACACCCAGCAACCCGGCCATTTGTGTCTTTGACCCATTTTTAAAGGATTTTTTTGTAAGTTTTTTCAGTCTATGAAGAAATAACTTCAATCCCTTAGTGCACACTGAATAACCTGCATAGCTGGTTATTTTAAAGTGTGCACCACATGCATCGAGTTTATTTTGAGTAGACTGAAAATAAAATTAGTTAATCCTTATAATTTGATTCCAACAGTTTGTTAATGTCTAATATGCAGTGATTCTCCTTTATGTTGTCATAGTAGAAAAGAAAAATTTAATGGATCATCATAGATGTGTTACATCCACTTTGCTATACCCTTGAACATTTTTAAAATCTAAAATTTAACTATCAATGTGGAGAAATTCTATAACTTAGGAGTAAATTGAAAGAGAATCTGTTTCTCCTATGATTTTCAACAAAAACCTCAAGGAAATGCTGTTGCTATGCATTTTGTTTATGTGAACTCCATTTTGGAACTTCTCTAGTTTATCTTTCCAATAAAAAGTAAAATAAATGGCGGGAATTCCCATGCAGAAATTTAATCACCGGGAAGTGGTTAAAAATATTATGTATTTTTATCCCTCCGATTAAACACGTCAAGAATAGGAGAAAATAATTTATTTAACTTTTTTTTATTTCTACTTTTGGAAGTCTATTTGATTTAGTCAGTATAAGAATGAAACATCACTGACTTCAGGACTTAATACTAATTCTTCAGTTCTGGTTCTTATTAAAAAAAAATAGAGGTTCATGTATTTTTATCCCACCAATTAAATATGTCAAGAATAGGAGAATATGTACTAACAATATACTGAAAGTTAAATGGTTTATCACTGCAAGACGGTAAATTTTCTTAATCCTAGCCAAATGGCGTATAGAAGTGGTAATAAATTGTTGTTCATAAAATACCTTGAAACAGCTAATTACAAATTATTTGAATCAATTTTACTTGAATTTAAATTTATGGAATTTATGTTTACAGTTGTTGGAACGACACTTGATCAAAAGTATAGTGGTTTCCGTAGGCATGTCTAAAGATGCTATTTATACTGTTCCATCCATCCAATCAGAGAGCATCAATTTGACCTTTGACAAAGATGAAACTACTCTACGCATCAATAAATTATCCCGTGGATTGACGTTAGATATGTTAGCAACAAATGGTGTTTTGTACAAAATAGACAGAGTATTAGATTGTGTTGGTTGTAAAAATATTAATAAAAAAGAATTGTAATACACAGTCTTTAGGCCATTGTATATATTTCAATTCTGCAATCTCATCTCATCTAACATTCGTATGAAAAACAAGAAAAGAAAATCATTTTTATTTTCAAAACAAAGTTTCTACAAAAACACAATAAAATATAAATCCAACTTATCTCTTCAATTCAATTTTTAACAATATGCAGGCTAATTTCATAATTTTGAGAATATGATTCGATCAAATAGTTTCGATTCGATGTGTGTGTATTACCACATTTAGGTACATATAATTATAGTTGAAAAATCTGTAATATTGGCTATGAAAGAGATTAAAAAAATTAGTCCAGAGTTGATTTTGCAGCTATACTCATATTTGATTAAGTAGAAGTTCTAGTAAACAAGCACATTAAAGGAAATAATATTACAGCGAATTGCATTCTGGGATTTTTGTAATAATACATAATATTGAAAATATTTAACATTATCGATTGTTATGCATGCGAGAGACAAGCAGGCATTCATATATTACTTTTATTTCAATTGGATTATTGAAAAGATAACATTATAGTTTTCTGTGTTATTTGAAGCTATGGAAAAAATGTAGTTTACAAGGGAGACAACTTCCATACAAATTTTTTACGATATACATTTTAGCTTTATGTGTGTTTTTCAGACATTTCTGTGTTGTAAATATTTTGTATTTTTTTATTTCATGAATTGTATGGATTGCATGTTTCTGACAGGGACTGAATCCTTCCCTTAATCTGGTATTCCACTAAGTGAAATGGTTTTTTGTCCTGTTGATGTGGGTCATGGGATGTCAGGGTCCATTGAAACCAGGAAATTTGCCAATTTTATAGATATGCACATAATAAAGTGATTTACAACTAATACAATTTGTTTCTACCAAAAAAAAAAAATTCTATGCTTTTTATTTTTCTTCAGAAATTTTCAGAAAAGTATATAATATTAAGTAATATTCCCTAATGAGGAACCTGAGTGAGTTATCTTTTCCTAACCAATGTAGGTAAGGGAGATAATAAATTTGTCTCCCTTTTAGCCTCAGGACAAAAGGGAGAGCATTTAATTATCTCCCTTACCTACATTGGTTAGGAAAAGATATATCACTCAGGTTCCTCATTATTAAGAAATGCTTGGTATAGATGTCAGACTGTTTGAATGTGTAATGTTATACTTCCATTTAGCCTGACCGAAAAATAGAAATTTGAGTAAAAAAACTTAACCTTTATATCACAAATATTATACATGTAATTGTTTCTTCTTAAAGAATTATTTGGAAATATTTTATTTTGTAATACTTGTAGAAAATGGCAATCTCAAGTTGACAACTTGAATTTTTCTAGATAATTATTCAAATGGTTACAAAAGGGAAACATAGATTTTTCTCAACTGAAAGTTAAGTTGAAATTTAAAAAACCTTGATAAAAGATGTTTGACAAGTTTTTTCAGTTTTCTATACAAAACAAGCTCTGATGTATGAGGAATCGAGTACCCAGTAATGTAATGTTCCAATTAGGATGCAGAGCAAGTTTACTGTTAGGTAAAATGTTAGTAATGATGTTTAATTTAACATTTGCAATGGATTCGAGCAGTTACACTGGTTTCCTAAGTAAAAGTGGAGATTTTACCATTTTTTAGAGTTCGAAGTTTTCAGCAATAAAACCAGTACATTGCTTTCTAAATCAGAACTAATAATTGAAGCTCCCCAAATATATGTATATAAATATCATAATACTAGATGGATAAATGTTCTTTTCTTAAACGATAAGAGGGGTTATCTAGTTAATTCCCTTAATCTTATTTAACCATTACCTATGTTGTTTTTAGTTTGCCTAAGTGGACTAATAGAGTACCCTAGGCGTTCACATCTGTGTGCACGTCCACAGCCAGTTCTCTGTTACTAATTGACATAGGGTCAAATATTTTTGTGTGCAAGCGCACATTGAAGAGACTGACCACGTGACAAGATGAAGGTCACATGACACATATTACACGGTTGACTGGGTTTTAAGTTTTATGTCAAAAATCAGTTTCAACATACAAAGAAACCTACAATCATATTACTTGGTATGAGGGTGCATCTTGAGGAGTAACACAGCCTCCCACCAAAATAAGGTCACTCTTACCTACATATTGCACTCAATTGACTAAGGTTAAGTTTTACATCCGAGTTCAGTTCTCCGATAGCAAGGGACCTACAATTATACTACCTGGTGTGAGGGTGCATCTAGGGGAGTAACACAGCCTCCCACCAAAATTAGGTCACTTTAACCTACTTATTGCGCTTCGTTGACTTAGGTTAAGTTTCACGTCTGAGTTAAGTTCTCGGATACCGTGCGACCTACAATCATATTACTTGCTGTAAGGATGCATCTCGGGGAGCTACACAGCCACACACCAAAATTAATGTGGGAACAAGGCAATCTTTGTAATCATTAATTTCTGGTTTTCTTTGAATTTCATATATTATCATCAGTTTTCTTTGTTATGTTCATTTCTGTCAGTCATGGTCATTTATAAGCACATTTCAACTTGATCCACTGATAATGATTTTACATCATTCTCAAATAAAGAAGAATTTTGGTTCTCATAAACCCAAGGGATGGACAGAAAAAGTTACAGTAGTCAAAGGGACTGAAAGAGAGTTAAAATTTCAAAACTTATTTTACTGCAGGAATTGAAAAAATAGTACAAGATACAAAGGATATTGGAGATACTAAAGTTCCACTGCCTTCCTTTCTGTATTGTAAAAGTATATTTGGAGTGTATTTATGCATGTATCAATGACAACAGTTCTTATTTTATTTTTGTATGTATCCTTTGCTTTATGCATTAACTTGAGAAATAATGGTGAAGTCTGCACTAAATTTAATAAGCTTTTCTATTATTCCTTGTGTGTTGAGATATATACTGTCATATTCTGCTTATTTAATATGTGCTCAGATGCAGTGTAATTGTAGCTCTGTGTAAAATTTGTTCTATAGTAAACCTAGGCTTAAAATTTCTCATTTATTGTTTGATCTTAAGTCAGGTTTCATTTTTAAGTAGTTCATGATCTGTAGTTTTTTGGTACATTTTTACTTTTTTATTGTAGTGTAAATTTAAAAGTGCAATATTTTTTGTGAAAATAAATCATTCTTACAATAATTTTTTGTTGTTAGTGGGCATTTATTAGAGTGTATTGCTTTCTAGGTAAGACAACACTGAGCAGAATCATTACCTATGATATGAAGATCACACTATACTGCCATTTTGATTCAGTTATCATATTCATACCTTGTGGATGCAGCTCCTCATCAGATTTTGGTTATATTTTGCAGGATTGTTGCTTACTATATGAAGTTGATTATATAACTTCATATGAATTCAGATTTATTGATTTTTACAAGAGAGATGTTTGTTGTTTTTTATTATCATATAGTACCATATTCATACTTTCTTGCCTAAAGTTCTCTGAAGCGTCTTGGCAGATTCTAATTGCAATTGAAGTGTGATATTTACACCATTAAGTCCCAGTCAATTTATATTTTCAATCGGAATTTGATTTAAACTTTTTGAATTTGACTGTTTTCAGATTTATCCTCCATTTCCTTTTAATTTAAAACAAATAAGTGCTTTCTATTATGAACACAAAGGGGTCTTACTTGCAGCACTTAGGCCATTGCAAGTATATTTAAATCATACATGTATTGGTGTCGGTTGCAATACCCAAACTGCAATTTTTCCAAAAAGAAAACTATATACTCTACATGTATATTTGCCATTGTCATGGACTTTCAAACATTTCTATTGCAGTTTTTCTCCAAACTGTTTTCAGAATTCCTTTACATTGTCCATTTCCTACATCTTGTGTCAGTTTTGTTTTGCAATTTACCACTTTCACATTTCAACTGTCATGCATTTTCATGTTGGTGAGGATAAATTTTATCTTTAATAATTTATCTGTCCCGGTGGTGGACATATGGCTACATGTAGCAATCTTGTTGATGTTCTGTTGTTTATGACTATTTGGTTTTACATGTTCTGAAGATTTTGTTGGATTTCAAAATTAAAAGTTAATCCAGGAATGTCCATGTTTTCAGAATTGGTATTTGATGAGAACTGGTTGGCAATGGTGAGTGCATCCAACTCTTGGTGGGGTCTAATTAACTGACCAGGATCATTACTTTGAGCTCACCTGGTCCATGTTTATCTGCTGAGCCAATTTGAACCAAACCTTGCAGGAATGAATGCAATGTTGTATATAAAAGATCCTCATTTCATTCCGACTGGATAAAAAACAATTGATTCAGATTGGTCAAATTTTCATATTTCTTCTCTTAAACTACAAAGCCAAATCTTTTAAAACGTTAAATGACTGATGATTGGGAGACCCTCTACAAAGATTGTTTGGCATACTTGGCAGCTACTTTGGCACAATGGTTTGCAATGAATCTTATGGGAAATCACAATTTCATTATCCTCTGAAACTGCAAGGCCAATTTGAACCAAACTTTGCAGGAATAATGTATGGAAAGCTGTTTATTAAAACCCTCGTGTCAGTCTGATCGGATGAAAAACATGGCCACCAGAGGCAGTTCTTGATTCTGATTGGTCAAGTATTCAAATTTCTTCTCTAAAACTACAATGAAATTTTTTCTTCAAACTTAAAGGAATGATGATTGGAGGACCCTATACATTGATTCCTCATTTGGTGTTATCAGGTGGCATTCAAGGCAGCTACAGTGGCACATAGGTTTGCATTGAAGCATATTGGATGACAAAGATTGCCACCAGTCAGTTCTTGTTTCATTGGTCAAATTTTTAGATGTCTTCTCTTAAACTACAAAGCCAAATCTATTCAAACTGTATTGGAATGATGATTGGGAGACTACAAATTCCTCATTTAGTGTTGATCAAGTGGCATACATGGCAGCTACGTTGGCACATAAAATTGCATAAATTCCTATGTGAAATCACAATTTCATCATCCCTGAAATTTGGAGCCAGTAATAACTAAGCAGGAATAATGTATGGAAGGGGCCTTTATAAAAAATCTCGTTTCCTTTGGAACGGATGAAAGACATGGCTGCCAGAGGCAATTCTTGATTCTGACTGGTAAAATTTTCAAATTCTTCTCTAAAGGTATAATGCCAATTATTTTCAAGTTTTATAGGAATAACAATCAGGCAGATTGCAGGTATGGTGACACATCTGCTTCACTTTCCATATGAGCGATTCAGGCTCACTTGAGCCTCTAGTTCCTGATGAAAATCGATGGTTCCCCAAACAATAAAAACTGGCTGAAATGATATAGCCAACTATATTGAAGTACATGGAACCTAACCAATCCATACGATGAGATGTTGTCTCACACTGCATATTTCATTTTACTGTCAATAAAAAAGGCAGATACATTCAACACTACATTTCAGTGACATTTAATAAACAAAGTTGTCTAAAAACAACACATTAACAATTTATGATAATTAGTTGACTTTACCGGTCTGTAACAATGACTTGGTTTTGTCAGAATATATTAACTGTCGGAAAGAAACTGTCATGACCAACCAAATTCTTTTACAATTTACAAATAAAACAAAGCAACTTAAGCTTGAAATCAGCAATAAAAATTAAATATTTATCTCTATGAAGTCTTTTTCATAAATATCATATTTATTTTTTAATAAGTATAATATGGTATAACTGTTGTTATATTTTTTTATTTTTTATTTATGTTTTTGATCACTATCTTATGTTATTCAACAATTAAGTTAAAATAAATCATTTTGGCAAATGGCAATGCTGTCTTGTACAAAAATCTTTAAATATGCTATAAATGCCCCAATGGTGAATTTAAAGTTTTTAAATGGTGATACAAACATAGATATAAAATTTATGCATACAATTAAAACCAGTGTATGAACCTGTGTCCAGTTGGACCGAACAAACAAACAGAAATTGAAAATAAACAATAACATTTGCATCAAATATTTTCCTACTTCCCATTTATATTATTCAGTTTCCAAAACAATTAACTTTTCACATCTAGCTTTAAGTGGAAATTACTAATAAATTTCAATTGTTTTGATTTCATCAATATACAATGTACCTGCATATTATAAATAATTTGATTTAACATTTAACAATCACATAATAGTCCTGGCATGGAACTTTGGCAGGATTACTTCCCCTACCAACTGTGAAAATGAGTGCATTCCTATGCAAGAGCTACATCCATTTTCCCTTTACATTTTACTTAATACAGGGAGATAATCCAGGATTTTTTTCTCAATGCAAAATCAACTTTGATAGAATAAACAATTGGAATTTTACTCTGGACATATTTTTAATATATTTAACTTCCCCAAACAGAAGAAACAAGTAAAAATATCATTTTATAAGAATAGCTATAATACTTCTTTAACTGACTTTTGTCATTTGCATGTAAGAATATTTCAAGAATCCACCATATCTCTTAATTTCTTTTAACAATCATTAGGTTTACTTAAAACTAATTCTGTAAAATACCTATATGAAAATAAATTGGGAATGAAAAATCTTTACAGAGATGTGTTGGAAAACACTGATCTGATGAATTTAGTAAACAAAACAAAAAAATAAACATACTTTTCCCTATACTTAATAAAGAGAATTATTTTAATTTAAAATTAAATACTTGTAGGATATTTACATGCTTCTAAAAATATCCCATAATTGCTCTTAATTTTCAGGTCCAGTTATCAAGTTAAAAAATTACTTTAATATGATAAAAATTTTTCAACATTTCTCTAATAACACATGTAGCATATTTAGTTTTTACTTGACAATTAAATATTCAGTTCAGTGCTTGTAGCGATATATTTAATACTCTAAAAAGGTTACAAAAAAACGTAACAAAACAAACGAAATTAAATACATCAATCCTTGATATAAATATGATATAATTAATATGCAAAAATATGGATTTTAGTTTATAATGTTAGAGATTCTGAGGGTAATAATTAGATAATTTAATGCCTAATATTTAACAGATCTTAATAAAATATGAAATGCCTAAGAACGCAGTATAGTGCAAATTAAAGTAGATTTTCACAAAAAACATGGCAGAATAAAATATTTTTTTCAAGTTTAATTTGTATTCCATAAACAACTGTACCCAAACAAGAGGCTCAGTGGGCTGAGCCTGTATCGCTCACCTGGCAGTCACAAACTTGATTTGATTTGACAGACTATATTGATTTCTGGAAACTTTGTAAATGATCTTCTATAAATGCTTCATATCAAGTATAAGTTCATTGGCCAAAAGGTTTCAGAGGAGAAGTTTAAAATTTCGACCAATCAGAACATATAAAGGTTTCTCGCAGCCATTTTGTTTCACGGACTAGAAAGATTTATGCAAATTTTGTAAAGGACCTTCCATAGATGTTCCACACCAAACGTCAGTTCATTTGGCTTTACGGTTTCAGAGAAGAAGTAGTTTTAAATTTCAACCAATCAGAACATGTAAATGCTCATGGCGGCAATTTTGTTTCACGGACCCGGATGATTTATGCAAACTTTGTAAAGGACCTTCCATAGATGCTACATATAAAAAATCATTTCATTTGGCTTTAAGGTTTCACAGGAGAAGTTTTAAATTTCGACCAATCAGAGCATGTAAATGCTCATGCCAGCCATTTTTGCAAATTTTGTAAAGGACCTTCCATAGATGCTACATATAAAAAATCATTTCATTTGGCTTTAAGGTTTCACAGGAGAAGTTTTAAATTTCGACCAATCATAACATGTAAATGCTCATGGTGGCTACTTTGTTTCACAGACCAGGATGAGTTATGAAAACTTTGTAAAGGACCTTCCATAGATGCTCCATACCAAAAATCAGTTCATTTGGCTTTATGGTTTCAGAGAAGAAGTTTTAAATTTCGACCAATCAGAACATGTAAATGCTCATGGTGGCCATTTTGTTTCATGGACCAAGATGATTTATAAAAAATTTGTAAAAGACCTTCCATAGATGCTCCATACCAAAAATCAGTTCATTTGGCTTTACCGTTTCAGAGGAGAAGAAGTTTTAAATTTCAACCAATCAGAACATGTAAATGCTCATGACAGCCATTTTGTTTCACGGACAGGGATGATGAGAAACGAGCAGGAAGCTCACAAAATATTGTTATTCTGTTTCTGATTGGATTACCTTCTATACACAGTTTCAGTTTACACTCTATGAAGGATATTACACTAAGCATCACTAGATATAATATACGTGTCCTATTGACCTTTTCACTGACAGAATCACAAATTTATTTATTAGCTCCCTTTCTTCGAGATTGTTCAGTTAATTTACTTAAATTTACTTAGTATGAACAGATTGTAATTCATTTATAAGCATCATACCCATAAGATTTACATGTATGATAAGTCTCACCTTAAGATTGACATGTAGGATAAGTCTCACCTTTTCATCCAAGAATGATTCAATTTTCAGTAAATAAGGAAACCCATAAAATTCCAAAAATTCTTTAACATTCTTTTACAGTCTTTCTTAAATTTCAAAATCTCAACCTTGACAATTTTTAAATGACCAAATGTATAAAACTGGGACTGATCAGTGAAAGAGATAATAGAAGATAAAGTAAATAATATACACAACACTCGTGTCTATCAAGTATCAATATAACAAAATCATAAAAAACTTAACAATAACACAACAATTATATCACTCGATCCCTGCTGACATTTCAAATCTAATATCAGTTCACATCAACAAAGATTTAATGTTAGAATAAAAATTTTCTGTGACCAACAAATTATGTCTGAAGCACTGCTCAAAGCCCAAAATAAAAGAGAAGTGCTGTGCTTACATAGGCTTAGCTGAAGACCATATTAAAATTTACTGAATAAATTTTGTCATGAGTACATTTTGATGAGTTTAAAAAACGATCACATGATTATGAAGTCTAAATTATACCGTGGATCTAAAATGATTACATTTTGTAAGTGTTATAAAATTATATAAACACAAATACATGTAATATGTTTGAAAATTCTGTAAAAAATGTATACTGAATGGAATACATTTGTTTTGCAATTACCAGACTGCAAATATTTGGTAACATCAGATTTAAATGATTTCATTTGATACTGTTTTGTTGTTATGTGTGTATATGCCATTGTAATGTCTTGTATTGGTTTGTATATGCCTAACCCTTAGTGGGTTTATTTGCATTAATAAAGGTAACATCCATTTACAAAAGCTTGTACATTGCCAGAAACATCAGCAGGGATAACACTACAACAAATTCTTTACATTGCATAACTGTAAACTTGTTTAAGAATAGATTTGCATAAAAGACAACATGATTTTCTACAAATGATTGTTAGATATAGTAGATCTGTCCAGATATATAGTACCAGTATATACTTTGAACACAGCTACATGATATACTGTAAATAATTTCTTTCTCTTATTAAGACAAAATGTCTATTTAATACTGTTCACACAATTCTATACTTCCAAATCTCTGCTAACATCTCAATACATACATTAAATAATGTAAAGTCTGCCACTTAGTATAAATGGTACCAATAACTGATTTTGTCTATACACAGTAACCCTGTTATACATGTGCCTAGTACAATAATTACCTTCCCCGATGTTGAAAAAAAAAAACTTTGCATAGGACATAGGCATTCTTTTATTTAATTTTTATCATTTCAAATTGATTTTTTCCCGCTAATTTCACAGGTCCTGTATTCATATCATAAATACCAACCATCTTAAATCAGCTAAGTTACAATTTTTTCCAAGAACAAAAGCTTATCACTATACATATACATTTATTTGTTATACAGATGTCAAAACAGATCAAAAGTTCTTGATGATGAAATACTGTAGATTTGGAAAATTAATGTATTAATTTATTATTGTGATAAACTTACTAATGAGATTCCTGTACATTTTACATCAAGTTTTAATTATCTCGGCGTTCATTATGTCCTATTTTTAAAATAAAAGAAAACCTTTCAAACTTAATTCTTATTTACTGTTAGTAATTAATAACAAATTACAAAAAGACTTAAACCTCTGTCAATTAAATCTCTTATTCTCCTCCAACAATAATAACATGAAATGACTAGAATGACAAAATATGCAGATCCTTTTTTCACTTAAAATTATCAGCTTTTGAGAAAAAAAAAAAAACATCTTTGACTTAAGAAAATACTTCAAATTCAAGATAGATTTAATGCCCTCATTACATAATTTCATCACACTTTTAGCAATTTTAACACAACTACTTATTTCAATATATTTTTTGCCATGAAATGTCACTTGTTTTTGTACTTGATGAAGTATAATTATTACAAATTCAACAACTGAAGTAGAAAAAAAAAATACTGAATCTTCCATTACTCGATTGTAAAGCTTCCACTGTGACACATTTACAGCAGTTCTGGAATATTCTAATATTTTGAAATCAAATTTAATTATTTGCTTTTGTTTGTTTAAAAGGTTGCAAATATTTTTTACAGAAATTTTGTGATACAATGTAAAGAAGAAGTAATTTCTTATTCCATCATATAATGATCGATTTTAAAGGAAGTATGTTGATTTATTTGTACTTTTTAGAAAAACCATCAGTACAGTCAGATATATAGATATTACTAAGACATTTCTCTTCTTGCAAAAAGTGTTCAAAAAATAGATTCAGTAATCCAAATTATTATATTATCTGTTGAAGACATTAACTGAAAAAAAAATATAAAATTCTATAATTTAGCTTCACTTCATTCTTCAAAGCCAAAATTATTCCTCAAATGTTTTGTAAAAACAAAAAACTGGAATAGGACTTATTCTGAGAACAAAGCACAATGACCATCCATTTCAAGAATTTTATATCATTTTATAAATGAGAATAATTGCAAAAAAATTCAGTAATTCTATAAATCTATGTTGTCATATCAATTTATACCCGTGAACTACTTTAAAAACAATCAAACTGTTTTTTCCCATTGAAAACATCTCACCAAGTTTGAACCTGAAATTTAATGCAAGACTTTGACATTCTGCATATACATTTATTTACTATGAATACACGTTACAAATACCTTCACAAAAACATTTTGTAATGACAGGTGCATTAAATTACTATACTATACCGATATACTTAAAGTTTTCATGTGCAATTGACTTCTACTTATGCATATGTATTTATTAGTATTTTGACCAACATAGTCATATTGAAATCATTGTGCTTAAAGTCATGATATAAACTAGCACTATATATAAAACCCTGATTACATCAGCAGACAAATCACAACAAAGATGCTAAAACTAGTCTAGTGGTCCCTGACCAAACTGAGGTTAGCTGAATTTGAAGTAGGTGATCTTGACCTCACACTACAGATTCTTCGCCGTCTTCATCAAAGTCATAATCGTAATAATCATCATCATCATACACATCAGATTTACTGTGATAATAGTGACTCTGTATTGCCATGTCAGATGTAAACCTGACTTTTTTGATGATCTGAAAATAGAAACTTATTATTACAATATTTTGTTTACAATTTTGTATAATTTTGTCTGTAGTTTAAAATTAATGTTTCATGTACTGTCAATGTTTTTCCTTATTTGTATAGATAAAATTATATATATATATATATATATATATATGTCAGTTTTTTAAAATGAAACTACAACATGTCAAACTGCACCTCAACATTAAATAACGAATACATATCACTTTAAAATCTGGTCCCAAAATTCTTTGGTAAAATTATATTTCATTGCTTTATTGGTTACAGCTTCATTATATATATATATATATATATATATATACATGAAATTGATGACTATATATATATGCAGATTAAATACTAGATGTACTGTGAGCAAAGCTCACAAAGGATACCCCCCGCTTTGATGTCCAGTTATCTCCGTTGTGTGATATCGGAAAGCAAAGATTTTTCTTCATGCACATCTTTACATGATGTACTTCCTTTCTGTAAAGTTTCGTTGAAATCCATTGAGCGGTCTAGGAGGAGTTGCGCTTACGAGGTTCATATATAATGTATAAGCCAAAAAATAGAAGTCCAATTATCTCCCTTGTGTGATATCGGAAAGCAAAGATTTTTCTTCATGCACATCTTTGGATGATGTACTTCCTTTCTGTAAAGTTTCGTTGAAATCCATTGAGCGGTCTAGGAGGAGTTGCGCTTACGAGGTTCATATATAATGTATAAGCCAAAAATAATAGAAGTCCAATTATCTCCCTTGTGTGATATCGGAAAGCAAAGATTTTTCTTCATGCACATCTTTGGATGATGTACTTCCTTTCTGTAAAGTTTCGTTGAAATCCATTGAGCGGTCTAGGAGGAGTTGCGCTTACAAGATATATGGACAGACGGACAGATGGACAGATGGACAGACAGACGGACGGACAAGGTGATTCCTATATACCCCCCCAAACTTTGTTTGCGGGGGGTATAACAAGCATCAAAAACAAAAAATGTGTGACACTGTACAAGTATACTGCATTTTGTTTATGTTTATAAACACACAACATATATATAAGTTTCCAAAACAACACAAACTTAGTGACCCCATGCATACTTATTATCGTATTTCCCCATGCCTATATCGACCTGCTGAGGCCTTCACAATTTCCCGTATTTCGGCACTGTGACGTCGTAAAGAGTTGACCCGACCCTAATATGAGCTGACCTGAATATATCAGCGACGTCATAATGTTTGACCCAACGTTGACCCGAATATATCAGGAAAACATCTGGTTATAGGCAGATGGCCATTGAAAAGTAAGAAATTCCATTAAGATTGCTAGTTAACAATATGATAAATTTATCATCAAGTTTTCTTCAAACAAATATTGTAAAATATAAGCAGCTCGACACAATATGAAGCTTTTTAGCTCGTTCGCTACGCTCACTCGCCGAAAAAGCTTCACAATGTGTCTCGACCCTGAACAACAGTGTAAAAAATTCCGGCGAATTTCTAAATCCTAAATTTATTGATGGCAAGTTGACAAACAGAAAGATTACAACATTGTAAAAAAAAATAGACAGGCATATAAAAGATAATATTGCTAATATCTAATACTGAAGATGCCAAAGAATAAAACCAAATCTTTCTTCATTTAAACGTAACATTTTCAAAATTAATGTGCTTTAGATATACCAGGTACATGTATAAAATTAAAATCCTATTCTATGACAACATCAATGGCTTACTACTACCTAAATTGTTTCGTTGCTCTGTTGTTTGCATTAAAATACAAATATTCTTTAACTCTCATGATACCAAATAACCTTACTCAGACAATCTATCGATCTTATCAACTAAACACACAACCACTTTTTATAGCTTAATAAAATTTCAATATTCATGAGAACTTGTGTGAATTTTTATATATGGCATTTCTTATGAAATAAAAAAAACTCTGTACTGAAATTATCATCAAAGCCGTGTTTGTTAAAACTCTTTAACTGGCTGATATTTAGTTACACCAATAATCTAAAATACAAAAAATTTGATCTAATATAAGGACCAACTTACATGGTCATGGTCTTGATTAACTACATCATCTACTGTGTCACCTAGAAAACAGACAAATCAAATCAAAAATTATTTCCTCATTTTTAATATTAAATATATAATTTTACATAATATTTCTGAACAGGTCCCGTTTGTAGTAAAATAATGAAAAAATACACATGCAATATAATTCAGAATGCACAAGGTTTAATTCAATATTCATAATTTAATATTTTTTTTCTAGAGTATTATATAAATAAACATACATTTCTTCATCTTCAAATACACTATTTTCAAGTAAAAGGTTTAGGTACTAAGTTATATCTATCTTACAACTTTAAAAAAGCTTGAAGATGCCATGCTATGAGTTATTTAAGCAGAAAGAAATTTGTGCTCTTTTGTTTTTACTGCAAATTAATTTATTTATCAAATCCTAATATCATTGGTTTTTATCAATGCAGTTGAAATTCTAATTTTTAGCAAATGACAAAAAAACATAACCAAATTTTAAAGCAAAATTAATTAAGGCCAAAATAATAAATGTTTACAAAACATGAAAATTGAAAACCAAAGAAATAAATCAATCCACAGCTATCTGAATTCCAAAACAGTTTTTTTCATTTTCAGATTGTTCAAATTAAAAAACTAGAGGCTCTCAAGAGCCTGTATCGCTCACCTGGATTCAACTTTTCACCTTGAGCAGACCTAAAAATTTAAATGTTGCAGTCAATTTGGCTGTTTTTCTGTAGGATTCTATGTTAAACTAATTCCAGCTGTGGCAGTCATCTTGGTTTAGTCCAGGTCAATGGATACATTTCTAAGAGAACCATCTAATGACCATTTCTGCTAAGTCTTGTTCCAACTGGCTAAGCGATTTCAGACAAGATTTTTAAATGAATTTTCCTATAGGGTCCAATATTTAACAAAGTTCGTTGTGGCAGCCATCTTGGTTGACAATACGGGTGATCGGACATATTTCTGAAAGAGGACCTCCTAAGGACCAATGCTGCCAAGTCTGGTTCCAATATGTCAAGTGGTTTCAGACAAGAAGATTTTTCAATGAATTTTTCCATAGGGCCCTATGTTAAACTAAGTTCGGGTGTGGTGGGCATCTTGGTTGACAGTCGGGTCATCGCACAAAATTCTGAAAGAGGACCATCTAAGGACCATTGCTACTAAGTCTAATTCTATTTGGCTTAGTGGTTTCAGACGAGAAGATTTTTGAGTGAATTTCCCATAGGGTCCTATGTTAAACTATGTTCTCCTGTGGCGGCCATCTTGGTTCACAGTCCACGAAATCGGACACATTTCTGAAAGAGGACCTCCTAAGGACCAATGCTGCCAAGTCTGGCTCCAATATGTCAAGTAATTTCAGACAAGAAGATTTTTCAATGAATTTTTCCATAGGGCCCTATGTTAAACTAAGATCGGGTGTGGTGGCCATCTTGGTTGACAGTCTGGGTTATCGCACAAAATTCTGAAAGAGGACCATCTAAGGACCATTAATTCCAAGTCTAATTCTTATTGGCTTAGTGGTTTCAGACAAGAAGATTTTTGAATGAATTTCCCATAGGGTCCTATGTTAAACTATGTTCTCCTGTGGCGGCCATCTTGGTTCACAGTCCACGAAATCAGACACATTTCTGAAAAAGGACCTCCTCAGGACCAATGCCGCCAAGTCTGGCTCCAATATGTCAAGTGGTTTCAGACAAGAAGATTTAGGGCCCTATGTTAAACTAAGTTCGGCTGTGGCGGCCATCTTGGTTAACAGTCCGGGTCATTGGACATATTTCTGAAAGAGAACCTCCTAAGAACTATTACTGCCAACTTTGGTTCCAACTGGACTTGTAGTTTCATATAAGAAGATTTTTGAAAATCACCCCCCTTTTTTTTCTATTTTTAGTAACAGCAGCCATCTCGGTTGGAAGTCGGGGATGCTAGACATAATTTTGGAAGGGGGCCACCAAAGGACCATTCCAACAAAGTTTGGTCTCAATTGGCCAAGTGGTTTGAGAGGAAAAGATCTTTAAAGCAAAGTTTACGTCTGATGCCGTCTTTAAAGGGCAAAAACTCCTATAAGGGGTCAATCAATGATATTGGTCACGTTGACTTATTTGTAGATCTTACTTTGTTGAACATTTTTGCTGTTTACAATTTGTCTTTATCTATAACAATATTCAAGATAATAACCTATAACTGCAAAATTTCCTTAAAATTAACAATTCAGGGGCAATAACCCAACAAAGGGTTGACCGATTCGTCTGAAAATTTCATGACAGGTAGATCTTGACCTGATGAACATTTTTACCCCATGTCAGTTTTGCCCTAATTGCTTTAGTTTTTGAGATATAAGACAAAAACTGCAGTTTACCCCTATGTTCTATTTTTAGCCATGTCGCCCATGTTGGTTGGCAGGCGGGGTCATCGGACACATTTTTTAAACTAGATACCCTAATAATGCTTGTGGCCAAGTTTGGTTCAATTTGGCCCTGTAGTTTCAGAGGAGAAGATTTTTGTAAAAGTTAACGGACGACGACGGACGACGGACGCCAAGTGATGAGAAAAGCTCACTTGACCCTTTGGGTCAGGTGAGCTAAAAAAAGGCAATTAATCATTTAATTGTTTTTAACCTAACAGACAAACAGTCTAAATTCTCTTGTTTGTTATATTTAGATACTTCTTTTTTATTTTAAACATTAAAATGACCTTCCCATTCCTCTTAGTAATTAACGTATTCATATGAAGGAGGTATCTGATTTTGGAAATTAAAATTGCACTCAAGGAAAAATGTATCAATGCAAATGTAGATCAAATCTGCAAGATTTGACAAATGTGGCCAAATGCACCAAAAAAAATGTTTGTCGTCCAAAAAATTCCAAATTATTAATATCCTTTTAAAATGCAATATATATGAAAAAAATTCTAAATTTATCAAAACTTCACATATAAAACCTTTTTACCCCAACTTGATATTGGTAGATGGATTAAATTTTTTTACTTTAAAACTAAAACTACAATGACAATGTCCCTTGCCAAAATGGTTATATGCATTGTTAGAAATTGTTAGTAAAGCATTTGTGGTTACTGTGAATATACATGTATTGCATTCCTATGCACATTAATGTAGCATTTGTTATAATTCTGACATTCATTTTTTGTGCTAAAGAAGGATAAATTTTAAGATTTATAAAATATCTTGCTTGTAGCAATGTAACTACTGTCAGCATAAGACCCAATGGATAAATGAGTATTTTTTTTATGTACATCTTACAATGAGTGTTCTTTTTACAAGATGTTCTACATATATTTTTTCACATACTGAAAAAAAAAATTTGGAATGAAAATATATGTTCTAAATTTTTTTTTAGTAAAGAGGAAAAAAATCTAAATACAGGCTGGAAAATCCTACATACTTTCAGGGAACAATACTCAAAATTCATATTATTTTTGGTAATTTTTGAAAATTCAAAACAATTATCCACCCTTTCATAATTTTATTTAAAATTTACTTTTTTATATTATTTTGAATATACAAACCTTAAATTTGATTCAGTATCTGTTACTTCATAAATATATAAATAAATAAGAAATCAATGTCCTAATTCTAAAAATATTTCATTAAGAAATAAGTCATTATCCAGGAAAAATTCAACGTATGCTGACAGCACAAGCTCTTTGTTAACTGAAACTAAACTAATATCAAAGAAAATGTTATTTTTGGTTATTATCAAGTCTGTATTATAAAGCATAGAAATTGTGTATAAAAACACTGCAGATCAGAGTGAGACGAACCTCTTTGAAGCGTTGAACATATATCTGCGGGCATACTTTCCTGAATACAGAAATTACAAATAAATAAAGCCATTAAATATATGTAGTGCTTTCTGTATTTTTTAGTTCCAAAGTTTAAACTAGAGGCTCCATGGAGCCTGTATCTGTCATCTGGCTTTTATGCATAACTCTTAAGTCGGTAATAAGAAAATAATGTTCATATACATTGTGTAGGTTGGTTTACCAGTAACAAAAAAAACCAATTCCCAGTAAGTACCTCACAAGACATATTAAGTTTCAACTGGTTCAGCAGTTTTCAAGAAGATCTTTCTATATAATTCTCCTAGGGTTCAATGTAAAACGAAGTCTCCCAACGGCCGAAATACTGGATAGTTGATTGCCAACAAAGTAACAACTATCAGTCAGTACCTCACAAGGAATCTTGAGGCAATACTTGATTTCAATTCTTTGAGCAGGTTCTCAAGAAGATTTTGCTATACATTTCACATAGAGTCTAGTGTAAAACTAAGTTTCTCACTGGCAGCCATACTGGTTGATGAATTGCCAGTCAGTCAGTACCTCAAAAGCAACCTTCAAGCCATATTTGGTTTCAACTCGTTCAGTGGTTTTCAAGAAGACTTTTCTATATATATCCCATAGAACCTAGTGTAAATCTAAGTCCCCCACTGGAACCATATTTGTTGGCTGATTGCCAAAAAAATAATAATTCTCAATCAGTACCTCACAAGGAACCTCCAAGCCATATTTGGTTAAGTGGTTCTCAAGAAGATTTGCTATACATTTCAGGTAGCTGTGGCAGCCATGTTCTATGGTGGTTGGGTCATCAACAATAATTCTGATGTATCATTTTCCTAAAGTTTTAAAGCTTTTCCACCTTTTAAGGATTTTTTTGGATTCTTTTATTGATATTTTACCCCTATGTTCTATTTTTAGTAACAGCCAACAAATCAGCTGGTCGGTGGGGTCACCAGTAACAAACTGTAACCGAGATACCCTAAGGATGACTCAGGACAAGTTTGGTTTTAACGGGCCCATGTTTTAGAGAAAAAGATCTTTGAAAAAGTTTACAGATGAGACGCCAAGTAATGGTAATAGGTCATTCTGGCCCTTCGGCTATATTACCAAACAAACCAGAAGTTTAAATAAATTTCTATTTAATAATAGGAGTCATTATACTTTATTGTTTTGTATGACTGACCTAATTTCTTGCAATATTAATGAGAAAAGTAATCGTTAAAATGTTTCTTCAATTATAGTAGGGAATACTTAGAATATAAATTTGCAAATAAATTCTGGGTTGGATTTGGATCTCAGTTTTTGCTAATAATTTAGGACTTATTGGTATCGGATTGTGGATGCACATGTTCATCAGTTTTGCAAAGTAAGAAGCAGTGTGGCTTTTTCAAATGGTTTATTATACACCTCAAAACTCTCACAATGTATATAAACCTGCCAACATATCAATAGCTTCAGACGTAAGCATAAAATCTCTTTTCATTTTTATTTTTATCAAATAATACCCAAAATATACTTGTAGATGGATTATATTTCTGTCTTGTATAACAACTGTTGATCTACATGTATATATGATTTAAATGTTTCAGCCTATAGTGTAGTATAGTTGGATGTAGTCTCACTGACACATACTCTGGTTTCTTTCATCTAAATATATCATATACTACATTCCTACAATTTTTTCATATATATTTCATACACATAATTCAACATCATGCATAATTATACTGACATGCTTCATTCAAACTACTATAACATACAGTTACATACTAACATGGTATATTTTATTTATATTATTTTCTTTATTTAGGAATTTAAATACGGTGTTTCCACTTTGCATCAGTTATTGGTATTTTAATATTTCTACAGGACAGAAGAAAAATGATTATTCTTTTGATAATAGTAAGAAACAAATGGATGTGAACAATTATAAATCTGGTGGACTTACATTCCTAGGGTCTTATTTTATCTATTAAAACTCTGATCTTTCAATTTTTTCCAAATTGACTTTTTAACATACTGAATGATTTACTGAGCTCTCAAAGTAAACTGTACAAATAGACTTTCTTTTTTTTCTGGACATTTCTTGAAATTTTGATATTTAATATTGTACACTGACAGCACTTTGAAGTTAAATAACCTTTTTCGAGGAAATAATTCTGTTCATGTAACAGTCCAAATACCAACAAGTAATGGGTATATCACATATAGTGCAAATGATATCATGTATGTCGTTAAAAGCTGCTAGTGTTTAGAAAATGTTAGTCTGTGTATAAAACGGATACCTATTACACTGTTGATTCAAAAGAATTTGGATTTATTGTGCTTGAGTGTGACCGACGGTGACGGGAATTATGGAATTTTTGTTGATATGATCTACTTTTTGGTGATCTTGCTGAAACTAAAGAAATGACAGATTAAGTTTAACAAAGAACACATCGATGCAAGAAAAGAAATAAAACGTAGGAATGAAAGTTGTTAAGATGATTTTAATTGTACTGATTCTGGTTGATAGAAAATATACCCTGTATGTGCCTCCTTTCCCCTTAGATATGACAGCTTTCATTCCTGCAATAATTTTCTGACACATACAATATTTCACCAGGCAAGGTGGAAACTGTAGGATGTTTGGAGCATTTAAAGTTTTTGTGTTTGAGTTATCAGATCGATGCAAGAAGTGGGGGACAGAGGGACAAAAACAAGGTCTCATCTTACAGTTGAAACTACTTTAAAGGGCACCTTTAACTAATAAATCATTGTCTATAATGGCCAATATGAAAATGTTCAAATCATCAACAAAGTTTGTAAAATCAACACCTTTATAAACAACACCAAGTCTCTTGGGTGCCCTTTATACACAGATTTGAAATGATTATATAAATCTGATCCGATCCAAATGAACTACTCATTTGATTATTTGAAAATATAATTTCCAAAAAAAGCTTCCCCGTCACCCTTCACCACACAAATAAACAAGAAAATATGTCTATAAGACAATGATGACCCGCCCAAAAAACAATATAGGTTTTGTAATATTGACCTAAATAGGAAAGAAATATCCAGTTATGAATGTGAAAAATAAAGTTTATGTGGAGGTGAAACATCAATGATATATAACCATAGGTTTCTGAGGAATTGGACCTAAACATAAACCTTAAGTAAAGTCATTCTACCATGAAATGTAAGTCAATGTGACCCAAATATTGCTGGATAGTGCAGCACTATACAAGAGGACTGTAGTGGTGAAAAATCATTGATATATTACCACAAGATTCTGATTGACCCTAATGTAGTAAAATTAAACCAAACTCACTGAAGCATGATATGTAGATCATAGCGACCCAAGTGTTGCTGAACTGCGTTGTACTATACAAGAGGAATGTAGTGGTGAAATATCATTGATAAATTACTACAGGTTTCTGAGAAATGAACCTAAACGCAAAACCTAACCAAAGTCACTGCAGCATAAAATGTAGGTCACAGTGACCCAAATGTTGCTAAAATGTGTTGTACTATACAAGAGGAATGTAGTGGTGAAATATCATTGATAAATTACTACAGGTTTCTGAGAAATGAACCTAAACGCAAAACTTAACCAAAGCCACTGCAGCATGAAATGTAGGTCACAGTGACCCAAATGTTGCTAAAATGTGTTGTACTATATAAGAGGACTGTAGTGGTGAAATATCATTGATATATTACTGTAGATTTCCAAGAAATGGAGCTAAACGCAAAACATAACCGAATCGGGATGTACGTAGGTATGTACGGACGACAGACAAGGGTAAATCTATTCCTGGCGAGGCATAAAAATTGTACTGAATAAAAGAAATATTTCTACTAGATTTGTATTGAAACAATAACAAAACGAAACTAAAACATTTTGATAAATAAGAATAAAACCCAATTAAACATATTAATATATTAGATAATTATCTCACCTTGTTTGTATGATGGTGACAATGGTGACAAAGGTGATGTTGGAAGTTCATCATCAGGTGTCGCTGCTGTTATTGTCACAGGAGGGGGAGATAACTGCTGTTGCAATGAAGCCTGAAACATACCAGGTAGTTTATTGAAACAAAGGTTTCTGAACCATTCCATAAGTTTTATTGATTCAATACCTTTAATATAAATATTTACTTTTTTATAACTTTCTTACCCCTGCATTATTGGCGATTTCCTCTACAACTATTGATGGGAACACACCAATTCTACCATTGAACTCCCCTTCCCAGTAGCCATCGTCCACACCATTGTCATCTTTACGTAGTATTTTGATCAATGTTCCCTCACTGAATGATAGCTCCTCATCAGATATGGCACAATAGTCATACAGAGCTCTGGCCCATACACCATCTGATAAATACAAGAATTCATTTTACATCATTCTAGATGTTTTGATTGTGTTTATATATATGTAACTCTACCTCTACAATATTTTCCTAAACAAGGTGTGGTATTGGATGTAATCCTCATTGATAGAACACAGGCACTAATTTCAGTCCCAATGATGAAATGGTAAAGCCTTGCTCCTTACAATAAAATCAATCATCATAAAACAAACTAGAAGTACTGTGAGCAGAGATATGGCTATAATAATATCAAGAAATGTATTACCACGTTTGTCCATGTTAACCAAAAAATCATTCTGAAAAAAAATAATGTAGGTAGTGCACAATGGCAATGTATACTAAAGATTCACTGAAAGTTTCACAGAAATCCCTTCACTGGTTTAGGAGGAATTGTGCAAGGGGCATGCATATGCCTCTAACATAACATGAAGAAAAGGTCAAGTTCATGTTTGTCTGTCAAAAATCCCAATTTTCAAACTGATCAAAAAAAATAAAGGTAGTGCAGAATAGCAATGTATATTGAAGATTCTCTGAAGTTTCACAGAAATCCATTCACTGGTTTAGAAAGAATTGCGAAAGGGGCATGCAAAAGCCTCTACCATAACATGAAGAAATGGCAATTTTGTTGTAAAACATGGCAATCTGTAAGGAAAATATACTTGACTGAAAGTTTTCAGAATAAATTATGTCAATAAATGCACTAATTATAAATATTCATACTTTCTCTAGATTTCATGTAAATTTATGTGAACCATTTCTGGAAACCTCTTTCAAATATACAAGATATTGAACAAATACAAGGCTAAAGTTTTCAATTTATTCCACGTCATATTGTGGTTTGAATTATTTGAATGAGGCTAAAAAATAATTGCAAGCAAATAATGAGATGAAATAGATACTGTATTGGAAGGGGGAGGGTCTCAAATTAATTTTCCCTCTTTTGAAAAGGAAGATGAAAGTTTCAGTGCAACATTTTCAGCTCAAAATATCTTATACAGTTCTTGTGGGGTTATTATTTTCCATTTCTTTCCAATTTTATTGGATCTATTTTTATTCTTTATTATATATGCATTTTTTTAATTACCATCCAAACCCTCATAAAAATTCTAAGAAATTTTTAAACCCATGTGGTGTCAATCCCTTTCATTCTTTTATCCATTTTATCTAGTTTAGTTTACAATTATCCTTTTCACTGTTACGTTAGATATTGCATAAACTGTTAATTGGACAAAGGGAGGCAAGTCAAATTTAAAGGCAGATTATCTCCCTTTCATTAAATGGTAATGATAAAGAAAATACTTCCAATTTTGCAACTTTTTGTTCATAAGATAACATATTGCTGATTTATTTTCACTTCAAACTTTGTAGAATTGTTGAATGTTATAACAAAAACAATAAGCATTCTTAGAGTATTGCTGAACAATAAAATTTGCGTCCACAGTGTTCCTGTCGTGTCTCACAAAAACATTAAAGTCCCATCATTTTGACAAATCAAAATTGCAGTGTGATAGGATCAAGTACATTCTACAAAATTTGAATGAAATTTGATCAGCAGTCTCAGAGGAGTCACGTCCTCAAAGTGTTCCTATAGTGTCACATGCATAAAAACATTAAAGTCCAATAAGATCAAGTACAAAATGTGACTAAAAATCCTACAAAATACGATCAGCGGTTTCAAAGGAGTTGCATCCACAAATAACTGTGAAAGACAGATGGATGCAGACCATTACTAGGTCGCATTGTGGTAGGGTACAACAAAAAGTGGATCGTTTGTAGATGGTATATTTGTCATCAATCCTGCAAAGTTTCAAAACATTTCATACTGTAGTTTCAGAAGAGAAGATTGGCCAATAAAAATCGAAGATGGCCTCTGGTGGCCATGTTGTTCATCCAACTGGAACCAGTGTTGATCGCTTGTAGAGGTCCTTCCATGCATCATTCATACAAAGTTTGGTTACAATCCATCCAGTAGTTTCAGAGAAGAAGATCAAAATGTGCAAAGTGATGACATAAGCTCACATGGCCTATAGGCCAGGTGAGCTAAAAAGTCTGGAAACCTGTAGCATGACTAAAGGACAGCGGACGAAAGGAGTGCAAACCTGTAGTTCCCTCCAACGTAGCTGGTAGGGAACTTAAAACAAATGTTTCATTTTCCATACAACAATTTGAAAAAAAATCTAAAAGAACTGAAACAAGTCAGAAATGATAGTGCGACTTCAACTATGCTTTTGGGAAGTGACATTTTCACCCACTATACCCAGTTTGGTGACCCATGCATTAATGAAATTTTGGTTCATTGATGCAGTTCTATTTCTAAATTTTTAAGTCTTTTTGACAAACTGTCAATACCTGACAAATCTGGGTTATCAACTGGCATAGTATTGGTTGTCATCTGAACTTCCATGTCACCTGATGAGTATGATGTCACTTCCTGTGTAACAGAATCAGTCAATGAGGTGGGAGATACCACACTGTCTGACTGGGTTGATGGATGAAATTCTGTGTGTGTAACAGGATGAAATTCTATATTCTCACTGTCTTCTATCATCTCAACATAATTTTCTGGAATGTAACCTTCACGTCCCTGGTAATTCCGTGCTTTGACCCAGCCATCACCTTCCCCACTGTTCAGGATTTGTAGCTGTTCATTTTCCACCATATCCAGTTCATCAGCATTACTGGCCTACAACATATTTTACATACTTTGCCTGCTTCCATCAGAATAACCCTTGTCCTGGTGAGGACCACGATATTTATATTCAATTCAATTTCATTCAAAACTTTTGAAAACAAAACATTTTCTCCAAATTTCAAGTTGTATTATTAATGTACATATGTACTATTGACGGTAATTGTTTATGTATGTATGTACCAATGTCACAGTATACTAATAAACATCTATGGCCAAAGCTTTTGGAGCAAACTTTTAAGAGGTTTTATACTGTGAGCATGTGTGTATGTGTGTAATATTTATATTATGACACTGACTTTACTTTATCAGGCTTTTTACTTGACTTTTTAGTGGACATCACTTCAAAGTTAATGAATAACATAATGATTGTTTATTATACTGAGGCAGGTGAACACAGAAAAGCATATCTGTATGTTTTCCTTGACATTGATCTAATAATTTATTACTGACATTATCAGCCTGTAAAGGTAAGGAATTTCACAGAAATTACAAATGAAATGAATTATTCTGCAGACATAGGTGCAATATTCAGATTTTCATGTTTCATTTAAAGTAAAATTTAAAATTTGATTCAATGAAAATCTCTAACCTGAAAATCATAAATTGCTCGGCATTTCTTTGGCACTGCATATGGATGGTCACTACTGCCATGAGAAAGATAACTATCCTCATGTTTTGTAACTTCAAACGTATCATCGATAAAATCATCATCTTCATCATATTTTGTATAGGTTTGATCTATTTCATTGCTCATCTAAAATTAGCAAGAAAAAAACTTCAGTATAAAATTGTACATATATGTTGTTTAAAACTTCAATATAAAATTGTACATATATGTTGTTTAAAACTTCAGTATAAAATTGTACATATATGTTGTTTAAAACTTCAGTATAAAATTGTACATATATGTTGTTTAAAACTTCAGTATAAAATTGTACATATATGTTGTTTAAAACTTCAGTATAAAATTGTACATATATGTTGTTTAAAAGATATTGAAGTTCATGCTTTTGTTATTTTCAGGTAATAACATTTCGTTATACACTAAAATATGAAAATTTGGATATAATGAAATATATAACCACAGTATCATGATAATGCAATCCATGATGTTGTCACTTACAAAGGATGTCTTTCAACAGATGAGGGAAACCATTGGCTTTTGTTTCAGATATTTTTTATCAGTTCACCAATAAAGGTTCTTGTTTATTTTTAAACCGAAAGAGAAATGCAGTCTGTTGTCACTTCCTTTTACAAAATATTAGGGACATAAAACCAATTTCCTCCTGCAGGTGTGTCCATAATGCAATATTCCTTACATTTTAAGGATTAATTTCTCTCTTCTAAAATGACTTACTTTTCATGAAAGATGGAGATTGTGTTTTTAATTTTCCAAACTTAAAACTTCACCATAATCCAGTTTTCAATGTTACCTAGCCTCCTACTGTACAAACCTTTCCAGTACTGTCACTTCTAACAGAAAGTTGACTAGAACTTCGTGACATCTCATCCTCTTCAACTCTTAAACTCTCTGCCTGAGCACTGGCTATCCACTCATCAACATTTACTATAAATAGTTATGTAAACAAGAATTCACATGAATGGAAGCAAACCTTGTTTCTTGATACAGGTTTGCATTTTAATTACATTACAAATAACTATGACACATTAGTGATGACACCAGGACCATTAATGACCATGTGATATGACACATTAGTGATGACACCAGGAACGTTAATGACCATGTGATATGACACATTAGTGATGACACCAGGACCGTTAATGACCATGTGATATGACACATTAGTGACGACACCAGGGCCGTTAATGAACATGTGATATGACACATTAGTGATGACACCAGGACCATTAATGACCATGTGATATGACACATTAGTGATGACACCAGGACCATTAATGACCATGTGATATGACACATTAGTGATGACACCAGGACCATTAATGATCATGTGATATGACACATTAGTGATGACACCAGGACCATTAATGACCATGTGATATGACACATTAGTGATGACACCAGGACCATTAATGATCATGTGATATGACACATTAGTGATGACACCAGGACCATTAATGATCATGTGATATGACACATTAGTGATGACACCAGGACCATTAATGACCATGTGATATGACACATTAGTGATGACACCAGGACCATTAATGACCATGTGATATGACACATTAGTGATGACACCAGGACCATTAATGACCATGTGATATGACACATTAGTGATGACACCAGGACCATTAATGATCATGTGATATGACACATTAGTGATGATACATGTACCAGGACCATTAATGACCATGTGATTCTTTCAAATACAACATAATGGCAATGACCTCAGTAATTATTGGCAAACTTCAGAAACGCAATGTATTGATTGATTGATTATTGTTTAACGCCGTGTGGGCGACATTTAAGCCATATTACGGCAAGACCTGGTTGAAATGCAATGTACCCAACTTATTTTCATGAATGCCACATACAAACAACAAAGTGTTTTTCAACTTGAGAAAGTTATACTACATAATTTCTGCTGTAAACTTCTGGATAAAATAATTTTGGATCATGATCTATTATGGTCCAAATACCTTAAATAACTATGAAATCTCAGTATTTTACAATCACATAATATATAACAAGAACCTGTCTGATTGACAGTACACTAGATTTCTCATCCTTTTTGTTTGAGAAGCCTGAGAATTTAACAAAAATGATCACGCTGAAAGATCAAAGAGGAATTTTAACAAAATATCAATAAGGGCTTGAGTGTTGTGAGAAAACTCACAACACTTACTTGCATTACCAATATATCATGATACATTGGTTATTTACTTTTTCACTCAAAATTTACTCTCAAACTAGCAAAAAAACAAATATTGTAGAACACAAAACTTTTACTCTGAAAATTTACAATTTAAGCTGTTCATAGCTGTTATAAATAAAATTAAAGAAGTGTATCAACCATTAAATTTTAAAGAAAAAACTAGAAAAGAAGTATGGCCCCACCCTCACTTGATAATTATGGACAAAGTTGTTTTGTTAGGAGTGATTTTTTTAAAATCCATTGTGTCTCTAAGACACAAATGATGCCCCTGCCTGACGATAAGAAATTACAAACAATGCTGCTAGTTCTAATAAATGACTAAGTCCAACTGCCTGTCATTTTGAGAATATTTGAAAAAAATCAAAATCCAGTGGTCATGCACACCTCCATTATGTGTATAAACATTGGACTCCTACAAAATATTAAAGCTGTAGCTCCAAAACAGACGAAAGGATAGACAGGGGTAAATTAACATGCCCTCCCCCGACTCTTCGTCACGGCATAATAAAAACGAAACTGGTACTGGTCTAAAAGTAGAATCCTGATTATAAAATTTAACCAGAGAGGGTGCATTAAATATGGAAATGTATCAAGATTCTGAAGCAACGATGCGAAAATCATATCGTTGGATTGCATGATCGATACAATTGTTACACCCCATATAGCAATACTAACCACCAGCTTCTCTTAGCATTTCTATTCTTGCCTCAGCTTTGTCTTTGGCAGTCTACAAACAATAGAAAACTTCAAATCGTCATTTAATTTAATGAAAACTCTTATTCACCATTATACTTGTACGACTTACTTTTCAAGGTCATATGAATTTTAAGAATTTTGGGAAAGTCACATTATTGTAAAATAAATTATTAATGATTTTCTTTTAAATATAAGAAATTGATAAAATTCATCAAGATATATATGGTGATTTATATTAGAGACAACCAATAATTTTATTAATTGCACCTCATAAAGTCATGAAATTATGGAATAGAAACACTGTTTTGGTAACAAGAACCCAGTTTCAACTAACACAAAACACTTTGCTTTGGATTATATGGATGAGTTTGTTCCATTATCTCTTTAAAACAATTCATACTTTATCTGTATTCCTTTAAATATATCTTTATAACAGAAGTGGTATTTATCAATAAAGCCTACCTCAGCTTTTCTAATCAGTTGTTTCATCTCCTCTATTTTCTGTTCTATCTCCTGTTGATTGGTCTCCATCCCTGTTCCTGAGTCTGATCCCTAAAAGTTATTTATAAATACATTGGTATCGGTTTTCATTTTGAGCAATATCAAATATAAATAGTCTAAGCTTCATTTGTGTCTGTATTTATTTAAACTTATTTATTTATATTGGATTAGAAAACAAGTTATACCAACTTGTACTAATCCATCAACCCTTGGCAGACAGTAAATGAAGTGGCATTTTAGCCTACTCTAAATCTACAGAGGAATCTGTCCTGTTTTAACAAACCCAAACAAGTAAATAACAGCCCTTACATTATTTACTAAAACGTAATGGGTATCAAAGATGAAAATGCATAATTGCAACATAATTTCAATGTATTTAATAATGATTGCTAAGTACTTCTCCCATTAAATTAAAGATCTGAGAGTCTTCCAGGATACTTACCAAACTGGAATTGCAATTCTTGAAATCAAATTGTGCCATTCAGCATTAAAACAGCATTCACAGAGTAATGTATTAAGTATTGTATCAATCCAGCAAAAGGCTTTCTAAGGTCTAACGTCTTAGTAAATTCTCAAATCTTTGATTTTTTTAGTTTTCCCCCACAAAACAACAAAATGGATTGATACCAAAATGAATAAGCTTCAAGAGTCTCATACCGTTAAACAACTTTCAAAAGTTTTGTAGAAATCAGCTGAGGAAAACTTAAGATATTGTCAATTCTTAATTCTCAAAATCTGTGATTTCTGAGTAAAAATCAAAATTTCCCCCAAAATAAGTACTAAGTGACATAAAAATAAATAGGCTTCAGAGTGTCATACTCTCTAATAAAATATTAAAGTTTGGTAAAATGAGCTGGAATTACCGTGATGTTCTTTTTTCAAATTCAATTTCGATTCTTGTATACCTAATCAGAATTTAACCCCATCTTTATAAAAGGAACATTTATAGCGAGAAATACACATTTACCAAATCTCCTGCAGCTGTGGCCTCCAGAGCCTTGAGTGTTTTGTTATGGTCCCTGATTGCTTTGGTTTCCTTGGCGATTTTTGTGGCCCATTTTCTGGCCTCTTTATCAACCTGGAGGTCTGCACCATGTTCCTTGGATATTTTATTGCACTAATTATAAAACATTAAAATATAGCGAAAAAGTTTTCTCATTCATTTTAAAGAAAAAGTGTCAAAATAAGATTCTGATTCTTCTACAATTATTTACTATAATAAAGAGCAGTAACTAATTGTCTCAGACAAAGACTAATATGTTAGAAACTTTCTCAGTCCAGCTATTTAATGTTCTTCTGTGTTGAATAATTGTATTAAAACCAGTTCAATTCTAGAATCCATATTCAATCACACCTTCCCAAAACTAAGGTGGATATCCAGACCAAGTGGGGGAAAACCATATTAGGATTATTATTCTTGATATAAAATGAGTTCCAGGTACATACTCGAAATAAAATTTGGACCTACTGAGGCCCCAGTGTTTAGACACATGGATCAAGATATAAAATGTCAACAGCCTTACTGCACATATATCACTAATTGGCAATATTATCTCGGAAAAATATTTTTTTTCGCAACAAACAACGAACTAGATAGGAGATAAATGGAAATGAAAGTGTGAATATCACTGAACTTGCGAGTGCACAATCATGTTTACAAATTATCATAACTTATTATTTCATATTTTAAAGGCTATTTTTGGTTTTACCCTCTTTCTTTTGTCAGCAAGCTATCTTTTTACATAATAAGTCACATAACATACCTTATCATTATGACATGGTTCAAACTGGTATTGCACTTTGTCTGTGAATATTTTATTACAATAAAGAAAGCACTGATGATTAAAATTTCTATCAATCTGTAATACAAAAAAACATACATGTATATTCTTTGTTTAGTATTATACAATGCAGAGAATATATTTTAGTTCAGTAGTAAAAATTAATGTGCATTATTACAATGAAAGAGTTAAAAAATTATGATTGCAGTGCAAAATTAAACACTGGCTTTTCCCCCTTAAGTGTTTTAACAACAGATTTTAACAATATTGTTGCTATACAGACATTGACAAGTACTGGTATTCACATAAAACATATAATGTCTTGCATTTTCTTTAACCTTCAATCCGATTGTTAAAACAGAAGAACTAAGTGGCTGAAATCTACCATACGTGACCAAATGCTATGTTAAGAATTTTTTATGTGATGTTCGATCCCCAATTGTAGGTTTTGGGAATTCAAATTTCAAGATTATATAATTATAAATTGTACATGACATGCTTTAAAAGTTAATAAGAATATATTCTGAAACCTTAACACTGATACTTCATATTTAAATAAAGTATGTGTAAACAAAGAATGAACATAAATGCTGCTTTATCTACACAAAAAAAACATGAATATCCTTTCTGAAAGGATGGAATTCATAAGACTTACAAAACTTCTGAAATTTTGAACAATGAAAGTAAATGTAATTCTCTTATGATTGACCACCAGTATTAGCTAACTCTTGGACAGTTAGGAAAATTTGATATCACATCGTGTACACTGCGATATAAACTAGTGATATGAAAAGTCTGCCAATTTGATTAGTCAACATGTGATTGTGCAGGTTTATGCGTCATACATTATTTTTCTTCAAATTTTAAATAAATTTTCCCACAATGTTTATTCAACTATTGAAACATTCCGACACCCTAACAAATGCTTTTGTCAAATTCTTTTATTGTTATACAGTAGGAATAGCAGTGACCGTGAGACCTTTTTAGCACAGAAAATATCTCAATCCATAAGATGCTTCAGATTCAATAAAGATTTCTTGAAACAGTATCAATTTACTGCAAATTCTCTTCTAGTACAGGAATGCCATTGGACATAAGTTTGAAATGGTAGAAAATTCTATGCAAAACTCTAATCTGAAGTTTTTAAAATATCTTCTGCAGTTAAAAACTTTAAAAAAAAATTTTTTTTCTTACTTATCTCATGAATTTGACTACAGTCACAACACTGATAAGTGCCCCACAGGATCTGCAAATTACCATTTTATACATGGAGTATGCTCTGGTTTCCATTAGAAAAAAAGGCCACTTGAAATCAAAGGAACCTTGTACTGATTAACAAATGTACAAACATACAGGTTATTCCAGTATACAGAATAAGGGCAAAGTATCATCACACTTTGTTTTCTGGTACCAGTATACATACCATATCGGATTCATTTACTATGCTTTCACAGGCTGATTTTTCCTGTGTACTAACATCTAATGCAGCTTTACCATATGTCAGAAAGTAATCACGTATTTTATCATACATATCTCCATCTAATGTCTGTAAAAATAGATCACATATAATTGTAACAAATGAATTATATATGTGAGGCCAAATAAAAATATATGTGTGTTTCTGGTTACCCGACCGACCCTATTTTTTTGCAGCCGTTTTGCTGAATCCTAACATTTTTTTTCGGCAATTTACTGGCATATTGCTATGGATTTCTATATCCAAGACCAAGGTCCCCCCCCCCCCCCCCCAGTAAATTAACATAGATCGAAATTATCACTATTTCTATTGAGGTTTCTGAATTATAAACTGGAAGCTTGATGCAATGATTGCTTCACCACAATGTGTTTGTTGCCATGTCTGAATTTAATAGGAGTAACATGAAGGTCGTCACATATAGAGTAGGATCTGCCATTAAAGCATCCCAGAGTATCTGAGATCACAATTGGTTTTTGTTGGGGTTCATGTTGCTATCAGACCACTGCACATCCTGTGAATGGAATGGAAACCATACTTGTATGTCAAATTGACATATTAATGGCATGATGCCACAATATCAGATATATATGAATACCAGTACATAAGTGAACTACACAGAATGTAAATATGACAAAATGAAGCCATTATCAACAATCTAACAATCCAACTTTTATTCCAAATTGAAGGTATTGGACAAGAAACAGAAAGTACATCCCCCTACACAGACTATGCACAAATCTCTTGTATTTGCTCAACCAGTGAGAAATATATACTAAATGCATCTTCAGGAGGAAAACTAGTTCAACACTAATTCAGCTGGGACATCTGAATGTTTGGAAAGCTGGGTAAAGACTGATTATTTAACCTAATTTATCCACTCATTTGACATATCTAGATGTGGGGTGGGATTATTCTAACAAAGAACTAAACAAAAATCCACCAATTGGGCTTTCAGTATAATGATCTGACAACACCCTAACTAAATGATCTCACATACCACGGAACCAAAGTTCATTCTTGGCCGCTCTGTGGGATGAACCCATTATTCATAACAGATTCTTTGCAAATCTTTACTGCACTTAAAATGTCATAATTTACAGAGGTCAACATACAAGTATAATAAAAATTCTGATGATAGAAAATAATTTCAACAAAGTTGCCATAGATACAATTATAAAGAATTTACTTAACAATTTCTATTCATAAAATTTTTGATTTCTCTGCAGAGGACTTTAGAAAAGAGTATCATTGACTTGTATATAAAGGATAATTTGTCTCAAATACTCATTATGCTAAATTTATAAACTTACGTCTATGAGATCAGGTAAGTCTGCTGTATAATACCTATGTTGATGAGCATTACTTGCAGCTAAACATAGTAAATATTCGTTTCGAGAATTCGTAGATTTCACCTCACAGGCATCTCTTCGTGTGTTCAACTAAAAATCAGATTGTTTTACAAATATTTAAATTTGTTGTGACATTTGTTTAAACAGAAATTAAGGAAACCATCCAAATTCAATTAATTGTTAGAAACTTTTGTAGTGAGCACCAATGAAAGCCATGTGATGCCATGCCCTTCCCCCCCATTTGTTAAGTATATTTTTTCTCCACTTCGATCCCATACAATAATAATTCATTTATATATCTGACAACAGTAATTCATAAAATTTAATTAAATATCGTTCTTGTTTCAATCATTTTTAATAAATAAATGGTTAAAATGATTTAGGATGATGAAATAAACACATGATAAGGACTGCAAGTAATTAACTTATGGAAGAAGTTAAAATTACCAACTTATGGAAGAAGTTAAAATTACCAACTGTAACCATTATCGTAACTTTGACAATTTTGTAAGTGTCGAATAATAAGGGTTATAAAAAAATTCAATTTTCCTTGAATTTTCAAGTGTCGAAAAATTATAGTCTTTTGTAGAGGTAGATATGTTTTTTAATAGTCCTAAAAATTGACAGACACTGAGGCTTTGACAAGCATATTGTAAAAAACCCTATTATTTGACCTTGAGATCAGCTACACATTACCTTACCTTGGCACAATTTTTCTGTAAACTTGCCAGTGAGGTAAAAATCCCAGTGGATTTTCTTGACAGCCTGAAAACAATCAACATCAAAAAATAAATGGTTGAATAAGCTTTATACTGAAGTCTCCTGGCACCCTTGTCCTCGCATTCAGTGACAGATGGAGTCAAGATTCACAGTTTTATGGCATCAATTTCCCCCTAGGTTATGCACAAAATTCCCCTCTTCAAATCTGCTATAAAATTCCAATTTTCACACCTTTTCTCTATAACAGATACATGTAACAAAGATTTGTACTTAATTTACAAACTTAATTAAATAAACTTCAATTAATTTTCTGCACATATTTATCCATATTATGTAGGTACAAATAATAATATATTTTTTAAAAATTATTTTGACAAATTTCAAATTAATATTAACATAAACTAAAGGAAATGTCAACAAATAGCATAAATACTAAATATAAAATATATCAAAAGAATATAAAGCTTTCAACTTATTTTAAAATGATTCAATTTCTGCATGAATACTGTGAACTCTGAAATAGAAAGTACCTAGAGTCTTTTGAAAAAGGATGTCTGAATAAAAAAAATTATATCGTAAAAATGAAATTGACGACAAATTTTATTTCTTTCTGTCGTGCAAAATAACTTAATTATTCCAATACAGTAGAAAATAATTTTAATAACTTTACTAACATTGAGAAACTTATAGGCTTCTGAATCCATCAACACCAAGTGATATTAAACTAGAGGCTCTCAAGAGCCTGTGTCGCTCACCTGTATCTAATGTGATTTTGGAAATTATGTAAAATTATATAATGATTGAGACCAAGATTGGTTTAATTTGACACAGTATTTAAAATTAAAAACAGGTCATCTTAGTGTAGTCTTACAATAGCTACTGAAGACATCTTATCATTATTATTTTTGAATATGTGGTCAAGTTGTGACAATTCAGAATTTTTTTTACAATTTTCTGATAGACTTCTAAACAGTTAACTTCTATGTTCTTTTTTAGCAAAGGCGGTTTGATGGCAGGGTCATCCAATACTTTTTTTCAAACAAGTCATGATAACCTACTGAAAATTGTGGCCAAGTTTATTTTCTATTCAGCCCGGATCAAGTGGAGAATTTTGTAAAAAAAATGTTAAAAATTGCATATATAATGGCCATAAAGGGATCAGCTACAAAGTAACAAAACTTGGTCAGCACCACATAAGAAACATTCCTGCCATATTTGGTGTCATTCCATTCAGTGGTTCTCTAAAAGAAGACATTTGTATGTATTTCTCATAGGGTCTTATGTTAAACTAAGTCCCCTGCTGGCGGCCATCTTGGATGATGGATCGGCTACAAAGTAACAACACTTGGTCAGCACCTCATAAAGAACATTCATGCCATATTTGGTTTGATTCCATACTGTGGTTCTCTAAAAGAAGACATTTGTATGTATTTCCCATAGGGTCCTATGTTAAACTAAGTCCCCTGATGGCGGCCATCTTGGACGATGGATAGGCACCAAAGTAACAACACTTGGTCAGCACCTCATAAGGAACATTCATGCCAGATTTAGTTTCATTCCATTCAGTGGTTCTCTAAAAGAAGTCATTTGTATGCATTTCCCATAGGGTCCTATGTTAAACTAAGTTCCCCGCTGGCGGCCATCTTGGATGATGGATCGGCTACAAAGTAACAACACTTGGTCAGCACCTCATAAGGAACATTCATGCCATGTTTGGTTTCATTCCATTCAGTGGTTCTCTAGAAGAAGTTCAAAATGTAAAATGTTAACGACGACAACGGACGACGCCTGACGACGGACCCAAAGTGATGAGAAAAGCTCACTTGGCCCTTCGGGCCAGGTGAGCTAAAAAACAGTTAATTAACTAGCTGGGACTGTTTTTGTACATCAAAACATATGTCTCCGCTTCACTTTAATCTAGATCAATCTTTTAAAAAAGTAATAACCAGGACAAGAAAATACTATAATTTGACCTTGAGGTCAAAGGTCTAGGTCAAAATGAAGGTCATAATGGTACGCGACACACACTGTCATTGTAATACACCTACATACCAAAGGGTATAAGCCTAGGTCAAAAGACAAAAAAGTTACAACCCGGACACGGAAATACTATAATTTGACCTTGAGGTCAAAAGTCTAGGTCAAATGAAGGTCATAATGGTAGGCGACACACACCCTCATGGTAATACACCTACATGCCAAAGGGTATAAGCCTAGGTCAAAAGACAAAAAAGTTACAACCTGGACAAGGAAATACTATAATTTTAGTCATAATTTAACCTTGATGTCAATGGTCAAGGTCAAACTAAGGTCATAATGATACACGACACACCACCTCATGGTGATACACCAACATACCAAAGGGGCAAGGAAATACTATAATTTTGTTCATAATTTGACCTTAAGGTTAAAGGTCAAGGTTAAATGGAGGTCATGATGGTATGCAACACACACCCTCATGGTGATACACCAACAAACCAAAGGGGATAAGCCTAGGTCAAAAGGCAAAAACATTACAACCCGGACAAGGAAATACTATAATTTTAGTCATAATTTGACCTTGAGGTCAAAGGTCAAGGTCAAATGAAGGTCATAATGATACGCGACACTCTCCCTCATGGTAATACACCTACATACCAAGGGTATAAGTCTAGGTTAAAAGACAAAAAAAGTTATGGCCCGGACAAGCCTCGCTGAGAAGAAAAACTAGAATTGCAATTGCAAGCAATAGCAAATGTCGCCGATGGCGGCCATTTTGAAAATGTTTGTATTTCCATGATTGCATCTTGTTCCTCATCCCAAATTTAGTCTAGATATCAATTTTCGCTGAAATCAGACAATGTTCAGTTTTTCGTCATATTTACAACATTTTTCAAAATTTTTAATGTGCCATGCACAACAAGACTTGGTGATCATCATTATTGTGAAGTTTCATAAAGATCGTTCCAGCCATCTCTGAGAACTCGTCCAGACAAAATTAGGTGGAAGAATAAAAAAAAAAAAAAAAACCAATGAAACGTAACAGTGTCAATATGTCACCCCGACTACGTCTGGGGGCGACATAAATCCGACAAAAACAATATGTCTCCCTTCTACAAAGGGGGGATCGAGACATAATAAAACATTCATTAATTCATTAGAACTGAGGATAGGGAATTATCATAACAATTAACTGTTTATATATCTTCTTTATTATCACATTTATTGTTATATGTGTTATATTGTATATTGTATGCTTATATCCCTAATGGGATTGTGTTTTACATTAATATAATTTACTGGTATTCAATTATGATTTTACTCTTACAATTGTATTATCCATGTCATAATAATGACTCTCAAGAGAGACTTTTTTTGTCTTGTTACCTGTCATTGGCCTCAGCTGCTTTTTGACTGGCATCATGCGTCAATGTTTGCTCAATGTTGTATGTTTTCTGGGCTTTAACCATATCATTAACGGTTTGGCTTACTTCCTGTTGATAAACTGACAACTGTGGAGTCATCTAAAATGTATAAGCATAGGAATATCCAATGCCTTAAAATTCTATTTTAGAAATCATTATTATATCTAATGATGCAATTATGCCTGTTTAGTGGTGAAGTAATATTTCACCCATTTCTTTGAGGTCAAATTTAAGCCCCTATTTTCAACAAAAAATCCACTGATCAGAGATAATTTCGTTAATTTTTTTTTCCTTTTTTGTCGTAAACAAATGTTTCATTTAATAAAATAAATAAATAACTAGAAATTGTGTCTGTAAGACATGGATGCCCCTCCTAAAATATAAGTCATCATGATACACTATGCTTAGTTCCAAAGAAATGATTGTTTGTTTAGATGGGGTTTTTACGCCGTTTTCAGCACATTTGGCTATCAACCGATGAAGTTTCACTGATACACCATGCTTATTTCCAAAGAAATGAACCTAAATGCAAAACTTAACCGCATCATACGGAAAAGGGTAAATCAATATACCTTAGCCAAATTCGTGGCGGCACATAAAAATATCCATTTCAGCCTTTCAGGAGTATGTACATTTCCATTGGCTTTAGAAAGACTTTAAAGATTAATATAAAAGTGTTGTTCACTTGCTTTTCATATATTGTTGCAGTATTTCAGGAGTTAATAGTTTCACATGTGTCGTAAACCCACATCCATATTTAAATATATTTTCTAACAAAAAAATTAGTTATTTTGGTGAAATACAGTGGGTGGACAGTCAGATTCAACAAATAATGGAGACAATCCAGTTTGCTTTTAGATTTAACCACTAATTTCTTGTTTACCTTAATGTATCTGTCATGTTTTTGTCCATAAAATGTTTGTGAAGGATATCTTCACCACAGAAGTGGTATGCCAAATTTCAGTGATGAAAAAACATTATTTGAACTTTACAATGAATAAAAATTTTGAGGGGATGAACATTTTTATATTAAGTCTATCTGGCAGAACTAAGGTTAAACAGAAAGCTAACTGGTAAATCCAATGTTTCCTTAAAACATAGCACAACATAACAACCTACTTATTATAATATATGTTCTCATTATGTTTGTTCAAGTCATTACAAGAGTCAAAAAATCATTTCCCTTTTCCTTATTTGATAAAAAGTGAAGTGTATCCAAGTCCCATATTAACCACAAATGTTTGAATATTTGGGTGATTTACCTTTTTATAACCTTGGTTTTTCAGAAGATCAAAGGACTTTATCCTTTTCATTATATTGGATTTTTGTAAGTTGAAGGGTTTTCATCTTTTTATAAAACTGGATTTTTGTAGGTCAAAGAAATTTAGATTTTAAACAATAATGGATTTTTGTAAGCCTTTCTATAACTTTGGATTTTGTAGGTCCAAGGGTTTTTACCCTTTTAAACCTGGATTTTTCTAGGTTTAAGGAATTTTTACTTTTTCAAATAATGGAATTTTTGTAGGTCCAAGAAATTTACCTTTTTACAAAATTGGATTTTGTAGATGCAAGTAATTTTACCTTTAAATAAAATTGCTCTTTTTTTTTAGCCATGGAATTTTTCCTTCTTGGGCCTAAAATAAAATATTGTTTGTTTCCCCAATCCCGACCGACCCGGAAAAATCGCCGCGACCGGAATAATTTTATTGCCGATTTTGTGTAGAAATTTTTTTTATCGAAATTCATGTGGTGGTGCGGTGCTCCTATGAAATGGAGGAGTCAAATACATAAGACATAAGAAGGAGACGCTGTTCTTCAAAGCGCCTTTGTAATTGGCATAGTTGAAAACGCCTTGATGACGCGACTTGGCTTTCTTCTTCCACGTGGTCTTGGGTCTTTATGATATTCTCTAGATTGTTCATACATTTAAATGTCAGAACATGGACGCCGTTCTGTCGGTTTCCGTATTATGCCTCTACCCTGGCACAGCCCGATATCTGTGCCTTCTGTGCAGCTGTGGGGGCAACAAAGGACCAAGATGCTATTAAAACACATCGTATTGTTCTACCAGTTTGCAGAGACTGTGTCATTATTGGAAAATTACCACCCAAGAGAAACCCAATTAACCCTTTGGCCGCGGGAAGGACATATGTGTCCACTGTCGGCAGGCCGCGGGAAGGACATATGTGTCCATTGTCGGCAGGCCGCGGGAAGGACATATGTGTCCAAATGATATATAAATTAAATTGATTTTTTTTCTGTATGAAAAATACAGATTCAAATTTTGTTGTTGAATTGTTTTTATTAAGATCTACGCACTGTTATTGGTTTTCCTTGATCTCTTTGATCTTGGTGTTCAAAAACAACGTTACATGACGTCACAATGAACGAGTTTTTTTTTTGCAACGTTGTAAAATTAATGCCGCGTACGTCTTTATATTTGTGCAATTAACGTCGCGGCCATAGAGTTTTATTTAAAATATCTGACATGAGGAAACTGATTGCTTGATACACCCTAGAATTTAAAATACTGCCCTATAATGATGGTTTGTAATTTCCTATTTACAAGTACCAAACAAAAAACAAATTTACCAAAAAAATAAAATAATTACCTACCTACCTACCCACACCTGACTTGATAGGGTCGGGTTTGGGGAAACAAACAATTATTTATTTTTGGCCTTACAATTTTTAAAACATCAGATTTTTGTATGTTTAAGGAATTTTGGATCTTTATAAAAATTGGGTTTTAGAGAATATAAAAGTTTTTAATACCTTCTTTTTTTTTTATAAAATTGTATTTCTGCACCTCCAAGGAATTCTACCTTTACAAAACATTGCTTTTTAGTAGGTGCAAAGAATTTTACCTTTTTATAACTTTGGTTACATGGATGGATGTTTAACGTCCAGTGGCAACCAGGTGCATATCAGGATGAGAACATTTTAATATGATAATGAATATGATCCCTGCTTTGTACTAGACCGAAACATTGAGCTCGATTTTTAATGTGTTAGCTCACAAGGTAACTGTCTGCAGGAAGACATATCACCCCACACGGACACATTATACTGACTCCGAGATTTGCTCTTACTCCTAGATGCCACATGTTTGGCGTAGAAGCAGCAAATACCAATTTTAATGTCTTTGGTTTGACCCGGCCAGGCATCGAACACGCGACCACAAGACCACCAAGGCAATTGTATAACTTTGAATTTATGAATGTCCAAGGAATTTTTATCTTCTCATTACATTTGATTTACCTTTTTATAACACTGGATTTTTGCAGATTTAAGAGGTTTTACTGGTTCAGCTATTTTCTCCATGTATATCTCAGCAGCTTGTAGTCTGGCTTTTGCCAGTCTCTCTGTTTCTTCCAGAATAGTTCTCCATACACCCAATGCAGTTCTGCAAGTATAAAGTAAATTCAATATTAACATTATTTTCCAGAATCTTCAAGTCTGAATTTTTTAAAAATAGCATTGCTTTCATTTGTTGCTGCTTCTGTGTTGTTTGAGGTTGCACACAATACCAATTCAGGTCTAGAAGCACTTGAAATAGGTTTTAGAATAGAAATTCTAAAAGATTATGTTCATTTGTTTTGTATTCAACATACTATGTCTCAAGGTAATGTTGGCTTATTTTCCAGCAATTGAAATAATTATTTAACTGTTTATTTATCAAGAATCTAGACCTTTGGTTTCCATTGAATTTTTTCTTGCAATATTTGTCCATTAAAGGACCATAAATGAACTATTTGAAAACTTTAGTGGCCATGTCAAACTCTATATAATCGAGTTTTTGAGTTAAACTACAATTGAAACATGACACTGTTTTTCAGTATCTTCCAAAATCATGTCCCTTATTTTCTAATGTATGATGTAACTAACAAATATTTGCAATACTGTACATGTACATTCAGAAACAAAATTCTTTTTTCATGCCAAGCTATACAGTAGAATCTCGATATCTCAAACTCAAATGGGGTCTGTAAAATTAGTTTGAGGAATTGGTAGTTCCAGCCATCCAAGTGCAGAAAATTTTCGGTTAGGAACCAGCAATAGATTTAAAATTTAATTTACATCCATTTATCATTCTGATCATTAAATCTTGATGTGGAAATAATAAGAATAAATCACAGATAAACATCAAGTGGATTATCAATGACCTGTAATTTATAGGTTTCACAATGAGTGAGAATTAGATATCGCTTGATATCAAATCGAGTTGTTTAACTTGGATATAATAATAATAATAATAATAAGCCTATTTTTATTATGATTCTTCAGGAAGATTTTTTTGTTGTGATTCGGAGTCTGACCCACGGGAAATTAACGATCATTTTTCTGTGACGTCAAATGTTGCTATGCAACGAGGGATTTCAAATATGGCACCATTGTGTAGCAAAATTGTTGATCAATCAAAAATACTAATTTTCATACACAATCACGCGTTGACCAATCAAATGGGAAATTTTTTTATATCACTAGTTGATATCATATTGTACACGATGTGATATCAAATTTCCCTAACCGTCCGAGAGTTAGATAATACTGGTCAATCATAAGAGAATGACAATTAATCACCTTTTGTCAATCAATGATCTGCCCTCTGTTTTTTCACACTTATTGATACTTATCATGTACACCAATTAAAAATTGTGTTCGAGTTACTGAGAGTAAATTACAGTATATTTCTGTTGTACGGTCCAGAAAATTAGTTCCGAGAATTCTAGAAATCGGTGTTAAAAAAACCGAGAGTTAATTTACATAGACATAATGGATACAATGACCAGACTTTTATAAAGGGACGAGAAATCCATGGTGTTCAAGCGACTCAAGACAATTCAGGTAATATAAATACTAATACACATTCATGTATTAGCCAGATCAAAGAAATACTTGAATCATGTACATGTATACTATTTTCAATAATAAGTTTCTTTTTAAAGTACTCTAATAAAACTAATTAAATATTCTAATGACATTAATCTAAACACTGAATGCCTCAGAATGAAAAACAAGAGTTGACACACAAAAATGTCTCGCCTGTCGTGTATTTCTAATGAAAGTAAATGCTATCAGACATATTGCATACAGTATTCGAAAAACAGGCCAAAACACAAAAACTTAACTATAACCACTGAACCATGAAAATGAGGTCAAGGTCAGATGACACCTGTCAGTTGGACATGTACACCTTACAATCCTTCCATACACCAAATATAGTAGACCTATTGCATACAGTGTTCGAAAAACAGGCCAAAACACACCACTGAACCATGAAAATGAGGTCAAGGTCAGATGACACTGGCCAGTTGGACATGTACACCTTACAATCCTTCCATACACCAAATATAGTAGACCTATTGCATACAGTATTCGAAAAACAGGCCAAAACACAAAAACTTAACTATAACCACTGAACCATGAAAATGAGGTCAAGGTCAGATGACACCTGTCAGTTGGACATGTACACCTTACAATCCTTCCATACACCAAATATAGTAGACCTATTGCATACAGTATTTGAAAAACAGGCCAAAACACACCACTGAACCATGAAAATGAGGTCAAGGTCAGATGACACCTGCCAGTTGGACATGTACACCTTACAATCCTTCCATACACCAAATATAGTAGACCTATTGCATACAGTATTCGAAAAACAGGCCAAAAAACAAAAACTTAACTATAACCACTGAACCATGAAAATGAGGTCAAGGTCAGATGACACCTGCCAGTTAGACATGTACACCTTACAATCCTTCCATACACCAAATATAGTAGACCTATTGCATACAGTATTCGAAAAACAGGCCAAAACACAAAAACTTAACTATAACCACTGATCCATGAAAATGAGGTCAAGGTCAGATGACACCTGCCAGTTGGACATGTACACGTTACAATCCTTCCATACACCAAATATACTACACCTATTGCTTATAGTATCTGAGATATGGACTTGACCACCAAAACTTAACCTTGTTCACTGATCCTTGAAATTGGGTCGAGGTCAATTGAAAACTGTCTGACGGGGATGAGGACCTTGTAAGGTATGCACATACCAAATATAGTTATCCTATTACTCATAATAAGAGAGAAATTAACATTACAAAAAATCTTTAATTTTTTTTCAATTAGTCACTGAACCATGAAAATGAGGTCAAGGACAATGTACATATGACAGACGGAAAGTTCGTAACATAAGGCATCTATATACAAAGTATAAAGCACCCAGGTCTTCTACCTTCTAAAATATAAAGCTTTTAAGAAGTGAGTTAACGCCGCCGCCGCCGCCGCCGCCGCCGCCGCCGCCGCCGGATCACCATCCCTATGTCGAGCTTTCTGCGACTAAAGTCGCAGGCTCGACAAAAATGTTGAAAACAATTAAAAACTACAGATAATAATTTTACACTGTATACATTGTAAATAATATATTAAATTAGGTATAAAACAAAGACATCAATTGTGTATCCTTACCTTCCCTTGGAAAATCTTAGTTAAGAGAATAATACAGAATATATTAAATTGAAATTCAATATTTTTAGCAGTTCTGATGCACAAAATATAAAATTTACAGATTAAAACAAACTAGATTTCTTTGTGAAAACAGGATGCCTGAATTAAGAATTCCTTGAATGACAGCAAATCTAATTTTCGTTTCACACTTCTTGGACAGCCAATTGCAACCCGTCCTCCTGACTGCACACTTTACTTTGCCAAACTATCAACAGAGATTTTTTTCCATGGGAAAATCTGGTTAATAAAAGCCGAAAGGCTTACCCAAAGTATCTCTAAGGTAACCGTAAACCTATCTACTGACACACTTTAGGGTACTATGCATTACCTTCAATAGGTTTATCATCGTAAACATCTATATTACATATCAGTACTGTTAAATACTTATAATGCACTTCTTGGAGCACTAAATAACTTAGTGAGTTTTAAAGCATCCAAATTGTATCTTCATAATATTCTGAATGTAAAACCTATACAATCTAATAGCATGCTGCCTGGCATATATACTTTTACTTGACATACCCATAACATCTAGCATGCCTCATTTGTGAAACTTGAAATAAATTTGGTTATATTAAATTTAATTTCTAAAATTGCAAAGGTCAATCTTATGCAAATTAACTTGTGATTATTTAGTCACATTTTATATTACCAAATGAATATAGACATCAAAAGACCATATTGAGGAAATGGACAAGTGTAATTCATTTGTATCAATTATTCAGCATATAAATATCTCATATTAAAATGACAAGTTATGTCCCCTGATTACAGGTGAATTACTTGTAATTATATAATGATGAATTAGTTATGATAGAAACATATGTAATAGTTGTCTACCTGCAGATAAACACCTGTTCACACCTGATTAACATGCAGGTAATAAAATTCTTCAAGGAGATATTTCTAAAATATTTGTACTTGATAACAGTTACTGATAAAAAAGAAACTTTCCTTTCTATAATGTAAATATGTTGTTTTGTAATGATATGATTACTACAATATGTAAATTCATATGACTGTTTATAATATTCAAATGTATAGATCTGAGTATTCTTTTTTATTTACCATATTTTTTTTTTAAACTGATTCCCTGATTATGGATATTGATATGTATGGTAGCAATCACACACCCTTTACAAAGACTATCCATTAGACAAAAATCTGAGTTTGGTCTATATTTTTTGCAGCAAAAATACAGTACCGAAGAAATAAAAACTTTACTTTTTGCCCAATAACTTTGGATTAAGTTTCCATAACTGAAACAGGTTGCATCATAATATTTTCCCAAAGAGCCATCAAATATCTCTATATTTTCAGAAACCATTATTGAGTTGCCCAATGGTCAGTAATGCATTATATACCAATCACAACTCAAATTTTGATTAACTAAATATATAATCTTAAACCCAACAAATTATAGACAGGTACAAAGTCTAGGATCCTTTATTTAACAATTAATAGAATTGAGGGCAGAGGACTCTCAGACTCTACTATGCTCTTAACTTGTTGTTTGATACACATGTTTTTGTTTATAAAATATATGTGTCAAAAACTGTCACTATGTTTATATGACATAACTTTAATTTGATTTGAAAAAAAGTTTTACAGTGAATGGAAATTGCAAATTTCACACTCTCTTGCTAATTTACATTAATTTTGCATGATCATGGAGAAATTCTCTTTATAGTGGATGCAAAGTCTTTTATTATAATGAGATTTAACTCGTCAGCCATCTTTTGGTCTAACTTTGAGATACATATATAATCACAGGTTTTATTTCAACAGGAAACATGCAATTTTCACATAAAATAAAAAAAATCAATCTCTGAAATGCCTGACAATATCTATTCACCAGACAAGACATTTGTTAATGTCTACAGAATAAAGTCTTCTATAATAGTGTTAAATGTAATTATGCTAACAGTTTATATCTTTCACAACTTAAAAGGTTTTTTTAAGATCTATCTTAGGTAATTTCAATCATCATTTTCATGACTTCAAAAAAGGCAATGTATCATTTAAAGGAGCTGGATCACCCATATAAATTGTAAAAAACACAAGATGTCACAATAAGAAGGCTGGAGCCAGCCTGCCATCAATACTATACATGTATTATTACTGATACCAACTTGTGTTTAGCAATTCAACACAACACTTCCAAATTTCAAATAATTTGATTAAGCAATGCTAAGCCAACAGAAAACTATGGAATGGTAAATGATACCCAAATTTGAATTGGATTAACATTTTGTGGTTATAATCATTGTGTATCTGTGTTAAACCATTTTGCCAAGACAAACTAAATTTAGAGTGCAGAACGTAAAAAAATTTACAATTTTTTCTTATATAAAGGGGCATAACTTTGGAATGGAGAGAGTAATGATTCCCAAATTCAAAATTGATCTGCATATTTTGGCAATAAGCTTTGTATGTAAGTTTCAAAACATTTGGCCGAATCCGGGGTCAAACCTCACTCAAGTAAGAATGCTGAAACCAAAGTGTGATGGACAGACAGACATGAATGACACTTAATGACTCCAACACTACAACAGAGGCATAAAAACAACTTAAATGAAGTTGGTTTAAACGAGAAACTGAGATATAGCAAATTATAAGTTTTAATCTTTGGAGGTTTATCAGTTTTTTGTCTAAAACCAATTTTTCTTATTTTCTGAACTGATCTTAAAGTTAAACCCATGCTAATACAAGATACAATTCTAAAGTTCTGAACATTCCATCCCTCAAATCCTCCATCTGACATGTCCATTTTTTCCTTTTTTTATATTCTAGTGTATTATCTTTACTTGTTATTTTTGAAATCTTACACTGTAAACACTGCTAAATACCACATCATAACCAATACAATCTCAGTAAGTTAAATCATGGCTTAACATTATTCATGAGTCAACTAAAACAACTTTATATTTACACATTATAAATTCAAAGTCATCTAAAATTACATGGAAGTCATTGTTAATGAAATGTAGTAATACCTATATCCACTTTAATGTCATTTATCTGGTACAAAATATACCTTAACCTTACATAGTAAACATACCTTTGGTGTGAAAGAGACACTTTTCTCAATTGTTCATTGTGAGAAAAATGTGAAAATATTTATATCATTCTTAAGATTTACTGGTAAAACAACACAGGACAGACAAAAAACCATGTATTTACAATGTATATACACATATACAAAATTCATTTAACAATCTGTATTGGGATTTCAGTTCTCAAATTTTCAAGATACTGCTGCATTAACTTATAAATCAGAAACAGCAATTGGTTGTACAATGTAATTACTGGGACTTCTATTTTATAGAACATTTTGTCAATAGTTTTTTATCTTTATTGTTGATGATTGTTGTCTTTTCATCCCTATGACTGATGTTGTTCAAATTTGTTCTTCAATTATTCTCTTGAGCAAACTTATAGACTTGTTCATACCTCACATTATAACAAGAAGATCATATGGCAAAGGTAATAAAATATACATGTATGATCAAAGAAATAGGCATTTTGTGAAACCCTATAACTTCATATGATCATCTTCATTGTACAGTGTATATACCTGTGGTCATGGCCATCCTCTGTTGCTATGTCAGGGGTTGCTGGGAACTCTCTTTTTAGAAGACTTGTTGTCAACTTCAAAAGACTCTGAAATTAGAAAATATATCTGACTTAACAATGATATTTATAAGTTACATGTACATGTATAATCTTTTAGTTAATTCTCAATGCTTTATATTTCCATTAGTGGATTTTCCAACAGGTACACATAATATTATCCAAAATGGCTTCATCTCAGTAGTAAATGTAGCAAGCATTTTACAATATTTAAGTTTTCAAAATTTTTTATTGCTTTTTTGATTATTCTTTTTTGTCAATTATAATTATCCTTTTGTTTATTTTGTCAAACCTATGACACATTTTTCATTGAAATTTCTTTATCTTGGCTGAAAAAATTTCACAATGGCAGAATGTGGTTTATATATTTGTCTTATCTTGCCAATAAGCCAATGTAAAATATGTACACATCCTTAAATTTATTCTTCACATTGTAGATCTTCTGAAAAAATTGTACAAAGTTTCAAAATTGTCTGTTTATCATACGATTCTATATCTTTGTCATCAATAATGTATAATTTAAATCAATCCTGGATCAACATATATCTGGGGATTAAATTACAAAGTATCAATAAAACATATAATCTGTACATATAAGTTTTTTATGGATATTTTTATATATATAATTTTTTAGAGTCTGTATATAAAGATATATTTCTTTTATATTTTCAATAATTTTATCAAGGTACATATTCTTTATTCATCAAAAAAAACATATTGTGGTTTCACACATATGAAATTTTGACCTTTCATACTTTTCTGTCAATTTACTTGTAAATGTTAACTGTACAAAAAATAACTAAAATAATTTTCAATATTTAAGTAGAACAAACATTTTGATTACGCTGTAAAGAGTCCTCATTTGTGGTTTGTATTAATTTGGTACATTTATAAAAAAACTACAGGCTCAGAGGGCTGAGCCTGTATCACTCACGTGGCATGAAATCCATTTTTTTATGTACCTCAAAGAGAGGTCACTTCTCCGTATCATTAAGAAGTGTGGTAAGCCTTGTAGGAACCAAATATTTCTTCCCCAAGGTCCTACTTATTACAGGTCAGCATATTCTAAAATTTGGCAGTTCTCCAGAAGATTTTTACATGTATTTCCCAAAGGGTCTTATGTTAACCTAAGTCCTCTGCTAATGGCCATTGTGAATTGGGGATCGGCAGCACCAGAGTAACAACACTTGATGAGCACCTTAAGAGGAACATAGACCATGTTTGGTTTCAAGCAATTCTGCGGTTCTGTAGATTTTTATATGTCATAGACACTTTCTGTCAAGTTTGGCTCTATTTGGCCAGGCAATTTAAGAGAAAAAAATTAATTTTTTTTAAATCAATCAATCAGAAACAAGAATTGCCAATGGCGGACATATTTGTTGCCTGATCTGGACAAAATGAGGAAATCTGTAAAAAACCTCCAACAGATGCTTCCCGTCAAGTCTCATTCCCTTTGGCCAAGTAGTTTCAAAGAAGAAAATTATCAACCGATGAAACACAAGAACTGCCCATGACAGCCATGTTTGTTGCTTGATCAGGATGAAATGAGGAAACTTTGTATAGATCCTTCCAATTAGATGCTTTCTCTCAAGTTTTGTTCCATTTGGCCAAGCGACTCAAGAGAAGATTTTTTTATACCAGCCAATCAAAAACAAGAATTGCTCATGGCAGCCATATTTGTATTCCGATCAGGACAAAATGAGGTAACTTTATAAAGGTCCTCCCCATATATGCTTCCTGTGAGATTTCGTTCTATTCCGGCAAGCGATTTCAGAGGAGAAGATTATTTTATATAAGTCAATCAGAAACAAGAACTGCCAATGGTGACCATATATGTACTCCAATCGGGATGAAATAAAGAAATTTTGTAAAGTACCTCCCATAGATGCTTCCTATCAAGTTTCGTTCCATTTGGCCAAGCAGGTTCAGAGAAAAAAAAAAATCTTAATCAACCAATGAGAAACAAGAATTGCCAATGGTGGCAATGTTTTTTGCCTGATCTTGACGAAATGAGGAAACTTTGTAAAGAACCTCCCATAGATGCTTTCTGTCAAGTTTCGTTCCATTTGGCTAAGTGATTTCAGCGGAGAATATTTTTTTATATCAACCAATCAGACACAAGAACTGCCCATGGCGGCCATATCTGTAGTCCAATCGAGACTAAAAGAGGAAACTTTATAAAGGACCTCCCATATATGCTTCCTGTCAAGTTTAATTCCATTTAGCCCAGCAGTTTCAGAGGGGAAGATTTCTGAAAACTCAGCCAATCAGAAACACCAATAGCCCATTGCGACCATGTTTATTGTCCGATCGGGACAAAACGGGCATCATTATAAAGGACCTAACATAGATGCTTCCTGCCAAATTAAATTCCTTTTGGCCCAGTGGTTTCACAGGAGAAGATGAAAATGTGAAAAGCTAACGGACGGACGACGTACGCCATGTGATGACAAAAGCTCACATGGCCTTTGGCCTGGTGAGCTCAAAATAGCTGAATTCATATTACATGTCTTTTTATTTGTTAACCCAAACTGAAACAGAATTGGCAATACTAACTAACTTTATTGTCATGAAACATTGTAAACAGTTTGGGACAAAATGAATACAGAAAATACATATAGAATAGAATATAAGATTATTTACTACAACATATTAAGGAGTTATCAGACTTCTGCCCTCAGTTCTAATGACTGTTTTAAATAGACGCCAAACATTCTAAGGGACGAGATCAAAAGTTCAATGTAGGATAAAAAACTTAATTCAAATAGTTTGGGGGTGGGGGGGTTAAAATCGCTGCAAGTTTTGTTATCCGACATCGATTTTCGGATATGCCCATATTGGTCAATCAATTTTTCCCAAATTAAGTTAAGAGGGGGGTGGGGGGGTCAGTGAAAAAACTATGTGAATTAAGTTTTTTATCCTACATTGAACTTTTGATCTCGTCCCTAACATGTTTAGAATTCGTTGGATTAAGCAGGTGGACCAGTTTTTATTCATCCGACATTTTTTGAAATTGGTCATCTTCCAAACTTAAATTATTAAATAAAGAATCTCTGATTTTGTTATTTATTTTACATTTTAAGATAAAATGGTATTCATCCTCTAAGACTTTGCAAACTTTGCAAAGTCTATCATTTCGAGGAATTCTATAATATTCCCCTCTCTCTATTTCCAGGTTATGATACTCATACAAAATTTAGTGAAAGATATTTCTGATTGAATAAATGGGTTTTTTTAGATACAACTCTCCCTCAAGTGTTGGATTTAATTTTTTATAAAGAAATAGCTTACTGTTAATGTCATAACTATTAATTTTATCTACAAATAGCTGCTTGAATATCAAACTTATATCACGTTTGATTGTAGGTTTGAGATGCTTTACATCTTTAGTTGTCTGACATCTAGAAATACTATCCCCAAGATCATTTTCTGGGACTATATTTTTTACATAAGTATGCAAAGAATATGTTCCTGGGGAATCAAATAATTTTGAGAGTTCAAAGGCTTCTATTAATAAAAGATTTAAATCTTCTATGTGTATTCGAGCTAGATATAAACTTGAATGAATGTACATAACATTTTCTATAGGAGACCTTCCAAGCTCTGCTCTCACACAAACATTTGATGAGGATTTTTTTGTTCCCAGGATTGACTTACAGAAGTTCAAATTTTTCAAAGGGAGTTTTATCAATAAAAAAAAATACTAAGTCACATCTATTCTACCCTCTATGGCCACACCAAATTGATTTCTAGTTCTTTGGATTTTGCCGCTCTGATTTTCAGACTTGGTAAATGTTAAGAAAAACAATTTTTGGTGCTTCTTTTCACAAAATGCTTAAATTCACCCAAATTCTTCATTTTTCAAGAAATTATTATAAAAAATGTCCGACCACTACTAAAATTTTACAAGAAATAGAGATTTTTTTATCCATTTTTACCCATTTATCCAACTTTGTCCAGCATGTAAAATTTGATCTCTGCTTAATAGAAAACTAGTTCTCAAGAAAAAAAAATTAAATTAAAAATGTCCACAGCTATCATCTTTTGCCATAAAAAAATCCAAAGAACTAAATATCATTTTGGCGTGGCCTTAATGCAAATTCTCTCCTGATTTTAAGTTTTATTTAATGAAATGCTGGCATTGTCACAGCCCTTTTCCTATAGTTTCTTGCTATAGTATCACTATCATATGAGTAATGACTTCTTAAGGTCAAAAACAGATTACAAAACTACAAGTCTATTTCCTATAACAACACAAATTTTTTATCAATTCCAGATTTTACAGATAAGAAAATGTTCTGTAACAATTACAGATACTATGAAAATCCTAATTCATGTTCTGTAATACACACTGAGAATACATTGATCCCTAAAGAAATGAAATAAAATACTTTAACATTATTTCTAGCTTTTGTTTGGTACCTAAATTCAATTAGATTCCAACCATATATCATCAATTGGATCTAAGCTACAGTATAAGTACAGACAAAACATTGGATTTCCAATCAATTAGAGATCCACCGCAGTACATATGAAACAGAATAAATGGGTATTTTCAATCACGTTCTATCATATCTAACGTACAATGTTTCTTCTCAAAGACAAGATTTGATCTATTGGATTATGGCTGTTTTTGTACTCTGTAAAGCAAAATGATGATATAACAACATAAATCTATAGAAATGGTTTTTGTTCAAGACACAGATACATTAGGGATAAGAAACATTAATGAATATCATTCATCCCATATTATCAATATCTCATCATCTTTAAAATTTGAAACAGAAAATCAGTTTAAATGTTGTTGTGCTTGTGGTTGTTCATTTGTCTTCCGGGGTCTGTCTAATGGATTGCATTTTTTGGTTTGCTCCTTAGGTATATGTATCTTTGTCCTCTTTAATGTTGTTTATAATTTGTTGGTAAATGTATATTTTTTTTACTAGGACTGAAGAAATAAACAAAACCAAAAAATTTGTCTATAAAGCTAAAATCTTATTAAGAAGTAAGTTGCATTTGAATAGCTTTTCTGACTTCATTAAGATAAGCTTTCCTGGCATCATTTAGACAAGTCTTCTGATCTTAATAAGACAGCTTATTTGTCCTAATTAAGACACTTTTCTTCTGTATCATTTAGACAATAAGGCTTTATCAAATAACATATTATACGGTTAATCAAAAGCAAATTTGAAATATATTTTATTGAAATAAACAAATGTTTTAACTTAGTGTAAACCTGACCTTATTTATCTGGGAAGATAAGATAATTGATCGTAACTTTTTTCCTCTGAATGAGAAGTCGTTAGTAATCAATGCTAAGGAATTATTTAGCAATACAATCGATGGAACACTTTAATTGTGATCAAAGCTGTTTGGTTTGACGAAAAGTAAATATTGTATCTTCATTCATTGGGAACTTGGGAGGGTATATATATAGAAATCTACTGAAAGACTTTATTTGTTGTCTGTATAGTCTGAGCAAAGCAAACAGAATCTGATACATGTAACTTAAATTAGTTTTGCAAGTTAATCAGTGAGACTGATTTCTTTCACACTGATGGTTTTAACAAATTCTATATTATAAAAAGAAGAGGAATACCATTTGAATAATACAAAACAATTTATGCTTAGAGAGATTGTTGGCCATGTAATATATATAATTTGTTGTGTTATGATATATTGTTATATTGTATTAAAAATAATGAATCAAATGAGTTTCATTTGTAACAAGTCATTTTAATTGTACAAATCCATGGAAACAAAAAGTGCATAGTATTATGCCAAGGCTGGCACTTAAAATGTGTTTAAAGACAGAATTTTGATTTATAAATAACCATTTTTGAATATTGGTACAGACATATATTTATCAGAAATACCTGAGGTACAATGTACAATGTACATACTTGTACATGTATATGGTCAATCAAAAAAGTTTGTTTGAACTGCATTTTATTGCTCTTTAATCTAAAATAGTTATTTTTGTTTTCAATATCCTGCTAAAAAGGAAGTATTTTCTGAAGTTTTGAAATTTATTTTATTTTAATCTCTAGCACAGGATCTATTCATCATTCATTTCCCAATGGAAAATTCCCAAATATGCTAAATTTATATATAAGTAAGCCTATCAGCATAACTATTTCCCAAGGGAACGATCTATAAATGAAATACAATTAAGTAACTGACAATAATAATCAATTACTGATATTTCTGACCATAAGAAAAGTGTTTTGTAGACTTTAAGTCAGATGAGTCTAGCAAACATCAGCTACAATGTAGCTAGGATGCTGAAAGAAGATCAAAATTCTATATACACAAGAACAGTTCTTTCTTATGTTATTGTGCAAGTTTTATGAAAAATTATGCAACTATATTATAATCATAACCCTACATATTATAATTATAAACACTAGATAAGAAGTTTTATTCATACATTTCAAAATGATTTGCAGGGCCAGGGGTTCTCACTAAGAATTTTTCATGATGCGTCCTGGGACTCATTTTTCAGGATGGTGAGTCCCATGACTCATTGCCACTTTTTTAACATACATTCCTGCATGATTTTGACCATGGTAGGCCTATTGTACTATTTTTAAAGTTTAATTAAAATCATGTGCTGCTTCAAAATACTAACAAATATAATTTAAAAAAAAATTGAACATTACCTGTGGTGCTGTGGTCCTTAAATGGTTGCCTTTCAAAAGTGTTTCTGATGATCCCACCCACCTTTCAGAGCCGAACATTGTTTAACATAGTACCCTATTTGAAATTTACTTCAAGATCTTCTTGTTTAAAACCACTGTGCCATTTGGAAAAAAAGTAAGCAGCAATGGTCTTAAGTTGGTCCTTTTTCAGAATGATATCCCATGACCCCACCCGTCGTCCAAGATATCCACCAATGCCGAACATGTATTAACATAGGACCTAATGTGAAAAATCAGTGAAATTCTTCTTGTTGGAAACCAGTGAGCAAGTGCTTGACAGCAATGTTCCAGGCTGCTAGTCAGGATGAACATAGTCAGGTGAGCGATACAGGCTCCTGGAAGCCCCTAGTTGATTTTGGGGTATACCTCAAATTCTATATTTTTCTTGAGTTTTCTACAACCTTAGATGATTGTATATTATTTATGATCTATACTTAATTATTTGAAATATAAAAATTAGTTTAGTGATTTGTAAAGACAATCCACCTTAACAAAATGATTGGCAATAACAATGCTGTGATTAGGTGGATAACAGGTGTGAAATTATTTCAGTCAGATAGGTCAATGATCTTTGAATATACATGAGGTGTGGATTGGACAAATAATTGCAATATTCAACATAATTTCAACATGTATTGAGCAGGGATCTACTAATTTTAGTTCAAAAGTAAATTGTTAAATGCAGGTCATTTAATTACACCCTAAGCATAAAGTTGTACATTTGTGTACTTATTTTCAAATTGCAAAATTATGTAGTATTTAGTGTCACAAAAATTTCAATGTTGTGAACTGGGGTAGAATTATTTCATTCTTCATTTTTTTCTAACTAAAATTTATCTTTACATATGAATATATTTGGTTAATGTGGTTTCTTGAAGATGGAATTAATAACCGAAATGTATTAACTTATGATATAATGGCCATATGTAAATGGTAGCATGCTGTGGAAAAATTCTCCCAATTTTTAGGATAGATTTTGACGTCACCACCTACATTTTTGTCGACAAGATGGCTAACTTTGTAGAACTTAATTTCATAAAACAATTTGTTTAAATACACAATTATTACTAAAAATATCGGAATGACATTTTGTACAAATATATTTAAGTATAGTTGCAATAGGTATGTTAATTTTGGAGCAGATTTGTCCTATCCCTTTAAGTTCATAATTTCTTACATTGCTTCAGACCTCAATTTCAATGGATTTTTTTCAATTTAACCTTAGCAAGTCCGAAATAAAAATCATAAACTTGCAAATATGTCAATTAAAGCAGCATCATGTGACCTATGGAAAAATGCTAAAGATTTATAGAGGTGGGGGGACAAATACTTCAATATATACACAAGCTTTTTGAACATCAAATTTCATTTTTTGCAACATAAAAATTTTCCACAAAAGTCCACTGGAATTATATAATCAAAATTATTAAAATGTTCTAGCTGAGATACATGTAAATCTTAAATAATCATAAAGCTACCGGTACCATTTATGATATGTACAAATGTACCCTGTACATTGTATGTACACCATATATATATTGTATGTACAACTGTACAAATTATCAAAGCCAGAAAAATGTAGAAATAACTGGAATAATTAGGTTAAAAGGCAAAATCTGTGGTCATGAACATATCATACTCCTAATAACAGTGACATTTATACTCAACCAATTATTGTAATAACATTAATAAAGGGATATTTCACAACTCTTAAGAGACTCATTAAAGTTAGATAAACTACATATTTTTCTTATTTATCATACATATGTCACTGCACAGAGAACCCAATGTTTTGAATTCTGTTATAATTTCATGCAGTTTTTAACTTTAAACATTATTATTACATTTTGATCTTAATAATTACTTAAACCTGTATATAAAAAAAAAATTATGATAAAAACAAATTTCCAGGTAGGTAACTCTTACACATGTACAATGTATCTATCTTTGAGCTTTTTTATTTTTTATTTCACTGTATAAATTTTATTACATTAAAATTAGATTTAACAAACAACTAGAGTGAGGATGCCCTATCCCATGAACATGGAATTACCATCTCCATTTTTCATTTAATTTATGAGGGAGAAATAGAGTTATTAATAATCTACTGCTTTAGAGGATTATAGTGCTATAGTATGAATTATATACTGTGGCTTCATTTATTTTCATGGGAATCAAATTTTGTGGACTGGGAAAAAGTTGAAATTTATAGATTAGTACAGGGGTAATTCCGTGGTTCCATCATGTACATGTACTAATAATAATAATGTAATGTGAATAACTGTATTTCACTTTGTATTTAAATTTGTGGTGTCTTTACTAACCACAAAAGAAAAAAATGGCAGTCCATGAATAATGATTGGTCAGTACTGTAATCAATTTCAAGCATTTTGATGTAAAGGCTTAACCAGGTCAACCAATCATGAAATCAAGCTCATAGTGACCCAGTTTTTGGAGAAACACATATACTGATGAATTATCATAGATTCCTATGAATATGAATTGAAATTAAATGCAATTCTTTATTACAGAGTTGCTTCTGAAACAAATATAGGATTGCAGTAGCAGTATATAATCTCATTGGGTTTCTGAGAAATGGATAGAAATTTAAAAAAAAACTTAACCAAGCCCAACAGATGTACACAGTTACATACAAGGGTAAATCTATAAGTCCATTCCATGTACAAAATGTACGCATTCATCATCACACAGGATAGGGTATAAAGAACAAGGGCAGGATGTATAAGAATTACATGTACCTGCAAAGATCTGTTTTATTTTAAAATAAATTGTATCTTAATGTTAAGGCTGATATAAATCAAATACAATTAAAGTAAACAATCACTTATTAATAAAATTCTTAGGAAACATTAAATTGTTTGTTTGTTTATTTGGGGTTTTACGCCGTTTTCAGCATATTTTGGCTGTTTTGCGGCGGCCAGTATTTATTGGTGGAGGAAGCCGGAGTACCCGGAGAGAACCACCGACCTTCGGTAGGAAAATTGTCAATCCTTGTCAATTTAGAGTCGAACACAACCCACCACATGTGAGATTCAAACTCACAACCTCAGTGTTGACAGCCTAGTGATCATTAGTAGTCATGACAAACTATCCAGACCACTCGACCACCGAGGCCCCCAGGAAACATTAGATATATACAATATAAAGAGAATATTCTCACAAAAACATTAATCTGACTGGTTCATGAGACAATAATTATGTAATTATTATTAGCCAGTGCATGCATGTTTGCTTTTATCTACATTATTGTATTAAATAAAACTTGAAACAACTTTTGACAGTTTGGATTGATAGCTGCAGAAGTAAAAAATCAATCTAAACATAACATAATCTATTATTTTTTATTTAGAATCTCAACTCAAGAATCTGCCATCTGCAATGATAATTCCTGTTTCAGCATGTCCACTGTTCTTTTTTCATTTGAGGGTACCTTAACTCCATGCAAAACAAGCCAAATGAATCTCCTTAGCAAATGAATCCATATCCATACATATATTAGAAGTGACTATATTTACATTTCAACATCCTTTTACAGAGATGTACAACGTACATTTTATATTATAAAATATCAGCATCATTTGCAAAAAGCTTGGGGTTCAAAAGTGTCAGATTATTCTCGAATGCTTCCTAAAATCGGACATCTTTGGTTCAAAGTGGCCAATGAAAACATCTCTAACATTACATATTGACTTCGTCTGTCAACAACAATTTCGGAAAATCAGTTACACTACACAAATGTATTCGCATAGCAAACTAGATTTACAATGTACACACAGTTATGTGATATTTCCCATCTAGTCAATTATATATACACATGCATAGAGGTCTAAAAATTTGTATGTGCATTATGCAGCATTATTTTTTTCTCCACATGAAACATGTACTGTAGTACATGAAAGGACTTGCTACAGTAGAACACTGTAGTTCTAAAAGTGCATGTACAAATGTATTTCAATCGAAAAATTACTACCGATAACTCCATATTAATGTTCGCTTTTAATAATTTAATTGCAAGACTGGACACAGTACAGTATATCCAATTACCATGAAAATATCATTCTGACAGAATCATATTTAAAACTAGAGGCTCCCAGGATTCAATTTGCCAATCAACAGCCATAAAAGCAACTAAGAAAAAAACATCTGTATTATTGGACATAATTCTGAAAGAGGTCAATCTAATAACCATGGCTGCCAAGTCTATTTCCAATTGGCTGAGTGCTTTCAGACAAGATTTTTTAAATAAATTTTCCTATACATGTAGGGTCCTATGATAAACTAAGTTGGCCGTGGTGGCCATCTTTGTTGACAGTCCGGGTCATCTGACAAAATTCTGAAAGAGGATCACCAAAGGACCATTTCTGCCAAGTTTGGTTCTAATTGGCAATGGTTTCAGACAAGAAGATTTTTTTATCAATTTTACCATAGTATCCTATGTTAAACTAAGTTCGGCTGTGGTGGACATCTTGATTGACTTTCTCAGTAATTGACACACTTCTGAAAGAGGACCATTTAAGCCAAGTCTTGTACCAACTTGCTCTGTAGTTTCAGACCAGAAGATTTTTGAAATGAATTTTCCCACTGGGTCCTACGTGTATATTTAACTATGTTTGACTGTGGTGGCCATCTTGGTTGACAGTCCGGGTCATCGGACACAATTCTGAAAGAGGACCATTGCTGCCAAGTCTTGTTCCAATTGGCTCAGTGGTTAAATGAATTTCCTGTAGGGTCCTATGTTAAAGTAAGTGGACCATTCCACCAAACTTTGGTCCAATTGGCTGCGCTGTTTCAGAGGAGATGATTTTGTTATGGCCCATAGTTGCTGGGAACTCTGTAACCAAAATTTCCCACTGCAGATACCGTGAAAAATTAAGGCAGCATTGTTACACAGGAAGTAGATAAGTCACAGAAATAAAACTGGTACATACATGTAGCTAACAACTAATCATGGTCATGCTTCATACCTACTATGAAATAATAATGACATATAATTTATGAAAATTTTGCATCCAAAAATTTATCTGCATTGTTAAACAGAAAACATCTGTCACATCCATTTTAAAACTCATCATGGTAATGCTTCACACCACCTATCAATAAGCTGATGCGAATTTGCAACAGGTTGGACAGACAATGGTAAACCAGTAGATCCCCATACTCCTTCAGAGCAAGGTTATAAATGTGAAATACCTGTGCATATTCCTTCTCAATAATGGATCTTTGTCTGCTAAAATTTCTGAAAGAAAAAAATCAAATTCTTAGTCAAGGGTTCTCACTAAGAATTTTTTATGATGAGTCAAAAGATTTTCTTTTAAAATCATAATCAAAATTCATTGTCAGATATATATATATACACACAGCCCCATATACATTGAAATTAGTATCTCTTTAGCATTTTTTTCATTGATTTCCACTTCATTTTAAGTGCCTTGACACATTTACTTAAACAATTTTAAAATTAATTTCCTCCAAGTCAGACGACTGCAAACAAACATTGAGTAAAAACATGTTGTGTTTTGAAAAACAATTATTATTACTTGTCGCTAATTTTACTTTATAAATCATTTATCATGCAGTACATATTACATGTACGAAAAAAATAAAATAAAGATCATCTTTATTCAAATTTGGTTATTCTTAAACTTCTTAATGCTTTTCCTAACTTCTTACTAAGAATATACTATTTTAAAACTACCATAAATATTTAAGTTTATTGTGATAAATAATTATTTTTTAAAATCAAATTATTCTCCACAACATATTTCTATAATATATTAATATAAAAAAATATAAAATGATAATCTTTATTCTTAAAAAAATATTCCTTAACTTCTTGTTGCTAATTTTAAGGTTCTTGATGTTTCTTGACACTATTTAGTGAAACCCTAAAAATTTGTTCTCAGCGACTGCAAACAATAAAGCAATTTGAATTTGACCTAGGTTATAATTCAACTACCACAATACTTATAGTTTCTGCACAAATATTGTTTATAATTCTTGAACAAAACTGTATTGTCCACAATACTGGTATACCAGCACTGTAATCGATATAAATGTAGATGTTCATCTATATAATTTACGGTTGGTTCCCACAGTTGGTTGTCCCATTTTCTGTGTAGAGCTTATATGTATTGCAAATTTAATTATGACACAATTAACAACAAAGGGGGCGTGTGTCAACATAAAACGTCACATAGATCAGCTGATTTGTGATTTTATCATCTGACATAAATGATAACATTTTTAGATTACAGTAAATGCAAACCTTATATCTTCCAAAAGTTCACATTCTTGTTGGTGCTTTGCTTGGAGTTTAGACACTTGGTCGGAATGAACGTTTTTCAGAACTGCGGCATGTTTCACCTGAAAAAAAAGTTAAACAATTACAAACCAAATAATTTATTTTCATAGGCTGACACCAAAAATTTCAATTCATTATATTCGCTTTACCTTTCTTGGAGGCGGCTGCATTATATTTCCAGTGGTTAGACAGTTACCACGCCATTCTCTCAAAATGTTATGGCCATTCTATACACCTCCCACCGGAAATCCGTAATTCATTCAGTAGATTACGAAATATTACCGGACAGTTTCCGTACTTTACTTTAATAGAGTTTGTTTAAATATCTTGATAGAGAATAATAACAATTTTGAAAAAAATAATGTTATATTCTTTCCCTTTTGGTTGCACCACCAGAAAATTTTATTTTTCAGTAATATCTTTTTTGAAACACTTGTACTACGAAATTCGAAAACTCTCAAAGACTATATCAGAGACATATATACATTATGTCTCTGCTATAATTAAGTGGCCAAAGAAATTGAAACTTGACGAGATATTCTAGAATATAGTCTGCATAAACATAAAATCAGGATATGTTTATCTGGAGCCACTTTGTTAATATGGTTACATGAATTCAAGCTTAATATACACTGTTCAAAGGCACCCATGCTACTTACTAGTTTTAATGAAAAATAAAATCACCAGCAAATAGTTATGTTTTCTTCTATGAAAAGTATAGTCGTTTCAGATTTGTTGTCTAAGAGACATATGTGCTAAATTTCTAAATTAACCCATTATTTTTTGAAAATGCGATCAATAAAACGACCATGTATTTTCGAATGTTCCAATGAAAGGATATCTCAGGTGTAATCTTTGTAAATAATTAGGTAACTATAGTTCATGTGTCACTGTAAAGCTCTTATTAAACTATTCAATTTAATTTTAACACTAGGGCAGTACCCAAATCGTTTATTATTCTGATATTCAAAAGTGGAGATAAACTAATCTCAATAATGACAGGGGTATTAATTTCCACTCAAAACGACTGTATTGCTAATTAACTTTTTAGTTCTATTTTAAATGACTAATTAATCATTTAGAGAACTATTTGGTTTTCGGGTCAATCATTTTTTTATTCTAAAATAGCTAATATCTAAATATCTTAAGAAAAATAAAGAAAAGATATATGCTTGTTTTTAGACCTTCGGAAGGTATTCGACTCCCTTAGGCGCAATTATATAAGTTGATGAAAAATGGAGTTAGAAAAAGCCTTCTTGATCTATATGTATATCCTCAGTCAATCTGCTGTTAAGGTTCAGAACAAGGTATCTGACTATTTTACAATAGAAAGAGGTGTTAAACAAGGCGACAGACTACCCTTTTCATCTATTTCATCAATGATTTGCATGAGATATTTAAATTTTGCTTAGATAAATTGGAAGCTTATTGTTTGATTGCCAACTTACACTCAACACTAAGAAGACTAAAATTATGACTTTTCAAAATTTTTACCCTCCCTCACCCATCATACATTTTAAGAAAATTCCACTTTGTGAGACTAAAGAATATAATTTCTTGGGAGATATAATTGATTTTACATGGGATCTTAAAAGAGCTATACAAGAGCTGAGTAAAAAAGTATAAGGATTCTCTTCAGTCTATACCAACTAATCTTTCTTGTAAGCTTTTTGATGTATTAATTAGGCCTGTTCTTTTATATAACTGTATAATTTGTTTACGCATGAGTACCAATCTGTTATAATTAACATCGTCAGGTCCTGTCTGTAATAGATACATTTTTTACATATTGTACACACAGTATTTTTTTGTAAACTCTTCTCAATAAATAAACATTCTTAAAAGAAAACATTAAAAGGCTACCTGCTAATTATACTGTGACAAAACGCTAGCCAAAATATCTTCGTATGATGAAAGCTCTCAGTCTTTTCTTTACAGTAAATTGAAATCATACCTCACATCAGAAGAAAAAATTACAACTTTTAAAATTTGGCAATTAATAACCAACTTTAGGCTCAGTGACCATAACCTTGGCATTGAACTTGGAAGATACATTGGGAATAGAGAACCTGCAAATACTGTAATTTAAAAAATGACGATGGAACTCATTTCATACTAAATTGCCTGAAAAATCCTTTCCTGAGAAATACTTTATTTGCGGAAATAGCAAAAGTAAATCAACACTTTTCAAAATATCATCCACTCGAAAAATTAAAACTTATTTTAAATCGGCATTTTGAACCTTTGTCAGCTGTGGGGGACTTTGTATTTAAGCAATCTATTGAATTGCGAAATTGAGGTCCACGTTGATCAAAGGTGAAGTATAATATCTATTGTAACTTTCTTATTGCTTTAAAATTGCAATATCCTCATTATTATTATTATCATTATTTACACATGTTATATGTATGAGATGTGTTGTATATGCATGTATTTTGTATTCACTCGACCACTATGGGTGAATTTTGCAAATAAACTGTTGATAGACATAAGAAATTGTTATACTGCTCTAGTATTGTATTAAATGTGGATACATTTGTTCTTAGAAATATATACGAGTACGTCCTATCGGAGTCTTTCAATTAATAACCTGAAGAATCTCCCGACCGGTTGTCCCTAGCTGATTTTGTGCTTACACGCCAAAATAGACGTAACTACTCCAAGCACTGGCTTTATACTGTTCAGACAAATGAAAGTAGAAGAATTGATTTTACTCGAATACTGAAGTGGAGGATTCAGAGAAAATTTGGCTGCTGGTCGCAAATTTCTGATCACCAAACTTGAAGAAGAGTGCGTGGGAAAACAAAACGACTAAGCAAAACGTGTAGTTACCAGGTATAGTGAATTGGTTAAGAGTAACAGTTGATCAATCCATTTCGCAAGGAAGGGGGGGGGGGGGGGGGGTGTTGGTGGTAACATTTTTGTATCACTACAACTGAATATTCCTTTCTTACGGACAGCTAGTTCGCCATTCTATTTTGTTTGTTTGTTTGTTTTTTTAAACGTCTTGGTACCAGTATAAAAGTAGCTGATATTTGTCTCTATATTATTCAGTGATATATTATAGTAGAAATTTGTCTTTTCCTCAGATTCTTAAATTACGCATATTTTAAGACTCACATCATAATTTCTTAAATTTTGTAGCTAAATCGGACGTTCTCTAAATATGCCTATATATGCGAGAAAAATAAACTATTTTTCGTTTGCTGTTATATATTGCGTCAACGACAAATGTTTTAAATCTTCTTTAATTTCAATTTGCCTGTTAATCCAATATGTTAGCTTATTTAAACTGCAGAATCTGAGACAACCAAATGACTTAATGTATTCCATTAACATAATGCATGGGATTTCAGTTTTTTATACTTTAGGTTTTGTTGGTTTGGTTTACTGGGAATTTAACATCACTTTTTTGCAATTAGCCAGTTTTTATTTATGGGGGAAGCCGAAGAACTCGGGCTGAACCCTTTCCCTCATGTATATACAATTGGACACGAACACTAGCACCGTGTGTGTAAGATCGGAGTCGAAAAGATTCGTACGAGAATCATTGTTTACACCAGGGTACGTTAACGCCTTATCGTCAAATCGGTAGCAATCAGTATGCATGACTGAAAAAATAAACAAGTTAGTAAACTTAGAATTTTAACATATATCAGGAAAATATAAGTTCTTTTAAGACCAAGACAAAGTAATTGAAAGCATCATACAGTTTTCTAGTATTTTGTCAATATGTTGTGTATACATTGAAATATGAAGAAAACTAGATAAGGGGCTAGCCGGGCTTATTTGTTTTCTATTACACTCTGAAAATACGTTCTGAATTGAACTTTTTACATAGGATATAGTGGGAAACCGTTAAGTTTCCGACAATGACGATTGAAATGTCTATAAAAATGATCGATGTTTATCCTAAAGTTTCGTGAAAAACTTGTATCATATTGTCACACTCATGAGGTTTCCAATGATATAAAATATTAAGGGATCCCCGTGCTCGATTGCTTGTTATCTACTGTTGAAAATTACAACAAAGTCCAAAATGCTTATACAATTGTGAGGACAATGAACATTCTTTCCTTAAATGTCCGGCTTATGCCAATATTAGAACATTATTGTTTAATAACCTTTCTTGTTTTTGAATGTTGATATGCATTTGAAATTGCTTTTGTTTGGATATACTTCTGTGAGTGATGGAGATAACATAACTGTTGTATAAGAGGTTCACCAATATAAAACGATTCTCTCTATGATATATCAGTAGTAGTACATGTACATGCAATGTTGCACCCCCTTATTACATTCAGTTTAACCTAAGGACACTTTCTGTTTGCAATTACAAAGTTTAGTACTGTAATAAAAATTTCAGTAAAAAATGTAAAAATTACATGTATCGTCACCAGTCAAATACTACTTCAGTCTTATGTTTTTGGTAAAAACAATCAATTTCAAATAGAATTTTGTAACTGAATTTAAACTGATTTACTTTTGTTCTGTTATTGTCAAATTCACTCTCTTTTTTTGCATTATTCATGTTATTTTTTTGCCTTTTTTATTTTCTGAGCATTCGCTGTATTCACTGTATTTCAAAATTCCTTCATAATGATTTTGCAATTCTTAAATGTTTACTTCAATTTTCATTCTTGTTGAAATAGTTAGTATGGTACGTATGAAATATAATTAATATATGATAAAATTTTACTGATGTAATGTAACACACTTAGTAAATTTAAAATGATATGGACTGATTGTAATTTGATAATGATCTTGTGTCAATAACTTGTAATGAACTATTTACATCTATCGTTCCTAAATAATTTTTTTTGAATAATTGTAAAGTTTTCTCTTAATACTAAATGAAACTATTAGTAATGGTTGACCAGTTCAACCTATCCTGTAATATACCTTACACTGTAGAGAATGTTTTTTTATATAATTATTGTATAAATATTATTATTTAGACTGTCTGTTCTTGTTTCTTGCAACACGGAGAAGGCTTTTATATACTTTGCCCGATGCCCAAATCCAGTTCAGTTTTCTTCTGAATAAAATAAAAAAATAAAACGAGCCGGTATATTTGAAGTACAACTGCTATTTGGAAATTCATTGTATATCCGACTTAATAGTAAGGTAAAGTTTTGGTATAAAAATTAGACTCGAACTAATTATTTTTTAAAAATATTTTTAAATTGAATTTACTTCTTGCATCTATAAGCAATTTATTTTTATTTTTTTGTGCCCCGAAAAAAAAGAAACAAACAAAACAAAATGGGCATGTGATTAACTTCCTACATATTAAATAGAATGACAATGAAATTCATTACCCCAGAGCTTCTCGACTATCTGTTGGACAAATCAGAATTTGAAAAAAAATCACTAGTAGACGAGTTCCGTCGGACAAAAATAACCTAAAGTAACTTATTGGTGTAATAATAATAGATTACATTAATCACTGGACTTATAATAATAATTTTGTACTTTTGTTCGGTGCACACTAAACTCATATATAGTAAAAGAAATAGACCATCTGCCCATATCCCTTATCTGATACATAATTATATAACCATTTAGTTTTACAGCCCAATGTCAGCATGAAGTTAGTCTTACTGTTATCGCTTTCTTATTTGGTGAATGGTACGTACTAAATAAAATAATATTCTTTATTTAAAGATAGAAAACCGAGGCACAAGTCATGGGCTCTGTATCCTGGTATTGTATGAATGGCCGTTCGGGTCATATTACACTTTCGGTCACAAAGGAACGTTTACGTACATGCCATATCGAGTTTCTCCAGGCTACGTAAACAAACTGTAACATGCACGCAGATTAAAATAGAGATCGTTCACGTATCCCGAGGAAACTCGTAAGACGAAGGGATGAAACCCGCGACCTTCCGCACTCCAGGCGAGCACGCTACCACGACCAAACGAGGCGGTTAAAATCGTTAGAGTTAACGTGGGGTAACAAATCGATTTTGTCTGAATGAGCATTTCAATATCTGCAATACATTTCGTTTAACATATTTTAAGATCAGCACCAAATGGATAATACAATATGTTTTATCATGTTAATAGAGAGTAAAGATATTTACTGCATACTTATAGATTCTTTGATACCAGTGTTGATGCACCAGATGTGCACAGTTCGTCAATCTAGGACTTACCACTTGTACCTAAGGCCTAAAATGATGAAAACTAACATAATATATAGCTAATCGCCTGCGGATTTTATTTTCCAAATGATCAAGCGACACTGCCGCTCTTCTCTAAAGATGTGCACTGTCTAACACATTCCCACAGAAATATTGCTATTTCATAGATACCTAGCCCAGAAAACGTACTTTATACCTTAACCTTCTTTCACATCTCAAAATTAAAAAAAAATGCAGCTATGGACCACATTTACCCATTCGAAACAAATGTGAGAAGATGGAATTGAGACGTTCATTTGCCATGAATATGAAGAAAAAGCTCCAATGATTCTAGAGCTATATTAACCTTGAATATAGATTTTCAGTATGTCAGGTTTTATTTGTTGGCCATAATTTTTTTTATAGTAATCGACATATACAAAGTCATGATATATATATACTCGGAATGGTTGATGAATAATTGAAATATTGATTTTCATTGGTCCGGTTGTGCTCATTTTTAGATGAACGATGTTAGCCGCCAGGAATCCATTAGCTGAGAAAATAATGCTGTTAATTTAAGCTAAAATTTCAACTTCTTTTATCAAATTTTTCAAAATTTTTGTAATTATTCATAAGAAAACTTTACGTGGAGTCCTTCGGACCTCATTCAGTTTGTGAATGAGCTGGTCGCATTCATACACCGAACAATTCCTTAAAAACAATTTTATCACTAAAAATATTAGATATTATTTCATTTCAGGATTATTGGACCAGAATCCAGGAAAGGATGACATTGTTGCCTTTACAAAAGGACGGATGTCACATCTTCATTTGAGCAACGGTGAAATATTGACATACGACAAACAAATCACCAATATCAACGCGCATTTTTCCATAGATAGCAGATTTGTATGTTTAACTCCAGGTCTATATGCCTTCCATTTCTATGCCGTTACTAAAAACAATGAACATGTATGGTTGGAATTATTTAAAAACGACGAGTATATCGTTTCCATCTATGGACGAACTCCAAGTGATTACGTTGACGCTGGAAATTCTGTTTTCTTAAATCTCGTAGCAGGTGATTCTGTATACGTGAAAGCACGTGACCAATATAGCAACTATGTGTTTGGTGCAGGAAATCAAGTATACACGACCTTCACAGGTGTTCTTCTGGCCGGTAGGAATGTTTTAACCATTACTTAAAAAGTTCATTTGCGATTATTTCGTAAAGAAAGTTTGGAGTGCTCAGTAACGTAAATCATTGCATAAAAGTATCGGAAAAAGCTGTTTCGACCAACAACTATGACAACCAAGCTAGTTTTACAGTGAAACTTTTCGCATTTTATCTTGCTGTGTAAATCTTGTACCATTCGAGTATAAACATTTCTAGTTAGTGGTCACTTAATAACGTACATGTATAATTTACTTTTATTATGTGTTTTATAACCGAGGGGCAGATAGATGGGGGTTCGGAATCGTTTAAACTTCACTTCTCATAAATGGCCGCACGATTACTCTCTGTTGTTTGACTTTTCTGATCGTTGTTTTTTTTTGTGTCTGGAAGTCTGTTGACTGAGATGCCGTTGATTAATTGATAGGTCATTGTTAACTTTCCTTATTGTCTTTTTTTATTTATTACTTGAGTAATAAAGTTCTAAGATTAATACCGATTCAAGATCTATGTACTAAGCACAAGACAGTTATAACATAGACTGGTAAATAATGAGCTTATCTTTTGAATTTTTTTTATCATTGCTGTCCCAGTAAAAGATCCAAGTTCTAATGACGCATCCTTTTTAATCCTGAAATATTTTCAATTTTTTTTTATTAATTCAGCTATGAATGACGAAAGGGTGGAAGCCTTTTCCGTAGGATTGACGCATTCAGTTACACTATCTACCAACCAACATGTATTATATGATAGACAACTATCTTCAGTATCCTATCCTAACTACAACCCATCTGATGGAACGTTCACAGCTGCTTTAAGTGGTATCTACATATTCCATTATCATGCGCTTGCAACATCTGATAGTGTAAGTTAATTTTTTACATGGCAAAAATGACCATATATTATCCCTTTTTGGTTTGAGACATACATTTTGGTCAATCCTAATAAGGTTTTCTAATTTTATTAGCAATTATCTTCAATCTAAATTTAACTAATCGTTTTTTTTTGGCAACATTTTAACATGCCTGCTTAAAGGGTTATCCTCTCATAACTATACATAAATTCATCCGTAAGCGCTAATAACACGAATAACTGTAAATATTTGAAATCATTCCAATTTCCTATAATTCTAGTCTTTATTACAAATAAATAACCATTGCAGCATTGATGGTATTATGACCCATCTGACAGTATATATGGTTCTAAGTGCCCCACAATAAAGGCCGATGCAATCGTCATCGAAACGGCACAATCCCTAAGGTGATTTTACCCTTCAAAATTTAGACATAGACATTGGGTTATTACATGTATTCTATTTATGGACCATCTACATATATAACATTTTGGGTAATGGTTCAGGCTTATACTTTTGCTTTGAACACTACCATAGAGAAATGAATGAATTAAAATATGTATTTTTAAACCAACACTGGAGTGTTATATCTAACTACTTGTTTAATAACGCGAGAGAACCGAGCAGCACTCACAAGAACTTTAGACCACCTCTATCCACCCTATTTTACCAATTATAGTAAACTTCAACTTTGGTGGTAATTGCGTTGTCATAAAAATGTGTTTTTACATACCATGCAGATAAGAGGGGGGTTTTGGCACCAATAAAAGCGGTAATACCCCAAACACTGCCTACATATTGTTTCAACAAAACTCTGTTGGTTCTGTATTTTTGTGCTTTAATTTATTTTGCTGTTTTCTGGGCTGCTATTGAACGAATACTATCGACATGTCATTGATGACTTTTAATTCTTATATTTGATACACGGTCCATTTAAATTGGTAGGATGGGGTATTCATTCACCGATAGACTTGAGTCCACCAGCATATCAGTTTTGATGTTAGTACATTGTATTTCGAAACATTAAACATTTATTCTCAATTTTATCAATTATATTTACAGGAACTTTGGCTGGATCTGTATTATAATGATCAATACATTAACTCGGCATATGGGAAAACACCGAACGAATATGCCGACGCTGGAAACTCAGCTATTATATTTCTGCATGCTGGAGACAAAATATCGATAAGATCTAGGCGTGCTGGAGGAATTTATGGTGATATTGGCACAAACCAGACATATACTACGTTCTCCGGTTCGATGATTTCTCCTACCACTGGAAATGGGCGTAAGCACCTTAAAGTACATAATAACAAAATCCCCATATTCTAGTATACTAATTTTACTTGTATGTTTTTTGTTTTGTTTCGTTCTTTGTTGATTTCTCATGTTTATATTAAGATTGAAAATATCCCCAGACTTGAAGAGAAAATTGTTTTGTACTACTCTTAACTTTAGATGGTACGTCTTTTTCTTCTTCCTTGAATTTTCGAGTTTCTTTCAATTCACAAAAAGGTTTCATGTTTGATTAATCTTAAAAAGAGCAGAAATATAGAAAAAAATATTGGAGGTGTGTCTTTATTTCAATTTTTCTACAAAAATTAAAAATGCATCTATATGTATTGTTGTCTCTCTTTATCTAAATTAACGAAAGACCAAAAAGTATAATTCGATATACCAGGAATTTTGAAATATCGTTCAATATAGGGGAACGTATTATCAAGAGACCAGCAAATTAATTTGATGTAACACAAGAGTCTTAAAAACAAGAATGATCAGTAATTATATATATTTCACTTTTGTTCAATTGCAGAATCCAGTATGTTGCAAGAAGTGGCATTTTCTGTAGGACTCTCAGCTCACCACACACTAACTGAAGGTCATATTGTACTGTTTGACAAAGTATTTATAAATCATGGATTGTCATTTGACACAAAAACTGGGAAATTTACAGCTAAATATAGTGGGGTTTATGTTTTCCACTTTCATGCTCTGTCACATGCAAACAAAGCTATCTGGATTGACTTGTATCACAATTTTATATACATCAATTCAATATATGGCCACGTGCCTTCTGGTTACGTCACTGGCAGTAACTCGGCGTCGTTGGAGCTGCTACAGGGCGATGAAGTATTTCTTGACATTAAAAGCCACGACACAGCCTTGTTTGGGACGTTAGACCAGATTTACTGTACATTTTCTGGATACCTCTTGGCACCCCTTTCCAATTACCAGCCAATCATTGGCAAATAATTTGTACTAATATAATTTAGACTTGAAGTTAATTAAATAAACGATTAAATGTTTAGAGGTTGCTTTTTGCTTAAGTTTCAATGAAATTTTTTGTTTTAATTTAATTATGAAAACGAAACGATGTGCGTTAATGACACAACAATCCAGTAAAAAATATGGTCATAGGGCCAATATACAAATGGTTAGCCTTCATTTAAAGATAAGACACGAATTGTCATTACAAACCAACAATGTTATATAGATAACCAAAAACAAGTCAATAATTATAAAGAAAGAAAACAAATCAAACAAAAACAAAATAATATCGAACTGCGACTTAAGACAAGGCTCATTGTTTACTACAAAATAAATGTAGACATACAATCAAAAACTTTCCCTCTAAGGTCCTTATTCGATGAGCTCGGCAGTGAACAACTCTGGTGGGAAGGAAGTAGTTTTTTATCACCGTGTTAGTACTTTCAGTTAAAGTTATAAGTACTCTACTTTTTTCATAATTTTCATCGTGTTGTGTTCTAGTACCAAACTTAATGAAGTACTTATTTGGACTCATCTTTTATTGTTCATCTACATTTATTTTGTCACAATCCTGATTAAGGGGTAGGGTTGAGAGCGCATAATGAAATTTAAGTTCATTCTGTGCAGTCTGAGATAAATGAATTTTCTCCATTCGTTTATTTTATTTAATATCGAATTATATTTTCAATTAAATTCTTTGAATCTTAACACCCCAAAAAGTAAAAACAGACCACCTTATGGTGTCTGATACAACGAATTATGTGAAAACATGCAAAACGTTGATGCAGTATTATTATTCAGTCTATTACAACCCAGGTAAATGCTGTGCCAGTCAGATTGCATTAGTAACTATAATAATCAGTCATGGTCTAAGATGTGAGATTGGAAATTCCTCCTGAGGGTTCACATTTTCAAGTCAGAAACGAGGCTTGACGAGTTTCCGATGAATAAAAATGTGAGCCCAAGGGTTGAATTATCCCATCTCACATTTTTCACCATGACTGATTATTTTTCTCACATTTCTCCGCTGAAAATAAACATGATAAATGTAATAAACATGGCCGCCATGACACAAAATGTGTTCTCTTAAACTAGGCGACCTAATGCAAAAAAAAATTCTATATTCGAAAAGATCGCATGCGTTCTGGTTTTGGACCCAAGGTACAAAACTTTAAAAATAATATCTTTTAGGTTGCGCTTCAGGGGTTTTCAAATTGAAGCGATGTTGATTTCGACGTTGTCGTACCATTTGTGAGATGTGTGTTTTCTGACGTTCTAGCATTGTGACGTGACGTTTTTTTTGCATTGTTACGTCGAGGTAGGTCATGTGATGTGAGATCCATGAATCTCACACCGGTGTCTCACACGGAATATAACTGTCATAACACATAGAAATGTGAGAAAACGTTGTCACAAATAGATTTCTACAGATATGTGCCGTGACAGTTAAACTGTATGTCTGATCCAACGCTAAAAATGGCTGAGGCAGTCGTATTTCAACCATTGCAGCAAAGATTTTGTCTGACACAACGTTTGCAGTCATCTAAAGTTAAAAATGTCCTTTGCAGTTAAAAAGCGACTGAAAGTGGTCTTTGGAGTCATTTTGTCTGTCAGTAGTGGTAGATCAAGACATACAATGATCCTTGACCCTCTGAGGGACAAAACAAGTCCTTAAATAAAAACATTTATTGAACCTGCTGTGACAAAAAAAGGGTAAGTTTAAAACTGTATATAACTGAGAGATTTGCTGACATTTTTCTAATTGGCGAAAGAATTTTTATTATTCCGTGTAGTTTATGAAATTGTCAAAATTCCAGCCAGATATCAAACACCGAAAATTTCGCCTATCTCTAATACCTCATTATAGACCTAGCCTGTTATTTTCAGGACTTATACAACTTAATCCTGTCCAAATCCATGAATGTACGATTTAATTAAGTGACTGTTTCTTGTCAACTCATTGTTACAAGTCTAATGTATAATATTAAATTTCTTTTGTTGAATTTTTAACACCATTGTTTCTGGTATGCTATGGTCTTGTTGAAGACCACATGAAGATCCCCGAGATGTCATCAATCTTTACCGTGTCCAGTCCTATGAGGTATTGTCTCATTGATATCTACATTTTCATATAAGTAAGAAACCAACAGGATGCAAAAACACCGTTTTCAAAGTCTGAACGTCAAGTTACCGACGCACTTGTATCTTCCCACAGGATTTGGTGAACTATAGCATTCTGTATTTATACATTTATTAGATAAGATAGATAGCATACTTTATTACATGTATTAGATATCTGAAATGTAAATTTTGTAAGATATCTTGTAAAATGTATGAGACATTTTTTAAATTTTTTCTTTATAATATATAAAATATATAAAGAGATCTCATAAATTTCAAAGCAAACACGTATATAAATATTTCAAAGTTTATTAAGGTTTTTAAAAATTGTTCATATTTTTAAACTAAGAAGTCCCTCTAAGTAGCGATGTCCTCAGGTTTTTGGGAAACTTCTAATGTAACCTGATTTGTTTCAATTTTTACTGTTGTTAAATTTTCGAAATTTTTTAAATACTAAGGGTTCATTCCTTGTATTGCACATGGTAGATCTCCTTAGCTGAAATTTGGCTTCCTATTTCGGTATTTTTGGTTGAGTACTTCTTATTTATTATAAGTTTGGTTTTTGGTCTTCCAAATGTTTCGGTTTTAATGCTGCTGATGAGAGGTAACTCCTTGAAATGCGTCGTATACAGCATAGTATAAATTTACAATATCTAATATAAGTATCTTCTTTGGATTGTTATTTTTATAGGATTATTTCCCCATCTGTCCTATAGATACTCTATAGATAATTGTTCCCTAACTTTTAATAAGAAGAACAGCAATAAGAGTACTATCCACTTGCTTTATGTGTTAGGTTCCACTAGGTTCCAAGAGTTAGTTATTCATATTAATTCCATATCCATTTTTTAAGATTTTAATTATTAAGGATCAGAACTGGTATTGTAAGGGAACAAATGCCTCGGGATAAGTTGAATGCATACCGAAAGTGCCCATGAACAACGTTGATCACTTCAAAAAGAGAGTTATTTAAAATTTTATTTACAATGACTTAAAACCATTGAATAAAAAGGAAAGTTAAAGAGAAATGAAATCGTGTATAGTAACTGGTATATTTTTTTAAAGAAATACCTTTTTTTATGTTTTTGTGATTGACTTCTGTTTAATGTTTTAAACCAGTGTATCTAGTGTGTCTTTTGATTTGTGATGTCACTAGTTGCTCACGGTTGGAGACCAAGTGGCCACCACTAAATGCTATTAAGTTTATCCTTATTTCAATCTAAAGGAATAATGTCTTCCTGCCATCCAACCCATAACCTCACATTTTCATATCTAAATATTAACAATAATTAAAGGTGCCAAATCGTCAGAAAACTAAATTCCTTTAGATTTAATTTCTTTTTACAATGCATCTGAAGTTTAGACGTCAAAATAAAACTGAATAAACGCAAATATAAAGTGTGAAACAATGACAAATGTAATATTTTATACACGTATTGGATAATATACAAATAATAGACGAGCACTGTAAAACATATGTCATTAAATATCCATGAACCACAAACATCGAAGTATATACAGAAATATTTAAGGAAAGATTAAAATACATACCCTTACTCTATTTATCTTAAAGAGAAGAACTAAAACATATTTGCCACAAACATGTTGAAAATACTTCGAAATGACAAAGGGAAGAAAAAGGTGCAAGCAAATCATGATATTACAAAATATTTAAAAACAGTAATTCATATTCAACAATGTATAGGTAAAAATGGCAAAATGTTTTTCTGTTACAAATTTGTGAATAACATAAATGTCTAGATACTTTTACAACCACACCAAAAAGTGAATTAATGAAATCATTTATTGGCAAAGATTTGTTCCACTCTGTATTTAGTTTGAAAAAACACTAGAAAAACACCAAAAATAATATTCAAAGGGATATCATGATCGGAGTGTTCACAAGGTAATCATATGATTATATTTTCAACGTTATTCCCTTTAAATAAATGAGTATCTCGTTTACACGCAAATACACACAAGTCAATACGCCTTTCTTTGCAAAGAAAATACAGGATATGTAAAATAATTTGCCTGCCTAAGTTTTTGACACAAGACCATATAAACCTTTTGAAAAAAAAACCAATTGTTAGTCTCTATCGTCAAATGGGCTATGATTATTATGAATTTTATGTAAGACTAGATAGGCAATTAATTCACTCTTCACACCATTTGTATATATAACATTACAAGCTTGTTACACAGCCTATATTATAACACCTTTAAAAAATGAAACAGATTCCATTTTAGTGTAGTGTCCCATCGACATTTATCTTGCATCTCCTTTCATTCAATACACAAAACAAATTTTGAGGTATTACATATACATGTACATAATGGACACGTTAAGACGTATTCGAGATGCTTTCTATTGCCTGTTGCTTTGTGATGTTATACCAATTTAAAGGTATTTTTGGAGGTTTGGCATAGTGCATTTTAGCAAGCTCCGTTGGATATTTGCACATCACCCACATCCAATATTTCGACACATCTGAAGATGGAATTATATCCCATCCAGGAAAATCTTTCTTGTATTCCTTGTAATACCGACTTTCCTTTTCCCCTACATTGCCCCAAAGGTAGTCCTGATTTGTGGTGACCCAATAATTACAGATTTCTACCAATAATTTGTTTGTGTCCGTCCAATTCATTCCACCAATACCTTGAGGTCGATGCTGTACGCACTGATGAGGAAAACCTTGTTCGATGTGGTCTTTGTCTGTATTCTTACACGGTTCGAAACAAAACATACATTTTTCCTCACATCCCCATAGTCGATTCATTATTTTGGTTATTGGGTTCTCTTTCCATTTAACATTTTCGGAAGTTGTCTTTCGGAAGCCTTTATTAACAACGAGCTCGATATCCTCCATTTCCTCTGTCAACAGTTGTGTAAAATTTGTCACATCTGAAACATTTCTGCTTTGAACATGCACCAACAAATCGACCAAAAGAGGCATGTGCTTATATCAGATTTTCCTTTCATCGTACACGTAGTTGTTGTTGTTGATATACTCTTTAACAACTGATTGAATATTTTACTTATACGAGTATTAGCCAATGTTGCATACTTGCTCCTCCCATTTACGGTCTCAAATATTGCCTCGTTTGTTAAAGTTGTCACGTAGGATCTCGCAAAGGTGCTAGGGTCTTGGATGAAAGATTTGTAGTCGTCAAACTTGTTATCATTAGCTAACTTCACCATAATATCTTTCATTAAACTAAACTTAGAATTTGAAAACAGCACAAGGATGTTTTCTTGCACGTCTATTGGAAGAAGTTCAGTCACGTGATCTGATACTGCCTTGATGATAGCTTCTCTGAAAAACCCAGCTGCAATGACATCTTCTGTCTTGCTCTCGACCAAATTCTTGAATAAGGACCATGCTGTGCCTTTGTATTGTTCCATCTGAGCTTTAGGACTGTGTTTAAGATTATATCTGTTATTAAGTCTTGTGAAAAATATCGTGATATACCGAGCAACGTGATTTACAATCATCGCACGAAATGGCGGAAGTAGATTGAATTTGTAATCGTTGTCTCTGTGTTCATTGAAATCGCCGATTTCGTTAATTATAATATTTCAAATTTCTGTCACATATGAAATGTCGAATCTTACATCTTCGGCATTCAGTCCGGACAACCTAGTATCTATTTTCCTGAAAATCCTGTTTGCTATGTCTACTGTTTGATTTTTAACGTTATCTTTCTTCTCTTTAGTTAAACCAATCCAATAAGTATGGACACTAAAATATTCTTTCAGAATGCTTTGAGCACAAATTGTTCCTTCGAGCTTTCCAAAGTGCTGATAATGTAAAACATCCGATTTTGTCCTCTGTCGGCAAAGAAATGCCGCATCAGACGGAAATTTATCATAAAGCAAAAACTCGATTTGATCTTCTATAGTATTTACTTCGACTTCATCTTTTAGTGCCAACTGGTTGATCCAAGAGGCCCACATATGATTGAATTCTTCTTCCAACTTTATTTCATCTGGTATCTTCCCTCTCATTCCTATGGCTAATTTCCTAGCAAGTTCGTTGATTTCAAGTTCATGGTTAGTTTTTTCTCTAACCTTTAACCTTTGAATCCTGATTTCTTCCTTCGTTTTATTAATGTCAACCTTTGCCTTCTGAACCAGACTGTCAGCCAGCATTTCTAATCGAATCTTTTTACTCTGTGTCCATTGTATCATTATATCTTTAAGTGTACTTTTCTCTACAAAGGAATCAAGATCATTATTAGCTGATGAAACCATTTTGTTTATTTCTTGAGTTAAATGGGTAACGGCGGTGAGAACTGCCTTCTCTAAATCTCCGTCTTTTACACAACTGATCAAAGAATTCTTTGCTTCTGATCGAATAAATTCTAGTACATACTTTTCCAGTCTCCAAGTCAAACCTTGACACTGTCTCTCCATACTGTTATATGCCTTCAATTCTAGACTGTTTCGAAAGGTAAAAACAAAATCATCCTTTAATATCCCTGTCCATAATTCGAAAATTCGAGACTTTGTATAATGAATGGTCGTCATAAAAACGGTTTCTCAAGTGACTATACTTATTGTGGACCCAACAGCTTGAGCGTTATAGACTATGTACTAGTTCCGTACGCACTGTTGCCAATGATCGACCAGTACGTTGTGTCTAATATTACAGACTACTCCGACCACGCTTTTCTTCATTTAGAACTTAAACTATATATTGAACGTGAAAATCTGGAAATACCTCCGAGCAGTGAAATGATTGAGGGCGAAAAATCTGTTAAATACCGATGGAAGGATGACGTTCTGGACCAGTGTGCCGAGTGTATCCGTGTTAATATGGACACAATTAGTCAATTAAATAACGCTATTTGTTTCGAAAATCAACAGAGTTTAGACTCCTCATTGACTGATTTTACAAAGGCAATCGAAGATATTATGTCTCCATTTTTTAAGAAGACTCATAAGACTTTCCGTATGTTGGATCGTGAACAGTTCGATAAACCATGGTTTAATGAACGATGTAAGGAACTATACTCAACTTATATGAATTGTTTATATGTGTTCAACCATATGAAAAATTCTGAAAATCATAAAAAATTGATTGAGGCCAAAAAGGATTATAAAACATTTGAGAGACGAACAAAACGTGAATATATGCGCATTGAGGGTAACATGTTGGATACTCTGAGATTAACTAACCCGAAGTTGTTCTATTCGAAGTTTCGTAAAAGAACCACTGTTAAAAACGATGTTACCATATCATCATTTTTCGAACACTTTAAAAGGGTCGCGAATCCCGATAATGAAGTTAATTTTGAAAACCCTTTTAGTCAAGATACATTAGATGATTGTGTGTTTGAAGATTTAGACAAAGCCATAACAGAAAAGGAGATTCTAAATGCAATATCTAATTTAAAACGAAATAAAAGTCACGGTGTTGACGGAATGTTGAATGAGTACTTTATTGAATTTAAAGACGTCTTTATGCCAATTTTGCTTAAAGTTTTCAATGGTATTCTAAGATCAGGAATTTTTCCAACTTCTTGGACTATTGCGATTCTTGTGCCTATTTTTAAACGCGGTAACATTAATGATCCTAATAATTACAGAGGCATAAGTCTTGTCAGTAATTTTGGAAAGTTATTTACTTCAATTATAAATCAACGTTTATTAGATTGGTCTAATACCTTTGATGTTATATCGGATGCACAATTCGGATTTCGACCGGGGTTTGGAACTGCAGATGCTATTTTCGCTTTGTCTTCCATTATTTTCAAATCACTTTCATACAAAAAACGATTATACTGTTGTTTTGTTGACTATACTAAAGCTTTTGATACTATTCAAAGAGTAATGGTATGGTATAAACTTGCCAATGTGGGTATATGTGGTAAACTTTTAAAAGTTATTAAATCGATGTATTCTAATGTAACTACATGTGTACAAGTTAATGGGTTTAATTCAGATTTTTTCACTAATGAGCTTGGTTTAATGCAAGGAGAGGTGCTGTCACCTATTCTTTTCTCACTGTATGTTAACGATTGTGAGATGGCTTTTATAAATAGTGCTTCTGTTCCCATTGATGTTAAAGAATTGAATTTATTTTTATTAATGTATGCTGACGACATGGTAATTTTTTCTGAATCTATTACTGGATTACAAGATATGTTGGATACTTTATATGATTATACTAATAGATGGGCTTTAAGTGTAAATACCACCAAAACTAAAATTGTTGTATTTAGAAACGGTGGAAGAGTAAATAATGATGAGATATGGTTTTATAATGGGCAAGAGACAGAGATTGTAGATAGTTTTTCATATCTTGGTGTGTTATTGAATTACAATGGTAAATATAATATTCTACAGAATAAGTTGTCTGAACACGGACGAAAAGCTGTTTTTGCACTGAGACGTAATATCAATTCTTTATGTTTGAATTATACCACACTATTATCACTCTTTGATACATACATTAATAGTATTTTGAGTTATGGATGCGAAGTTTGGGGTGCACATAAAGCTCCTGCTATAGAAAGAGTACATATACAGTATTGCAAAAATATACTCCATGTAAAGTCTTCGACGAATAACGTTATGGTGTACTATGAACTAGGTAGATTACCTTTGATTTATCATAGAAAATGTAGAATGATTAAGTATTGGTTTAAATTACTCACTACTTCAAATTGTATATTGCAAAATTGTTATAATATGCTATATGATGAATTGGAAAGACGTCCAAGTAATAAGTCAAACTGGCTTTATTTTATAAAGAATGAACTGTTCCATTTAGGTCTGGGTGATGTATGGTGTAACCAATTATTTTTTGTAAATGGTGATTTTTGTGATATGTATCTTTCTGTTATAAAGCAGAGATTGTTTGATAACTTTAAGCAAGATCTGGATAGCCAGATACGAAATTCTGTTAAATGTTTCAATTATCAGTATATGGTTGACAATTTTTGTTTACAATTTTATTTGAAAAAATGTATTCCCGAAGAAAATAAGACATGTATTATTAAAATGCGACTAAGTAGTCATAATCTCGCTATAGAGAGTGGCAGATTTACAGGAATATCTAGGGATAATAGATTTTGTATTTTTTGTAAGAATGACATAGAGGACGAGATGCATTTTATTCTCAAATGTCCAGTTTTTCAAGCATTTAGAAAATATCTCATTAAGCCATATTATTTGAAAAAGCCATCTATGCATAAATATATTCAATTATTAAGTTCAAATAATGTTAAAGATTTGTGTAATCTTGGTAAATTCATATTTAGAGCCATGAAGTTAAGGTCTGAATTAATATAAAGTATTATTACATTATCATGTTACACAACCTTCTGCTGTATCTTTTTCTGTATACTATTATTGTATCTATAGTTATATGACTTTGGTAATAAACATATATATATAAGTTAAAGTTAATGACGCATCCTTTTTAATCCTGAAATATTTCACTTTTTTTTTATTAATTCAGCTATGAATGACGAAAGGGTGGAAGCCTTTTCCGTAGGATTGACACATTCAGTTACACTATCTACCAACCAACATGTATTATATGATAGACAACTATCTTCAGTATCCTATCCTAACTACAACCCATCTGATGGAACGTTCACAGCTGCTTTAAGTGGTATCTACATATTCCATTATCATGCGCTTGCAACATCTGATAGTGTAAGTTAATTTTTTTACATGGCAAAAATGACCATATATTATCCCTTTTTGGTTTGAGACATACATTTTGGTCAATCCTAATAAGGTTTTCTAATTTTATTAGCAATTATCTTCAATCTAAATTTAACTAATTGTTTTTTTTTTTTTTGGCAACATTTTAACATGCCTGCTTAAAGGTTTATCGTCTCATAACTATACATAAATTCATCCGTAAGCGCTAATAACACGAATAACTGTAAATATTTGAAATCATTCCAATTTCCTATAATTCTAGTCTTTATTACAAATAAATAACCATTGCAACATTTATGGTAATATAACCCATCTGAAAGTATATATGGTTCTAAGTGCCCCACAATAAAGGCCGATACAATCGTCATCGAAACGGCACAATCCCTAAGGTGCTTTTACCCTTCTACATACCATCTACATACATAACATTTTGGGTAATGGTTCAGGCTTATAATTTTGCTTTGAACACTACTATAGAGAAATGAATGAATTAAAACATGTATTTTTAAACCAACACTGGAGAGTTATATCTAACTACTTGTTTAATAACGTGAGAGAACCGAGCAGCACTCACAAGAACTTTAGACCACCTCTATCCACCCTATTTTACCAATTATAGTAAGCTTCAACTTTGGTGGTAGTTGCGTTGTCATAAAAATGTGTTTTTACATACCAGATTAGCTAAGAGGGGGGTTTTGGCACCAATAAAAGCGGTAATACCCCCAACACTGCCTACATATTGTTTCAACTAACTCGAAAATTATGACTCTGTTGGTTCTGTATTTTTGTGCTTTAATTTATTTTGCTGTTTTCTGGGCTGCTATTGAACGAATACTATCGACATGTCATTGATGACTTTTAATTCTTATATTTGATACACGGTCCATTTAAATTGATAGGATGGGGTATTCATTGACCGATAGACTTGAGTCCACCAGCATATCAGTTTTGATGTTAGTACATTGTATTTCGAAACATTAAACATTTATTCTCAATTTTATCAATTATATTTACAGGAACTTTGGCTGGATCTGTATTATAATGATCAATACATTAACTCGGCATATGGGAAAACACCGAACGAATATGCCGACGCTGGAAACTCAGCTATTATATTTCTGCATGCTGGAGACAAAATATCGATAAGATCTAGGCGTGCTGGAGGAAATTATGGTGATATTGGCACAAACCAGACATATACTACGTTCTCCGGTTCGATGATTTCTCCTACCACTGGAAATAGGCGTAAGCACCTTAAAATACATAATAACAAAATCCCCATATTCTAGTATACTAATTTTACTTGTATGTTTTTTGTTTTGTTTCGTTCTTTGTTGATTTCTCATGTTTATATTAAGATTGAAAATATCCCAGACTTGAAGAGAAAATTGTTTTGTACTACTCTAAACTTTAGATGGTACGTCTGTTGATCCATAACAAATGTATTTTTCTTCTTCCTTGAATTTTCGAGTTTCTTTCAATTCATAAAAAGGTTTCATGTTTGATTAATCTTAAAAAGAGCAGAAATATGGAAAAAATATTGGAGGTGGGTCTTTATTTCAATTTTTCTACAAAAATTAAAAATGCATCTATATGTATTGTTGTCTCTCTTTATCTAAATTAACGAAAGACCAAAAAGTATAATTCCATATACCAGGAATTTTGAAATATCATCGTTCAATATAGGGGAACGTATTATCAAGAGACCAGCAAATTAATTTGATGTAACACAAGAGTCTTAAAAACAAGAATTATCAGTAATTATATATATTTCACTTTTGTTCAATTGCAAAATCCAGTATGTTGCAAGAAGTGGCATTTTCTGTAGGACTCTCAGCTCACCACACACTAACTGAAGGTCATATTGTACTGTTTGACAAAGTATTTATAAATCATGGATTGTCATTTGACACAAAAACTGGGAAATTTACAGCTAAATATAGTGGAGTTTATGTTTTCCACTTTCATGCTCTGTCGCATGCAAACAAAGCTATCTGGATTGACTTGTATCACAATTTTATATACATCAATTCAGTATATGGCCACGTGCCTTCTGGTTACGTCACTGGCAGTAACTCGGCGTCGTTGGAGCTGCTACAGGGCGATGAAGTATTTCTTGACATTAAAAGCCACGACACAGCCTTTGTTTGGGACGTTAGACCAGATTTACTGTACATTTTCTGGATACCTCTTGGCACCCCTTTCCAATTACCAGCCAATCATTGGCAAATAATTTGTACTAATATAATTTAGACTTGAAGTTAATTAAATAAACGATTAAATGTTTAGAGGTTGCTTTTTGCTTAAGTTTCAATGAAATTTTTTGTTTTAATTTAATTATGAAAACGAAACGATGTGCGTTAATGACACAACAATCCAGTAAAAAATATGTTCATAGGGCCAATATACAAATGGTTAGCCTTCATTTAAAGATAAGACACGAATTGTCATTACAAACCAATAATGTTATATAGATAACCAAAAACAAGTCAATAATTATAAATAAAGAAAACAAATCAAACAAAAACAAAATAATATCGAACTGCGACTTAAGACAAGGCTCATTGTTTACTACAAAATAAATGTAGACATGCAATCAAAAACTTTCCTTCTAAGGTCCTTATTCGATGGGCTCGGCAGTGAACAACTCTGGTGGGAAGTAGTTTTTTATCATCGTGTTAGTACTTTCAGTTAAAGTTATAAGTACTTTTTTCATAATTTTCATCGTGTTGTGTTCTAGTACCGAACTTACTGAAGTACTTATTTGGACTCATTTTTTTATTGTTCATCTACATTTATTTTGCCACATTCCTGATTAAGGGGTAGGGTTGAGAGCGCATAATAAAATTTAATTTCATTCTGTGCAATCTGAGATAAATGAATTTTCTCCATTCATTTATTTTATTTCATATCAGATTATATTTTCAATTACATTCTTTCAATCTTAACACCCACAAACGTTAAAACAGATCACATCATGGTGTTTGATACAACGAATTATGTGAAAACATGCAAAACGTTGATGCAGTATTATTTAGTCTATCACAACCCAGGTAAATGCTGTGCCAGTCAGATTGCATTAGTGACTGTAATAATCAGTCATGGTCCCTAAACTTTTAATATGAAGAACAGCAATAAGAGTACTACCCACTTGCTTTATATGTTAGGTTCCACTAGGTTCCACTAGGTTCCAAGAGTTAGTTATTCATATTAATTCCATATCCATTTTTTAACGTTTTAATTATTAAGGATCAGAACTGGTATTGTAAGTGAACAAGTGCCTCGGGATAAGTTTAATTCATACCGAAAGTGCCCATGAACAACGTTGATCACTTCAAAAAGAGCGTTCCTTCAAAATTTCACTTACAATGACTTAAAACCATGGAATAAAAGGGAAGTTAAAGAGAAATGAAATCGTGTATAGTAACTGGTATATGTTTTTTTTAAATACTGTTTTTTATGTTTTTGTGATTGACTGTTTAATGTTTTAAACCAGTGTATCTAGTGTGTCTTTTGATTTGTGATGTCACTAGTTGCTCACGGTTGGAGACCAAGTGGCCACCACTAAATGCTATTAAGTTTTTCCTTATTTCAATCTAAGGGAATAATGTCTCCCTGCCATCCAACCCATAACCTCACATTTTCATATCTGAATATTAACAATAAGTAAAGGTGCCAATTCGTCAGAAATCTAATCTTGCCGGCGAAATGACGATTTAAGTCGCCAAAGAATTTTCAAATTCGCTAAATCTCGCCGGCCTGTTCATTTCTTGGCGAAGTGAAGTCGCTATCGAAATGTCAGTAAATGGGAGATAACTCGTGAAATTTTTAGCACAGGTAAATTTTTGAAACAAAATGGCGACCATCAAGAATCGGAATTTTGAAGTGGCCCACGACTTATATTGTCAATGTTTGATTGAAATAAATACAACGGCGACTTTAAACCTATTTGAATTTTATATTCAAAACTATTTAAAGGAAATCGAAATATCGTTTCATTCGTTTGTTATGAATTGAAGATGCATGGCGTCAGGACGATGTTGCGTAATCACAAAGTTAACTAATTTTATATTTTTATATGATCAGCTGATTGTTTTGTTCTACAGTTAGAATTACAAGGAAACACCTATGATGAAAGATAATTAGCGGTTAATAGGTTAGCTATGTGATTGAAAGTTGGCTTGGGTGACACTGAGTATGAGAATCTCGAGTTACAATGACACAATGTTTTGACAACTTATCCTTTGATAATAAAATATATTGGTAAGCTGTGAAAATTAAATTACTCAAGTACTCAAAATTAGTAGATCAAAAGAAAATCAAACTGTATATAACTGTCCTAATTTTTTTTATAGTTTATCAAACTTTTATTTATATATATGCCATTGAAAACAGACACACAGAAAAAGCGCAACCGATACGGTGAATTAAAGTCCACTTCGCCAGGAAAATGACCACTTCTCCCTAATCCATCCTGGAAGGAGAAGTCACTTCTCCCTCTTCAAAATCCTAGATTAGGCCCTGAAATTCCTTTAGATTTAATTTCTTTTTACAATGCATCTGAAGTTTAGACGTCAAAATAAAACTGAATAAACGCAAATATAAAGTGTGAAACAATGACAAATGTAATATTTTATACACGTATTGGATAATATACAAATAATAGACGAGCACTGTAAAACATATGTCATTAAATATCCATGAACCACAAACATCGAAGTATATACAGAAATATTTAAGGAAAGATTAAAATACATACCCTTACTCTATTTATCTTAAGGAGAAGAACTAAAACATATTTGCTACAAACATGTTGAAAATACTTCGAAATGACAAAGGGAAGAAAAAAGGTGCAAGCAAATCATGATATTACAAAATATTTAAAAACAGTAATTCATATTCAACAATGTATAGGTAAAAATGGCAAAATGTTTTTCTGTTACAAATTTGTGAATAACATAAATGTCTAGATAATTTTACAACCACACCAAAAAGTGAATTAATGAAATCATTTATTGGCAAAGATTTGTTCCATTCTGTATTTAGTTTGAAAAAACACTAGAAAAACACCAAAAATAATATTCAAAGGGATATCATGATCGGACTGTTCACAAGGTAATCATATTTTATATTTTCAACGTTATTCCCTTTAAATAAATGAGTATCTCGTTTACACGCAAATACACACAATTCAATACGCCTTTCTTTGCAAAGAAAATACAGGATGTGTAAAATAATTTGCCTGCCTAAGTTTTTGATACAAGACCATATAAACCTTTTGAAAAAAAACCAATTGTTAGTCTCTATCGTCAAATGGGCTATGATTATTATGAATTTTATGTAAGACTAGATAGGCAATTACTTCACTCTTCACACCATTTGTATATATAACATTACAAGCTTGTTACACAGCCTATATTATAACACCTTTAAAAAATGAAACAGATTCCATTTCAGTGTAGTGTCCCATCGACATTTATCTTGCATCTCCTTTCATTCAATACACAAAACAAATTTTGAGGTATTACATATACATGTACATAATGGACACGTTAAGACGTATTCGAGATGCTTTCTATTGCCTGTTGCTTTGTGATGTTATACCAATTTAAAGGTATTTTTGGAGGTTTGGCATAGTGCATTTTAGCAAGCTCCGTTGGATATTTGCACATCACCCACATCCAATATTTCGACACATCTGAAGATGGAATTATATCCCATCCAGGGAAATCTTTCTTGTATTCCTTGTAATACCGTCTTTCCTTTTCTCCTACATTGCCCCAAAGGTAGTCTTGATTTGTGGTGACCCAATAATTACAGAATTCTACCAATAATTTGTTTGTGTCCGTCCAATTCATTCCTCCAATACCTTGAGGTCGATGCTGTACGCACTGATGGGGAAAACCTTGTTCGATGTGGTCTTTGTCTGTATTCTTACACGGCTCAAAACAAAACATACATTTTTCCTCACATCCCCATAGTCGATTCATTATTTTGGTTATTGGGTTCTCTTTCCATTTAACATTTTCGGAAGTTGTCTTTCGGAAGCCTTTATTAACAACAAGCTCGATATCCTCCATTTCCTCTGTCAACAGTTGTGTAAAATTTGTCACATCTGAAACATTTCTGCTTTGAACATGCACCAACAAATCGACCAAAAGAGGCAACGTGTTTGACTTGCTGACATGTTGTACAAAGGTATCGATCCATGTGCTTATATCAGATTTTCCTTTCATCGTACACGTAGTTGTTGTTGTTGATATACTCTTTAACAACTGATTGAATATTTTACTTATACGAGTATTAGCCAATGTTGCATACTTGCTCCTCCCATTTACGGTCTCAAATATTGTCTCGTTTGTTAAAGTTGTAACGTAGGATCTCGCAAAGGTGCTAGGGTCTTGGATGAAAGATTTGTAGTCGTCAAACTTGTTATCATTAGCTAACTTCACCATAATATCTTTCATTAAACTAAACTTAGAATTTGAAAACAGCACAAGGATGTTTTCTTGCACGTCTATTGGAAGAAGTTCAGTCACGTGATCTGATACTGCCTTGATGATAGCTTCTCTGAAAAACCCAGCTGCAATGACATCTTCTGTCTTGCTCTCGACCAAATTCTTGAATAAGGACCATGCTGTGCCTTTGTATTGTTCCATCTGAGCTTTAGGACTGTGTTTAAGATTATATCTGTTATTAAGTCTTGTGAAAAATATCGTGATATACCGAGCAACGTGATTTACAATCATCGCACGAAATGGCGGAAGTAGATTGAATTTGTAATCGTTGTCTCTGTGTTCATTGAAATCGCCGATTTCATTAATTATAATATTTAAAATTTCTGTCACATATGAAATGTCGAATCTTACATCTTCGGCATTCAGTCCGGACAATCTAGTATCTATTTTCCTGAAAATCTTGTTTGCTATGTCTACTGTTTGATTTTTAACGTTATCTTTCTTCTCTTTAGTTAAACCAATCCAATAAGTATGGACACTAAAATATTCTTTCAGAATGCTTTGAGCACAAATTGTTCCTTCGAGTTTTCCAAAGTGATGATAATGTAAAACTTCCGATTTTGTCCTCTGTCGGCAAAGAAATGCCGCATCAGACGGAAATTTATCATAAAGCAAAAACTCGATTTGATCTTCTATAGTATTTACTTCGACTTCATCTTTTAGTGCCAACTGGTTGATCCAAGAGGCCCACATATGATTGAATTCTTCTTCCAACTTTATTTCATCTGGTATCTTCCCTCTCATTCCTATAGCTAATTTCCTAGCAAGTTCGTTGATTTCAAGTTCATGGTTAGTTTTTTCTCTAACCTTTAACCTTTGAATCCTGATTTCTTCCTTCGTTTTATTAATGTCAACCTTTGCCTTCTGAACCAGACTGTCAGCCAGCACTTCTAATCGAATCTTTTTACTCTGTGTCCATTGTATCATTATATCTTTAAGTGTACTTTTCTCTACAAAGGAATCAAGATCATTATTAGCTGATGAAACCATTTTGTTTATTTCTTGAGTTAAATGGGTAACGGCGGTGAGAACTGCCTTCTCTAAATCTCCGTCTTTTACACAACTGATCAAAGAACTCTTTGCTTCTGATCGAATAAATTCTAGTACATACTTTTCCAGTCTCCAAGTCAAACCTTGACACTGTCTCTCCATACTGTTATATGCCTTCAATTCTAGACTGTTTCGAAAGCTAAAAACAAAATCATCCTTTAATATCCCTGTCCATAAGTCATCAATTCGAGATATTGTGTCTGTTATCGTTAGGTATGTTTCTCTTTTGACTGTGTAGTCGAAGAACAAAGCTTTTTTTACAGCTGCTACACCGCTGCTGTATCCAGGGTTTGCCGATGCCATTGGTGGATCCCCAAACCATAGATCAGAGAAATACCATACGTTTCGTTCACTATCAAAATCTATTACTTGGTTGAAATAATTTATTTCTGCTATATGTTCTTGATCAGCTGCTTCTTTCGTCATTTTGTCTAGTGTTTCAACAAATTTTTGCCTCTGTTGGACCATCTTATCGTCGGCGTCGGGAGCGGAAACGTTTTGATGAACAAAAACACATTTCTGTTTGAGATTCAACCGTTGATTTGCGAGTTTTAATCTCAGGAAAGCATGTACAACTATCTGCAGAACATCCCTCACCTCTGTTGTGTTTTCTCCCTTAACATTTACTATGGTAATATCTCCTAATCCTATCACAAAAGTAGCCAGTTCATTGTCATGACTGTATTTTTCATGAGCAAGCTCTGGTGCTCTTAGTCCTTCTGTGTCAATTACCATTACATAATCAAACGGCTGAGATTCGTCAGAAACTGGTACCAGCTGCATGAAGACTCCTCTGGTACACCGACCAGCGCTGACAGCAAACTGGAGACCAAACATGGTGTTCAATAATGTCGATTTCCCAGAGCTCTGTATTCCTACAACAGACAATGCCAACACTTTTTTGTCTCCAATAATCGCTTTGAGTTCTTCAAGAACTGCCTTAACCCATAACATCGGAACATTGGCAACATCTCCGTCCATGATCTCAAACGGATGTCCCATCAATAGTAGTTTAGCACTAATCTTTGGTAAGATAGTGGCCAATTCTCTTAATTCATTTAATGTAAGACTTTGGCATTCTGTAATAGCTTCATACATCTGTCCAAACTCACGACATAAATGTTCTAATCCGAACGAGGCTTCTGCTAGCTCGTACTCTGCGTTACTTAGCTCTAGTCCTAATCTGTCAATGACTTTTTGATCTCGTTTCTCGTTCTGAGAAGTTTTGAGCTCTAGCCAAGTGTTTTTGTATTTTGTCAAATACTCTGGAAGAACTCTTCTTGACCGCTCGTCAAGGAATATCTTTAGCCATGTAATGAATATTATACTTTGTCTCTCATTAGGTAAGAAATGCATCAAGGATTCTACAAATGTCTTCATAAATGTTCCAAGGTTTTGGCATAAATACGACTGCTCCTGACGGTTTTCTAACATTCTGTTTCTTATTTTTCCTTCCTCTTGCAATGTTTTGTGTAGTGACGACTTGTTAACTGTTTTAAGATTTCTACTCCATTCTCGCCATGGTTGACCTTGCAGTGGAACTAATAGTTCTTTTACACTTGGGCTTTCTTTGTGAATAAGATTTGCTATTTGCTCTGCTTCTTTTTTAGTCATTCGATATGTTTCTTCATTTTCATCAATCTTAAAATGTGTTTTATCAAGACATTCTATCCGCTCTTCTAAAGATAGTTTTTGAGTTTCATTAACAAGCTCAGAAATTCCATTTGTCATCTCCTTTTTTATCTCAGAAAAACTTCTGATCTGTCTATTCACCGAAAAGACTTTTAGCCTTGTGCGACTCAAATTGCTTGCATATTGAGTTTTGAATGACTGAGATTCAGCTTTCAGGACACCCACGTTGTACTCCAATGCATCTAAAGCCACCAATACCTTTGAACCCGACTTGTACAAAACTGACAGCATTTCTTTGAATTTTACATCTCTCAACATTTTAAGATCTACCATGATAACAACTACTGTTGATATCTTTGACAAAAATGCAAACTGTTTAGTATGCTTATCAGCATCCCCTCTTAAATTCAGAATACATGTTACATTTTGAAGTATTCTAGATTTTGTTGATGGTATATACCAACTGGCCTCAATAAGACCGTCACTGATCCATCTTTGGCTCAATCCAAGTGGGCAGTCTTTATTGAAAAAAGTATTATGATACTGATCTGAAATTATTTCATTTATCAGTCTGGACTTTGAAATCGAACGGTGGCCTAATCTAATAAATGAAACTACATCACATGGACAATTCACTGCCCCCATACTGCGTGTTTCAACAACAATTTGTCTGAGTGGCCACACCAAAACTTGCATACTTTTGTCTGTGGTTTCAGGCAAGCAAAACGGTATAGCAAGTCTACACATGAACATTTTTGAAGCAATGACCTGTTTCAACAATGGAGAACTACATTTAAAAACAGCAATACATAGATCTAAAGGATTGACAGAAACGACATTAGTAACAGAATTCTCATCGCCTAATAAATTCTCAAGAAAATCTTCATGCATGTTATCACTGTCAACCTTGAAATCAGACTCTTGTTGAATATTTTTTAAGGCATTCTCTATCATTTCATCTCGCGCTTTCACATTAAGTGTGATGATGTTCTCAACAAATACCCAAGGTAGACTGGCCAAAGACAAATTATTTTTTGTGAGGGGAGGTTTTATCTTAATAGCATCAAATAACAATATCTTATCTGGATAGTAGCTATGTAAACCAAGTTCTAATAGAATATCATTCTCAGATTTAACTGCTGGTGCTTGGGCTTGTCCACGGTCCATAACAAACTCTGATTCTTCTGATTCAAACAATACGTCATCAAATTTCATTTTTGTATCAGCCTTTATCTCTGTCCTGTGATCAGACGAACCTGGTAAATATATTAGTAAAATTTATCAACATTATATGATATAAATGTTATATGGTAGTCAGAGATTCCTCTGATGTCCTGTTTTAGAATTGTCTGGGGTCTGGGTTGGATTTGTTATAATTTGAATTTTAATTTTCAATAACGTTGTTCCTTAACATAAGCGTGTCATTTGTGGTCGTGAAAAATAAAATAAAGATATACAGCACCCATACCAAGCCGTTATTGTTTATTAACTGTTCAATAATTACGGGTCACTTTATAAAACTATAAACTTTTTGAAGAGCTAAATGAATATGGAGGTGATTTATCTCAGACTTTCATGCCAGAAAATATTTTGTTTACGTCTCGTAACACACTGATAATGTCTTTGACGTCCTTCCGCCCTATTCAATTTAAAAAAAGTTTAATATTAGAGGAATTTTGGACTAAACATGTAATGGATAACATGATTCAAGTTGAATTTTAAGTTGCTATATAAAGATCTTTCAGAATAGCATATGTATATGTCCTTCAAACATCTCTTGCCATAGTATAAAAACCATCAATGTGAGAACAGATATACATCATGAAAACCATAATCATGGAACCGATCATTGTCTTGCTAACAAATTTGTACGTGAAGGTTAAAATCAAGAATAATCTTTTAAATCCAAACACCAAGGAAACAACCGTCTGAGTTTCATAGGAGATCAGGTGCATAAAGCAACGGCTTATACAATGTAGAATTCTCTTTTTTACAAAATGAGGCCAAAAACGTGGTGAAAAAATTTTAGATGTAATATTTCATTGAATCGAATAGTAGTATACATGTATTCTGCAAAAATTTGCCCTCATTAAATTTCAGGTGTTTATTATACCTGTCTTTCCCCTCAATAAATAAAACAAGAGAGCTGTCTGAGTGACAGCAAACCGGGTTTTCCTTCTATTTCATTTTACTGAGTAACTTTTTCCCAACAAACTGCTTATAGCAATATCTATATGAACATAGGGGCTAAATATTAGAATATATTTATTTTTAAAGTAAAATAGAGATCACAGGTCAATGACAACATCCTTTATACCTGACACATCATTGTGAGGTAACATACTTACACATCAAATACCCGATGCCTAGGTCTTATGACAAAAAAATTTACAAAAGACCTATTTATTGATCTTGAAGTCAAGGGTCAAGGTAAGATGTCAACATCTTTAGTACACGACCCATCATCTTGAGATACACTACCCACACATCAAAGATCTAAGACCTAGGTTTTAAGACAAAAAAAGTTACAGGCTGGACATGATTAGCAATTTATTGATCTTGAGGTCAAAGTTCAAGTTCAACATCCTAAATATGCGTCATATCATCTTGAGGAAACCTACGTACACAACAAATGTCCAAGGTCTAGGTCTTAAGGCAAAAAAGTTACAAAAATGACCAATTTATTGACCTTGAGGTCAAGGGTCAAGGTCAATATCCCTGGAATGTGAAACATCGTCTCGAAGTAACCTACCTACACACCAAATATCCAAGGCCTAGGTCTTTAGACAAAAAAGTTACAAAAATGACCTATTTATTGACCTTGAGGTCAACGGTCAAGGTCAATATTCTTAGTACGCAACACATCATCTTGAGATAACCTACCTACACACCAGAAATCCAAGGCCTAAGTCTTTAGACAAGAAAGTTACACGCCGGACTCGAAGATGATCTTAAATGACCTATTTATTCACTCTAGGGTCAAGGGTCAAGGTCATAGGTCAACATTTTTGAAACCTGAGGTGAAATATCCACATACTATAGATCTAAAGTCTAGATCTTAATACAAGAATGTTATAGGCCGGACAAGACTGGCAGCCGCCCGCCCGCCAGACCGCCAGATCGCTCGACTTCACCAATTCAATAACCGGATTTTTCCAGAAGAAAATCTGGTTAAAAATTGGTTGCTCCCTAACTACTATAGGACGACCTTCTCGGCAGGGCGAGTTTGCTGTCACATAATATTTTAAGACTGGGCTATATTCAGTCTTTGTTAAGTCATCACTCCAATGATTTACGGCCGTCATCACGAACTGATTGGCCAATACGAAGTTTCAATCTCAAGTATGAGAACAGAAATCTTCAGTAAGATTTCACCACACCGGACTCGAAACTTCATTGGATTTAACACACTGGTAATGTAACTAAGCAAGATATGCTTACCCTACCTGATGTCACTTCCGGTTTATTGCCAGTGCTTTAGTTTCTGCGCTGTCGTGTTCTATTTGTTTATTTTATTATATGTTTTTATTCTGAAATTTATACATGTATCTTTGCGGCGTTTGTTTGTTGCGTTACATCCTCATGATTTTGTCTTTTCCTTGGATTTCGAATCCACAGACTTTTCCCAATGTTTTGTTGCCTTGGTATTTTTCATTACGTCACAGATGGTGATGAAATGGTATTTGAGATTAAATTGGCTATATTATTGACAGTTCCCATTTATATTGCTGTGGTTGCTTATTTATTTATCTGTTTACTATGAATTGAACTATAGTAAAAAAGAGAATGAAATCCCTTTTCAAGAAATATATATTAACTTTAAAAAAAAGCCTAGAAGGAAATATAATATGTTAAAGCTTACCACTTTCCCCCGGTACTAGGATAGCAGTGACTTCTTCATCGGGAAATAGTTGTTGGCCATTTGATTTAGATATGATCTTTGCGAGAAATCCTCCAAGGTTTTCTGTAAATGCCTCGTCTGATCTCAAAACCTCGTTATTGATTTGCAAATCCAACACCAGAGAACCTTGTTTGTTTGAAAATGTAGATGGTTTTTCAAATAAATCTTCGTCATCCATGAAATCTGAAATGAACAGTCAATTTAAACATATAAAATATCCGGGCATACTTCGCAGAATTCATACACATGTATATGGTTTATTTACAATTTCAAACTCTTGCAATTCTTATTTATATAAGACATTTGTCATACACCTATGCTACTTTATCTTCAACTTATAACATATATCACGATTTTAACCATTTTAAAAAGTGATCCAAAATAACAATAATTAGGCACCGTCTACAAAAGAAATGAATTTTTTTCTTATTTTAAAACTGATTATCTGAAGAAAAAGGAATAACTTACGAAACCTTTAACTACCATGTACAACTGGTAACACTAGCAAGTCGGTAAATTTTTAAAAATTTACAGGAAAAACTATTTTTACATTTGGATCTAGAGAAATTACAATACACAGGCATCTTTGATGTTTACCAGAAGAACATAGTTTTCATGCAATATATTTTCCGAGATTTTTAAGATTTGCTTGAATCCTTGAGGTCACAACACATTTTGGTTACATATCACACATGCCATTTGTATAATAACCTCTTTTGAAATCTGATTTATCCCAGACATATAAATCGATAATTCTTTCGGACATTACCGGCCGCTCGAGGTGTTAACGGGCAAATCACGAGAAGCACGTTATATCAGAAATACGGTCTGCCTACCTTCATCTTTAACGATAATCATTGACATATGCTGTCCTCCATCTTTATACTGTAATTCTGCAGACTGGAACACAAACAACAGAAACCGTGACAATTCCTGAACCAAAAGTTCAAAATCCAACAATACTTTGTTTTGTATTTTTACATACAGAACAAGACTCCCTTCTCGTCCTTGTTTAAATTCTATTCTAACTGAGTTTCTGTTTATTTCGTCAGACAAGGAGTTGAGTAACTGAGCTTTTTGTCCTGGATCTTTTACACCTTTAATTATTAACTTCACTTGTGAATGTGTAGTATCTACAAAAGAAAAGAAAAGTTTAAGCTGGGACTAAGACTGACACAACACGTGTCTTCGTTAGTGCGTCCCATAAACTTCGGAAACTAATTTTATCATGAACAGTCTTGATTCAACTAAAAGTCTGCTCATTTTGAATAACAACCTACGTCCATTCGTGAATTTCAAAATATGTTGTTCGGTCACACGTGGTAGATTGTAGGTATTAGGATGTCAAAATTAGATAAACTATACTAGTCAAAAAAGAAAAATTACATCAGTTTTTACCAATTTTCGAAACTTCCTGCATAATAAAATTTTCATATGTCAGAACATTTAAAAGTTGTGCTGTACTCTTATCGATTATGGTAGTTTGAATATGTTCTGGAATGACGTAACGTCATTTTTAGAAATTGACGTGTTTTTTTTTTTTTACTTACTAGTCAGTATTCCTAAATATTGCTTCATCCATGTGTTTTTGAAATGTTATGAATGTCACAATTTGTGTCGTTTAAATCTGTAAACAATTGAAGGTGAATTTAAAAACGATAAAATTTTACACGTAAATCACGTCTACGTCAAAATGAGAGGAAATGAGCCATTGGAATGTTGCGAGCAGGAATATCAGAGTTGCCAATCAATTTAATTCTCCAGAATGACAATTTATAGACTTTTGGTTCGTCTAAGGGAACACACCTGCACAACATTTGACCATCCACGTTCCAGAAGACCTCGAACATACAGGCGTATACCCAGAGGAGTCAACAATAGGATTTCAGACCAAAACTGTCCAAAATCGTACGTGTCAGTATGTCCTTCGCGCAGGTCGTCCATTAAAGGAACGGATACTGAAACGACATCACAGAATTGCCCGTCTTTAATGATGTAGTTTTCACAAGACAATGTTAGTTGTCATGTTGCTCAGTTGACAATAGATTTTTTTAAACTTTCGTTCATTGTCATCATATAATGTTGTTATCTTATAACTTATATGACATGAAATAGATATAACGTTTCCTTTTTTGAATAGCATAATTGTATAATTGATTATTCGCTTACAGAAACAGAAATTCTTTCTATCGTTATAACTGTGAAGCATTGGTATTAATTAGTTACCACTTAAGTAACCGTTTAATTTTATTGATATTTTACATAAGTCGTTAATAAGATATTAGCCCCCCCCTCTCTTCCCCCTCAAAAAATGCAAAACACATAGTAACGATTTGACACTCTTTGAGACAATATTATTTTTATTTTTTTGTGAATTACGGGTTTGTATTTTTTTTTAGTCTCCAAAATTTATTGCATATTTTACGGTCAGAATTATAAAGTATCTACACACATTATCATAGTGACAATTGTAAATATAATTTTTCTTTGAATTTGAACAGTAATAATAAGTTTTTATTCTGTTGAACTTAAACATGCCCGAACCATTATTAATTTTTATTTGCCAGATCATCATAAACCGTGCTTATCAAAATTTTACATTTAGAAACGAATTTCGTAAAAACTTTGAAAATTGAGTGTTCAGGGTCTCCGTTTCGACATACCAACGAGAGCAGACACATTTTACCACCTTGCATTATACTTCGTTTGGACCAGCCAACACGCACATGTTTCTGTAATCTGGATTGTTATATTTTGTTACTAGATTAAATTATCTGGAATTACCCAATTGTTATCATTGATTGAAATTGTTTGTGGTATGATTTAGCCGACATAGTTCCTTTTTTAAAATAGAGGTCCAGATCATATATACATGATATACCCAAGGGTACCAAGTCAGCACAATCTGAAGGCAGCACAATTACCAATCATCATAGTTCCAAGTCCTTATAAATCCTGTCGTCATAATTCTTTTAACTAGACATGTATCTTGACATGTTTTGTCCATTTAGCGATTTTCAAGCCAAATGATACACGATAAAACAGAAAAATGAGCTACCAAATTTGCAATAAACTGACTTTTCCTACATCATAGCTCTGCCCAGCCATAGATTGCCGTACATTACCAAAGATATAACAATATCATCCCGCTTGAAAACAGTAATAAACAAAATGTATATCTTTTAAAAATCAGGGCACAAATCGACCTTTTTCTTGTAAGATAATGAATTTTTAATAATAAATTTTATTGTACCTGTTTCATCCCTAATATCCTTAATGAGTTCTTCATATGATCTTCCACAGAAAATATGAACAACTTTCTCATCAACGGTTATCTTTGCTTTCTCTGAAAAGAATTATTATAATTAATTCTCCCGTGAAGCATAAAAGTCAAAGACATGAAAGATGAGAGAGAAAAAATAACCAGAAACTGCAAGTCTACAACGCCTTTAACAATTTACAAAGTCCAAGAACTATTGATATAGGTCTACAGATGCAGATCGTTGATATAGAGAATTCGCCGCTTTTGGAATATTAAGAAAATTACATTCACGTTGGGAACCGAAATTTCCACTTACCAAAACTACTTTTGTCCAAATCAGTTGAAAAAAGGCATCTTTTGTGCTCCATTCATTTCGGAGATCGGATATTTGTCTCTTTCTAGTTAAGTACTTGGAGTTCTATCAAAGTATTTGATATGCTATTGTTCTGCTTTATAAGCAAATCGCTCAGCATTGCACAATTGATATTACACAAAATGGGCTTATAGTAAAAAATTCATATAAAATAAATATTTTAAAATCTTTTGAAACTATACTAGTACAAGGTTTGTGCAATGGGAGTCAAAAATATCCATGGCAATTAACGTGGTTATGAAAATAAATCCACCATAAAACCTTTTAGGCATAAATAATAAAAAATAAGTTTTATATGAGCAATACAAGCAGCCGACTTTTAACATACCTTTTAGTGATTCTATTTCCTGCAATGCTTTTGTATACTTTTCTTCCATTGTTTCATCAATAAGACAGTTTCGACAATTTCCAATGGCCTTTTCAAATCCGGAGTCACTGGATTTACCTAGATAGTTATCTACTCGCTTTCCAACTTCAGCAAACCTGTCGAAAAATTCACACATTTCTGCCTGAGAAACTTTACAATCGACTCTGTGTACCAAGTCGTTCCTGGCCATTCGTATTCGTTCGACGTCATCACCAACCTCTATTTCGTCATCCAAAGGTCTTGCTCCCCAGTTTCTTGATGGTGATGGGATGAAATTGAAGAACTTGACAATTTTATATATGAGACTTACATCAAGTTTGAGGAAGCCGTCTGTCATTAATGTTTGAAGTGTACCATAATCTGTTCTGTTTAGTCTTTCCTTGAATCTTTTGTTGTTAATGATAATTGCATACATGGATGAAGGAGGAATTTGTGATTTTTCTAACAGTTCTTGCATGATTTTAGAAAATACTTCTACCACCACCAAACTGCATCGTGCAAACTTTGAATGGCCTGCCATTCTGCTTGAAATAGTTTCACCTACGAAATTATAAATTTAATGTAAATTAATAAATGTTATACGTATCAGCATCACATTCATATTATTAATTTCATGTATTATGCTATGTTATAGTAAACTTTCGAGAAATTTTTATTTTATTTCATTCAAAATCATGTTTGTTGAGATTAAAGGTAGCAGCCCATTTACTATTACTTTCTGTAGATTATAACTAACATTATGACAAGAACTTATGTTAATTTGTAATTTGTCCTGACTTGTAATTGTGCTGACTTAAGATGCTTGGTTATATATATCTCTATAATCTGAATTGACCTCTATTTAAGAAGGGAACTGTATCGGCTAGGCCATACATTAAACCATTGCAATCACTAATGACAGTTGTGTACAAATAATTTAATCCAGTAACAAAATATAAATTCCAGATGACATAAAACGTGTGTGCGTTGGCTGGTCCAAACGAAGTAAAATGCAAGGTGGTAAAATGTGTCTGCTCTCGTTGATATATCCAAATGGAGTCCTTATTTAAATGATAACATGCACCAGATGTAAATATACGTTTGATCTCGTTGGTATGTCCAAACGAAGGCCCTGAACATTCAATTTCCAAAGTTTAAATATGAAATTCTTTCCTAACTATAAAATTTTGATAAATACGGTTTATGATGATCTGGCAATTATGAATAATGGTTTGGTCAATTTTAGGTTTCAAATTAAAAAAAAAACTTTAACTATTGTCTATGGCAAGCTGTTTTACTATTTATTCTAACTTCAAGATATCTCATATAGTATATAAGATATCTCATATAATATATAAGATATCTAATATAATCTAGTTTTTATAAGATATCTTATATAATCTAGTTTTTATAAGATATCTTATATAATCTAGTTTTTATAAGATATCTTATATACTTTATAAGATATCTTATATACTTTATAAGATATCTTATATACTTTATAAGATATCTTATATACTTTATAAGATATCTTCTAAAGTTTATATGATATCTTATAAAGTATATAAGATATCTCATAAAGTATATAAGATATCTTATAAAGTTTATAAGATATCTTATAAATATTTTTATATAAGATATCTTGTATAGTTTATACGATATCTCATATAGTTTATACGATATCTCATATAATTTATAAGATATCTTGTAAAGAAAATTATATGAGATATCTTTTAAACTATATGAGATATCTTGTAAAGTTTATTAGATATCTTGAAGTTTGAATAAATCGTAAAACGGCTTGCCATAATTGTCACTATTATTTAGTGTGTATAGAATCTTTATAATTCTTGACCGTTAAGAATATAATAAATTTTGGAGATTAAACTTCGACTTTACTCGTTTTGTGTGAATGAGAAAATATCAAAACTTTAATGCAACTAAAATGACAGCATAAGTTATTAGACGAAAAAAGTTGTCCCGTAATTCACAAAAGAATTTAAAAAATTTATTGTGTCACATCAATATGAAATCAAAAGAAAGGGGAGGTTGGCCGGGGGAAGCTTTATCCCTTTTCCCTTCTCATTTTCCGCATTTCCCCCGTCTCCCTCCTCATATTAAAACATGATAATACAGTGCTGTATGTGAGATGTACATTGCTGTATGTGAGATGAAACAATTTTTTAAATTAAAACTAGAGGCTCCCAGGAACCTGGAAATCATTTGCAGACTTCAAGCAGAATACATTGTTTGACTATGTCAATCTTGGCTGGCAGTCTGGAAAATTGCTGGCAAGTTCGAATTGGCTCAATAGTTTTGGCAAATTGTTTACCGGTTTCAAACAAGAAGACATTTCAGTAAATTTTTCCACAAGGTCCAATGTTAAAATATGTTTAGTTCTGGTGGCTATCTTGTATGGCAGGTTGAGGCATCGGATACAAGTCTGAAAGAGGACCACCTAAGGACCATTTCTGTCAATTTTTGTTCCAATTTGCTTTCTTGCTTCAAACAAGATCTTTAAGTAAACTTCTCATAGAGCTCATGAGCTACGTTCGGCTCCGGTGGCCATCTGGGATAGCGGGCGATGTCATTCGATACAATTCTGAAAGAGGGCCACCTAAGGACCCTTGCTGCCAACTTTTGCTCCAATAGGCCCAGTGATTTCACAGGAGATCTTTAACGAAAAGTTTACGACGACGAAGGACGACGACAGATGACAGACGACAGACTCAAAGGGATATCAATAGCTCACTGGGCCATGTGAGCTAAAAAAGGAGTAATAAAATAATGGATTTTATTATATTGAGTGTGGTGAAATACCGGGATTTCCGAGTTAAATAAATTCCGATAATTCAACCAGTGAAATCGAAGTCATATCTCTCTCTAGGAAGTGACGTAACAATAACCGTCGCCGACAACGTTGCAATACGTTGACACGTAGTCATATAAAAAACATAATCCCTTGTATTTCTCGTTAAATATTCTGAATAAATGGAATATTTCAATGTAATAGACAGAATAACTAATCTTGAAATACGAATACCAAAAATCTACAACTCGTGACCGCATTTCAAGATTGGTTATACTATTTAATTATAAAGAGTTCGGGGTAAATCAAAACTTGGAAGTGAAAACAATTACCTAAGAGAAATGCGCCTTATCTCTTATTTTTACTCTCGTTTTTATGAGGATTTGAGAAATTCCGAAGTACATGTATAGAGGTCATAAGATTTCAGAATCCCGAATAGTCCCGCGGACGGGTTTTTTTTTGCGGTAAATTTGATATGAATACCAAATACTTTATCATACATGTCATATTTACAAAACTTCGATTAAATATCATATATTGAATGAATATGCTTGCCTTTATTAGTAATATATAATTATATGTCTGGAAATTGAACAAATAATTTATAAATATAAACAGAACCAGGGTCTATATTGTAGCCTTTCTACTTAAATAAATGAAACTCTATTAATAAGTATATGAAAACAATTTTCTTATTGTTTCCAGTGTAAACACTCATCATTATTCTAAAAAAAACTTAAATCATTGTTACTAAAATGGTGAAAAATGGTTATAAAATATTGCAAGATCTTTGTATCTGTGATCAAAGTTTGAAGTTGCTAAAAAGTCTCACTAGACTGAAATTTCCTTAGGCTCCTCCGAACTCTTACCTTATTAAAGTCAGATGTTGTTCTGGAGTTATGTCGCCTTGTCCAAAAAAAATTGAAACATGCACTAAAAATCACAAAATTAGCAATTTTCGGGTAAATTAAAAAGCGTGTCGACTTTGATGTGCTCAATATATCTTGTTAAAATTTCAAACATACTTTGTTAAGATAAGTATCTTTTAATGGTCAACTGCTAATTAATGCTAAACATATAGCTTCAACTCCTATTTTGTGTTTTAATTTAACGAAGTTTATCCTTGACTTAATGAAAAACGTCAAGTAAGAAGCCTATATATTGTGACGCGTGATCTGAGTCGTAGTACAGAGTTGAGTTGGCTTTCTTATCGTAGATTACGAATAACTGACTGGCTATTTAGTTTACAGAAAGATGTTAAGGGTACAGTTCTATAATAAACTTTAAAAAATAAATTGCACTTAAAATATCATTGACCGAATGTAAAATTACTGAATATTACATGTAATATTGAAATGACAACGTGGTGGTACGTGGTAAGCGCAAGAAAGTGACCCTAGATCCTGGATTTTTTTCCGCAAAAACCATGAAATCTTTGGTAGTACTGTGCACGTATTTAAAAAAAAAAGTTCTACGACTGTTTGATTCTACGATATTTTCAGTCCTGCACTTTTGATAACATTTTTTAAGGTTAGTAAAGGTCAAAAAATTTCTCCCAATGCTTACAATGGACTAAGTTAAAAGGTTAGGAAAAAACTTAAATGGGAAAGCCTTATTGTTCAGATTTAAAATATAGTTGCCGGTAACTTCCGTTTTCGGAATTTGTTCAATAATTTTACTCATTAAGCATTCAAACGCTTGGTATATATCGAAAACTGAGAGACTCAGTTCGGTGCAACGTACTTTAATATAAAGGTTTTTGCTAGAATAACAATAAACTTATAAATCTTGTTTGTTATCTCTGACCAAACTTTCGACTTTTGTTGGTTGGTTATGGCGTTGCTGTGTTTTTCGCGCAAAATATCGAAATGTTGCTCCACCTCCCTGTTTAGTATTGCCTCTTCAAGCTGAGAAAAGTTTGGTTTTCTCAGTCTGGGTAATTTTTTTGGGTTTTGTTCCGTTTCCATGATCATGTGATTGCTAGAATTTTGACAGACGACAGGAATACAAGGTGCTTGCCGAAATGCATCTTGGGTAATCATTTGCCTAAACGTTTGATTAAAGTTTAATCGAATGATTAATTAATGCATTGATTAAAAATGTTGAGCAACAGGTTTTAATCGTTGCATTAACTAATCGCACAATTAGTATTTAATAATGCATTAAGGCTAATCAAATGATTAATTTAACCATCAGTTGAACAACAGACCCCTGGTTACGTATACCTATAGATTAGTTTTCTTGGGCTTAATGTATGTGTCACAGAATTACTGAGTAACAAATTGAACGATTACATTTATAGCACAAATTAACATATTTTCAGTAATCACAAAGACTGAGTAGACAACAAATTTTCTGAATTTCAACCATTCCTGATGGTTAATTGTACTAGTTTGTACGAGGGAAACTTTCCTTGATTTTAAAGATGTCTTTTAAAGACCTGCATGACATATACACGAGTTCAGTGGTTCAGATTTGCAGTAACAGCGTGTGTGGTTTAATTCATTTGGTTTTTTAAACCCCCAAGGCGAAGAAAATATTTGATTTCCATAAAGATGATATAAATATCTATTGATTTTCTGTCTAGAAAGAGGCGGGAGGGATGCGTTTTAGTCATTTAAGGGGTAAATGTATAAGGCTCTGCTTCCACATCAGCACATAAAGATGAGACTCAAATTTATCTTGCATCCAAATTTGATGAAGAAAATAATAAAGGGAATTCCGAGTAAACACTACGCAGTACTTTGATTGCTGGAGTGTAATAATTCAGTTTATTTTAAAATAATTGTATATTATGAAGATCACATGAACCATATTACACGGCCGACTGGCTTGTAAGTTTTATGTCAAAAATCAGTTTTAGCATTCAAAGTGACCTACAATCATATTACTTGGTGTGATGATGCATCTCGGGAAGTAATACAGACTCCCACCAAAATAAGGTTACTCTGACCTACTTATTGTACTTCATTGACTTAGGTTAAGTTTTACGTCCGAGTTCAGTTTTCTGATACCAAGCGACCTACAATCATATTACTTGGTGTTAGAGTGAATCTTAGGGAGTAACACAGCCTCCCACCAAACTTAGGTCACTCTGACATACTTATCGTACTTCACGTCGGAGTTCAGTTCTCTGATACCAAGCGACCTACAATCATGTTACTTGTTGTCAGGGTGCATCTCGGGTGCATCTTGTTGCCTCCCACCAAAATCGCTCTGACCATCTTATTCTGCTTTATTGACTTAGGTTAAGTTTTACTTCCATGTTCAGTTCTCCGATACTAAGTAACCTACAGTACTTGGTGTGAAGATGCATCTCACCAAAATTAGGTCATTCTGACCTACTTATCGCGCGTCATTGACTTATATGTAGGTTAAGTTTTATATCCGAGTTCAGTTCTCCGATACCAAGGGACCTACAATCATATTACTTGGTGTGATGATGCATCTTGGGGAGTAACACACCCTGCTACCAAAATTAGGTCACCCTGACCTATTTATCGGGATACCATTGACTTAGGTTAAGTTTCATATCCGAGTTCAGTTCTCCGATACCAATGGACCTAGAATCAAATTACTTGGTGTGATGATACATCTCGGGGAGTAACACAGCCTCCCATCAAAATTAGGTCACTCTGACCTACTTATCGGGTTACCATTGACTTAGGTTAAGTTTCATATCCGAGTTCTCTTCTCCGATACCAAGGGACCTATAATCATATTACATGTTGTGATGATGCATCTCTGGGAGTAACACATCCTTCCACCAAAATAAGATCACTCTGACCTACTTATCGTGCTTCATTTACTTATGTTACGTTTTACTATTACTTGGTGTCAGGGTGCACCTCTGGGAGTAACACAGCCTCCTTTCAAAATCAGCTCACTCTGACCTACTTATTTGCGCTTCATTGACTTAAGTTTTACGTCCGAGTTCAGTTCTCCGATACCAAGGGACCTACAATCATATTACTTGCTGTAAGGGTGCATCCCGGGAAGCTACACAGCAACACACCAGAATTAGTGGGGGGGGACGAGGAGAACTTTGTAATCGTAGATTTCTGGATTTTATTGGGATCAGGTTAGTTTTTGGAGACACTTTTAGCACAACAGTTAGGTTTTTAAGACAGCTATTGAAAAATAATGACCCTCAGAACTAAACTATTTTTGCTGTAAGTGATCAACGGTATCCCGTTTCATATGACAGTAAAACAGTTTTATGCTGAGTACCATGCTTCGTGACAATGTTCCAACAAATGATACAAAATGCTTAACAATTGACCAAAACCGCCTCTAGTTGCGATTTAAATGGGTATAAAACTCGAACTAACCGACGATTAGTCGATAAGTCATCTGCTGTTTGCTACTATTGATCAAATGATCAAATATGCGACGCTCTGTCTACCTAATTTGTGAGGATAATCTCGATAAAAGAAAAATGGCTGACCCGTGCTTGAAGGAGGAGCAACACCCTTAGCACGTTAAAGACTCCCCCGTAGACGTCGAAAAAGAGTAGGCTAAAATGGCGCTACACGGGCCGCTCTCACAGGATCGAACATTTGATCCTAGCTCCCCCCCATTCCCCCCCCCCCCCAAAAAAAAAATAGAATAGAATAAAAAAATAAAATAAAATGGTTGCTCCCTTATGAAATCGTTTATTATACGTCTATTTATATCCGAATTTATGAGTCAAAAGAACCTTTATATTAGTTTAGATTCAGTTTTAAGTAAATTACAGGTCGATGGCCTACATAAAATGTTGGACATGATAAATATTTATATATATATATATCAGCTTGTACACATAAACCTTGAACTCTAATTTATACAGGACACACCTACAAACATTCCAACTGAAAGTACAGCAAGTACAGCACCAGGAATAGAGTAGTAAAGTTTTAAACGTTGATTACATTCGTTAATATAAATAAATAAATATATGAAAAGTAACTGTACATAAAGGGATTCTTACTGAAAATAACATTTTCCTTTTCGGAGAAAGTAATTTAATAAAACCAACCTCCTGCAAATATGAAATTATCAGAACCCGGTGATCAGAAACAGAACATGCAAAAGTGACCCTTCCATATATATATATTTTAAACTAAATAATTGGCCCACTTGTTCGCAGATCTGATTATTTCCCGCTTTGTATTAATAATATATACATTTTTGTAAATTAATAAATGAATATAGTGATTAAACTTACCAGTTAACGTGCCATACAGTGAGCCTCAACGCAAGTTGCCACATCGCCGAGGATTTCCAGTGGATATAAATAGCGAATAGTTTTCTCCGTTTCAAGGTGAGACAGTCGGGGAGACAGTGAAGTAAACAAGCTTTCATTGACCCAATATTTTATATAAAAAAATATGACACGTTTATATTTTATTTAATTGTATTACAATCAAATTTATATTATATGTAATATAAATGAGTTTTGTATTTTAAGTCTCAACATTTAAAAAAAGATTTGCTGTTTTAGTTATCTCCCTTAGTTCACGTTTGTTTGTGACATTACAATGAGGAAGGAAAAAGTATAACGGGGGAGGTAACTAGTCCTTTATAATTTATTATCATGCACCTTTATTGCAAGTAATACCCATGGGGTTAAACAATATTGCATGCAATACACAATAACAAACACATACAGAGAGGTTACCGAACGTGGATACAAAACCCTCGGACAAAACCCCGACTTTGGAGGATGGTTCTATATTGGTACAGGTGTGCGGTCAACCTTTTCAAATCCCACCTATTCATATATTTCTGATTCTAAGAAATTCGAACCTAATTATATATATATAAACCACCGTTTTCCTGACCCTTTCATATAATTAGTGGCGGATAAACACAAAGTGATTATGTCTTTTGATTATGCATATGACAGTGTATGATATACGAGGGTGTGGAAAGGGGGGTACCTTTCTCCTTTCTCCCGCCCCTCGTCTCCTTTCTCCCGCCCCCTCTCTCCTTTCTCCCGCCCCTCTGCTTCCATCTCCCACCTTAACAACCCTCTTTTTTTCAGATCAATCGATTTTAATACAAATTTGAATTAATATATGACCATATATAGGTGGCATAGGTTTTTATTAAAGCATATACTTATTTTACGAACAAGGCCTGCCTCCGACTCGTACGCAAATTAATACACAATGTTGGAATGTTGTCAATGGTGAATTGTGCCTGCCCCAATGTCAAGAAACTCATTTTTGATATGTATGGTCATGTATGAGGATCTTGAAATTAGATATAGTTTTTTATTGTGTCATCTCTATTTTTCCCTGTCCTCGAGAACACCTTACTTTCTATGGTCAAGTGGATAACGTAAATATTTTAAGGTGACCTGGAAAACGCGTAAAGTACATGTAATATTGTTTAGAGGAGGGAGTGTATCTCTCTGACATTGTCAGCATCCCTTCTTTTTAAATTTGTAAAAGATCGCCAAATACTTAGAGGAAACAGATACCCACATGTGAGGCAAACCGGAAATGATGGGGGCATTTTAACTAGAGGCTCTAAAGAGCCTGTATCGCTCACCTGCATTGTACTTTTCATTTTGAGCAGGACTAAAGATTTGGCTGGTTTTTCTATACGGTTCTATGTTAAACTAAGTTCGGCTTTGGCAGCCAAGCGTGTTGACAGTCTAGGTCAATGGACCCATTTCAAAAAGAGAACCATCTAAGGACCATTGCTACCAAGTCTAGTTCTAATTGGCTTACTGTTTTCAGACCAGAAGATTTTTGAGTGAATTTCCCATAGGGTCCTATGTTAAACTAAGTTCGGCTGTGTCGGCAGTCTTAGTTCAAATTCCACGAAATCAGACAATTCTGAAAGAGGACCTCCTAAGGACAATTGCTGCAAAGTCTGGTTCCAATTGGTCAAGTGGTTTCAGACAAGAAGATTTTTCAATGAATTTTCCCATAGGGCCTTATGTTAAACTAAGTTTGGTTGTGGCAGCCATCTCGGTTGACAGTCCAGGTCATGGGACACAATTCTAAAAGAGGACCATATAAGGACCATTGCTGCAAAGTCTGGTTCCAATTGGTAAAGTGGTTTCAGACAAGAAGATTTTTCAATTAATTTTCCCGTAGGGCCCTGTGTTTAACTAAGTTTCGCTGTGGCTGCCATCTTGTTTAACAGTCTGGGTCATCAGACATCATTCTGAAAGAGAACCTTCTAGGAACCATTACTGCCAAATTTGGTTGAAACTGGCCTTGTAGTTTCATAGAAGAAGATTTTTGAAATTCATCCCCCCTTTTCTATTTTTAGTAACAGCAGCCATGTCAGTTGGAAGTCGGGGATGCCAGACATAAGTTTGGAAAGGGGCCACCCAAGGACCATTCCACCAAAGTTTGGAAATGAAAATGTTAAAATTCCCATAGGGTCCAAGGTTAAACTATGTCCAACCATGGCAGCCATATTGGATGGCACCTGGGAAAACCGAACATACTTTTTAAAGGGGACTATCCAAGGACCATTCCACTTAAGTTTGGTTCAAATTGGTTCAGTGGTTTCAGAGGAGTTGACGAAAAAGTAAAATTCCCATAGGCTCAATGTTAAACTAAGTCCAGCCATGGCGGCCATGTTGGATGGCGTTCGGGGAAACCGAACATACATTTTAAAAGGGACCACCCAAGGACCATTCCATCAAAGTTTGGTTCAAATTGGCCTAATGGTCTCAGAGAAGATAACGAAAATGTTAAAATTCCCATAGGGTCCAAGGTTAAAATATGTCCGACCATGGCAGCCATATTGGATGGCGCCCGGGGGACCATTCGACTTAAGTTTGTTTTAAATTGGTTCAGTGGTTTCAGAGGAGTTGATAAAAATGTGAAAAGTTTACGACGACAACATACGACGACGACGACGACGACGGACGCAAAGTGATGAGAATAGCTCACATGGCCTTTTAGGTTCATCTCCCTTTTATAGTTCTCCCTCCTTTCTCCCGCCCTTTCTCTCCTTTCTCCCGCCCCCTTTCTCCCTGTCTCCCAATACCCTTTCCACCCCCTCATATACCTACTGTCAAATCTCCATATGCAGACAAGCTTTTGACATTAGATTATTCGAAAATATGACCTAATCATAAATATACATATCTTTAAAATAATAAACCTTATCCCATATTTTAAATGAGAAACAATTGACCCTTTTATAGGAATTAATACCCCCTCCCCCATCCCGTGGTACGTGACTTATAAGTAGAATTTATAATGTACATGCTATGCACCTGTCAAATTTTGGAATGTATATATTTATAATTTCCTACTTGATTATAGCTTTACACCCTTATTTTGGTAAACGGCGACTCAATACATATAGATGCAAGTTAAGAGATGCATAGCTAGTTTTGTGTATATAAATAAAGTATGTCTTAGGGTGTGAATAAATAGAATAATAAAGACGTTTTCGGGCCTAAAAATGTTTTACAATGGAATGATAAAGGACGGGGTAAAATGGGAAGAGTCGATGTAATGTATCCATTCAACTGGTAGAGACATATTAAAAACGACACGAATTTTATAAATTGTAATTGATATGTCCTTTAAATCACGCTTCATTCTCCCTATTTGGACAAAAGACACTGCATTTTGATTGTCCTGAAAATTTTTAATATTTCAATCTTTGAGATTAACTACAAATGCTATATACTATTCACATCCGTATACTAAAAAACTACGATTTTTTTAGTATAATGATAGGGATAGTATATAGCCCTTCCATGCAGAAATTAATTTCCGGTAACATGAATCTGACTCTAAAATTATAATTTGAAGCAATTAATTTCCGGTGTTGCCACAACACATCCCCCCCCCACCGATTTTTTCCTGGGCGTAGTACTGGTTCGCTGCAATGAAGGGTAAAGGATTAGTCCTTAGACTGTTAGGTTTCTGCTCATTTACTTTTGTTTCATTGAACACATCGTAATGATATTTTACCAGAAATTTCTAAGGCTCTTCCTTTTGATGCAGAGGTAACTCTTAGATAGATAGATAGATAATGGGTTAAAAGGTCCAAAAAGACAATGTGCTTTGATATGTATTTGTTTTAAGTTTTCATCCAGTTTTAATGGGGTTGTTTTCCTTTAATGCTTTCATTAGTATGTCAACAATTTTTTTCTATCTTTGATTGTTTCTGAGATGCAAGTGGTCAAAGCTAGCAATTTTGATTTCCGAGTCTTAATCCAGTATGATTAAAAAATTGGAAAAGTTGAATCGCCGATATTTAAAGAGGGAAGAATTCTTTATACAATACTGATAAAATTTTGAAGCCTCATTCGATCTCATTGAATATTATTACTTGATCTTTTCTGCATGGAATTCCTTTGCATGATATCCGGGTTTTCGCCAACGGTAGCATTTTACGTTTCGAACTCTCGTGTTTAGCCTGTTTAGCCGTGAATTTTGCTGGCATTGATTGAATTGTTCATGATGTCCATAAATGGACTGTATATACAGTATTGTTTGTCCAGAATACCAAAAATTCCCAGTCGGAAATCCGAAATATTTCTGCAATTATTTGTATCTGTTCATCATTTAATGTTTTATTAATGTTATATGCCTCCTTCAATAAAGGATTAATATTATCACTATTTAATCTTCAAAAATACATTACATTTGTCCTTTTATATAGGAATCTAAGGGGAGCCTTCCTAATCATGCTAATTCAAACTTTATATAGTGCCAAATAAAAATTAAAATACAATTAGACTTTGTTATTGATATAAGTAGTGTAATTGAAAAAAGTTACGAGTTGGTAAAAATTAGGGTACAAGTTGGTAAAAAATGGGGTACGAGTTAGAAAAGACTTTCTTTTATAAAGACTACATCCGCCATTTTGGTTAATATAATCACATCAATGTTCCGCTCCTTGTACATGTTGTACAAATGATAAGTACAGCATTTTACCACTTGTTACCTTTTCAGTACTGCACATCTTATATTTTTCAAGTCTTGGATATGAATTAAAAAAAAACACTTCTAAGTTTTATAAATACATTATGATAAGCCAATTTTAACCAAAGTCATAACATCGTTAAATAATTAATCTTAATTCACAAAATCTTTTTTTTCCATTAATTTTAGAAAGTCATGAAAACTGGTAGTTTCATGTATGAAGTCTTGTGAATAATGTCAGAGAATGAAGAAGGTAATATTTTGGTTTTCTTTTAACAATACATGTATATAATGGAAAATTTCTTCATTTTTTTGGTAGTACTCTTATATTTAATCGTGAAATAAATCAAAAGCTTTACATGTCAAAATAATTTTAAAAATTTATTTTGTTTTGTTTCAGTGAGTTATAACATGAACACTGCCCAAGTCAGGTGAGTACTTTGGAATCACGGTGAATATTTAATATTGTAGTATACATTTGAATGGTTAGTATCATTGCCGGGATGTGTTTGAAATGTTCGACAGCATATATGGAATCATACTTATACATTTTTGCTTTATTTAATAGGGCAAAGAATGACTAAAACGTATAACAGCCAAACAAAACTATACTATCTGGAATGTTGTAATTATACGATTATCAACTCACAAAGTAAGATGATCTAAGATTCTATATTTAAATACCTTCGTTTCGTTGTTATTCTTTTATTTTAAATAGGAAGCCTAAATACCACTCGAAAGTGTACGATAAACTGGATGATTTAGAAAGAAAACTTCGTAGTTGGTCGGAATGCATGGAAAAGATAACCCCAGAACTGACGAAAATTTCAGAGGAGCTTGACAAATATTTTAATCTGGTACGCAAAGCAAACAGTGGTGGTTCCAAGGCCGCTATAGCTGGTGCTGTTTTGGCCTTTATTGGAATCGGATTATCTCCATTCTCTTTTGGCGCATCACTTATTCCTGTAGGTAAGAGAAAACGCCTAAACATAAGTAAAAGCGTTTCTAAATATTTTATTTAATTCTGAATAAAACACAGAATGAAACAACCTGTACACGGTGTATTTCAAAAGATTTTTTTTCTTAAACAGAATAGAATTTTTGATGCTCTTAATGTATTCTAAGCAACCGTGCCTCGGCCCTAAAAAAGGATTAACAAAAAAAAAAAAAAAAAAGAACTAAGGCAAACTCCAGACAGTGTCACTTCCGGTCCAGCACACCTACGCTCCTACTGCCTCCAGCTTTCCACCATTGCGTAGAGCTATACATCAAGATTCTATAAATGTTGCGTTCAAAAGAATCGTTATTATCACAAAACTAGATAGTTTTGATATTTTTCTTATTACCTTTTCAGTTTTATAGATGTAATGTAAGCAGATTTATAGATATAATGTAAGCAAAGAAGAATTCAGTCTCAGATCGTAGGAAGAGTGCGTTGCCAAAATGGCGGATTTTATGAATGAATACATAGTCATAAAAGAAATACGTCTCGAACACTCGAATCATTCACATTTATAGGCCTATATCCCTAGGAATCAAACTGAAAAATAAGAAGTAACACGGGGTGCTGGGGGCAGTGATTATAAGAGAGGTTTACCGAATGTTAAGTGCTGTGTGGAATTTGCCCGAAAGTAGGAAAAGGTAAAACCAAAACTGTTTATGCATGTGACTGATACTCCTTGCTGCTGAATTTCTATAAATTTTACAATTTTAGAAGAGGTAAACATGGTAAATTTGTAAATTATATATATATATATATATATATATATATATATGTGTGTGTGTGTGTGTGTGTGTGTGTGTGTGTGTGTGTGTCAATTTTGCACCTGCAGGGTAGTCAGCCAGCAGGATTTACTCTGTGGCAGGTAAAGATTCCAAATTTTGAGTATATGAAACTTATATGCAGATTTAGAATTAGTGATCCCCCGCTCGAAATTGAAACGGGGAGTTATAAAAAAAATCCCTATAGATTAAGAACTTGTAAGAACTGCATACATGAAGAAATTAAGGACGAGAAACATTTTCTATTATATTGTAAAAATAACGATAGTTGCAGAAAGTCTTTTACTGAAAATATTTTGATTATTCATTTTATTGTTTAAATCATGCTGAAAAAATAAAAAAGAATGATATTAAATCCCAGCAACAATGAACAGATGGGATTACTTGGCTCCTTCATAAGACAGGCCTTAGAACTACAGGGGGGCTCTTTATGTCATTTGTTACATATATCACAGTACAACTTACAACTTATTGTGACTTTGCGTTTGTATATTGTTATAATTTTGCTTTGTATTGCTCACAGTGTACCCAAACGGGTTTATTGTCTGCAATTTTGAATAAAGTTTTTATAAACATCATATTATTTTAATTTTGACCCATTTATTGTACATTTAATGATATATAAAATGATGAGATTTTCATGATTTCTGTCTTTTTTTAAATTATGAAGTATACATGTATGCATTTTTCTTTGGTTATAAATTTTAGATCTAAATATAAAAAATTTCAATATTATTTAGCGAAATATGATTTCTAATATTGAGAAAAGTCTTTTTTTTTCTCAGAAATTTAGACCTTTTTATCCTTTTCTTTTAGGTGGATGTCTTGCAGCAGGTGGCGTCACAGCGAAAGGATTGAAAATTATGTATGATGTAACGCGTAATGGACGAATAAAAAAAGCTGAAGACATGCTGAAAAAGTACAAAACTATTCGCGATCATTTGATAACAAATTGTATACAAATTGGAAATTTATTTGATGGGTTTTGGGAAATAGAAGAATGCTTTCCTCAATGGGTGGATTTCTGGGAAAAAATTTTTATTGGACCATCGTCATTTTATAATGCATCTGATTGGTCTAAAGTGGTCAATAGTGCAGAAAACTACAAATTTACGATTGATGTGGCACATATATGTGAAGAAAATTGCGACCATAGTTTGGTCGCTGAAAATTTACGCCATAAGGTGCGAGAAATACGAAATGAGTGCCCGACAGATACTGAAATAGAAACAATGATTAAAGCAACTATGAGAAAGCTTCACGAGCGTCTTAATTAAACCAGTTAAATAACAGTATTATGCAATGAAATGTTTGCGATATGAATGTTTTGCGCGAGTTAATAAGAGAATGATTCACGATTATAATGAACAGAAATTAGAAAATCAAATTCAGTCTTAATTTCAATCATATAAATTAAATAAAGAAATGGTTGTCAGCAAAATCATTGATTGGTCAGATTGATAACGAATGTGTAATTTGAGGGTGTAAAATGATCAGAAAATTAAATAATTATAGTATAACTGATCTTGAAATGCGAATACCTAAAAATCTACAAGGAGTTACCTAACAACACATTAATTCACAAATGCGCGGAGCGCACGAGTGGATTATTGTTTTTCGGTCACGAATTGTAGATTTTTGGTATTCGCATTTCAAAATTAGGGAGCACCCATATGATTTTTATTGGGGATGGTGGTGGCATGGAAGGAATTTGAAAAAAGGCAGGATGCAAAATTTGGTGAAATAAAAGACAGGACCAAAAATCCTCAGAAAAAAAAGACAGGATGAAAAATGTAGTGAACAGGTGAAAAAAAGGCATGAACCCAGAAAAAAAGGCAGTAATACTTTTCACAAAATATCTTAAGAGCAAAATTACTCTTAAGACCTCTTAATTCATACAAATTCTAGTATAACTTACTACTGATTTTACTCTTAAGATATTTTGTGAAAAGGGCTCCAGGACAACAACAGGTAGTAAATAAAAGGCAGTCTCGACATTTTGCTCAAAAAAAGGCAGGACTTAAGATTACTTCCATGCCCCCTCAAATGTTAAAAATCAAATGTTATTCTGTTTATTACATTGACATGTTCCAATTCCATGTATTCAGAATATTTAACGAGAAAATACAAGAGTTTATGTTTTCTTTTATGACAGTTCGTACTTTTAGATTTATATAGAAACAGTGTGTTTCAAATTAGTCCATATTTTGTGACGTGATATTGCACGGTGACCTATTTTTAGAAACAGGTGATTTCCAATTCATTCTCTTTGAGGTGAAATGTAATTAAACAATTATATGACTTCACTATCGTGCAATATCATGTTTTATTATATAGTAATAAATATTTCCCTATTTAATCCATTAAAAAAAATTGTGCAGTATATTCTTGTATTTTACTCCTAACCTCGACCGTCTTGGTAATATCCGTGGGTTCATTCCACCTATTCCAACATTTTGAAATTTAAGGTAAAAAAACAAAAATTTCATGTTGGAATAGGTGGAATTATTGTGTAAACATTGGACAAACAATCGGATTAGCTTGTAAAAACATTATTTAATTGGTGATGTTAATTACAGGTAAAAAGGTGATTTTTTTGTAAGAATGTTGGAATTAATATGTTTTGTAAATGTATCCTTTGCTTACTTCAGTACAGTTACTTTTGATTTTTTTAATGTTTATTGGGAAACTGTGCTATAAAAACTGATTTTGTCTGATATTGTATTGTTGTATTCTGTTATATTTGTGATGACTTTGTCTGAATCATGCCTCCGGGTATCTTCATGGAATAAATGATTTGAACATGAGAAAAAGAAATTAAAACTAAATAAATTCATTTTTTTATTTTGTACATTTGATTATATATAAACAACAAAATTCTTTGATCAGAAAGAAGCACAAATATAAACAAATTACTAAAATCATACTGCAATATTGCAAAAGTTAATTCAAGACAAAAAGCACAAATATACTGTTGAAACACAAATAAAACATAATAAATTTCAGTCAATGTGTAACAAGTAAGATGCGGCATCAGCATACTGGACTGGTGTGAGTTCCTGGTTTTGAAGTCTGGTTTTCAGGTTGGCGAGTCTGTTGTCTATCTCTCTGTATTTTCTTTTCTTTGGTACTCGTTTACCACCAGCTGAATACTGTATTAGAGTCAATGCGTGTATTGCTTCTTCTTGTTTGAGTAGTCGAATCATGTTGAAAATGTTCGGGTGTGGTGATTTTACAAGTTTCTTCAACTTCCCATGCCAACCTTCAAGGTGATTTGTAGTTCTGGGTCCCTCTGTGGCGTAGTGGTTCCAGAGGTTGCGATGGCCTTCAACCCAGTAGCTGGTGACGTAGTCGGTGAAACATAAAGTGTCAGTGTTGGTGTCAGCATCGTTGATGTCCTCAAGTGCATTAAACCATACGTCTTCAACAGTGTTTGGTGGTAGTAGTGGTAGTACAGCTGCTCTACGAACTAGTTGGTGGACATACTCATCATCTTTGTATGCAGTTTGAAGGAAAATTTATAAACAGTAATTTTTCATATTTAATTCTCAGGTAAATTTTACCTGTAAAACTAATTAATTACTAATTATTGTAACAACATATTAGGCTATAACAACATCTATTGTTCTCTGCATGTTGGAATAGGTAGAATATGTAATTTCAAAATGTTGGAATAGCTAGAAGACACCATATCCGTGAAAAATACTGATGCGTTCCGAACATCGATTTCCATATTTTCCCTGTCGTTTGGAAAAATTAAGATGGCGGAGGACGATATCGCCTTCTTGTTAAGCAGAGGGGAATTGGTAGAAACCCACGAACAAGAACAATCGGAGGTCAATAGTATTCATATCTTACAAAAATACAAAAAAAATCATATTGCACTAGTGCAAATATGACAATATTGTTCCTAGTAAAATATAGGTATGAATTAGAAAATGTCATTTAAACAAGATAAAATATCACTAGAGGCATAAAATATTTATTACTATATAATAAAAGGGTTATTGCATGAATATTGATGAATATAGTTCCTCGCAGTATATCAGATTGCACTCGCACGCTCGTGCAATATAACTGCTCGGAACTATATTCACCAATATTCATGCAATAACCCTATATTATGGACCACTTAAAGCAATATTGCCCGCGGCTGTCGGGGCTGTGCCATAATTATATAATATGATTACGCGTCAACCATTGTATAGCAACGTCGTTGGCGATGGCTATTATTACGTCACTTTCTAGAGTTTTTTACCCTTTACAATATTTATTCGGTAAAAGCCTATATAAAAACATAAACTGCATGTAGGATGTTATTATTTTATATGAAGTTAAAATTGTCAAAGCATTGAATTCATCGTTTAAAAAATAAACTAGTCTCATTTAAAAGGTTTTGACCTTGAGGGTAAAATAAAAATGTTTGTTAATATATACTTTTTCCAAAGAACTAAGTCTGAGATTCTTTCGGGAATCTTTACTCAAAAGAAACTAAAAATGTTTGAAATCCGAACATTCCATATAATTGTTCTTCTCTGCATGTACTTAAAAGTAATATTTTGTTCGTATTAAACAACAAAAATGGTCAACAATGACATACCCATCGACCAACGTCATTTAACAGACAGAGCCTCGGACAAAAAATGACATAAAAGAGTACAAAACACAAACATGAACACAAAGTCAGGATTGTCTGACTTGGTACAGACGCTGAACAGTGGTGGGGTTAAACCGGTTTTATGGATACCAGACCTCTTTCTTGCCTATCCTCACACTGCGGAGTATAAAACATATTATGAAGGCCAATACAGTATGATTACCAAATTCAAATTCAAACTTTCATTGTCTTAAAATCATAAATGATTTGTGACAAAAACAAATAAAAACAAAAATACAAGTATGAAAAAATATTGTCATGAGACCCTTACCCTCGGTTCTAGCAACTGTTTAATGAAGGAACCTATTTTTCTACATGCATAGGTGTTGATCGGCTAAGCATAAATTGTAACTTCTCATTATCAAGTAGATAATTAATTCGACCGCTTGCTAGAACTGCAAAAATATTTTGGACTGTACATAATTTAGATTGCAGGGCCAGAATGTGCTCGTTTTAACTTTAAAATAGATAAGACTCTCATAGCTGCTGGCCGGATACTGTCGCTGAATTAACGAAAAAGTCAGAAATAAAATTCCCATAAAGTTTTTAATGCTACACGTATCTCGTCAAAGAGTTCAATAGAAAGGGACACGTTACTCGTACGTAATTTCCGTTTCGTCCGCATCGCTATGGCAAAATTTTTGCAACTCAGTCTGTTAAAATGTGTCTCCAGAGAAAATTGCAACGCAAGTTGAGCACGCAAGGAAGATTAACAGCTTCTCAATGTTCCAAAACGCAAATACCGGTATAACTGGTGGGAACTTCACTATTAACATGCTAAACCGAAAGAGGAGCAGTAACAATGTGATGTCTGACACTTAGCGATGACCCGTCATGTTCGCGAAAAAATATGACCTCCATTGAGATAATCCAACTTTCGTTCGTGTTTTGTCTATTTTCGCTCAGCTCAAAACTGTTGAAGTTGTCAAATGAATCGAAATTTCCTTAATTCGAGATGCGTTTTCAGAGCATTGAAAGTTTCTATAAACATGAAATGAATAGTTTGTACATCAGCAGATGGAGTGGTAGTACTACTCATTTGAGAGATCAGCCACAAACACTGAATTATTTCTTGTATTTTCGCTATCAGAATACCTTATTTGTCCTATTATAATCGGGAATCGGCAATCTAGTACTAATTTATTGATAGGTACATACCAATCAAAAACAAAGTAGCCTTCCAAAAATTGTTTGATTTTGTTTTTCTGCATGAAAGTTATAGTAGGCAAGTGCCTCCTGACAAGAATATTAAAGACAAAACGTGTCAATAGGACACAGATTCCATGCCCACCCACTCAAAAGCTATCTCTGGTTTACACTAAAAAACGGTATCGCTACAAAATTACTCAAGTGAAATATTTCAAGGTCCAACTTTTATTTAGTTGCATTCAAGTTTTTGAATAGAAATCTCAATTTTGGCTATTTTCAACATTAAAAGGGGGTGTAATTCAGAAATGAGAATAATTGTGATAACTTTAACTCAACTGTTTAGTTGTTCCTAACTATTTCCAGATATTTCAAATGATTTGGTGAAACAGTACTCGTTATTTAACAGAAACGTCAATTTTGGCTTTTTTTCAGTAACAGAGCAAATATTCACAAATCTTCAGTTGATAAAAAGAAATAACTCTGGAACAGTAAAAGGCAGAGTACCCAGATTCGAATTTGATCTGTTTTCTGCATTGTGTACCAAGTTTCAAAACTTTTGGCAAAGGCAACTATAAGAGTGTGGCAACAAAAAATTACGTACAGGCATGAGCAATTTGGTTTCGTCGACTCGGGCATAAAAGTACAAAGGAAGTGGCATTTTAGCATGTGATGTGCCGGCACTCATTAACAAGCTACTAGTTCATATTGAACTGAGAAAATTCAACCGAAACTAAAAAATTTTCTGAAATAAAAACCATTCCACATACACGTAAGCAACATGAAGAAACATACTACTGACAAGGGTGTCAGACTTGGGACGGATACGGAACTAAAACTCCGCAAAGCAGGACTAATTCAACCTGGCTCCAGGGAAATTCAATCTATAGCAAATTTGAAAGTAACCTGCAAAGTGTAAATAGATGTTTGCAAGAGCTTCTACGATTGAAACAACTCCTATGTATATAAACCATAGGACTAGAACATTCTACCTACAATCCACATCTGCACAAAAGTATCTAGCAATGCACCAAGTTTCATATTTATATATCAAAGGAGTATACCATATACCGTACAATATCAAAATTTCCAAGTCCGAAGAGGCCCACAGCTCTGGAAAATCTCAATAGACCAGAAAATCCTTACCGCATGCCCATCTGCATACTAGGATATAACTCTGCACCAAGTTAAATATGTCTACAACAAATGCACCAAGTTCCAATTGGCCCAGTGGTTTCAGACAAGATTTTTAAATAAATTTTCCCATAGAGTCTTATGTTAAACTAAGTTTGGCTGTGACAGCCATCTTTGTTTACAGTCTGAGTCAGACAATGTTGAAATATTCTTGGCTTTCTCAAGAGAACCAGTTAAATTACCAAACAATTCAAATAGGGATGTGACGGGACACAAGTGGTTACCAGTTTTGACTGCCACAGTAAAAGGGTGGATGACCGGGTACGGTCGGATAATTTAGTTTGAAAACTACTGCAGGGAGCATGGCATTCTCCAAACATGTTACCCACTATGGTCTGCGGTCAGGCTTTTCGTATCATGACCCAACAACCACCCAACAAGAGAGTCTCCCCTATCCGCCACCCCGGGACGCGCTTGGTAGCTCTGTGGGTTGAACCCAAGTGATTTATCATAGGTACATGTACCTAGCAATGCTGAAAGAAAATCATCTAAGGCCAATTCTTCCAAGCTTGGTTCCAATTGAGTCATTGGATTTTTCAATGTCAATGCTGACAATATGTGTACCATATATGTCAAAAATTCAAATGGCCATAATTTGTGAACTAGAGGCTTCCAGAAGTCTGTATTGCTCACATGGATTTACTTTGTCCACCTTCAGCAGAACTTTGACTGATATGCATACTGGTTGGTGAGGGTTATGAGCAGACGATGCCATCTTATTGCAGCTAAGTTTGATTTCATCTGGCATTATGGTGTCGGACAAGTTTTTTTCAGAGTACTAAAAGTAAATTATCCCATAAGGACCTATGATAAACTTAGGTTGACTTTCTGCCATCTGGGTCATCATTGAAACGCTCTATAATGAACTCGACCAGAGTTTAATCATGTGGTCTTAAATTATCACATGCTTAAATAAGATGGCTGTCCGGTTCAACGAACACAAGTTTGGAACAGACCCACTTAGAACCATTGCTGCAAAGTTTGGTTCAATTGGGCTTTTTAGTAAGACGATTTACGATAAAAGAAGATCGGCTATGGCGACCAGCTTGATTGGCAAGCCAGCTTAGACAATTTTAAAAGAAATCACCAAAGACCCATTCTATTAAAGGTTTGTCGAAATGTCTGTGGTTTTAGGGAAGACCAAATAATTTTCCAGTTATACTAAGTTCGGTTGTGGCAGCCATCCTGGTTGAAAATTTCATGTTATCATACTTCTCAAAAAAGGAGCACCCAAAGACAATTGCTGTCAAGTTAGGTACAATTGGCTGAGGACCTATGTTAAACTAAGTTTGGCTGTTATTCGACAGTCCAGATTATTGGACATACTTCTGAGATAGGACCATCTAAGCAACAGTGCTTGTCCCAACTGGCCAAGTGCTTTTAGACCTGAAGATTTTTAAATGAACATTTCCTACAGGGTCCTATGTTAAATTAAGTTCGGCTCCGGTAGCCATCTCGGTTGACAGTGTGAGTCATCGGAAACAATTCTGAAGGGACCATAGGCTGCCAATTTGGTTCCATCTGGCCGTGTAGTTCCACAGAAATTTTTAAAATTCATCCCCCCTTTTTTTTTGCAACAGCAGCTATGTTTGTTGGAAGTAGGGGATGCAGGACACAATTTTGGAAGAAGGCCACCCAAAGACCATTCAAAGTTTGGTGCAATTTGTCATAGTGGTTGCAGAGACGACCTTTAAAGTTTTCGATGACTGATTCCAAGTGATGACAACAGCTGATATTTCCTTTTTCAAAAAAATGTTACCAAGTTGTAATTTAGAATAGAGACAAGGGAAAAGCTATCAAAATGAAAACAAAATTTCATTTGTTATACAATTCAAAGTCACGTAGTTCAAACTGTCTTCATTCACCACTTCATTGGAAAGGCAAGATCTTACCATTTTTTCTCAATTTTTCACAAAAATAAGACTTCAGGCAAACTGTTTACTTCTTGACTATTTACCATTTTGGTGTAAATGCAAAACCCTTTAGAATTTTTTCTATATTTCTTTACAAAAAAAAGTTACAAAATTTATTTTTTTCTTTAGCATTTTGCATCTTTAACCAAGTGGTAATTTAAAAAAAGAAACAATTTTTTTTTATTTGAGGGAAAGTTAACAAACTTTTTACCTTGTGAATTTTCTTTTATCACTTGGGTGAAAAGGCAAAAACTTAACAAATCTTTGTCGAAAATCTTTTTTATATATAATTTATATTTATTTAAAAAAAAGTTACAAAATTGCTTTATTTTAAGAAAATGCAAGGTATGGTTGAATATATAAAAAAGATTAAACTTACATTATTGTAAATTTCCCTTTAAAAAATCTAGGTTCTTTTGTATAATTTTTCGTCTTTTTAAAACAGGAACTCAAAAATGGATTTTTATTTGAGGAAAAGTTACTGACTTATCAAACTCTTTTACCTTGTGATACTTTTACCACTTGGTCTAAAATGCAAAACCCTTTACAAATTTATCTAAAAAAACTAAATTATTTTTACTTATACCCCCCATGTACACGAATGAATGCATTTCTCATTAGGAGTAAGAATATATATGGTTATAGGATTGGGATCTCAAAGGTTTAAAAGTTACTATTTTTAGGAGGTAGGGCTTACAACCTAGGGACACCCAATGTACATTAATGAATGCATCTTCCCAAAAGAGTACTAATATATATGGTTATATGGTGGGGATCTGAAAGTTCTAAAAGTTTTAGGGAGCGGGGGGGAGGGGGGGGGGGGGGTCAGTGAAAAAACTATGTGAATTAAATTTTTTATCCTACATTGAACTTTTGATCTCGTCCCTTATGGGGTGAAGATCTCAACCATTCTCAAGTTTGTTTTTTTAAAGGTGTATTTTATGGCATTTGAGAGGGCGGGTCAAGAACCCTGGTACCCCTTTAAATTTGACACTGTTGGGTCGACTTCCACACAGAGGGCAATCATCTCGTGAAGTTTCATGAAAATACTCCATACAGTATCTGAGCACTGGCCCAGACAAGTTCATGGTTGTCAAGAAAGAAAGAAAATCAATTCAAAAACACTCAATTTTTAATGTTTCTTATTGTTTTTACTTTTTGATATGTGTATTTCGTGCATGTGGCAAGCTTATAACATCATTGACTGGTGCTGAATAACTAATGTTTATGTTCAAACATCCAATCTTTGTTACCCCATCCTGATAATTGCCACTAGGTCATCTATCCATTTTGTGTCTTGTCGTATACATTTATATATATTTTTTAATGTAAAATTTAATTCACATAATACTACATTGTTCATAAAAAATAAAAATATTTGAAAAATCACTGCAATTTTCTCATTCTGAAAAAAGCATTTACAGAATCAAATACAAAACATTTACAATAAAGAATATTAACACACTTACATTTTGTATTTTTAAAAAAGCTCAAAATTATCCTCCTTGGTTACCATTTAATTAACAATCATTAAGTAAAACCAACTGGTTCTACATTCTCTATTTTTTTAATTCTTTGTTTATGCATTCGTTTGGTGTGACAAGCTTATTACATTAGTGACTGATGCTGCATAACTAATGCTTATGTTCAAACATCTAATCTTTACCACCCGATCTTGATCTAATAATTGCCAATAGAAGTCATCCATCCATTTCTTTTTACCAGTTATGTATCTTGTCATATAGATTTTTTAAATGTGATATTTAGTTATATTTAAAAAAATCACGGCAATATTTCCCCATTCTAAAAATGTATTTACAGAATTATAATACAAATGTAAATACAAAACATCTACAATAAAAAAATATTATAACATGACAAATACCCTAGTTTGACAGACTATTTCAAAATGAAATTCACAAACACAACAACACAATCACAGGTCGCATTAAGATACATGTTGAATAACTTAAAAACCAGCAGAAAAAATCGTGTAAATTGTGAAAATAATACGGGTGGTCTGTAAACAAAAAAAAAAAGGTTCTGGTACAAATGCAATTTCGTACCGCGATTACGTTTAAGTGGTTATTTAGTAAATTCCCATCGTAGTTATTATTAAACAATACATCAAAATTTTCCAAAAATTATTAATTCATATATTTTGAGCCTTCATCAAACATTCATCGTTTCCTTAAAACAAAATAATCCGTGTAAGGCAGGATGTCACGTACAAGGTCTTCCTGTTTATAACTACGCCCTGCATATGGTATAAATACTAGTAATGCACATTTCTTCATTTGATTGTCTGAAAGAAGACACGATCGATTATGGCAGGACATGTTTTGGTTGGAATTCTGTGTTTGATCGCAAATAATCAGCTCGCAGTAGAAAGTACAGCTATAAAAGGTATAAATAACGAAATGTAAAATTTAACACAGTTAAAAGTAATTTTCTTAAAAGCACATCATTAGACATGTGTATTTGTTGTAAACATACTAGTGTCGATACTTTTTTATGCTGGTGAGAACAAAAACAATGAAAAACGCGTTATTTTATAATATTTGTTTCCCTTTGTTTTTTTTTATTTTAATGTTTTGTTGAATATGTATTAAAACTTCCAGAGTTTGAGTCACCATCGAGCTTGATGAAGGTTATAGCATGCAACTGACAGTTTATATTTGTAATTTATAATATGAATTCTAAATTTCCAGAATTACTTTACATTGCTTTCAAGGACCCGCAGAAAAACTATTTTTAGTACAAATACGAAAAGTATGTACGCCCATGATCAAAATCCGAAAATGATTTTGAGCACAGAATTAAAACAGGACGAATAACATTTATTTGAAGTAATCTTTTTTAAAATGCTTGTAATGGTCATAAATCTAATTTAATTCCCATAATATAAATAAACTGTTGTCTATGGACAATAAGCGTGGTATACGTGTGTTGAAAACTCTTTACGAGAAGAGGAAAAACCGTTGGTTTCTGCGTCTGTCATTACCTGCGTCGCCAATGGCGAAAGCAGGTCAAGTAACCGCGCTTGACTCTGTCCGTCCGAAAGACCTTTGGTAGGAAACGTTTGGCACAGTTTTTTTTTTTGCTTCTACGAAAGGGAATGATTTATATTTTTTCTGCAGCGTTATAATGTTGAGCAATTTTTGGATCTATCGTGCAGGCACTTCCTATTTGCCAATAGTTAAAAATTCATCAATACTCAAAACACAAGAAATATTTTCGTGAAAGTTTTCTTGGCTTCTATTTTGTCTGCAGCTTGATAATGTTAAATTGAAACGTGTAAGCTATTTTTTGATGTGTCTTCCAGCCACACCCTGTTTGCCGATAGTTTAAAATTCAACAATACTCAAAACACTAGAAAAATTTTCGTGAAAGTTTTCTCGGCTTCTACAAAAGGATATGATTTTATATTTTGTCTGCAGCTTGATAATGTTGAGTTGTAGCGTGTAAGCTATTTTCTTATCTGTCGTGCAGCCACATCCTTTGCCGATCAATAAATTGCATGCTGCGACGCCGGCAGGTCCAGACACGTTTTTGGTCTTGTTTAATTAAGACCTTGCTGTTGTATGTGTTGTTTATCCCTTTTCATTTCACATTAGTTCTGTCAGAAGGCATATTTCTAGATATACTCCACTCATTCGTTATTAAAGCTGAATTATAACGTTAATTTTTGAAGCTCCTCTACAAACTAACAAGGACTTAGTACTGCGGTTTGAGAAATACACGGATGACGGAAGCTGTCATTGTTCCGGAACATCTTGTAGTTGCTGCCAGACCTTGAAAATTAAACAGTTACATTTTAATAAACAAGGTAAAATTAGATAGTTGTGGTAAAAAATACATGTATAAGATATATAATATTTTCGTCAAAAATATAAAAAAAATGATTGGGTTTGACAAAAGGAATGGGGTCATTAAGACGGAAGACAGATTTCTGGGTTAAGTTAAATGAGAAAATAATCTATGCAAAAATACAAGAAAGTGAAGAGTGTTTTTATCGCGGTTCCTTGTCTTGAAATTCTTTGTAATGTCTTCAATAAAGAGACAAAATTCAGCTCACACGTTTGAGATTGAAAGTTGTAAAGGTTTCTGTTTTATGTACTGTTGACATATTTTTATAAGTTTTGCAGCCCTAGAAGGTGTATAGATGTTTTCTTTTTATAGTTTGCCTCAATGTGAAGTATCTGCAACAGGAAATTGGGATTCAGATGACAGTTACCGTTGATGGTAAAGTTGTCATTGAGAAGAAGATATCAGGTAAGGACTTTTATACAGTTACAGCTCTGATAGAATACACGTACCACCATTCCGATATAAAAATGACGTATTTCATTTTAGTGACATAAGTCATAAGACTCCTTGGAAACGATTTTTTTATATCGTTTATCAAAAAATCTGGGGCATATTCAAATGTATGTGCAAAAGCCGATAAGAAAAAATTAGCTATTATATTAGTACTTAGAAATCGCCGATTGCTATTCGTTTGAAAACATCATTTTCAAAACGATTCTTATGTAAACCAAGAAAAGACTTTCGAAACAAAGCCTTAACTTATAAAAAGTTGACTCAAATCGCCGAAAACAATGCTGGTTTCCGTCTTGAACTCACACTGAGGCAATGAGTAGTCGTAAAAGCACTGTCTCTTGGCTTAAACGGTTGTTTTGCCCCGCATAGCAACGGATCATACAGTGTTTCGGTCTGTCTGTCCGTCCGTACGTACAGTCAGCTTTAGGTTAACGTTTAGATTGAAGGTAGTTTATTGGGAAGTAGATGTCGTATCAACATGACATTTTGTCACAAAATATCTTAAGATGAGATCTATTGAAAATTTAAATCAAAGGGGTGGTGTGACCACAGTGTTGCGGTTGACTGATCATGACTTAGACGTATGTAATAGTTTAGATTAAAGTTTAGATTGAAGATAGTTTATTGTGAAGTAGATGTCATATGAACATGAAACTTGGTCACTGAGTACCTTGAGATGGGATCTATTCCGAATTTAGGTCAAATGAATTTTGCGACCTCAATGCCATGGTTGGCTTATCACGATTTAGATGTTTGTTTGAAAGCGGTCACAATGTCCATTGGACACATATATTCTTTTTTTAGGGGGGGGGGGGGTGTACGAAGATTAAATCCATGATATTCTTCCTTTCTTGTTGTTTTGATGATTTAATACATTTAATTTTAAAGTATTTTAAATTTCGAAATCTTTAATTCTAGCAAGCAACCCGCCACCAGTATGCGCCAAGGTTAAACTACTGAAAGAAAAGGTAGATGTATGCATCCAGTTCTACGATCTGAAACCAGAAAAGTCTAGCCTTTCGGGTTGTGCAAGATTAACAGCAAAGATGGCGTTTGTAAAGGAGATCAAAGTTGAACTTGGCTGTTTCAATATTAAGCTGCAGGGCGAGTACGATGAGGTTGGAGGGAACCTATTCGGTTGGTCTGGTCGTCCGAGGACCTTTACTCATTACAGGATAACAGAAATCATTGCAGTTTGGAAGAAGAGAATCATTTAAGAGAATTGATTTGAACTCTATATAAAGGCTCAAAATTTCGACTAACTAGGGTAGTGCACGAACACAAAGATAAAAAAAAAGATGTATATAACAGTTCTCCTAATAAAAACATTGGCAACTTTGTTTTGACAAATATCATTTACATACTAAAAAGAAACACTGCCCCTTCTTTGTGTATATGAATACATCCTTCAACTGTAAAAGGCACGATTGCACGAATCTGTCAAAGTAAGACGAGGTAATTGGAAGTGGCTGATAAGGCAGTACTACATAATTGTAATGTTGAGTTGAACTTTAAACGCAAAATATGAAATTGACCTGTATGTCATGCACAATCTTCTCTTTAATTGGTTTTTATACCCAAATATATATATATGAAAGAGAATAAGAAAAATCTGCTTATACGGTGAACTGAAGGATTTCTTCCAAAATATCCTTTTTTCTTAGATATCCATAGCAACGAAAACTGTAAATTTTTTTCACAATACTGTGAAAAATGCATTGTTTCGACCCAATTTTAAGACCAGTTATCATCCTAATTTAGAATTTCAATGGATATGACAAATGTCACAAATTAAACATAGCAAGGGGCCATTTCAAATAAATAAAAAAAATATGTTTTTCTGCTTAATTTGTCGTAACATTTCAAAACTTCAAAACTGCAAAATTTACAATTAAAACACACAAAAAAGATGCTGATGTCAAGGTCAAATGGAGAGACCGTTTTATGCCCATGCATACTCATTGAACCATTAAAATTAGCTTAAATCAATTGTCAACTTTTTCAGCAGAAATCATCTTTGTTGTCAGAAATCATAATTATCAGCATATTTTCGTTAACAGCTATTTTTATTATGCAGAATATTGCTGAGTTTAGCGTTACATTGTTTACGGGTTGCTATGGAATCTTCGAAAAGCTTGGATAAAATTGAATGGGAATTTCAATGACCAATCGGCGATCGAGAACAACAAATCACACGTAGATTATGAAATTTTTCTCCAACCGGTCGAATGCCCTCAAAAGAGGCAAGCATTAGAGAAATAACAGTTCTCCTAATAAATACATTGGTTTGGCAAATAGCATTTACAAACAAACCATAAGGAAACACTGCCCCTTCCTTGTCTATATTGCTTACTTCCCTCAATGTAACCGGCACGATTGCGCCTATCTGCCAAATTATGACGAGGTAATTGGAAGTGGCTGCTAAGGTAGAACTACACAATTGTCATGTTGAGTTGCATTTTAGACGAAAAGTATGAAATTTTTGTCATGCACAATCTTCTCTTTATTTGGTTTTGAGCCCAAACATGTATATATAAAAAGAATGACAAAGTTGTGCAAAATATTATGTGAAATGCATTGTAGTGACCCAATTCTGGGACCAGTTATCACCTTAATGTAGAATTTCAATAGATATGACACGTCATAAATCAAACAAAGCATGTGGCCATTTAAAAAAAGGATATGTTTTCTGCTCATTTTGTCGTAACTTTCATATACATTGACTTCCTGGACAGAGCCCGGCTCCTGACAGAAAAGTTGCTCAGACAGGGGTACGTTGCTCCTAAGTTGAAGTCATCCTGGCCTGGGCGCCATAAAAGTTGAGAATATTCTTAAGTCTGAGAATTTTCTTAAATATGGGGATACTCGAATGTGATTGGCTGAGAATGAGAATTTGATAAAATTTTCTTTACTCAGCAAAAATAGTTCTTTATGGCGCCCAGGCCTGATTAAAGTTTTATGGCCGGCATCTATGTTGTTCATATGTTTTTAGTTTTTAATCGTAGTGCATGTATTGTTTTGGTCTTGTCTTAGTTGTTCCCCGGAGTTTGTCAGTTGTTACGATTTTTCCCTCCTTCGAATATCCCTTAGGTATTTCTTGACTTTACTTACATTTCATAACTACATAATTAACAACTTAAAAACACACAAAAGATGCTGATCATCAACATGGGTCAAGGCCAGATGGAGAGGCCGCTTAAGTCCTTGAATACACATTGAACCATTAAACATGTTAAAGGGAAGGACCAAATCGGCCCCAGAATTAAAATACCTATTGCAAATATACTTAAATATGTTTATACAAAACTTCATTCCGATATTTACAGTAGTAAATGTGTATTTTAACAAATTGTTTTATGAAATAAGGCATTCGATAGTCGGTCATCTTGCCGACAAAACTGTAGGTAGTGTCGTCACAACCTGCAAAATCTATCTAAAATTAATGAAGAATTTTTCACAGCATGCTATAGCTACCATTTACACGCTGGCGTTATATGGGGAAAGTGGTCGATAATTACAAAATTACAACGATTATATCACAAGTTGATCCGTGTCTGTTATTAATTGAAATTTGGTAAACAAATATTTACCAAATATAATTCACGAAATTATAATTATGTAAAGGAATTAATTTGAAAAAATAAAGAATTAAAGCAATTGTAATCATTATTCTGAATTTCATCACATCAGGAAAAAAATCTAAAACATTTTCTAATTTCTCACAGGTTACGCTGAATATTTACATTTGAATTAAATTATATGAATAACATACCCTTAATATGATAATTGCAGGTAAATGACCCCAGCTGATGAAATTATGATTAAAGTGATTAACACCATGATTGAAAAATTTCAGAAAATTTAAACGATACGCCATTTTCAATGGAAACATAATAAGAATAAAATAATGACATTATAAAAACATCTCAGTGTTGTTCGTAGTATTACATTAATTTTTTTTATGTGTAATAAACATGAACAGTTCTAATTACTTACTAGCAATTTGTAAAACTGTATCACCTTTGATATGTTGCTACTAGTCTAGTTTGATTTGTTAAAAATTTATATACATAAGACTGTATGTTTGATTCATAATATTAAAAAAAATTGTATTTCAAGTTGATTAATCTGTTAAAGTGTGTCTACTATAATCATGATAAATGTTTGTTTGTTTGTTTGTTTAGTTGGGGTTTAACGCAGTTTTCAGCACATTTGGCTATTTCGCGGCGGCCCGTTTTTATTGGTGGAGGAAGCCGGAATACCCGGAGAGAACCACCGACCTTCGGTAGAAAAATTGGCAATCCTTGTCAATAAAGATCGGAGTCGCACACAGCCCGCCAGATGTGAGATTCGAACTCACAACCCCAGCGTTGACAGGCTAGTGATCATTAGTAGTCATGACGAACTATCTAGACCACTCGGCCACCGAGGCCCCCATGATAAATGTATAATTCGGAACAGATAAGAAACCTTTGAGTGGCCCCAATATAACTGTTGATTTTTGTATATATGTTGAGGAGAGCTACTAGTGGCCTTGTGGCTGTTAGCAATCCTCTATAAATAAATAAAGCATTAAATTAAATTATAACTGTTGAAACAGCATTGTATAATGATCATGTTGTCATAAAAATGATGGCGTGCAGAGAACACCCAATTTATGGTTACCAATGACACACCAATGACACACCTGTCAACACCTGTGACTAAACATCGAGTTCGAGTAAGAGTTAAAGTTCGAGTTCGAGTTAAAGTTCGAGTTAGCGGTCGTTATCATTCGAGTTCAAGTTAATCTTCGCGTTAACTCGAGATATTGATTTCTAATGCCATTTATCGAGTTGCATTTTGAGTTAAGAGTTAAAATACAAGTTACGGATTAAGTTTAGAGGGACGGAGGTAAAAAATTACCTGTACATAGGGTCGTCAAAAAATACCTAAATTTGTTTACACCCCCATAAAGATATCTCTATTTTTTCAGACCCAGAAAAATATTTTCATTTCAACCCATAAAACAGGTGGAAAACGCTAGTTGTTTCCGTCTTTTTGAACGCACCCCGAAAATACCAATAATTTTTGGGACTCAAAAAAGTATAGCAAAATCTCGAAATGACCCGAAAAAATAGTACAAGCCTACTTGCAGAAAATTTTGGAGAGTACCCCCCCCCCCCCTCTTGGGATTAAGTTATTGTGTGTTGATTTTTATTCTTCGCCGTTTAATCGTCTGGGCACCGAATATAGGTATAAATGACACATTCCCCGTTTCCATTCTCTATTCTATCAATAAAACTAGATTTCCTTATGTCCCACCAACGAATGTGGAAGAGACATTGATATAGTTTTACTCTTGTCCATTTAATTGTGTTAATTATTTCCATAAATTCACAAACTGAAAAGGAAACCTGCTAACTCCAATATCCGAAATTCAACTTTATCCTTCAAAATAAGTTATTGGATGATCCCCTTTAAACTTTATATCTGGCGTGTTCTTCCGTCATCCAAGATTGACGTCACGGCCCTACATAATTAAACTTAGGGCCCTATGGGGAATACAATACGAAGATCTTCTCTGAAACTGCTTGGCAAATTGGAACCAATGTTTGGTGGAATAGTTCTTGGGTGGTCCCCTTCTAAAATGTGTCTGACCTTCAACCAAGATAGTTGCCGGAGCTATTAATAGAAAATGGGGAAGGAAATTTTTAAAATCTTTTCCTCTGAAAATATTGAGTCAATATCAACCAAAATTTACTTTAATGATCTTTAGATGGTTCCCTTCCACAACGGTGTCCGGTAATTCCGACCTCCACGACCATGATAGCCACCGCCGCCGAACTTAGTTTCACATAAGACCCTTCAAGTTTGTACCAGGAACAAGTGCCTTTATCTTAACTCGAACTTTAACTAGAACCGTAACTCTAACTCGAAATGTAACTCGATAAATGACATTAGAAATTAATATTTCGTGTTCACTCGAACTTCAAATTGAACTCGAATTTTAACTCGAACTCTAACTCGAACTCTAACCTTAACTCAAACTCGAACTCGATGTTTAGTCACACCCTTATTTCACAAGCAAAATCTTAGACCATGTTGAAATACGCTTTTTATTTAACTCGTTGAATTAATTATTCTCAATTATGTGAATTTTTGGAGAAACCTCAAGCTTCGATCGATTGTCTACAGCGCGATATACCGATTATCTGCAATCCTTGTCAAAATTACTTTCATGAAGTATACACAATTGATACATTTTCATATACTGTTGAGAAAAACACAAATGGCTGGCCTCGATAGATCGCTCATATCAAATTATTTCTTTGATCCCTGATGAATACCTTATTGAATTGATCAATAAAACACACCAAAACTTCTTATCTAGGGGTAATGCTAACATTATGTTTTGGAAATTTTCCCTAGAACTTAGACTTTAAAATGAGCTTAAATCAATTGTCAAATATCCTATCTTTCAGCAAAAATCAGCTTCGTGGTCAGAAATCATAATTATCAGCACAGTTAACCCATCAGGTTTAAATATTGGAATCGTTGTATATCAAAACAGTAATCAAAACATTGACGATCAGATTGAAAAAAGGACTTAAAGCCAAAACCATTTAGAGCAGAGCTATGCACGATGGAGAGACTCCTAAGATTTCAAGTTTAAAGTATCAGTTTCGGACTAGTATCGAAATAATAGCAACTGAGCTGGGGATACCCCCGGGAAATTGGTATCGACTCACTTGTAATAGATTATTTGATACCAATTTTTGATTCACAAGATGTGCACATTAATTGTGAGAAAGTAACTGGATAATTAATAATTAAAGAAACTTACATGTTATTAGCGTCCGTTTAATACAGGTTTGAAACTTTCTATAAAAGTTTGTATATTTTAATTCTCTTATTTAGCATATGCATTAACTGTTCGATTTCATTTTATAAACGGAAATGTTTTCAAAATGAAATATATATAAAACAGTGGTTATTCCAGAATCATTCTAATTACACTAAAAATAAAATTCTTAGTATCCATTTGAATATGATGACTGGTAGAATATATATTCGTTTTCATATACACATGATACATGTATTATACTATGGAAAGACTGAGCGCCAAAATAGCAAAGTAAAACACTGTGTCCTCTACAAGGCGAATACTCCTTCTCCATATATTGTTTTCCAGGAGACCAAGAATTATGGGAAGGTATGCTATATATACCCTAGAACTCTGAAAATATTTCTTCTGCTCATAGATTTCAACGCGAACATACGCTGACTAAATTAAAATTGCCTTTACAATCAATACTGCATTTTATTTTTATATCAACGGTCTTTCATCTTATCTTAATATACTAGTATATAACGATATCTAAGGATCCCTGTTGGTCTCACAGAGATAATAAATTGTAATTTGAAAAGCCCAGCGCTGAAGATTTAAAGTCCAGCTCTGTAGATTTAAAGTCCATCGCTGTAGATTCAAAGTCCAGCGCTGTAGATTTAAAGTCGAGCGCTCTAGATTTAAAAGATTTAAAATCCAGTGCTGTAGATTTAAAGTCCAGTGCTGAAGATTGAAAGTCCAGCGCTGTAGATTTAAAATCCAGCGCTTTAGATTCAAAGTCCAGCGCTGTAGATTTAAAGCCCAGCGTTGTAGATTCAAGGTCCAGCGCTGTAGATTTAAAGTAGCTAGCACTGGAGATTCAAAAAATTCAGCGCTGTAGATTGAAAGTACAGCGCTGGAGATTCAAAGTGCGGCGCTGTAGATTTAAAGTCCAGTGCTGTAGATTTAAAGTCTAGCGCTGTAGATTTAAACTCCGGTGCTGTAGATGTAAAATCCTTCGCCTTTTCATATTTTTGTAGAACTCCGCATCATGTTTTTTCCATCTAGCATTTTGTACATTTCAAATTAATTTCGCATTGTTAGGTCTTCCACTAGTAATTTCAAAACATTAAACGTACAAAAGTTATTCCAATTCATAAACCTGGCCCAAAAGATAAACTAAAAAATTACATACCGATTTCAATTAGAAAGACCTTCAATCTGGTTGATTACGAGTTGCGTTGTAAGACACTGGAAATCTACAGGAATGATAGATATTCAGAAAATTAAGAACAAATGATTTCAGTGGTAAAGAAAACGTGAACAGATGTGTGCCCCAGGTTTTTATTTTACTTATTACTTGTCAGTAGAAAATATAAATGCGCTAGTATTTTTTCTCCTATTCCTGACGTGTTTAATCGGTGGGATAAAAATACATAATATCTTTAACCACTTCCCGGTGATTAAATTTCTACGTGGGATTATCGCCCTTTTTCTACAGTTATTAGAAATGACGTCTATGTAAACAAACTACATAGCAACGACATTTTATTTGAGGTTTTTGTCGAAAATCATAGGAGAAACAGGTTCTCCTTCAATTTACTCGTGAGTTATGGAATTTATCCACCCTCAATAGTTAAATTTTAGATTTTAACACGCTCGCTAAAGACTCGCGTATTGAAAAGCGAAAATTTAACTTTATCGGGTGGAGAAATTCCATAACTCACTCGTACCTGAAGGAGAATTTATATTTATACTACTCTAAAATTAACACTTTAAATTTATTGTTACAAAAATATCAAATTTTGTAAAAACTAAGGAGTTATCTCCCTCATGAATAGCTCTGTCCTGACTTTATTCATTAGGTTATATTGGAAATTTGGAATTTAACGTTTTGGATTGCTGTTTTGATATTCAACATTGAACACAAATCGTTGAGGCGTAAATTAATGAAATGTATACGTCTTGTGCTGCAAAATTGGCATTATTCGTATAATTAGATTTGGCTCAACATCGATTGAATCATCGGCAAACGGCATACAGACTGACAAAACTCGAACTTGTGGGAGTCGTAACGAGTATCACAGACTGTTCTAGCTATTTACGAGGTCGACGTTTCGTCGTTGAATGTGACCACCAAGCGCTCCGGCCATTAATTGGAAAACAACTCAAGGGAGCTATCTATGACCGTTGGCTTGCAATACTTCAGCAGTATAAATTTGAAATTCGATACAAGCCGGCGTCATAGATGCAAGTACCCGACGCGTTGTCGAGATGTTTGAAATCGGTCGCGTCCGACGGAAATTCTAGCCCGGAAGAGGCTGATCCCTACTTTCCATACATAACATAACAAACCGGTCAAATTGATATCATCGATGCGCAACAACAAAACGTCGACAAGTTTTAGCTTTCTAAAAAGCTGTGGACTGCTTCGCTGCATCTAAATTTATGGTAATATGTGAGCATGTGGTTGTTGATTTAGTATTGGAATTCTCTGTTGATTAGTTGACTAGATTAACGAAGCAAATATACACGTATTAATAATTGATTTCCATAATGAATTTCAGAATATATGAATATAACAAAAAACATGTAATGACAGTTGATCGGAACTGATATACACATAGTTAATTTCCCGGCTTTTGATGACTTATCCTGAACGAGAAAAGTCTGTAATTCTTTATCTCATTTAAACCAATGGCTGTTGCTGTACCACAGCCGCATCATAAAGTAACCAATCAGCGACCAGTAATTATTTCAAGATGGCGTGTATGTCTACTGAAACTGATAGCTCCGTACCGTGATGCGAAGCAAAAATATCTTAGTTAATCAAGTCGATATCGTTACGGATTTGAAAGGAAACGCGGCCGATACTGAGGAATCAAATTTACAAAAGCTGGAAACGATTGCATTTCTTTAGCTACAATGTATATATAAATCCAGATTCAAGTTTGATGGAACGTGTTTGTTTAGCTGCAATTTCTGTATATGATAAAGACCCCGTATGTGATAGATCGTCTAAAATCGGAAAATATTGCATTTCTGATGCATTTATGAATTTACATGCAAAGCAAGATTCTACGGTTTCCGAAAATTCTTTTTAACTTTTTAAATATTTTGGGAATTACAGATAAGTTAGAATGTGAGGTGAGAATTGATTGCAATTCTGCCAATATTTATTCGTCTGCCGAGATTGGAACGGATAAAACAACAGGATTCTGAATTGATTGCAATTCTGATCAATTATGGGACATTGTATTAAACGTACCAATTCTATGTAACCAAGTACCAGATGTAGGACTTGATTGCAATTCTGAAAATGATTCGAAATCAAAATGTGTATATAATAAAGACGCTTCAAATGTTAGCGAAATCTTGTGAGGTCGACAAATTTTTACAAGGAAAGAAGTTGATCGAGTATGATACGGAGTTGTTGACTGAGATGGACGAGGGAAAGCTGGTTAAGAGAAGCATTGACTTAATCAAGAAATGCAATTTTAGTCCGGCAAGTGTGAAAAGTTTACAAAGAAACGATGCTGTACTGAAACCGATAATAAACTATTTAGAATATGGCGCGTTGCCAAAATTACAGAAAGATGCAAGAAGATTGATTTTACGGTGTGCTGATTATATAATATCCAACGATTTGTTGTATCATGTTCGAAACGACAAGAGTAAACGGACGTCGGACCATAAATCGAGATATCAGTTGGTTTTACCAATTGTGTTGATAAAACCTATTTTGGAGCAGTTTCACGATTCGCCCATGGGAGCACATGGTGGTGTTCAAACGACAATAGATCACACTATTCATCATTGCCTTGGTCTTTGTGAACGGACACACAGGACACTAGCGTAAAGAATTAGTGCGTATATTCGCATTGGTAAACAATGGGATACAGTACTACCTGCTACTTTTCAAATGAACTCGTCAGTAAATACATCGACGAAATACTCTCCATTTGAGGTTGTTTTTGGATCAAGACCAAAATTCCCACTTTGTCCAACGTCACATCAAACTGATTTTTCGAACATAAAAAATGATTTTCATGATTTCATCAACGCACAATCTCAAAAATTGGACTCAATTAGAAATGAAGTGAAAACGAATGCTGAAAAATGACTGAAAGGTACAACAAAATGACCAATCCACTGAAATTGTCCGTCGGTGATTATGTGTATATGCTTGTCGATCCCACCGGCAAGCCCTGAAATTCAAACACAAATACAATGGCCCGTACATTGTTCACTCTATTGTGCCAAACCATCTTGTCAAACTCCGTGACTCAACAACAGGCAAAATATTGAAGAACGACGTTCATCTCGATAGGCTCAAAATAGCTTACGTTAGAGCACCCCAACCAACTGACTATTTTATTTCAAAGGTGCCAACTATATACAAGTCAGAGGAAGACGAGAACGAAGTTTCAGGCCGTTCTACAAGAATTGAACAACGAAATAGTGAGTGCAGGCCCGTCTGTCAAACAACCCTTAAAATTTACGTTGCTCGACTAGAGTAAAGAGAAAACCAGTCCCTTTTACAGCGTCATCTTTTGACAATGATTCCGATTCTTCTGATGACAATTGCACATCTTTATCTGACGCGTACTATAAGATTAAGCAGATCTTGGCTCAAAGAGAAAGAAAATAATGGAAAAAACTGAGTATCGGGTACAATTCAAAGGGGAGCCAGTATAAATTTACTAGTATTTTGATTTATCGTATTGATTCATTTTTTTTTTTACTGTTATCAGAATATTGTCTATATGTTTATGTATTCCGTATTTTTCTAGGATTGTGAAGTGATTGCACTTCTACCAATTATTCCATTATAACGGATATTCGTTAATACTCGTATTTGTTTTACATTTTTCACAATGTTGCTATTTTATATTTGTTCGAAAAGCATTTTTGAATATGTTGTCAATTTATGATTTATTTTTTAAAATCAAAGATAATTCAATCTCATTCAAATGTTTGCACATTATAGTTTAAATCGGAAACTTATTGCTATGAGCTCTCAATTTTTGAAGTTTATATGTATCTTGTAAAGGAACATTTTGTTAAGCTTTCTCTTTCTAAGAGTTAATGTGAAATGACCAGAAATAACCCTTTTATATTTGATGAAAATGGTAGATTTTATAATCTTGTTCCCAGCATGTCTGATGAATATAGCTAACTTTCACTAGATGAATTCTAGAAGGGCCATTTTTATAAGAGTTGGGGACTCTGCTGGTACATTAACGATATCACAACAGTATCCTTTTATAAGTACATGCATAGCATTTTCTTCCGTTGAAATAACTTTATGGCATTTGAAAACCTTTTCCACTCATTAGTTAAACATGAGGTGTAGTAATAATGTTAGTTGCTGTATTTGTATTTTTACGAACATCCAGACCATCGGAAATAAACTGGGTTTATTTTTTCGTGCCGGGGATGTTATGTAGTATTTGGGCATGGTCTCGATGTTCGGTTAAAATTGGCGAGTTATGCCTCTTTGTATGTTATCGATTTCCGTATTTTGACTTTTGTAATGTTTGTAAGTTTTGTGACGTGTCGTTTAGTTGGTTTGGTTTTTCTTTGAGAGAGATGAGAATGACCGCCATTTTGACAACAACGTGTTCATTATCATATGACATTATTTGGTTAAATTGAGGTGGCCAAGCCCCCTCTCCAGACTTACACCCATACCCATACAATATCATGATACAATAACTCCTTAATATCATTGTACTTATTTGATTTGTTTTGCATCAGGGAAAAGTATTTCACTGTTTAAGTTTTAATAACAATAAAGTTCTAGTGCTAATAATTGACATGTGTAAATTAACAAATTACTATATATACATGTACATGTAACATACAAGAATGAATGCATTTCTTGTATTAATTTTCAACAATTGTATCTGCATTTAATTTACATTTCTTTTTTCTTGAATAAATTCAAGAAAAAATCTTGAAAGGCCTTCTTCTCATTCTCCTTTATCAAGCTGAACAAAAACTTTCCGAACTCGGTATACTTCACTGCCCCAATTTTGAAGCATCCGAAGTCGAATCCAACTGTTTGACCCATCGCACTGAGTTCAAGTTTCATACAACCCGACAATCCACCGCTCTCTGACTTGACATTTGAGAAGTTGATACAAGCCTGGACCTCGATACCCTGGACAGGAAATTTGGTGCACTGTTGTGTTGGATTAGATACTAAAAGAATAAAAATAATACTCTGAATTATTTTTAAAGTTTTGTAAATACATTGTAAACAGTGTGCAGAATTTTTAATCAATCAAACGATGGAATGAAAATATCGTTATTTTCTTAGACTCCTACCATGCCTACTAATTTTTAAAAGTTTATCGCTATTATTACTTATAGGTGGTTTTGAAGTTACCCTTTTGGTATTTCTAGCATTTGCCATTGAACGTTTTTGGATATGTATTGGCTATCAACTCCTCTGGCCGTTAACACAACTAAGGGTCGTAACTCAAGGAATTGTGCACATCCTTACACCAAAAGTTTGTATCATGGAATATGTATTACATGTAATTGAAAATAACTACTGTAGTCATACTTACATAATATATGAATTATATTACCCACATGTTTTCAGGTACAATGTATTTCCTAGTTTTTAATCTGGACCTTTTAAATTTTGTTTTGAAATTTGAATTGTGTTGAAATTATATGTAACATATGTATAGAGTGCAGTGATGATCACCATTTGACGAAGCAAACACAACACTGATTCACCTGTCATTTTTTATAAGATGGCGATTAAGAGCACTTGCACTTTTTGGAGCCATAGCCAACATTACATTTATTCACACGTTTGTACTCGTGGAATGTTCTTGTGTTGTAGAAACCATTTTATACATATTCTAACCAGACTCTGCTATTTTACATAATCGGTTACATTAATATCTGGAAAATATTACCTTGCACTTTTGTTTGGAACAATTGAGTACCATCCACAGTTACTGTGACGTCGAAGTCTTGAGCTGATTTTTGATAGCTGATTTTTATACACACTGTAATACATTTAATATTCTTTTTAGAATATAAGAAGATTAATGTTCAGGAGAAATGTAGTCTGTTAATAATATTTTGAGTTAAAGATAACACTAAAATGTTTAAACATGTATAATAGTTTAAATAACAATAGATAGAGATGTAAATCTTAAAACGATGTACTAGTATATTGCGGTAATTATTGACAAAATGACAAATAGCATGCGCTACTTATAAATAAAGTTTCATAACAAAATATGGAACTCCAAGGGAAATGTCATAATCAAAGTCCAAATAACTGGCAAGGTCGGGAGACAAGCAAACACCCAGAACAAACTGGAAAGCAACAGTTACACTCCTGACTTGGTACAGGCATTTTCAAGTTTACGGCATGCCAAACCTCCCACTTATATGACGGTTGCTATAATGCTGGGTTGTTTCCGAAAATGGGTAGCCGTTAAAACAACAGATTCATACGTCACACCAGTAAACTGTGGTCAACATATCTTAAGGAATATCAAGACTATCCTTTATAAATTTTGAAATAGGAACTAAGTTATGCACAACATACGACATACATGTACATTTTCGCTAAAGATAGGATCCATTAAATTCTTATTTTTTTTAAAATCTAGTGACCAAAAATGTCGCAAGGAAACAAGGCAGAAGGTCAGGTAATATTGTGTGACTGACAACGTTCTTCACAAAACAGAAAAATAGATACATGTACCAGTCAATACTTACCCGTTTTTGAAATTCCTTCCGCCGAGAGTGTCTTACAACATGAGCAAGAACTGGCATCGCACTTGCATGTGTCATCATTTAATTTTGTTGCATCAAAACTAAGCACCTCACCGTTAGAGTCTGTCCATTGTAAATTGGCTGTAAAAATATAAATGTTATCGTAGGTACTGTAAGTCACACGGTGAACAAAAATTATAAAAAAGTATAATCGAATACACAAGGGAAGAATATTGGTTGAATGGAGTAGAGTAGGGCTTAATATAATGCAAAATGATATTATAATTTTGGGTGAATTAAAATAAACAAAACACAGTTTAAAATAGTTAAAAATAATCGGTTTTCTTCCGTTTCAGAAATGTTTAAAATAAAACATGACTGAAAAAAAACAACTTCTTACCATAAACGAATGTATCTGTTATCAGGATGACAGCAAGAGCAAAAAATGCATGTATCACCTTCATTGTCCTCCGTTTTGTTTCAGACTGAAGTCACCAGTACCGACCTTTTTATACAGTCGTTCCAGACTTCCTGGTTACACGGAAGAACGACCTCTTATATATTTTAAATTAACGGAAAATCCATTTGAAAATAGGGCATTTTGCAACGCATGAAATAATTTAAATGCCTAATTAACATACTATAATTCAAACTATTTTTTAAATATCCATATAAGGAGAAATATTTAATTATTATATATACAAAGATAAATTGTATTGTTTGCCTGGTTAGCCGGTAAGACAATATTCCTGGTATACTATAACCTTTCTGATATTAATTTATTGAAAAGTACTCTTATAAAAACAAATCTAATTAAGTAATAAAAGTGAAGAGATACATGTATATGGTGAAATACGCGTATGGATTGAAAATGATAGACCCAGAGGTAAAAATGATCCGACTTACTGTGCATATAAATTTTATAAGCGTGAATTTCGGAAACGCAAGCGGATTTCTGAGAAACTTTGGCAAAAGGAAAAATATGAGGCAATTAAGTCTGCAGCTGAAGTAGACATTGAACAGTTTTATAAGAGTGTTCGGCGTATGAAAAAACCTAATTCAACTTTGCGCAAATTAGAATACAAAGGTAACACAGCAATGAACGATGCTGATATATGTGAAATGTGGTCGGACTATTTTCATGACTTGTACTCTTAGCAGGAGGATGCTGAAAACTTATTCCACGCTACTTTTTACGACGATATAGCATCCAAAGTACAAACATACTTATTTTTTAGTAATAATTGAAGAACCGATCGTTATCGATAAAATTAAAGAACAGTTACTTACGGTGGTACAAGCATAGCGCCGGATCCTGATAATATTTGCAATGCGAGGATGTCCCGACCATTTTGAATTCCCGATTTGTGCCGAATTCGTATATCGAATTTTATGTCAAGTCTATTTCAAAATTATTTAAAACGTTTGTTACCCTCAAGATTAAATTTTCTAAAAATGAAATATCAGGTATACAACTGATATTATGGAATGTAAGTGTTTACAAACAAAACTTTTTACATTTCTTTCCTCGTTCTGTACTGAAACAAAAATATGTTGTTGAGAATGAATTATGGTGCTAACTAGAGGCTCCTAAGAGCCTGTATTGCTCACCTGTCCTGAAAAAAGACCACCTAAGCACCTTGTTCCAGTTGGCTAAGTGGTTTCTTAATACTTTTTGCCAAAAATGATTTCGCGGGAGAACTCACATTTTCAAAAATCGATGAACAGGTATACCATTGATAGTCTCATAAGATTATTGGAAATAAAGGAAAGTTTGGCTGCAAATATTTCAATAAAAAATAAGTTATAAGAGAATAAGTATTGAAATTTTGTTCTAAAGATTTAAGTCAGTAAGTTTATACATTTCAGTCGGCCGTCAATCAGGCCAAGTAGATGTGGCCTAAATGTTAAATACAAGTACTCTCAGTGACCGTAAATCGCCTTCTCAAATAGAACGATTGCAGTATAAAATACATGAAATCTAATTTAACACATGAAACAATGACCGAGAACTTTTATTTGAACAAAAATGAAAGGAGTTATACAGATCATAGTACATCCTTCAACATGGGACAAAAGCCCACACTTTATTTCAAGCTCTCAGTTGTCCCATATTAACAAGTTGTGAAGAAATTGTACCGAAACTAAAAAAAATATCTGAAATAAAAAGCATACCCCAATTATAAAAAAACAACACTAAGAAACGTACAAGCAGTGATAAAGGCTGAAGTAAACTTCTACAATTTTGTTTCGTGAAAATGAAGATCATCAATCAAAGCTTTGTCCAAAATATTTAGTGCTATTGTATAGGTGGTGTTATATATATATATTAATTTTCAATTAAAAAATGTGAACAAATTAAAAAATGGAAACAAATCTATTATTTAGAGAAACATTTTATGGTATTAATCCTTTTGCAATTAAACTAACACAAAATGATTTGTAATCCCCAATTTCATAATTAGTTTACACAACACGTACAAATGTGCACCAAAGCAACTAACCCGGTTGCACCAGTCATTAACCCGTGCACACACAAGTAAATAATTGGAGAAAAAGTGTCTAACACGACTGCACAAGTTCTCAATTGGAGTCAGTTCTCGTGCGGACCAGATATTATCTTAGGCGCACAGATTAAAATTCCTCACTAGAATCATATTGTTTATGCTACATGTATAATAACCAATGGATAGCCAATGATCTTCAACGTTTATTACTGTCACAAATTGACAACGAAGGCCAATAACCCTTATTCAAGTGCAATGCGAACGTACCGGTGTTGATGTGCTATATTAGACACTAGTCAGGTTGATGTACATGTACTTAGGTAGTATATGATTACTTATGATATACTGGTATTATGCCTCGACCCATACTGGATCTCGAGCTAAGCGATTCAAAATGGCAGTCTCGGGATGATAATCTGATATGGACTAGGTCATGTATTAATCTATAATTATTTGAAAAAGTTGGAAGAGAATCTAAACAAAACTTTAAAAATAGAGTTATGGTCCACTTTTCAAAATGGTCTGAGAGGGTCGAAGCTTTATTATATATAAGATTGTAAAATCTTTTCACAGCTAATTTTATATAAATATATTTATAAACCCTTGAAATCTACATTAAGGTTTATTTCATGCATCGGTTGAAGTTTAAAAACTTCCTGGGTTAATACTTTATAATCTATGTTATTTAAATGGATACTTAACTTCCTTGTAATATTACTCTTGTACCGTATTGAGTAAAGTGTGTAGAAACAATTATCAATAAGGTTAGAGGGTCACATATAATATTACTATGAATAAGATCGTATTTACAGAAAGTCACACATACACATGTATCCATATGTTATTCATACATTCATTTTTTTTAAACTGAATAAAATGTTAACCCAATCATCATTGGTAATATATCCAAAGAATATAAATGATGATATTGTTTAGCGTTCAAAGGCAAGAAAAATAGCATTCCCGATAAACAAATGTACAAATTTTGTATGCAGGTTGCATTTTTATCAATAATTTGCACGAATATCTCAGTGTTGATTATCATCAAAAGTCAAGAGAAGCTACGACTGTCACCAAGTTTTACCCCCCCTTACCATTCTCGGATACAATTAAATATACCAATATAATGTAATGCACGAGCATTTCAATCTATGTCTTATCAATAGTACCGAAATATGGATTTAAAGTATATATTAATATTTGTTAATTTCTTAAACATTTTATCTCATATTAATCTTTATTAAAAAAATATTCCGACAAAATGAATTTGTTTATGTAAAGAGGCTCAAATGAGCTTGACAGGTTCACTTGGATAATGAAGTAGATAACATAATACCATAATGAATATTGTTCGTATATCAAGGCTTAGCAGACTAGAACCTTCCATACATTTTTACTGGTAATTTTGCTTCATATTACCTTTGTAGTCCTGGAAAAAACTTTTGATTTCACGTAGGCTTCAGGTTCGACTATACAATTATAATCTTATTTTCTACATAGTTTCGGAAAGTACGACGGTCAATATTTCAATTGTTTAAAACTGGCGGGTAACATGTGCTGATAATAATTATTTCTGACCACGAAGCTGATTTACATGTGTGCTGATCCATGTTGTTTAAAAACTTCCTGGGTTAATACTTTATAACGTATGTTATTTAAATGGATACTTAACTTCCTTGTAATATTAATCTTGTGCCGCATTGAGTAAAGTGTGTAGAAACAATTATCAATAAGGTTAGGGGGTCACATATAATATTACTATGAATAAGATCGTATTTACAGAAAGTCACACATACACATGTATCCATATGTTATTCATACATTCATTTTTTTTAAACTGAATAAAATGTTAACCCAATCATCATTGGTCATCTATCAATAGAATAAAAATGATGAATGAATTATTGTTTAGCGTCCAGTGGCAACCAGGTGCATATCAGGACGAGAACATCTTGATATGATAAGAAAACCTTATGGTAACCTACAAAATACATGTAACCACAGTTGAGATATTAGAAAGAGAAATAGCATTCCCGATAAACAAATGTACAAATTTTGTATGCAGGTTGCATTTTTATCAATAATTTGCACGAATATCTCAGTGTTGATTATCATCAAAAGTCACGAGAAGCTACGACTGTCACCAAGTTCTACCCCCCCTTACCATTCTCGGACACAATTAAATATACCAATATGATGTACTGCACGAGCATTTCAATCTATGTCTTATCAATAGTACCGAAATATGGATTTAAAGTATATATTATTATTTTTTAATTTCTTAAACATTTTATCTCATATTAATCTTTAATATAAAAAAACTAGAGGCTCTCAAGAGCCTGTATCGCTCATCTGGATTTTAACTTTTCACCTTGAGCAGACCTAAAAATTTAAATGTTTCAGTCAATTTGGCTGGTTTTTCTATAGGATTCTATGTTAAACTATTTCAGCTGTGGCAGTCATCTTGGTTGACAGTCCAGGTCAACGGATACATTTCTAAAAGAGAACTATCTAAGGACCATTTCTGCTAAGTCTTGTTCCAACTGGCTAAGCGGTTTCAGACAAGAAGATTTTTACATGAATTTTCCTATAGTGTCCAATATTTAACAAAGTTCGGTGTGACAGCCATCTTGGTTGACAATCCGGGTGATCGGACACATTTCTGAAAGAGGACCTCCTAAGGACCAATGCTGCCAAGTCTGGCTCCAATATGTCAAGTGGTTTCAGACAAGAAGATTTTTCAATGACTTTTTTCATAAAGCCCTATGTTAAACTAAGTTCGGCTGTGGCGGCCATCTTGGTTGACAGTCTGAGTCATCCCACAAAATTCTGAAAGAGGACCATCTAAGGACCATTGCTACCAAGTCTAATTCTAATTGGCTTAGTGGTTTCAGACGAGAAGATTTTTGAGTGAATTTCCCATAGGGTCCTATGTTAAACTAAGTTCTGCTGTGGCGGCCATCTTGGTTCACAGTCCACGAAATCAGATAAATTTCTGAAAAAAGACCTCCTAAGGACCAATGCTGCCAAGTCCTGCTCCAATATGTCAAGTGGTTTCAGACAAGATTTTTCAATGAATTTTCTTATAGGGCCCTATGTTTAACTAAGTTCGGTTGTGGCGGCCATCTTGGTTGACAGTCCGGGTCATCGGACACATCTCTGTAAGAGGACCATCTAAGGACCATTGCTGCCAAGTCTGGTTCCAACTGGTCAAGTGGTTTAAGACAAGAAGATTTTTTCAATGAATTTTCCCATAGAGCCCTAGGTCAAACTAACTTCGGCTGTGGGGGCCATCTTGGTTAACAGTCCGGGTCATTGGACATATTTCTGAAAGAGAACCTCCTAAGAACCATGACTGCCAACTTTGGTTCTAACAGGCCTTGTAGTTTCATATAAGAAGATTTTTGAAAGTCACCCCCCTTTTTTTCTATTTTTAGTAACAGCAGCCATGTCGGTTGGAGATCAGGGATGCCAGACATAATTTTGGAAAAGGGCCACCCAAGGTCCATTCCACCAAGGTTTGGTCTCAATTGGCCCAATGGTTTGACAGAAAAAAGATCTTTAAAGGAAAGTTGACGCTGGATGTCGTCTTTAAAGGGCAAAAACTCCTATAAGGGGTCAATCAATGATTTTGGTCATGTTGACTTATTTGTAGATCTTACTTTGTTAAAAATTTTCGCTGTTTACAATTTGTCTTTATCTACAATATTATTCAAGATAATAACCTAAAACTGCAAAATTTGCTTAAAATTAACAATTCAGGGGCAATAACCCAACAAAGGGTTGACCGATTCGTCTGAAAATTTCATGTCAGATAGTTCTTGACCTGATGAACATTTTTATCCCATGTCAGTTTTGCTCTAATTGCTTTTGTTTTTGAGATATAAGACAAAAACTGCAGTTTATCCCTATGTTCTATTTTTAACCATGTCGGCCATGTTGGTTGACAGGCGGGGTCATCGGACACATTTTTAAACTAGATACCTCAATGATGATTGTGGCCAAGTTTGGTTATATTTGGCCCAGTAGTTTCAGAGGAGAAGATTTTTGTAAAAGTTAGACGACGACGACGACGACGGACGACGGACGCCGGACGCCAAGTGATGAAAAAAGCTCACTTGACCTTTCAGGTAGATCAGCTTCCTTTGTTGGTTTTATCAGTGTGTAAATTTTGAAATGAAGGTTACGGAAAAATGAGAAGTAAAACTTTTTTTTAAAATGGCCAATACTATGTTTAATTTATGACATGTGTCATATCCATTGAAATTCTACATTAAGGTGATAACTGGTCCCAGAATTGGGTCACTGCAATGCATTTTCCACAACATTTTGATATAAGTAACCATTTTCGTTGCTATGGGTATCCAAGAAAAAAAATTTGAAGAAATCGTTTAGTTCTCCCGATAGGTACAACTTTTAGATTCTTTTTATATATACACATTTGGGTCTAAAAACCAAAATAAAGAGAAGATTGTGCATGACATGCAGATGCAACTTTTATATTTTGTGGCTAAAATTCAACTCAAAATAACAATTGTGTAGTACTACTTCAATGCAAACGTATGTGCCACTAGTTAGCTGCCACCGATCAACACCAAATAAGGAATATACCTTGAGGGTCTCATGTATTTTAAAACCCCTTTTAAAACTGAAAAATTTCAGTGATTAATATCATGGTAAAAGTGTGGTGTCTTATACATTTTATTTCAAATAACAAAAGATGGTCTCTGATAGAAACAGAGTTTGAAGAAAAAATATAGAAGATTTTCAAACCGATCCAGTTCGAAAGTTTATTGTGTAAATATAGTTTTGATATCACTTGTAATTTTTCTAATTAATGTGCTTTTCGTTGAAGAGTGTGAGTATGCTGGTGCTTTCGTGTTTATTAAGCCGATTTTTGTTTTAGCTGACAGAAATAAACCACTATTTGTTGTTTATCCCAATTAGAATACCTATAAATGCTCCAACAGTGAAAGATGCATAAAATAATGTAACCTTGTGAGTCTCTGGTATTTATTTAAGACATTAGAACATTTAATTTACTTACGAGCAATGAGCAAATAGACAGGAAGCATTACTATGCTTCGTTACAAACAAATTTTATATTTCCATATATTCAGTGTATCTCAATTTTACTCTTACGAAAACTAATAATGAAAGATGAGAAAGCGTAAATGTCCAAGACAATTTCTTTCCAATAATGGCATGTAGTGTGTTCTTTGTACATCATAAGGAATCTTATTTAGGTTTTTGGTCATTCTGCTTTCCCATTTTGAGACTACCGAAAAACATGACGAAAGAATTGTATTCTTTTTGTCTTATCATTTTCAGAAGAAAGCCGCCGAATTCTTCATATTTTTGTGTTTGTCCTCCAATTTTGAAGCATCCAAAGTCAACAGTTTTTGAGCGGCCCATTGCACTGGCTTGTAAAGTCATACATCCTGATAAGCCACCACTCTCAACCTTGACATTCTTGAAGTTGATACACGCCTTGACCTTGTATCCCCGAATCGGAATGGTGGTGCACTCTGGTGGTGGATTTGATGCTGAAACAGAAGTAAATTGTCAAATTAAAAATATTACAATAAATAAAAGCATATATATGTAATAATGCCAAACTGATGTATACAATGAGGATCCCAAATTTATATTTTTATCTTTATTCTCTGTTTAGCATTTTCGTCAAACGCTACAAAGCTATAACGAAAAACACAATAAGGCGAAATCGGGTGGCTTCCATACTAATGATAAAAAAGTATGTATTGGGCAAAATGATCACACGAGCTACCATTTTTATCTTTTCTTTTCATAACTTTTTCAATTTACCATAGACCAAATACATTTACAACAAAGCAATTTGATAGTGCATGATGACACTCTGGCCTGGTAAATCCATCTTAAAAGTTTTTATTTTAATATTTTTCTTTCATGTTACCTGGTACTTTCCCTTGAAACATCGGTTTGCCATCCACAGATACACTGATGTCAAATGATGTTGCTGATTTCTGATAGTTGATTTTAATGCACACTAGAAATAAGAAATAAAGGTTATCATTCGTTGATTGTTTCGTGTTGAATTAGCAATTTTCAACTCAATAGTCAATAGTGTTCTAGATAACTTATTAGAAATAATATTTCAAATTTTGATGATAAAATAAAAAGACATCTGTTAGGAACACTTCAAGCTTTCAACCATTTTATCTTGTATGTTCTTTTCTACTATTACATGTAGCACATTCACCGAACGAATGGAGTTGTACTGAAAATGCCACATGTATTAATTTATTACTATTTATAGTTACGCACGAATTATCAGTTTTTCTCTATTATTCCCCTTTATTTTAAATTTTTCTAACATGGATTGAGAAACGAGTTATACCAAGTCTCTGCTTGGCGCGTGGAAGATCAGCCCTTATAGTGGCATTTCAGCCTATATTTTTTCTAATATCTACACTTGAGTTTTAACGAACGAGGGGTGTTGCTCCCCATCAATATCCCCATCCGGAGGACTAGAATGTGTTATGGACACCATCTTCACAAATGTTGTCTAGCATGGCGTCGCAAATTTAATACTAGTACCTGAAATATTCATCTAGAGTGAGAACTGAACAAGAAACATTTGACCTCGCAGTCCAATGCGCTGACCATTACACTATTCCCTAATTCCAATTACACTTAACCACTACAATATTTGCTTTCTATTTCTGCATAATTGGACTTTCATATGGTACCAATTTCCCGTTGTTTCTTCATGCACAGAGAAATGAATAGGTAGTATAAATGTAAAAATCAGTTATTCCCAATACTGAGGTAATAATTACCTGTTTTAGTTACTCCGCCTGCGGAAGCTGTCTTGCAGCATGAACATGAAGAGCTGTCACATTTGCATGGGCCGTCTTTAATGTTTGTTGTCACATCGTCGACTTCACGTAGATCAGCTGTGTGAAAATGAATGTTCATGTATGTAAACATTGATAAAAGATTTAACGTAAAAAGGGAAGTAAACTTAAATAGAGAAATTATTTAAACGCACACATTTTTCTTTAAATAGGGTTACGTACATTAAAATGCCGAATTTATGGTTCAGCACATATTTTGGGTCCTTATTATCAGCAAGTGTATTTAAAAGATCACCTTCCAACGAACGAACCAAGTAAAGTGTAAGAAACCTCAAAAACCATGTGTTAATGTTTTTTTATTTATGAGAACATATTGATTACAATTTAAAGATGACACTTTACCAAATAAATGAGTATATAATACCCAGGATTTTAAAAACTTAATGTTATTATATATTATTTTATGAGCTCTCTCTCACCACTGACAAAAAAAAATGACTGAAAAGACCAATAGTCAGTCGTTTTTTAACTGCAATGGACATTTTGTGACTGTAAATGACTGCAGAAATAGTTGCAAATGACTACAAACGGTGTGTTTTGCTGCTTTGGTTGAAATATGACTGCCTCAACCTTTTTTAGCGTTGGGTCAGACACATTTTAACTGACACAGCTCTTAGTGAGGTTAAATTTGAAAAGCTACTTGGTATTTATATAGACAAAAATATGTCAAGGATCAACACATTGATAAAGTTAATAGTTCTTTCATTTCTTCTAGAATATTTTTACTTGCAAGACTTAAATCATATATTCCAAAGGAAGGGTTATGTTTATTTTATAATGGTTATATCCTTTCATCGTTTGACTACTATTGTACAATATGGAGTGAAACCTCCAAAGGAAACATTGATAAATTATGTAAACCCCAAAAAAGAGCTGCTCGTGTAATAATGAATACCAATTTTGATGCTCCATCTAAACCTCTCTTTAGGGTATAAATCCATAAATAATATTGCTCCTGATTATCTATGCGATATATTCAAATCTAGTACAAACCAATATTCATTGCGCTCTACAAAATCTGGTTGTCTTTTTGTACCTAGACCAAATACAAATTGTATGAAGAAAACATTTCTCTATACAGGCACAATATTATGGAATAATATTCCTTTGCCAATAAAAAATACAAATAATGTTGAAATATTTAAGCGAAGGTTCTCTGAACATCTTTTCTTAAAGCAAAGTACATGTAGTTAAAAATGTTAATGTATTTGTTGTTATTTTAACCAAGAAGAAATTTACTTGTTCATAATTTAATTGTATAGACTAACTAAATTTGTTGTGTATATAACATATTTCATATTTTTGTTGTAAATATTTAATAGTGAGTTAATTTATTGTATCGAGGGCCACAGGGATGATTATTATTGTATACTTAATGTTGTTATACTCTTTAAATAAAGTATTTAATATTAATATTATTATTATTATTATTATTATTATTATTACCTTGTGGCAGAAAAATCTATTTGTGACAACCTTTTAAAGTTGTAACATGTATATATTGTTCATGTCGGTTTTCCTTTGCAGTTAAAAAACGACTGACATTAGTCTTTTCAGTCAGTAGTGTCTCACACGCACATCCCATAACAACCTAAGCACCAAAGGAACGGTAAAATAAGTGGTTTTTTTCTGTTTTCTGCGACTCGTATCTACCCAATTTGGTCTAACCATGGCACTAGAATGTCATTGTTGACCTTTCGTGTTATCAATTTTGTTTTGGGGTTAACGTTTTAACTACAAATGTATAACTTCCATAATTTTGATCTTAAAGATGATAAAGAAACAAATCAGTATATTTTGAATCCATTAACACTCCAGCAAGTAGAAAACACTGGTTCCTTTTTAAAACGGTCATTTTATTGATTAAGATTATGTATGTTTATATGTTCATACTTACTAGTATGTATTTTGTTTATGTGTGTCACAAATCAATATGATTTATATGACAATAAAATTTGATTTGATTATTTCTTGTATTAAACTCATATTGGTGTAACACTAATATAAAGCACACTGTAAAAAGGTCAAAGTCAACTATTATCTACACTTTCTAAAGAAGGACGGTCATTTTAAAAACTTCGCCTAATGCCTTTTACATAGCCTGCTATGTGGTCTCTTAGGATTTGATAATAATAAGAGGCAACTAATTTTCATGTGACAATAGAATGATTTTGGTTCTGAGTGACAGAATTCCAAAGTGATACAAAATGATTGGCATTTGAACTTAATCGCCAATATACACGACCTCTGCAGGTAAAAAACTTGAACGTATTAATGGTTAAGCGTAAAATGTCTGTTGGTAACATTATCGTTTACGATAAAAGGTAGGTAATATTTAAGATTAAAATGAAATGGTTATGAGTGAAACAAATACAGGGGAAAGTTGCACTACTACTTTCATAATTCTGGCTGAAACTATATATGACTTCATACTAGAAAGTTTATAGTCTACAATCAGTTTACATTAACATAGAATAATTAAATGTTTAATACTAAATATATTGTTTTGTCTTGATTATAATAATAATAGTTCAACTAATCTTGAAATTAGAATACCTACAAACATTTGTATAACAATTTCGTTGGCGACGACTATTGTTACGTCACTTCCTAGAGTGAAATATGACTTGAGATTTCACTGATTCAAATATCGAATTTGATTTCACCACACACAATGTAATAGCAATCGTTAAGCTTGACAGTGCACCTACAACATGTGCATGTATATACACGCTATTCTTTTGATGCTTGTTAGAGACCGAACGGCAAGTACATTTGTACGACGAATCATATTTGAATTTAAAATGATCATAAAGTGTTTGTCCGTTTAAGTGACGTGCAATTCCTTGTAAGAAAAAAGACAAGAAAACAATATGTAATCTTACCAGACACACGAGAATCTGTGGAAATAGCGAAAACAGCAACCCATGACAAAATGATTATAGTGGTCTTCATTTTCGATATTTCAGTGTCCTTCAGTTGCCAGTTTGACGCTTCTTTTTAAATCGGATATTTATCTATAAAAATTCCCAAAATATTCTTCCTTTATCATATGGGAAAATGATTTTCTTTTGATATGAAAAAATAATTTCCTGTAGATGTTTGAAGGGAAATAATTTGTTTTATAATTTATGTCGGTATGATCCGCGTATATCTGAGATATGATCATTAATACTGAAAACAACCGCCACAATATACAGACATATAACATATATTTTGTTGTGTTCATGATCAATGAAAAAATGCTCTTCAAAGGCAGTGAATAGGGTATGTAAAAGTGACAACATTTTATTAAATTATGTGGTAAAAAATGCAAATATAATTCAATACCTGCTGTACATTTCAGTGTAAGAATTAGGTTTACAGCTAAATCAAACAGATGTAAAAACTGTCAAACTAATAAAAAACATATTTTTTTTTTATTTCATAGTTTCTAGATACATGTAGTTTTCACCTGATAGATATTCTTACTATAAAGATGTTTCTGGTAAGTTTTACACACCCATGAAATTGCATTACTATTTCGGTTTTGTCAAATTAAGACTATTTTGACTTCGTGTTGTTTCAATGTATATGGATGTTCTTGTGTATTTGTGACCGGAATAAGAAGATTCCGTTAATTAACCTGTATTTTTTATTTTAATTTTCCTGTTATCTTCTGTTACTTGTAGTGAATACACAAGCGATACCTTTTAAAGTTTATCTGTATCATTAAACACCTTATCTAATGTCATAGTAAAACTCCTGTAGATTTATTTGACACTCATTCTTAAGACTTGTGCTGGACCCTATATGTACAAAGATTTCTCTGTGTTTTTCAATTGGATTTTGCATATTTTGCAAGGAATAATGAACAAAAAAAAACATTCAATAAAAGAGAGACCTTAGGTCCTGGATATTTTTTCATGGAATCCAAGAGTCTGGATGTTTCGTATGCGCGCAACACTTTACAAAAATGTACAATAATAATTATTTTAATCTACATGTAGGTGAAATTCAATCTTGACATTTTCACCACATTTTTTTAATCTGTCTGTTTTCACCAAATTTTGAAGTCTCGCTTTTTTCAATTTCCTTTCTTGCCTCTTCATAAAGTTTTCTTTTGAAACAAATGAACTTAATATTATTCCCATTTGGATATAGCAACCAGAACTTATGTAGTTTAGGTTTTGTGGATTTGTTTTTTTCATTTTCCTTTTCTTTTTGTTTGAGAGGTACATGCATCGTCTTTCTGTATGTTTATCCCTGGACTTTCGAAATTGTTAACTCCTCTAGATCTGTCTGTCTGTCTGTCCAACTGGCCGTTGCATTTTTCTTGCGAACTACACTCACTCTATCATTTTTCACTTTATATATCTTATTTCTATACAGTTTTGTCGTATCCTGTGAATAAATGTGCAAAAAAGTTTTAGAATTTTACTGTTTAAAGATTGGGGCCCATAAGGGCGAATTTCGTTTGAATTTTCATTGTCATACATGTATAATAGGGATTTATAATTTTGATTTTCAAAAACTGGGGAATACAGGTGTCGAATTTCTAAAATTGTGAATTTAATCTTTAAAACTCCTCTTTAATTTTCCACTTTGTGTATTTTATTTCTATAATAAGTTGTTTATTTATTTGTTTGTTTATTTTTACATGTACGTCTCATAACAAAATGTTAATAGGTAATTATTGTGAAAATATTATCCAATATACAGGAAAACCACCACCTTTCCATTTTTACAACAAGAAGATTTTATATCAGTTTTATGGTATCCACTGAACGTCAGTGAGGGGACGTGGACATGCATTTGCAATTTGTATAGTTTACTAATATTAGCACAATTCAAATATGATTTTAAGTTTCTTCCTTATATTTTCAAGTACATTATCATTACATCCGACTGTATGTATTTCGTTATTTCCTACGCACTATTTCCTTATGAATTTACGAAAAAAACTTCCTGTATTATAATCTGATTTCCGTTGTGATCACAAGGTTTGATCATGGTATTATTACTCACACATACAATGTAATCGAAAGGTCAGAGGTCGAGCAAAATGTCCACGAGGACATACCTCTGTGTCTATACCTAACAGAGGGAAAATAATTTGAATTATTTTCTTTCTTTTTTGTTCTTGGAATTATAACTAAACAGTTATACTGAAATAATTCATTGATTGCCATGGTACTATAGACACCTACATTTATTAGAAAGTATTAAACTACAGGCTTTTGTTTGAGAAAAAAAATACTATATATGCCAAGAGCTCATGGCATTTATAGTAATTTATTTTTCTGAGACAAGATCCTGTATATTAAACGTATTATAAGTGGAACAATTTCTTATCCCTTTTCTTTCAAACGAAAGTTCAGGAGTCTTATTGTATAAGTCCGTCCAACTTCTATATACACGCTTTTGTATTATGCACACAAGAAAAGTAAAGATTCCTGTAAATTACTTCTTCCAATAAAAAAAATATATACCGGTGGACCTTTGATTAAGATGAAACAGGGGAAGTATTATGTAGCAGTCTTTATAAGAATAATACGTTTTTAAGTATATTTTATTCGCCCCAAACAGTCGACATATTATTAATTTTGTCATTAATAATCACTCTACATGTGTTGTATACTGGCTAGTCTTGAGTGATAATTAACATATACACATGTAATATAATTATGCTCCCTTTTAACAACTAATTAGAATTTTTATTATATTTTATTATATATATATACACACACTTCTAAAGTAATAACCAACGTTCTAACTTACTAGCTGTTGGACCGATAATAAATTAACGATACAATGCAAACTAAAAAATAAATAAACGTCTAAAAAGTTGCAAAACAACATAAAAATAAAACAAATCTTTGGCTGTTGTGTGATTTTAAAGCTCTGTGTAGATATCATCTGGCAACAAGTCTGATGAAGACATCTTGCCATTACGAGCCGATATCACTAGCAAGATGTCTTCATCAACTGGTCAATTTCAGGCTTGTTCAGACAAAAGATGTAAGACTTGTTGCCAGATGATATGTACACAGAGCTTTAAAAGTCACATAACGACCAAAGATTAACAAGTATTTTGCAATGTGATCTGCAAATCAAGCAATGTGATCTACATGTTGGAGTGTGGGATTTGTAATCTGCAGTACATTGGAGAAAGTAAGCAAGCTTTCAATAAAAGAATGAACGGCCATAGAAGTGATCTAATAAAGAGAGACTTTATATAGCCAGCACTTTCGGTCGACTGGACACAATCCTTGGGACTTTGGTAAAATGAAAGTTTCTATTGTAGAATAAAATTTGAATTGGAGTGATCAAGAAAGGCAGACAAGAGAAATCTTTCTGGATGAAAGAACTAGGCACCTTATATCCAAGGGGAATAAATAAAAAGAAATAAATTTATTTGTTAATTGATACAGAGATTGAAAACTCCTTTTTTATTGTTATTTCTAAGTGCTTTATTTATTTTTTCGTGTACTTTTTCATTTGTTATGATGTTATAATTCTGTGACATAATTCTCTTCCTTATGTTAAGGGATTAATAACCTGTATTATTTTAATTTTTATTCACATGCATTGCTACACATGAGGACGATCAAGATTAGCCATATTGTTTTCTACATGTAATTAAATTTTTCTACATGTAATTAATTAGTCATTTCGGTACGCGACAGCACAGATGAAGGCTGTCAGTGTTCCGAAAACCTCTCTAAGTTTGAATTATTGTTATAATTGAAAATTTTATTTGTTTTAATTTGATGTTGCAACATTTTAGATGCTTATATATATATATATATATATATATATATATATATATATATATATATATATATATATATATATATATATAAAGAATATGGAGGTTCCACATCTGGCGACAATGCTAATTAAGAGACAATAACAAAACAAAAGAAAGTGTAGGATAATTATAAAAATTTCCTTATAAAGTGGATGGTTGTACGTACTAATTATGATCTCATTGACACTGATGCTGTTGAATGGTCACGTGACTGAATCGTTTTCACGAATATTTTAAATATTATTTTTAGTAACAAATTATAGCAACAAAATTCCAAAAAGTTATACCATATTCAGTTATGAGATATATTTGCATTAACGGGTTATCTCTTCTTTTTTTTGCATGAATAAAATGCAACTATAGATTTTATATGAAGAATTACATGTAAATCTCTGTTTACGATTGTGTTCTAAAGAAAATATCAAAAATAAAAAATTGTAGACTTCCATCCGCAAAATTCTTAATTAGACTGGTACTTAAATGATTGTCCGAATTTTACCGTTGACTTGTAAGCTCAAATGCAAAATATTGTGTAGTTCATTTTGAAATTTATACGGAAAAGAATGCACGGTACTCAGATGAATAGAAATAAACTTAGTCTTTAATATTTTTAAAATTCATGTATAAAGTCAAAATACATAAAGTATGATTTAAAGTATTAAGCAAAATTAAAAAATAATAGAAAAACGAAGGGTTCATTCCTTGTATTGCACATGGTAGATTTTTAAGCTGAAATTTTGCTTCCTATTTCGGTATTTTTGGTTATGAGTACTTCTTGTTTAAATAAGTTTGGGTTTTTGGTCTTCCAAATGTTTCGGTTTTAATGCTGCTGATGAGAGGTAACTCCTTGAAATGCGTCGTATACAGCATAGTATAAATTTACTATATCTTATATAAGTATCTTTGGATTGTTATTTTAAAGAACCTTAAAAAAATCAAAAAATGATATTCATATATTATTGTGAATCTACAAAGTAGGCAAGGTTAATTCTTGCAATGTATGTACATGTTGTAATGGTCCGAGATTTCTTTGACGTCAAACGAACTTTCATTGATAAGCTTGGGTCTGCAGCTGTCTCATTAAGGGGTGTTTAACGACTTATATTCTTACAGAATTTTATTAGGAAAAAAATGGAGGTACGAGTTTTAATCATTGCTCATTGTAAAATATGAATGGAAACAGTGGGTTCATTTCAGAAATGTATAGTATTTACAATATGGCATTTCATTTAACTGTTTTTGTTATTGAACTTTGTAGGTTCTGTTCGGTTCTATGAAATCCTTTTTAAACCTGAAAATTATTCTCATCCAGATGAGAGAAGATATTTGTTTCATCATTCTCTAGAAACAATGTATCCAGCTCCTCGCCTCTATCCACTCTCGAAAAGAGCTGTCTTCGCCATAGATCAATGAGGATGTTGTTTAACTTCTTTTTACGACAGTCACCAGTAGTGCTAGAGAGACAAGACAATGTTACGAAAGGCTTGATGGTTGTGTCATCCCTAGGGAACGGAATTTTGAAACATCCAATATCTAGTTTGATAACCTTCGTGGAAACTAACTTAGCAGTAAATCTTATACAGCCAGACACTCCATCCTTTGCCAGTTGCATGTTGTAGAACTGAATACACGCTTTTGCAAGTTTCTTCAAGAGTGGAATCTTGAGACAGATTGGTGGTGGATTTTTGACTAAAATTAAAATTCATAAATCATATATCTTACTAAAACCAAACCAAGGCAATACAGTTAGAATAAAGTTCAGGGTTCGTTTTGTAACGGATTTAAATGAATTCTACTTCAATAAAATTTACGATTTGTTACATGCAAATCTGGATCGTGTGATCTGGTTTGTTAAATTAATATGAAGCCATTTTACACTGTTATATTTAATCGTCTAACAAGAAGTATCTTAGAAGATTACAAGTATATCTGCTACATATAAGTTGGAAATTAATTTAATTGTACACCTACCTGATATTTCTTTCGTAAAGACGATTTTACCGTCTAATGAGAGTGTGATCTTCAGTCCTGTCTCTTGTTTAAGATACGTCACATTCAAACACACTAAAAACAAAAAATACTGTCTTGTTTCTTCATATTCTACTACGCAGTCATGTACCCAGACGACACTTTTAAAAATAAATGCGAATGATATAGGAAAACATCGCTTAAGTTCAAATATTGACAACTTTGTTTATGTAATTCTATTTTGCTTCCAAGACCAGCATTAAGTTCACGGATCTTCAGGTACGGTGCAAAATCCAGTGATTCACTCTAGATAGAAAGTCAGAAAAAAAAGCCATCTTACCAGATGAGGAAAGATTAAAACGATGATGATTCTAATTTTGATAAATAAATCTGTCTTTATTGAAAAAGTATATGAACTATTTATTCTCTTTTATTTACATTGAGTCTTCTTGATTTCAAAATTAGTTGAGGATACACTAGTAATTAAAAAAGACACAGTTAGCCGAACAATAATAAAACAAGCAAACTAGAGTAATGATAAATCACAGTTTGATTTGTTTTAATATTAGATTTACTGTTAAAGTAAAACGAATAAACGGTATATAGCCAAAATATATAATCAAAATTTAAAGTGAAAAATATCCAACAATTCAAAAAATTTAATATATATATTACAGAGTGTGATGTGTATTATCCATTGTTCATTCATTATCTGCAAGTTTAAACTTTTGCCAAAAGATACAAAGACCTAGTTTAAAACAGTACTATTTTTGCTACTTACAATTTTATATCTCACAGAGTAAATTTAGCACTAAAATCTATGACAAAGGAGACGATCTTTCGTTTTCCCTTTACTGACGACATGTCATTATGAGGTAATCATTTATAATTTACGTATCACGGTTGCTTTCCTATATTGTTGCCTTTTTCATTGAAAAAGAAGCCTTATTTTACTTTAGGGGACCCGCTCCTTTAGGGATAGGGTTTGGTTAGGGTTAGTGTTTAGGTTAGCGTTAGGGTAGGGTTAGGGTTTAGAGTTAGCATAGAATACCCCATATGAAGTGGGTCCCCTAAAGTAAAAGAAGGTCAAACATCACTTTGTTTTAAACTGATTACTAATATAATGACTTCGATACAATTGACAAGAATTAGAAATGTTCATAAGGGTTGAAACAATATATGTCTCGTTTAAGGATACTGGAATTTATTTACTTTACACAAAAGGAGTAACTCTTTTTGTAACACTTATGATGAGGTACGAGCAGATGTTCATGATTAAAGAATGTAGAGCGAAACTTAAAAAAAATTGTTACGTCCAATTTCCCTATATCAGTTCATTTTTAGACATACCTAATTTGTTCAAGTGGATTGCTTTAATATGGATAGTCTGACAGCATCCACAGGATCCACTGGAACATTTACAACTTCCATCATCAGGAAATTGTTCAAACTCCGATAAAATATTCTCATTTGGATCACTTAAATCTGAAATACGAAAAAAACAATTCCTTAATGAGACAACATGCATCTGACACATGTAAGCACATTGCACTGACATGACTTTTATCTAAGTACAAAAGGACCATAATTTACATAAATGAGGTTCTATGATCAAGTTACGTTTCGCTCTTGCTTATACCATTACTCCAGAAATTTTACGGTAACCTTCATGAATTGAATGTTTAATGCGAAAATTCTACCTATGATTACATTAGACGGTCCTTACTATGTGATGGTGCCGTTAATTGAGCAAGACAAACCTCAAATGTTTTATCAATGATTAATCTATTCGTATTCTCATAAACAGGGACAAATAGAATATCAAAATATGTTGGAACTTGATTTAATTTAAAGTAGATTACAATTTTGCTTGTAATACAATTCTTTGATACCAATTTTGATGCAAAATATGTGCACATTACGTCGATTTACGACTCAACAGTTCTTCTCAAGGCCTAAAACCTTGAAATCGAAATCAGTAATCCAAAAAATTTTAACAGATATAAAAAAGAATGGGTGTTAAAGGAGTACTTGTAAAGTAAAATAAATAAATGAATAAATCACCCCATAAGTGTAGTTTGTAAAAGTCTTCAATTTTTTTTATGAATAACTTATGGCTTTAAGATATCATAACTGTATCGAACAATAATCTAAGTACATCAGACATTCTAAAGAAAAAAATTCAAGTAAAGTCTATACAGTTTCGAATCGAAAGCTCACAATAGACTATATATACGATACCTTGGACAGGTGTATCTCCTCTTATAACCGTGACTGATAAGGCCACCAACACAAAAACTAAGCAAACTGAACAATCCATTGTTATGTAACATGGAAGTACTAACGAAGGAAATATTTATATATAAGTATTATGATTCATAAGTAACGATGGGAGGAAATTCATGTGATCTACCAAGTTAAATTGAATCAGTTTTTCAGGAAACAGTTCTAAAATCGATCAATAAAAGAAAGGTAAAGTGTGTTTGATGCATTTACACATTCGGCGAGGTTGTATTTTAGGGGGAGTTTACAGCTTTCGGAATAAAATTTGCTAAAAATTATATTAAAAATAAATTAAATTAAATTTATGTCTGTTAAAATCTTTTATTTAAGAGTGGTTGGCATAAAATTAAGCTTTAAGTCTCACTACCATCACCTAGGTGGCAAATCAAATATTACACATAAATATCAGATGCTCCCAAAATACTCATAATGAAGTCAATGGTCTTTGTTAGGCCTCTGAAAAATGATACCATTAAAAGATTGATTGATTTGTTTTGGCTTAACGTCCAGTGGCAAATACTTAATGCTTCTTCAGGACGAGAACCAGTTCAACAATTTATTCAATAATTAAAATAGGGGTGGGACGGGACACAAGGGGGAACCAATTTTGAGTGCCATTGTAAAAGGAGGATGGTAGGCTAGGGTCGGATAATTTAGCCTTCTGTAGCGGCCATCAACCTACTATCTTTTGAAAACTACAGAAAGGGTCTTTAGCGTGCATTCTCCAAACACGAAACCCTAATCTAAGTAAATACAGTTCACATACGGGGTTAGAGTTAGCTCTTGAATAAAGTTCATTCATTGTACACGTGTATGGTTGAAAGTTTTTTGTGGATATGGATTTACAAATTATAAAATTGAAACTGATTTGGGAAAACCTGGAATTATTGTGGAAGGATATTCTTTCCGAAAAGAGTCTATTTTGAAATGTGAACAATTTTCTTGGCGATGTACTTTAAAAATGTAAGGCTTAATTAAGAACCGATTTAGTTTGTACTAAGGTGCTTTCTGAAACCTCAGAGTATAATCATGAAATTTACGAGCGCGAAGTTGAGAGGAATATTATGAAAAAAACAGAGTGAAAAAAGCTGTTGAAGACATTTCTGTCAGGTCGTCTAAAGTAATAAGAACTGAACATATTATTTTTACTTCGCTTCTTAATCTTTCTTCTTCAGTCACTTTTTGTTGGCGGGTGTTCTCGGAGATGGCTGACCCGATGAAAAAGAAACTTTACATAAATATAGGCACTATTAGCAGATTTGCAGGCTTATTTTAAAATTTTCAAAATGGTCGCAATTAAATATTCTAGCGTAGAAAAGGTCAGCACCATCGAAAATGGTATAGACGACCACTTTGAAATTCACAGATGGCCGCCATTTCCAAAATTCCCGCCGTCTAAGTTGAAAAAATCGAGAAACAAATTTAAAATTCCAAACAATTCCTACTCGCGTAAAAATTTATATTTGGAGCTAGAGCGGCAATGGGAGGACGAGGGGGGGGGGGGGGGGGGGGGGCATCTGTTAAGCTGTGCATAACAATCAGTACTATTTTTGTAATTTGTTCTTAATCGTTAAAAAGAATCTTTCAATTTTCACGGGTGTTGTTGTCTAACATAAACACAATCAGCGGTACCAGTCATCGTCTATTTTTTTTAGTAATTTGACTCCAAAGGGCTATCGACGGTTTTTTTTTTAGAAATAAAAAAAAAAGTAATTTTGCTCAACAAAACGGGCAAAAAGTTGTCATAGCCTAGATTCCAATCCTTATCTATGTATCGTTTGTATGTGAAGTCAACACACTATGGTTGCTTGTGTTTCTAGTCCCGGTGGTCCAACAAAAATGGATTCCAGCACTAAAAACAGAACCATAAAAAATTATGGAAAAAAATATCCTCTTCAAAAAACTAATTAGCTGGACTGTGTTCTTTTCAAAATTGCTTTTGGACTTTAATTGGACCAATATGGCGCTATTACTAAGAATAGAAAATTCTGAAAAAATCAATAAAATTGTTTTTGAAAAATCTTCTCCTCTGAATCTACTGGACAAAATAATTCAAGCAAGTTTTTAATTCAATCATGCAAAAAATGGTTTCATGGAAACTTTATAAATTTTCTAAAATTATGAATAATGGGTCGGGATATCCCTATTTTTACAAGCATTGCATACCGAGGTTTTGATAATTTTTGTATTTTATAAAACATTTTAAGAGAATATTAACTAATGGACGAAGACACTATTAAACTGATTTATCTGATAATAAATGTCACATAGAGGTAAGGCTTGAAAAAAATCCTTCATTTGATATATAGAAAATAATACATGGCAAAATCCGTATCACACGCCGTATCATTTCGAGAAACCAATATAAGCCCGAGGGCTTTTAGGCCCGAGGTTTGATATTGGTCGAGGGTTATACGCCATGTAGTGGGATAATCCTTAGCTGTTTTACATGAAATAAGTTGGAATATATCTAGTTGTTTTATATATAACATGTCAGAATTCATTGTTTTCGCATGTTATGCTGACATCCATGAAAGAAAATTATCTTTAACAATTTGAAAATGTCGACATTTAAAGTAAACTTCTTGAAAGCTATCCACATGTTGAAATAAACTTTGTTATAAGATGTCGACATGTCGGAAGACACGGAAATCCTTTCGATAAGTTGAACTCTGATGAATATCGGTTGGAGACATTTTTTCCGAAACGTAATGAATAAAAAAGAGATCGAGATAGCCATTCCTGTTATTAAGATAATACGTTGCACTAGCACAATGTTCTTATATAAAATAAAACAGAAATATGTTATTCATTAACTTAAGGAAAGAAAAAAAAAACAAAAAAAAAAAAAACAAAAAAACAAAAATCAAAAAGGGGGTCCTTTACCCGAGTACCCGTGAATTTGATCAATAGTTCAGAAGTAACGTAAAGAAATGCCAAAGGGATATTCGAAGGAGGGGAAAATCTAAAATAAATAACGAATCAGGAGAACAACGAAGACAAGACCAAAACAATACAAACACTACACTTAAAAACTAAAAACATATCAAGAACATGGACCATATCCCCCACCATCACCACTATTTTCATTAATACTTTTTGGACGCTCATATCTGATTAAGAATAACTATTTATTTCGTCATGACATAGAAAAATAGAAATTATATAGATCTTGGACCACTTTACATGTACAAAAGAATTTGTATGTTTATCTTGTTATCTAAAAAAGGCGTACCATATGCGCTCTATACAAATGACAATAAAAAAATGTTCTTTTAAAGTACGATTCTCTCGTCGTGTGCCTAATCAAAGTGACGTCACATGATCACAGTCGAAATATGAATTATTAAAAATGTTACCAATGTTTTCAACCAATCAAAACACAAGAAGTCATTCAATTATTAACAAGTAGCTCCATATTCTTGAAAAAAAAATCACTTTCAAGGTCGAGGGGTGGCACTTCCATTATCAGTGACGATAGGGAATAGCCGCTTTATTAGGTAAGTGATAGGTTGCATATTTCAGACGAAGTATATGATAAGACCTATACTATTTACGAAAATATAGGAATATATATTTTTATACTCCCACTATGGTATATAGTCTTCATATTGTCCGTCCGTACATACTTGCTTCCCTTCATGTACGTCCGTCCGAATATTTCTCCTTAATCAGTGAATGAATTTTAATGAAACCTTCGTTAAGGGATCTGAAAAGGGGACATTAACTTGGTAAAAACCATTTCCCTCTTCAAATTCGGTCCCTCAAAAGAAATAAAAAAATGAACATATGTAACAGTTCTCTTAACTACTTCTAAGGGCTTTCGTTATTTCCTTCTCCTTGTCGTAGATAATGCCACCATTGACAGAAATAAGAATTAATTGCAGATTATGCAACAAAAGAACAAAACCGAAAAAGGACATTCGAGAATGTTTTTGTTGAAGATAAAATTGGAGATATAATCTGTAACATTTGCTATCATAAATATTACAATAGCCGATGCTAAACAAAACAGATAACAGTTAACTCAACAAGAATAAAAATTCCTGGTTAAACTTTGCAATGGAAAGTCAAACAAACTACTAGCTACAATCTTTAATGTCAGCAAATCTAGCTCCAGAAGAGCCGTAGATTCTGTAAGAACATCTTTTATGAAAAATTCTATACCTTATAATTTAGGCTTTTGACATATAAGCCGAGAGGAAGTTATCAAAATCACACAAGAGCGTTGGCCCAATCTTTATTTGCGGCAGAAATTGGAGCACCAACTATTTGGTGCTTTACGACACCTAAATTCGCATAAAAAGTGAAAACTTTACGTTTCAGAGACTGTCTTATTCCCGTCACAAAAGTCGCCCGTTACATGAATGGTCGTAGTTAAAACGTCTGGTTATTTCCTGTCCATTCTTGGTCCATATTTCGCTGATTTTAAAAACAATGATGCCTCAATATTAAAGCATGTGATCAAAAGAAACGTTGAAAATGTCAAATCTTCATTTTGGATAGAGGTTTTCGTGATTCGATAGACCGTTTAGAGTCATTGGGTATTAAAGAACGGTGAAAAGCAAATGTCTTCAGCAGATTTCAACTGTAGTAGATTTGTTACCAAGGTATACCTTAGTCTATAATTACACTGAACATCCTTCAAAATAGCATGAAGATGTACCGTCTGAAAACCCGGAGAGAGTTGGCGGCGGGACATTTCCATATATTCTTGTTAGGGGCTGCAGCTGGATCTTTGAAGACCTACCCCTTTTCATGTATTTCAAATCGAAACTAGATGTACAATGTACTGTTAGCATAGCTCAAAAGATGATACCCCGCTTCCGCTCTACATTTTAGTCAGAAAAGATTGAATTCAATGTTTTGCTTTGGAAACCCCAAACATACATCAAATAAAAAATTAAAGATTCCCCGATATAAGCTGGTTTGAGGTGTTAAGGAGACGCACACCCTTTTATTTTTAATTTCGAAGTCCCTGTTTTGCTATAGAAAACCCCGACAACCAATCAAATCCAAAATCACTGAATAAGAGGTACACAATGGCATTATGAAACTAGAAATCTGGACTGTCGGAATTGACAGTGATCCCCGCACCCCCTTGGTTGGGCCACTTACCTATAGTCAAAAAATATAATACCTTATTCCCATCCAAATATAGTATGCAGTCATTCTATAAAGAAGTTAAATCAATAAACCTAATGAAAAATGAAAAAAACCTTAGTTCACAAGCTTAAACCGACAATTTTTGAAATTTGGCCTGTGTGAGCCCCCGGATCAAATCGATATTCTAAATCCTTGTTGCGCAACTAAATATAGTGTAGAACAATTCTATAGATAAGCAAACTGAAAGAGAAGTTGAGGTCACAAGCTTAAATTAAAATTTTCAAATTTCGACCCATGTGGACTCCAATTTTAGAAAATTAAAATTCTAAAACCTTATTGCACACCTGCATATGGTGTTTGACAATACTGTATAGAAATAAAATGCATAAATTGAAAAACAGAAGACAAGTTTATGTCACAAGCTTAAGTTAATAATTTTTCAAAATTCGACCCCTGTAGGCCCCTTGTTAAGAAAATCAAAATTCTAAAACCTTATTGCGTATCTGCATATGGTGCATGACAATACTGTAAAGAAATAAAATGCATAAATTGTAAAATGAAACAGGTGTTTAGGTCACAAGCTTAAATTGACATTTTTTTTCGAAATTCGACCCCTGTGGGCCCCAGTTTTAGAAAATAAAAATTCTAAAACTTTATTGCGCATCTGTATATGGTGCATAACAATACTGTATAGAAATAAAATGCATAAATTGAAAAATGAAAGACGAGTTCAGGTCACAAGTTTGAATTCCAAATTTTCGAAGTTCAACCCATGTGGGCCCCTTGTTTAGAAAATCAAAATTCTAAAACCTTATTGCGCATCTACAGGTTGTATGCAACCATTCTATATAGAAATTAAATTCCTAAACCCAAAAGTGAAGGAGGAGTTGATGTCACAAGAAAGTGTGACGGACGGACGGACTGAGATAATCTTCGAAAGTGCGGGGGTAATAAGGATTCTTTGAAGGTTTCATAATAATTCCATTCGCTGGTTAAGGAAGAAATATGCAGACGGAAACTATAAAAACTATATACTTCCGCTATAGCGGGGTTATAAAAATACATATATATTCCTGTAATTTCGTATATAATAAAGGGCTTATCATATACGTCTACTTGATTGGTTGAAAACATTGACAGTTACAGAGAATGAAGATGTTTTGGTTGTTCTCTTCACAGTATATTAGTCTTGGCGAATTAAGTAACCCTTCTACCCCCTCTTTTTCCCATCAGATCTAATTTCTGAACTATTGTACAAATTAACAGGTACTCGGACCCCCTTCTTCGATTTTTTTTTTGTTTTCCTAAATTTTTTGCGTTTCTGACAGAATAACATATTTTGCCCTTGGTTAATTTTTTGCTACGGTACCCTAATGGCAGGAATTGATACCTCTCTTTTTATCCCCGCACTTCGAATGAAGTTTGGGGATAATTGTAATCGGTCAGTCTGACCGTTCGTCCGTCCGTCTGTCTGTCGTCCGTCTGTCCGTCGTCCCGTCCGTCTGTCCGTGCTGTCCGTCCGTTGGATAATCTTGTCTCCAGAACTCCTCGTTCATTTTAAGCTTCATTCATTTAGTTTACAGTATTGTCACAAACTATGTGTAGATGCGCAATAAGGTTTTAGAATTTTGATTTTCAATAATTGGGCCCACAGGGGTCGAATTTCGAAAATGGAAATTTTAAACTTGTGACCTATACTCCATATTCATTTCTAATTTTATGCTTTTAATTTCTATTCAGTATTATCACATACTGTATGTAGATGCTCAATAAGGTTTTCGAATTTTGATTTTTTAAAATTCGGGTCCACAGGGGGCGAATTTCAAAAATTAGAAGTTTAAGCTTGTGACCCAAACTTCTCATACTTTTTTCATTTATTGCTTTAATTTCTACACAGTATTGTACATACTGTATGTAGATGTGCAATAAGGTTTTAGAATTTTTATTTTTAAAAATTGGGGCCCACAGGGGTCGAATTTCGAAAATTTGAATTTAAGGTTGTGACCTAAACTCCTCATTAAATTTTCATGCATTTAATTTCTATACAATATTGTCGCATACTATATGTAGATGCGCAATAAGGTTTTAGAATTTTGATTTTGACAACTTCAGGCCCACAGGGGTTGTATTTCGGAAATAGTGAATTTAAGTTTGTGCCTTAAACTCCTCTTTCATGTTTCATTTAGATTTACCAAATTTATTTGTATATAATATTGTAATTTATTTTCTGTAGATATGAGAAAAGGTTTTAAATTTTGAAAATCTATTTAGGGTATCAAATTTTGGGACCGAAAATGGTGAAATTGCTAATTTTGCTTTGTTTCTGGAAATACTCATTCATTTTTTGTTTCAGTGGTTTCATTTGTTTATAATATTGTTCTTCACTATGTGTAGATGTGCAATAAGATTTTCAATTTTGAAATTTGATTCAGGGTTCCAATTTTCAGACTGAAATTGTGAGATTGCTAATTTTCACTGTTAATTGTTTTTTGGCTTGTGCAGTGCGGGGATGGACGTCGTTTCTGATGGCACCAATTTCTAGTTTATTCATTACGTTCCGGAAAAAATTCATAACCGATATTCATCAGTGTCCAATTTATCGAAAGGATTTCAGTGTCTTTCGACATGTCTACATCTTATAACAAAGTTTATTTCAACATGTCGACATCTTTCAAGAAAGTTTACTTTAAATGTCGACACTTTCAAATTGTTAAAGATAATTTTCTTTCATGGATGTCAGCATCCGTGAAACAAGTTTTCTAATTTCAAAACATGCAAGCATCTGACACCTGAAAACAATGAATTCTGACATGTTATATATAAAACAACTAGATATACCAACATATTTCATGTAAAACAACTAGGTATCCCGACTTGTTATACACAAAACAACTTAACAAAGGGTGTACCATATGCGCTTCCATAATGTAAATATTATACTACTTCCAAGTTCCTGTATTGTCAAGACATTTGCATTTATTCACGATATTACAATAGAAACTAGGATGGGAAAATCCGTTCATGATAGGTGCCTTTCTGGAAGCCGGGTATTTATCTAAAAGCTGTGATGGTGCCAAACGTGAAAATAAAAGCAATGTGAAATTCCATGACATTGATCATGAGTGTTAACTAAAGGAAGATAAACCTAACCTGTTCTGTTCACGGTAATGTTTAGAGCCTTTATATTAATAAAGACGGAACATAACTCTCTCTGAGGTTTATTTGACAGTTTGCTCTGTCAAAAAATATACTATTAATGTGTTAGCGCAATAATTAAAACTATGCATTATAATTAAATCCTATGCAAACAGCCTAACCAGTGTTATTTTTTCAATAGAATACACTTCCCTTTTATACAGAAACTGGTATAAAAAGTATTCTTTCTGTATAAGCTCAAACCGATTGGTGTTTTGATTATAAGATTATACTAAAATTTAAAGCACAGTTTAATGATTTTAAATTTTGTTTGCAATATAATTTTAAAAATATTAAAAAAAATTATCAATTGTATATTTCTATGAAATAAAGTAATAAAATCCTAAAGTTCACTTATAAAATAAAATCATGCTTGGCAATAAAGGTGATTTTTTTACATTTTCAGGCAATAACTTACTGCATACAAGCTTAAGTTAACCTTCATTCCTAATTTTACTTATTGCCGGTAAAATACACTCAGTAACGAATAGAAAGTTATATTGGTATGTTCATACTAAAATACTAAGAAAAGTAAACTTTCCAGCCATGAAAATACCAATTTAATGACACTTTTATTAACTAATGACTTAAAATCACATTTTTAGGGTTTTTAATCCCATATTTTTCGTACTGATTTGTATTTGTATTGATTTATACTTTCCAATGTAGTATGTTTGGTATATCTATTTTCATCTTAGTTTTTGTATGTAATATGTTTTCTGTATATTTATGCTTTTACTGTTAATGGGATAGTTTGTGCAACAGAACTTTAATACCGCAATAAAATTCAACAATAATATCATTTTGAACCGGAAGTTGAAATCCTGTATTAGCCCTGTATAAATGCCCTGTAAATTCTGTATTGGCCCTGTATAAATGTCCTGTTCTGTTGAACTTATATTTATATAAAATAGCCATTTTCTACTGGATTTTAAGTCATTAGTTAATAGTATTCGTTACAGTCGAATATCATATACGTGTTAATCTAAATATAGATATAAACAGAAGTTGTGCCTTTAATTGTTGTCTCAATCAGGGTAGAAAATATATTGTTAATCCTTACAGTGATACTTCTTAAATAACAAAACTTGCAGGATAAAGCGGAAACTTTTATTAAAGGATTGGTTAAGGTTCTTCTGCTTCGCATGTTGTAGCATTGTAAAACCTTGATTTCATACGAAAAAAAGAGGGGCAATTATAAATATTATTTTTACCCGTGATATGGATTGTTGTGCAATACATTACATAAAATGTAATTTTTGATATTTCTGAGAATACGCGGAAAGTGATATCTCGTCTGTGAGGAATATATACAAACGTACTCTTTCCATAGTGGTGATGATCAGTAATCAGAAGATATGGTAGGCGAGACGACATTTTCGACTATGATGACCATCGCGTTTAATAACTTTCTTTTAACCTCTATATACCAGGAAACGCAATGTCAAAATAATAATTAACCAGAAGATGTGCCATGTTTTTGACTTTCCATCTACTTGAAATATGCTTTACTTTTCAGGTGTTTTAATATCTAACTTGTATCACGTCATTTTAAAACCCTCGTGTCAGTCTACCGTGTTACATGATATGGCCGCCTTTGATTGGTCCAGCGAATATGTTAATGTTTTATTTAGATTTTCAGCTATACATGTATGTAAGAATAGTTTCTACTTGACGAATCGTCTATTTTTATTTGATCAGCATAATACTTTCACCATTTTGCCACACAAGTCAGCATGAGATTTAGTAATGTCGAAGTTTTGCAGAGTTCCAGCATTCGATTGTTATGAAGGCAATTAACAATTGAATTCAGACATAGAATTTGGTCGAAACCGTTTTATTACTGGCGAGATTAGCATATTTGTACATAGTCCTTGTCTTCTTTATTTAATTACTGGTCTTATGTTAATGGATTACCTATAGTTAAATTTTTATGTAACGTATTGCATATATGGATCCCAGTACCCTCAGTTTACTTATAGAATACTAAATATTAAACAAAATGACGAGCATATTCCCTACATCTGATATTTTGATATCTGTTTAGCTTAGATGGATTCTTCTTCTAGCTATTTATCAGAAATAACGAGGTGAGACATTTTTTTCCAATTATCAGCAAAAGAATACCGAAACGATAAGACAGAGTAGATAGTCTATAAGACAAGGCGAATTTTAATGGAAAACCTGTAACACAGAAAACAAATACTACAAAGATATAACCATAGAATTTTTATTTTCACTGGCCAAAAGTGGCAATCTCAAGTGGATGAAAATAATTTATAGAGATAATTATTCAAATGTTTACAGGGGGAAACATGCAATGTTTTCTTTGTGAAAAATTAATTTTAAATTCGAAATACATTGATAAATGCTGTTGACAATATTTTCAAGTTTTATATAAGGAGTGCGCCCTTATATCCCATGACCCCAGCCAATTCTAGAACAAGCTATCTGACGTCAGACGAATCTCAGACTACAGTTTTATATAGAATTTACTAACATTTCAAAACCTCTAAGTGTTTACTCCTGCAATTTTATTAATTTCATATTTTTTTCCATTTTCTCACAAAAGGTAGTGTATGATATAATTTTACATGGGCTTTAGCTCACACATTAAAGGTTACATGAGGAAGCTATATGTTTCACATGTTTACTTGGTTGCTTACATGTAGCACAATATTCTCTTAATTTCAAATCTACAAGCAGTCTGGATCTGTGATAAAGGAATGGAATTTAAAAAGTATTAAGTTTTCAATACATACCAGAAAGCGAATATCTGTAATGAAGTTTAGTCGTGTTAATTATATTTCAAGTATTTAGAATATAAAATATTGAAATTTAATTTCATATTACTGCTTTGGTAAGATGAAACAGAATTCCTTGTATTAGATTAATTATAAGCTAGATCCGTTTCCTTTGTATTATTTTGTAAAACTGATCAATTGTGTAATCTAGGTCAGCAAACTGAAGTTAATGAAAAGCAAGCTACTGAATATAGAACATCACCAGAACTCTGTAAGTTTTTATTAATTATATTTCGTCCAAGTATTTCATACCTGGCAAAATCCACATTGGGCAAATCGAACTCCGTTCTTTTGCCGGAGAAGAAATAAACAGCTGCGCCACGAGCGCATGATACGCCCGTCGTCTTGTGAAAAAAACATAATAAATGTTTTTGGAATCCTCCTTTATTTAGTGGAGCTGCTGATGGGATGTATATGGAAACCCGGCAAAACATAAGCGTGTAAACTTTTAAGCAACAGAGATACGGCGCGAAATGTGACCAAAAAAGACTACCTTTTTTACCAAAAAGCTCAATAAAAATTCAATAACTCAAAAATAAAATAAAGAATCATCACGAAAAAAGTATACATGCAGATCTTCAGATTAATATAACTAAGAAGTGTGTAAAGTTTTATGCAATAATCATAAATCGTTTTTGAGATACAGCGCGACATGTGAAAAACCCCTTTTTTTACAAAAAACTCAATAACTCTAAAATAAAATTTTGAATCATCACCAAAAAGTATACAGATCTTTAGATTAATATAAGTAAGAAGTGTATAAAGTTTTAAGCAATAATCATAAATCGTTTTTGAGATACGGCCCGACATGTGAAACCCCCCTTTTTTTTACAAAAAACTCAAAAACTCTAAAATAAAATTTTGAATCATCACCAAAAAGTATACAGATCTTTAGATTAATATAACTAAGAAGTGCGTAAAGTTTTAAGCAATAATCATAAATCGTTTTTGAGATACGGCGCGACATGTGAACCCCCCTTTTTTTTTTACAAAAAACTCAAAAACTCTAAAATAAAATTTTGAATCATCACCAAAAAGTATACAGATCTTTAGATTAATATAACTAAGAAGTGTGTAAAGTTTTAAGCAATAATCATAAATCGTTTTTGAGATACGGCGCGACATGTGAAAAAAAAAACACATTTCTGTTTTAGTTACAAAGTCCCGTAACTCAAAAAGTTTTAATCTTATTTTCACCAAAAAGTATACAGATCGTTTGATCACCATAAGAAACAACTATGTTAAGTTTCGTGAAATTTAGATGAGTCGTTCTCAAGTTACGGTGCGACATGTTTACGACGGACAGACGGATAGACGGACAGACGGACGCCGGACATTTGTATACCATAGTACGTCCCGTCAAAATTTTGACGGGCGTATAAAAAAACATCAGCATGATTCCATATTTCAAAGAATGATCTGCCCTTCATTCTTTTATTCTTGAATAAACTTTTTACTGGCAGAGCTGGGCTCACCCTATCTATACAATCTTCAAAAGTTTGTGACTTTTAGCTGACGGATTCTTCACGAGATTAACTGGAGATGGAGCCAAAAGCACTTAACAAAATTAACGTTTTGGGTGAAATTTGGTCACTAATAAATAATGTTTCCGATACAATTTTGTCGCCAAATTAAAAATTTGTAAACAGGAAAAACTCGGCAAAATTAAACGTCAAATGTCAAACGTAATAACAGCTATGACTTGTAATATTCGAATGCATACTAGAGTATTTAGTGAGTCAAACGAACCTCTCTGGAATTTAGTTCAGATAATGTGTCTTCAGAATCGTATAAATTATTCTTTATAAAAGTAACAGTTGTGTTTTATACGGAATGAATGTAAGCAAACAATAAAGTTGCTTTAAATAAAATTTTACAACATTATAAGAACAGTTTTTTCCAAATCTGTTTTCAGGAATCAGGTATATATCAACAATTACAAATATTTCATTTGTATTCGTTTCCTGTTTTATCATCACAAGAGTGAAATTTCAAAAGAAACTAGAAAGACTTAGAAATATAGACAATATTGTAAATACCAACTAAGCGGATTTTCTTGAAATGAACGAAAATGTACACGTTTATCACACAGTCGACGAGATTCCAACTACATGTAATAATGCTTCTCAAAACAATTTGTTGAGTTCCAAAACATCAATTGATTCATCTAGATCCCCGATAAATACGTATGATATGGAAGATTTTCTTCATCCATACCAAATCTACAATTGGACATTCACAGTTATGAAAATCCAGATTTTAAACAAGATGAAGACGAAATTTTCACATGTATCAAACACTACTAAAATATTGGAAATTCTCGGGCAACATTCATATGACAAAATTGAAATACATCAGGAAAGAATGGGATGTCATTCTGCGACGCAAGAATCTATAGACCATGCGAATGACCCATTAAAAAATTCCACAGAATAATTTTGACTGATGATAGAATCAAAGATGACATAACTCTGGACTAATACTGAAAACTTTTCAAACCCGCAGTGAAAGGGTTACATTTGGAAATTATTTTTTCTTTGTCTTTCTTGAATTCAAATCTTTCAAACTATCTGATCGAACTTGTTTTGATTGAATAAGGTGAACTCTTTGTGTAGATGAATACATTATGTGTAAAAAAATGAAATTAAATTTAGACAAGTCAATGGTAAACAAAAGTCATGATTAATAGGAATAAAAATATCTTTCGACAACACAAGCTCTGATTGAGTTCATTTCGTTCATGTCCTAGTTTTTACGACAGTGTATTCGTGTAAAATTGTCAAAATTGATTTTAAATTGGCACTAGTACTTACAGATAATATATATATATATAAACATAAAGAGCATTTTTTCAATTTTTATATAAATTGTTTTAAGTTAGGATCCGACTAGACTTTTGTACCGTAGACTTAAACACTGTAATAAGTTTATTATGTTTATTATGTTAAGTTAAACGAAAACCAAAGAAAAAAAAACAAAAAACAAAAAAAAATCACTATTTTTCTATTTATAAAGGGTCATATCAGAAAAAAGTTACAATGCCCAAATTTTAGCCTTACTATTGTATATCGGCAAAAGAAATCCGAAGCAAAACAGCGTGAAAAATCAAAATTCGATATCCAAGGAAAAGACAGTCATGAAAATGGAACACAACAAAGAAACCTCACAAGGATACATGAATAAATAAAAGAATAAAAAACATATAATAAACTAAACAAGAATAGAAAAAGACAGCACTGTATTATATTAATAAGCATTCTGAACTAAATTTGAAAGGATAAAGGCTAAGGAAAAGCCGGAAATTTGCAATTTTTCCATTCAGATAGGGCCGTAACTTAAGAATGGTAAAACGACCATAATCAAATTCAAACTTGACCTTTATATTGTTGTTATAAGTATTTTGTATAATTTTTTCTACATTTTGCCAAGGTAGGCTAAAAATAGAGTTTAGAAAATACAAAATTAAAAATTATATTCATAATGGGGCATAACTTGTAAAACGTTAGAAGTTATAATACCAAAATTCGAACTTGATCTTCATATCTAGGTTATTAGCATTCTCTATTCTAAATAAAAACAAAAAGCGATGTTTTCAGATGTAATTGCCTGCTAAATCAAAGAGAAAAAGTAAATACTTAAAAAATAGTTAAGCGCCTCATCAACCAAAGAAAAGATTTTTTTGACAAGCTTGTAATAACTTCTATGAAGTATTTGTTGACTTTACAAGAAGATATGCTGATGTTCAGAATCTTAGGCATCTATATCAAGTGTAAGTATGGAATGCATTCAATCAAGGGTAAGTATGGAATGCATTCAGTGTGTTGCATGAGCTCTTTTTCCTCCCCTTTTTTAGTTCGCCTCATAGAAGTTGAGGGGGACTATTGTAGTCACCCCGGCGTCCACGTCAGCGTGCGCGTCCACAGCCAGTTCTCAGTTATTAGTTGACATAGGGTCATATATTTTTGTGTGCAAGTGCATGATGAAGAGACTGACCATGTGGAATAAGATGAAGGTCACATGACCCATATTACAAGGTTGACTGGCTTTTAAGTTAGATATACAAAGTGACCTATGGTGTGAGGGTGCATCTGGGGGAGTAAGACAGCCTCCTACCAAAATTAGGTCACTCTGATCCTTCTTATCGCGCTTCATTGACTAAGGTTACGTTTTACGTCCGAGTACAGTTCTCCGATACCAATGGACCTATTATCATATTCCTTGGTATGAGGATGCATCTTGGGGAGTAACACAGCCTCCCACCAAAATTAAGTCACTCTGACCTACATAATATCACACTTTATTGACTTGGGTTAAGTTTTACGTCCGAGTTCAGTTCGCCGATACCAAGGGACCTATAATCATATTACTTGGTGTGATTGTGCATCTTGGGAAATAACATAGCCTCCCACTAAAATTAGGGCACTCTGACCTACTTATCTCGCTTCATTGACTTAGGTTAAGTTTTAAGTCCGAGATCAGTTCTCCGATACCAAGGGACCTCCAGTCTTATTTCTTGGTGGGAGGATGCATCTCGGGGAGTAACAAAGCCTCCAACCAAATTAGGTAACTCTGACCTACTTATCGCTCTATGTTGACATATGTTAAGTTTAACGTCCGAGTTCAGTTCCTCGATACCAAGGGACCTACAGTCATATTACTTGGTGTGAGGGTGCATCTCGGGATTAATACAGACTCTCACCAAAATTAGTTCACTCTGACCTACTTATCGTGCTTCTTTGACTTATGTTAAGTTTTACGTCCGAGTTCAGATCTCCAATACCAAAGGACCTACAGTCATATAACTTGGTGTGAGGATGCATCTCGGGGAGTAACACAGCCTCCCACCAAACTTAGGTCAGTCTGACCTACTTAGCGCGCTTCATTGACTTAGGTTTTGTTTTACGTCTGAGTTCAGTTCTCCAATACCAAGGGACCTACAATCATATTACTTGGTATCATGGTGCATATCGGGGAGTAACACAGTCTCCGACCAAAATTAGGTCACTCTGACCTAATTATCGCCCTTCATTTACTTAGGGTAAGTTTTATGTCTGAGTTCAGTTTTCTCATACTAAGCAACCTGTAATCATATTACTTGGTGTCAGGGTGCATTTCGGGGAGTAACACAACCTCCGACCAACAGTAGGTCACTCTGACCTACTTACTGCGCTTCATTAGGTTAAGTTTAACATCGGAGTTCAGTTCTCAGATACCAAGCGACTTACAATCATTACTTGCCGTAAGGGTGCATCTCGGAGAGCTATACAGCCACACACCAAAATTAATGGGGGAACGAGGCGAACTTTGTAATCGTAGATTTCTGGTTATCTCTGCAACACCCTGACCCTCATTGTCAATAAAATGTTTATTTTTCTTCATTTTATTAACGAAATATACGCCGTATCAATTTATTATAAATTTTATTGACTATAACAATGTAAGAGAAAAGGTTTGCAACTCAACCATTCACATATTACAATCAATCAATGAAACCATAAGTCAAAACTGACTATGATATAAATAGTTGCAATAATATATTTCACTTTTTTGGTCATAGTATATCAATACATTCTCAATACACATTGTAGGTATCTTCTTAGACAACTGTGATCCTCGTCTGAAAAAGTAAATAATTAGATTTAGCTTTATGGAAAAAATAATAAAAAAACAATAAAATTTCCAAACGCTACTGATCTTTTCTTTGGTATATATCAGCGTAATGTCCGGGTTCCTTTTTGTCCATTCGTTTTCGGGTGTCTTAATTGGCAGTCCAAGTCCTAAGAAATTTTTGAAAGATGATCAGCAGTTTCAGATTGATGAACGCCAAATAATAGAAATGAGCATTGGACCTGGTGAGCTAATAAAAATTGAAAAAACAGTAAAAATTGTGTTTTATTTTCTTATTATTCAGCTCGAAACCGAATGAGCAAAGAGCTGGAGAACTATTTTAAACAATTTAATCATTTTTTCAACTTAAATTTCAAACAACAATTATGAAACCAAAAAAAAATTCCTGTCATCGAACGTAATGATTTCTGAGGATATGCTATTCCGGGGACTTACAGCCTGTCAGTCAGCGGCAGTATCGCGTCATTATGATATTTTTCCATGTTCAAAAAGTAGAATAATGTAAAAATTAAGTAAGGAAATTTTTTGTACATTGTATCAAATGATCATTATATTCTACATCAACATGAACGGAATACTTGCATTTAATTGCTTAAAGTACTTAAAATAAGAACAGATATGACTCCGAAAGTCTACAAGAACCGATATTTAAAAATCTTGAACAGAAAATTAAATGGACGAGATTTTAATACATCTATAATTTATAAGTTTTGTAGTGATGATACAGAAATTAATAATTGAGAAACCTCCGAATATTCTATTTTGTTAGTTTAGTTGTTTTAATGTTTTGTTTTTTGTTTTGTTTTTGCATATGCTTACCCGCCTAGTAGTGCGTCTTTTTATTTGACTGGTTTTCTTTCCTTTGCCTCTACCATTTTTAGCTTAATATCGTACAAAAAATAGCAAAAATACATAAAATTAGCTAAAGTTTACTGGGAGCATATATTGCTTACCTGAGTAGGAAATATTTTTATTTCAGTTTACAGTTGTTCTTTAAAAGTGGTACCAGTAAATACAGAAAGTGGCAATTTTCGCTTTCGGGGATACAACACAAAAAGGGCGTGTTACATTTTCACGTATTTGGAATTAATCATTTAAAAATCTTTAAATTATCGGACAAGATAAAACATTTTAGTTATACATGTAATGTCGTACTAGTATGACTCAATTAATTTGAACATTAACCTTTCTATGATACTATTGCACTAAATAAATATCGATGTATATAATTACCTAACCTTTCTTGGCTTAGTATGACGTTATTGTACACAATAAACCTAGATATACGCAACACTGATACTTCAGATTATGAGAGTGGTATTTTTGAAATGTTTTTAAAATTTAAGCTATTTGTCAGTAAAGAACTGTATGTTTATATTTTTTAATGTAACAAATGGATAAATTATAAGTATAACAAGTATTTATATTGTTTATCTTTGTTTATCCCCTTGCAATGTGTGAGGAGAAAGTTTGAGTGCTTATAAATTTGTACTTCCCCAATCCAGGACTGTTTGTCGAATTGTTTTTTGTCCACTTGTTTCATTAAATTATACCCCAGTTTCTTCATAATGTTCTTAAATATCAAAATAAGCTATTTCTCCGTGTACCTTTAATCCAATTTAAGACTCCAGTAGCTACTAATAAGAGAACACTGCAAGCAGCACAACTACTAACATAAATGGTCAAATGAATCAACCGTCTAGATTTGTCTGAAAAATATTAAGGATCTTCAAACTATAGTTTATAATTTCAGGCAGAGTACTTATTATATACTTATTGACTGGGTATGTGGAGAATAGTAAGACTTTTACCCCCGATAATAGGGACAATAAACTGTAGAATCCCTAGGGAAATTAATCACGAAGCTATTAAGCGGTACTTTGTATTCTTTAAAAGATAGCACATTTATTTAAAACTAATTTTTTTTGTAGAATCTATATACTGAAGTATAATGAATTGTCTATTTGAGTAGGGAAAATAGTCTTTTTAAAAGTCACGCGTTTTCCCCGCTCCAGAGTCCATGTCTGAGAATTTCTAATTGATAAAACATTAACATACGGATATAACGCGTATATGTATATCAGTTGAATACAATTTTTTAATGAAGATATTTTTTTTCCCAAATATTTATTAAAGCAAGCGCAGCGAGAGCTATAGGAGTATATTTGGGTCATTTAGAAAAGTCGTTTTTTGCCATTATGCAATCCGAAGTGAATTTATTTGTTAAAGCGAATAGGGCCATATTGTGCTACATACTAAGGCTAGAAAAGGTTTCATTCGCAGGAAACGGAAGTAAGTAAAATAAAGGACATGGCTCCCGTTACTAAAAATTGAAAAAGGGGATGAATTAAAAAAATCTTTTCTATGAAACTACAAGGCCAGTTGCAACCAAACTTGGCAGTAATGGTCCTTAGGAAGTTCTATTTCAGAAGTATGTCCGATGACCCGGACTGTTCACCAAGAAGGCAGCCACAGCCGAACTTAGTTAAACATAGGGCCCTATGCGAAAATTCATTGAAAAATCTTCTTGTCTGAAACCACTTGATCAACTGGAACCAGACTTTGCATCAATGGTCCTTAGGAGGCCCTTTTTCAGAAATATGTCCGATTTCGTGGACTGTAAACAAAGATACCCGACACATCCGAACTTAGTTTAAAATAGGACCCTATGGGAAATTCACTTATAAATCTTCTCGTCTGAAACTACTAAGCCGATTAGAACTAGACTTGGTAGCAATAGTCCTTACATGGCCCTATTTCAGAATTGTGTCCGATGACCCAGACTGTCAACCAAGATGGGGGCCACAGCCGAACTTAGTTTGACATAGGGCCTTATTTCAAAATTCATTGAAACATCTTCTTGTCTGTTGGAACAAGACTTGGCAGTAATGGTACTTAGATGGTTCTCTTTTAGAAATGTGTCCATTGACCTGGACTGGCAACCATCTTGGCTGCCATAGCTTTACTTAGTTTAACATAGAATCCTATAGAAAAAAACCAGCCAAATCTTTAGTCCTGCTCAATGTGAAAAGTTCAATCCAGGTGAGCGATACAGGCTCTTAAGAGTCAATAGTTTGAGTTAAGTAAACATGCTTACTCTGGTTTTCACAAAATAATATTTCATGTTAGTTATTTATACTAATTTACATATCAACGTCTCGGTTAGAAATATATTTTTTAATCGACTAATCTATATCTTACGTTTGAATCATGTTAAGTATATTGTATATATTTATTGTATACCTGTACTTGCGTTATCCAATGTCACGTTGGTGTCATTTCGAGGTGGGCAGTGCTTGTTATTGTCTGAAGTATAAATGTATTCAAATGTCACTACCAATATGACAAGAAAAATTACAGATTTATTTTTACTCTTTGGTAAGACTTAAGGTTCAACGCGAGGACAAAAAGGAAAGAATATAAATTTGAGGAAAGCATGCGATTCTTCCCTCCCGGAAGAGTTTAAGCCATCTGTTGAAAAATAAAACATTAATCCAAAATATATATATTTATCCCATATTTAGTATTGATAAGTGCAACTTTTCATGTTTGATAATAACCAGAAGTCAAATGAAGTTATCAGCCCCAGGCAAATAACTGGTTAGAAATAAAACTTTTAACAGCTATATGATTTTTTTTTTAAAATTATGCCAAACTATATGAAAGATTCATAGGGAACACTGTACATTTTGATAGTGTTAATAAAGAGATAGATAGATAGTTAACAAGTTTCCCATTTTGTTTGTTGACTTTGCAGACGACCGGAAGTGGGACGCATTACGTGAGCATGTGAGGGCTGATACGGATTTCTAATAGAATTCCTTTATAAATCCGTATCAGCCCTCAGGTCCGATACGGGGGATGATACGGATTTCCAATAGAATTCCTTTATAAATCCATATCAGCCCTGAGCTTCGATAAGGGAGCATTTTATAAATTCCGGAAGCAATTAATAATAAATTAATATCAGCCCGCTTAGCCAATTTGCGAAAAATATGTATTTTACGTAGATTTGATTTCTTTATTTAAATAGTAAAATTTAATATTTATTTACCATAAGTATATGATAAAACAGAATAAATGTTGGAACATCTACATTGTCTTGCAGATTGAAAATTGTCTCACAAGCAGCTTAATTATATTATTATACCTCAGTGTATTAGTGTAAACAAATTTTACTCGTTATATTCGAGGTCAATGTTGCATATTATAGTTAATAAGTTAGTGTTTACTTCATATAAGCAAGAGATAGTGCTGAGTGCAGAAAATGATTAATTAAGAGGTGAATCTTTTAGTATTAATGATGTATCCCTGTACTAAATGGAAAAAATCTGTGTTTTGGTTATTGGTTAAAAGGGCAGATCCAAAAAAAAAAAATAGGTTAGAAGATATTGGTATTGGTAAATGTAGTGAAGGCATGACCCCCTCAGACCCCCATGTGATACCAAATGATTCGTCTTGTCATAAGGAGTAATAATATATATGGTTATAGGGTGGGGATCTAAATGGTTTTCAAGATATAAAGTATTTTGTCATTTGAGGGGCGGGCATGACCTCCTCAGACCATCCTTAGGTACCAAATCCTTTGTCTTATCATAAGCTGTAATAATTTATATGGTTATAGGGTAGGAATGTAAACTATTTTTGACCTATTAAAAAAATATCAATTTTTGAGGTATTTGAAGGGGCGTGGCACTGCCCCCCCGGGCCCCCTACACTTGAAAAATGGTTAGAAGCAACATCTCATGGGGTACTATCACTGTGCAAAATTTGATTGAAATCGGTCAAGTATAAAGTACAAAAGTGCACCGGACAAAGTTGGCGGCGCGAGAAAGAATAATAATAATAATAATTAAAATTTATGATCAAAGATCATGAAGTCTCCCAAACGAAAAAAATTGAGCAGGGGTTCCACTAGACCCGGCTAACCCGTTACACCAAATTTCATTGAAATTGAACAAGGTTGAAATAATTTCATTGAAATGGAACAAGGTTGAAATTTTGGTGGGAAAATGGCGGCCATTTTCAAAAGGGCTGCCCATTAAACATTTTCTTTAACTGCAGTCAACTCGGGATATCATGTTTACAATTTATACCAAATTGCATTGAAATTGAAGAATGTTGAAACTTTGGCGGGAAAATGTCGGCCATTTTGAAAATGGCTGCCCGTAGAACATTTACGTTATCGCCATTCAACTCCGGATATCATGTTTACTGAATAAACCTAAAATCGTTGAAATCCAAGCAAGTTCACTTTTTTGGCGGGAAAATGGCTGCCCGTAAAACATTTTGTTTAACGCCATTCAACTCGGGATATCATGTTTACCCTTTGTGCCAAATTGCATTGAAATTGAAGAATGTTAAAAATTTGGCGGGAAAATGGTGGCCATTTTGAAAATGGCTGCCGGTAGAACATTTGCGTTATCGCCATTCAACTAGGGATATCATGTTTACTATTTAAACCAAAAATCGTTGAAATCCAAGCAAGTTCACTTTTTTCCACTATTGGCGGTTTTCGGTTTTTGGCGACCATCTTGAAAATTGCGGCCATTTTGAAAATTTTTAAACATTCTTGCACAACTAGGCATTAGGGTCTATCACCCCAGTAAGTTTCATGTCATTCCGTTGAGTCCTGTTCGAGATCTGCTTCGGACAATTTGAATTGGAAAGCGGAAGAAAAAAAGACGGAAAAATAATAAGAAACGAGGTAAAAACAATAAGTCTCCAAACTTCGTTTGGGAGACTTAATTATCGACAGTTTCTTCGTCTCCACAAGGACAGTTTGGCGAATCAATAATATTTCTCTGAAATTAGTGTCCATTTAGAGCGCTGCTATTCATTCGGAGTCTGGTATGTAAAATTTGTCCCAGGCGACCCCCAGTATAATATAAGTATTGTGGAATAAGAGAATCATGGTTGCGTTTTAAGGCCTATTTAAAAGAACAAATAGATGGAGATTTCTTAATGTTATCCGGAAGCCAGTTCCAGGCACGCAAAGTCTGTGACAAAAAATAATTACTGTAGAACGACGTACGCGTTCTGTTCATGGCAGGTCTGCCGCGTGTCTTGTGTTATATCGATGAATGTTTTGAAAGGTAGGTGGTATAATATCTCTCAGATAGTTTGGGGTTAGGCCTTTTGTCATTTTATAAAAATACATCAATCGATGCTGTTCTCTTCTACATTTCAATGTTTCCCAACCTGTTTCTGTATATAGACAAGCTAGAGTAGTCAGTTACAATTCTGGCAGTCTCTAGCTGAACCTCTCTAGCTTGTCTACATAGTAAACTGACATATTATCCCAAATAACTTCCCCATATTCTAATAATGGTCTGATAAAGGTTAAATAGATTTTCTCCAGTACGTCTCTGTTCAAAATAAATTTAAACTTTCTCATGATATTTAATCTCTTATAGGCTTTTTGTATAATCATCTCAATATGCGTATCCCATTTACCGTTATCAGAGACCACGACTCCTAAGTGTTTATGTTCGGTCAGAGTGTTGATAACAGTAGCATTCATAATGAGTGGCGGATGAAGTGGCTTTTGGAATTTCTCGATATGACCATAGTTTCTGTTTTTGTGGATTAAATTTCACCAACGTTATGTGCACAGGAATAAGTGCAAAAAAGAATAAAAGATAATGAAAAAATCAACGAGAACAGTTGAACATTAAATCATAGTGTTATTCATAAACATGGGGGAGTTAGGGTACCAGTTAATGGAAATCTCATTTAATTCATTTAAGAGATGCGAAATACACAAGCATGAAAGCAATATGATCTTTTATGTTTCATGACAAAAATGGTAATTTAGTTGTCCTAAATCATATTTAAGTTGCACCGTGACATTCATAATAATAAATCGTCCTTTGTATTACATCGTATCTATGTTGAACAATGTACACACAAAATAAAAAAAAATCAAAATCAAAACAAAACAAAAATAGTTGACATTGTTGAGGTCACACGTGTTTACGTATGTATGGAATGTCAAATTTATACCGGTGGGAAAAATCAATTCTATTGGTTAAACGAATGAATGAATGACCAAATTCAATATACGATGGAATTTACTATGATAGTAATCGTAGTAAAACTGAAATTTTGGTTTATAAAGGTTTTTTATACTATTTTCGATATGGACTTAAAGGTTAAACATCAGATTGTTAGGCTGATAAATTTTTTAAATATTCAAAGAATGCTGAACTTTGAAGTTTTTATGTACATTCACGGCATATATACATAATAGAAAGATGCACAACAATCATGCAGTTGTACAAACAAAACAATTTAAGTACATTGTACACATACAATTAGGCATATACAAAAAAAACATAATGCAGGGCAAATTGTTTTACTATTTACAAGTCAAAATCGAACTCTGGTTGAATAAGGATTAGAAAGAAGTCCTTTAGCATGTCGTACATAGGGTTTATTTGTCTGGCTATGGATAGAAATGCATCTTTAGTGCTAGCGTTGTGTATTACATCAGTGTTGTCCTTTATCAGAATTTTACGGTTAACAGTGCAGACATTTTTGGCAACTTTATCTTTAACGAGCTTTCTAGAATAATAAAAAAAACTTGCTTCGTATTTTCATCTGTCCTCGTTAATATAGACATTCGGATACATTGTTTAGGTTCTTGCCACATTTCTATGCGAATGTATCACGTCAGACACTGAATAGTTTTGATCAATGGCAGATATTATTTTTCTAACTTTCTCAGTAGTGTCCCCTTCATCGTTGGGCTCTTGAACCCCAAAAATTCTAATAAGACTGCGCCTTACATATTTATCTAGGGCATCCACATCATTTGTTAGTTGACTGTTTTCTTTTTCTAGTTTTTCAATCCTTTGAAGTAGCCGTTCAGTCTTTTGTAGCAACAATATCCTCAGTCTATGGTAGCAACAATATCCTCAGTCATGTTCATTTTAACCGCTTCAGCAATCTTTTGAATTACTTCATTCGAGATCGTAAATTGCTGCGGAATAGGTAAATGAAATGTCTGGGACTCAGAAGTCATGTCCAAACTATGGTCTGATATATCGAATTTGAATTTTTTAGATTCCTCTCAATCGGCAGGGGCTGGTCTACTATAGTACGTAATAATTTGATATTATTTGGCCTTGATTGTTTCACATGTAATGTTGGTGATGTATATGCCATCAAAAGTAAGAACTTAAGTGTTTTTTATATTTACAAGTGTCAGTGTATGAATCGTGTTCAATTTACCTTAATAAGAGTACATATCATCCGCCTTAACACAGGTATGATCCAATGTTTACAAGTTTGAAAAGTCTATATAAACCACATTTTGCACATTTAATTTACAGCAAAAACTTGTTGCGAGTTGTATGCATCATTTCTGTATGACACTGGTACTCAAAGAAACGAGTTGGAGTTAGGAAATTATATTTTTTCTCTAACAGGACGAAAACAACATCTTGACCTCTAGACCTCTAGACCTCAGTGTATTAGTTTCATTAGAAAATTACAAACAATAAAAATATTATTGTTCATACAATTTCCATTGTTTCTGTCTAAGTCAATAGTACTTTCATCAAAAACTATTGGACCGGCTGTATGATATGCTTTCGCGTAATTTTTAAACATTGCGCATTTTCCCGCGAAATTTCTTTGGAATGCGTCTAATTTTATCTTATCGTAAAGTAAACGTCCGACAACATCAAAAATATTGATTGGAGGCATCCTGTTAGGAGCGATTTGCCTCCCTTTAACAGATAAGAATGAATAAGATTTATTAGACGACAGCGATGCGAAAAAGACCAAAAATGTATTAGGCATCAGTAAATTTTCTTTCGGTATAATAAAACACTTACTGACTGCATATTCGGGCAATAGTAAGTTTATTGTCCCGTCGATACCAACTATTGCCCCGTGGCTACTATTCCCCTCATACCCAATCAATAAGTATATATTACAATACAGATAAACTCGAGTCCGTGTCATATTTGGCTATATATTTGTTTTCCTCCAAATGAAGAACGTTTGATGAAAACAAAAGGAGATCCAACGTGATAACCTCATTTTTCCCATTGTTATTTTTCGTTTCCTAAATGGGATCATACATGTACCAGCATTTAGTGCGTATATGGTTCAGACTTGGGGCAATCACGTAATAGCTGTAATCAATCACATTTTTTTCATGCAATGAAATGTAATCTTTAATCAGACATTATTTAGATTACAAGTAATCCTAATTAATCAATTACATTAACTTTACTCTGTAATCATTATGGTTTCTTGTTTTCAATGTATTTGTCTGTAACATATTGACTAAGTATGAATAGTACAAAATATCATTTTTAAAAATGTAGAAAATTATAGATACTACAATAACCATAGTAAAATTGATATTTGGTTTTATTGTAATTATCAGTTGAATACAAGTTTTTAACGATGATATATTTTTTTCAAATATTTGTTATCGGGTAAATTGCAGTGGTCTGTATCATTTTTAAATTGTATTTAGATAAAGTAGAAATTAAGAAACACTTGAAAACGGAAGTTTTACTTCTAATACAGGGTAATGTTTTCATTGGTAACGTCGCTGCCATTTCATAAAAGGATGTTAATGAAAAATATTCAGAACTGTAATAAACTAACTTAAAATATAATTCAACCTTGGATATACTAGCACATTAAAATTCGTAAGTATTGCATTATCTCAGTGGCAATATAAATCTCTGCGATTTAGTTATTTGAAAATTGCTGTAGATTTTAACTAGATTAGTACAATAACAGAAAACGTCACTATATTTTAATAAAAAATAACTGTTGTTTGCTAAATATAAAAGTGCTCAATATAAAACTTTAGGATAATGCTTAGCCATTTTTTGAGTTTACTAAACAGGCTTACTCCGGTGTTCACAAAATAATATTTCATCTTAGTTATTTATACTAATTTACATATAAACGTCTCGGTTAGAAAGCATATATTTCGTAATGACTAATCTATATCTTACGTTTGAATCATGTTAAGTATATTGTATATATTTATTGTATACCTGTACTTGCGTTATCCAATGTCACGTTGGTGTCATTTCGAGGTGGGCAGTGCTTGTTATTGTCTGAAGTATAAATGTATTCAAATGTCACTACCAATATGACAAGAAAAATTACAGATTTATTTTTACTCTTTGGTAAGACTTAAGGTTTAACGCGAGGACAAAAAGTAAAGAATATAAATGTGAGGAAAGCATGCGATTCTTCCCTCCCGGAAGAGTTTAAGCCATCTGTTGAAAAATAAAACATTAATCCAAAATATATATATTTATCACATAGTTAGTATTGATAAGTGCAATTTTGCATGTTTGATAATGACCGGAAGTCAAATGAAGTTATCAGCTCTAGGCAAATAACTGGTTATTGGTCCCGGTGTAGCGTAAAATTTACAAGTCCGTAAAAAATGGTAGTTCCGTTTCCGGTTTCTGGTTTGTCTTTCAAATTTTACGCTGTTTACTGTAAATTTCGCAAGTCGTCGTAAAATTCACAAGCTAGTTAGAAACACAAACTATTCTGTTAATTTTAACATATATACAAAGGATTACAAACAGTTTACACAATATTGAATGAATTAGTACTTACTTAACTTATGAATGAATGAAATAAATTATAAATATGCTTGTGGCAGCTTTGAAAAACAAAAAATATCGGCGCTCAGGATCGCGGCGTTGTTTTCTTGGTTTTTTTTTTAAAGCTGCCACAATCCGTTTTCGATATAACATTGGAAGTCAGAAGCCTACAAATTTGTGATAAACAGCTCAAATTCCACGATTTTTTAAAATTTTTGTTTTGTTTTGGGGGGAGGGGGGACTGTTGGCGCTGTTCGAGGGATCTGCAAAATTAAAGATAAGCCAAGTCGTAAATTAACAGGTGTATGGAATATGGTAGAATTAAAATAGGTCTAGATTTATAACATTCTATGAAAAGTTGTGAATAAATCTAGAAGAAGAAAAATAATAACTTGCTCAAAGCTACAATGAAAATGCAATACTGAATTGCTCAGCAACATACAGTAAAAGGCCTAAAAGGCATGAAATACTACAAAAAGTAATTATTATACCACACTATGTATTAATAAAGGGAAATAAAATACTTCTCGACATATTTTGGTCATTTATTGTCCAAAAATTTACCAAATTCCATTAGAGTCACAAATCTTAGCCCTTAAAAATTGCAAGTCTCCCTATTGCTCTCCTTATGGCTTTCAAAATATCAATGTGTATGACCACTTAATGCTTCAGAAATTCATTATTATACCAAATTTGGTATTAATAAAAGAAATTTATATAATTCTTGACAAACTTTGGTCAAATATTGTCCAAAAATATACCAAATTCCATCAGATTTACTTGTCTTAAACAGTAAAAATTCCAAGTCTCTCCCTGGGTTTCAAAATATATATGTGTATAGACATGAAATGCATCAGAAATTAATTATTATACCACACTATGTACCTGTATTTATAAAGGAAATTAATATACTTCTCGATATGTTTTGGTCAAGCATCATCCAAAAATATACCATAATCCCATCAGAGTCAAATGAGGCCATAATAAATGCAAGTTTCCTCTTGTGTTTCAAAATGTCAAGATGTTTGGATATGAAATGTTTCAGCAATTCATTATTAAACCCAACTCTGTATTAATAAAGGGAAATTACATACTTCTCAACATATTTTGGTCAATTATCATCCAGATATATACCAAATTCCACCAGAATCAAAATTCTTAGGCCATAAAAAATGCAAGTCTCCCCTTGATTTTCAAAATATCAACATGTTTGGAGATGAAATGTTTCAGAAATTCATCATTAAACCCAACTAGGTATTAATAAGGGAATTTAGATACTTCTCAACATATTTTGGTTATTAATATCATCCAAATATATACCAAATTCCACCAGAATCAAAATTCTTAGGCTGTAAAAAATGCAAGTCTCCCCTTGATTTTCAAAATATCAACATGTTTGGAGATGAAAGGTTTCAGAAATTCATCATTATACCCGACTCTGTATTAATAAGGGAATTTATATACTCCTCAACATATTTTGGTCATTTATCATCCAAATATATACCAAATTCCATTAGAATCAAAATTCTTAGGCCGTAAAAAATGCAAGTCTCCCTTTCAGTTTCAAAATATCAACATGTTTGGACATGAAATGTTTCAGAAATTCATCATTAGACCTGATTATGTATTAATAAAGGGAATTCATATACTTCTCAACATTTTTGGTCAATTATCATCCAGATATATACCAAATTTATTTCTGAAGCATTTCATGTCCATATACCTAGAAATTTAGTGACTCAAGAGGAGACTTGCAATTTTTACGGCCTAAGATTTGGAACTCTGATGGGATTTGGAATATTTTTGGACAATAAATGACCAAAATATGTTAAGAAGTATATTATTTCCCTTTATTAATATATAGTGAGGTATAATAATTAATTTCTGATGTTTTTTATGTCCATACATGTAAGTATTTTGAGACCCAAGGAAAGACTTGCAATTTTTACGGCCTAAGATTTGTAAGTCAGATGGGATTTGGAGTATTTTTGAACAATAAATGACCAAAATATGTTGAGAAGTATATTATTTCCCTTTATTAAAACATAGTGAGGTATAATAATTAATTTCTGAAGCTTTTTAAGTCCATACATTTAGGTATTTTGAGACCCAAGGAGAGACTTGCAATTTTTACGGCCTAAGATTTGGAACTCTGGTGGGATTTGGAATATTTTTGGACAATAAATGACCAAAATATGTTGAGAAGTATATTATTTCCCTTTATTAATATAAAGTGAGGTATAATAATTAATTTTTGAGGTTTTTTATGTCCATACATGAAAGTATTTTGAGACCCAAGGAAAGACTTGCAATTTTTACGGCCTAAGATTTGTAACTCAGATGGGATTTGGAGTATTTTTGAACAATAAATGACCAAAATATGTTGAGAAGTATACTACTTTCCTTTATTAATACATAGTGAGGTATAATAATTAATTTTTGAAGCTTTTTAAGTCCATACATCTAGGTATTTTGAGACCCATGGAGAGACTTGCAATTTTTACGGCCTAAGATTTTTAACTCGGATGGGATTTGGAATATTTTTGAACAATAAATGACCAAAATATGTTGAGAAGTATATTATTTCCCTTTATTAATATATAGTGACCTATAATAATTTATTTCTGAAGCATTTCATGTCCATACACCTAGAAATTTAGTGACTCAAGAGGAGACTTGCAATTTTTACGGCCTAAGATTTGGAACTCTGATGGGATTTGGAATATTTCTGGACAATAAATGACCAAAATATGTTGAGAAGTATATTATTTCCCTTTATTAATATATAGTAACCTATACTAATTTATTTCTGAAGCATTTCATGTCCATATACCTAGAAATTTAGTGACTCAAGAGGAGACTTGCAATTTTTACGGCCTAAGATTTGGAACTCTGATGGGATTTGGAATATTTTTGGACAATAAATGACCAAAATATGTTGAGAAGTATATTATTTCCCTTTATTAATATATAGTAACCTATACTAATTTATTTCTGAAGCATTTCATGTCCATATACCTAGAAATTTAGTGACTCAAGAGGAGACTTGCAATTTTTACGGCCTAAGATTTGGAACTCTGATGGGATTTGGAATATTTCTGGACAATAAATGACCAAAATATGTTGAGAAGTATATTATTTCCCTTTATTAATATATAGTAACCTATACTAATTTATTCGTGAAAGTGAAACTTCCAATTTTTACACAGGAAGTGCTTTAAATATTTGCACATGCGTGCTTGCATTTTTTACGGAACTTGCGATTTTTACGATACACCGGGCTGATAACAGGATTTTGCTTCCGGTACATACTTTCACGTCCGGTGTAGGAGACGACCATTTGGAAAACAATGTCGTTGTATTAGGATGGATTCTTCTATGTTTCCGACGATGAAACAGCGGCATCAGCAACAAATTCTTACTAAAGCCATCTGGTGATAATATACCAGTTGTAGTGCCACTTAAAACTTACATGGCAAGATGAACAGGTACTAAATATACAAGGTAATTTTTAAATATATGATAAAAGAAAAGTTCTTGTTTTACTAAATAGTTCTATTGGAAACCTGACAATTAAAATTTACAGCTCCGATAAGTGAACAATACGTTTTTAAAGAATATCAGATAGACCCATTGACATTTAAAAAAAAGTTCTCAAATTCTAGTGTTTCGTCAAGTTGAATATTTCACTTAGATTTGTTGAATTAATGTTTTGTTTTCTTTATAGCCATGAAATATGTGATAAATGGACTATTACATATCATTTTCCATATCGGCCCTGGTATCAGCCCTTGAGCTTAAGCTCTCTGGCTTGATATGGGAGTCTCGGGCTGATACCAGGGCCGATATGGAAAATGACATGTAATAATCTATAAATATATAAATTATCACATAGCGTTTTTCATATCAGCCTTAAGTCATTATATCAGCCCGAGAACCGCCAGGCTCGAGGGATGAAATATGACCGAGTGCTGATATAACATCCGATATGAAAAATGACACGTAATGATCTTTTCATCATATGTACTTCCACCTGTATGCACTACCGAGCATCTATAGATCAGCATGTGATGAGGGGAAGGCATTTGATAAATTACGGAAGCAGTTAATAATAAATTCATATCAACCCGCTTAGCCAATCTGCGAGAAATATGTATCTTACGTCGATTTGATAATTGCTTTATTTAAATAGTAAAAGTTAATAGTTATTTACCATAAGTATATGATAAAACAGAATAAATGTCGGAACATCTACATTGTCTTGCTAGATTGAGAATTGTCTCACAAGCAGCTTAATTATTATACCTTAGTGTATTAGTTCTATTAGAAAGTTATAGATAATAAAAATACTATTGTTCATATAATTTCCATTGTTTCTGTCTAAGTACTATTGACCGGTCAATAGTACTTTCATACGCAAACTATTGGACCGGCTGTATGATATTCTTTCGCGTAATTTTTAAACATTACGCATTTTCCCGCGAAATTCCTTTCGAATGCGTCTAGTTTTATCTTATCGTAAAGTAAACGTCCGAGAACATTGAAAATATTGATCTGAGGCATCCTGTTGGGAGGTATTTGCCTCCCTATAATCGAGGAGAATTAACAAGGTATATTAGAGTACAGTGATTCGAAAAAGACCAAAAATGTATTAGGCATCACTAATTTTTTTTGGTAAATCAAACACTTATTGACTGCATATTCAGGGAATAGTAAGTTTATTGTCCCGTCGATACCAACTATTGCCCCGTGGCTACTATTCCCCTCATACTCAGTCAATAAGTATATACTACATTACAGATGCACTAGAGTCCGTGTCATATTTAACAAATAGTTCATGACACTGAGGGTCATATGGCAGTATATGGACCGATTGGTCGCCCGACAAAAATTTTATGGACTGAAGCGAAGCTGAGGTCCATATAATTTTTGGAGGGCGACCAACGGGTCCATATACTGACATTTGACCCGAAGTGTCATGAACTATTTGTTATATTATACTTTTCTGGGATTTAACCGAATTTAATCGATCTCGCCAAAACGAGGCGGTCCATATAATGTACAGCCGGTCCATATAACATTATATGGACCGGCTTAGATAACATAGATAAATAGAGTAGTAAAAATGTAAAAGTATAATATTTGGTTATACATTTGTTTTCCTCAAAATGAGGGACATTGAAGAAAACAAAAAGAGATCCAACGTGATAACCTCATTTTTATCATTATTATTTTTCGTTAAATGCCATCATACATGTACCAGCATTTAGTGTGTATATTGTTAAGACTTAGTGTAATTCGTACATATTATCAGGTTTTCTGCAAACGTATATCGTAAAATATCAGCCGTGAGACACAATGTGAAGCTTTTTCGGCGAGTGAGCATAGCGAACGAGATAAAAAGCCTCATATTGTGTCGAGCGGCTTATATTTTACAATATTTGTTTGAAGAAAACTTGATGATAAATTTATCGTATTGTTAACTAGCAATCTTAATGGAATTTCTTACTTTTCAATGGCCATCTGCCTATAACCGGATGTTTTCCTGATATATTCGGGTCAACGTTGGGTCAAACATTATGACGTCGCTGATATATTCAGGTCAGATCATATAAGGGTCGGGTCAACTCTCTAAGACGTAACAGTGCCGAAATACGAGAAATTGTAAAGGCCTCAACAGGTCGATATAGGCATGGGGAAATACGATAAGTAATCGTAATCAGCTGTAATCAATCACATTTTTTTCATGCAATGAAATGTAATCTTTAATCAGACATTATTTAGATTACAAGTAATCGTAATTAATCAATTACATTAATATTACTCTGTAATCATTATGGTTTCTTGTTTTCAACGTATTGGTCTGTGACATATTGACTAAATATTGATAGTACAAAATATCATTATTAAAATGTAGAATATTATAGAGTTACTCATAGTTTTTAGTCTTTAATATGTATGTATTGTCCTTTGTATTTGTGCTATCTCGAGTTGTCGATTTAAATTTCATCTTTATACTTTGCTCCTAGGTATTTTGGTCCATTTTATGTTATCCGTTGTTAAAATATTTCATACCATTAATGAAAACCATGTTTAAATTCTGATAATCAGAAAAAATGATCAGTCAAATAGATGAAGTTCAACTCCTAATTTAACAAGACTACTGTCGGAGACGACAGTTATACCCGCACCCCACATTTGTTTTATCCAAGTGATTATTTTGATGCAAATTTAGTATTAAGCACAAAACGTACCCCGAGTTAAAATGAACCATGCAAAGTTTATTTTAGGATCAATAGAGATGGGAAAAAAGATAAAGTGGTAAACTAACAATGTCTCATTAGAGCTGGGATCAATATCAATAATTTTAAGGGATAAACTGCCTGAAGTAAAAAAAATAAAAGGTGATTCATGTGTCTCAATAGAGCTGATATCAACAGTCATTGTTAAAATATGTGTATATAAAAATATATACAACTATATAAAAATAATTATAAAAAAATAAAAAACTGTACCCTGGTGGACTCGTATAATCTATGCGAGTTTGAGGTTCAATTCCTCTAGTCTGTAAACATATTTAATTTTTTTAAAATATGAAAATAGCTTTAAAACACTTTTTAAATAACAAATTCAAAAGGAATTCCGCAGAACCCAGTGCCACATCTGCATTACGCTGTTTTCGTCATTTTTTTTTAGCAAAAACCATTTCAGTCCATCCCACATAACACAATAAGGGGGTGACCATTTGAATTTGAGGGGAGGGGTGTGGGGTGCTGGTAGATTTGATGAGGTCAGAAAATAAATTTGTATTTTTGCTTTAAACGGAAAAAAATCAACAGCATATTTTGATAATTATAATACTTCCTATATGCCATGGGTCTAAAATTGTGTGTGGAACATCTTTTTTGCATTTTTTGCATCTGTCCATCATGGGCAATCTACCTATGAAGAAATCAGAAACCTAGCATAAAAAATGCCTCAGAAATTAATGTTTTAAGCATATTTTGAAAATTCGCTCATTTTCGGTCCCAATGTTCGCTCCATGAATGAAATCAAAATTTTAAAACCTTATTGCGCATCTACATGATATGTACAATAATTCTATAATCAAAGTAGAAGCCTAGCATCAATAATCAATGAGGAGTTGATGTCACATTCATATTTTTACAATTTGTTGATTTCGTCCATTAGTTTAAACATTTCTTTACAGTGGATTGGGAGGGAAACAACTTATACCAACTTATACTGATCCCTCTCTACTTGGCGGGTGCGAGAGCGGCCCCGTAGCGGCATTTTAGCCTACTCTTTTTCGACATTTACAGAGGAGTATTTAACGTGCTAAGGGTGTTGCTTTCTCTCGAGACCATCCTCGCAAATGGTGTCGATAGGGCGTCGCAAATTTGATCCCTGAAATTTTCATCCCAAAAAGGAATTGAACCAGAGACCTTTGGCTTCCTAGTCCGATGCGCTAACCATTACGTCACGGCGCCCTTTCGTCCATTAAACAAAAATGAAAATTTTGAAACCTGTCTTTCCATGTTTACACCATGGACAATTTACCTATAAAGAAACTAGATGCCTAGAATAAAAAATGCTTAAAAAATTGATGTTTTAAGTATATTTTGAAAATTCGCTCATTTTTGGTCCCAAACTTCGTTCCACGAAAGAAATCAAAATTTTAAAACCTTATTGCGCATCTACATCACATGTACAATCATTCTATAATGAATGTAGAAGCCTTGCATCAACAATGAATGAGGAGTTGATGTCACAAGCATATTATGATAATTCGCTCGTTTTCGGTCCCACATTTTACCCGTTGAGCGTAATCAAATATTCTAAAACCTTATTGCGCATCTAAAGGAAATATGCAACACTACTGTGAATGAATTAAAATTCTATATACAAAACTGAATGAGACGTTTATGTCACAAGAAAGTGTGACGGACAGATGGACGGACGGACGGAGATAACGACAATATACCCGCAATGCGGGTATAATTATATTCCGCCAAAGAGTTGTAAGACATATCAAAGGTTATACAATAGGTTTATATGTAAATTTCTAATGAATTTTACATTGGTTAATTAGTAAAATGCCGAAAGTTTTAACCAAAAAATGTAAAGTTATAAATATTCTGTATTATTATCCCCGCACTTCCGAAGAAAGTTCGGGGATATAGCGATTTCCGTCGGTCACACTTTCTTGTGACATCAACCCCTCCTTCATTTTTGGGTTTAGGAATTTAATTTCTATATAGAATAGTTGCATACCACCTGTAGATGCGCAATAAGGTTTTAGAATTTTGATTTTCTAAAACCGGGGCCCACAGGGGTCGAATTTCGAAAAACAGTCAATTTAAGCTTGTGATCTAAACTCCTCTTTTATTTTATAATTTATGCATTGTATTTCTATACTGTATCGTCATGCACCATATGCAGATGCGCAATAAGGTTTTAGAATTTTGATTTTCTAAATCTGGGGCCCACAGGGGTCGAATTTCCAAAAACTGTCAATTTAAGCTTGTGACCTAACCTCCACTTTAATTTTACAATTTATGCATATTATTTCTATACAGTATTGTCATACACTATATGCAGATGCGCAATAAGGTTTTATAATTTTTATTTTCTAAATAAGGGGCCAACAGGGGTCGAATTTTGAAAAATTATCAATTTAAGCTTGTGACATAAACTTGTCGTTTGTTTTTCAATTTATGCATTTTATTTTATACAGTATTGTCAAATACAATATTGAGGTGTGCAATAAGGTTTTAGAATTTTGATTTTCTAAAATTGGGGCCCACATGGGTCAAATTTTGAAAAAACCGTCAATTTAAGCTTGTGACATAAACTCCTCTTTTAAATTGCAATTTATGCGGTTTTTTTTCTATACAGTAGTGTCAGGCACCATATGCAGATGCGCAATAAGGTTTTATAATTTTGATTTTCTAGAATTGGGGCCCGCACTGGGGTCGAATTTCAAAAAAATTTCAGTTGAAGATGAAGATGTAAACTCTTTATTTTTTTTAATTTATGCCTTTTTTCTATATAGTAGTGCCATGCACAATATGTAGATTTGCAACAAGGTTTTAGAAGTGTTGTTTTTTCTAAAATTGGGGCCCACAGGGGTCAAATTTCAAAAATTCAATTTAAGCTTTTGACATAAACTTGTTTTTCATTTTCCAAAATATGCATTTTTTCTATACAGTATTTTCATGCACAATATGTAGATGCACATTCATGTTTTAGAATTTTAATTTTCTGAAATTGGGGCCCACAGGGGTCGAATTTAATAAATTGTAAATTTAAGCTTGTGACATAAACTTGTCTTTCATTTTCCAATATATGCATGTTTTACTATATAGTATTGTCATGCACATTAAGTAGATTGCAACAAGGTTTTAGAAGTTTAATTTTCTAAAATTTGGGCCCACAGGGGTTGAATTTCGAATATTGTCATTTTAAGCTTGTGACGTAAACTCCTTTATCATTTTTCAATTTATGCATTTCATATATATATACAGTAGTGCCATGCACAATATATATAGATGTGCAGTAAGGTTTTAGAATTTTAATTATCTAAACTTGTGGCATACAATGGTCAGATTTCAAAAATTGTCAATTTAAGTTTGTGACATAAATTTTTTTCATCTGTTATTTCTTCGAAGGAAGATTGCATAACATCTTTAATGTGCATAAGGTTTTAGATTTATGCAATTGGGTAAGTGTCCCAACTAATTGCAGGGGTGCGGAGATAACTGTCGATTCCGACAGTCCAGATTTCTAGTTTTGTATAAATTTACCATTATGTATCTTCGAAAATTGAACAGTATTGAATGTTTGCATTGAATGCATACATAGTTTACCTACTACATATGTATATACATCAGTTAAACTTACCTAAAACTTTAAGTTGAACATACCCTACATAAAGGTTATTATTTCCAGCAGTTTTACATTCATATTTTCCTTCGTCACTTTTTGATGCATTCGTTATTCTTAAATTATACTCATATTCATCATAGTTTCCAACCACAGAAATCCTTGCCTTTAAATCATCTGGTAAATGTGGATTGACATTTTCATTGGTACTATACTGTTCACGTATGTTCATCTTCACATGGGACCATGATAAAGTCCGATTTAATCTTTTGGTAAAGCAGTTTAATGTTACTTCGTCTCCATTTCGCACACAATTTTCTGTACGATTAATTATTTCCAATGACAGAACACATGCAGGCACTATAAACAAAATTCATATATTGCTTAGTTGATAGGAGATTTATTGGACTGCTTGCCTTATTGAAACATATAAAACTCTATTTATGGTTTTGCAATTTAGGGAGGTCATTTGCAGACGATTGGTATTATCCAAATCGTGAAACATAATATATACGTATTTATTCCAGCATTTTGAAGGATGGAAATGAGCAATCGAGTACTTATGTCAAATACAACTAGTGCTGTGATATATCAAAAGATTTTCTATATAGTATCTAACATTGCTCACCATGTCCACTTATTTGGATGCACGGATATTCGTTCAACTTTAAACATTTAGTCACTCGCTTGTTTCTCTTGTCAAACTTGGAAATTGCCAAATAATTTGTTTTTTTTTCTAACAGAAAAATAAAAAATATATAATTTCTCCATCTGGGACAACAGAATGAGATATATAAGTAAATGTATTCTAATATAATTTAGGAGTTTCCAAAAAGAGCTATCTAGCATCACCAGGAGAAGATAATCCAAATTTACATGTAAGACTGATATGATTAGCTAAAATGTATACTGTAGGTTTACATGTAACCGACCATGTTAATATCACTTATTCTGAAACCTGTAAATAATTTTATACGGGAAGGTAAGGTGCAATTTAATAATTGAATATACAAGTGCCCAGCTGCCAAATAAATGTTTATTTAGGTAGAAATACGGTTTTAGGGAAAATGATTATAGAATGAAAGTTATTAAATGTTGAGAAACTTACTAGATGATGTTATGTAACTTATTTTTAGTAGGGAAGTGGTTAGATAAATTATTATTTAAGTATTAAAAATATACTATTACATTTTATCCAATATATATAAAAGTTCTATTACACCTTTATGTTATCTTTTCTAATGACTTAAAATGGTAAAAGGATTGAAGAAATCAGAAATTAGTACAAATTTATGCCATATAACAATTTTCGTTTCATATTTGTTACTACATATTTCATATATATATATAGTGTAAACACTACAGATACATGGCAGTTGGATAATATGGATGTTGAAGGTTTTTCGTTTTTAACTATTCAAAATGAGGTTAAAAATCAAAAACCGTGTTCACCATTTATAATGTTGAATGATCTGGTTTATCAAAACATGATTTGTTTTTGGCTTGTCAGGTAATCAAGTACTAATTACAATACATGTAGTTAAATAATTGTATACTAATTGAATTAAATATTTTCAAATATATTGTCAGAACAACATTACAAACAACAGAAATTAAATATATAATCTTTGTGAAATAAAATCTTTTTACAACCAATTTAACATTTATTTTTATAATACTTGATTTCAACATATTAAGGTTATGAAGAAATTTATTGCAAAAGCAGATATATCTCCAGTTAACATTTATGAATGTAGGACGTTTCGGACTAGGACAATTCGTACTAGGACATTTCGACCAGGACATTTCGGACAACGGACGTTTCGGCCAAATTTTATAATTTTAAATAAATACTCTGAATATTCATAAACAAAATTAGTAATATTAATGTAATGCAATTATATTTTTTTTATCATTTTGCTTATTCTTTTAATTATTTTTTTTTAACTACATTGAAAATAATTATTTTAAATGTGGTGTGATTTTAATTATTATTTTTTAATCCACTTGATATTTAAAAATTAGATAATTAGAGGAATGAATTAATTATTCTAACTAAAAATTTTCTAAAAACTGATAATTATTATTAATCAACAGCATCAACAGCAGATAAAGGTAATTAATATCAATTAATTAAATGGCCAAAAACAAAAGAGACATCAAAAGTAATCATCATCTTATGTCTATTGGTTTTAACATTTTTGGCTGTTATTTTTATGTTTTAAAACTTTACTCATATTTGTATGGCTTCTTTTGGTTAAACATACACAAGCTCAGCAAAAAGTTTCCTAGGTAACACAATATAAACTTTATAAGAAAATTGGCCGAAACGTCCGCCTTGAAAAAGAAATTGGCCGAAATGTCCTGGCCGAAACGTCCGCGAACCAAGATTTATATCATCACTCCTGCCAGATTTAATGTCAGAATTTGACCTCAGGTATTACACCAATGAACTGGAACAAAAGTGATAGTTAAAATTTAAATAACAAACACATATTACCTCGGATTTGATACCATCACCAGCTAACTAAACATTAAGATGTTTTGTTTTCACTGTACATATTCAAATAGTACAAATAAATTTTGCGTATTTTAAAACTTTTTTCTCTATTTTAAACTTATTTTCATATCTAAAAACTCATGACCACGAAGAAAAAAATGTCAATAGTTTATATTATAATTTTTTTTTCAGTTTACACAAAGTGTGTGTGTAATAAACTGAGATTACACTTAATTTTCATAATACAAACTATTGTAACTAAAAAAAAATTTTACACGTAAATTTGGATTATCTCCCCCTGCTATCTGGTTTTTGGAAAAGGGTAAATTACCAAACGATTTGATATATTCATAAAGTGTTAAATAACTCCCCCCCCCGTACACTAATCTTAATTAGCACTCGTAACAGATAATCTTGAATAATAATCTTAATCGGAAATTGTGCCTTGAAAGTGCATTAAAATATTCATAAAAGTTAAAAAAAAGAACTAATTGATAATTTACGATTTACAGCAATGCTGTCTGAATATTGTCAGAGAAATATAGGGTAATATTTGATTTTTACTAAAGGAGGGTGGGAGATTTGTCAAATAAGGAAATTTAAGGAATACTGTAAAAAGGCAGGTTAAATAATAAGCTGAAAACAAAAATGTTAACAGGGTAGAGTATTACCTGGAATGTAATAGTTTTTTTTATAGTTTTTTCTCATTCATATATAGTCCTGCTGGCCACGTTATTACGGGTGATTTAAATAGAAAATGCTGGTCTCCGTAATATCCCTGCTAAAGGACTCAAATACCGTGAGTCGAGAACAATTAACTGGAATTTTAACTTCAAGATTCCAATGCACTATGCCAGATAAAACTAGAGAAAGAGAATGAGATTACTGCTTTCATTCCGAGCAGATGAAAGCAGTAAGATTACCGATTCAAAAACGAATCAGTGTTTTCAGAAGGTCAATGAGTACAAAAGCACAATTTTTGTAAGATACTGATGTTGCTGAACCACTGCCCACCATACATGACAAGTATGTTCTCGTCCTTGTGGATAAAACACCTAATAAGATCGTGTTCATCTGTAAAGGGCCTTATCTTGATTGTTTAATAAAAAAGAATTGGAAATTAGAAGTACACAAGGCAACCCCATGCACACTGCAACAACGCTTTCGTAGGACGAATTCATGGAAAACACCAGATCGGTTCTATCTTCCATTTGGCGTTTCCATGAAAGACGAATAATGTGATCTCTCTTCTCTGTACTGGATATCAAAACTTCACAAGTGTCCAGATAAAGAGCGTTGCATCGCAGGTTCTGCCAAGTGTACTACTGAACCCCTTTCTAAGCTTCTTACTTCCATCTTGACAGCTGTGAAAACTGGCCTCTTAAATTATTATGACATTTGTTATGCCATGAATGACATTAATCATATGTGGATTTGAAAAACTCGAAAGAACTTGCAGAAAATATTATATTCAGATCTCTTTCTTCAGGAAACAGCATTAAAACTTTGGATTTCTCTACCCTCTATACTACCATTACACATCCGCAGCTATAACAAGAATGAAATTTTTTTATTCCTCGCTGCTTTTTTTTAGGACAAATGGGAAACGCAGGTAGTAGTATCTCGTTAAAGGCAGAGACAAGACATTCTTTGTTCAAAGCAACAAATACACCAATGATGAAATCATCTCTATGTTGGATTTTTTATTGACAATATATTTGTCCAGTTTGGTGGACTAGTGTTTGAACAAACAATATGCATTCCGATGGGCGCCAATTGTGCACCTCTTCTTGCAGATCTTTTCTTCCATTCAAACGAGGCAGACTTCATTTAGAGCTTAATGGAAACTAGAGGCTCTCAAGAGCCTGTATCGCTCACCTAGATTTAACTGTTCTCATTGAGCAGGACTAAACATTTATGTGTTGCAGTCAATTTGGCCTGTTTTTCTATGGGGTTCTATGATAAACTAAGTTCGGGTGTAGCAGCCATCTTGGTTGACAGTCCTATTCAATGGACATATTTCTAAAAGAGAATCATCTAAGGGCCATTATTGCTAGGTCTTATTCCAACTGGCTAAGTGATGGGACACAATTATGAAAGAGGACCATTTAAGGACCAATGCTGCCAATTTTAGTTCCAATTGGCTCAGTGGTTTCAGACAAGAAAAGTTTTGAGTGAATTTCCCATACGGTCCTATGTTAAACTAAGTTCGGCTGTGGTGGCCATCTTGGTTAACAGTCCACGAAATCGGACACATTTCTGAAAGAGGACCTCTTCAGGACCATTGCTGCCAAGTTTGGTTCCAATTTGCCATGTTGTTTCGTAAAAGAATATTTTTAAAGTTCGCCCCCTTTTTCTATTTTTAGTAACATCAGCCATGTCGGTTGGAAGTCGGGGATGCCGGACATAATTTTCGAAGGGGGCCACCCAAGGACCATTCCAGCAAAGTTTGATCCAAATTGGTGTCAGAGGAGAAGATATTTAAAGGGAAGTTTGCACCGGACGCGTCTTTAAAGGGCAAAAACTCCTATAAGGGGTCAATCAATGATTTTGGTCATGTTGACTTATTTGTAGATCTTACTTTGTTGAATATTTTTACTTTTTACAGTTTGTCTGTATCTACCATAATATTCAAGAAAATAACCTAAAACTGCAAAATTTCCTTAAAATTAACAATTCAGGAGCAATAACCAAAGAAAGGGTTGACCGATTCGTCATGGCAGGTAGATCTTGACCTGATGAACATTTTTACCCCATGTCAGTTTCTAAATGCTTTAGTTTTTGAGATGCAAGACAAAAAAACTGTAGTTTACCCCCTATGTTCTATCTTTAGCCATGTCTGCCATGTTGGTTGGCAAGCGGAGTCATCCGACAAATTTTTTAAACAAGATACCCTTATGATGCTTGTGGCCAAGTTTGGTCCCATTTGGCACAGTAGTTTCAGAGGTGAACATTTTTGTAAAAGTTAACGGACGACGACGGAAGAAGACGCCAAGTGATGAGAAGAGCTCACTTGACCCATTGGGGTCAAGACTGTTGGATGTTCAAACGTCTTGGATTGACTACCCTACATTCAGTTTCTTTGGCTGTTGAATGAAGAGGATTTGCGACCGATATCTCCAGGCACTGTGCCAGGATACTTTTTCGTGCTTTACCTTTTCATTGTATAGTTTATATTGTTACATCTATGTTGGTCATAGCTCTGCTGCTATAGTGAGGTCTGCTGTTCTACAGCTCGTTACGGGGACAAAAAATAATTCTCAGGAGGGAGAAAGTTCTTTCCATCTTCCACACTTTTCCCTATTTGGAACTATACTCATACTGCTCATCGCTGCTCTGGACTAGAATCACGTATAGGAGGATAAGAGGAACGGGGAATTGTAGCTAATGCTAAAGAACAGGATTATTTTTTGTTGTCTCGACCCTGGTTTCCGTTCATAGTATTAATTAGTCATAATGTCGAGATAGCTATTGGAAGGTCGGGGTTTTGAATTGCCTGTTTGTCTTGGTTTCTTGGCGGTTGGATAAAGAGGATAGGAGATGTTGCCTAGATTTCTAGTCCTTATAAGATTATTCTTGCTTTGTTTTTTATTGGATGCACGGTCGACATAAATCGTCTGTTCTTTTATTGGACCCTTGTCGTAGCTATGTTGGGCTATGTAAGCGCTGATACTATTGTTGGTGAAATGGTAAGTGGGAGAAATATTTTTTTACTGAATTTGAATTAATTACAGACACAGATTAACTTGTGATATAATCGGTATAATTTTGTAATTATCGGCCAGTTATATGACCGTATGTGAATGGTAGCATGCTGTGGAAAATTGATCAATTTTAAGATGGATTTTGTAGGTCGTGCCGTCACCACCTACATTTTTGTCGGCAAGATGGCCGACTATCGAATGCTTCATTTCCTAAAACAATTTGTTAAAATACACATTTATTAAAAGACGTTTTGTACAAACATATTTAAGTATATTTGCAATAGGTATGTTAATTCTGGAGCAGAATTTTTCCTTCTCTTTAAAGTGAATTTTCCCATAGGGTCATATGTTAAAATAATTCGCCTATGGTGGCCATCTTAGATGGTGGGAACAGTCATCAAATATAATTGGCCCATTTCTGCCCAATGGTTAAAATTGGCTCACTGGTTTCAAACATGAATATTTTTAAGTGATTTTTCCAATAGGGTCCTATGTTAAACTATATTCAGCTGTAGTGGCCATCTTTGATAGCGGGCGGTGTAATCGGAAGTCTGAAAGAGGATTACCTACGAACCATTCCTACTAAATTTTGTTCCAATTGGCTTGGTGGTTTTAGAGAAGATCTTTAACAGACAGTTTATGACGACGGACGACGATCGACTACGGACGCCAAGTTCACGTTGTTCTTTTAAACAAAGGGTTTAAATCTGAATAAGCGTCTTAATCACAAATTCATAAAACATTATATTTAAAAAAAATATTCATGTGACTACATTAACATAGCGACGTGCAAATGATAACATCTCGCTATTTTCATAACCAGTTGAACTAATCACGAAAAGACTAACAAGAAATACAATTCTTCGATACCACTTCTGATGCACAAGATGTGCACACGTGGTCAATTTCAAACTCGTCAGTTGTGAAATTTTAAAAACTGAAGCAACAATTCAAAAGTTGAAGAAACAATTTCAAAAATGCCAAAATGACCAAAAGAGATAAAGCCAAAACCATCTGAGGAGAGACCTATGCACGAAGGAGATACTCTTAAGTTTTCAAAAATTTTAAAATTTGTAACAGTACATTTTAAGTATCAATTTCGGGCTGGTATTGAAATACAAGTAGTTGAACTGTGCATAACCTCGGAGAATTGGAATTACCAGCAACAGCATCGGCTCAGTGCTAAAAATGAAGTTCTTTGATAAATTTCTCATTATTATTTTAAATCGTTGACAATTCTAAAAGTAAATGTATCAACCTTCAAATGATTCGCAGCAACCGATATAGAAATATAATCGAGCTTTATCATTATGGTAAAACAAAGTTTTCCTTTTCTCATCAAACGATACCATAACCTTCAATCAAAAAAGTTTTACTACTTTAAAGGCCTGGTTACTTACCTTTGCATACCAACGCTGATTATAATGCTGTTGATTATCTCGACAATCTGATTGATTGCTTATCAGGAATACAACTCCGTGTAAATGCACAAATAACTTACTGGGAAGGAAATTCTTCAGAAAACTATTGCAAGGTCTTTGTCTTGATATTAGTTTCAAGGGAAAAAAAACTAAGATGACCAATAGTTACAGTTATCTGCAGTGTATCCGGTTTCGATAAATACGCCCTATATTTTGGCCACCCATTGTGATCGGATAAAATACTAGAGCGTCTGTCGATTGGATATTAATGATATGCATGAATTTATGAATGTAATCAATATATAGTTGATATGTTTTGAAATTGATTTCCTGCTGTGAGTATTTTTATAGCAATCAATAAATCATGATAAAATTATTTCGTATTTTGGACAAAAAAAAATCAAGTATTTTTTTCAGCCTCATTTGTCACCAACAATATCAATGGGAATATTTTATTTTGTATATTGGAAATTACAAAATTACCTGCTCTTAAAAATCGTATTTCCTTCATGTGAAATTCAAACCGGAAAATGTAAAAAAAATCAAAAATAGGGATGGAACATGTATATGGTTTTTAGGTACTTTACACATTAAGTGGATTGATATGGACATTCTCAATTACATATGACCTTTCAAGCTATCCCATCATAGAATTACGCGGTTGCTATGGAGAAAATAAGCAATAAAGCTGGTTGCCAAGGACTTTGGCAATGACTTTTTGTATGAATTTGACATGCAAGGAAATACGATTTTATATTGCTAGGCACCTCGTCCGTTCGTCCAACAAATATTCCCGTCACACTTTTCACACTTTTCTCAAACCCTACTGGATTGAATGACTTTATATTTGGTCAGCGGCTTAATAGTGATGAGTTGTAATGTGTGGGCACTTTTCACATCTATCTTACCTGTTTGCCGATACTTTGAAATTTGAATATGTTGAATGAACTTAAAATTTTTCGTCACATTTTTCTCGAGTATTGAACATAAGGACTGCATACTTGGTCGGCTGCTTGACAATAATGAGTTGTAACGTGTGTGAACTTTTCGAATCTATCTTACACTAACTTACAGTTTGCCGATACTTTAAATTACGAGTTTGGGTATTTTTAGTACGACATCGCGAGCATTCTTGTTTAAGATTGGGACTAGCAAGTAAATTTGTAATTTGCAATATACAAAATAATATATTCCCTTTGACATTGTTCGTGAAAAATAAATTTACAAACTAAGGTGCTTATTTGTAATTTCATGTAGTTAAAAATGTTACACAAAAGTCAAAATCCATCTCTTAAATAGCAAACTTTCATTTAATGTCAGAACAGTGATAGGTTGCAACCTATTGCAATTGCAAACACACAGTTATACATAGCCAGCTTGTGGCGTATACAATTAACATTCACATGGCCGTATAACCAGTTTTGTCGGAAGGGCTTTGGTAATTACAACATATGCATAAAAAATCAACTTATTTAAATTAAGTACAATGGTAAAAAATAATATCTATTGAAGTAATCATAACTTACATGTAAGTAAAAAATAAATGAAGTTGACCATCATATTTTTTTTCACAAAATTACATTTTTATTTCCTGTTCTGATTTCAATAGCTTCCTCAAACTCATTAACATCCTATTTTGTGTTTTACATAGTTTGAGAACCAATGAGGGAACAACAAAACTTTGTCATTATTATTTAATCTAATTCTAACACTTAGGCTGAAATGTAGACGTTATTTCAAATTTGTCCTTTCAACCTCAAAGGAATAGGGCCATTTCTCTTGTAGTTGTTTCACTCAATCTAAAAAATCAAAATGTACCAATTTATGTCGTAATCCACGGTAGATAATAATACGAACAAACATAAATCTAATGCTTAATAATTACCGGTAAATAAGTAAAAGTTCTGTTTTAACGAAAGTCGCAAACAGACGCGGTTTTGTTCAACTGTCAAGAATGTTATACTATTTGTTCGAATACTGTCATGAAGGATACTTAGAACTGAAAAACGTTTTTAGTGAAGTTACCATAAAAGGGCAGAATTATACTCACTCATACCAACGATTTGGTTTTTGGTTCTAAGTATCCTTCTTCATTTTGCTAGGCACATGTGACCGATCACATGAGCTGCATAGCGCGTTCCTAGTGGCGGATAGGGTATGCCCTCTCGTTGGGGGTTGTCAGGTCATAATAGTAGACCTAAATATAGCAAATTTGTTTTGAAACGATCTCCCATACCCGTATCAGATATGAATTGTATTTTTTTGTTACTTATTCTGTGGTTAGTATTTGTAAATATTAATAGGACAAATATCAGCTATGCTATGTCCCGATATATTTTGATCAAAGTACTGAAGTACTGTTTACTCGGATGGCCTCAAGATCTGATGGCTGATGTATTAATGATAGTGATATAAACGTAACTGTATGGTACAAACTGTTGACAGGGAGATATGTTTCACCTGTATCGAATTTTGATAATTCAAATGTTGAAATGAATAAGGCATCTCTTAAACATATGAATAATGCAAAACTTTCAAATGTTGACTGTTCCCCATAGACTTTCACAACATTTACAGGATAGTGAAGATTCATAGTCACTAGAATATAACTGCCAAGCCAAATAATTGCCATGCGAATGCTAATACAACTGTGTACCAAATTCATTGACTGTCTATATGTGGTTCCCCATTAACTGACCTAATCACCAACTATTAACAAATTGATGATGTCGTACGAAACAGCACATCTTTATGACTTTAGTGATGCGAGGAAAAAACTGTAGTGATATATCACTTTAGACTGCAACTATTACACGTCATGTTGTGTTTACTGTTTATGTCCTTAGTATAGTAAAAGGGTGATGTTTTGTGCATAAGTATATTAACTTTTTAGATAAAGTATATCAAGAGCACAAGTTTTAACAGTGGCATGATAGGTATAGATATGCACAATATTCTCCCATTTATATCATATATTTCCATGTAAACAGGGATAATTTGGATACCATTTTGATTCCAAATATTTTTAATAAAAAAATACACTGCAGTATTCTCGATCACAATTCTTATACACTGTATGTTTAAAACCTTATAAATATAGTCATTTCAGTGAAAATAAATATTTGGCATATGTATTGATACATGTATGTTTTTCTTCAAAGTTTTAGACATGGGATATATGTACATGTATACATGTAGCAACACCCGACACTTCTGTAATAATAGCTGCAAACGACATAGTCAAGTATCATCTCAGGGGATGCATCCTCATTGTCGAGGATCATCTCGGGGGTAGCATCCCATTGTTCCACATTTGGATCCTGCTTGTCTTGATATCTATTACACATTCCTCTGACAAGCAATTCAGTAAGAATTTATCTTCTTCTTGTTCATAACCTATTGATTGGCAGATGTGTGTTTTCTCTGGAGGGGATGTCTCAATCTACAAGTAAAGATATATGTATAGTTTCTCAACTAGAAGTATTCCTTGTGAAATAAGATAAAAATATGGCCAATTTATGTTTGCATAATTATATACCCATGATTAAAATTCTCAGCTTATACACATGTATATGTACCAGGGGTAACCTAATTATTGCTTTCAAATTGTCAACTCAACTTTTCTCTAATATATAGCACTTCTCATTGATATATACATGTAGTGTAGAATCAATACAATATATCAAGGTTAAAATTCTCTGTGAAATTATCAATGCTCAATATATTACATGTTACTCTAACATTATATAGTACTGATCATCTTAGACATAAGCCCAGGCCAGGTTTGTCTCAATATAGTTTAGCGTGCTCATATTATATCACATTATTGCTCTAATATAAGGCTCACGTTTGCTCAAAATATATCACCGATCATCTTCTCAAACTTATGTGCTTAGTTAGGCTTGACATGCTCAAGTAATACATCGTTATTGCTGTACATTATAAAAGATTAATTATGAGTAAAACTTAGCTCTCAACGATACCTATGCTGAATTCAGGTTCTGTCCCAAAATATATATATTTACATGTGTTCCAGAATATTAATATTTAAGTACGATAAATTTGACTTGCATGTATATAAAAATATTTCTGGATTGTTACATATGTAGGAAACTGATCACTGATCATAACCAATGTTACCATATATATGCTGCATCTGCACACACAACGAGATGATTTTCTCGGCTAGTAGTATTGGAATTATAATTTTAAATGACAAATGGTAATTGATTTAGAAATTACCTGTTAATGATGAACTTAATTGGGTATTTGTTTGGGTTGGTAGTGGACATGTATTTAACTAACAATTTTGATTTCACGCCCGACTAAGCAGGGAAGCAAACCTTATAGCATTAGGTCTTGTACATGGTCATGGAAATAAACAATAATATAAAATTTTGTTGATCCAAAAAAAAAAAAAAAAAGAATGTAGGGTCGAGAGAGGCCAAAAAAAAACATATTAAATGTGGCCTTATCAAGGTTTTTGCTTCAGTCATCTTTCAATTTGTGCATTATACTAGGGAGAATAACTTTGTTTATATTGAATAAAAATCTCTGTTGAATCTGATTTCAGTTCCATGTGACTTTTATCTACTTTTATCAATATTTATAATTCATTTATTAATATTTACTATTCATTTATAAATATCAATAAAACATTTCATCTTTATAAATATTAATAAGTGAATTATAAATATTAATAAAAGAATTATAAATATTTATAAGCCTTTTTGTCCATTTTGGTTTGCCATAAAAGTCCATATATATCATTTTGGTACGGGGAACCCAAAAAATCAATCCGATTCAAAACATTCTATGTAGTGCACAACTACACCAGGTATGCATTAGAAAATGGTGGGTTGAAGGGAATAAAGCTTTCGTTTGTGGTACAGGGAGATTGTTGGTGAATAAAATGTACATATTCTTAGAGAAAAATGAATAATAAATCGATTGATGTATGATTTATCTACTTATAATTGGATTTATTACTATTTATTACGATTTCGAGTCTAAAAACTGCCCCCAAAGTCTGGATCGGCAATTTCCATGTTTTCCATACGGAGTGAGCTCTGGCGTCCCACAGCCCCAACACAATCGAAACTAGAGGCTCCCAGGAGCCTGTATCGCTCACCTGGACTATGTCCATCTTGACTGGCAGGCTGGAATAATTGTCTGACTGGTTTCAAACAAGAAGATAATTCAGTGAACTTTCCCATTAGGTCATATGTTAAACTAAGTTCCGCTCTGGCAGCCTTCTTGTGTGGTGGACAGGGTCATCGGATTTAATTCTGAAAGAGAACCACCTAAGGACTATTGCTATTAAGCTTTGTTCAAATTGGCCAAGTTGTTTCAGACTAGAAGATAAAGAAGTAAATTTCCCATAGGATCCTATGTTAAACTAAGTTCGGATCTGGTGGTCATCTTGGCTGCCGGGCGGGGTCATCTGATATAAATCTGAAAGAGGACCAACTAAGGATCATTGCTAAGTTTTGTTCCAATTGGCCAAATTGTTTCAGACAAAAAGATCTTTAAAGGCATGGTTTTAGGGAAGTTTTTTCCAATACATATTGCAAACATTACCCATAGATAAGAAAGTTTTGGTATGTTTTATTGATCAATTCAATAAGATACGCATCAGGGATAAAAAAAAATAAATTGATATGAGCGAACTGTGGGGGCCAGCCATTTTTGTATAGGTGGGGACCATAATCGATGTGGTTGGAGTCCTAAAACCACAAAGTCGTAAATCAAAAGTGGCATGTCATGGGCATACAATTTCAAAATGACGTGCAGAGCGACAGGGTGTTCAACGCGATTCGGGAATGGAAAAAGTCTTTTTAGCATTCCAAACCAAGAAAAGAAATCAGAGTTATGTGAGAAATCGCTTCTCAATTTAAGGATTCCGGTTGCTGACTATGTGCACACGAAGAACCAAGTTGTTTGCGAGGACCATTTCGGAAATTCGTGTTTTGAGGAGCATGGTAAATTTTAAATTTTCTTTGTTGTTTCAATGTATTTTTATTATTTTGAAATCTTACAACTACCTGAAATTCGATATTTCTAATGTGATTTTTAAAATCTCAAAAAATGGAATTTTTCATTTCAAACTTTTTGCACAAAATCCATGCTTTTGATGAGAAAACAATCTACTATGAAAATCAGACGTGTGTGTCTAATTTGAAATTATGAATATATGAAAAAAGCATTACCCTGGATTTAATATAGTATTGAAAAAAGGATAGTTTTCCTTACGAGTTAATATAGAAAAAAACTGTATAAGGGAGTCAGTTTCGTTGCATTTTATTCCATTTTTCTCAATAGTATTACAAAAATGTGTGAGTCTTCCAAGGAAGACATGTGTCGCCTGCGAACGTCAATTTTTACAAGATATTAAAATTTTCTAAAAATGAAATATATATGCACACCTTAGCATTAAGGTTAATGCACAGAGAAAGTTTCATCAAGTTGCTTTGAGCGGTTATGGAGTAGTTGAGGATAGAATTTTTGATCCCCCTTGTTTTTCAAAAATGTCAATATTTTCTAAAAATGAAATATATATGCACACCTTTGCATTAAGGTTAATGCACAGAGAACTTTTCATCAAATTGCTTTGAGCGGTTATGGAGTATAACCTTTGTCTTGTTGTATAACCTGTCAGACCAAACAATTTTTCACATGTTGGCATGTTAATTATAAACAATTATTACCAGTTTAATTAGTTTATGGCTTCATTGAGGTGAGTGACAGGTATATCATTGGTAATCATAAATCATGTTACATCACCACGTTTAAGTTGGCACAAAACAGTCCATTTCGTTTGCATATTAATTATATACTTGTAGTAAAATAAACTTTAACAGAATAATAATCAACATGAAATCCAAATAAAAATTTATGAACACCTGGCAAAAGGAGTAATTGTTCAATTATTTGTAAACAAGAGGCTCCCAGGAGCCTGAATCGCTCACCTGGTCCTTAAGCTTTAAGGGAGTCTTTCATGAGCTATTACCCCTATAATGGATCATCTGACAACTTCGACCCAATTCAGACTTTTGTAGAGCTCAATGAGCTGATTGTTTAAGCAAACAACAGCTTTTCTCTATTGACAACAACTTAATAAGTACAAATTTCAAAAAAAAAATCAAGAAAAAGGGCAATAACTCCTACATGGGTGGTTACATCTTCTTCAAAATTTCAAAGCAGGTAGATCTTGAGGTGTTGAACACTTTAGCTTCCCAACAGAATTTTGATATCTGTCACCATTTTTGAGTTATTTGCAAAAAACTGCAATTTACCCCTATGTTCTATTTTTAGCCATGGCAGCCATGTTTTTTTACAAATCAAAAATCCAAACGATAGTTTAGTAGCACTCATGCCAAGGAACAACTACACTAAGTTTGGTTGCAATTAAACTTATGGTGTAAGAGGAGTTAACGATTTTATTACAATGAATAAAGACTGCAAAAATGGTCAATTTTGATGATCTAAGGGGAATAACTCCTAAAAGGAATGAACCTACAACTTCGATCCTGTTACAAATTTTGTAGATCTTTGTGTGCCTAACAATATGAAATTTAAATTTTTCAAATTTCCTTTATAGTATCCAAGATATTGAGCTTAATAAGTGCAAAATTTGGAAAAAATGCAGAAAAAGGGCAATAACTCCTACATGGGTCGTTGGATCTTCTTCAAAATTTCAGGGCAGGTAGATCTTGAGGTGCTGAACACTTTTACCCTATGCCAGAATTTTGATATCTGTTATGGTTTTTGAGTTATTTGCAAAAAACTGCAATTTACCCCTATGTTCTATTTTTAGCCATGGCGGCCATGTTTTTTTACGAGTCAAAAATCTGAACGATAGTTTTGTACACATAATGCCACTAAACAAATGTACCAAGTTTGGTTGCAATTGGACTTATGGTGTCGGACAAGTTAACGTTTGAAAAATTGTTAACAGACGACGACGACGACAGACGACGACGACGACGGACGCCAAGTGATGGTAAAAGCTCACATGGACCTTTGGTCCAGGTGAGCTAAAAACTAGATCTAAACTGCTCTAAATATTTATACTAGAGGCTCTCAAGAGCCTGTATCGCTCACCTGGATTTAACTTTTCACCTTAAGCAGGACTAAAAATTTAAGTGTTGCAGTCGATTTGGCTGGTTTGCCTATAGGGTTCTACGTTAAAATAAATTCGGCTGTGGCAGCTATCTTAGTTGACAGTCCAGGTCAATAGACATACTTCTAAAACAAGACTATCTGAGGACCATTACTGCTAAGTCTTGTTCCAACTGGCTAAGTGGTTTCAGGCAAGAATATTTTTTATTTTAATGAATTGTCTAATAGGGTCGTATATTAAACTAAGTTCGGTTGTGGCAGCCATCTTGGTTGACAATCTGGGTGATCAGATTCTGAACGAGGACCATCTAAGGACCAAAGTTTAGTTCCAATTGACTCAGTAGTTTCAGACGAGTAAATTTTTGAGTTAATTTCCTATAGGTCCTATGTTAAATTGAGTTTGTCTGTGGCGGCCATCTTGGTTCACAGTCCACGAAATCGGACATATATCTGAAGGAGGATCTTCTTAGGGCCATTCCTGCCGAGTCTAATAGGTCAAGTGGTTTCAGACAAGAAGATTTTTCAAAGAATTTTCCCATAGGGCCCTATGTTAAACTAAGTTCAGCTGTTGTGGCCATCTTGGTTGTCAGTCCATATCATCGGACACAATTCAAAAAGTAGACCATCTTATAACGACCATTGCTACCATTTCTAGTTCTAATTGGCTTAGTGGTTTCAGAAACAAGAACTGCACCATGGCGCCCATATTTGTAGTCTGATCGGCACAAAATGAGGAAACTTTATAAAGGACCTCCCATATATGCTTCCTATCAAGTTTCGTTCCACTTGGCAAAGCAGTTTCAGAGAAGAAGACTTTTTTTTTATAGCAGCCAATCAGAAACAAGAACTGTCCATGGTGGCCATATGTGTAGTCAGATCAGGACAAAATGAGGAAACTTTGTAAAGAACCTCCCATAGATGCATCCTGTCAAGTTTCGTTCCATTTGGCCCAGTAGTTCCACAGAAAAATGTTTTTATAATCGACCAATGAGAAACAAGAATTTTCCATAGCGGCCATGTTTGTTGCCCGATCAGAACGAAATGAGGAAACTTTGTAAACAACCTCCCATAGATCGATGCTTCCTGCCAAGTTTCGTTCCATTTGGCCTAGCAGTTTCAGAGGAGAAGATATTTGAACACTCAGCCAATCAGAAACAACAATTGCCCATGGCGGCCATGATTGTTGTCCAATCGGGACAAAATGAGCAATCTTTATGAAGAATCTCCCATAGATGCCTCCTGTCAAGTTTCGTTCTATTTGGTCCAGTAGTTCCACAGAAATGTTTTTTTTAATCAACCAATAAGAAACAAGAATTTTCCATAACGGCCATGTTTGTTGCCTTATCAGGACGAAACTTTGTAAACAACTTCTCATAAATGCTTCCTGTCAAGTTTCGTTCCATTTGGCCAAGCGTTTTCAGAGGAGAAGATTTTTTTATACCAGCCAATCAGAAACAAGAACTGCCCATTACGGCCATATTTGTACTCCGATCGGAACGAAATTACGAAAATGTATAAAGGAACCCCCATATATGCTTCTTGTTACGTTTTTTTCCATTTGGCATAGCAGTTTCAGAAGAAAAGTATTTTGAAAACTAAGCCAATCAGAAACAACAATTGCCCATGGCGGCCATGTTTGTTGTCCGATCGGGACAAAATGAGCAATCTTTATAAAGGACCTCCAATAGATGCTTCCTGTCAAGTCTCGTTCCATCTGGCCCAGTAGTTCCACAGAATTTTCTTTTACTCAACCAATGAGAAACAAGAATTTTCCATAGCGGCCATGTTATTGCCCGATCAGGAAGCTTTATAAAGGACCCCCATATATGCTTCCTGTCAAGTTTTGTTCCATTTGGCATAGCAGTTTCAGAGAAGAAGATTTTTGAAAACTCAGCCAATCAGAAACAACAATTGCCCATGGCGGCCATGTTTGTTGTCCAATCGGGTCGAAATGAGCAATCTTTATAAACGACCTTACATAGATGCTTCCTGTCAAGTTTAATTCTATTTGGCCCAGTGGTTTCAGAGGAGAGGATGAAAATGTGAAAAAATTACGACGAACGACGGACGCCAAGTGATGGCAAAAGCTCACATGGCCTTGGCCAGGTGAGCTAATAATGAATGGTTAATTCGGAACTATGATCCCATATTGTGTATTCAGTTGATGTTCGTCCATTGTTTTTAATTTTTGCTTTCTTTTTTGGATTTAGTTAAAAAAAAAATGGAATCTTTTAGAATGATGTTTTTATATGTTAAAACCGTTCGAAGTTTTTTGAAAGGTGATGTAAGCGGTGAATGAACGATTGAATTTAATGCGATTTTTACAATGTTTTATGTAATAATAAATGTTAATAAATGTTTTAGAGCCATTGTTTCTATTGTGTACCCATAGTACAGTGGTTATCTTCTGTTACAGTATTCTATGTACTAAATATATCTTGCTAAAATTATTATTTAATTAAAAAGTAGATATTCAGCGTTACCTGTGAGAAGTTTCAAAAAATTTTCCATGTTTTTCCCGATGTGATGAAATTCAGAATTACATTACAATTGTTTTAATTCTTAATTTTTCGAATTAATTTCTTTACATAATTATAATTACATATATTGTTTGGTAAATATTTTTCACCGAATTTGAATTAGTAACATACACGGAATAACTTGATATAATCGCTATAATTAGGTAATTATCGACCAGTTTCCCAATATAATGCCCTATGTAAATGGTAGAATGCTGTAGAAAATTCCTCATCAATTTTAGGATAGATTCTGTAGGTCGTGACGTCACCACCTACATTTTTGTCGGCAAGATGGCCGACTATCTAGTGCTTCATTTCATAAAACAATTTTTTAAAATACACACTTATTACTGTAAATATCCGAATGAAGTTTTGTACAAACATATTTCAGTATATTTGCAATGGGAATGTTAATTCTGGAGCCACATTGTCCTTCCCTTTAGGTAAATTTCCCATAAGGTCCTATGTTAAACTAAGTTCAGCTCGGGCGGCCATCTTTGATGACAGGTGGGGTCATCGGATAGAGTTATGAAAGAGGACCACCTAAGGACCATACTACCAAGTTTTGTTCCAATTGGCTCAGTTGTTTTGGACAAGAAGATCTATAGGTAAATTTCCCATAGGGTCCCATGTTAAATTAAGTTCGGCTGTGGCGCCACCTTGGTTGACAGTCCAGGTCATGGACGAATTTCTGAAAGAGTTCCACCTAAGGACCATTGCTACCAAGTCTGGTTCCAATATGTCAAGTGGTTTCAGACAAGAAGATTTTTCAATGGATTTTCCCATAGGGCCGTATGTTAAACTAAGTTCGGCTGTGGCGGCCACCTTGGTTGACAGTCCAGGTCATCGGACTAATTTCTGAAAGAGGACCAAAGGATCATTGCTACCAAGTCTAGTTCTAATTGGCTTAGTGGTTTCAGACAATAAGATTTTGAGTGAATTTCCCATAGGGTCATATGTTAAACTTAGTTCGTCTGTGGTGGCCATCTTGGTTCACAGTCCACGAAATCGGACACATTTCTAAAAGAGGACCTCCTAAGGACCATTGCTGCTAAGTCTGGTTCCAAAATGTCAAGTGGTTTCAGACAAAAAGATTTTTCAATGAATTTTCCCATAGGGCCTTCTGTTAAACTAAGTTTGGCTGTGGCGGCCACCTTGGTTGACAGGCCGGGTCATTGGACGAAATTCTGAGAGGACATCTAAGGACCATTGCTAACAAGTCTAATTGGCTTAGTGCTTTTAGACAAGAAGATTTTTGAGTGAATTTCCCATAGGGTCCTATGTGGTGGCCATCTTGGTTCACAGTCCACAAAATCGGACATATTTCTGAAAGAGGATCTCCTAAGGACCATTGCTGACTAGTCTGGTTACAATTGGTTGAGTTCTTTCAGACAAGAATATGTTTCAATGAATTTTCCCATAGGGCCCTATGTTAAACTAAGTTCGGCTGTAGTGGCCATCTTGGTTCACAGTCCTGGTCATCGGACATACATCTGAAAGAGAACCTCCTAAGGACAATTACTGCCAAGTTTGATTCCAATTGGCCTTGTAGTTTCATAGGTTTTAAAAATTCATCCCCCCTTTTTCCTATTTTTAGTAACAGCAGCTATGTCAGTTGGAAGTCGGGGATGCCGGACATAATTTTGAAAGGGGGCCACCCAAAGACAATTCCACCAAAGGCTGGTCCCAATTGTCCCAGTGGTATCAGAAGAAAAGATCTTTTAAATGAAATTTTACGCCGGATGCCATCTAGAAAGGGCAAAAACTCCTAAAAGGGGTCAATCAATGATTTTGGTCATTTGACTTGTTTGTAGATCTTACTTTGTTGAACATTTTTGCTGTTTACAGTTTGTATTTATCTATAAAATTATTCAAGATAATAACCCAACAAAGGGTTGACCGATTAGTCTGAAAATTTCATGGCAGGTTGATCTTGACCTGATCAACATTTGTACCACTGTCAGTTTTGCTGTAAATACTTTAGTTTTTTAGATATAAGACAAAAACTGCAGTTTACCCCTCTGTTCTTTTTTTTTAAGCAATGGCGGCCATGTTTGATTATGGATCAAAACCTCGGATATAATTTATAAACTAGATACCCTAAGGAACATTCACTTAGACGTTCCCCGCGATGTTCATGCCTTTGAAGACATAGAACGTGTTCTGCTATAAAACTGTCCAGAATTTTAAGAAAATATAGAAATGTATGCCAATATATATATATTTTCTTGTAGATCTTAAATAGGACAGCCAATTTTACTTGTTTAAATTTTAATAAACTGTTATACATAAATATTACGCGCATTTAAAGATAGATTTACGGGAAAATGTTTGCTGTCCCAGATAACATTTATCAAAAATATTTCAGCTTTAAGTCGGTCTTGTATTTTTATTTTTGGGCGCATATTCCCAACTTTTTGCCACATTGCTGCCACAGTGGCAAAATTTTCTGACGTAACTTTTTGTGACGTTATGATGACGTCATAAACAGATAAGCCCATTTAAGTTCATAAAGCTTTCCTGTCCCATGCAACTTTTTGCGATTCAGTCATCCTTAATTTTGTGTGAAAAAAGACAAATTTCTGGCCGACGGTTAAAAATCGCTTTATCTATCAAATGTTATTTTCAAGCAGATAAAAAATTCCAATGGACATATATTTTCAGTCAATCATTGAAAAATCATGACACTTTCATTTTATGTGAATCAAATGTCACACTTGTGATTTTTTTAAAACACTGCGACAAATAACTTTTTATATTCTTTCCTGGGTTAACTTTGGTTAGTGTAAACACATTTTAAATCCAGTTATGAAATGTTATTTTCGTCTTCTTTATATAAAAACTAAACTTATGAACATAACATGAACAGTAAGAAAATTATATGCCTCTCAAAAATAGTGACAAAAATGTCACAGAGGCGATTTTCTTAAAATAACGTCTAAATCGGACGTCGTACAAGTTTCTTAAATCTCTTTGTTTTAATGCATCGTAAGAAATAAAAGACCAAATAAAAAAAAACATACAATGATACTTGTTATTAGTTTTTTTTCTAATACATATGGTATTGGGACTTTACTTTTCATTAATTTGTAGAAACCGTGTCACATCTAGAGTTATTTTTGAAGTTTATTCTATTCGATGAATGAATGCTCTGCTTCATCTAAACCATTTTGTACATTGAATCAAATGAATTAAGTATTTTTTTTAAATCTATAAAAATTAAGTGTTTTTATCCAGTTTAGTTTTTATACATTATTTATCTTAAACTGTAATTAATCTTATTAAACCATGTTTTAAAAGGCTGTGTGATTGTTAGTGTAATTATACTGTTTTGTAAAATTATTAAAGTTATGCTGGTAGAAATATTTGTTATTTTATTTACAAATTTCAAAAAAGGAGGGAGAGTGTGAGATTTAAAAAAAAAATCTGTTTTTGGGTTTTTTTTTGGGGGGGGGTTTATTTTTGATGGATATTGTTTATGTACTTAATTTAGAAAAAAATAAAAGGAGATAAAACTTAATGAAATGGTTTTAAGTTATTGGTGATCGTCTAAAATGAGAAACCAAGTTATTTCAATTGAGGTATATTAAATTTTGTACGAGTTTAGTATTTCAATTATTATTTTAACGTGCAAATGTGTAAAAGCAGAACATATTTAACTTTCACCATTGAAAAACGTCGCTTGTGACGTTACCCTAATGTGTACGAACATCGCGCGTAACGTCTTAAAGTTTTAGAGTATTTGGCCCTTTAGTTTCTGAGGAGAAGATCCTTGAAATAGTTTACGACGACGTACGCCAAGTGATGGCATAAGCTCACATGGCCCTTTTTGATTTATAATATTTGCATATTCTAACTTCGTTTAATTTTTGGATATCTTCCCCTTTCTATTGCTAGATTATGATCCTAATTTTGATCAATACATTCTTTCCTTAAAATATTTCATTTTTAGAAAATATAGTTTCATTTTATAAGATAATTTTACTATATAAATATAACTTGTTATTTTCATTTAAGAAAGTCAATTTTTTAATGAATAGTTTTTCATATTTATTGTGAAGAGTGTACATCGTTTATTAAAACATTTGTTAAATTTGTCTTTTTAATTTTCCAGATTCCAGTTATCTATTTCTTTCATTTCTAAGTTTTTTTCTCTTCAGAATATCATAAATATACACACCAGGAATATATTCCATTTTCATTGAGGTTTTTTGATCAATTTTATGAATCATGAAGTATTGGTCAGGATTAATCTTTAGTTGAAAGGATCTCGCAAAATATTATAAAGATTGAATTTTCATCAGAACATCCATTGGATATTATAAGTTATATTCTAGATCTACTTAATCCATCGATGCTTTCAAAATAAAAATGGCAACAGCAGATAGATACACACACCTTGCAATAGGTACGTTAATTCTGGAACCGAATTTGTCCTTCCCTTTAAGGAAAAACAGAAGAAGTTAGCCTGTACCTCATATATCCGCTATATAGATGCATGATGCTTTACCACTCAACAATTCACTTCTTGGAATTTTTTACATCTCATATATATTGACTTCCTGGACAGAGCCCGGCTCCTGACAGAAAAGTTGCTCAGACTGGGATATGTTGCTCCTAAGTTGCAGTCATCCTTATTAAAGTTTTATGGACGTCATCATGACTTGGTTGGCAGATATGGAAAAAGCGTTTCCCAAATGAAAATGGACCTGTTCCATTGATGTTGTCCCTTTCCTCATACCGGATTTGACATGAGAAGGATTAAATGATTTGGTGTATTAAGGTATAATGTTCCTTACTTGAAAGATTTTTTGACATTTTAAAAACTTAAAATAACTTGAGATAAGAAATAAATAAATATTATTTCCTACGAGAAGGAAAATTATTAGGGATTAATATTGAGATATCAATTATCAGGTCACTGAACTAAAATAATTAAAAAAAACAAAATACATCATCATGTATTGGCAAATGCCAATAATGTATTTTGTAATATTGTAATTTTTTTATTATTACAAAATGTATTATATTTATAATTATAGAAACCAAGGAAAATGAATGGAAAGATGAGCTGTCAACCGCAAATGCCAATAAATGTATTTTGTATAATTTTATTTTAGTATTATTATTATTATTTTATTATATTTAAAATTACAGAAATCAAGGAAAATAAATGGAAATGGTGAGCTGTCAAAAGGGGGATAAAACTACTCAAATGTGCAAAATACACAGGTCAAACAAAACCAAATACAGAATCGTAAAAAAAAAAAAAAATAACGGATTTTTTTGTTTGGTTTTTTGTTTTTGTTTTAATTAATTAGTATCATTAATTATCAGTTTAATTATTTTTTCTCTCTCTGCCAACAATTATCTATAAAATGCACAGAAAAAAGGGAATAATTTCCGGGCGATACGTGTTTGAGTTGTCTCCCTTTGTGATAACTATATGAATTAAGTTAAATTAAATTTTTCATATTATAGCCCCAGAATTTTGGTATTGCGTAATTTTTATAACTTAAATTTTGAGGTTAAAGACTATTTCATTAATAATAAATATAATAAATTTTGTTATCTAATATTCAATGGTAGTACAAATGTAGCTTGATACAGATGTTAGATTTTAAAAGTAATTTCTTTTACAAGTAATAGCTTTTCTAAAAAGCTAGCTGTCTCTTAGCTTTTCATTATTAAAGAGTATTATTTTTTATGTATTATTGTCATCACATTAAACTTTCACTTATTATACCTTTCAATAGATATATATATTACTACATATTTTTTAAGTCTGTGTTTTGATGGCTTCTTTTGGGCTGCCTTTTTTACTAAAGGATGTTCAAAGATTTTAATTTTTTATACTTGATTTTTTTTTATCGCCATACAGATATATGTAATAGCCTTATTTTTAAAGTTAACTTCCGAAACGTAAGGGATGACATTTGACGATATCTATGACAATATTTATGTTGTGAAATGTATGTTTGTGGTAAAATGGGCGAAGAACATTTGCACCAATTTACCTGTAATTCAAAGGGACGTTTGCGCCAATGAATATGAGCACGTTTGCGCTTATCTACTTTTTACTTACCTTTCATTAATTATAAGAAATTCCATATTAATGTTTAATATCAAATATAAGAATATTTGAAATGTATATAAATATATAAATAAAATACCGGATATTTTTTTGTGTTCTTTTTATTCGTCAGTGTTAACAAGTTTCTTTTTGTCATTAATCTAATTCAATAACCGTTATACAAAATGTAGCATACGATTATAAGATTAATTGAGTTTACATATAAGTAAAAAGTGTTCATCTCTCTTTAAATGTTTTGTAATCTCACACTTTCAAAATAAAACATGGAGATAGTAGTTGGCGAAAGTAGTCGTGGGAATAAATGTATATATGTGAATGGATACAAGTTTCGTTTTGACCGAGAAATGAAAGGCGGAGAGTTGGGATTTAGATGCAATAAGAAAACATGCCCTGTAAGACTAAAGACTGATGAAGATCTCGAGATAGTGCTTAGAACTAAACATGAACATAATCACTCCCCAGAAGATAGAAAAATAGAACGTCAGAAGTTAAGAGTTAGTGTTAAAAGAAAAGCATCTGATGACATTTCACAGAGACCGAGTAAACTTGTTAAAACACAGCTAAAGGAGGTAGAAGAAGAGCATCTGCACCCTAAAGATCCTAAAGCTTGTGCCAAAGCTGTATATAGAGTTCGCAGGAAATCGTATCCAAATCTTCCAAAATCGCGTGATGAAGTGCACACTGCTTTGCAAGATTTCAATATGGATACTTCAATTAGTGCTGTTGATTAAATGTGACAAAATAAAGTATATTTTTACAATAAATTGTTTTAAACAGTTTAAAGTATATTTAAAAAAATCCAATCGTAAAACCAAGAAACAGAATAGTATATTGATTTCAGAAAACAAAGACGAAATTTAAAAAATAAGACCAAAATGTCATCACTTTATGTTAGTCGTCTCAGCCATGCATTGTTGTCCTCTTAATTTTCACCAGGTAACTTGGCGCAAACGTCCTCATTTTCTTGGCGCAAATGTCCTCATTTTTTGGCGCAATTGTCCTCCATATTGGCGCAAATGTCCTCCTTAACAATCATACATGTAAATACACTAAGGCTATTAATAAAAAGTACAAAGACTAGTATACATGTACTGAGTTAAATAAAGTTTTCAGCTCTTTCATGTGAAAGACAAATCAGTGATCTTCCCCTCGTTGGGTTAGCCAGTCAGATCTATAGTTATTCTTATTCCAAGTGAATGAATATCTTATTGGTCTAGAAATAATGAAACATTTTAATTGAGTCAAGTTTTGTGGAAATGAAGAAAGTACTAAAATAAAGAGTCCAAATCCGATACCTTGCGGGATTAGAAGACATTTACTAGGTTTCAATTTTCTAAACCAATCAACGTACTTGATTCATCTTCAGTCGGTATTATCTTCCAATCAGGTAGAAGATAGCATTCATTACGCAAACTGTCCACCATTCAACTCTTAATACCGTCTCCGATAGATTGCTACGTATATGTAAAAAGTGTATCCACGATAGACATCGATAAGTGTGAGAATCAACTGCGGGTGTGAAATATTTTAGATTTCAATTCATGAACCTTTAAGAATTGCAATATAATTTGAAGGAACGAGCAGTGTGCAATACTGATGGAGAACAATTTTTCAGATCTTACCAAAATGGTTGTTTATATGATCCTTTTGGAAAACTGCACATCAAATTTATAAAAGAAATATTAGTACATTGCAAGTCTTCAAATGATGCCCGGAGAGCTGAACTTGCAAGGGTCCCAATGAAAGCTAAAATTATGTTTTCTAATTTAGGCTAACTTAGATGATATACTTTCATCCGATAACACTTTAGTGTATGATATATATTTTGTAAAAATAAAAACACAAACCCATGGTTTAATCAAATGAAGATCTTACTACAAAATCTAGGGTTCTCATAACTAACGGATTTAAATTTTTCATTAAAACCGCAGTTAAATAATAAAAAACAAAGAATTCAAGATCAGTGCCTACAGGATCAAAACTCAATTATCTGTAATTCTCATAAACTAAGTTTTTTCAGGAGTGTATATAACATGGGTTAACGTCCACCTTATGTTGATTTGTTAACTTATAGATGTGACAGATCTGCTTTATTCAAGCTACGCATAAGTGCACATCAACTTATGATTGAAAGAGGAAGATATCTCAATAAGATTCTGCCAAATATGTAAAACAAACCAAATTGAAAATGAAGTACATTTTTTACTGAAGTGTGATGGATTTACCACACAACGAACAGAATTTGTGTTCAAATTAAATAAAATATAAAATGTTTTTCTCCAAAAAATGACTACAACAGACTCAAAATAATTTTAAATAATGAATCTGCTTTAGTTTTAAATTATCTTCCTCCTTTACACATTTTTGTTGTATATAACTGCCTTGAAATTAGAAACAATGTAATTTAATTTGAATTCTGGAATTATTGTGTTATATCATCTTGTAACAATGGGCCTTTGCCATTTATTGTAAATGAGTTTGTGCCAATAAATATTTGTATTTGTATATTTAGTGACACTAGATACAATCGAAGAGGTATTTCATGATACCAGCTTGATACATGAACATTACGAATTTTATGAATCAATATTCAAATATATACATAGTACATATGTGCTGTTATTGGTGGGGCTGATAGTGTAAATATAATTGATAGCGTATGAAAGAAGTATTATAAACATTGTAAGCTTATGGCTTATAACGGTGGGTTCGCGAATTGGTGCATATTCTAGTGCCTATCTGGTGGAGGATATATATATTTTATTAACTTAATTAAATAGCAGCATAGTGATATTCATGCTAAACGTTTCATTAAACCGGTATTAATACAGTGCAAATCCCTTCTCCTGCAGATTTAACACAACAATACAGCTGTCTACAACAGTGGATGGTGATTCTCCAGATAGTGGAGGGACCGAAGATATAAGACAGAAAGAAATATGAATACGCTTTTTACATGTAAAGACAATTATATCATGAAAATATGCATTTTTAAAGATTTCCTCCTCCGGTTCGGTCTCGACATACCCGAATTACCAACCACCTCTTGATTTGTTGTAATTGACTGAAGTAATAGTACATTCAACATGTAACCGTTGTTCGCTCAGAGGCAACAGTAAAACACAACTCAGGTTCAAGGGTTTACTATTTATTTCGGTCGTCAACAATAAAAATAGCCCTGCAATACAATAACAATATTTTAATGAAATGAAAGAGAGATAACTCTACCATTACTACAAGTACAATCAATGAAAATTAAGTGTTACCCTCTTTTCAAAATATAGTAACAGTTATGAAAAATACCTATATATGAGTTGTAATAAATTGTATGCATGTGTGTAAATACTATGTGTAGAATATATTCATATAAATTCACCAGTAAATATAATATTGGTGAAGAGCAGCAATTAAAGTATGTACGAGGTGAAAATCATATTTTCAATGATTTTCGGTGTAATAAAATATACAAATGTTTCAGTGTTGTTTCTTAACAATGTATTAGTCAAAAATAAGCAAAAGCACATAAGTGTTAAGCATAAGCATATTAATAAAGCAAAATAGCATAAAAATATAAGCAAACAAATAGGCAGAACAGATCCTTACCTCACATGAGGTGCAAAAGCTCATGAATCAGTATATCATCAGTATAAATCATCAACCAGTTAAATCAAATTAATCAGTCGATAGGTGGCATTACCTGTACAACAAAAATGCTGATTATAACCACTATCTGGCTATACATATATAGATATTACCCATAATTCATATTTTATATAAAAAAAAAAACATATATTAATTTATATTTCAAGTTAACCTGGAAATCTTATACTATTTACATGATAAAATTAAAGCCTTTCATACCTCTCATTCAAGCTTCATGTAAAGTCAATATTTACTCAATTAACTAATTATTTAGCTAATTAAATATTATCATCAATAAACACATTTACTTTAGGTTCAACACATTAATTTATGTACTATATGAGATTTATCTGTTTTACTGACTTATTTTAGTTAAAATTTATCTCTCACTCTAAACTCTCAAAAATAGCTTTTATACTTGGTAAAATATTAATATGGATTTTGGAAAATAAATGCTGCAAGATATATAAGAAAACTGACCTTCATAAAAAGGATTTTCCACCAAGAAATAGATTCATCATATTGACAATGTTTAAAACAAGGCAGCTATTTTCTCCGTAGACTCGTAGGTAACTATACAGTAACTTCAGTAAGAGTGCAGGACAAAGGAAATTTACCGCCAAAATTAAATGACCAATAAAGTGACAAAATGACACGCTCAATTAAGCATGAAATAGACAATAAAGAAGTTAAGGAGAAATGTAATACAGTGAAACCAATTGCCCAAAGAAGTAGAATGTCTGCAGTCAAACAGTCCAAAGTCAATAAGTCAATTAAAATACTGCAAATACTTATTAATCATTAATTACTATCAGTTATTAATAAGGAAATAAATAAATAATCATATTTCAGGATCTTGTAAGCCATAATATCATCCGGGTTTAATTTCATCCGACGGCGAATATTTGATATGTTAAAGTTTCCGCCGGCAAAAATCAAATTATCATATTATTTCCGGGCTTATTAAAATTATTCCTTAGAGTGGAAGATTTTTAATGGACGTATCATTAGATTAATTCCGAGTACTTGTCAGTTATTGATCATGAGTGATGCATTCGGCAAAGGACGTTTTTTAATGGGCGTGTCGTGAAATTCATTCCGAGGGCATGTTAGTATCGATCATGACTGGTGCATTCCGAATAAATGCATTCGGAAGCCGGAAAGTATTAAATGAATGGACATTATAACTATATTAAAAATCCGGATAAAATTAAATGGACAGGTAAGTTGTTTTTTACAGGTGAGTAATTTCATATACTATTTAAAAAATGGTTCTAACTATTATAATAATAATCAGTTAAAATTACTGGACAATGGAGGTAGACGAATACAAGGCCAAAACGTTGCAGAAAAATGCGCCAAGCCAGTATTTATGAATACTATTAATAAATTATTTAATGCTTATTTTATGTTTACTTTATTGCTACGAATTCATCACCATATTAACTATAAACCCTTTGCATTCTGATTATTATTTACTCACTTTAGCTATTTAACTATATAGAGTAAAATGTACATGACATAGACATAAAAAAAACTCCAGGTAGATTAAATAATTTCTACAACAAAATATTTGAACGGTGTTTTATTAGTTTTTCCTTATTTACCAGTCACTACAGGGTTTTAACAATGAGCAGATTATTTCTGTTATATTATTATTGTTGTACATAATGGTTGCTAGGTTTTTATAAATGTGTACTTGCTTGAAGTCGGTTTCAAACTTATTTTTGGAAAGTTTAAAAGGCATTGTTCATCGTATGGGAACGACACCGGATATTGATACTGAGACTTGTAGCACAAAGGGAGAAAAATATTGAATTGTTATATTAAACTTGTACCAATTTAGTGTACGACACTTTTTTAACAGTAACAGTTTAATTGTTTTCTCCCTTTGTGGTATAGGGCCTAGTACCAATATCCGCAGTCGCTTATGTTGCGTTCATTTCCATAATTAAGCTGGATATTATTTTATGGTGTATTTTTCCTTACCTTCAAAAGCACAATTTTGCCACCCGGAAAGTATTTCATACATGAGGACAATATTCGATAGACAATAGTATCCTGTGGATAATATTACATATTAAATTTTTTCCGCCGGAAAATATTCCACACAGGACAAAATTTAATTTTACAAAAATAAAGATATTAAATAAATATTCATATTTTAATATTACACCACTGTAAAACCTAAAAATAACTGACTATTATACACCCCCTCCACTTCAACAATGACGCCCCGTCATTTCTGATTTGGAGATGGAGTTTTCATAATGTCTAGAATGGTTTGGCTGTCTCAGTCTGTAAGTTCTGAAAAAGAGTAGTTTCTGCTAAAAATGTTAAACACTGCACCTTCTCATACCACTTCCTCCCTGTAGTTGCTGAACCAACCCACTTAGACAATTCATACTGACCAGATGACATCCAAGCCGGTGGTTCCCTGGCTGACCGTCTTACTGGTTCCGGTGAGGATAATGAAGATGACTCATCAGCAGGGATGGGGTAATCGTAATCTGTAATCGTAATCGATTGTAATTGATTACATTTTTCAGAGTAATCGACAGTAATCTGTAATCGACCAACTTTTCGATTACATGTAATCGTAATTTAATCGATTACAGCAAAAAATATGATGTAATCATCGATTACTTTCGATTACATTTCGATTACTTTGGAATATTAGTTTGACAAAATAGCACTTTATTTCAGTGCATTGGATGCATTCTTCAGGAAATGCTCTTTTTTACAGGTACAGATACAGATAAAATATCATGCATGACTTGAGAGTTCTGAAAAGTTGCTATTTATTAGATCTGTTGTTCTCTTAAAGTCCCTTATGTCAACAAGATTTTCTTACAAATTAACCTTATTTTCAGCTTTTGAAACAAATGACCTTTAATTTATGTTAAAAATACATATATCAAAGGCTGAATGAATATCCCAACTACACTAAAATAAAAAAGTTGATTGTATAATTATTCAATTAGAGTTCTTTTTATTTGTCATTCTAGTCCAGACTTTTTTTTCCTTCTTTACCTTAGGGCATTTCTGGTGCAATATTAAACTTTAGAATTTTGTTCACTCACTTACAATAGTGAGCATTATTTTTGGGAGACATAGTGGCTGTTTGTCATGTCTTGGAGAGAACATTATGAAATTCCACCAGATTTTCCTTCTGAAGGAACTGTTAAAGTTAAATGCAAATACTGTCATGTGCTCATATCTGGGAATGCCCAAACAACATCAAATTTTTTAACTCACATTAAGGTATGTTACCTAATTTTTAAAACTTAGTAATTTTTAAATAAAATTTGATTCTCTATATAGATGTAAGAAGATGTGATATGAGTGCCAATGAGATTTTATTATTCAATTTGAATATTTTTTGGAGATTTATTTTACATAAAGTTTAAAAAGATAACATTTGATTCATCATAACATTAAGATAAGAATAAGAAGTTATAAGTCGACAATGATACAATACAATACAATAACTTCATGCATTCCACTTTGACACTTAACATATTTATTAATTGTTTATAAATTTAAATAAGAGAATAAAGAAATCTAATTTAACTATATTCTTTTCTTTTAATACTAGTACTGGTCAATTAATGAAAGATTTAAATTAATGACAGGAAGACTCTGTTTTGATTTCAATTATTTTTACTGATTAAGTGTCATATTTACATTAAACTGCCCTAGGTTACATGTTTTACTCTATTTGTAGTTTCATAACCTGTAATTAAGGAGATTGTCAAAACAAAGAAATAATTCAAACCCTTAATTTAATTTTACTTGAAATATTAACTTATAAAATTATCTGGACAAACATTCCACAAACTGATCATGATTAAATGCAATTCTGACTTCTGACTTTAAAGCTTTAATTTGATGGTAATGTAAATTTTGTTATTTTCCACTATAAATATGTTGAACAGCTATATTGTTGCAACTTTTTCAGAGTTATTTCTTTTTATTTTGTAGAATGTAACTGACTGTAATCGAAAAGTAATGTAATTACTTTTGATAAAATAATCGATTGTAATCGATTACAAACGAAAATCAGAGTAATCGATTATTAATCGATTACACCAAAATCCTTCATGTAATCGATTATTAATCGATTACATTTGACAGTAATCGTGCCCATCCCTGCTCATCAGGCTGTTCATCCTGTTGCTCATCACCAGCCTCTTCACCTTCAGTATTCATATCTGAAGTAAGAGATTTTCTGTCCCACCATCATGGGAGCGGGCGTCCCGTTCAGAATCACTCTCTATTACTATGTCGTCATCACCAGTTCTCGATGAGGCAGATTCAGTGATGGTTGGGTGACTGTTGTCATCAGATACTGGTTCTGGTTCCAACTCTGTAACATGCAGTTCAAGTTCTTCTTCATCTGAAGATTCTCGCTGATCAGCATCGTCTTGTATAATCTGCAGTCTTGGTCTAATGGCAGGTACTGGTTTTGACATCCTAGTTCTTGGTTTAGGAACTGGTCTATCTTTGCCCTCAATTATGTGTCTCTGATTTGACTCTGTGATGTATCAAACTGGTAACAGTAAATTCCGGTGGAGGTTTCTCTTTCTCCCTTCGCCACTCTCTCGCTGGACAGTGAACACAGAAATGTCAGGATTCGGTTGATCCAATGCCACATGTGGTTCCTGTTCCCATTTGTCTGAAAGCTTATGCTTTCCATCAAAGCAGACGATCTTGACGAGGACTCTGTCGCCTTTCTGTATTGTTGCTTCTCTGACTTTGGCGTTGTAACCTTCTTGCTGCTTGGATAGGGCCTTCTTAGATGCTTAAGATGCCAACTGGTAAGCACGAGCTAATCTGTCACGAAGATCCTGTATATACTTCACAGTCGTTTCCTTGCTGTCCTATCTTAATCCAAAAACCAGGTCTATTGGAAGCCTTGGATTCCTTCCAAACATGAGGAAGTATGGTGAACTTCTAGTCGAGTCATGGCGGGTACAATTGTAGGCGTGGACCATGCTTGGAACGTAAGCTTTCCAGTTAGCTTTCTGGTGTTGTTCCAAGGTTCCCAACATGTTCAAGGGGGTACGATTGAACCTCTCATGCATACCATTTCCCATTGGGTGATAACTGGTGGTGGGTGACTTCTGCATACCGGTCAAGGTACAGCTTTTTGATTACTTAACTCTCGAAGTTGGCTCCTTGATCTGAATGTATCCTCCGAGGTATTCCATAGTGTAGTGTAAAGCTATCAAAGAACGGCTGTGCTGTTGTCCTGGCAGTCTGGTTCTTGGTGGGAACTGCTTGAGCATACCTTGTGAAGTGGTCTGTGTTCACAAGTATTCTTTGATGGCCACCCTTCGACTGCTCCAGTGACAGGAAATCCATGCAGACCAACTCGAGTGGGGCTGTTGTCTTTATACTGATAAGAGGAGCTCTCTGGTTAGTATAGGTCTTTCTTCTAATGCACCTCCCACAATGAGAAATCCATTCTTCGGTATCTTTCGCCATACCGGGCCAATAAAATCTGTCTCTCGGTAGGCTCAGGGTTCTGCCTTTACCAGGATGTCCCATGTCACTGTGAAGTGACTGTAATATGATGTTGACATGTGCTGTTTGTAACACCAGCTTTTAGCTAATTGTTCAAAATTGTTCCTAAAAATTGACACTTTGCTGTCAAAGATATAATTGTCAAATTTTACACCATGACAATAGTAGCATGAAGTCATAAGTAGTGCCCTGCACATTTGTTTGTTTAGGGCAAATTTATGCACTTTCATCAAATGTTACATAAAATTTCCAAAATTAGCTCATAAATTCTTGAATTATAGATGTCCCCTATCGTATGAGCATTTCCACTGTTGCACATCTACTTTTGTTATTTGAAATGATTATATCTACGATAGGAGGAAAAATGGAGGTTTAAGTTTATTTCCTTTTTAGCTCACCTGACCCAAAGGTTCAATTGAGCTATTCTCATCACTTGGCATCAGTCGTCCGTTAACTTTTACAAAAATTTCCTATGTAACTACTTGGCCAAATGCAACCAAACATGTCGACAAGCATCATTAGGGTATCTAGTTTAAAAAATATGTCCGATGACCCCGCCTGCCAAAAACTTGGCTAAAAATAGAACATAAGGGTAAACTGCAGTTTTTGTCTTATATCTCAAAAACTAAAGCATTTACAACAAAACTGACCTGGGGTAAAAATTTTCAGACGAATCAGTCAGCCCTTTGTTGGGTTATTGCCCCTGAATTGTTAATTTTAAGGAAATTTTGCAGTTTTAGGTTATTACCTTGAATATTACTATAGATAAAGACAAACCGTAAACAACAAAAATGTTCAACAAAGTAAGATCTACAAATTAGTTATCATGACCAAAATCATTGATTGACCCCTTATAGGAGTTTTTTCCCTTTAAAGACAACGTCCGGCAAATATTTTCCTTAAAAGATCTTCTCCCCTGAAACCACTTGTCCAATTGGAACCACATTTTGGTGGAATGGTCCTTGGGTGACCCCTTCCCAAATTATGTCCAGCATCCCCGACTGCCAACCGACAAGGCTGCTGTTACTAAACATAGAAAAAAGGGGAATGAATTTTAAAAATCTATGTTTCTATGAAACTACAAGGCCAACTGTAACCAAACTTGGCAGTATTGGTCCTTAGGAGGTTCTCTTTTAGGATTATGTCTGATGACCGGACTGTTAACCAAGATGGCCGCCACAGCCGAACTTAGTTTAAAATAGGGCCCTATGGGAAAATCCATTGAAAAATCTTCTTATCTGAAACCACTTGACCAATTGGAACCACACCTGGCAGCAATGGTCCTTAGGGCTTCCTCTTTCAGAAATTTGTCCGATTTTGTGGACTGTGAACGAAGATGGCCGCCACAGCTGAACTTAGTTTAACATAGGACCCTATGGAAAATTCACTCAAAAATCTTTTCGTCTGAAACTACTGAGCCAATTGAAACTAAAGTTGGTAGCTTTGGTCCTTAGATGGTTCTCTTTCAGAAGTGTGTCCGATTACCCGGAATGTCAACTAAGATAGCCGCCACAGCCGAACGTAGTTTCATATAGGACCCGTTCGGAAAATTCATTTAAAAATCTTCTTTCTTGAAACCGCTTAGCTAGTTGGAACACGATTTAGCAGTAATAATCCTTAGATGGTTCTCTTTTAGAAATATGTCCATTGACCTGGATTGTCAACCAAGATGGCTGCCACAGCCGAACTTAGTTTAACATAGAACCCTATAGAAAAACCAGCCAAATTGACTGCAACACTTAAATTTTTAGTCCTGTTCAAGGTGAAAAGTTAAATACAGGTAAGCGATACAGGCTTTTGAGAGCCTCTATTTTTATTTCCTGTGCAATTTCTTTTCGCTTCTACTGTTGTGATAAATCCATAGTCCCAATAAATTAAAGTATGCCAATAAATTTTTTGAAACTATTAAGTGGAAGTAAAAATTGTGCTATGTAAGTTAAAGAAGCATTCGTCGTCATTTGTAGAAACATCATTATCACAGTTACAAACAGAACTGTAAGAAGGGAACAGTAACAGAAACTAAGAAACTTGTTTGTCCTGCAGTAGTATGTTTGAGGGAAGTGATACTGTTTCCCCGAGTACAAAGTTTGATTTAAATATATTTGAAAAGAAAACAAATGAAATATTGAGGTACAAAGGCAACGACCCATTGAAAAACCATGTAGTGTATAAAAATAGATTTTGCAAGGCATATTTTATGTCAAATGCTCTATCAGCCTTAGGTCGATAACCTGTAACATTTAATTGTTTATGCCATGAAATAGTTTCCAAACTGGTTGAAAAGAGCATATTTTACGGAATAAAGTTGGATATTATTTAATTACGTGACAATTTTAATAGGAATCAAATATTATCCGTTAATATTTTGCATTTGCATCATCCCTTAACCCCGGGAAAGAAATTCACAGCTAAATAGATATGTAATGAATGTGGCAGGGTTAAATGCATTTGTGAACACAGTGACAAGGCAAAAAAGAACACTGTTACTCATCTGATAAAATGGTCCATGTCATTGAAATCAGGGTTGGAATTGATAAATCGGAAATGGTAAGTTACTCTCCAGTTGCATGTATGTAAAAAATAAAAGTTGGATAAGTTAAAAAGTTTTTGTGAATGCAATATCACTTATTCTTGAATCTTCCAGATCCCAAGAGATAAACATCAATGCCAACAAGAGACATCGGTATAACAGAGGGGAGACCTTCAATCCATCCATGGAGAAGAAGTCCATGTGGAGCGGAGGACATATATAGACCTCCCAAAACCAGAAAGCCATGTTGGACACATTATGGGGGGTGTATGTATTAACTTTATTTGCAACACTTTGTCTTTGAGGTTACAACTTGTCATTTATTATACAGAATATTTTATAAGGCAATGAACTGTGCAACATCCGTACACAAATCACTTCTTACTTATGTACATTTTCAACGAAACTATTTGCCTTTCTTTAAATATAAGCAACAGTAGTATATCGATGTTCAGTAGTCATAATTGATTGAGAGGAAACAAATCCGGGTAAAAACTAAAACCGAGGGAAACACATTACCAATTCACCAAAAGTACTATGTCTGATTGTCTTTGGTCAAGGCTTAAAGCTACATAGTAATACATACAACTGATAAGTGAGCGAGGCGAACAGTGTAATCTAAGATTACCTATGTTTAAACTTCTCAGTTAATCACAATACACGGTCAATATTAGGGATTTGTGAGTCTATCCTTGTTGCTATACACATTGCAGAAAACTGGTATCTTTAAAGAGACTAGATTTGGCACAAACCATGCATTTTAAAATTTTGTTCAGGGTTAAAATTCTTCAATGATTTTTTAATCAATTGTTCATTTTGAGTTATAAATGGGCAAATAAAGTTGCATAGTTGTCTTTATGGTTGTATTGTGTAAGATTCTGGAAAATTTTCAAATATCAAAGTTAACAATACTAATATTTTTGCTAAAATCAGCAAACAAATCGTTTGAGACTTGACATGTCAGAATTTAAGGTAAACATTCTAGGTTCCATGGATCAAAGCTTTAAGAAAATTTTATTTAAATTTCAATTAATTTTAATTTGTTCATTACAGCAGCATCTCTTCTTAAGGCTCCCATAGATGATAGAGTTCTAAAGCATGTCTGAAATCTTGTGGCAGATGGGGTGTACAATGCCCATGAGATGAATAGGCATGTAAAGATCTTTGTTAAAGACATTTTTTGGAAAGACAACTTTCCAAAGACTACAAACAGGCAGTTTTACCCTAGCCGACAGGATTTAAGGAATCTCATCTACAGAGAGGGTAGACGATTGATGAATGGTATTCTTGACCAAGAGAGGTTGCAATACTTGGTCAAAGGATGGCAGGAGGAAGGAGGGCAAAGTGTTTTTCTGCGTTTATCGTCAGCAGTAAACAGACCTGTGGTGGAAGATGAGACAAAAGATCCAGAAATGATCATGACTGCAGCACAGCAATCTTTCCTTTTGTTTACCAGACAACAACATCTTCTTCAAATGTATGGCAACGACATGGTGTTCTTGGATGTCACATACAAAACCACAAAATATGCTTTGCCTCTCTTCTTTCTGTGTGTTCTAACCAACTCTGGATATGCCGTTGTAGGAACCATGATCATGGAATCAGAAGACTCTTCCTCAGTGTCCGAAGCACTCAGTAAACTTTCAGAAATGAATCCAGGATTCCAGCCAAAGAGTATTATGATTGATTCATCAGAAGTTGAAATGAACGGCATCAAGGACAGTTTTCCAGGTATAGCATAGTAGTAGTAGAGATTAACATTCAAGAAAGTCTTGCAGGCATTTCACATCAACTTCACATGACTTCATTTAAAATCCATTGATGCGCATGATCTTTAGCTCACCTGTCCTAAAAGAACATGTGAGCTTTTGCCATCATTTGGCGTCCGTCGTCCGTCGTCCGTTTTCCGTCCGGTGTCCGTCATCTGTAGTCCGTCGTAAACTTTTTTCAAATATCTTCTCCTCTGAAACCCTTGAACCAATTACTGCCATACTTAGTCTGAATGATCCTTAGGGTATCTAGAATAAATTTTATGTTTAATTTTCTCGTCCGTCAAGAAATATGGCCACCATGGCTAAAAATATAACATAGGAGGTAAAGTTCAGTGTTTGGCTTATATTTCAAAAACTAAAGCATTTAGAGCAAAACTGACATGTTCATCAGGTCACGATCTATCTGCCATGAAATTTTCAGATGAATCGGTCAACCCATTTTCGGTTTATTGCCCCTGAATTGTTAATTCTAAGGAAATTTAGCAGTTTTAGGTTGTTATCTTCAATATTATTATAGATAGAGACAAACTGTAAACAGCAAAAATGTTCAGCAAAGTCAGATCTACAAATAAGTCAACATGACAAAAATCGTCAATTGAACCCTTATAGCAGTTTTTGCCATTTAAAGATTATTTACATATAAACAGAAAATAATGGTTTGACATATAGTCACAGATGTTTAAAGCATTTGAAATAAATGAAATGGTAGCTGTACATGTAAAATGGAGGGTCAAGGGTAATTAAAAAAGTCCGTTGCAACCAATGAAAAATCCCCTAGCAACGGATGCAAACGTCCCTATCAACCATATATATTTGAGTTAAGGACCTTAATAATAATTTACCTGTACAAGTCAAAAAGAAAGGTCAAGAGGCAAGGCATTTGAAAAAAGTTCAAAGCAACCGATGAAAAAGTCCCTAGCAATCATATATATTAGATTCAGGACCCTATAATATAGTTGTACAAGTCAGTATGGAGGCACAAGGGTCAAGGGCATTGAAAAAATCCATAGCAACTGTTACGACCGAAATCACCTTGAAATTGTAGCCAACAAAAGACACACATCAATAATTAAATTTAACAAGATTTATTATATACAAGTTTACAAAAAATATTACACAAAATAAAATGTCAACTTAACTGTTCAAAATCCTTCGTCTTTTCCGAATCCGGAATTCTTCTCGTCACTGTTAGGGAATCCAAACGGAATATTATATCCAATTAGTCACAATCTACTATGATGTAAGGTAAATAAAGTGTGTCAAGTACGATGTGTGAAACGTAAATAAATCCAACAGCTGAGAACACAAGAATGTTAACGTCTAGTCTGATACTTTTCCTGCTCTGAAAGTCTAACTCTCTTGTCCGTATATATACTGTAGAACGGAAACTTCTGGAATACGGTAGAAGTTCGAATCACACCAGAATTATTACGTACGTCTAATAGAAAGTTCTAGTTATTCCATCAGTATCTATTATTGTTCCAGTGATTTCTAAACTGCGCAGTTATAACATTATTTAGTAAACAACTTTAAGTATTATGTAAACATATTATACATGTTATAAGGCTACGCAAAACAAATTAGGCCACGATAAATAAATATAATAATTACAATATCATAACACCTCCCCCCTTAAAAGAAGTTTGAGTGTAACGAGAACTTCACGAACAATATTTACAAAAATATATAGTATGTATACAGTGTTTTAATAAGATCTAGATAAAGCATCTGCTATTACATTATCTTTACCTTTAATATGTTTTACAATAATATTATATTCCTGTAACAATAAACTCCACCTAGTCAACCTCTGGTTCTTGTTTCTCATTTTATGTATGAAGGTGAGAGGATTATGATCAGTATAAACCAGAATAGGATGCATAGTGGGATTTAAATATACATCAAAATGTTGAAGTGCAGACAACAGTGCAAAACATTCTTTTTCAATAGTGGAATACTTTTTCTGATGTTTATCCAATTTCTTGGAAAAATATGATATAGGTTTCTCAACATTATCATCTGTTTCTTGATATAAAACGGCTCCAACTCCTACATCACTTGCATCAACGGCAAGTTTGAATTGCTTTTTAAAGTCTGGAGTAATAAGAACGGGTCTATTAGTTAAAAGTGATTTGCTTTTTTCAAAAGCGTTTTGACAATTATCACTCCAGATGAATTTAGAACCTTTCCGTAAAAGATGAGTCAAAGGTTGAACAACAGTAGCAAAATTTGAACAAAATTTTCTGTAAAATCCAATCATGCCTAAATATCTCATAAGTTGTTTTTTATTTGTAGGAGGAGAAAAATTGGTAATTGCATCCACTTCAGCCATAATAGGTTTCACTTGACCTTGGCCAACTGTGTGCCCTAAATAATCAACAGTGGCCTTACAAAATTCACTTTTACTAAGATTAACAGTCAAATTTGATTGTGACAATCTATCAAAAGTATCATATAAATGTGTTAAATACTCTTCCCAGCTATCACTACATACAATAAGATCATCAATATAAGCATAACAACAGTCTAAATCTTTTATAACATTATTGATCATTCTTTGAAATGTAGCTGGAGCATTTTTCATACCAAACGGCATGACAATATATTGAAATAAGCCGTCTGGTGTGACAAAAGCTGATATTTCACGAGCTGTCGGTGTCAAGGGGACCTGCCAGTAACCTTTTAATGAATCAAATTAGCTTACGAATTTTGATTGTCCAATGTTATCAATGCAATCGTCTATCCTTGGAATCGGATAGGAGTCAGATTTTGAGACTGAGTTTACTTTTCTGAAATCAGTAACGAAACGAAAGGTTTTATCTGGTTTCGGCACAAGGAGACAAGGAGAGCTCCATTCGCTGTTACTCGGCTCAATAATATCATTGTCAAGCATATATCTAATGTCTTGTCTCATAAGATCAAGTTTAAGTGGATTGAGCCGGTAAGGATGTTGCTTAATTGAAGAAGCATCGCCTACATCAACATCATGACAAACAGCAGTGGTTTTGTTTGGCACATCTGGGAAAAGATTTTTAAAAGAAAATACCAAAGTTTTCAATTTTTCTCTGCGATCGAAAGTCAGATGTGCAAGTTTTAAGTCTAAATTTGACAAAATTTCTGAATTTTTCAATCTAAGAGTTTGTTCCATAGTCTTGGAATCAAAAGATGGTTCAATTATGTCTGGTTTGTCATGATCGTTCTCCGAATTAACCATGGCTAAAGTGGCAACTGGTTTACTCTCACCTGCATTAGTACGCTCAAAATATGGTTTTAACATATTAATGTGACACACTCTATTTTGTTTACGCCGACCTGGAGTTTTTACAATATAATTCAAATCATTGATTTTACTGTCGATTGTATAAGGACCACAGTATTTAGCCTGTAAAGGATGCCCAGGGACTGGCAAAAATACAAGTACCTTATCACCAGGCTCAAAAACTCTGTCCCTGGCATCTTTATCATACCATATTTTCATCTTATTCTGTACAGTTTTTAGGTTTTTCTGAGCAATTTGACAAGCAGTATACAATTTTTCTTTAAATCTAGATACATAGTCTAGAAGATTCAAGTCAGTGTGTTCAGTAAGCCATTTTTCCTTAACCAATTTCAAAGGTCCCCTTACTGTATGACCAAACACTAACTCAAAGGAGCTAAAACCAAGGTATCTTGAACAGCCTCTCGGACCGCAAAAAGTAGAAAGTGAACACCATCATCCCAGTCCCTGTCAAACTGAAGACAAAAAGTTCTAATCATGTTCTTCAATGTTTGATGAAAACGTTCTAATGCACCTTGAGATTCTGGGTGATAAGCACTTGATCTATACTGAGCAATCCCTAACTGATAAACGACCTGCTGAAATAAACCTGACATAAAATTTGAACCCTGGTCGGACTGTATAGACTTAGGAAGTCCTACTAATGTGAAAAATTTGATAAGAGCTTTGACAATAGTTGGTGTCTTGATATTCCTTAGGGGAATAGCCTCAGGAAAGCGAGTGGGTGTACACAAGATCGTCAGTATTTCCAGTTTTGGTCTTTGGTAAAGGTCAAAAGCAATCAATAAGCACTCGGCTGAAAGGTTCTTCAAAGGCTGGAATTGGCAGAAGTGGTGCTGGTGGTATTTTCTGGTTAGGCTTGCCAACAACCTGGCATATATGGCATAATTTGCAGTATTCTGTGACATCATTTCTAAGTCTGGGCCAGTAGAAATGATGTAATATCTTACGGCAAGTCTTCCTTATACCTAAATGTCCAGCCAAGGGGGTGTCATGGGCAAGACCAATAATTTCTTGCCTATAGACTTTAGACACCACCACTTGGTATACCACTCTCCATTCCTCCTCTGGGATAGCATCAGGGGGCCTCCACTTCCTCATCAAAATGCCGTCTTGATGGTAGTAACATTCGGCCACTTTGTCTGCTTCTTCTTGGGGAAAAGCCCTCTTGCGGAGCTGAAGAACCTCAGGGTCTTTATTTTGTTCTTCCCTAAATGTTCTTTTGTCTAATGAATGGCTGTTCACGTCTGGCCATGGCATAATTACACGTTTGTTAGTACCAGGTGGTCTTATTATGGCCTTTTCTGAGCTACCGGGACCTTCAATGTCGGCAAAGAAAGAGTCAGAAAGGTCCATATAATCATACTGGCCTTCTTGTTAATCCTCAGTTTGTTGTTTTCTTGCCATTGCCCTAGTAACAACACAAGCTGGATACAGTTCAGCATCATCTTCAGGTGATTTAACATCCACCACCGGTTCACTTGTAACAATTGGTTCAGCAACCACTTTGTTCTTAGCTAGATCATTTCCTAGCAATAATGAAACACCCTCAACAGGGAGAGTAGGACGAACACCCACAACAACTGGTCCAGTAATTAAATCTGACTTCAAATTAATACGATGGAGGGGAACATCTATACAACCTAACTCCACACCTCGTAACAAAACGGAGGCACCAACGGACCTCTCCTCGGACAAAGGCAACACACCTTCTAACAACAAAGACTGAGAAGCTCCAGTGTCCCGTAAAATCTTAATAGGCTGAGGAGTAGTATTATCAACAATAGAAACAAACCCATCAGACATAAAGGGCTTATAATCCTCCATGTAATCACAAAAACTGGACTTAAAAGCCTGACTCGCAGGACATTCCAACTTATTGGTAACAACGGGTGTCGTACAAGCACTGGACTTGGGCTTATGATATCTTTCATTCTTCTTCTGGAGTCTAAAACAATCAGCCATCAGGTGACCATTTTTCTTACAATAAGCACAAGTTAGTGACTTCTTCTTAAAAGTATCAAATTTTGGACCAGACATATTATAACTAGACGGACTCTTATTCTGTGCAACAGACTTACTATCAGTACGCTCAGTGCTTTGATTTTTGTAATTTCCGCTAGAAGTATTAAAATTTTGACCTTTGAAACTTCTTTTATGTGAAATGGTATAATTATCAGAAACAACAGCTGCATCTTGCAATGTCTCAACAGTTTTGTCATCTAAATGTGTTTTTAAGTCTAAATTAACACACTGCTTGAACTCTTCTAATAACATTAATTGTCTTAATTTATCAAATTTTTTATCTATTTTCTTTGACGTAAGCCATTTATCAAATAAATCTTCAATTTCGCTAGCAAATTCAACATAGGTTTGTGTTTCAAACTTTTTATAAGACCTAAATTTCTGTCTATATGCTTCTGGCACTAGCTCATAAGCTTTCAAAACTTCCTGTTTAACAGTGTCATAATCAGAACTTTTTTCTGAAGAAAGTGCTGAGTAAATTTCAGCGGCCTTGCCCACAAAAACACTTTGCAGCATTGTAGTCCAATAAGGCTTTTTCCCATTTCAGATTTTGAGCTATTTTCTCAAATTGTGGAAAAAATTTATCAACCGTTTTTTCACAAAATTTCGGAACCAAACGGATATTTTTTGCTGCATCAAAATGTTCCGATTTTGACTCAAATTTAGTGTTGCTTTCTACTTTAGCTATTTCTATTTTTATTTTCTCCATCTCTAACCTTTCCCTCATTTGAAGTTCTGCCTGTAATTGTTTTTCTTCTTTTTCTAATTGTTTTAATTTAAGTTCATGTTCTAATTCAAGCTGTTTTAATTTGAAAGCATCAACATTTTCAACCTTGAGGTCAAGAGCCTCTTCACCAAAAATGTCTGAGTCAACTAAATTGTCTATTACCAAATTTTTTTATAATTTGTTTTCTCATAGATGCTATAAAATCTATTTATAGATGTTTAGCAAGCAACACTAATTCTTCTTTCTCTAATTTATCAAACCCTTCCAGGTCTGGCGTTTTCAAAAATTTACCAGTATCAAATACCATCTTGTAGAATTTTGTTGGCTAATTCTAATAAAAATACTGAAAAAATTTAATAAGATATTAAGGTTATCCCAGACGAGCCCCCAATTTCTGTTACGGCCGAAATCACCTTTAAATTGTAGCCAACAAAAGACACAAATCAATAATTAAATTTAACAAGAGTTATTATATACAAGTTTACAAAAAATATTACTCAAAATAAAATGACAACTTAACTGTTCAAAATCCTTCGTCTTTTCCGAATCCGGAATTCTTCTCGTCACTGTTGCGGGAATCCAAACGGAATATTATATACAATCAGTCACAATCTAGTATGATGTAACGTAAATAAAGTGTGTCAAGTACGATGTGTGAAACGTAAATAAATCCAACAGCTGAGAACACAAGAATGTTAACGTCTAGTCTGATACTTTTCCTGCTCTGAAAGTCTAACTCTCTTGTCCGTATACATACTGTAGAACGGAAACTTCTGGAATACGGTAGAAGTTCGAATCACACCAGAATTATTACGTAAGTCAAATAGAAAGATCTAGTCATTCCATCAGTATCTATTATTGTTTCAGTGATTTCTAAACTGCGCAGTTATAACATTATTTAGTTAACAACTTTAAGTATTATGTAAACATATTATACATGTTATAAGGCTACGCAAAAGAAATTAGGCCAAGATAAATAAATATAATAATTACAATATCATAACACAACCGATGGAAAGGTCCCTTTGCAACCAGATATATTTGGGTTCAGGACCTTATAATTTACCTGTTCAAGTCAAAATGGAAGGTCAGTAGTCAATGCCATTGAAAAAGTCCATAGCAACCGATGAAAAAGTCCATAGCAACCGATGAAAAAGTCCCTAGCAACCATTAAGATTTGGGTTCATGATTATTTATTTTAGGTCTACAGGTCAATATTAGGGAGAAAATTGCGACGGTATACATTAAATAGCAAAAATAATCATTGATGCAAGATCTACACAAAATATAACAGATGAGCTATTCAGGTTCTTGGAAGACTCTTGTTGTGTGAAGCATCCATTTGATATTCACACGAGACCTGAATATTGGTGTTTTTAAAATTCTTTAATCACTCGATTTAGGTGAAATCATATGAAGTTTAAAATGAAATCCGGTTGAATATGAAAGAAAAACAATAGTCCCTAGCATACATTACTTGTTTTGATCTGTCAGTTAGGCCAAAAAAAAATGTTGTGCTTCCGGTAACGGCCCCCAAAAAAGTAAGGTCGGTAGGTAGGGATTTTTTTTTAAACTAAAAAAATATCATCTTTCCGGCAAAATGTACAATTTAAGCACGCTGGATTTTGACATAGTCATAGGTGAAAGTAACTATTATGCATGCGCCTTGCATATCTAATTACAATAGCTATTTTCCATGATCTAAAACTAAACAGTCAATATTTTTTTTCACTTAAGGTTTTTCCAATTGTCAATAAACTGATTGGATGCCATTTCATGTTCCTTTCCAAGAAGAGGTCAGTATATTTTTCTGTCAATAAACAAAAATTGCGTCAACACAGTGCAGCATGTACGATACGCTTTGAACAACGACCCTACAATGAAAGCACTCCGTGTGGTCTAAGTTTAATTAACATATCAAAATCGGTGTTTTATATCTTCACAATTGCATTTTCGTGATTTTAAATACCTTGTTCAACAATTCATGTTTTTGATCAATCAAATTTTTATTCCAGAAAAAAACAGGATCGGTTACAAATAGAAGACAATAAAAGTCCCTATCATACTTTACTTGTTGTTATCTGTCAGTTACGACAGGTAGAATATGATACAAGATATACAGAGTCCCTGTCATACTTTACTTGTTGTTTTCTGTCAATTACAATAGGTAGGATATGATACAAGAGATACAGAGTCCCTATCATACTTTACTTGTTGTTATCTGTAAATTAAAACAGGTAGAATATGATAGAAGACATACAGAGTCTTGATCATACTTTACTTGTTGTTTTCTGTCAATTACAACAGGTAGAATATGATACAAAACATTCACAAGTATATGATACAGGTAAAGTATGATAGGAACTCTGTATGTCTGGTATCATATTCTACCTGTTGTATTTGACAGAAAACAACAGAGTCCCTATCATACTTACTTGTTGTTTTCTGTCAATTACAACAGGTAGAATATGATACAAAACATTCACAAGTATATGATACAAGTAATGTATGATAGGAACCATGATGTCTGGTATCATATTCTATTTGTTGTATTTGACAGAAGACAACAGAGTCCCTATCATACTTTACTTGTTGTTTTCTGTCAATTACAACAGTTAGAATATAATACAAGACATGAAGAGTCCTCATCATACTTTACTTGTTGTTTTCTGTCAATTACAACAGGTAGAATATGATACAAGACATGCACAAGTTTATGATACAAGTAAAGTATGATAGGGACACTGTATGTCTGGTATCATATTCTACCTGTTGTATTTTAAAGGAACAACAGAGTCCCTATCATACTTTACTTGTGGTTTTCTGTCAATTACAACAGTTAGAATATAATACAAGACATACAGAATCCCCATCATACTTTACTTGTTGTTTTCTGTCAATTACAACAGGTAGGATATATAACAAGACATACAGGGTCCCTATCATATTTTACTTGTTGTTTTCTGTCAATTACAACAGTTAGAATATGATACCAGACATACAGAGTCCCTATCATACTCTACTTGTTGTTTTCTGTCAATTACAACAGGTAGAATATGATACCAGACATACAGAGTCCCTATCATACTTAACTTGTTGTTTTCTGTGCATCACAACAGTTAGAATATGATTGAAGACATACAGAGTCCCTATCATGCTTTACTTGTTGTTTTCCGTCAATAAAAACAGTTAGAATATGATACCAAACATAGAGTGTCCCATAATACTTTACTTGTTGTTTTCTGTCAATTACAACAGGTTGAATATGATACCAGACATACAGGGTCCCTATCATACTTTACTTATTGTTTTCTGTCAATTAAAACAGTTAGAATATGATACCAAACATAGAGTGCCCCATAATACTCTACTTGTTGATTTCTGTCAATTACAACAGATAGAATATGATAGAACACATACAGAGTCCCTATCATATTTTACGTTGTTTTCTGTCAATTACAACAGGTAGAATATGATACAAGATATGCACAAGTATATGATACAAGTAAAGTATGATCGGGACTCTGTATGTCTGGTGTCATGTTCTACGTTTTGTAATTGACAGAAAACAACAGAGTCCCTGTCATATTTTACTTGTTGTTTTCTGTCAATTACAAGAGGTAGAATATAATAAAAGACATACAGAGTCCCTATCATACTTTACTTGTTGTTTTCTGTCAATTACAACAGGTAGAATATGGTACCAGACATATAGAGTCCATTTCATACTTTACTTGTTGTTTTCTGTCAATTTCAACAGTTAAAATATGATAGAAGGCAAAGAGAGTTCTTATCATACTTTACTCGTTGTTTTCTGTCAATTACAACAGTTAGAATATGACACCAGACATAAAGTGCCCCATAATACTCTACTTGTTGTTTTCTGTCAATTACAACAGGTAGTATATGATACAAGACATGCACAAATATATGATACAAGTAAAGTATGATAGGAACTCTGTATGTCTGGTATCATTTTCTACCTGTTGTAAATGACAGAAAACAACAGAGTCCCTATCATACTTTACTTGTTGTTATCTGTCAATTACAACAGGTAGTATATGATAGAAGACAAACACAGGCTCTATCATACTTTACTTGTTGTCTGTCAATTACAACAGGTAGAATATGATAGAAGACAAACAGAGTCCTAATCATACTCTACTTGTTGTTTTCTGTCAATTACAACAGTAAGAATATGATACCAGACATACAGAGTCCCTATCATACTCTAATTGTTGTTTTCTGTCAATTACAACAGGTAGAATATGATACAAGACATGAACAAGTTTATGATACAGACATACAGAGTCCCTATCATACTTAACTTGTTATTTTCTGTCAATTACAACAGGTAGAATATGATAGAAGACAAACAGAGTCCTTATCATACTTTACTTGTTGTTATCTGTCAATTACAACAGATAGAATATAATAGAAGACATAGAGTCCCTATCATATTTTACATGTTGTTTTCTGTCAATTACAACAGGTAGAATATGATACAAGACATGAACAAGTTTATGATACAAGTAAAGTATGATAGGAACTCTGTATGTCTGGTATCATATTCTACCTGTTGTAATTGACAGAAAACAACAGAGTCCCTATCATACTTTACTTGTTGTTTTCTGTCAATTACAACAGGTAGAATATGATACCAGACATACAGAGTCCCTATCATACTTAACTTGTTGTTTTCTGTGCATCACAACAGTTAGAATATGATTGAAGACATACAGAGTCCCTATCATGCTTTACTTGTTGTTTTCCGTCAATAAAAACAGTTAGAATATGATACCAAACATAGAGTGCCCCATAATACTTTACTTCTTGTTTTCTGTCAATTACAACAGGTTGAATATGATACCAGGCATACAGGGTCCCTATCAAACTTTACTTATTGTTTTCTGTCAATTAAAACAGTTAGAATATGATACCAAACATAGAGTGCCCCATAATACTCTACTTGTTGATTTCTGTCAATTACAACAGATAGAATATGATAGAAGACATACAGAGTCCATATCATATTTTACGTTGTTTTCTGTCAATTACAACAGGTAGAATATGATACAAGATATGCACAAGTATATGATACAAGTAAAGTATGATCGGGACTCGGTATGTCTGGTGTCATGTTCTACGTTTTGTAATTGACAGAAAACAACAGAGTCCCTGTCATATTTTACTTGTTGTTTTCTGTCAATGACAAGAGATAGAATATAATAAAAGACATACAGAGTCCCTATCATACTTTACTTGTTGTTTTCTGTCAATTACAACAGGTAGAATATGGTACCAGACATATAGAGTCCCTATCATACTTTACTTGTTGTTTTCTGTCAATTTCAACAGTTAAAATATGATAGAAGGCAAAGAGAGTTCTTATCATACTTTACTCGTTGTTTTCTGTCAATTACAACAGTTAGAATATGATACCAGACATAAAGTGCCCCATAATACTCTACTTGTTGTTTTCTGTCAATTACAACAGGTAGTATATGATACAAGACATGCACAAATATATGATACAAGTAAAGTATGATAGGGACTCTGTATGTCTGGTATCATTTTCTACCTGTTGTAAATGACAGGAAACATCAGAGTCCCTATCATACTTTACTTGTTGTTATCTGTCAATTACAACAGGTAGTATATGATAGAAGACAAACACAGGCTCTATCATACTTTACTTGTTGTCTGTCAATTACAACAGGTAGAATATGATAGAAGACAAACAGAGTCCTAATCATACTCTACTTGTTGTTTTCTGTCAATTACAACAGTTAGAATATGATACCAGACATACAGAGTCCCTATCATACTCTAATTGTTGTTTTCTGCCAATTACAACAGGTAGAATATAATACAGACATACAGAGTCCCTATCATACTTAACTTGTTATTTTCTGTCAATTACAACAGGTAGAATATGATAGAAGACAAACAGAGTCCCTATCATACTTTACTTGTGGTTTTCTGTCAATTACAACAGTTAGAATATAATACAAGACATACAGAATCCCCATCATACTTTACTTGTTGTTTTCTGTCAATTACAACAGGTAGGATATATAACAAGACATACAGGGTCCCTGTTGTTGTCTGTCAATTACAACAGTTAGAATATGATACCAGACATACAGAGTCCCTATCATACTCTACTTGTTGTTTTCTGTCAATTACAACAGGTAGAATATGATACCAGACATACAGAGTCCCTATCATACTTAACTTGTTGTTTTCTGTGCATTACAACAGTTAGAATATGATTGAAGACATACAGAGTCCCTATCATGCTTTACTTGTTGTTTTCCGTCAATAAAAACAGTTAGAATATGATACCAAACATAGAGTGCCCCATAATACTTTACTTCTTGTTTTCTGTCAATTACAACAGGTTGAATATGATACCAGACATACAGGGTCCCTATCATACTTTACTTATTGTTTTCTGTCAATTAAAACAGTTAGAATATGATACCAAACATAGAGTGCCCCATAATACTCTACTTGTTGATTTCTGTCAATTACAACAGATAGAATATGCTAGAAGACATACAGAGTCCCTATCATATTTTACGTTGTTTTCTGTCAATTACAACAGGTAGAATATGATACAAGATATGCACAAGTATATGATACAAGTAAAGTATGATCGGGACTCTGTATGTCTGGTGTCATGTTCTACGTTTTGTAATTGACAGAAAACAACAGAGTCCCTGTCATATTTTACTTGTTGTTTTCTGTCAATTACAAGAGGTAGAATATAATAAAAGACATACAGAGTCCCTATCATACTTTACTTGTTGTTTTCTGTCAATTACAACAGGTAGAATATGGTACCAGACATATAGAGTCCATTTCATACTTTACTTGTTGTTTTCTGTCAATTTCAACAGTTAAAATATGATAGAAGGCAAAGAGAGTTCTTATCATACTTTACTCGTTGTTTTCTGTCAATTACAACAGTTAGAATATGACACCAGACATAAAGTGCCCCATAATACTCTACTTGTTGTTTTCTGTCAATTACAACAGGTAGTATATGATACAAGACATGCACAAATATATGATACAAGTAAAGTATGATAGGGACTCTGTATGTCTGGTATCATTTTCTACCTGTTGTAAATGACAGAAAACAACAGAGTCCCTATCATACTTTACTTGTTGTTATCTGTCAATTACAACAGGTAGTATATGATAGAAGACAAACACAGGCTCTATCATACTTTACTTGTTGTCTGTCAATTACAACAGGTAGAATATGATAGAAGACAAACAGAGTCCTAATCATACTCTACTTGTTGTTTTCTGTCAATTACAACAGTAAGAATATGATACCAGACATACAGAGTCCCTATCATACTCTAATTGTTGTTTTCTGTCAATTACAACAGGTAGAATATGATACAAGACATGAACAAGTTTATGATACAGACATACAGAGTCCCTATCATACTTAACTTGTTATTTTCTGTCAATTACAACAGGTAGAATATGATAGAAGACAAACAGAGTCCTTATCATACTTTACTTGTTGTTATCTGTCAATTACAACAGATAGAATATAATAGAAGACATAGACTCCCTATCATATTTTACATGTTGTTTTCTGTCAATTACAACAGGTAGAATATGATACAAGACATGAACAAGTTTATGATACAAGTAAAGTATGATAGGAACTCTGTATGTCTGGTATCATATTCTACCTGTTGTAATTGACAGAAAACAACAGAGTCCCTATCATACTTTACTTGTTGTTTTCTGTCAATTACAACAGGTAGAATATGATACCAGACATACAGAGTCCCTATCATACTTAACTTGTTGTTTTCTGTGCATCACAACAGTTAGAATATGATTGAAGACATACAGAGTCCCTATCATGCTTTACTTGTTGTTTTCCGTCAATAAAAACAGTTAGAATATGATACCAAACATAGAGTGCCCCATAATACTTTACTTCTTGTTTTCTGTCAATTACAACAGGTTGAATATGATACCAGACATACAGGGTCCCTATCATACTTTACTTATTGTTTTCTGTCAATTAAAACAGTTAGAATATGATACCAAACATAGAGTGCCCCATAATACTCTACTTGTTGATTTCTGTCAATTACAACAGATAGAATATGATAGAAGACATACAGAGTCCCTATCATATTTTACGTTGTTTTCTGTCAATTACAACAGGTAGAATATGATACAAGATATGCACAAGTATATGATACAAGTAAAGTATGATCGGGACTCGGTATGTCTGGTGTCATGTTCTACGTTTTGTAATTGACAGAAAACAACAGAGTCCCTGTCATATTTTACTTGTTGTTTTCTGTCAATGACAAGAGATAGAATATAATAAAAGACATACAGAGTCCCTATCATACTTTACTTGTTGTTTTCTGTCAATTACAACAGGTAGAATATGGTACCAGACATATAGAGTCCCTATCATACTTTACTTGTTGTTTTCTGTCAATTTCAACAGTTAAAATATGATAGAAGGCAAAGAGAGTTCTTATCATACTTTACTCGTTGTTTTCTGTCAATTACAACAGTTAGAATATGATACCAGACATAAAGTGCCCCATAATACTCTACTTGTTGTTTTCTGTCAATTACAACAGGTAGTATATGATACAAGACATGCACAAATATATGATACAAGTAAAGTATGATAGGGACTCTGTATGTCTGGTATCATTTTCTACCTGTTGTAAATGACAGAAAACATCAGAGTCCCTATCATACTTTACTTGTTGTTATCTGTCAATTACAACAGGTAGTATATGATAGAAGACAAACACAGGCTCTATCATACTTTACTTGTTGTCTGTCAATTACAACAGGTAGAATATGATAGAAGACAAACAGAGTCCTAATCATACTCTACTTGTTGTTTTCTGTCAATTACAACAGTTAGAATATGATACCAGACATACAGAGTCCCTATCATACTCTAATTGTTGTTTTCTGCCAATTACAACAGGTAGAATATAATACACACATACAGAGTCCCTATCATACTTAACTTGTTATTTTCTGTCAATTACAACAGGTAGAATATGATAGAAGACAAACAGAGTCCCTATTATACTTTACTTGTGGTTTTCTGTCAATTACAACAGTTAGAATATAATACAAGACATACAGAATCCCCATCATACTTTACTTGTTGTTTTCTGTCAATTACAACAGGTAGGATATATAACAAGACATACAGGGTCCCTATCATATTTTACTTGTTGTTGTCTGTCAATTACAACAGTTAGAATATGATACCAGACATACAGAGTCCCTATCATACTCTACTTGTTGTTTTCTGTCAATTACAACAGGTAGAATATGATACCAGACATACAGAGTCCCTATCATACTTAACTTGTTGTTTTCTGTGCATTACAACAGTTAGAATATGATTGAAGACATACAGAGTCCCTATCATGCTTTACTTGTTGTTTTCCGTCAATAAAAACAGTTAGAATATGATACCAAACATAGAGTGCCCCATAATACTTTACTTGTTGTTTTCTGTCAATTACAACAGGTTGAATATGATACCAGACATACAGGGTCCCTATCATACTTTACTTATTGTTTTCTGTCAATTACAACAGTAAGAATATGATACCAGACATACAGAGTCCCTATCATACTCTAATTGTTGTTTTCTGTCAATTACAACAGGTAGAATATGATACAAGACATGAACAAGTTTATGATACAGACATACAGAGTCCCTATCATACTTAACTTGTTATTTTCTGTCAATTACAACAGGTAGAATATGATAGAAGACAAACAGAGTCCTTATCATACTTTACTTGTTGTTATCTGTCAATTACAACAGATAGAATATAATAGAAGACATAGAGTCCCTATCATATTTTACATGTTGTTTTCTGTCAATTACAACAGGTAGAATATGATACAAGACATGAACAAGTTTATGATACAAGTAAAGTATGATAGGAACTCTGTATGTCTGGTATCATATTCTACCTGTTGTAATTGACAGAAAACAACAGAGTCCCTATCATACTTTACTTGTTGTTTTCTGTCAATTACAACAGGTAGAATATGATACCAGACATACAGAGTCCCTATCATACTTAACTTGTTGTTTTCTGTGCATCACAACAGTTAGAATATGATTGAAGACATACAGAGTCCCTATCATGCTTTACTTGTTGTTTTCCGTCAATAAAAACAGTTAGAATATGATACCAAACATAGAGTGCCCCATAATACTTTACTTCTTGTTTTCTGTCAATTACAACAGGTTGAATATGATACCAGACATACAGGGTCCCTATCATACTTTACTTATTGTTTTCTGTCAATTAAAACAGTTAGAATATGATACCAAACATAGAGTGCCCCATAATACTCTACTTGTTGATTTCTGTCAATTACAACCGATAGAATATGATAGAAGACATACAGAGTCCCTATCATATTTTACGTTGTTTTCTGTCAATTACAACAGGTAGAATATGATACAAGATATGCACAAGTATATGATACAAGTAAAGTATGATCGGGACTCGGTATGTCTGGTGTCATGTTCTACGTTTTGTAATTGACAGAAAACAACAGAGTCCCTGTCATATTTTACTTGTTGTTTTCTGTCAATGACAAGAGATAGAATATAATAAAAGACATACAGAGTCCCTATCATACTTTACTTGTTGTTTTCTGTCAATTACAACAGGTAGAATATGGTACCAGACATATAGAGTCCCTATCATACTTTACTTGTTGTTTTCTGTCAATTTCAACAGTTAAAATATGATAGAAGGCAAAGAGAGTTCTTATCATACTTTACTCGTTGTTTTCTGTCAATTACAACAGTTAGAATATGATACCAGACATAAAGTGCCCCATAATACTCTACTTGTTGTTTTCTGTCAATTACAACAGGTAGTATATGATACAAGACATGCACAAATATATGATACAAGTAAAGTATGATAGGGACTCTGTATGTCTGGTATCATTTTCTACCTGTTGTAAATGACAGAAAACATCAGAGTCCCTATCATACTTTACTTGTTGTTATCTGTCAATTACAACAGGTAGTATATGATAGAAGACAAACACAGGCTCTATCATACTTTACTTGTTGTCTGTCAATTACAACAGGTAGAATATGATAGAAGACAAACAGAGTCCTAATCATACTCTACTTGTTGTTTTCTGTCAATTACAACAGTTAGAATATGATACCAGACATACAGAGTCCCTATCATACTCTAATTGTTGTTTTCTGCCAATTACAACAGGTAGAATATAATACACACATACAGAGTCCCTATCATACTTAACTTGTTATTTTCTGTCAATTACAACAGGTAGAATATGATAGAAGACAAACAGAGTCCCTATTATACTTTACTTGTGGTTTTCTGTCAATTACAACAGTTAGAATATAATACAAGACATACAGAATCCCCATCATACTTTACTTGTTGTTTTCTGTCAATTACAACAGGTAGGATATATAACAAGACATACAGGGTCCCTATCATATTTTACTTGTTGTTGTCTGTCAATTACAACAGTTAGAATATGATACCAGACATACAGAGTCCCTATCATACTCTACTTGTTGTTTTCTGTCAATTACAACAGGTAGAATATGATACCAGACATACAGAGTCCCTATCATACTTAACTTGTTGTTTTCTGTGCATTACAACAGTTAGAATATGATTGAAGACATACAGAGTCCCTATCATGCTTTACTTGTTGTTTTCCGTCAATAAAAACAGTTAGAATATGATACCAAACATAGAGTGCCCCATAATACTTTACTTGTTGTTTTCTGTCAATTACAACAGGTTGAATATGATACCAGACATACAGGGTCCCTATCATACTTTACTTATTGTTTTCTGTCAATTACAACAGTAAGAATATGATACCAGACATACAGAGTCCCTATCATACTCTAATTGTTGTTTTCTGTCAATTACAACAGGTAGAATATGATACAAGACATGAACAAGTTTATGATACAGACATACAGAGTCCCTATCATACTTAACTTGTTATTTTCTGTCAATTACAACAAGTAGAATATGATAGAAGACAAACAGAGTCCTTATCATACTTTACTTGTTGTTATCTGTCAATTACAACATATAGAATATAATAGAAGACATAGAGTCCCTATCATATTTTACATGTTGTTTTCTGTCAATTACAACAGGTAGAATATGATACAAGACATGAACAAGTTTATGATACAAGTAAAGTATGATAGGAACTCTGTATGTCTGGTATCATATTCTACCTGTTGTAATTGACAGAAAACAACAGAGTCCCTATCATACTTTACTTGTTGTTTTCTGTCAATTACAACAGGTAGAATATGATACCAGACATACAGAGTCCCTATCATACTTAACTTGTTGTTTTCTGTGCATCACAACAGTTAGAATATGATTGAAGACATACAGAGTCCCTATCATGCTTTACTTGTTGTTTTCCGTCAATAAAAACAGTTAGAATATGATACCAAACATAGAGTGCCCCATAATACTTTACTTCTTGTTTTCTGTCAATTACAACAGGTTGAATATGATACCAGACATACAGGGTCCCTATCATACTTTACTTATTGTTTTCTGTCAATTAAAACAGTTAGAATATGATACCAAACATAGAGTGCCCCATAATACTCTACTTGTTGATTTCTGTCAATTACAACAGAGAATATGATAGAAGACATACAGAGTCCCTATCATATTTTACGTTGTTTTCTGTCAATTACAACAGGTAGAATATGATACAAGATATGCACAAGTATATGATACAAGTAAAGTATGATCGGGACTCGGTATGTCTGGTGTCATGTTCTACGTTTTGTAATTGACAGAAAACAACAGAGTCCCTGTCATATTTTACTTGTTGTTTTCTGTCAATGACAAGAGATAGAATATAATAAAAGACATACAGAGTCCCTATCATACTTTACTTGTTGTTTTCTTTCAATTACGACAGGTAGAATATGGTACCAGACATATAGAGTCGCTATCATACTTTACTTGTTGTTTTCTGTCAATTTCAACAGTTAAAATATGATAGAAGGCAAAGAGAGTTCTTATCATACTTTACTCGTTGTTTTCTGTCAATTACAACAGTTAGAATATGATACCAGACATAAAGTGCCCCATAATACTCTACTTGTTGTTTTCTGTCAATTACAACAGGTAGTATATGATACAAGACATGCACAAATATATGATACAAGTAAAGTATGATAGGGACTCTGTATGTCTGGTATCATTTTCTACCTGTTGTAAATGACAGAAAACATCAGAGTCCCTATCATACTTTACTTGTTGTTATCTGTCAATTACAACAGGTAGTATATGATAGAAGACAAACACAGGCTCTATCATACTTTACTTGTTGTCTGTCAATTACAATAGGTAGAATATGATAGAAGACAAACAGAGTCCTAATCATACTCTACTTGTTGTTTTCTGTCAATTACAACAGTTAGAATATGATACCAGACATACAGAGTCCCTATCATACTCTAATTGTTGTTTTCTGCCAATTACAACAGGTAGAATATAATACAGACATACAGAGTCCCTATCATACTTAACTTGTTATTTTCTGTCAATTACAACAGGTAGAATATGATAGAAGACAAACAGAGTCCTTATCATACTTTACTTGTTGTTATCTGTCAATTACAACAGATAGAATATAATAGAAGACATAGAGTCCCTATCATATTTTACATGTTGTTTTCTGTCAATTACAACAGGTAGAATATGATACAAGACATGAACAAGTTTATGATACAAGTAAAGTATGATAGGAACTCTGTATGTCTGGTATCATATTCTACCTGTTGTAATTGACAGAAAACAACAGAGTCCCTATCATACTTTACTTGTTGTTTTCTGTCAATTGCAACAGGTAGAATATGGTACCAGACATATAGAGTCCCTATCATAATTTACTTATTGTTTTCTGTCAATTACAATAGGTAGGATATATAACAAGACATACAGGGTCCCTATCATACTCTACTTGTTGTTTTCTGTCAATTACAACACGTAGAATATGATACTAGACATACAAAGTCCCTATCATACTCTACTTGTTGTTTTCTGTCAATTACAACAGGCAGAATATGTTACCAGACATACAGAGTCCCTATCATACTTTACTTGTTGTTTTCTTTCAATTACAACAGGCAGAATATGATACCAGACATACAGAGTCCCTATCATACTTTACTTATTGTTTTCTGTCAGTTACAACAGGTAGATTATAATACGAAACATACAGAGTCCCTGTCATACTTTACTTGTTGGAAAAATTGTTTTATGAAGCTCAATCTTATAATGTAAATTTTAACTCTTTATCTGATAACGATAAATTGATTAACCTTTTTAAAAGTACTGACTACTTTGACATATTTGCCAAAACCTGCTTCAATATTCTTAGCAGAAGGAGTAGCTTTTCATATTCATGATTACTCCTTTTTAATTGTTTATATCTTAGTAAGTGCTTTACTGATATATTTTTATGTCTTAATGTATAATTGTGTTTTACAGTCTCTCACAATTTATAGAATGACACTTGTATTTTAGATATATAATAATCTTTTACATTTTATATATAATGTTGTTATCGTTGTATAGTATTGTAAAGTTTTACAAGTGGTGAGACTTTAATCAAATATTGAATCTCAATCTGAGTAGGCAATGTTTTGATATTTTTCAAAATTCCCGAAATCCACTGTCGACCTTCTATGTGTATTTATTCCATAGATATATATGACATTATAGGTAAAACAGTCATTCTCTGAAACCATGCTTAACCACGCCGCATTTTGGCGTCTGTCCCAAGTCAGGAACATATTTATCTACAAACACTACGAGTAAAATATACAAAACATTAGACTAATACCCAGCTACCTGTATATATAGGCTTACGAGACACTTTATAACATATATTTTTGGCGCAAAAGTAACCAGTAACATAGGTAATTTTCAAAATCGGCACAAATGTCATAATATACAAACGTATATTGAAAAAATAATTAATTGATACTAATGTGCATAAAAGTATTAATTTTGTATATAAAATAATTTGATCTATAAAACTTTTATATATACTAACTTTTAAATGTATAAAAAGGTCAAATAAAAGCAAATCAAAGACAATTCATCAAAAGTTTAAATAAAAAAGAAGTTAAAATTACCAATATTCAATAAATAAATAAATAAACAATTAAATAAATAAAACAAATAAATACATAAATAAATAAAACAAATAAATACTTACTAAATAAATAAAATACCTTTGGGACAGGCATTGTCATTCCATATTTTTGAGAACCACAACTGTTTGTCCTGAAAATTTTTGAAAATATCAAAACATTGCCTACCTATCAGAACTATATAATGTATTAGAAGATGAAAAACATTTTCTTTTAGATTGTAGACAAAAACACTCACTAAGGACACTATATTTGGAATATATTAAAAGGGAAAATGATAATTTTGATAGTATGTCTTCAGAAGAAAAAGTTGTATTCATTTTAAGTCCTTCTACGCCATCCCAAGTAAATAAATTAGGATCCTTTATAAAACAGTCAAAGCATTGAGGACAGGGGACTCTTAAATATTTGCTTGTTTTTTTTTATATGTTACAAATTAATGTTTGTATATGTTGAGTATGGGCACGTATTGATCTGTATATGTTGAATGTATATATATATGTAAATGTCACAAACATTGTTTAAAGTTTAATGACAATAAATTTGATTTGATTTATAATTCCGAAGTAAAAACAACTGGAAAATAAACATTGTGTAATATTCCTAAAAAAATGTGATTTTAAATACCGATAATTAGTTGAAAAACTCAATATCCTTTGGATTATAAATATTTCATACATGTGTACATTAATTTATCCACCTGTTAATTAACTAGTCGACAAGTTGTTGTTTTAAACGTAATGACAATTAGATTCGCTTGAATTGAAAAAAATAAGGTAAAGGAGAGGCAGCGAGGATTGGAAATAGTACAAATGTAGTCAGTAAATTATTACATCTTTGGGTACAAGACATCAATTTGAAATATCTGTATGGTGTTTTAAAGGTCCGTTTTTGAAAATGTCACCTTATTTTTATAATCATTCAACAATTAACACATACTAAGAAAGTATTTTAGTTGCATCCATCCTGGAACGATCTACTTTAACTCTGAACAATTTATTCAGCTATTTTAAACAAGCACTAATTATCAATTATTAGGTTGACAAAGCATATCAATTATTATTTTATCAGTCTTTGGTCTTAATATCAACAATCTTGCTCACTGGAAATTCCTCTGGAGGACCTTTGACTTAAAGGGGTGGTTTGGATGACGAAATCGTATAGTTAAAAAACAAAATAATAAATTGATATTTTTTATTCAATATTTTCGGATCCGAATGAACTTATATTTACATGCACAACTTTCTATTTTGAAAATTTAGTAAATTAATTCTCATCATTCTTGACAAAAACAAAATTTTCGTTTACCATAATGATATAATAAAACTACGTGTATCTTCACATTTTTCTATTTGAGGAGTACATAGTAAATGTAGTTGAAGCTGAAGTCAATATTTTTCCCGAACATCCGTATGTCGGCCCTTTTATGAAATACATTTAAGTGTGCCAAATTACTTTTCCAAAATAAACTACAATTGTATTTATTGAAGATTTTATCATACCGTCATATATTTTCCCGCCAGTTTTTGCAAGAGAATTTTGTGGGTTTTTTTTCCAACAGCTACATAATTTGGTCAACATCAGGTATAAACAATCAAGTTGACAATGCCTTGACCTGTTATTTTTAACAATGTACCGCGCGGTCAAGATTATTGTTAATTATCCTCTACATGACGACCAATTTATTTACAGTGACACCGATATACGAACATAAAATACACCTGACATCAAAGGAAATAAATAATTATGAAAAAGACTGGAATAAAATTAATAACTATAGATCTTGGAAAACATAACGTTAATATTTAACCCATTTTATTATATCGATCTGCTGACCACCAAGTTGAACCGTGTTTTTTTCACAGTCAATTAACGAACTTTCACCTGACAACGGATGCCCAAATATAAGGGGCAACACCTTAACATAAAAGGAAACAGCCTAATATAATTCTCACAAGGTTAGAATAATGTGTAACAACTTAAATCTTAATCCTGTTGCCCCTTAATTTAAGGTTGGGACGAGCAAACTAAGAAAAAATGATTCTTAGTGGATCGAATCATGCCAAAAAGTGACTATAAATTTGTTGTATTTACTTAAGAAATTGATTAGTGAATGACTAAGGTGACTTATTCTAGCTTAATTAAATGTTGATTATTATTTTCAATTTGAATGTTGATAGTCTCACCCATTATGGTTATTGGTTTATCACAAGTTTTCTACATACTGCTTTGATTATAAACTAGTTAGCCCCTTGCAGAAATAATTTATGCAAGGTAATATTTAATAAGTAAATGATTCCATCTAATTAAGTGATATTCACTTTCCAATCAATCCTCAGAATATTTAAGCAAATCGATTTACTTCTATAATCTAATACATAAACAAAAGTAACTTCCCCTGATTTTAATGTTTCTGTTATTTGCAGAAATATTTTATGTTAAAGCATAATAAGATGTTTACAAAATGGATGTGGTAGGAAAGTGTATTATAGGACATGGGTCCTACATTGTATTTCATTTTTATTGTGTGTCCATTAAATGTTTGTAAAGTTATTTTTTTTTAAACGTTTGTCGGGTGGTAGGTTTTCATTTAATGGAATAACCTTAAATAGCCCCAACATGAAATAATATTACACTGATTTAATATATGGCCTGTTTTCATGTTTACAGAATGCCTTAGCACTTTCAAAAGGACTAGTTCCTTCTGATCTGACTCAAAAATGTGCAACCGTCATGAGGCTGTATGTCACGACACAAAGTGTGGAGGGAACACAGAAGCCAGGCAAGCAAAATACTGTTTGTGACATCATGGAATGTCAGAGGCCCAAAAAGGACAGTTGGATAAAGTGTGAATTTTGCGGTCGCTGGTCAAACTTTAAATGCATTAATTTGAAAACAGCACCTCTTGATGACTTTGTTTATTTGATTTTTAATGCACAATATCAATGAGCTTATTTTAATTTTTATAAAAAAATTCTCTGACTATGCACTATTGTGTCTTGGTATTTTGTTCAAAACTTGATAAGAATACAGAATGGAAACGAAATGTGTCAAAGAGACAACAAGCCAACCAAAAAGCAGAAAACAGCCAAAGGCCACCAATGGGTCTTCAACGCAGATAGAAATCCTGCACTTAGAGGCGGGCTTGAGTAACTTGCTGATTTCTTATTGTTATATTGTTCCTATTAAACCTTAGGCCAAAAATAAAATTTAAATTGTTTGATGTTGCCTACCTAACCACCTAAAAAGCAGGCTACCTGAAAAATTTTATGACACAATTTTTTTTAAAAGTTTTTTTCCTGCTCTATCACGGTTTTCTTGTCATGGAACTTAGCCAAAAAAATTAATTCCTACCTACCTAGCCAACCCTACAAGCACGGGGGTAGGGAACATCAAAGAATTTATCAACGGTTGCCTTATTTTGACCCTCTTATAATAAGGTGTGTCATTCAATTGTATCTAATAACTGAAACAAATATTTAAGGAATAGAAAACACTTACATTTTTGCATTTAATGGTTATGGGGCATAGGTCAGTTTTCCAAAGATCTGTCGATGTTTCATTTAATGAGGGTATCAAGGTACTATTTTGCATTGCTATGAATCTCTGTTCAAGGCTTACACTGTCCCATTACAATTATTAATTTTTCCAATCTTTTGGACATACTTTCATCTCTGAATGGCTCTATTTAAGATATAAAAGCAGACATAATGTTAAAGCAATGAAATATGTATGTAGGACTGCCAAGTCTCAAGCATTTTGAAATCAACATGAAATTGTGAAGATCATATACGTTACTGTCACATTTGCTCTAACATTCATTGTTAACACACATTTTTATGTCCCGCCTACAATAGTAGAGGGGCATTGTTTTTCTAGTCTGTGCGTCTGTATGTCCCAGATCCCGTTAAAGTTTATAATCAAAGTAGTTTATGATGAAGATGAAGTCACATCAACTTGAGACTTATTACACATGTTCATTATGATGTAATCTTTCCAAATTGTATGACCTCAATTTCATGGTTCACTGAACATGGAAAGTGATAGTGTGAGCAGGGCATAAGTGTACTGTGAACACGTTTTGGTTAATCGATGCAGGTGTAGTTATTTTGATATTTTTTTTCTTTGAATGTTTCAGTTATTATCAAATCTTATGTATTTTGCTCTTGAAAAATCTAAGAAGTTTGGGAACAAAAGTACTTCAGTTATGTGTAATAATTCCCACTTGAGGAATACGTATGTATTATGATATGATCATAATTTTTGTCAGTTACTTATACAACGTAAGAATGAATATCCATTTATGATGTATGGTATGTATTTGAACCTGTCCATGTTTTATTGATTTGTCGTTAAACTTTTGTATTTGAGTATACAATTGTTATGTTCTGTTAAGACTCAGGGGTCAGTAATATGGAGGTCTTCGATAATGCAAGTTTTCATATTTATGTTCTAAAATTGCAAATTATTGTAGTTAAGGGCATATGATACAGTACAGATTCCACATTGATTTTTACTTGTACTTTTGACACAAAGTCAATTTTAATTTGCACTTTCGAAATATAAAAAGAAATGTATACCTTCATGACTTACTTTTTGAGATATTTCAGCTTGAAAAATGCATGAGTTGAGTAAAAACACAAAATTTTATTTTTCAATACCTTTCAAAAAAAAAAAAAAAAACCACAACATTCAAACGGAAAAAGGTATTTTCATCCCTTTTTTTGGCAGAGTGTTCCTAAATGTATAGGCCTTTCGGTCATTTCAATAATGAAAGGTCAATGCAATAAAATTTTGTAAAATATAACAATTATTGGTACTAAAAATACGTACCATTGATTTTTTTCCTGCAATTTTGATATAATATTCTTAAAAGAAAAAAAATGGGGTCCATGTGCTTATTTTTTAGTTAGAAGTTAACAAAGCAACATTTTTTAATGCTGCAGATTTCATATCCCATTTTGGTGCTAAATAACGTCGCAGTATATGATTATTAGCACATCGTCGTGCATTATTTCCTGAAGTGCATCAAAACATACGAATTATTGTCATATACAAATTTATTGGTGATAGAAAAGGAAACAGTTTTCATTCACCTCTAATATATGTCCTATTATTAGATTTTGATTTCTTAAATATACAACATGTTCGTTTTCCAGGAACTTTGGATGCTTATCAAAAGCAATGTTGCGAAAACAACATGTTAAATTTGGATCATTTATCATCTGCCATTGCTCCTTTATTGTTTGCCCTTAAGATTCACTGACATTAATGAACTATTGATTTATGCTATTTTCAATGTAGTTGTCTTGTCAATTTACTGCAGGAAAAAGTGTCTGTAACAAATAAAAATTACTAAATAATCAAATAACCTTGTTATCTTTTTTACCTTCAGAAAAGAAAATGATATAATAAAGAAAAGATATCGTAAAGGCTGTTCTATTTAAATCTTTGTGGGAGGGTGTACCTTGTTTTTATTTCACCTGGCCTAAAAGGCCATGTGAACTTTACTCATCACTTGGCGTCCGTCGTCTGTTCGTCGTCCCTCCGTCAACATTTGACTTAAAGACCTTCTCCTCTGAAACAATTGTGCCAATTTGAACAAAACTTGGCAGCAATGGTCCTTAGGTGGTCCTCTTTCAGAATTATGTCCGATGACCTGGTTCATATCCAAGATTGCCGCCTTAGCTGTACTTAGTTTAAGATAGGACCCTATGGGAAAATCACTAAAATTTCTTCTTGTTCGAAACCACCGAGTCAATTTGAACCAAACCTGGTAGCAATAATCCTTAGGTGGTCGTCTTTCAGAATTATGTCTGATGACCCAGTCCATGATCCAAGATGGCCGTCACAGCCGAACTTAATTTAACATAGGACCTATTGGAAAATCACTAAAATTTCTTCTTGTCCGAAACCACCTAGCAAATTTGAACCAAACTTCGCTGCAATTGTCCTGAGATTGTCCTCTTTCACAATTGTGTCCGATGACCCTGTCCGTGATCCAAGATGGCTTCCATAGCTGAACTTAGTTAAACATAGGACACTAGGGGTGAAATCCCAAACATTTCTTCTTATATGAAACCACTGACCCAATTTGAATTAAACTTGGCAGCGATAGTCCTTAGATGGTCCTCTTTCAGAACTGTGTCCGATGACCCGGTTCATGATCCAAGATGGCCGCCATAGCTGAACTTAGTTTAACATAGGACCCTATGCGAAAATCATTTAAATTTCTTGATGTCCGAAACCACAGAGCCAATTTGCATTAAACTTGGCAACAATGGTCCTTTGGTGGTACTCTTTCAGAATTGTGAACGATGATCTGGTCCATCATCTAAGATGGCTGCCATAGCTGAACTTAATTAAACATAGGACCCTATGGAAAAATTATTAAAATTTCTTCTTGTTCGAAACCGGTCAGCCAATTCGAACCAAACTTCGCTGCAATTGTCCTTAGATTGTCCTCTTTCAGAATTGTGTCCGATGACCCTGTCCGTGATCCAAGATGGCTTCCATAGCTGAACTTAGTTTAACGTAGGACCCTAATGGGGAAATCACAAACATTTCTTCTTGTATGAAACCACTGAGCCAATTTGAATGAAACTTCGCAGCAATGGTCCTGAGATTGTTCTCTTTCAGAAATTTGTCCGATGACCCGGTTCATGATCCAAGATGGCCGCCATAGCTGAACTTAGTTTGACATAGGACCCTATGGAAAATCACTAAAATTTCTTTATGTCCGAAACCACGAGTCAATTTGAACCAAACTTAGCAGCAATGGTCCTTAGGTGGTCCTCTTTCAGAATTGTGTCCGATGACCTGGTTCATGATCCAAAGTAGTATATATAAGGTTCTAAATTATTATTTGAGGAGGTGGTGGTCCCGTAAGTGACGTCAACCGGAAATGACGTCACAGAAAGTGACGTGACCGGAACCGGAAGTCACGTGACCTGAACCGAAAGTACCCGGATGTCCATATCTTTATGGAAGTGACGCAAGTCACGTGCTAGGATCCGGATGTGTGGTCTGCTCATGTGTACGCCGGACCGAAAGTACAAGGAAGTAGTGGATTTTCGCGCCATTTTCCATGATTTGTTTACGGAAGTGACGTTAGTCACGTGCTGGGACCCGGATGTGTCATCTGCGCCTGTGTGACCGGACCCAGAAGTGGTTTGTGTGCATGCGTAGTGCATTTTCCCGCCATTTTCCCATTATTTACTTACGAAGTGACGTCAGTCAGATGGTGGTACCCGGAAGTATCATCTTGACCAAAATTCAGATTGAATTATCTCCCCTTTCTCCCGTGCTTCTCGGTCGTCTCTGGGTCTTTTATCGGTCTGTATAGGTCTCGCATCGAGTCTATAGGGACTGATAATCTCACTGTTATGTCGAAGTCCGAGAGTATACGAAGTACACTATTGGATTATCTCCCCGTTATCATGCTCTTTTCATTTGCGGATGTTTTTGTGAGGACTAAAGGTAGGATTGGATTATGTCCCTGTCACCATTAGATCAATGGAGGGGTGTCCTTAGCAACCGCCTTAGCAACGGCGGTCCATTTCATTGCTCTATGGTGCACTTCGTCTCTTCTCTTGCTCCCTGCCGATCTTCGCTGCTCGCCGCTGTTCATCGCTACTCTTGACCTTACTCGCGTGCTCATTTCAGTTTTTTTGGGCTATCTGTCACTGTTTTCGCTGGTGCTGCTGCTCCTTGTGCTCATTGCTGTTTTTCTCTTGCTCTTTGTTGCTTATCGTTGTTTTTTTCTTGCTCTTTGTTGCTCATTGTTGTTTTTATCTTGCTCTTTGTTGCTCATCGCTGTTTTTCTCTTGCTCTCTGCTGCCCATCGCTGTTTTTCTCTTGCTTTTGGTTGCCCATCGCTGTTTTTCTCTTGCTCTTTGCTGCTCATCGCTGTTTTTCTCTTGCTCTGTGCTGCCCATCGTTGTTTTTCTCTTGGTCTTTGCTGCTCATCGCTGTTTTTCTCTTGCTCCTTGTTGCTCATTGCTGTTTTTCTCTTGCTCTTTGCTGCTCATCGCTGTTTTTTTCGTGGTCTTTGTTGCTCACCGTTGTTTTTCTCTTGCTCTTTGTTGCTCATCGCTGTTTTTCTCTTGCTCTTTGCTGCTCATCGCTGTTTTTCTCTTGCTCTTTGCTACTCATCACTGTTTTTCTCTTGCTCTTTGCTGCTCATCTCTGTTTTTCTCTTATTCTTTGCTGATCATCGCTGTTTTTCTCTTGCTCTTGCTCTCTGCTGCTCATCGCTATTTTTCTCGTGCTCTTTGCAGCTGATCGTTGTTTTTCTCTTGCTCTTTGCTGTTCATCGCTGTTTTTCTCTTGCTCTTTGCTGCTCATCGCTGTTTTTCTCGTGCTCTTTGCTGCTCATCGGTGTTTTTCTCTTGCTCTTTGTAGTTCATCGGTGTTTTTCTCTTACTCTTTGCTGCTCATCGCTAATCATGACCTAACTGGCATGCTCATTCCGGTTTTTTGGTGCTTCTTGTCGCTGGTTTCGCTGCTGCTGTTGCTCCTGCTGCTTGTTGCTGTTCGTAATCACTGCTCTTCTCTTGCTCATCGCTGTTTTTCTCTTGCTCTTTATTTCCTTGGATTCGATAGTAGAATGAGCTCCGGTTGATTCATACACAATCGTTTCCCAAAATATTCGTTTCGAGGTTGTTGCAGTTCAGATTTCACTTTTCTGGTGAGGTCTCTATTAAGTCTTTCCCACTCGTTGTCAATCCTGATACACTCCTTGCAGTGCCCACCAAGAACGGAGTGAGCTTATCTTTGATACAATGGAAAGCTTTATGCGAGACTACCGATGTTCTGGATGATTTGATCGGTAGAGTAAAGGATAAAGAACCAGTCGAGTGGAGATATCACATTCGGGACAATGTATTCGTCACCGTCAAAGCCCCATACCCCACGATGTGGATAAGAAAGCACTTTATACCCGCGGAGACTGGACCTATCGTCCAACAAAGAGAGGAATCGGCTTGGACACCTTCCAATGGAAAGAACTGAAGATCATACCTTTGTTTGAAGAGAAAGAACCAGAACTTAAAACATTGACTGATGTAGATTTTGTAAAAATGTGAAATAAAATATGAAACTGTTTCATTTGTGTTTGTCATAATTACACGATAAATATCCCAGTATACAATCACATTGATCAGTCTTAATCTACCTCTCAAAACGACAACATGAGTACCGAGTGGCCTTCCAATCATCAGCAGTAAACCCCATTCCTTAAGCAGCAGCAGTGAAGACAGTGACAAATAGTACCAAAAAACCGAAATGAGCACGCGAGTAAGGTCATGAGTAGCGATGAACAGCAAAGAGCAAGATAAAAACAGCGAAGAGCAAGAGAATAGCAGCGATAACGAACACAAAAAGCAGCAGGAGCAACAGCAGCAGCAAAAACAGCGACAAGTAGCCCCCAAAAACCGACATGAGCACGCGAGTAAGGTCATGAGTAGCGATGAGCAACAAAGAGCAAGAGAAAAACAGCGAAAACAGTGACAAGCAGCCACAGAAAACTGAAATGAGCATGGTAGTAAGGTTAGGAGTAGCGCTGAACAGCCAATAGCAAGAGAAAAACAGAGATGAGCAAGAGCAGAGCAGCGATGACGAACAGCAACAAGCAGCAGGAGCAACAGCAGCAGCGAAAACAGTGACAAGTAGCACCAAAAAAAACTGAAATTCTCGGCTAGTGTTCGGTATAAATATGAAAATGTCCTAATATAGACCTATATTGATCAATTCATGAGTGATGTAAAAACATATTAAAGCATGCAAGTACCTGTTGGTTTTAGTAACTATTTGTCTCAAGAAATCCAATGTCATAAACAGGAAAAAATATTCAATACGTCTTGAATTCCTTGGAGGAGCGTCTTTAAGTCCGACATTCTGGGCAAAGACCTGCCGCATTCCATCTATTTCTGGTGGATGAATTCTAAACCATGGAAGTTGATTCGGCACATGTTTATCTTCGCTACTCTCCGAGTCTGTATTCTCTTGAGCTAGATCAACATCTGAATCAGTTTCACTTTCGATATCGGAAACTTCTGAACCATCGGAAATGTCAGACATTTTGGAATTTAAGCCCAACGGAGAAAATGACGAAAAAATGACATCATTTCTTTAATTGTGACGTCAATCAAAGATAGAAAAAGAAGGAAAGGAAGAAAGAAAGAAAAAAATGATCGATGGAAGAGCAATCAAAGAACAACTAGTTTTCCATGCCTCCGCCCCACTCTGTAAAAGAAAATTGGACATCATCGCATAATTACGAAAACTTTCCGCTTGCCTAAATGTTATCTGGTCCTCCAGGGAATTCTCTAAAGATATGAAACAGAGTTCAGTTTCGTCCATTTAATCCGGTTGAACTACCACCTGTATCTAAACATTATCAGAGTTCGCGTAAAACGATTTGGTCCGGTACAGAGTTAGCATTAAATTGTTAAGTCCGGTCCTAATTCTAAAGTTACACTCCACTAATTATCTTAGTTTCAGAGAAATGCACTCCCAGAATTTTATCAATTATTAGAGTTGGTAAAGTTTGACTACATGATTGATAAAATATAAATGTCTTAACCTCAAAATTGTAATATTGACTGAAAGAGGATAGATTTTAGTTTAAAAAAATACGAAAACATTAACTGATTTTGCTTCTGACAAGTAATGGGAGGTCATAAACTGGGACTTGTGAATTGACATATGGTGTGTAAAACTTTGACAGTGATAATCGGCACCTGCACAGGTAAGTTAAATTGCGAAAAAAAGAGTCGGAAAAGTAAACTTTTTTTCCCACATATTTAATGGAATTTTATGCAGAATCTGAAAAATTAAGTCTCAATTGGATTGAAACGCTGCATCAGACCTCAATTTTAAGCCGAAGTGGAGTGAAATTTAACATTTTTAAAGCTTTTTTTATGAAAATTTTTGAAATGTTGCTATTCCAACTAGGTTTACATGGATATTTTTTATTTATTTTATCATGATTGAAACAATGCTAACATAATGGCCTTTCGGAATATATATATATATGTATATGGGTATTATTTACTCTGAAGATGGCACAAGACCATGACATTTGTTAGCTCACTTCACATAGAAAATGGTACTATTAATTTGTGGAGTGCAACCTAATCATTGCATTTTTTTTGGTCCGGTGCATTTTGGTAATCGGACTCAACCATTCTACGCAAACTCCAACCGGCCTAAACAATTATCGGGAACTCAGCTTACCAGGGTGGTCCTTCACCAACGTATTTTAAAATTATAATGATTTTCATATTTCATTTTTTTTTGTATATGACAGAGGTTGTTTTTTTCGTAGACGCAAATAATAGCATATGGTCGTAAATTTTGACGTTACAAATAAATTTGCGTTGTTTTTTTGTATTTATACATTTTTTGGAACGTATTTTTTCCCTTATTATATGGGTGATATCACTTTTGGCAACTAACAGAATTTCATAGAAACATCGGCAATACGGAAAGTAGTGTCTGACAGTTTAATTTTACGCCTGTTCCGTTGTCTAACATTTCTATAGTGGAGATCCAGGATATATCGGAATTGCCGTAGAAATGGAAACCACCATTCATTTGATCTCAATATTTTCTATTGTTGACGTCATAAAGCCTCTTTACCTTCGCAACGACGTCCAAAACAAGCCTTGGCACTGAACGTAGATTTTTGGAATTTTGCCGTGGCAGCGAAAGGGTTAAAAATATGGATGTGAGATATTTTATCTTGCATGTGCATGATTATCAGTGTATTTTTGTTTCTAAGTATCCGGTTACGAAACAATGTACGTTAACTTTGTGACGTTGTTCGAACAATTCGGAAAATGTCCTGTGACGTTACGTTCCTAGTAACATTCAAACGAATAAACGTTTCAGAAATGAAACTTTCAATAAAAGTTTTATGTCTCAGTATTAACATTAGTGAATCTCACCATTTGACGGCAAAAATCCTAATCCACCACTTGGTATAAATTGTTCTCCAATCAAATGTCATTTTACATGTAAAAATTAACTTTTTCGGATGAGCAGATTTCCTCCTGCCGCATCGCATTACATCTGCACACCAAGCCGTTTATATATTGACATAGTTAAACATTCAATATCGGATTAAATACGATTTTGTATGAGTTTATCGATGTGTAAACTCGGCCGACTCACTCACAAACTTTATGTTGAGTTTGTGAGTGAAAAGGCCGAGTTTACACATCGATAAACTCATACAAAATTGTATTTAATCCTTATAATTCCATTTCAAACATCCAAAAGTTGTTCCTAACCGAAATAAAAAAAAAAACTTTGCCCTATTCAAGCGACGTCCATCTCGAATCTGGTACTATTTTTAACAGCTCAGCAATTGAATAAACAAAGTCATTTCCAAATCGGAAAAACAAGGAAACTTACGTTTTGATAGATTTTAACATAATCTGAAGTGTACAGAATCCAAACAATGTCCGCTTTTTCCATTTGAAGAATCCAACTTGCGTTGTTTAATATATGACGTTGCAATCTTGACTGTGACGTTCGTGCAGTAAATTATCGAGGAATTTTTTAAACCATTTCTCATTAAACATGTTAAATCTGAACTATTATTGCCAGTATCATCTTTAAAATTTATTCTTTTACAGCATTATTCACATTTAAGGTCTCATTTGAAACTTTAAATAATAAAAAAAGCGCATGAATATACTTGCCAAATACGGGTTTATCAATGTATAAGCTTTTATGATCTTGCCCTTCCGACCAATGAAATTCTTGTATTTTATCATATGCAAATTAAAATGGAATTATACTGTATTAATTCATAGAGTATGAAATTAAAACTATTACCTGCAAATACAGTAACTTTTGGCATTTTTTAAAATTTAATAATCTATTTATCAAGAATTTTATGTCATATAAGCAAAAACTAGAAATTGATTCTGTTCAGAAAGATGTGTTGGTAGTTTATGAATTTTAATCATCAGAATTATAAGAAATAAGATAATTTATTAATATGCTGCGATACATGTTCTTTCAAAAGCAACTTCTAATATACCATAATAGTTCAGAGATTACAAAACAAGAGGCTCAGTGGGCTGAGCCTGTATCGCTCACCTGGCCATTTTATTTCACGGACCGGGAAGATTTATGCAAACTTTTTAAAGGACCTTCCATAGATGCTCCATACCAAAAATCAGTTCATTTAGCTTTACGATTTGAGAGAAGTTTTAAATTTCGACAATCAGAACATGTAAATGCTCATGGCGGCCATTTTGTTTTACAGACCAAGCAGATTTATAAAAACTTTGTAAAGGACCTTCCATAGATGCTCCATACCAAAAATCAGTTCATTTGGCTTTACGGTTTCAGAGAAGTTTTAAATTTGGACCAATCAGAACATGTAAATGCTCATGGCGGCCATTTTGTTTCACGGACCGGGATGATTTATGCAAATTTGGTAAAGGACCTTCCATAGATGCTCCATACCAAAAATCCGTTCATTTGGCTTTACGGTTTCAGAGAAGAAGTTTTAAATTTCGACCAATCAGAACATTCAAATGATCATGGCGGCCATTTTGTTTCATGGACTGGGATTAGTTATGCAAACTTGGAAAAAGACCTTCCATAGATGTTCCATATAAAAAATCCGTTCATTTGGCTTTACGGTTTCAGAGAAGAAGTTTTAAATTTCGACCAATCAGAACATGTAAATGCTCATGGCGGCCATTTTGTTTCACAGACCAAGCAGATTTATTCAAACTTTGTAAAGGACCTTCCATAGATGCTCCATATCAAAAATCAGTTCATTTGGCTTTACGGTTTCAGAGAAGTTTTAAATTTGGACCAATCAGAACATGTAAATGCTCATGGCAGCCATTTTGTTTCACGGACCGGGATGATTTATGCAAATTTGGCAAAGGACCTTCCATAGATGCTCCATACAAAAAATCAGTTCATTTTTCTTTACGGTTTCAGAGACGTATTCAATTTCGACCAATCAGAACATGTTAATGCCATTTTGTTTCACGGTCCAGGATGAGTTATGCAAACTTTGTAAAGGACCTTCCGTAAATACTCCATACCAAAAATCCGTTCATTTTGGCATTACGGTTTCAGAGACGAAGTTTTAAATTTCGACCAATCAAAACATGCAAATGCTCATGGCGGCCATTTTGTTTCACCTACCGGGATTAGATATGCAAACTTAAATTTCGACCAATCAGAACATATAAATGCTCATGGCGGCCATTTCGTTTCACGGACCGGGATGATTTATGCAAGTTTTGTAAAGGACCTTCCACAGATGCTCCATACCAACAATTAGTTCATTTGGCTTCACGGTTTCAGAGAAGTTTTAAATTCGACCAATCAGAACATGTAAATGGTCATGGCGGCCATTTTGTTTCACGGACCAGGATGATTTATGCAAACTTTGTAAAGGACCTTCCATAGATGCTCCATAACACAAATCATTTAATTTGGCTTTACGGTTTCAGAGGTTTTAGATTTGGACCAATCAGAACATGTAAATGCTAATGGCGACCATTTTGTTTCACGGACCGGGATGAATTATGCACACTTAGTAAGGGACCTTCCAAAGAAGCTCCAGGCCAAGTTTCAGTTCAATAGGTCCAGGGGTTTCAGAGGAGAAGATGAAAATGTAAAAGTTTACAGACGGACGGACGACGGACGCCAAGTGATGAATAAAGCTCACATTGCCTTTGGCAAGGTGAGCTAAAAAATAAAATTGCGCTCATATTGAAAAGAAAATTTATTTTTCCAAACTTTTAAACATTGCAATCTGAAGAATATAGCGATATATTTTAATGTAAATCCTTCCTGTAACGTCATTTAGAACCACTCTGGACAGTTCTGACCTATAACCATTCTAAATAGTTCTACCCTAGAATCGTTATGGACGGATCTACCCTAGAACCATTTATGACAGTTCTACCTTAGAACTATTTATGACCAAGTGTGTCCCTACTAAGAATCTTCCTGGATAGTTCTGACATACAACCATTCATGACAGTTCTTCCCTAGAGACATTCATGACAGTTTTGGCCTAGAACCATTTCTGACAGTTCTACCCTAGAAACTTTTATGACAGTTCTACCCAAGAACCATTTATGACAGTTCTACCCAAGAACCATTTACGACAGTTCTACCTTAAAATCATTTATGACAGGGTTGATTCTACTCTAGAACCGTCCTAGAAAGGTTCTAGGACTGTCCTCGCTGACACAATAGTAAAGAGATTAGAACTGATCCCATCAGTACATGTATCTAACACTGAAAGCTTTTGATTAATATGAAAAAATCTTAAGCATATGATGGATTTATTTGTATTTTATTATCACTTTAAAAAAATTAACTGCGCATGCACAGGCGGTTCTTTACTTCCGTGTTCGGTGAACAAAATTTGTTCTGACCTTAGTATGTAGAACAATACAACCATTTTTCAATGTCTAAAATATAAAAGGAAAAAGAAAAAACAATAGCATTGATAGATTTATTTAATACAAAAGGTATCTGCATTGAATTAAAGCAATTTAGCGATTTTAATATATCCAATCAGACATCTTACCACAACATTATCATTGATTATATCAATGAACACATTTGAAACCTGATAATGAAAAGGGAATATATTCAACAAGACATATTACCACAATATTGTACATATATATACATGATAAATGAACGCATTTGAAACCGAATAATAACTAGCAATTGCTTATAGTAAACCTAGAGATTCCCGAGAGCCTGAAACGCTTACCTGGATTTCCAAGTTCAACTGATACTGTCCATAGCATAAAATATTATTCTTAAATAAAACCAACAATGCTAATAACTCTAGTTCAAATTAATTGTGTTATACTAAGATCAGCTTTGGGATATTGAATTGTAGTCAAAGAAAATCAGATACTTATTTCCATTCGGTCCAAGTTCAACTGATGCTGTCCATAGCATCAAATATTATTCTGAAATAAAACCAACAATGCTAATAACTCTAGTTCAAATTAATTGTGTTAAACTAAGGTCAGCTATGGGATATTGAATTGTAGTCAAAGAAAATCAGATACCTATTCATGTACAAAACTACATTACACCAAGCTTGGCTGTGGGGTTAATCACTTTTGATGGTTAGAATATTCTGATATAAATCCAAAAGAGGACTATCTAAGCACCGTTCATGTTATGTTTGGTTCTAATCGTTTAAGGGCATGATGATCTTTAAGTGAATTTTTCCGCAGACTTCTAATGCTAAAATAAGTTTACCAGTAGGCCCAAGACAACAACTAGCGCACACTTTTCTATGAATAAAGTGTGGTCTCGGGCCAGTAGCCATGCCGGTTAAAGTCCAGGTAATCGGATGCAAATCTAAAAAAAAACATCTAAGGACAACTAATGCAAAGTTTGGTTCCAATTTACTGCATGGATTCAGGCAAGAAAATCTTTAAGTGAATTTTCCCTTTGAGTTCTATGCTACAATAGACCATCTTGGATGGCGCTGCGGGTCATCATAATTATGAAAGAAGACCACTTAAGGACAATCGATGCAAAATTTGGTCTTAGTTGTTTCAAACAAGAAGACCATTAAGTGAATAAACATAGGGTCCTATATTTAATTATGTTCTTTTCTGGTTGGCATCCTAAATGGCTGGCGGGGTCATAGGATACATTTTTGAAAATGGACCATCTAAGGACTATTGCTTGCCAAAAAAGTTCCTATCAGGTCACTGTTTTTCAGATTAGATTAGTGATTTTTCTTCTTTTCTTGTGTTCGCCTTTGGCAACCATTTTGGATGGTATTCTTATACGAAATACATTTATCGGACTATTATTTGTTTACCTAGTCATAATCTACCACCTTTATGAATTTTATAGCACTGAATTTTTAGTATTGTAATTTCTGTACTACATTATTTTTATATAAAGGTATAGACTAATGTGTTGATGTGACATCAACACATTAGTCTATACCTTTATATAAAAATAATGTAGTACAGAAATTACAATACTAAAAATTCAGTGCTATAAAATTCATAAAGGTGGTAGATTATGACTAGGTAAACAAATAATAGTCCGATAAATGTATTTCGTATAAGAATAATAAAATTCCATACATAGGGTTGTATTTTACAACTTAACAATTATGATTAGATGTACATCCGTTTAAAATATTGTTGATAAAATCTATCTAAAAATGATAAAATTAAAAAAATCTCTTTGAATTTTTATTAAAAACAGTTAATCATTACCTTGTACCTAAAAATCACAACAAAGAATTTTGATTTTATTTGAAGCTGCACGGAAGTGATCTTGGGTGTCCGATGTTATTGAAGTATCCATACTTTTATCAATACGGAATGTTAAGCTTTACTTTGTCTTCCTCGTTATTTTCATGATTTTGGAAACATTTTCAAATCTCCTTTCCTCCATATTCCCTCATACAAATCAAAAAGAACAAGTTTACACTTTTATAGACGATTTAATACAAATAAAGAAAGTATTTCGTTAAGTGTAAATATATACCTAGTAAGATGTTTATCTACATGTACATACATATAAAATAATATATGTAAAAATATATCTACTCCAAACTAAACAATTGCACCTATAACAAAATATGGTTTCATAAATTAAAGTTTCACACCATTCGCTTTGCAACTGGTCATATCCTGGTTACAACTAAAATGGTTCAAAGAATCAAATGACCGAGTTACATTAATCAACAATGACTAAGCAGTGGAAATTTGTAAATGTTATTGTAATTGATGAAATGAAGACTATAAGAATATGTAATGTTAAAGAAACTGGAAATTCTGCAAAAGTGTTCCTAATGTATCCATAATTGGAGGTGCACATGTCCAATATATATACAAACATTCTACAAAGTTTGAAAACTCTGTATTGAAAACTGTAGGAGAATTTGATTACACAAATAGGTACCCTCCTTAAAGAATGTTGCTAAAAATTGACTAAGATTACAATCCGGAAATTCCGTAAAAATGTTTCAAATGTATCCATAATAAGAGGTGCATATGTCCATTATATATACGAACACTCTATCAACTATGAAGGCTCTGGATTGATAACTGTAAGAGGAGTTGATTACACAAAATAGGTACGCTCCTTAAAGAATGTTGCTAAAAATTGACTAAGTTTCACAATCCGAAAATTCCGAAAAAATATTCCAAATGTATCCATAATGGAAGGTGCACATGTCCAATGTATATATACATACATTCTACCAAGTCTGAGAACTCTGGATTGAAAATTGAAGGAGGAGTTGATTACACAAAATAGGTACCCTACTTTCCCCGCATGGCATTCAGCATACTATAACCCAGATTTCACTCCGTGTAACCCGGCGAAAAACTAGAATATAATTTACGTCAGTCTTCTCAAGCTGTTCTTTTTGGATTAAAAAGGACAAATATACCTAAGGAGCAATCAAAAAAACGTAATCCATTGGACAGACAAACCCGGGAAGACAAACGAACAACCACAAGCACAACAAATAAACACAGAAAACTAAAAACAATGAACAACACGAACTCCTATAAAAACCAGGAGTGAACCCAGGTGCTCCGGAAGGGTAAGCAGTTCCTGCTCCGTATACGGCACCCGTCGTGAAGTTCAACAAGGTCAATCCGGTGGAAGTCACAAATCGTAGGGGTCACATAAAAGGTTACGACAGTGGGAACAGGTCCAACATCATCTTAGATATTGGAACACTGTAATGGTCAATCAATTCATGATGACGACCGTAAAATTTCTTAAGTGATGACATCAACTTATCCCTGATAAAACCCTGGTTAACCATCAATTACTTTTATACTCCGTTTTCAAGGATTATGTAAAATATCTGGAGTTTATCGAACAATACTATGTTTGAGTAGACGTTCATGAAAATAGAATAGATTAATTGAACAAGAATTCCTTGTTGACAAAATACAGAATTGCATTGATAATACAGGCTTCAAATACGTCAAAGACATTTGGTCAACATGGTCAATGCAGGTGTTATTGAACTACATATAAATTCAGCACACTTGATGCTATCCGTACATATTATCCACATTAATATTTTTTTAAATATACATTTTCGTAAATTAACAGTGTATCAGGTATTATTTTATATTCGTGTGATCATAAAATGAAAATGTATATATATTTTTTAAGATCGACAGCATACTATTAATCTTACATTACTTTTTAATTTCTCAATGCAGAAACAACAAAAAACTTTGAAATTCATAGCAATAATCTTACTCTTACATACATGTATATTATGACCGAATTCAAGAATAAAAAATATAGTAAGCACCTTCAAATAAAAACAGACCATATTTTTATTTTAACAAATTATAAACAAAAATAGTAATATATAAAGAACGGAGACCCACATATATTAAAATGAGATCAGTTTGATATAAAGTATGATGATGACAAAATGTTCTGTATGCAGTGATGATTTTTTCTAAAACTTTGATATTATGACAGGAAGTAAGTATACTTTCCTCATGAGAAAGATTTTCAAAATTGCGCAGGTGCGATTTTTTTAATTCAATTTTAATTTAATATGAAAATGTACTATGAAATAATTGTGATCTCGGGCCTAAGAGATGGATATTGGAAACACATGGAAATGCCCTTGTAAGATACTCCAATGGTAAAAACTGATTTTGCTTAGTCCCTTTCATAAACAATTATAGTAATATTTTTAGTTTAAGTAGTCATCAGCACATTTTGGCTAAAAACAGAGAATCTTCAGCTTTGTCATTTTGATGCCTGAATCTTTTTAAATATATGTTGCATATTAGTTTATTGTGTTTGAAATCTTTCAGTACATTAAAAATAACATTTTTTCTATATTTTATCTAATAGCTTTTATCAATTCCTGGGATCTCTACATTATTGGATTTTAGCCCTCCGCATTGACCATTTTGGTATGAAATTGTTAGCATATTGTGGATCTTGTCTTAAATCTGCTTAGGAAGTGAAAAAAAATATTGATTTGAAACTGATGTATAGATTTGCCACATTTTAAACTTATAAACCTGAAATACTCCCATCTTGCCAAGCTAAATGTTACAAATATTAGCTATGTGGCCCAGACATGATCTTTACGGAAGCTGTCACTGAAAGCTACATGTGAACCTAGAGGTATTTTTTGAAATCTAGACCACTTTTATTTCCTAAATTCATGTAAAATTTGAAAACACTAGGAATGCATAGACTTACCATTTAAAGAAAATTCCAGTCATTCAGATATTCTAAATTGTTTTAATTGAATGAAAGATATATAATCGTACAAAAAATAACATCAAAAATATCAAAAATTGAAAGGAATATTCTTATTTAACTTGAAATAGCAGCATCAAAGTTCAATGACAAATAGCGATGACATTAAAGTACACGTACAAAGTTTTCATCTCTATTAAGCCCAAGACCACAATTAGCGCACACTTTTCGTTGTCCACAAATATAATCTATCATATAAATTTACTGTATTTCTTCCATTTTTATTTTCTACCCCTTATTAAAGCGTTTTTTAAATGAGTTTTGATCTAAATTTATAGGACCACTAATGCAAAGTTTGGTTCCAATTTACTGCATGGATTCAGGCAATAAGATCTTTAAGTGAATTTTCCCTTTGAGTTCTATGCTACAATAAGTTTATTATGAAGACCATCTTGGATGGCGATGCGGATCATCATAATTCGGAATGAAGACCACTTAAGGAAAATCGATGAAAAGTTTGGTCTTAGTGGTTTCAAACAAAAAGACCATTAAGTGAATAAACATAGGATCCTATATTAAATGATGTTCTGTTCTGGTTGGCATCCTGGATGGCAGGCGGGGCCATAGGATACATTTTTGAAAATGGACCATCTAAGGACCATTGCTGGCCAAAATTGAGTTCCTAATGGGTCACTCTTTACAGTTAGATTAGTGAATTTTCTTCTTTTCTTGTGTTCGGCTTTGGCAGCCATTTTGGATGGTGAGCGGAGTCATGTCTGCCATTTTTGTTTCAATTGGCCACTAGTTTCTTAGGCAAATATCTTTAAACGACGACGGCAGACGACAAATGATGGTAATAGCTGACCTGGTAGGCTAAAAAACAATTTTTCAACAGTCATTAAAGCTGTAACTGAAAGGCTACTTGGTTGATGATTGGGATCAATGGGCATTTTTTCATTAGATCATCTACATTTAAATATCATAAGAGCAAGTATTTGTTTAAAACGGATTATGTGTTACAGAAGACTTATGAAGTGAATTTTCCAATCCAATCCTTTGTTCGGTATTGGTTGCCAATTGTAACTTATTTGACAGTGTTTGTCGTACGATAAATATCATTGCTGCAAACTTGGCTCCCTTTTGCTCAGTAGTGCAGAGTTAGTATTTCATTTTATCAAACACAGTTCTAAGAGAAAGCAATCTAAGGACGGTCCATGTTATCAGACATACCTATGAAAAAGCGGCGTCTAAGGACCATTGCTGCCAAGTCTGATTCCAGAAGGCCATGGTTTTAGATCAGAAGATTTTTGAATGAATCTTTCCACAGAGTCATATGTTAAAGCAAAATTCGTCTGTGCCACCCATATCTGTTGAAAGTCCAGGTCATCGGACATAATTCATAAGTCAGGTTCCAATTAGCCAAGTGGTTTCAGGTAAGAAGATTTTTACATTTTCCCATAGGTTCCTTTTTCAAATTTAATTCGTCTGTGGCACCCATCTGTGGTTGACAGCCAAGATATCAGACATAATTCTGAAAAAGGACCACCTAAGAACCGTTGCTATCAAGTCCGACTCCAATTAGACAATGGGCTTCAGAAAAGAACATGTTTAAATGAATTTACCCATGGGGTCCTATGCTAAACTAAGATCGGCTGTAGCGGCCATCTTGGTTGATATTCTGGGTCATACCTTTGATTTTCACACAGTGTCCTTTGTTATACTAATTTACACTGTGGCAAACAACTTGGTTGACAGTTCAGGTCATCCGACACAATTCTGAAAGAGGACCATCTAGGGACCATTGTTCGAAAATTTTGTTCTATATGGCCACTTAGTTTCACAGACAATTTTTAAAATTCATTATTTTTGTCTGGTAACAGCAGTCATGTCGATTGAAAGTCGTGGATGCTTTGGTCGTAAGCCTCCAAAACTTTGGTCCAATTTGGCCAGGTGAGCTTAAAAATGTCATAGTTTCATTGTATCAACTTGTATAAACAAAGACGAAAAGCTTTGTCAAAATCTAAGTAAGGTGCATGAAGTATGATGTGGAGTATATTTTTGTAGCGTGATGCCTTTCAGAATTTTGTTTATTTTGGTTTAGTCCAGGTCAACGGATACATTTCTAAAAGAGAACCATCTAAGGACCATTTCAGCTAAGTCTTGTTCCTAACTGGCTAAGCGGTTTCAGACAAGAAGATTTTTAAATGAATTTTCCTGTACGGTCCAATATTTAACAAAGTTCGGTGTGGCAGCCGTCTTGGTTGACAATCCGGGTGATCGGACATATTTCTGAAAGAGGACCTCCTAAGAACCAATGCTGCCAAGTCTGGCTCCAATATGTCAAGTGGTTTCAGACGAGAAGATTTTTCAGAGAATTTCCCATAGGGTCCTATGTTAATCTAAGTTCTGCTGTGGCAGCCATCTTGGTTCACAGTCCACGAAACCGGACACATTTCTGAAAGAGGACCTCCTAAGGACCAATCCTGCCAAGTCTGGCTCCAATATGTCAAGAGGTTTCAGACAAGAAGATTTTTCAATGAATTTTTCCATAGGGCCCTATGTTAAACTAAGTTCGGGTGTGGCGGCCATCTTGGTCGACAGTCTGGGTCATTGCACAAAATTCTGAAAGAGGACCATCTAAGGACCATTGCTACCAAGTCTAATTCTAATTGGCTTAGTGTTTTCAGACGAGAAGATTTTTGAGTGATTTTCCCATAGGGTCATATGTTAAACTAAGTTCTGCTGTGGCGGCCATCTTGGTTCACAGTCCATGAAATCAGACACATTTCTGAAAAAGGACCTCCTAAGGACCAATGCCACCAAGTCTGGCTCCAATATGTCAAGTGGTTTCAGACAAAAAGATTTTTCAATGAATTTTCCTATAGGGCCCTATGTTAAACTAAGTTCGGTTGTGGCGGCCATCTTGGTTGACAGTCTGGGTCATCGCACAAAATTCTGAAAGAGGACCATCTAAGGACCATTGCTACTAAGTCTAATTCTAGTTGGCTTAGTGGTTTCAGACGAGAATATTTTTGAGTGAATTTCCCATAAGGTCCTATGTTAAACTAAGTTCTGCTGTGGCGGCCATCTTGGTTCACAGTCCACGAAATCAGACACATTTCTGAAAGAGGACCTCCAAAGGACCAATGCCACCAAATCCTGCTCCAATATGTCAAGTAGTTTCAGACAAGAAGATTTTTAAATGAATTTTCCTATAGGGCCCTATGTTTAACTAAGTTCGTTTGTGGCGGCCATCTTGGTTGACAGTCCGGGTCATCGGACACACCTCTGTAAGAGGACCATCTAAGGACCATTGCTGCCAAGTCTGGTTCCAATTGGTCAAGTGGTTTAAGAAAAGAAGATTTTTCAATGAATTTTTTTTTATGTTAAACTAAGTTCTGCTTTGGCGGCCATCTTGGTTCACAGTCTATGAAATCAGACACATTTCTGAAAAAGGAGCACCTAAGGACCAATGCCACCAAGTCAGGCTCCAATATGTCAAGTGGTTTCAGACAAGAAGATATTTCAATGAATTTTCCTATAGGGCCCTATGTTAAACTAAGTTCGGTTGTGGCGGCCATCTTGGTGGACAGTTTGGGTCATCGCACAAAATTCTGAAAGAGGACCATCTAGGAACCATTGCTACCAAGTCTAATTCTAATTGGCTTAGTGGTTTCAGACGAGAAGATTTTTGAGTGAATTTCCCATAGGGTCCTATGTTAAACTAAGTTCTGCTGTGGCGGCCATCTTGGTTAACAGTCCGGGTCATTGGACATATTTCTGAAAGAGAACCTCCTAAGAACTATTACTGCCAACTTTGGTTCCAACTGGAATTATAGTTACATATAAGAAGATTTTTTAGTCACCCCCCCCCTTTTTTTCTATTTTTAGTAACAGCAGCCATCTCGGTTGGAAGTCGGGGATGCCAGACATAATTTTGGAAGGGGGCCACCCAAGGACCATTCCACCAAAGTTTGGTCTCAATTGGCCCTTTGGTTTGACAAGAAAAGGTTTTTAAAGAAAAGTTTACGCTGGATGCCGTCTTTAAAGGGCAAAAACTCCTATAAGGGGTCAATCAATGATTTTGGTCATGTTGACTTATTTGTACATCTTACTTTGTTGAACATTTTTGCTGTTTACAATTTATCTTTATCTATAATAATATGCTAGATAATAACCTAAAACTGCAAAATTTCCTGAAAATTAAAATTCAGGGGCAATAACCCAACAAAGGGTTGATCGATTCGTCTGAAAATTTCATGACAGGTAGATCTTGACCTGATGAACATTTTTACCCCATGTCAGTTTTGCTCTAATTGCTTTAGTTTTTGAGATATAAGACAAAAACTGCAGTTTACCCCTATGTTCTATTTTTAGCCATGTCGGCCATGTTGGGTGGCAGGCGGGGTCATCAGACACATTTTTAAACTAGATACCCTAATGATGCTTGTGGCCAAGTTTGGTTCAATTTGGCCCAGTAGTTTTAGAGGAGAAGATTTTTGTAAAAGTTAACGGACGACGACGGACGACGCCGGGCGACGGACGACGGACGACGGACGCCAAGTGATGAGAAAAGCTCACTTGACCCTTTGGGTCAGGTGAGCTAAAAAAGTAGTTTCATTATAATATTGGAAGAGTTACTGTAAGTCTAAGAGACGATAACAAATTCATGTAAGTATTAATGGCATATATGAATTATAAATTTCTGTGTATAAAACAGTTATTGTATGACGAAAAGTACCTCGATCTTATATCCCAACATTTGATATCGCTTAATTATCCAAGTGTCATCATAAAAATGATCCAAAAGGTGATTGTTTTTTACTTTCTTTGTAAAATTAAAACTATTCTAACAAGTGTTACGGTAAGTCTTAGAAAAGCCGTTATGGTACTCTAACACATTGTACAACTAAAATTTATGTACAAAATTTATGAAATCATGAAAAGTTCTGTCCAGTATTATGTATGTTTTTATTTTAAAAAAAATCATTTCATGATTAAAATAAAATTGACCAAGTATCTCATTTAGCATACCTTAGTCATGTTGGTATTACCAATTTCTATCTATTTAAACGCAAAATGTAATATTTATGACATTTGAACGACTGTGAGCATTACAGATAGAGCAGGAATTAACTGTTATATTACAAACTTTTTGTGTCGAGAAAAGTTCAAAATAGCATAAAAATGTAAGTTTAAAATCATCATAATTGAAATTCACACGATCAAGCACCAACAAAATTTCTTACATGTTTGACCGGTAAAAAAACGTAAACCACACACACACAATCCGCACACGATACGCATTCCATTCGCACGAAAAAGCATTTTTTGGTTGCGTATCGAGCGGTCAACTTTCTGTAAGCGCTTTTCAACATGATTCATTTGGATGATCTTGACTTAAAGGCTGCGATTCATCTTTTTTGTAACTTATTCTGCAAAAGATAATTAATAATGTTTGAAGAAAAATCCAAGTTCTCTACATACCAAATCTAAATTATCAGAATTTTACACACCTTTATATTACATATGTACAAAAAAACAATGAATCTATGACTTCAATTGGATTTAATGCAGTATTCGTAAATGAGACTAGATATCTTCATTTAGACTAGACATCTCACTGGATGTTACTCACTGGCAATGCGAGGGTGTCGCTATATAAAGGAGCAGGACACTTTTAAGTTCCCAGAGAACCTGCTGTAATTCGGGGTTTTTAGTTTTTGTTCATATTCCTAGTGCTTTCGTTTCTATGCTATCTTATTATAATTCTTTTTAGATTGCTGTATTCTTCTTTTTATAGATGTATTCTTGTGGTTTATCTCTGTTTTTTTTGGCATTCTCATTAGTTTGTCTTGCCTTATTTAACATTGTTTTGTCACATAGGTATTTCTTAACGACACTTGATATAATTTGAACATTTATGATAAAAATTAAATCACATTCAGACAAAATTCGACCGCAATTGTTCTTTTGTGTTCAAGGTCCTAAGCTTGAAAACGATATATTGAAATATACTCGTATGTATCTTTTCAAAAATAGTTTGGGTGTTCCTTATTGAAAATGTCTATGTACTCTCGAATGTTGGACAATACAAAAAGTAAAATAACATAAACATTATCTTCTGGAAGTACTGTTCTAATTGCAGATTAATTCTAAGGAGACTTTCGAAGTACAAGAAAATTTTCACCAATAAGAATATTTTCATTTAATTTTAATTACTTGAAGGTGCTAAATACAGTAGCTCTATAGTCATTAAGAGTGAAATGTTCGTGAAAAGAAAATCAAATTACACGTTACATGTATTCCAATAATCCAATCTATGTTTAAATTTAGAGTGCAAACATAATTGATTCTTTTGTTTTTGAACAGGACTGGGATAGTGTCGATCATCATCTTTGATATACATTTCGTAAAAATCTATTACAACCTATAAAAGCTATTACAAAGTGAATTTTCATATTTTGTATACTACAAGGGGAACAACTCCAGAATATTAATCGAAGGGTGCTGGTCGATCGCATTTGTGATTCAATTTTTGATATAAATTTCATACATGTAGTTCCGGAAGGCCTTAGAAAGTCAATTATCATATTCTTAATAACCCAAAGAACTAAATATACTGTGAGCAAAGCTCACAAAGGATACCCCCCGCTTTGAAGTCCAATTATCTCCCTTGTGTGATATCGGAAAGCAAATATTTTTCTTCATGCACATCTTTGGGTGATGTACAATGTACTTCCTTTCTGTAAAGTTTCGTTGAAATCCATTGAGCGGTCTAGGAGTTGCGCTTACGAGGTTCATATATAATGTATAAGCAAAAAAAAAAAAAATAGAAGTCCAATTATCTCCCTTGTGTGAAATTGGAAAGCAAAGATTTTTCTTCATGCACATCTTTGGATGATGTACTTCCTTTCTGTAAAGTTTCGTTGAAATCCATTGAGCGGTCTAGGAGGAGTTGCGCTTACGAGGTTCATACATAATGTATAAGCAAAAAAAAAAATAAAAGTCAGATTATCTCCCTTGTGTGATATCGGAAAGCAAAGATTTTTCTTCATGCACATCTTTGGATGATGTACTTCCTTTCTGTAAAGTTTCGTTGAAATCCATTGAGCGGTCTAGGAGGAGTTGCGCTTACGAGGTTCATATATAATGTATAAGCCAAAAAAAAATAGAAGTCCAATTATCTCCCTTGAGGGATATCGGAAAGCAAAGATTTTTCTTCATGCACATCTTTGGATGATGTACTTCCTCTCTGTAAAGTTTCGTTGAAATCCATTGAGCGGTCTAGGATGAGTTGCGCTTACAAGATATATGGACAGACGGCCAGACAGACAGACGGACGGACAAAGTGATTCCTATATACCCCCCCCCCCAAACTTTGTTTGCGGGGGGTATAAAAATAATCGGTTTGTGCCGAGATACACTGATTACCGCTGAAATACATGCAAATTAAATTCTATAATACCTGTAGACATTAAAATGCTTACAATGTCAAACTGACAGACATACCTATCCCCAAAGGCGAAAGGGTGGTGGGTGTTGATATAATGAAGATTTTTTAAAACGTACCCATGTTCCGTAGTGTTCTGTGGTCATTTTCTCTCTTGTTTCCCTCAGCTGTACGTTGACAATTTATACCCATGCAGTCTATAAAGAATTAAACAGGAGGATCAAATTTATGGAGCAGTAATTAAACAAATGTATATTCGTCTAATGAGCCATTTATCTGGACTATAATTAGAATGGGATATCTAAAAACATTTCATGCCGCAAGTCCGTCAAATCACAAAATCAATTCATGTCCATAAGTAACATTATCACGTGTGCCATCAAGACGATAGATACGCGCTTTTATTAGCCCTTATTTAAAATAACAAAGTGAACATGAAATCAAAGGCTAATATATATGACATACATGTTAATGTATGATGACGTCATAAATGGAAGAATATGGGCAGTTTATCAATATATCTGAGCTTGACACTGACAATAAACTATTTAGAAATTTTCAAATATGTGATTAACAGGTTATAACATTCATGAGGGTAATTTTCATATCGACAATGTTACAACTTATATCGACTCCATAGAAAAGCCAATATAAGAAAGTCCGTGTGTTAATATATAGGTACTTTTTTTCACTATAGAACAACACAATTATATCTATTTATGTTGCATGTTATTAGGTTTATAAGCATCTTATTGCGATCACGATTGTTTCTTTAACTGCAACTCTGAAGACATTTGTTTCCCAAACAAAACAATACAATCAAAACCACTCAATATTGTTATTTTGACAATAATTTGTGACCAGAAAAAAAAAGTTCATAATAAAACTGATGACTAATAATAACAAGATTGCTATAGATTAGCGAATATCCCACGCCGACAATAGGTAAATAACATAAATAACAAGATCGAAAGTTTCAAAATTACTGAATAAACTTACGATACAATGCTAATCCATCCTTTGACATAAATTTATTAAAATCAGCTGGGATATGAATTTGGAATTTTACAGGTTTTTACTTTAATGTATGGTTACTTGGTATTTTCCCGAACATATGAAGGTCTGAGAGTCTTCTAAAATATTTACCATAGATGGAATTGCCGTATTTTATATTAATATATTAACGTTAGACATAAATTTCATTAGAGGGAAGGACCAAATCGGCTCTAGAATTAACACACTATTGCAAATATACTTAAATATGTTTCTACAACATGTCATTCCGATATTTACAGTAGTAAATGTTAATTTAAAAAATTGTATGGTGAAATGAAGCACTAGTCGGCCATCTTACCGACAAAAATGTAGATAGTGACGTCACGGGCCTACAAAATCTATCCTGAAATTAATGAGGAATTTTCCACAGCATGCTACCACTTACATACGGGCATTATATGGGGAAACTGGTCGATGATTACAAAATTAATGCGATTATATCCTTAAGGTGATAATTGCAGGTAAATGACCCCCGGTGATGAAATTATGATGAAAGTTGTTTATTGACGTTAATTAACACCATGAATGAGAAATTTAAGCAGATTTTAAATGATAGACCATTTTCAATGGAAATATAATGACGTTATAAAATATTTTTTTATGTGTAATAAACATGAAAAGTTCGAATTATTTACTAGCAACTTTCAAAATTGCATCACTTTTCATAAAGCAATAATTGAATTAATTAATTAAATGTAAATACCAACGATGCGAACTTAATAATTGGTAATTAACCGAAGAATCAATTAATTTGCCAACAATTAGAAATTTCATTTCTCAATTAATATTTAATCTTGGTCGCATATAGTATAAAATTGGGGTAAACGACTGTCTTAGTGTTACAAGAATATAAATTTCAAAATGTCAACTTCGGGTTCAGATAACGAAACCTTTTCGCTTTTCATGACGAATCAGGCTTTATGAACAAAGAATAATAGCATTCCAATATAAACCTGAATATACCGAAGAACTGGCTGAAATTGGACAGTCAAATTAAATTAGACAACGTGAAATAGAAAATCCACACCGAAACAAACTGCTGCGAAAGCTCTAAGTGCATAAGCATGCCTTTACCATCCGAATGTTTATGTTGCCACTAGTCTAGTTTGATTTGTTAAAAATTGATATGCATAATGGTACACATTTAAGAGTTCAAGACTGTATGTTTGATTCACAATAATAAAAAAAATGTATTTCATGTTGATTAATCTGTTAAAGTGTGTTTTATTTTACTATAAACATGATAAATTTCTAATTCGCAACAGGTAAGAAACATTTGAGTGGCCCCAATATAACTGTTGAAACAACATTGTATAATGCTCATGTTGTAATAAAAGACTTTAAAGACTTTATTGACAACGCTCAGACACTACATGCACTATATATAGTGTAACATGAGGTACATTATCAAATAAATACATACAAGTAAATGCCAGAATGAGCAAGTACATATACACACCTAATACACAAACTGACTTCCAAACTGACTTCTATTTCAACAGTAATGACACCTTCTTTATAAAAAATGCAATACCACTGGAAACCCTTGTGTTACATAGAGAAAACAATCCTTGCATTTTATAAGTAGTCGGTGTAACCCAATAATAATTAGGAATAAATTTTTTTCTCAGTTCAGTTATCCTGCTATTTCTGCATGACAATACAGTGTGATACTCATCACTAACAGAGTTACTACAAACAGTACAAAGTCTTAATTCCTTTTTTATACTGAACCATCTTCCTGTTTCAATAGGAAGTTTTAAATTTGATTCACTTATTTTTGTAATATAGAGCCTGTCTTTTAATGAGAGACGAATAAGATAATCTTCAAGTTTGAATTTTTTTTTCTCACTATTCTATGAAATTCTCTGGGCGAGTTATGTAAATCGGAAAACCACTTTTGTATAAACTGGTCACATAGTAGTTGTTTCCTTAATGTTTTAATGAAAGGAGGTAATTGAATTTGCGAATCAAAAATATAGCTCAGCCCAGTTCCATTAAAAATCTTTTGAATATGTACCAACCATTTGAAACTACACATACCATGATATTGCAGAGTACACATAAGTTTAAATAATTTGGAACTTAACTTATTCTCATTAAATACAAGTCTATTCCAGTATGTGACCATTCTTGTGTATACTTTAACATAAAGTGGAAAGCTCTCCAATTCCCCGTAAACCATATAGTTAGGAGTAGAATTTCTGACCTGTAATATCTTTTAGCAAAATTGTAAGTGAATTCTCTATAATGCAGCTAAATTTTCATACCCCCATACCTCAGAACCATACAATAAGATTGGCTCAACGAGACTGCCAAAATGTTTTAGTTGGAGTTCTACTGGAATAGGCTAATTTTAATGCGTGTATAGACAGCAAAAAAGGCTTTTCTCTCTTGATCTAATAGTTTCGATCTATCTTTTACAAAAGAACCATTGTGATCAAAGATTAACTAAAGATATGAATAACAATCTACAATATCTAGAACTTCATCATTTAATGTGAATATTGGAGGTTATTTATCCTTTCTTTTACTAAATATTACAATTTTTGATTTAGAACAGTTTACAGTAAGTTTCCATCTGTTACAATAATCACACAATATATTTAACTTTTTTGTAAATTTTCCGAGCTCTCCGCAAACAGAACGGTGTCGTCTGCGTAAAGCAAAACAAATAATTCTACATACATATTTATATTTTTAATACATTTTTTCTTTGATTTTCTCGTTTGTGATTTCCCCTACAGATAGTATAAATTCGTCTAGATCGTTTAGAAAAATTGCGAAAAAAGGATACAGATTTTCGCCCTGTCTTACTCCCGTTAAAGATGGAGAGAACTCGGAAAACTGCTGTTTATGTCTGAAACATGACTTGATATTGCCATACATGCTTTTAATTATATCAAAACATTTCCCCCTAATATGGTATTTAAACAATTTTTGCTATATTCCCAATCTCCAAATCGAATCAAAGCTTTTCGAAAATCAATAAATGAACAAACAATTTTTTTCCCAAAAGAAAAATACAGAGATATAAGAGCATGTAAAAAAAATTTTGTCTATAGTAGAATACCCTTTTCGAAAGCCGGTTTGACTTTCACAAATAAGATTTATTTCATTTGCAAAAACTGTAAGACGGGTATTGCCAGTAAATAACTTCCCCAAACAACTCACCAAAGTGATAGCTCTATAATTATCAGGATCCGAAGGATCACCCTTCTTTTTGTAAATGGGTTGTATGACCCCAATAGACCATGTTTAGGGATCGACACCGCTGTTAAAAATTTTGTTGAAAATTTTACAATATATACTTATAAGCTATGGATTAGATACCTTCAAATATTCATTAACAATTTGATCATAACCAGCAGCCTTATTATTTTTTAAGAGTTTTATATTATCATCAATTTCTTTTTCGGTAATCTCAGAATTTAGTATAAATTCGGTTATCGGATCAATATAAAATTGCTCAACCCCTTCCAACTCATGAGCTCGTTTATTTTTTTGAAATATTCATAGAATATATTTAAATCAATATCCGGGTCTTTTCTTTTCTACCCATAATATCTATTCAATATCTTCCATAAAGATTTCGAGTCCGTTGATGAAATTTTCCGTATATTTTCGTATATCTTGTTCGCATTATTTCTGATATCGTGAATAACAAGTATTAATTTCTTGTCTGTAGATCCGCACATTCTCATTCAAGATATTTCGATTGTTCTAATTTTTCAAAGAGCTATAATTTTTCCTCGCTTTATTAAAGTCGTGTTCTTTCAGTTGGCATTTTTTTGTAAACCAGGGCTTCGGATCTGGGCCGCAGCGAGAAGGTTGTTTTCTTCTGTGACCGAAAGCCGATACTGCGGACTCTACAAAATGCAATATCATTAACTACCGTCATGACCGTATTAAATTCTATTGCCGAGACGTCTTCTCGATATAATAAATCATCGACTTTAGATTCAATGATATGTATCTTATTTTCATTATCTAAAAGTAGGACACGTATGAAGTCGTTTCGCTTGGACGAATTCCAACTAATTATCGGTGGGCTCGATTGATTAGCAGCCTCCTGGTTAACGGAATAACGGCTGTGGTCAAACTGACATTGAAGTGTGAAACGGATTCTGTTATGTATATCAGAGATCAGTGGATTAAAATCGAGTACGTCGAATTCTGAGATCACAGGAAAAATCTGAGAAGAAATCAAAAGGTAACTAGATGTACTGTGAGCAAAGCTCACAAAGGATACCCCCCGCTTTGAAGTCCAATTACCTCCCTTGTGTGATATCGGAAAGCAAAGATTTTTCTTTATGCACATCTTTGGATGATGTACTTCCTTCCTGTAAAGTTTCGTTGAAATCCATTGAGTGGTCTAGGAGGAGTTGCGCTTACGAGGTTCATATATAATGTATAAGCCAAAAAAATAGAAGTCCAATTATCTCCCTTGTGTGAAATTGGAAAGCAAAGATTTTTCTTCATGCACATCTCTGGATGATGTACTTCCTTTCTGTAAAGTTTCGTTGAAATCCATTGAGCGGTCTAGGAGGAGTTGCGCTTACGAGGTTCATATATAATGTATAAGCTAAAAAAAATAGAAGTCAAATTATCTCCCTTGTGTGATATCGGAAAGCAAAGATTTTTCTTCATGCACATCTTTGGATGATGTACTTCCTTTCTGTAAAGTTTCGTCGAAATCCATTGAGCGGTCTAGGAGGAGTTGCGCTTACGAGGTTCATATATAATGTATAAGCCAAAAAAAAATAGAAGTCCAATTATCTCCCTTGTGTGAAATCGGAAAGCAAAGATTTTTCTTCATGCACATCTCTGGATGATGTACTTCCTTTCTGTAAAGTTTCGTTGAAATCCATTGAGCGGTCTAGGAGGAGTTGCGCTTACGAGGTTCATATATAATGTATAAGCCAAAAAAAATAGAAGTCCAATTATCTCCCTTGTGTGATATCGGAAAGCAAAGATTTTTCTTCATGCACATCTTCGGATGATGTACTTCCTTTCTGTAATGTATCGTTGAATTCCATTGAGCGGTCTAGGAGGAGTTGCGCTTACGAGGTTCATATATAATGTATAAGCCAAAAAAATAGAAGTCCAATTATCTCCCTTGTGTGATATCGGAAAGCAAAGATTTTTCTTCATGCACATCTTTGGATGATGTACTTCCTTTCTGTAAAGTTTCGTTGAAATCCATTGAGCGGTCTAGGAGGAGTTGCGCTTACAAGATATATGGACAGACGGACAGACGGACAGACAGACAGACGGACGGACAAGGTGATTCCTATATACCCCCCAAACTTTGTTTGCGGGGGGTATAATCAATAAGGGTACTGTTTTTACAAGTTGTTTTACTAGTTCAACGATCAGACCCAGTTCTAGAATTTGCAATATATAATGAACAATTTTGACATAGTTCAATCTGTTTATGACCATATTTATTAGGACGACTTTTAGCTTCAGTGTAACGCTTCAATGAGAAACCGTACTTTGTTAAATTTTCAAAATCATACAAATCATTCAAAAATTCATCGTTATCACCAAAATCTAACAAATTCAATAAATGAAGGTCTGGTACTATAAAGTCATCTAAATCAGAAGTTTTTGAATTGAAATCGCCCACAAGGGCATATTGGATGACATTTTTGCACATATAAATTAATCATCTTCGAGCTCGTTAAAAGCTTCTTCAGATGAATAAATTGACTGTTCTGGTGGGATGCATACACAACCAATTAACAACTTTTCATTTTGGACACCTGAAATTTTTTCAGACAACTATACTCATTGTACATTTTCGCAATTACTATTAAAAGGGTCAAGAATTTTTCTATGTTATCTTTGTAAATAAAAGCTAAACCTCCAGACTTTCTCTGAATTTTTTTTCTATTTTTTAACTTGCACGAATACCCATTTGGCAGATCTAACACATCAGAAAAACAACAAATCATACTGTTTGATGATTTCAGAAAAGTCAGGTAAAAGTAACTTGAAAAAATTACAGTTTATTTTGTTCTTAACATAAAAATTGTCTGATGCGTTGTCCTGTGTCTGTAGTCCCTGGTTGGCATTTTCATTTCTTTCGTCTTCATAATCGTTTCGATCTACGTCATTGTTTTGTCTATGTTCTCGTCTTACATGTAATCGGAAATTTGGAGGTGGATCGTCATTTGGAAAATGTACACCATCTACCAAAAGTTGGTCAACGACTAGTTTATTTTTGGTATCAAATTCTTGCGTCGATCTGCAATTTCACTAGGGTACTGGTGGTACACCTTGTATTGGGTTCTGCGAAGATTGTCTGGGACGGCTCTGAAGACCATAACAAAACGAGCTATAATGGATCTTTATAAAATTTCGGGTGTTTTGCGAGGTCGATGAACATTCTGAAATTTAATGTCATCCTCGATTTTAACTTTTTCTTCGATAAATCCCTTGATCACACGTTCGGTATTCTCATCTTAGGATTCCGGAATACCCTCAAAAGGACGTTGCACTTCATTGAATGCGTCTGCAAGCGTAGCAAGTCCTCTCGTAATCGTTCGTTTTCGCCCATCAAATAAAACCTGTCGTCGTCAAGTCCATTTGGTTTTGAATATCGTGGTGGTGGCGTTCCTCCCTTTGTAGAGTTTGTTCTTGTTCATTTACTTTATCCCTTATACTCTTTATGTCCTGCCGTATGTCACTTCAACCACTTTCTAGTGAAGACAATATATGGTTTATATTCTCTAGTAATTGTAATTTGGCCAGTTGTTGCGTGGTTATAGATTCAAAACTGTCAAATCTTTGGTTAAGAATGTTTAAAGCAGCGAAAATCAGATCAAACGCAACAGGAGAGGGTGCGTATGATTGGCCAATCTGAGAAATCGGTAAAATATTATGGACTTGATTTGTTTGTTGTGATGGACTGAGTGGTACTTCACTTCTATGTTGAGGATAAAATTGTTGCAGTTGAGATGCTTGTGAGCGCTCGCTCAGAGGTTCAAAACATAGTGGTGGTAAAAATGGAGTTGACCCGATGTCAGTTGTACTGATTTCCCATTATGAGGTAGCGATTCACAGTTATATATTTGATGCATTCATACAGGGATTTACAGAAGTGTTTATACATCTGCCGTATATAAACTCATTTGCCTTGGCGATGATCTGAGAAGTGTCGTGGGTTGACGCCATGTTTATATTTTGTTTACACGAGGGGGAGGGGGGTCAAACCTGTACTGGATTCATTTATACTCCTATCTCTTTTATTGGCAGCCTTGTTTTTGTTCGTTTGCTTTCCCATATTAGACATTGTTTGGTTTATCAATTTATTTAACAAGCAAAATGTTAGACTTTTTGAAATACGCCTTTTTGCATAACTCGTTGAAGTACAGTTGACTCTCGTTATCTCAAAGTGGAAGGGACCAACAAAAATAGTTTGAGATAACAGGAGTTTGATATATCAGGAGGAAATAAAGTGTAAAGTGTAATCTAGGGACCAAAACGTTACTTTGAGATATCAGGAGTTTTGAGATAAAAGAGTTTGAGATAACAAGATTATTATTCTCAGTTTATGTGAAAAAACTATAATATATATAAGCATCAGTATAGAATGTTTGGAGAAACCTCAAGCTTCGATTGATTGTCTGCAGTGCGATATACTTATTATCTGCAACACCTTTCAGAATTACTTTGGGGGGCCTCGGTGGCCGAGTGGTCTAGGTAGTTAGTCATGACTACTAATGATCACTAGCCTGTCAACGCTGAGGTTGCGAGTTCGAATCTCACCTGTGGCGGTGTGTGTTCGACTCAGATCTTAATTGACAAGGATTGCCAATTTTCCTACCGAAGGTCGGTGGTTCTCTCCGGGTACTCCGGCTTCCTCCACCAATAAAAACTGGCCGCCGCGAAATAGCCAAAATGTGCTGAAAACGGCGTAAAACCCCAACTAAACAAACTAAACAAACAGAATTACTTTCACGAAGAATACAAACTTGACACATTTTATATAATACTGTTGGGAAAAAAAATTGGAACGACCGAAATGTAATAAAATCGAATGGCTTCTACGTAAATCTTATTACTATTTTATTATTATTTAGGAAAAGGGACGAATTCCAGTTAGTTGTAAGATTAAACAAAAAATAATACTTATAACCGTTGAAGTAAAGTTAAAATTTACCACGAAATTCTAAAAGAATCTTCCATTCCCAAATCGTGTAACCTGTCGCTCTGCAAGTCGTTTTGAAAATGTATGCCCATGACATGCCACTTTTGATTTACGACTTTGTGGTTTTAGGATTCCATCCACATCAATAGTGTGTCCACCTATACAAAAATGGCTGACCTCAACAGATTATTTTTTTATATCTGATGAATACCTTATTGAATTGATCAATAAAACACACCAACACTTTCTTATCTAGGGGTAGTGTTTACAATATGTTTTGGAAATTTTCTCTAGAACTGAGACTTCAAAATCTTTTGAAAACTAGACATGAGTGCTTACAAGGTCAAGTTACCATATTTTCACGATTTAAAGGGCAATAACTCTTAGAACTAGAGGCTTTCAAGAGCCTGTATCGCTCACCTGGATTTAACTTTTCACCTTGAGCAGACCTTAAAATTTAAGTGCTGCAGTCAATTTGGCTGGTTTTTCTACAGGATTCTATGTTAAACTAATTTCAGCTGTGGCGGTCATCTTGGTTGACAGTCCAGGTCAACGAATACATTTCTAAAAGAAAACCATCTAAGGACCGTTTCTGCTAAGTCTTGTTCCAATTGGCTAAGCGGTTTCAGACAAGAAGATTTTTAAATGAATTTTCCTATAGGGTCCAATATTTAACAAAGTTCGGTGTGGCGGCCATCTTGGTTGACAGTCTGGGTCATCGCACAAAATTCTAAAAGAGGACCATCTAAGGACCATTGGTACCAAGTCTAATTCTAATTGGCTTAGTGGTTTCAGGCAAGAAGAGTTTTGAGTGAATTTCCCATAGGGTCCTATGTTAAACTAAGTTCTGCTGTGGCGGCCATCTTGGTTCACAGTCCATGAAATCAGACACTTTTCTGAAAAAGGACTAAGGACCAATGCTGACAAGTCCGGCTCCAATATGTCAAGTGGTTTCAGAAAAGAAGAGTTTTTACTGAATTTTCCCATAGGGCCCTATGTTAAACTAAGTTCGGCTGTGGCGGCCATCTTTGTTAACAGTCCGGGTCATTTGACATATTTTGACATATTTCTGAAAGAGAACCTCCTAAGAACCATTCCTGCCAACTTTGGTTCCAACTGGCCTTGTAGTTTCATATAAGAAGATTTTTGAAATTCGCCCCCCCCCCCCCCCTTTTTTTCTATTTTTAGTAGCAGCAGCCATGTCGGTTGGAAGTCGGGGATGCCAGACATTCCACCAAAGTTTGGTCTCAATTGGCCCAGTGGTTTGAGAGAAAAAGATCTTTAAAGGAAAGTTTACGCTGGATGCCGTCTTTAAAAGGCAAAAACTCCTATAAGGGGTCAATCATTGATTTTGGTCATGTTGATTTATTTGTAGATCTTACTTTGTTGAACATTTTTGCTATTTACAATTTATCTTTATCTATAATAATATTCAAGATAATAACCTAAAAACTGCAAAATTTCCTTAAAATTAAAAATTCAGGGGCAATAACCCATCAAAGGGTTGACCGATTCGTCTGAAAATGACAGGTAGATCTTGACCTGATGAACATTTTTACCCCATGTCAGTTTTGCTCTAATTGCTTTAGTTTTTGAGATATAAGGCAAAAACTGAAGTTTATCCCTATGTTCTATTTTTAGCCATGTCGGCCATATTGGTTGGCAGGCGGGGTAATCCTAATGATGCTTGTGGCCAAGTTTGGTTACATTTGCCCCAGTAGTTTCAGAGGAGAAGATTTTTGTAAAAGTTAACAGACGACGACGACGACGGACGACGGACGCCAAGTGATGAGAAAAGCTCACTTGACCTTTCAGGTCAGGTGAGCTAAAAATAATTCGTCGGTGCTGATTTTCGAACACGTCCTTGAGAATTCTAATCTTAAAGAAGACAAATATACCTAAGGAACAAAAAAAAAAAAAGACAGACCAATCAGGGAAGACAAATGAACAACCATAATCACAACAAATAAACACTGAAAACTGAAAAAAAAACAATGAACAACACGAACTCTGCTAAGTCTTGTTCCAACTGGCTAAGCGGTTTCAGACAAGAAGATTTTTAAATGAATTTTCCTATAGGGTCCAATATTTAACAAAGTTCGGTGCTGGACGTAAGGGTTTGCCGTCTGTTTTTGTGGGAGCTGGTAAATACATTTGCAATGTCTACGTATTGGTTTTTTGGCAGAAGGGGTTCATATTCCTTGTCGGAAACTTCGAACCTTTCAGATTCTGTGCATGACTCGAAATCTATTTCATCGGACCATGATAGGAAGATCTCTATGTCGTACATATTCAAACTGAATGAAAATGAATTATGACTCCCATTTTTATCGCCCTTTTTTACTCAGCTTTTCCCAGGCTTGTGAAATGTTATCCCATATTTCTGTCTTGTGTTTGACCCCTAAATCCAGCGAATGACATGTAACTTTTGTCACATTCTGTACACTGGCAACATTTTGAAGTTGAACCAACAGCTTTAGGAATAGGTTCGAACTCCTCGTTTGAATTTTCGGCTGTTTCAGATTCGGTATAGGTCTTGAGTAATGCATTAAGATCTATATCATCGGACCAAGATGAGAACTTCTCTTTTTCGTACATTTTTTTTTGGGGGGAAATTCATCTGAAAATAGGGCTCGAACCATTTTTATTTCTCAGCTTGTGCAGTGTTTTGAAAAAGCCGAATGAGAAAATAAACTTCTAAAGACCTCACGGAAAACTACACGATAGTCGCTAATTATAATTCATTTGATCTTTAAAAATCACTAATAATTTAATGCAATAATAGTAACTATTTGTTGGATATTTGGTTGTTAAAAAAAGATGAAGAATTGTTTTCTTAATTTAAATTGTGTGCATCATTTATTATTATAGCGGATTCGTGTCATACATGTAACTGGACAAACAAAAAATAATGAAAATTAATAAGTTTTAAAAATGTAACATCTTTACTTTATTTATTTTTTAACTTTTAATTCTAAACACGTTTAAATTAAAATTGCAATTAAATAGTTTTTTTGTTCGTTTGGTGTGATTTTATTATCATCATTAATTTAAAACATTGTATTTAAAGCATGTTATTTAAATAAATAATTTTTTTTTTTACACTAAAACCCGATAAGAAATCATTGTAATTATAAACCGTAGTTATGTCGTGAATCGATCATGCAAATCCGTAATTACGACTAGTCCAAACCGTTATCTTGTCGTTAATTGGCAATCGAAGGATTATCGGTAGTGTCCAATCCTATTAGTTATGATAGCCCAGGTCGAATTAAAGTCATGGTAACTCCCGCATGCCCTTGAATATCGGATAACCTGATAAACTAAGACGCCATATGCAGGCGATGCTGGTATATTGCTACTCAAGAAGGGAAATTTAACAATAGGAAAGTTGAAGTCATCACGTTTGTCATATAGTTTTGTATTCAAATGTCACTCATTATCTATTTCAAGAAACAAATCCAAATATGACGCGGACTTCGATGTATCTCTACTATCCTTAATTTCAAGCTCTGGGGTTATGAAATGTAGAAAATGTAGAAAGTCTTGGAATTTTTCGTTATTTAACGACAACACGTCATCTATATAACGAAAGTGAAATTAAAGGATTGGGCTAGTTTCTTTTTGTTTTCACGTAGTAGCCCTTGAATGAAGTCCGCTTCATATGAGTACAGAAACAGATCGGCGATGAGAGGAGCACAGTTGGTTCCCATTGGAATACCGGTTGCTTCTTGAAAAATTTGACCTCCAAATTCAACAAAAATGTTGTCTATTAGAAAATGTAACATGTTTGTAATTTCATCTTCAGAATACTTTTTTTTCCAGAATGAAAGTGGTTCTTCACAAAATTTTCTCTAACTAAAAACATTGATGAACTAGTTGTTTCAATCAATATTTCAATTGCGAATGTGGTATTGTAGTGTAGAGTGTATATAAGTCAAATGTTTTTATACTGTTGCATGTAGGTATAGATTTTGATTTTGATTTTAGATATTGTAGTAGTTTTTGGGAGGTTTTAAGAATCAACATCTGATTGACGCCACTGGTGGAATATGATGTTTCACAGTAATTCTGAAGGCCCTCTTTAATACATGTCAATATGAATGTTAAAATTTTTGAAAGAGGTTTTTTAGAGCAATTAGCTAACCCAGCAATGTACCTTTGCTTAAACGGATTCTTATATAGTTTAGGAAGCCAATAAAGAGAAGGAAGGTCAATTTCTCCCCCCTTTGTAGAAATGCCAAAGGAAAAGAACGGTCTTGTGGTTATCAAGGATTTCCTGCTTAATGAGTGTGGTCAGTGTATAAGTTGGGTTACCCGCAGTGTTATCTATTCCCAAGTCGTTTATAAGACACTTAAGATAATAATTCTTGTAGACAAAATCGATGCAATTGGGGGCTTGTCTGCTGGGACAATTATATATTTGTCATGGAGGCGAGTCAAAGTTTCAACAACCTTAGGGTCTCTAAAAACGGATGTAGCTTTAGTACTCATAGACAAAATCAATTTTCCATTTTTCCCCTATTAAATGGGTAACAACTCTAAGAAAAATCTTCCATCAGGAGGCTGGAGGGTATAAAATTGAAATTACAGTTTTTCCTTTTAATTTGTGGATTGAAACCTCTTAATATATGAAAAATGCAATAAAAATAGGGGGTCACCGACCATCTAAGCTAGTAACTGACTGCCAAACAAATAGTATTTTCCCTCATATTTCACACAATTTTTACAAAGACTAATAGGGAAAATTGCACCTTCATTACCTTTATCCTAAAAAATAAAGAGAACTAAATTACAGATTTCCATTAAACTTTCTATTCTAAGAGAATTATATGTGAAAATCAGAAAAAGCCAAAAAAAGGGGGGGGGGGGGGGGGGGGGGTCACCGATCTTTTAAGAGAGATAAATCACTAAAACTGAAACCATGGCAACGAAAGAAGGGGACAAAATCACATATGCCTACTTTAATCTGTTATAGAAGCAAAACTGAAAAGAGGATTTGGCTTAAATCCTGAATATAAACAACTAAAATACAGAATTTCATAAAACTTAGAAAAAAACTGGGGTAACCGTTAATATAAGAAAAATACGTGTGCATTTGCCTGCTATTTTGCAATGAAATTATACGGAGAAATCGCATATGCCTACTCTAATAATCTGTTACAGAAGCACTAAATATAAGATTTGGCTTAAATCCTGTATATAAATAACTTAACTACCGAATTTAATGGCCATACAGTGTATCAAATTTATTTCGATATTTTGTGATACGTTTTATTAACTACCGAATTTCATATAAGAAAAATACGGGTGCATTTTCCCGCCATTTTGCAATGAAATTATACGGAAAAATCGCATTTGCCTACTTTAATCTATTATAGAAACAAAACTAAATATAAGATTTGGCTTAAATCCATAATATAAACAACTTAACTACCGAATTGCATAAAACTTGGAAAACACGGGGTCACCGTTAATATAAGAAAAATACGGGTGCATTTTCCCGCCATTTTACAATGAATCAAAAATACTAGTATGCAGTTTTCCAGAATCACTAATTCTTGCTAATATGTATAGCAGAAATTACATAAAGGTGAATGTTATGATGACACATGTAGTTTAAGATTCATAAATGTATGAAGCTATTTATTTTCAATGCATTACCATGGAAACGACAAAAAGTGCCATTAATCAAGGAGTATAACTCCGGGGCAGTAAAAATAAAAATGGTCAAATCGAATTTTTTAATTTCTCAATTTTACCATCGGGAACAACATTTCAGTATTTAAAAACCATGGCTTGAAAACCATGGTTCATCTGTTATTCCACGGAAACGAAAGTGCCATTTTCCAATTAATCAAGGACCATAACCAGGGCAGTAAAAGTTGAAATAGTAAATATCGAACTAGACCTCCATTTTATCATCGGGAACAAAATATTATAATTTGAAAAGCTTTGGTTGAAGGGTTCCTCAGTTATTGCATGAAAACTGTTGGCAGTCGCTCGCCAGCCTGGTTAGAAATAGCTTTAATATGGCAAATTTGGCACGACCAATATTTTTATGTTGCCCTGGTCTTCATAAATATCGGTGTTTGTATGAAAATTTACCCGGTTAATGATTTAATACATATTTTCGGCCCGAGACAATATGGAAAGTCATATTGCCCCCGTAATAAAGTCAATATAGAGCAGAGGCTCTCAAGAGCCTGTATCGCTCACCTGGATTTAACTTTTCACCTTGAGCAGGACTAAAAATTTAAGTGTTGCAGTAAATTTGGCTGGTTTTTCTATAGAGTTCTATGTTAAACTAAGTTCAGCTGTGGCAGCCATCTTGGTTGACAGTCCAGGTCAATGGACACATTTTAAAAAGAGAGCCATCTAAGGACCATTACAGCTACGTCTTGTTCCAACTGGCTAAATGGTTTCAGACAAGAAGATTTTTAAATGAATTTTCCCATAGGATCTTATATTGAACTAAGTTAGGCCGTGGCGGCAATTTTGGTTGACAATCCAGGTTATCTGACATCATTCTGAAAGAGGACCATCTAAGGACCAATGCTGCAAACTTTAGTTCCAATGGGCTCAGTAGTTTCAGACGAAAACATTTTTGAGTGAATTTCCCATAGGGTCCTGACTTCAACTAAGTTTGGCTGTCACGGCCATCTTGGTTCACAGTCCACAAAATCCGACACATTTCTGAAAGAGGACCTCCTAAGAACCACTGCTGCCAAGTCTGGTTCCAAGATGTCAAGTGGTTTCAGACAAGAAGATTTTTCAATGAATTTCCCATAGGGCCCTATTTTAAACTAAGTTCGGCTGTGGCGGCCATCTTTGTTAACAGTCCGGGTCATCGGACATATTTCTGAAAGAGAACCTCCTAAGGACCATTACTGCCAAGTTTGGTTCCAATTGGCCTTGTAATTTCATAGAAGATTTTTGAGATTCATCCCCTCTTTTCTATTTTTAGTAACATAAGCCATGTCGGTTGGAAGTCGGGAATGCCGGACATTGTTTTGGAAGGGGACCACCCAAGGACCATTCCCTCAAAGTTTGGTCCCAATTGGCCCAGTGGTTTCAGAGGAAATGATCTTTAAAGGAAAGTTTACGACGGACGCCGTATTTAAAGGGCAAAAACTCCTATAAGGGGTCAATCAATGATTTTGGTCATGCTGACTTATTTGTAGATCTTACTTTGTTGAACATTTTTGGTGTTTACAGTTTGCGTTTATCTATAATAATATTCAAGATAATAACCTAAAACTGCAAAATTTCCTTAAAATTAACAATTCAGGGGCAATAACCCAACTAAGGGTTGACCGATTCGTCTGAAAATTTCATGGCAAGTAGATCTTGACCTGATGAACATTTTTATCCCTGTCAGTTTTGCTCTAAATGCTTTAGTTTTTGAGATATAAGCCAAAAACTACAGTTTACCGTGTGTTCTATTTTTAGCCATGTCGGCCATGTTGGTTGGCAGGCGGGGCGATCGGACATATTTTTAAACTAGATACCCTAATGATGCTTTTGGCCAAGTTTGGTTCCATTTGTCCCAGTAGTTTCAGAGGAGAAGATTTTGTAAAAGTTAACGGACGACGGACGCCAAGTGATGAGAATAGCTCACTTGACCCTTTGGGTCAGGTGAGCTAAAAAAGGGCAACATGTAATTCCATATTGACCGGTTTTACAGTCTATTATGTCATACGAACTAATCATTCGGACCAGCTGTATAGTCTGGCTTGTCATACGGACTGGCCATAGATTATTTAATAAAAGTGTTATGAACTTGCTGATTCTGTATTTTCCCTGTATTGATTCTCGGTTAGCTGTATTATATTATAGTATTTGATGAAATAATTAAATCTATAATACTAAATTTACGAATTAGCCGAATAGGCGGCAAAACGCGTGGTTCAAAATAAACGATGTATGGTTCAGATTATAAAGGTTATTATCGGATTTGACAATCTGCATTTATAAATTTTAAACTGCAGTTTTGTTTATGTGCAAATGGAATTTGCATGGACTTTTCCGGTATGAATTCTCCCAACATATCCCTTAGAAGGTTCTCTAATGCATCATTTTAACACATTGATTTAAATAAACAATTATGCACATATTTTAAATGTATTTTTGTTTGAAATTACGGAAGAAGAATAAAACAAATTAAAAACATTCTCCTTCGAGTGGGATGTTTCCACTTCATGTATTCAGGATTGTTTTTTCTACCATTATGCAATTTCTCCTAACTATAAACATTATGAACTTTGAAGATTATGAAGAAGTAAGGCAAAGTTCAGAGGAATTCCTAACTTAGTTGGTTTTTGGATTGCTCGGATGTTTATTTTGCACAAAGTGATAAAACCAACCATTATCCATTTTTACATTATTTGTCGTGTGACCTGTCTAAATATATCTCTACCATACAATTCCCTGTAAGCCCTAGATAAAAATATTTTTAACAAATGGTCATCTTTATCATTAATGATGAAATTTATCTCGGACATCTTTATAAACGTGGACAGCATTCGCAGCCACACACTAAAAATGCTTTTATCGTCTATTGGATTTATTTGTGAAATTAAGCCTCGCTTGCCCTGCCCATGATGACAATGAACAATTGGAACAATTATTTTCCAAAAATATGCTCTACTTAACTCACGGCATCTTTTGAAAAATTCATCCGTCACTAAGGAAATGTTTATTCATATTCTTTTTCATATTTATTCTGAATGAAAAAGGTAATGCATTATGAAATGTGTATTTAATGAAAGCTTTTCATCAAGTTCCAGTTCAGAATTTATTGTAACATAAACATATTGACAATTTATGTGGTTGTATTTTCGTCATAGATTTTGACTATGATGGAACCTTAAGGTCCATTTTGGTAATTCTACGTGGCATACAGTCTACTTCATCAGTGGATACATCTTCGGTAGTAACGAACAACCGTATGACAATTAGGTCACGTTGACCTACATTTCACGCTTCATTGACTTTGGTTAAAGTTTGCATTAACATTCATTTCTGGAATACTACAGCATATATAGACATGAAACTATTAGTTGATACCACCTACTTGACAGGAAAGTTTATGGGAAGCCTGCCACAACATCCACATTGAGTTCCTGTTCCACGAATGCCATGGCCGCAAAAACTTTTTAAAGTCAATATGGCCACCACAAAAAAAAAATGCTTATTTTCCCGCGCTCGCGCGGGTTCAATGTCTAGTAATTAAATAAAATAACAATCCAAAGATAATAATATAAAGTTACCTCTCATCAGCAGCATTAAAACCGAAACATTTGGAAGACCAAAAACCAAACTTGTTTTAAACAAGAAGTACTCATAACCAAAAATAAGAGTATCAAAAACCATAACCATAACCTATAAAGTCAGACTTTATTTTAGGGACAGATGTACTCAGATCTTAAAGAACATCACCTCACAAGCTGACAAGTATAATTTTATTTGCCGAGTGATTCTAGATATAAAAAGAAGAGAGAATGGAAACAAGTCCATGTAATTGTATACATTTCTGAAAATGATTTCCCAAAAATCATTGTAGTAAAGTTTGATTCTGAACGGGTTAGTGGTTTAAGAATAGATGTTTTAAGAACTTAATTTTTCCCTAATGGTCCTATGTTTATATAGGGCTTAAGTGGCCATCCGGATTGGCAGGTGAATTCCATTGGTAATGTAATTATAAGTTTTGGAGAATTAAGAAGCCATTGTACAAAAACAGAAAAAAAACTTAAGAAATGACATATGTATTTATGTGCTCTACGCGTAGTAATTTTCAGTTACGTAGTTTATATTGTAGAACCGGTTTGAATTTCGCGGGTAGTATATAAAGAAAAGGATCATGTTTTTTCAGTTATCGAGGTTGGGCGGTGACCACGTTGATTACAATATAGTGTAGACATTATGTCTGACAGCGAGAAGAATTTAAATGAAGACATTGATGACGCTTCGGTTGAAGGTACGGTTGGAGAAGATGTTTCTAATGCAGATCTTTTGTCGCTAATGAAGACTTATATGAACAGCAAAATTGCCGGTCTCGAGAAGAATTTGAACGAGTCGACCCATAGTTTAGCCAAAAAGGTGAAGAAGTCAGAAAACACCTTTAAATTTAAAGGTAATAAAGTGCAGTTTGAACTTAATGTGGACGTGTTGGACAATATATATTCTGCTATTTCTTCTATTGAGAAGAAACGTCCGATTAAGGCTATTTCGTATTTAGAAGATTCTAAAGAGCTGTTGAATAAGCGTAATAAGCATATAAGGATTGCGGATAAGTCCGAAGGCGGATGGCAGACGGTCAGTGAATACTTATCAGATGAGCTGGCGAGTGATTCCGAAGATGAAAAACGCATCAGGGCCGCGGATAGCAGGGCAGTCAAGAAAATCAAGGCAGCTAAGACGGATAGTAAGCAGCATGGAAGAAAAAGACCCGCAGAAGCGGCTGGTTCGTCATTTCAACAGGCACATAGTGGTGGAATTTCTGGTGCTAATGGTTTTCAACTTCAGACCTTTCGTGCAGGGGCGTCTGCCGGCGGAGCCCAAGGTCAGCAGAGCCAAGCAAAACCTTCCGACGTCTGTTACAAGTGTGGATTTTATGGGCATTGGGCAAGAGAATGTCGCAGACAAAGCAAGAACAGAGTACCCAGAGCACCTTCTTCTTAAAGGAAAAAACCAAGAAGCTTTTAAGGTACATGAACAATTTAATATTGACACTTATTTTGAATATGAGAAGGATGTTTCTGATATAACTGTAAAGGGCAGATTAAGTACTTCTTTAAAATTTTGGGTTAAAATTTGTACAACAGATTTTGTTTTGAATATTATCAAGGAAGGTTATAAAATTCCTTTTTTACAAGAACCTCAATCTGTATTTTTGAAAAATAATAGGTCTGCTTTAAGAAATGGTATTTTTGTACATGAAGCTATTTTAGATCTGCTTAAAGGTGGTTTAGTTAAAGAAGTATCGAGCAGACCGCACGTTGTGAACCCTTTGACAGTGGCAATCAGCGCAAAAGGTAAACATAGACTTGTACTGGATTTAAGACACGTAAACAAACAGGTGTTAGTAAACAAAGTTAAATTCGAAGATGTTAAAGTTGCTAAACAATATGTTACAAATAGTTCTGTTGGGTTTCTTTTTGATTTAAAATCAGGTTACCATCATATAAATATTTTTGCTCCACATCAGAAGTATTTAGGTTTCTCATGGAAATTTGACGTTGTTGAAAAATACTATGTATTTACAGTTTTACCCTTTGGATTAAAATCAAGTGGTTATGTATTTACAAAAGTTTTACGACCACTGGTCGCACACTGGCGGAGAAAGGGTATAAAAATTGTCGTATATTTAGACGACGGATTAGGGTTAGCTGATGATAGCAAAGTATGTAAATTACATGCAGACATCGTCAAGTCGGATTTAATTTCGTCTGGATTTGTGCCAAATAAGGAGAAGAGTATTTGGTCCCCTTCTTATTCATTGAAATGGTTGGGGTTTATATGGGATTTACAAAAATGTGTTTTGCAAATTCCTGAGTCAAAAATATCAGACTTGAAAGAATGCATAGGTCTAGTTTTAACTAATCCTTGTAAGGTTAAAGTCAGAACGCTTGCAAAGATTTGCGGTAAGGTTATATCTCTTACTCCAGCAATTGGTAACGTTACTCAAATTATGACTAGAGCTAGTTTTGCTGTGATTAACGAACGAGATGATTGGGATCAGTGTATTGACATTAACTTTTATAGTGATTTGATTTTTGAATTCATGTTTTGGAAAAATAACGTACATCTATTAATGCCTGTTTCTTTATTACCAAAGGCAAATGAATTTAGTATTTATAGTGATGCAAGTGATATAGGTGCAGCAGGTTTTATACAAAGCTCATCACATGTCATGTATAAATCCTGGACTAATTCAGAAAATGTTAAGAGCTCCACATGGAGAGAGGTGAAAGCAATAGAGTTGTGCTTAGTATCTTTTGCTCATTTAGTTTGCAATAGTACAGTTGTTTTTTATACAGACAACCAGAATGCCGTGAGCGTTATTGAGAAAGGTAGCAAGATAATAGAACTTCAAAACTTGACACTTTCTATTTTTAATACATGTATTGTGAATTGTATTTCTATAAATGTTAAATGGATTCCACGAGAACTGAACGAGCAAGCAGATTTTTTAAGTCGAATTATTGATATCGACGATTGGGGGATTTCAGATGAATTTTTTGAATTTATAGATAATATATGGGGTCCTCACTCTATTGACAGGTTTGCCAATATGGAAAATAAAAAACTGCTTAGATTCAATTCTTTATATTGGAATCCGGGTTCAGAAAGTATTGATTCGTTTACATGTAATTGGCATGCAGAAAATAACTGGTTAGTACCACCAGTGACATTGGCAGCTAGAGTCGTGAATCATTTAGTTAAATGTAAAGCTGTTGGTACTCTGATTGTTCCAAAGTGGTCCTCCTCGCCGTTTTGGCCGTTACTGTTTGATGAAGGTTTAATTTATAAACCATATGTTGAAGATGTTGATGAATTTTTTGAGGCGAATAGAATATTTGTTGCTGGGCATAACGTAAATTCTATTTTTGCTAAAGGAGATTTTAAAGGAACTGTTTTAGCAGTGAGATTAAATGCTTCAGATATGTAATATTATATTTATTTTACAGATTTGTGATTTTGGTCACTCGACAACTGTTTTTTACTATGTTATTACGAGGGTCATTGGACTGTTAGTGTTTTGGCGTAGGAATGTCACTGAACTGATGTTACTGATTTTCCTTGTTTTCACTGGAATTCCAATATTTATATGTTTTATGACGGTTACTGGACATAGGATCTTTTATGGTCACTGGACCAAGAGTATTTTAGTCACTGGACTTGATAATGAAGGTCACTGGACCGCTTGAAGGGATTAGGAATTTACAAGGTAAATATAGATTTATTTGATTGTTACTAGTTAAAAAAAAAACTATTTCTGTAATTTTCTTTTATTACAGAAAATTTTTACAGCTGGTTTCTGGAAGCAGAGGCACATTATTTCTCACCCACAGTTGAGAATACTCTTTCAAAAACTTTCATCAACAGTATTAGATTCGAGGGCTAAAACTACAGTGGCAAAGTACATTGGGTATTTCAAAAGATTTATACAATGGACACGAAAATATCCAGAGATATCTTCGATACTTCCGTGTAATGAATTATATGTCAGCTTATATTTGCAACATCTATTAGATACCAGTAGTCATTGTAGTGTTGTTGAGGCTGCATTTTACGGTATTAAGTGGGCACATCATACTGCGGGTGTAAAGAATCCTTGTGATTCAGATTTTGTAAGAAGTATACTCGGCGCATCTAAACGCATATTATCTAGACCAATTCAGAAAAAGACACCAGTAGATCCAGATATTATGAATAAACTTTTTAATTTATATAACAAGAATTCGAGATCGCTAAAAGATTTGCGTATGCTGTGTATGTGTGATTTAGCCTACACTGGTTTTTTCAGATATAATGAATTATGTAATATAAAGGCTAAACATATTTCTATTACTGTTGAATACGCAGATATTTTTGTAGAAAAGAGTAAGACTGATTGTTATAGAAAAGGAAAAAATGTTTATATTTCTAAATTAGATAGTCCTCTGTGTCCTGTAAAGATTTTAAAGTCTTATTTGGCGGAAGCTAAGATCGATATGAGTTCTGATATGTACATTTTTAGATCTTTAATATTTTTTAGAAAATCGAATAAATTTGTGTTACGCTCTAAGAATGAGAAATTATCATATACACGAGCCAGGGAAGTAATAAAAGAGGCTCTTCATAGTATCGGATGTTCCGAAAAAGAGTTTGGCTTGCATAGCTTTCGTTCGGGTGGAGCTACCATGGCAGCTAGAAATGGTATATCAGATAGGCTTTTTAAGATGCACGGCCGCTGGAAATCAGACCTGGCAAAAGATGGCTATGTCTGAAGATTTGAAGAAACGTTTATCTGTTACAAAAAATCTTGGCTTATAACCACTGCTTTCTTTGTGCATCGACATGGTCACCGTGCCGGACAAAATCAGAAATGTGTTTTATTATTTTATGTCTAGATTGATAGAGAATACAGTTTGGGGTTGTAGTAGGTTTCAGAAATTAAGTAGCGTGGTGCACATAAATATTTTATGTTCGGTTGAACAAGTGAATTTAGAACATAATAGTAATTTCAACAAGGTAACAGTATGATTTAAGAAAATCCCTTTCCAAAGACATATATATGTACATTGACATTAAGATAATAAAACACAAAAGTAATCAAAACCCAGAATGCAAATATTTTGATCTCGAGCACTGCTGATGAGTTGTCAGTCAACGAAATGGCAACACAGTGCATCCAATTTATTTAGGTATTTTGTGATACATTTTATGCATATACATAGTGAATTTCCTACCCATTATCGGTATTTAGAACTTTTGCCAAAAAATTAGAATTTTATACGTAACTGTTGTTTGCATTCTCAGACATGTGTTAACAAACAGAAGGATTGAATGTTTCCTGGAAATACAATGGTAGTATATTTTTGAGAAAAACTTCTGCAGGTAGGCAGGAAACAAAAACAAAACATTAATGCAAAGATAGAATTAGGTACATGGATGCCGCCAAAAGCATTTTCATGACCACAGATTACTTTCCTTCCTCCCCCCTTACCAACAGACACATCGGAAATTGTGTCTTTCCAGCTAAAACTTACTTGCCTTTGGAACATTTGCTATTTTTTTTGTCTTGTCCTTTTCCAGTCCTTGTACAAAACTTTCAACAAATACTTAAGGACATGTCTTGACTCTGACATCTAAGAAATTATGTGGAAATGTCCAGTTTTATGCTCATGTAACAATTTTCGGCATTCAGTTTAGATACATTTCCACAGTAAATGTCATCGGGGATATTCCTCATAAATAAACCCCTGTAATACTTTTATTTGCCATGGTATTCTGACCCCGTTAACCATGCAAAAAAAAAATCCTTCTAATTTAATAGTTTATCTGGCATGGTATTCTGACACCATTAACCATCGAAAAATGAACCCCCTGCAATATTATCAAAATTTATCTGCCATGGTATTCTGACTCCCTTACAATTGAAAAATGAACCCCCTGTTTTTTAATAGTTTATCTGCCATGGTATTCTGACCCCCATACCCATGGAAAAATGAAATCACTGAAATTTAATAGTTTACCTGCAATAGTATTCTGACCAAACTAACTATGCAAAAATGAACTGCTTGTAATTTAATAGTTTATCTGCCATGGTACTCTGACACCCATAACCATGAAAAAATGAACCCCCTGTCATATTTCAAAGCTTATCTGCCATGGTATTCTGACCCCTCTAATCATGGAAAAATGAACCCCCTGTAATAATTAAAAGTTTACCTGCCATGGTATTCTGACACCCATAAACATGAAAAATGAACCCCCTGTAATATTTCAAAGTTTATCGGCCATGGTATTCTGACCCCCCTAGCCATGGAAAAATGAACTTCCTGTAATTTAATAGTTTTTCTGCTATGGTATTTTAACCCCATAACCTTGGAAAAATTACCCCTGTGATAATTAAACGTTTACCTGCCATGCCCCCCCCCGGCCATAAAACAATTGAACCCCCTGTAATAATTAAAGAACCTTTGTGAGCACGCTCACATACCCCACATCTTCATATTGTCACTGGAGAAACAAAATCTCATTTCACAAGTAAAATGAACACAATCAAATGCTTACCTTCACATATTTATCCTAATTTGAATGGCAGCATGTTGGGAATATGGAACAGGGATTACTCTAGCATCGTATACTTTGTCTTTTAGTATATACATATGGTCAATACAGGAGCCAGAAACATGAGTAGGTGAATGCACAACTTGACAGAAATCTTTTGTAGCCAATGCTTTTATTAATAAGTTATTTGATTCCTTCAAAACACTGATATTAAAGTCACCTACAATCACGGTAGGAAGCCTATCCATTTTGTCAATAACTTGAAGTAGATTTCTGGTGAACCTTTTAAGAGCAATCCATGGAGGTCTATACACATGAAGTATCAGAACTGACAGTGAATCCCCTTCTGCCTTGAAAAGTTCATATTCAAGTCCTTTGTTTTGATCATGTAATGGCTGTAATGACCATTGAATTGAAGTGTAACACCTCCATAAGGAAGTTTACTGTAATATTAGTATAGTGAGACAAATAAGTTCAAAGGGGCGTAACTCCTGGAAAAAAATTGAATTGTAATTTGCTGTCGATATGCACATCTACGTAGTATGTCCTTATTATCTGAAAAGGTTTCATGAAATTCTATTGTGTGCTTTGAGAGGAGTTGCGATGACAAACTGTTGCAGTAGTACATTGAAGTAAATAAGTTCAAAGGGGCGTAACTTTTAGAAAAAAAATTGAATCGCAATTTCATGTTGATATGCACAACTACATAGTATGTCCTTATTATCTAAAAAGGTTTCGTGAAATTCTGTTGTGTGGTTTGAGAGGAGTTGCGATGACAAGAAACAGGACTGACGGACTGACGGACGGACGGACGGGTCAAAAACATTATACCCTCCGCAACCCGTTGCGTGGGGTATAATTAAAAGTTTACCTGCTATGGTATTCTGACCACCTAACCATGGAAAAATGAACCCCCTGTAATTTAAAAGTTTATTTGTCATGGTATTCCGATCCCCTTACCATAGAAAAATGAACTCCCTGTAATTTAATAGTTTTTCTGTTATGAAATTTTAATCCCCTAACCATGGAAAAATGAACCCCCTGTATCCACTGTAATTTAAAATTTTATCTGCCATGGTAGTCTGGCCTCCCTTACCATGGAAAAATGAACCACCTGTAATTTAATAGTTTATCTTCCATGGTATTCTGACCCCCATCACCATGGTAAAATGAACCCCCTGTAATATTTCAAAGTTTATCTGCCATAATATTCTGACCCCCTAACCATGGACAAATGACCCCTTTGTAATTTAAAAGTTTATCTGCCATGGCATTCTCACACCCTAAACCATGGAAAAATGAACCACCTGTAATACCTAAAAGTTTACCTCCCATGGTATTCTGACCCCGTAACTATGGAAAAATTAACTCCCTGTAATTTAAGTTTACCTGCCATGGTATTCTGACCCCCTAACCATGGAAAAATTTAACATTTTATCTTCCATGGTATTCTGACCTCCATCACAACCGAAAAACAAGAGGCTCACCAGAGCCTGTATCGCTCACCTGGAGTCTGGTTTTCATTGGAAAATTAATCAACTATTTGACCAAGTTTGTTGCAATTGGTTCAATTGTTCAGGGAAAATTTGTTGAAGATTTATTTTTCATAAGGTTTAATGTTAAAATATGTTCCCTCATGGTGGTAGTTCTGGCAGAAAGTTGACAAAATTGACCAGGAATAAGGGTGAACCTTAAATAAATGTAACAGAACCCGGCCTCAAATTACACAAACCAATAACTCCTTAATAGAATTTGGGATTCCCTTCAAAATGTCAGGGTAGGTAGATCTCAACATGGCAAAAATTTTTCAATTATATTTCACTTCTATCTCAAATAGTTTTGGAGATAAATGCAAAAATTTAAAAATTTTGAAAATTTGACAAAAAAAGGGCAATAACTCCTAAATGGGTTTTGGGATTTCCTTTAAAATTTCAGTGTATGTAGATCTCAACATGGCAAACATTTTTCAAACTTACATTTCACTTCTATCTCAAATAGTTTTGGAGATAAATGAAGAAAAATGTTAAATTTTGAAAATTTGATGAAAAAAGGGCAAAAAATCCTAAATGGGTTCTGGGATTTCCTTTAAAATTTCAGGGTATGTAGATCTCAACATGGCAAACATTTTTCAAATTTAGATTTCACTTCTATCTCAAATAGTTTTGGAGATAAATGACGAAAAATATTAAATTATGAGAATTTGACGAAAAAAGGGCAATAACTCCTAAATGGGTTTTAGGATTTCCTTCAAAATTTCAGGTTAGGTAGATCTTGTCATGCTGATCAATTTTACCCCGTCAGATTTTTGATATCTGTAACGGTTTTTAAGTTATAAGCCAAAACCAACACATGCAACCCTATATTCTATTTTTAGCTACGACAGCCATGTTTTATGTCAGATCAAAATAAATTGAGGATTGTTTGTAGAGGACATGTCATAGATCATTCCTATTAAGTTTCAAACCAATCGGCCCAGCGGTTTCAGAGAAGAACATTTTTGAATAAAAAAAATTTGAAAATTTGACAAAAAAAGGGCAACAACTCCAAAATGGGTTTTGGGATTTCCTTTAAAATTTCAGGGTAGGTAGATCTCAATATGGGAAACATTTTTTAAATTTACATTTCACTTCTATCTCAAATAGTTTTGGAGATAAATGACGAAAAATGTTAAAATTTTCAAAATTTGACGAAAAAAGGGCAATAACTTCTAAATGGGTTTTGGAATTTCCTTAACTAGAGGCTCTTAAGAGCCTGTATCGCTCACCTGGATTTAACTTTTCACCTTGAGCAGACCTAAAAATTTAAAAATTTAAGTGTTGCAGTCAATTTGGCTGGTTTTTCTATGGGATTCTATGTTAAACTATTTTCAGCTGTGGCAGTCACCTTGGTTTAGTCCAGGTTAACAGATACATTTCTAAAAGAGAACCATCTAAGGACCATTTCTACAAAGTCTTGTTCCAACTGGCTAAGCGGTTTCAGACAAGAAGATTTTTAAATGAATTTTCCTATAGGGTCCAATATTTAACTAAGTTGGGTGTGGCAGCCATCTTGGTTGACAATCCGGGTGATCAGACACATTTCTGAAAGAGGACCTCTTAAAGACCAATGCTGCCAAGTCTGGCTCCAATATGTCAAGTGGTTTCAGACAAGAGGATTTTTCAATGAATTTTCCCATAGGGCCCTATGTTAAACTAAGTTCGGGTGTGGCGGCCATCTTGGTTGACAGACCGCGTCATCGGACACATCTCTGTAAGAGGACCATCTAAGGAGCATTGCTGCCAAGTCTGGTTCCAATTGGTCAAGTGGTTTAAGACAAGAAGATTTTTCAATGAATTTTCCCATAGGGCCCTATGTTAAACTAAGTTCGGGTGTGGCGGCCATCTTGGTTGACAGTGTGGGTCATCGCACAAAATTCTGAAAGAGGACCATCTAAGGACCCATTGCTACCAAGTCTAATTCTAATTGACTTAGTGGTTTCGATGAGAAGATTTAAGTGCATTTCCCATAGGGTCCTTTGTTAAACTAAGTTCTGCTGTGGCGGCCATCTTGATTCACAGTCCACAAAATCAGACACATTTCTGAAAAAGGACCTCCTAAGGACCAATGCCGCCAAGTCCTGCTCCAATATGTCAAGTGGTTTCAGACAAGAAGATTATTCAATGAATTTTCCTATAGAGACCTATGTTAAACTAAGTTCGGCTGTGGCGGCCATCTTGTTTGACAGTCCGGGTCATCGGACACACCTCTGTAAGAGGACCATCTAAGTAGCATTGCTGCCAAGTCTGGTTCCAATTGGTCAAGTGGTTTAAGGCAAGAAGATTTTTCAATGAATTTTCCGATAGGGCCCTATGTTAAACTAAGTTCGGCTGTGGCGGCCATCTTGGTTAACAGTCCAGGTCATTCGACATATTTCTGAAAGAGAACCTCCTAAGACCTATTACTGCCAACTTTGGTTCCAACTGGACTTGTAGTTTCATATAAGAAGATTTTTGAAAGTCACCCCCCCTTTTTTATATTTTTAGTAACAGCAGCCATCTCGGTTGGAAGTCTGTGATGCCAGACATAATTTTGGAAGGGGGCCACCCAAGGACCATTCCACCAAAGTTTGGTCTCAATTGGCCCAGTGGTTTGAGAGGAAAAGATCTTTAAAGGAAAGTTTACGCTGGATGCCGTCTTTAAAGGGCAAAAACTCCTATAAGGGGTCAATCAATGATTTCGGTCATGTTGACTTATTTGTAGATCTTACTTTGTTCAACATTTTTGCTGTTTACAATTTGTCTTTATCTGTAATAATATTCAAGATAATAACCTAAAACTGCAAAATTTCCTTAAAATTAACAATTCAGGGGCAATAACCCAACAAAGGGTTGACCGATTCGTCTGAAAATTTCATGACAGGTAGATCTTGACCTGATGAACATTTTTACCCCATGTCAGTTTTGCTCTAATTGCTTTAGTTTTTGAGATATAAGACAAAAACTGCAGTTTACCCCTATGTTCTATTTTTAGCCATGTCGGCCATGTTGGTCATCGGACACATTTTTTAAACTAGATACCCTAATGATGCTTGTGGCCAAGTTTGGTTCAATTTGGCCCAGTAGTTTCAGAGGAGAAGATTTTTGTAAAAGTTAACAGACGACGACGACGGACGACGACGGACGACGGACGCCAAGTGATGAGAAAAGCTCACTTGACCCTTCGGGTCAGGTGAGCTAAAAATTTCAGGGTAGGTAGATGTTGTCATGCTGATCAATTTTACCTCTTGTCAGATTTTCGATATCTGTAACGGTTTTTGAGTTATTAGCAAAAAACAGCAATTTACCCCTATGTTCTATTTTTAGTAACAGCGGCCATGTTTTTCGACGAACCAAAAATCCCCACCTCAGTTCTATGCAGGGTCCCCCAAGGAACATTAGTCAAGCAGTTTCAGAGGAGAAGAGTTTTGTATAATTGTTAACGACGACGACGATGGACGACGACGACGGACGCCAAGTGATGGCAATAGCTCACATGGCCTTTGACCAGGTGAGCTAATGAACCACCTGTACTATTTCTAAGTTTATCTGCTATGATATTCTGACCCCCCTAACCATGGACAAATGACCCCCCCGGAATTTAAAAGTTTATCTGCCTTGGTATTCTCACACCCCAAACCATGGAAAAATGAACCCACCGTAATACCTAAAAGTTTACCTGCCATGGTATTCTGATCCCCCCTCACCATGGAAAAATGAACCCCCTGTAATTTAATAGTTTACCTGCTTTGGTATTCTGACCCCTTACAATGGAAAAATGAACTCCGAGTAATCTAAAAGTTTATCTACCATGGTATTCTGACCCCTCACCATGGCAAAATGAACTCCCTATAATTTAATAGTTTTTGTGTTATATATATGGTATTTTAATCCCCTAACAGTGGAAAGATGAACCCCATGTACCTCCTGTAATTTAAAAGGTTATCTGCCATGGTATTCTGACCTCCCTAACCATGTAAAAATGAATCCCCTGTAATACCTAAAAGTTTACCTGCCATGCTATTCTGACCCCACTAACCTTGCAGAAATGAATTCTTGTAATTTAATAGTTTATCTATCATGGTACTCTGACACCCATAATCATGGAAAAATGAACTCCCTGTAATATTTCAAAGTTTATCCATAACCATGGAAAAATGAACCCCCCTGTAATATTTCAAAGTTAAATTGCCATGGTTTTCTGACCCCACTAACCATGCAAAAATAAACAACTTGTAATTTATTTATCTGTCATGGTACTCTGACACCCAAAACCATGGAAAAATGAACCCCTGTCATATTTCAAAGTTTATCTGCCATGGTATTCTGACATCCATAACCATGGAAAAATGAACCTCCTGTAATATTTGAAAGTTTATCTGCCATGGTATTCTGACCCCCTTACCATGGAAAAATGAGCCCATTGTTATTTAATAGTTTATCTGGCATTGTATTCTGACCCCCATAACCATGGAAAAATCAAATCACTGTAATTTAATAGTTTATCTGCATTGGTATTCTGACCTCCTTACCATGTAAAATTGAACCCGCCGTAATATTTCAGATTACCTGCCATAATATTCTGATCCCCCTAACTATGGAAAAATGAACTCCCTGTAATTTAATAGTTTTTCTGCTATGGTATTTTAACCCCACAACAATGGAAAAATGAACCCGCTGTAATAATAAAAAGTTTACCTGCCATGGTATTCTGAGCCCCTTATTGTCACACCCTAAACCATGGAAAAATGAACCCCTGTAATACCTAAACGTTTACCTGCCATGGTATTCTGAACCCCTAACTATAGAAAAATGAACTCCTTGTAATTTAATAGTTTACCTGCCATAGTATTCTGACCCCCGTACCATGCAAAAATGAACCCCCTGTAATACAATAGTTTATGTTCCATGTTATTGTGATCCCCGTCACCATGGAAAAATGAACCCCTTGTAATATTTCAAAGTTTATCTGCCATAATATTCTGACCCCCCTAACTATGGAAAAATGAGCCCCTCTGTAATTTAAAAGTTTATCTGCCATGATATTCTGACCCCCTTATCATGCAAAAATGAACCCCCTGTAATTTAATAATTTATGTTCCATGGTATTCTGACCCCCCCTCATCATGTAAAAATGAACCCCCTGTAATTTAAAAGTTTATCTGCCACGGAATTATCACACCGTAAACCATGGAAAATTGAACCCCTTGTAATTTAATAGTTTTTCTGCTATGGTATTTTAACCCCTAACCATGGAAAAATGAACCCCCTGTTATAATTAAAAGTTCACCTGCCATGGTATTCTGAACACCTTATCCATGAAAAAATGAACCCCCTGTACTATTTCAAAGTTTATCTGCCATAGTATTCTGATATCCATAAGCAAGGAAAAATGAACCCCTTGTAATATTTCAAAGTTAAATTGCCATGGTTTTCTGACCCCACTAACCATGCAAAAATGAACAACTTGTAATTTAAAAGTTTAACTGTCATGGTACTCTGACACCCATAACCATGGAAAAATGAACCCCCTACCATATTTCAAAGTTTATCTGCCACAGTATTCTGACACCCATAACCATGGAAAAATGAACACCTGTAATATTTCAAAGTTTATTTGCCATGGTATTCTGACCCCACCTACCATGCAAAAATGAACTTGTAATTTAATAGTTTATCTGGCATGGTATTCTGACACCATTAACCATGGAAAAATGAACCCCCTGTAATATTTCAAAGTTTATCTGCCATGGTATTCTGACCTCCTTACCGTGCAAAACTCCTTGTAATTTAATAGTTTATCTGGCATGGTATTCTGACACCATTAACAATGGAAAAATGAACCCCATGTAATATTTCAAAGTTTATCTGCCATAGTATTCTGACTCTCCCCCTAAACCATGGAAAAATAAACACCCTGTACTATTTCAAAGTTTATCTGCCATGGTATTCTGACATCCATAAGCATGGAAAAATGAACCCCCTGTAATATTTCAAAGTTAAATTGCCATGGTTTTCTGACCCCACTAACCATGCAAAAATGAACAACTTGTAATTTAATAGTTTAACCGTCATGGTACTCTGACACCCATAACCATGGAAAAATGAACCTTCTGCCATATTTCAAAGTTTATCTGCCATGATATTCTGACCCCCTTTTTTCATGCAAAAATGAACCCCCTGTAATTTAATAATTTATGTTCCATGGTATTTTGACCCCAGTCATCATGTAAAAATGAACCAATGTAATTTAAAAGTTTATCTGCTATGGTATTTTAACACCCTAACCATGGAAAAATTAACCCCCTGTAATAATTAAAAGTTCACCTGCCATGGTATTCTGAACCCCTTATCCATGGAAAAATGAACTCCCTATAATATTTCAGTTTATCTGCCATGGTATTCTGACATCCATAACCATGGAAAAATGAACCTTCTGACATATTTCAAAGTTTATCTGCAATGATATTCTGACCCCCTTTTTTCATGCAAAAATGAACCCCCTGTAATATTTCAAAGTTAAATTGCCATGGTTTTCTGACCCCACTAACCATGCAAAAATGAACACTTGTAATTTATTTATCTGCCATTGTATTTTGACACCCATAACCATGGAAAAATGAACCCCTGTAATATTTGAAAGTTTATCTGCCATGGTATTCTGACCCCCTTACCATGGAAAAATGAGCCCCTTGTTATTTGACAGTTTATCTGCCATTGTATTCTGACCCCCGTCACCATGGAAAAATGAACCCCTTGTAATACTTCAAAGTTTATCTGCCATAATATTCTGACCCCCCTAACCATGGAAAAATGAGCCCCCCTCTTGTAATTTAAAAGTTTATCTGCCATGATATTCTGCCCCCCCCCCCCCTTACCATGCAAAAATGAATCCCCTGTAATTTAATAGTTAATGTTCCATGGTATTCTGACCTCTGTCACCATGGAAAAATGAACCCCCCGTAATTTAAAAGTTTATCTGCCACGGTTAAAAATTATATCTCGCTGTTTTTGGTCAGCAAACGGTTTACCTATAGACATACAATGTACCTGTGTACATGAATTAAGGGTTGGAACAATAAACATCCAGAAAGTCAAGGTACAATATACATGTCAAATCGTTTTAAAATTAGTTATAATTACCTGAAACACACAGTATGTTAATTGCGGTGAACAAATTTCTTTACATGTAAATTTACTTCTGATAAAACTCAAATAAACTTTACCAAAGTAAAATTCGCTTTTCTTGTGGCTTAAATAAACTGTTATCACAGAGATATGTCTCGCCTTTTTGTAATTTTGATTATGCAAATGTTGAAATCATAATAGCAATACCTTAACATCTTACACAAGTTATGCAAATATTCAAAGTCAATGAAGCATGACTGAGTTACATGGTTAAACAATCTCCATTTAAATGAGATGTGTGAATGCTAATACAACTGGATACCAAATACCATTGACTTATTATAAGTCGTTCCCAAACCTAAATACAAAAATTTTGTGGGAAAAATTTGGTTGATTATATAGGGAATCACTGATGCGTGACTGGAGTGGGCCCCCCCTTAGGTCGGTCAGCGCACCCCCCCCCCCCCCCCCCTAACAAAAAGTCCTGGATCTGCCACTGATAGCAATACTTTAACATGTAAGTTATGCAAATATTCAGTCAATGAATATGCACGAATTAGCATACCTATGTGTAGCTTTTCAACCCAACCTCATCATGGCGAGACAAAAATCTTTTTGCTTGGCTTTGTGTCCAATAAAATATAATTTTGTTTACTTATAGTTACTTATAGTTACTTATAGTTGATTTCCAGTGCAGGATCCCTCAAGGTTCCTCTTCACCAGACTCATAATATATGTAAAGTAATCAAACCACTCAAAGTCAATAGACCATGACTGAGGGGGTGGAGCCAAATAATCTCCATGGCAATGAGATGTAGCAATGATAATACATCTGCATACCAATTATCATTGACCTACCACTCCATAAACTGACCTAATACAAACTAATACATGTAAAGTAAGCAAACCATTCAAAGTCAATAGACCATGACTGAGGGGGTGGAGCCAAATAATCTCCATGGCAATGAGATGTAGCAATGGTAATACATCTGCATACCAATTATCATTCACCTATCACTAGTGGATCCCCATAAACTGACCTAATCACAAACTAATACATGTAAAGTAAGCAAACCATTCAAAGTCAATAGACCATGACTGAGGGGGCGGAGCCAAATAATCTCCATGGCAATGAGATGTGGTAATGGTAATACATCTGCATACCAATTATCATTGACCTACCACTAGTGGATCCCCATAAAACTGAGCTAATCACAAACTAATACATTGTTGACGCCATCGCCGCCGCCGCCGGAAACAGCATACCTATGTCTCGCCTTTTGACTCCGTCAAGGCGAGACAAAAACGAAAAAAAACTTGCATCATAACCCTTGATCACGTGTAAACATGTATTTTTGCCATTTTGTATAAATTGGTGATAAATTTCATATTATTAATTATTGTCATAATTTCATACATGGGAATTATAGGCATTTTGAAATGTTACTACTTATTTCAAATTAAAAGTTTTTTAAAGTGAAGACGAGGAGTACGTGCTATAATCAATACAGAGTTATCAAAGTACGATAAATGCCTGGCATGAATGGGACCAGTAACCAGTTAATAAGTCTAAACAGAGTTACCGAACTTAATTATGACCGATATAGTTGCATATGGTTTCGGACTGATTTTGGTAAGTATTGTGTACCCCTTGCAGCATAGTTTCAGGATTTTTAGGGATCACTCTGTCAATATATCTGCGTCCGATTCACATAGTCAAGGAGAACTTAGTGTGTTTTCTCATATCTGAAGCCGGTAGGGGACATTGTAATACTCAGTAATACTCTCAGGATGCTTGTTACAATTTAAAACACTTCGAATAAAACAAATTATGTGCATTTGAAATGAACCATGCAAAATCAAAATCGAAAATTATTAAAAGCACAAATATACCTAAGGAGCAATAAAAAAACGGGAAGGCAAAAGAACAACCACAACAAATAAACACAGAAAACTAAAAAAACAATGAACAACACGAACTCCTATAAAAACCAGGAGTGAACAAATGTGCTCCGGAAGGGTAAGCAGTTCCTGCTCCGTATACGGCACCCGTCGTGAAGTTCAACAAAGTGTTCAACCTGGGGAAGTCATAAATCGGTGGAGGCACATGAAAGGTTACGATAGTGGGAACAGGTCCAACATCATCTTAGATATTGGAACACTGTAATGGTCAATCAATTGGTGATGACGACCGTAAAATTTCCTAAGTGATGACATCAACTTATCCCTGATAAAACCCTGGTTAAGAAGCTTTTGTGACAACAGTAATCCTCTTTGTCGAAAGTCAGGGTAACTCATGCATGCCCTTGAAAATCGGATAAGCTGAGATACGTAGACGCCATATCCAGGCGATACTGGTATATTGCTACTCAAGAAAGGAAAATTAACAATAGGAAAGTTGAAGTCATCACGCTTGTCATAAAGTTTTGTCTTCAAATGTCTCATAGTCTATTTCAAGAAACAAATCCAAATATGAAGCGGGCTTTGGTGTATCTGTAGTATCCTTAATTTCAAGCTCACTGGGGTAGATAAGATGTAGAAAGTCTTCGAATTTGTCATTTAACGACAACACATCATCTGTATAACGAAAAGTGAAATTAAAGGATTGGGCTAGTTTCTTTTTGTTTTCACGTAGTAACCCTTGAATGAAGTCCGCTTCATATGAGTACAGAAACAGATCAGCGAGGAGAGGAGCATAGTTGGTTCCCATTTGAATGCCGATTGTTTGTTGAAAAATTACAGCGCCAAATTCAACGCATATGTTGTCTATAAGAAAATCTAACATGTTTGTAATTTCATCTTCAGAATACTTTTTGTCAGAATCAGAGTGGTTCTCTACCTAGAACCAGAAATTTATACCTGCGTGTCCCATTTTTCTTGAAAAAAACATTGATGAACTAGTTGCTTTAAGCGATCTTTTAATTGAGAATGCGGTATGGTAGTGTAGAGTGTAGAGAAGTCGAATGTTTTTATGCTGTTGCATGTAGCCAAAGATTTTGATTTTAGATATTGAAGTAAATTTTTGGAGTTTTTAAGAATCCACATCTGACTGACGCCACTGGTGGAATATGATGTTTCACAGTAATTCTGAAGGCCCTCTTTAATACATGTCAATATGAATGTTAAAATCTTTGAAAGAGGTTTTGTAGAGAAATTAGCTGACCCAGCAATGTACCTTTGTTCAAACAGATTCTTAAGTAGTTTAGGAATCCAATAAAGAGCAGGAAGGTCCATTTCTTCACCCTTTGTAGAAATGCCAAAGGAATGAAGTACGGTCTAGTGGTTATCAAGGACTTCCTGCTTAATGTGTGTGGTCGGTGTATAAGTTGGGTTACCCGCAGTGTTATCTATTCCCAATTCGTTTCTAAGACGCTCAAAATAATAGTTCTTGCGGACAAAAACGATGTTATTGGGGGCTTTGTCAGCTGGGACAACTACATATTTGTCATGGAGGCGAGTCAAGTTTTCAACAACCTTAGGGTCTTTAAAGATGGATTGAGCTTTGGTGCTCATAGACCCTTGGAGGCTTTTAATTCGGATTTGTAAACTATGAAATATAACTTCTAATCTCTAATTTTACTATGCGTAAAAACGTAAAAAACACTACTGATTTTCATGTATTTATATTAAAATCAAAATTTAAAACAGTATATATCTTACCTAACAATTTTCTTCGGATCTTGGGGGACTTAACCAATACAACTGTAAAGCTGGCTACACATACAATTATCGCGATTAAACTAACAATCAAAATGTTTCGTTGGGTCTTGTCTTTCAAATCTACAAAAGAATTAATTATAAACACGTTGGTATATAGTGAAAAATTGTAACAGGCATCAAAAATGCAAAAGCGAAATTTGCAACATCATTTTAAATGTGTTATTAAAGCATATACATGTACTATGACAAACATAATGTGTGTTAATTTCAGGGATGGGACAATGGTAATGTGTAATCGTAATTGAGCGTAATTAATTACAAATTATGATATAATCGAAAGTAATGTGTAATTGGCCAAACTTTCAATTATAGCTGCCCCCCAACCCCCCCCCCCCCAGACTATTCAAGAAAGCTTAGCTGATCTTTTGCCCAAAAATAGGGATGATTTGATTTTTTTTCATGAATTTGCATATTTCCCTACTTTTAAGAAGATATGTGGACACTTTACAAAGTGCTTATATTTTTTTTCATTTTTAATTCAAGATCATCTCTCTGTAAAATACAAATAAAATTCACGTTAATTAAGTTTTACAAAAATTAATTTTAAAACATGTTTATGAATTGACAGTTAAAATGCCTATAGGTATGGCTTCTAATCCTTTGTTTGCCACATTTACAGCTTGTGTCAGTATTCATTAGCAAGTCTTAATAAGTCCCCTTACGTCATATACATGTACAATTATTTAATGAACTTTAATAAATATTTTACTCATACTTTGACTTAGCATTTATGGCAGTGTGACACACAACATGCCAGCTACCAACATTTTAAAGCATTTTGGATCCCAAATCCTTGGTTGAATTTTATACATATTGTTTGTTCTCTGTATTCTGTCATACTTGTCATATATGTATTTATTGTGCTATAGAAATGTTTTGCTTCTGCAATAAAAGATTCATTCATTCCTTCATTTTGAGACACTACAAAATTCTGGAAAAGGGAACTTCAAGGCAAAATACATTTATTGTTTTACACTAATACCAGGAAGCTTTAAAGTGACATCAAATTTTGTACTGTTTATTAAAGGATCGAGCAAAAATGTCTGAATTTATAACAAAAAAGGGAAATATGCAAATTATTATCCTTGTATTTTATATATAGTTGTGCTTAAATATGGTCACTGGACAGCTGCTTTGATTCAGTAAATTTCGTCCCGTACAAAAATGTGTCCTCCAAACTTTGTTACAATATTCGTTGAAAAGTGTTTATTTTTATTTCACGAATTATAATATTTATACTTTATCATAACCAAAAATGTATCTTAATACATGTCACTGAATATTAATTTAATATGAATTTCATATTTGTAGAAAATAATGAAAATGAATGATCATATAACAAGCGCAATCCAAACAAATGAATAAAAAGATTTCACTGTTATACAGCAAACAATACTTAAGAACAAATTATTTTCCTAGTTAAATAAGTGACACACATATTTACCTAGGAAAAAAGTCTGGGTACTTTTTTCAACTGGCTCAAAATACATGTTATTCTATTAAATTTATTTCAAAACTTTTTTTATTATAACTAATATTTTGAAATAAATACATTTGTAACCAACTGAAATAACTTGATCTTTTATATCCAATAATAACAGTGTGTTTATTATTGATTTATAGAATATATACTTCATAAATGTTGCCATTCCAAGAGAACATCAAGTATTCTAAAATTAAAGCTGAAATATTTGAAATTCAACTGTTCAAAGCAACTGCTTTTCCAATGATTATTTCAATGATATATGAATGCCAAGTACTTCTTTTATAATATTAAACACCCGGTGGAAATTCAGTGTCTGATAATCAATTTCCCTGAGTAATTGCTATTTTGAATTTAATTGACACAAAATTCATTCGATTTCAGAGTCTCATATATATTGTTTAACAACATATTGAACATTGGTAGAAATCAGCTGTGGCAAACTAAAGATACATGTACATGTATTGTTGTCAATTCTCAAAATATGAGATTTTTAAGTTTAGATTTAGAAGCCCAGCCTTCTTCAAATTCTAGGTATCCCATTGTAACTACTAACTATCATCACCCTCTCAACACTAAGGTCGTGAGTTCAAATCTAGTAATTCCTGTAAATGTGAGACGTACGTTTGTATTTGATTTTCTCATATTCTTGACGTGTTCAGTCGGTGGGATAAAAATACATAATATTTTAACCACTTCTAAATTTCTACCTGGGAATTAAGGTAGTTTTTTCTACAGTTATCGGAACGATAAACTAGAGAAGTCCCGAAATGACGTCTATGTAAACAAACTACATAGTAACGACATTTTCTTGAGGTTTTTGTCGAAAATCATAGGAGAAACAGATTCTCCTTCAAAGTACTCGCGAGTTATGGAATTTCTCCACCCTCAATAGTTCAATTTTAGATTTTACCACGCTCGCAAATGCTCGCGTGTTGAAAATCGAACTTTTAAATATCCCGGGTGGAGAAATTCTATAACTCACTCGTACCTGAAGGAGAATCTATATGTATCATTGGGTAAGATTACACTGCTAAGACTTAACCCCTCCCCAATCCTCTGTATAAAAAATTGCATACATCATTCTTCTCATGTTAAAATCTACAACAACAAATGGCTGCGTAGATTTACTTCATAGCTATTCAAGGATATTTTTTTAAATGATTCGACACCAGTATCTAAATATAAGCAACTAAAGTAATAATATACATGTACGGGCGGAAATTAACTAGCATCTTTTTAGTAATAAACAAAACAATAAGCCAAATTTTGAAAAGCAGATTTAATGTCAATTGACTAAAACAAAATGCTCCCAGGAGCATGAATCGCGCACCTGTTTTTTTTGTGTAGATCTTGCAGCAATGATTATTTTTGCTATTTAATGTATACCGTCGGATTGTTTGCCTAAAAAATGACTTGTACAGCTTAAATATATAATTCTGAACCCAAATATATCTGGTTGCTAGGGACTTTTCAATCGATTGCTATGGGTTTTTTCGATGACCTTCACCACTGAAACTCCATATTGACTTGAACAGCTATATCACATGGTCCTGAATCTAAATATATATGGCTATAGGGTCCTGAACATAAATATATATGGTTGCTACGAACTTTTTCATCGGTTGCTATGGACTTTTTCAATGACTTTGACTATTGACCTTTCTATTTGACTTTTACAGGTAAATTTTAGGGTCCTAAACCAAATATATATGGTTGCTAGGGACTTTTCATCGGTTGCTATGGAATTGTTTAATGACCTTGACCCTTGACCCTCCGTTTTACTTGTACAGCTACCATTTAATTTATTTCAAGTTTTGCCGAACATTTTTGCTGTTTATATTTTGTATTTATGTATAATAATATTCAAGTTAATAACTTAAAACTGCAAAATTTTGTTTGTCGCCTGATCTGGACAAAATGAGGAAACTTATTTTTCAGAGAAGACGATTTTTTTTAAACCCGCAAATCAGAAAAAAAGAACTGCCCATCGCGGCCATATTTGTAGTGCGATTGGGACCAAATGAGGAAACTTTATAAAAGACTTCCCATATATGATTTCTGTAAATTTCGTTCCACTTAGCCAAGCTATTTCAGAGAAGATTTTTTTACATCAGCCAATCAGAAACAAGAACTGCCCATTGCAGCCACATTTGTAGTCCTATCGGGACAAAAATGAAAGTTTGTAAAGAACCTCCCATAGATGCTTCCTATCGGGGTTCGGTCCATTTGGCCAACCAGTTCCAGATAAAAAAAATGAACAACGAGAAACAAGAATTGCCAATACAGGCAATATTTGTTGCCAGATCGGGATAAAATTATGATATTTTGTAAGAACCTCCCATAGATAATTCCTGTCAAGTTTCGTTCCATTTGGCAAAGCGACTTCATAGAAGACGATTCTTTTTATATCAGCCAAGCAGAAACAAGAAATGCCCAGGGTGACCATAATTGTAGTCCGATCGGGACGAAATGAAGAAACTTTATAAAGGACCTCCCATATTATGCTTCCAGTCAAGTTTTGTTCCATTTGGCCAAGTTGTTTCAAAGGAGAAGATTTTTTAAACTTCAGCCAATCAGAAACAACAATTGCCCATGACGTTTTTTGACCGATTAAGATGAAATGAGGAACATTTGTAGAGGATCTCACAAGCACCATTCCTGCAAAGTTTAGTTCAAATTGGTCCAATGTTTCAGAGGAGAAGATCTGTAAAGGAAAACTTTACACCGGACGCCAAGTGATTGCCTTTTAGGCCAATTGAGATAAAAAGATAAAATTAAATTTTTATTTATATATTGGGTTCAAAATGTCCTTAAAATACTTGAATGTACTTGAAAATTGAAAAAAACTTGATGCCAACAACAACTCAATGAAAAACCTTGAAACCTATATTCGGAATTTTATGAACAAAGGCAATTTGTTGAAAATTTTGGATTCAATAGTATTTGTTGACATTACAATATTTACATTAACATAGATAATTTGTACATACATGTATATCAAAGATCGATTTGTTTCAATACAGTCTATTTTCTAGTTTAATTTGGATGGAGGTCAATTCAAGGTTTTTGGGATTATTTTACCGTTTTTAGAAATAATAGTGTAAATATCAGTAAAAACAAAATTTAACACATAGTCCTTTCAAACTGGAAAATTCTGTTTGGAAAGTCCTCGACATATCCTTGAATTTTCTGAACAAAGATGCGTATGATCCTTGTTGTTTGCATGTTAAACCAGACAGAAAGCTCAAATTCATTTGTTCATGTTGTTTAAAAAAGAAAATAAGGCTTAGCTAAAGTTTAACGTGATAGTAGCTAGCTAGTATTTAAATTCCTGACAATGGTAACTTGCTAGTGTTTAGACTGAAAACCCATTTAAACGATCGCTATCTTATTTTAAGTCAATACCTTTCAAAGCCTTAAATTCTATTTTGAACGCCAGACAGCATTTATAATAGATTTTCGATAATATATTTTACCAGGTTGATATATTAAACTGACTCAACAATCTTTATATAACGAATATGAAATAATCAACATTATTAATTTTTTTTTATTAATATATTATTATATACTTCCAATAGATTAATATACAATTTATTTATTTCTTTTTGAATTTATTGTTGAAAACAAAGTGAATACGTATGAATTGAAATAAAATAATTCATTCGATTTTATCTCCTTTTTTCCCAAAAAAAAAAAATTATTTTGTACGTTCTTGTACAAAGTAACTGAATAAATAGTTCAATTCAATACAAAATTATGTCATTTTATTTTGTTATTATTGTCCTATATGTTATATGTTTACAGGTTTGAAAGTGCGATTTTAGACGAGCACACATGCGAAAAACTTAAAATACTAGGCGTGACATTCATATTCCAAATGTTTATTGGGATTCACACATTGACATTAACGTGACAAATCGTTCCTGCAGCCATCTATGTTGATTGTTCTGAACTAATTAACCTCAAATGTGTTGAAACTTGATAAAATCATCGTGTCTTAGATACTACTGAATATATCTCGGACTTTCTCTGCTCTGCCACAGTTTTATTAATTTTTTATACAACATGTACTAAGGCAATATGTGAGTTTTTTGTTGGACATTATCAGTTGCAATATGTTGTTTCATTTACAAAAAAGCCGGTACATGACAAGCTGTCGGCAGCTAGCTACTTATTTTAGGATCATGGCAAACAGTTTTCATACGCTGAAAGCCTTTAGACCGCCTGGCTTTCAACAATAGTGCTTTCAATCTGACGCCAATCTTAGTACCTATTGCCACTCTTTCGCCAGGCCGCGAATGAATAATAGACAATAAACTGCTGCACGGCAGGTTAGAATCAACCAAAATACATTAACTTAATGCCAAAAAGCAACCTCTTTATTCCCCCCCCCCCCCCCCCCCTCATTGCTTTGTCGTTATCAATTTAATTGAAGGTGTTAGGGATGTAATTGTAATTTTAAATTAATAGTAGTAGAAGTTATACATGTTATATGTTTCTATAGTTTTCATCATAAGAAGGATCCTGTTACAAAAACTGCAAACATTCAGTGCATCGACATTCAAATAAATTTCTGATTACACAGGTACTTGTAGAACACAAATGCATAAGTGCATATTCTATATAATATATGGTTTACCTGTAGCTGTATTGGTGTCTGGTGACTGTGTATCTAAAAAATATAACGTACTATTATTGCAAAAATTTTTAAGGGGGTACAGAACACCTCAGGAAGGTTAACTCTTTAAACATCAGCTGAATTTTTTAACCACATTACTATTAGTAAAGAGAAATCAAGCTTCTCAATGATCAAAATTAAGGTTTGTCAAACTGCTATGTATCCAATGAAATTATTCCCGTTAATTGTGTAGTTTAAATTTCTTGAAATTTTTATATTTTTGTCAAGAGGTCAAAGTAAATATTACGTCAAAATTTTATGCAAATTAACGAGCCAATTCTATTTTAGTCAAAGTGTTGTACCTCTAAGTACTACTGGAGTGAAATTACTGCCCTTTGTTATCCCCCCCCCCCGCCAATGGAGTTGGGGAAGGGATAAAGCGTTTGGTTCTACAGTCAGTCTGTCCCGACTTACAAAGGTCCAGATCTAAGACACTGTAAGTCATATAGGTATAATATTTCACCAGTGGGTGCGTATTGGAAAATAACGAAGGTCTTTATAAAAATTGGATCACCCTGACCAACATTTTATGCATGGACGACTCTGGTTAAGTTTTGCGTTAAGGTCTGTTCAAAGACGCTGTGAGTCATATAGGTATAATATCTCACCAGTGGATATTTCCTTGAAAATGAACGAAGGTCCGTATAAAAATTGAATCACCCTGAACTGCATTTTATGCATTGGTGACTCTGGTTACGTTTTGCGTTAAGGTCCAGTTTTAAGACACTGTAAGTCATATAGGTATAATATTTCACCAGTCATGGAAAATAACGAACGTCAATATCATAAACTGTTGACACAGAGATATGCCTCGTCTGTCTCGGCAAAAAATTAAACAAGAGGCTCACCAGAGCCTGTATCGCTCACCTGGAGTCTGGTTTTCATTGGACAATTAATCAACTATTTGACCAAGCTTGTTGCAATTGTTTCAATTGTTCATGGAAAATTTGTTGAAGATTTATTTTTCATAAGGTTTAATGTTAAAATATGTTCCCTGATGGCGGTAGTCCTGGTTGGAGTGCTGACATGCTGGACAGTATTCTTCAAGGGATCACCTAAAGACTATTGCCACTTTGGTTCAGTGGTTTCTGAGTTTTTTTTATGAATTCCATGTGGATGTTTATATGTTGGTATTATTTTTGGTCCTTTTGTCGGGCAACCAATGACAGTGTCTGTATTGGTTTTTATTCAATGTATTCATTGTGATTTTTGTCTGGTGTACATTTACTCGATATTGTTACTTTTTTTATGTTATATTATGTTTCCTTTTGGCAGTCATCTTGGATGGGGTGTGAACCTGCTTGACACATTTTGAAAAATGTATTTGACCAAGTTTGGTTTCAGTTGGTCTAGGAAGATTTCCTTTAAAATTTCAGGGTATGTAGATCTCAACATGGCAAACATTTTTCAAATTTTCATTTCACTGCTATCTCAAATAGTTTTGGAGATAAATGACGAAAAATGTTAAATTTTGAAAATTTGACGAAAAAAGGGCAATAACTCCTAAATGGGTTTTGGGATTTCCTTCAAAATTTCAGGGTAGGTAGATCTTGTCATGCTGATCAATTTTACCCCATGTCAGATTTTTGATATCTGTAACGGTTTTTAAGTTATAAGCCAAAAACAACACATGCACCCCTATATTCTATTTTTAGCTATGCCAGCCATGTTTTGTGTAGAGGACATGTCATAGATCATTCCTATTAAGTTTCAAACCAATCGGCCCAGCGGTTTCAGAGGAGAAGATTTTTGAATGAAAAAATTTTGAAAATTTGACAAAAAAGGGCAACAACTCCTAAATGGGTTTTGGGATTTCCTTTAAAATTTCAGGGTAGGTAGATCTCAACATGGCAAACATTTTTCAAATTTACATTTCACTTCTATCTCAAATAGTTTTGGAGATAAATGACGAAAAATGTTAAAATTTTGAAAATTTGACAAAAAAAGGGAATAACTCCTCAATGGGTTTTGGGATTTCCTTCAAAATTTCAGGCTTTACAGAAAATATCATTGATCATTCACAAGCATGACAAGTAGTTCCTATCAAACTAACTTAAGCAGAAAACTTAACATTGAAAATTGCTAATTAATTGAAAGTCACTGGATCATGACCCTCGAAATGATCATTCTGATAGTAATGCAATTTTATACAAAATATCATTGATGTATCGCAAGTAGTTCCTATCAAACTAACTTAAGCAGGAAACTTAACATTCAAAATTGCTAAATAATTGAAAGTCACTGGACAATGATCTTGGAGGCAGGGCCTCGTCAAATTGAGATTTACTGATAGTAATGCAACTTTAAAGATAATATCATCGATCTATCCAAATAGTTCCTATCAAACTAACTTTAGCAGAAAACTAAACAATTGTTGACGCCGCCAACGACGACGACGACGCCGCCGCCGCCGGAAAAGCAACACCTATGTTTGCGTAAACGTCCATTTCCAAGACACTGTATGTTCAAAAGAAGTGCAAAATACGGGAGAGGGGAGTAGCTGTCGTTTACGACTGTACCAGCTACTCGTTATAATACAATTTAATTTCATATTTGAAATTTATTTAAGTATTTAAGTTCCATGCGGCATTTAAATATCACAATCGGATTGGTAGTATAAAAAGCCGTGCATTTTAATATTTTGTCTCATTGTCACCAAATTCTCGTGGAGTACGCTTCAATTCCCACCCTCCCTATATCCCATAACAGAATATTGATTTGCTGCTGTTTTCTCTGTATAATTTCAGATATATTCAGAACGTCATGACATTTATTGGAACACGGGATGATTGGACATATACGAATCGAGTGAGATAATATACAGTATTGATGCTAAAGCTCGCCCTTTCCGCGGTTTCTAAGCCTCGTCCAAATAAATTATATATTCAAAGCCATTGGATCAATATTGTGTTTATCCTGCAATCTGTCATCAAGAAATTGGTGTTTTATTTAATTATAAAATAAAAATAGATTGTTTTTATTTTATTTTCCCAAAGGTAGCCCCATATTCCCTAGCGGCGTAATATCATTTAATCGAAATAACTCATATTGTGTTCTCTCACAAAAGGAATCCGTGTATCGAGTAGTGATATATTTAACTGGTAATGGTCAACTATTGTAACAAATACGAAACGAGATTGAAAACAAGATATAATAAGGTCAATAAACACAACAGTAACAAGTTTTGTGTAGTTTCAAATCATAAGCCGCGAAACGGAAGTTTAATGTTTGTCACATGTGTAAATATTCATGGTTTCCACTTGAAGACGGGCGCCAAAGAACATGGAATTTATGCGGTTCGAAAGGCATGTTTGGGATGAAAATGACGACTAAACTCTGTTCCCTTGTGTGGACGAAAAACTAGTAACAAAACTCAAATGTTGAAATCATTTTCAATATTTTGATTTAGCAAGCTTAGATCGGAAAATGTCACCTGCATTTAAAAAAAAAATATTCTGGGAATTCGAAAAAGTACTCCTTAATATATTTTTTTTATGTTGAAAGTGGAAGATATACTTTGAATATTCAAATTAAACTTAGAATATTGAATTTTTGTAGAAAATCCCGAAAAATTATCTGGCAGTTTCCGGTATATGATTTGCATGGTGCTCTAAATATCACTTTAAGTGAATAGGATATGTTAAACCTATTTTTGTTGGATCGTGAGTCCAAATATCAGCAGGATGTTCTCTGCCTTTTTCCTGATAATATTTTATGGCCAATTTATAACTCATGTTAAAAACATATGACCATTTGCGTATGAAGAATGTCTGCATATTAAAATGAGCGTACTGTTCTATGTGACAAATTTAAGAAAAAAATCAAAGGGTCATATAGTATCATTGGAAAGCTTATATTGCACTTAAACCACTGCTGTGACGTCAGCCTATTCATTTACCGTGGTTTCTTTTTCTAGAATCAACGCTTCTTTAATCCGTCACTGAAATGAAGTCATCAAATTATATTCAATTGTTCCTTTTGTGTACTTAATGTCATTAAGTTTGAATTGGCTAATTTACTGATTTCTGTTCACAGCTGGTTTTAGTTTAAAAACTTACCTTTGATTTTTGCAAATTTTAATTGCCGTGACTGGGGTTCGAACTCCCTCCTTCAAGTAAATTATGTGTCATAGTTCAAGAACAAATCAACGAAACCTCTCGGCTACCAATCGAATGATATCTGAATGTCGTTTTTACATATATCAATATGATACGGTACAATATATACATAGGACTTTCGCCTTTATATATTTAAAAACGACGTTTGTATAGTATAAGATAGTAGCCGCAAGGTTAGGATGAGTTGAGAGTAACACTTGTAGACATAGTTCGAATCTCTGTTTCGGTGTTCCCTTTTTTCTAAATCTTTGTGTTATCATTGATATAACTTAGTTATAAGAAAAGATCTTTATTTTTTATTTGATTATTATCGACAATTTTATATAATTCAATAAAAAATTAGAACATTGTTATTTTGATGTTTATGGCAATTTCATCTGTTTCACTGCATATTTTGACATATTTTTAAAATATAAAAAGTGTAAATCGAGAGGATTTAAACTATTTTTTCTTTCAGTAGCATTATGTTTTACTGGAAAATTATTTGGACTATGCTTTATTTTGTCAATAATGGACAAATTTCTGAATCATATGCCTTATACTGTAAGTCCATACGGTTTTGTATTAATTTTCATTTACCATTAAAATCATCCACATATATATCTAATTGAATAGTAGTATAGAGAATTAAGTTAATTTAAACTCACACATAATAGGGTCTAATTAAGAAAGGAAAGGTAATTGGGAAAAGTCGTCACAACAATAGTTTAAGTAAGAGATACAATGGATAAGCGTTGATTCATGAAAAACAAACCATTCGCCCTCCGGGCTCATGGTTTCTTTTTGGCTATTGGTAATTTGCGAAACAAAACGAAACGAAACGAAACGGAACGAAACAAGTTAGGAGGCACATTAAAGGGCACAAAAAATATACATTAAAAAGGACTTCGCTGTTTTTTTTCTACATGAAAGTAGTGATTTACAGAATAAAAAGGAAATGTATATAAATTACCATACATATGTCCTTGTATAATATTTTAAAAAATCAATGGTAAGAAATGAAAATATACTTTTTGTCCAAGTCTGATAAAAGTCAAAATTATTTTTATGTAATTCAATTCCATTACACAATATACCAATATCCCTTTGAAGTTTTAATGAGTCATAGCTATGAATGAAGATGTTAAAATATACTTCATGAATGAAGGATGTTAAAATATACTTCATGAATGAAGGATGTTAAAATATACTTCACGCTGAGTTTCTATTACAATGTAATAAATAATATCAAGATATCCGTCGACTTATGTTCAAAATATTTGTTTCGTTTTGTTTCACTAAATACCAATACCCACACGGATATTGGTAAAAAGTGAAACGAAACGAAACAACCTTTCATTTCAGATCATCTTACTGTGTGGTTTAAACAGGTTAAACGTTAGAAATAATGATGATTGTATAAATGGAATAATTTTCAACATTTTCAAAGTAGACAGTTCTTAATGCATAATTATTCATGCTACATATTTTCAAATGTTTTTCATAGCATCTGAGTATTTGTTAATATACCAAAGGATTTAAATCCTTGATATATACCTGAAAGAATAATTTCCTTAACATACATATTTAAAGTAAATTTGGTTAAATTAATGTGAAAAAAAATCATGTTTCGTTTTGTTTCGCTAAATACCAATATCCACACGGATATTGGTAAAAAGCGAAACGAAACGAAACAACGACCTTTCATTTCAGATCATCTTACTGTGTGGTTTAAACATGTTAAACGTTAGAAATAATGATGATTGTGTAAATGGAATAATTTTCAACATGTTCAAAGTAGACAGTTCTTAATGCATAGTTCATTCATGCTACATATTTTTAAATGTTTTTCATAACATCTGAGTATTTGTTAATATACCTAAAACAATAATTTGCACAATATACATTTTTAAGGTAAATTCTCTTAATGTGAAAAAAAAATCTTGTTTCGTTTCATTTCGCTAAATACCAATACCCACACTGATAATTGTAAAAAGTGAAACGAAACGAAACAACCTTTCATTTCAGATCATCTTACTGAGTGGTTTAAACAGGTTAAAGGTTAGAAATAATGATGATTGTATAAATGGAATAATTTTCAACATGTTCAAAGTAGACAGTTCTTAATGCATAATTATTCATGCTACATATTTTCAAATGTTTTTCATAGCATCTGAGTATTTGTTAATATACCAAAGGATTTAAATCCTTGATATATACCTGAAAGAATAATTTGCTTAACATACATATTTAAGGTAAATTTGGTTAAATTAATGTGAAAAAAATCTTGTTTCATTTCGTTTCGCTAAATACCAATATCCACACGGATATTGGTAAAAAGCGAAACGAAACGAAACAACGACCTTTCATTTCAGATCAACTTACTGTGTGGTTTAAACATGTTAAATGTTAGAAATAATGATGATTGTGTAAATGGAATAATTTTCAACATGTTCAAAGTAGACAGTTCTTAATGCATAGTTCATTCATGCTACATATTTTTAAATGTTTTTCATAGCATCTGAGTATTTGTTAATATACCTAAAACAATAATTTGAACAATATACATTTTTAAGGTAAATTCGCTTAATGTGAAAAAAAAATTTTGTTTCGTTTCATTTCGCTAAATACCAATACCCACACGGATATTGGTAAAAAGCGAAACGAAACGAAACAACGACCTTTCATTTCAGATAAGCTTACTGTATGGTTTAAGCAAGTAAAACATAAGAAATAATGATGATTGTATATATAAATGGAATCGTTTTTACATGTTAAAAGTTGACAGTTCTTCATGCATAATTCATGCATGCTAAATACATGTCTTTTAAATGTTTTTCATAGCATCTGAGTATTTGTTAATATACCTAAAACAATAATTTGCACAACATATATATTTAGGGTAAATTCGGTTAATTTGATAAAAATCTTGTTTCGTTTCGCTAAATACCAATAACCACACGGATATTGGTAAAAAACGAAACGAAATGAAACAACGACCTTTTGTATCAGATAATCTTACTGTATGGTTTAAACAAGTTTAAAATAAGAAATAATGATTATTGTATAAATGGAATCATTTTCAACATGTTCAAAGTAGACAGTTCTTAATGCATAATTCATTCATGCTACATATTTTTAAATGTTTCTCATCGCATCTGAGTATTTGTTAATATACCTGAAACAATAATTTGCACAATATACATTTTTAAGGTAAATTCACTTAATGTGAAGAAAAAAATTTTGTTTCGTTTCGTTTCGCTAAAAACCAATACCCACACGGATATTGGTACAAAGCGAAACGAAACGAAACAACGACCTTTCATTTCAGATCAGCTTACTGTATGGTTTGATCAAGTAAAACATAAGAAATAATGATGATTGTATATATAAATGGAATCATTGTTACATGTTAAAAGTACACAGTTCTTAATGCATAATTCATGCATGCTACATACATGTATTTTAAATGTTTTTTTTATATATCAGCTGAGTATTTGTAAATATACCTGTAAGAAGAGTTTGCACAACATATATATTAAGGGTAAATTCGGTTAATTTGTTAAAAATCTTGTTTCGTTTCGTTTCGTTTCGCTAAATACCAATACCCACACGGATATTGGTAAAAAGCGAAACGAAACGAAACAACAACCTTTCATATCAGATTATCTTACTGTATGGTTTAAACAAGAGTAACATTAGAAATAATTTAAAGGTCATTTGTGCGAATCACAAATGATAAGGTATTTCCTTCCCACCTTCACAAAACAGAGCCCCTGTCCATATTTTAGCAAGAGGTCGGACCTTATTTCTTGAATAAATAGAAACCGTTAGGTTAACATAAGACCCTATGGGAAATACATGCAAAAATCTTATGGAGAACTGCTGAATTTTAAAATATGCTGACCTGTAAGTAGAAGGACCTTGATACAGAAAATTTTGTCCATAAAAGTCTTACCACACTTCATAATGATATGGAGAAATGACCTCTCTTTGAGATACGTCAATAACAAGTGTGGACACACTACATGTCTCGCCTGAGTATGCACATGGACACAGAAAAATGATTGTATAATACCCGACATTTTGCAAAAGAAATTTAGGTCAAGGTCAAAAGGCAGGTGTCATACATGTATCCATTTAGAACTATCTTTTGACCAAAAATTGTGGGTCTAGGTATTAAAGTTGCCGAGAAACGGACCTAATGTCGAAAATGTGACAAAGTCACTCAAGCATGCAATTGAGGTCAAAGTCCAGAGAGATGTCAGACTTGCATGTAGACACTAAGAACTATCTATAGACCAAACAAGGATGGGTCTAGGCATTGCAGTTGCTGAAAAAAAGGACTTAAGAATTTTGGATGAAAGTCACTCAACCATGAAATTGAGGTCAAGTTCCAGAGACAAGTGTCAGACTGGCATGTTCCCACCAAGAACTGTCAATAGACCAAATACAGTAGATCTAGGTATTACAGTTGTTGAAAAATGGACTTAATCAAGAAACTCGGATGAAAGTCATTCAACCATGAAATTGAGGTCAAGGTCCAGAGACAAGTGTCAGACTGGAATGTACTAACCAAGAACTATCAATAGACCAAATACAGTGGGTCTAGGTATTAGTTTCTGAGTAATGCACTTCACCACGAAAATGTGATAGCAGGTCACTTGATTGAGGTCAAGGTCAAAAGGCATGTGTCAGACTGACATGTACCCAGGTGAGCAATACAGGCTCAGACCTCTGAGCATCTATTTTTAAATGAAAGTTTCACTTTTTGTTTGTTTGTTTATTCATTTATTTATTCGTAGCTATAGGTACCATTTGTTCCATGGTTTGCTGAATAAAAGTTGTGGGAACTGTCTACTTTGCACATCTATAATACTAAATTTACGAATTAGCCGAATAGGCGGCAAAACGCGTGGTTCAAAATAAACGATGTATGGTTCAGATTATAAAGGTTATTATCGGATTTGACAATCTGCATTTATAAATTTAAACTGCAGTTTTGTTTATGTGCAAATGGAATTTGTATCCACTTATCTGATATGAATTCTCCCAACATATCCCTAAGAAGGTTCTCGAATGGATACTTTTAACACGTTGTTTTAAATAAACAAGTATGCACATATTTTAAATGTAATATTATTTTTGTTTGAAATTACGGAAGAAGAATAAAACAAATTAAAAAAATTCTCCTTCGAGTGGGATGTTTCCGCTTCATGTATTCAGGATTGTTTTTCTACAATAACGCAATTTCTCCTAACTGTAAAGGTTATGAACTTTGAAGATTATGAAGAAGTAAGGTAAAGTTCAGAGAAATTCCTAACTTAGTTGTTTTTTGGATTGCTCGGATGTTTACCTTGCACAAAGTGATAATACCAACCATTATTTATTTTTACATTATTTGTCATGTGACCTGTCTAAATATATCTCTACCATACAATTTCCTAGATAAAAATATTTTTAACAAATGGTTATCTTTAGCATTAATGACGAAATTTATCTCGGACATCTTTATAAACGTGGACTGCACACGCAGCCACACACTAAAAATGCTTTTATCGTCTGATTATAGGATATATTTGTGAAATTAATCCTCGCTTGCCCTGTCCATGACGACAATGAAACAATTGGAACAATTATTTTCCAAAAATATGCTCTACCTTACTCACGGCATCTTTTGAAAAATTCATCCGTCTCTAAGGAAGTGTTTACATCTACAATTTAATTTTCATATCTATTCTGAAGGAAAAGGGTAATGCATTATGAAATGTGTATTTAATGAAAGCTTTTCATCAAGTTCCAGTTCAGAATTAATTGTAACAATAAAAATATTGACAATTTATGTGGTTGTGTTTTCATCATAGATTTTGACTTTGAGGGAACCTTAAGGTTCATTTTGGTAATTCTACGTGGCACACAGTCTACTTCATCAGTGGATACATCTTCGGTAGTAACGAACAGCCATATGACAATTGGGTCACGTTGACCTAAATTTCACGCTTCATTGACTTTGGTTAAAGTTTGCATGACCATCCATTGCTGGAATACTACAGTATATATAGACATGAAACTATCAGTTGATACTACCTACTTGACAGGAAAGTTTATAGGAAGCCTGCCACAACATCCATATTGAGTTCCAGTCAATATGGCCACCAAAAAAAAAATGCTTATTTTCCCGCGCTCGCGCGGGTTCAATGTCTAGTTAAGAAAATGATTCCATTTATACAATCATCTTTATTTCTTATGTTAAACTTGTTAACATACAGTAAATTGATCTGAAATGAAAGGTCGTTGTTTCGTCTCGTTTCGCTTTTTACCAATATCTGTATGGGTATTGGTATCTAGCGAAACGAAACGAAACAAGATTTTTTTTTTACATTAAGGGAATTTACCTTAAAAATGTATATTGTGCAAAGTATTGTTTAGGTAAATTAACAAATACACAGATGCGATGAAAAACATTTAAAAATATGTAGCATGAATGAATTATGCATTAAGAACTTTCTACTTTGAACATGTTAAAAATTATTCCATTTATACAATCATCATTATTTCTAACGTTTAACATGTTTAAACCAGTAAGATAATCTGAAATGAAAGGTTGTTGTTTCGTTTCGTTTCGCTTTTTACCAATATCCGTGTGCATATTGGTATTTAGCGAAACAAAACGAAACAAAAATTTTTTTCACATTAATTTAACCAAATTTACCTTCAATATGTATGTTAAGCAAATTATTATTTCAGGTATATCAAGGATTTAAATCCTTGGGTATATTAACAAATACTCATATGATATGAAAAAACATTTGAAAATATGTAGCATGAATTAAACACTGAGAACTGTCTACTTTGAACATGTTAAAAATGATTCCATTGATACAATCATCATTGTTTCTAATGTTTTGCTTGTTCAAACCATACAGTAAGCTGATCTGAAATGAAAGGTTGTTGTTTCGTTTCGTTTCACTTTTTACCAATATCCGTGTTGGTATTGGTATTTAGCGAAACGAAACGAAACAAGATTTTTTTTTCAAATTAAGCGAATTTACCTTAAAAATGTATATTGTGCAAATTATTCTTTTAGGTATATTAACAGAAACTCAGATGCTATGAAAAAAACATTTAAAAATATGTAGCATGAATGAATTATGCATTAAGAACTGTCTACTTTGAACATGTTAAAAATTATTCCATTTATACAATCATCATTATTTCTTATGTTAAACTTGTTTAAACCACACAGTAAGCTGATGTTAAAAGAAAGGTCGTCGTTTCATTTCGTTTCGCTTTTTACCAATATCCATGTGGGTACTGGTATTTAGCGAAACGAAACGAAACAAGTTTTTTTCACATTAAGCGAATTTACCTTCAAAATGTATTGTGCAAAATATTCTTTTAGATATATTAACAAATGCTGAGATGCGATGAAAGACATTTAAAAATATGTAGCATGAATGAATTATGCATTAAGAACTGTCGACTTTGAAAATGTTGAAAATCATTCCATTTACACAATCATCATTATTTCTAACCTTTAGCCTGTTTAAACCACACAGTAAGATGATCTGAAATGAAAGGTTGTTTCGTTTCGTTTCGCTTTTTACCAATATCCGTGTGGGTATTGGTATTTAGTGAAACGAAACGAAATAAATATTTTGAACATAAATCGACGGCTATCTTGATATTATTTATTACTTTGTAATAGAAACTCAGCGTGAAGTATATTTTAACATCCTTCATTCGTGAAGAATATTTTAACATCTTTATGACTCATTAAAACTTGTAACTTGTAATTAATTCAAAGGAATTTTGGTATATTGTGTAACGGAACTGAATTACATAAAAATAATTTTGACTTTTATCAGACTTGGACAAAAAGTATATTTTCATTTCTTACCACTGATTTTTTTTTTAAATATTATACAAGGATAGCAATTTCAGGACATATATGGCAATTCAAATACATTTCCTTTTTTATGTAAATCACGTACTTTGATGTAGAAAAAACAGCGAAGTCCTTTTTAATGTATTTTTTTTGCACCCCTTTAAGGTGCCTCCTAACTTGTTTCGTTCCGTTTCGTTTCGCTTCGCAAATTACCAATAGCCTTCTTTTTCAAGAACCAACGCTTATCCATTGTATCTCTGATACTGACCCGCCGCGAAATATCGGCAACAAGACTGTGGAAAAAGTGTAAAATCGAAATCCAAAGGCAACTCAATGGTACATAACAAACAAACGTCACGGGGATCCATATATAACTAAACGACTTTAAATACATATAATAAACTAAACAAAATTAGAATAAAGAGTTAACAATTGCTATATAATGTTCCAAATAAATCATCCCCGCAGTATCGTCCATCGTCTATGACACAATGTTATCCCGTTCTGCCTCGTCTATCATTTTTAGCTCACCTGGCCATAGGCCATGTGAGCTATTGCCATCACTTGGCGTCCGTCGTCGTCGTCTGTAAACTTTTTCAAACGTTAACTCGTCCTAAACTACTGGACCGACTTCAACCTAACTTTGCAGAATTGTTCTTTAGGGCATCTGGAAAATTTCTATCGTTTAAAATTTTTGAAATGTCGAAAAACATGGCTGTCGTTACTATAAATAGAACATAGGGGTAAATTGCTGTTTTTTGCTAATAACTCAAAAACCGTTACAGATATCGAAAATCTGACATGGGGTAAAATTGATTGCCATGTTGAGATCTACCTACCCTGAAATTTTGAAGGAAATTCCAAAACCCATTTAGGAGTTATTGCCCTTTTTTCACATTTTTGGCTTTTTTTTATGTTATTATTTCAAAAATCTTCTTCTCTGAAACTACTATTCAAAATCATATGAAACTTGGTAAGATTGTTGCTTAGGGTACCCTGCATAGAACTGATGTGGGGATTTTTGATTCGTCGAAAAACATGGCCGCTGTTACTAAAAATAGAACATAGGGGTAAATTGCTGTTTTTTGCTAATAACTCAAAAACCATTACAGATATCGAAAATCTGACATGGGGTAAATTTGATCAGCATGACAAGATCTACCTACCCTGAAATTTTGAAGGAAATTCCAAAACCCATTTAGGAGTTATTGTCCTTTTTTCGTCAAATTTTCATAATTTAACATTTTCCGTCATTTATCTCCAAAACTATTTGAGATAGAAGTGAAATGTAAATTTGAAAAATGTTTGCCATGTTGAGATCTACATACCCTGAAATTTTAAAGCAAATCCCAAAACCCATTTAGGAGTAATTGCCCTTTTTTGTCAAATTTTTAAAATTTTAACATTTTTGCATTTATCTCCAAAACTATTTGAGATAGAAGTGAAATGTAAATTGAAAAATGTTTGCCATGTTGAGATCTACCTACCCTGAAATTTTGAAGGGAATCCCAAATTCTATTTAGGAGTTATTGGTTTGTGTAATTTGAGATCGGGTTCTGTTACATTTATTTAAGGTTCACCCTTATTCCTGGTCAATTTTGTCAACTTCCTGCCAGGACTACCACCATCAGGGAACATATTTTAACATTAAACCTTATGAAAAATAAATCTTCAACAAATTTTCCCTGAACAATTGAACCAATTGCAACAAACTTGGTCAAATAGTTGATTAATTGTCCAATGAAAACCAGACTCCAGGTGAGCGATACAGGCTCTGGTGAGCCTCTTGTTGATAGAAATTGTCTTTATCGTGTTTATAGTGTTCATCTCAAATGTTTTCGTTCGAATTATGCGATATCTTAAATAAGTATTTGCATAATAAAAGTATAGCAAGCAGTTTTATATAAATCTAAGAAAAGAACCAGCGAATAAAAGTTTGTTAATGGTTTTGTCCCTTGTGTTACTGAAAAACAAATTTTCGGAAAATATTTTTACACGATATATTGCGCTACTGACTTTAACAGTGCTTTTGAATAAATAACCAAAACCTTCAGGTAAGTTGCTAAAAATCGGGCATGTCTTACTGTCAGAAACTCGGTGCTTTCGTTAATCTCTTCTGTTGGCAAAGAAACTGAAACTTGATAATAGATATTCTATTGAAAAGTTTGTATGACCCTTGCATTTTCACTTAAACCATTGTGACTTGGTTAAGTGAATTTAGTCTTGTTATGTATAGATAAAGGCATCCTTTTATATATAGCTACATAATGCTTTACTGGTACTGTTTTTAATATGGATACTTTTTCTCACATGTACATTTACTTCCGGCCAAAGTTTTAGAGTTAACTTTCCGATCTCTTCTATTTTTGTGCTTCCACTTCATAACAGAAGTAGCTACGCCACTGGAATCTGTACTAGAAGGCACGCAGGACTAATTTATGGAAATTTAACATTTTTAATTTCAATTGAATTTCTAGAAATTTTATATTGGCTTATTTCAAATTTATGACATTTTATGCTGTTTCCGAAGCTTAGGTTTTTTAGCCCCAAAACCTAATGACATCTGACTAGATCTAATGAAAATATTTCGGACATTAACAGTTATTAATTCAATAACAATCACAATAAATATTGTAAATATGGTTGTAATTGCCTTTTAAGTAGGAAGAAAAACTAAATATAGTCATGAAGAAGATGGTATCCGAAATATTTTTATATTTGCCTAATTTTTGCAAAATAAATATAAGTGGAGTGCACACTGGCTAAAACTGAATTAAAATTTCTAAAGGAAAGTCTTGTCTGTATTTTGAGAACATTATGGACAAATTCACCATGACCAATAGAAATTAAAAAAATACTAACAGAAATTAATTCATTCATTCATGTTTCTTGAGTTTGTTTTTATTTTCATTGCTTTTAGTGGCAGATACATTTTATAATTTTCGATTGTCAATCCGGTATTGTAAATCCGCACAAAATAATAATACTAATAAAAATAATAATAATCAAAATAAATAGGTAAATACGAAAACAGAAATAGAATTAAATTTGATTTAAAAAATAACGAAACAAATGATTTATTTTAACAAGATGCAACAAAATTTTGATGCTAAATTGTAATAAATACAGATGTTTTATTGGGCCGTCAGATTACGTGCAAATGATTCCCCCTCCGGTGCCCTTACATATGTTTCCGCATTGTAACGTCAGACAATCATTTTTAGGCACGACGTCACTGAGCACAACAGAATAGAATAAAATAAAATAAAATAAAATAATTTTATTAAACCAATCATGGGCCATTTCTGGCATTTATACACAACATATTTTGATTAAATAAATACAAATGAATACAATTAAGAATAAAATGTTTTACAACAACAATATTTCACAGTACCTGTAAGAAAACTGATATATGAAGGGTATCAAACTATCCCATGATAGAGTCATTAGATGATTTACTGTGTACTCCGCCTACATACTTTAAGAATGTTATATGAAGTTTTTCACAACTTAAATTCTCAGTTAATATTTCAACATAGCAATTTTCTCTTCTGTTTATGATATATGAAAATTGATTTATTGTTCCCCATATTTCAGAGCTATACAATAAAATTGGTTTAATGGTATGGTCAAATAGATGTACCAGAGTACCAGGTTGTGCCTTAATAGATTCAAAACGTTTAATCAGTTTAAAATAAGCTTTCAATGCACGTTTGTACAAATCTGACTGACATGATGAAAATGTTGCATTCGATGTAAATACAATACCAAGATATTTATATGACATCGCTAACTCGACAATTTCTATATTGTAAGTACTATGAATCTTTGGTAATTTACCTGACTTACAAAATACCATAACTTTTGTTTTTTTTCTTTAAATTTACAGATAAACAATACTTGTCACAATACAATGAAATTTTATCCAAACAATGTTGTAAACCACGTTCTGTTTTCAATAACAATATTAAATCATCTGTATATAATAAGCAATTTTAACTCAATAGGTGAATCATCTCCTACAAAAATATTAGGAATATCATTAATATATATCTTAAATAAATTGGGATTTAGATTGTCACCTTGTCTCACACATCGTTTCAATGAAATATCAGTTGTCAACTGGTCACCTATTCTAAAATTAATTCTGTTTGTTGTATACATATTTTTGATAACATTTATCCCAATGTTACACAACTTATACAATAATACTAGATGTAATACGGTGTCGAAAGCTTTAGCAAAATCGAAGTATTCATAAAGTTTAGACTTTCCTTGTGTAAATTTTTTAATAATCGTTCTCAATACAAACATATGGCAAATAGTTCGTGCTTTTGGTTGGAAACCAAACTGTGTTTTATTGATAATATTTCTACAGTCAAGGTATTTTTGAATTCTATTATTTAGAATATTACTAAATAATTTTGCTAAACAAGACATAAAAGCGACTACTCTGTAATTTGATGGATCGTTTTGATCACCCTCTTTAAATATAGGACCAATGTAACCCCTTTCACCTTCTTCGGGATAATTTCCAGATGATAAAATTAAATTGAAAAGTTTAACAATACAAGGGAGAGTGTAATCCCTGCTATGTTTCAACATCTCGTTTTTGATTGTTTAAAAAACTCCTGGCACTCTTCCGGTAAAAATCTTAGCACTCAAAGGGTTAAAATGGCAAATTTGCAGGAATGAACTACTTTGGTTTACAGGTATAAATCTTTTCTTACCTGATAAGAAATTGTTTTACAGTAGGTCTTATGAGCATTTTAAGGATTGTAAATATATGAAGTAATAAGTTTTATCGGACTAATTTTAAAATGGCATATTTGTTATGAAAATGCTAATTTTGACATATGTTGGTTATATGACTTTATGTAGATAATTATCTTTAAATGTGTAAAGCATATGACATTTTTAGAATCTGATTTGATACCATCATCAGCTTTTTCCAAAGAAACTATTAAAAAAAGAAGTCAAATCTATTAAAAAATAATCATTGAAAGTTTCAATTATTTTGTAGTGTCCCTAGACCCTACTTTATTTCCAAAGAAATATGACTTGTATTTCAATCAATTCTTTAACTGATCTTTTTTCTATTGCAGACGGTTAGAATTTGAATAACGTCACAGAACGTCATGACAAAATTTGTTTCAGGTTTGAATGAAATCTTGTACGTAGATCCGAAGTGTCCGTAGACTCAAATTTTACATTTTTATTTTAAGTTCCATATGAAAAGTTACTGTCAGTTCATAAAATGGATTTTTCAGAATCTGAATACCTTGGTCAATGTGCATTTTCTAGTTACTCGGGTGAAAGATGCAATGAGCCAAGTCGTAACTGAAACAATTGAACTTACCTGATTTTGTTCAATCAAGTTTTTAAAAGAAACAAAAAACTTTCGCCTATGGAATTTTCAATGCAAAAGAGAGATAACTCTTCATATGAGATTTTATAAAATTAAGTATTACAACACCCTGATTCATCAAATATGCACAAAGTGCATTAAAATATTTAAAATAAGAGTTTAACAAATTTTAGGATAGGTCTGAGTTGATAAGTTCGGGTTATTCATTTTTTTAAACTTTTTAAGTGCTTTAATTTTTCTATTGGAAATTCCCCATTCAGAAGCATTTGTGAGGTATACAAACATAACCTTTATAACCAACTTTACAATTTTTAAGGAGGCCTCGGTGGCCGAGTGGTCTAGGTAGTTCGTCATGACTATTCATGATCACTAGCCTGTCAACGCTGAGGTTGCGAGTTCGAATCTCACCTGTGGCGAGGTATGTTCGACTCCAATCGTAATTGACAAGGATTGTCAATTTTCATACCGAAGGTCGGTGGTTCTATCCGGGTACTCCAGCTTCTTCCACCATAAAAACTGGCCGCCGCGAAATAGCCATATGTGCTGAAAACTGCGTAACACCCTAACTAAACAAAAAACAATTTTTACGTTTTCTTGGACGACTCAATAAGGTAACCCACAAAAGATTGTCTAATAATTCTAACGTTTAGACTTTCAAAATGCTAAAAATCCATTTTATGAACTGAGGTGTCCAGAGAGTAGACATCTAATAATAATTATACGTTGCTTTTAAGTTAAATTATATGCTGTAAATGTAAAAAAAATACTATTTAAAAAAACAATGAATACAAGACAAAATGTAAGTGTAATTGCAGCATTGTTTCCTATAATATTAGGAAATGCATTTATTATACTACCAAATATAAAACGCAAGGAAAGAAGTCTGTAACATTAAGAGTTAATATTAATAACAACTTAAAAAGTATTCCTGTATTTGTATTAGTATAAAGATTATTTGTATAAAGTTAAACAGGGCTACGGACACTACATAAGGAGTATATGAATGAATGATTGATTGACAGGGTGTATTTTTTGCAATTCTGAAAATGGACAATGATGATAGAAAGAAGGCCCTAAGTTTCTTTATATTTACAGATTATCAGCATAGACGATGATGAAATAGAAATAAAAGAACCGCCTATATCCCCCCCCCCCCGCACCTGTACAATGTTCAAGTCCTACATATCTATAGAAAGAACCCATCCAATTTATTGATAATTACAAGTCTCATGCAAAATATTATTCAAATCCATCAATGTTTACTAAAGTTATCGCGTAAACAAGACTCAATTCTCAAAATCTGTGATTTTTTTCAAGAAAAAACTAAGTATTTCCCCAAAAACCCTTACTTCAAATACTTCCATGAAAAAATCCATCCCACATATTGATAATTACAAGCCACATGCAAAACACCATTCAAATCCTTCAATGTTTACTAAAGGTATCGCGTAAACAAGAATGTGCAACGGACGGACACACGGCCGCTATTACTATATCCCCTCACCGCTATCACGGGGAGATAATAAAATAAATGAAGGAATGGAAGCAAAAGAAGAGAGTGTAGTATATTTTCTCAAAAGATACCAAATAAATTTGGGAACAAACAATCATTGTTGTAAAAAAAGTCTATCCGTCCATTGTAGAGTCCATCGGTTCCAACCAATAGACTTATTTATTACATACTTTGAAAAGTGACTTTTATTATGTTCATTGTTTGTTAATTGGTCTTCAAGTTTGTTCCAGATGTTTGTTTTTAATTTTTTCAGAGTTTAAGAAGTTTAAATTTCAATCGGTATTTTTTTTTATTATAAATATCTTTTTCTACTGCAATTTTACTTGCTATGATTGTTACTTTTATTTTGAATATAAGTGACACATTTCAAAATTTCAACTTAAAATAATTGAAAACTCTGTATACATTTCAAAAATTTCAAAAAAATTGTCATTTTTGTTGTTAGTGATATTCTTTTATATCTGACTAGCTACTAACAGGTTATTTTGAGTGTCAAAAACTTGCAGAGGTTGACAATAAACTGTGCTACAAGTACATCTTCCGTTAACCAAACCTGTAGTGTCCGTAACCCTAAGGCACTTATCACTCTTCTCCTCATTAAAGGTCTTTAATGTTTAAGCAAACTAAAAACTGATGATTGTTTTCACTAATTATTATATTAAAAATAAACTGAAGTGTTTTTGTACTAATATTTATACAATCTTTATCAAATATATATAAATATACAAGATAAATAGGAAAATAAAGAATTTGGTATCTAATTTCAAAATAATTATCATTATTTAGTTAATAATGATATATTTCATGTCTTAGTAATAAAATATAAGGTATTTTGTGTTTGAAAACTTTGTAGAGATTCATAAAACTATACCAACACAAGTTTACAAAACATGTAGTGTCCGAAGACCTATTTAGTATATCTGGCTAAAATGTTCCGGTTTTTTCCTGGTGTGATTTAAACTTAACATGCTTAAGCTGATATATTTTGTTCATTTAGCTTTGCATCAGTTACAACTTTAAACTGTTTAAACAAATGTATTCCTATTATTTTAATGTAGACACTATTTTGAAATTCATGTCTTTAGAATTTTAAAAATCAACAATAGTTAATGTGCTGCGCTTTTTCAAAAAATTGTATTATCAATGGACTGTTGGTGAAATTGCATGCATAATGCCTAAATATTTCATCAATAAAAGTTTTTAATTGTTTTTAGAAGTGTATAGATATTCTACACATTGTTATAATAACACACATGTAGTGTCAGTAGACCTCCGTTGTTATCGTACTAAATATCAATTTGCAAATTAACCGCTTGATAGAAAAGAAAATCCCTATTGAATTTTATCCCTGACACATCGAACTACAGAAATGCATCAATATTCATAACGTGGAACTACTTTCATTTTTTCAAAAATGTGACACACAATATCCCTAACTGAGAGTGGTTTAGCCGATAGTTACAACTCTTTCTAGAGGAAAGGAACGAGGGAAACAAGGCTACATAATACACAAAATTCATAGCTTTAATTAAAAGTACGTATACCGATCAAAGTGTCAAAAAAGGGGAAATCCTTGGACAAAAAACACGACCGGGAACACCAAAAAGATTACAGTCAAAAGACAAACAACAAATAACACAAAATACTAAAAAGTACACACATGGAACCCTACCAAAAACCGGGATGAACTTCAGTGCTCCGGAAGCTTGAGTAGTACATGGTTCTATAGGCTTCTCTAAAGGGTGGCGTTTTAATGGGTTTCGTGTCGCAAAGTATTTTCTTAAAATAATGAGCTTGGTCCCTTTTGGAATAGATAAAGATCCGATACGTTGACATCTAGATATATAGTACAGGTAGGGTGATCGGGTAAAATGCCACATTCTTGTAAACCAATGAAAATGCATTTAAAGTAGAGAAATTTACATAAAGTATAATAACATATTTCAGGACCATTTCGAGGCCCTGCCTAGGTCATGCTCCAGCGACTTTCAACTAAGCAATGTTGCTGTCCATCAGATTGTCTTTTTTCGAATTTTCTGTCGGTAGGCGAGACATATCTCTGTGTCAACAGTTTATTATTAGATGGTGTACAAAAATGTAAATGAATCTGCGTGATACATGTTAGTTGTACACTGTCACTTCCTCGCAATATTCATGCATAATTTAAACTAAGAGATTTTACAACACTGGAAAGAAACAGCGGGTGGTATTTTATACTGTCAACCGCTCATAAAATCCAAGACATTCAGTAAAATAAAATAAATAACAAATTTCTAAGAGGGTGACGGGGTATATTGTAACCCTTCTAAAAACATTGTCAACCTCGGAAGCCTCTACTCATGCTTCTTCAGGTCGAGAACCAGTTCCATTTATCAAAAAATTCAAATAGGGGTGGGTCAGGACACAAAGGGGAACCAATTTTGCCTGCCACTGTAAAAGGAGGATGGTTTGGTAGGGTCGGTTTATTTAGCCTTCTGTAGCGGCCATCAGCCTACTCTTTTTCAAAAACTACAGGAGGGGTCTTTAGCGTGCAGGGAGTGTGACATTCTCCAAACACGTTACCCACTATGGTCCGCAGTCAGGCTTTCCGTATTATGACCTAACAACCCCCAACGAGAGGGTATTCCCTATCCGCCACCCGGGGACCCGCTAGACACCTCTATGGGTTGAGCCCCCGTGATCCATCACAGGTGCATAGCTTTAACATTGAAAATTGCTAATGAATTGAAAGTCTCTGGACCATGACATAGGGGCATGGCCTCAAAATGGTCGACAAACTGAGATGTACTGATAGTAAGGCAACTTTATACAAAATATCATTGATCTCTCACGTGTACAGTTGAGATCAGTTCTAACCTCTCAACTATTCTGTCAGAGAGAACGGTTCTAGGGTAGAACCAACCCTGTCATAGATGGTTCTAAGGTAGAACTGCCATAAATGGTTCTAGGGTAGAACTGTCATAAATGGTTCTAGAGTAGAACTGTTATAAATGGTTCTGGGGTAGAACAGTCCATTTTCATGTCCGATAACTCTGTATGAATTATGCAACGTACTCCTCGTTTCCGAAACTTTTAACATTTTTTTTTTAAATATGTAGTAACATTTCACATCGATTGTAATTTCATTATATGAAATTATGACAATGATTAATAATATTAAATCCAAGACCAATTTATACAAAACTGCAAAAGTACATACATGTAATAAAGAGCTATGGTGTAAGTTTTTTTTTCATTTTTTTAACCCACAAGAAAAACGAATTATTGTTTTTGTTAAAATTTGTGTGATTTTTATCTGAATTAAATTTACAGGTAAAGAAATTTGTTCTCTGTAACATGTTGTGTGTTTCATGTAATTATAACTAATTTACGTTTTGACATGTATATTGTACCTTGACTGTCCCAGGATGTTTACTGTTCCTACCTTTAAGGTACACAGATACATGTTTATGTAAACAGGTAAACCGTTTTGCTGACAAAATCAGCGGGATTTCAATTTTTTATAACGCTACATCTTAAAATAATTAATGCAGCATTTGAATAAAGAGGTGTGTATAAGGTGATCGGAAAAAAAGTCACAGGAAATAAAGTCAAATGTATTAGTTCTTTCATTCATTTCTTGTGAATTTTTTTCCTGTGACTTTTTTTCCTGTGACTTTTTATCCGTGACTTTTCCGTGACTTTTTTTCCTGTGATTTTTTTTCCTACATTCGAACGATGATTATTTCGTTATGAAAAGGTAGAAGATGATTGGGATGAGTACCGCCATTTTGAAATAAGAAGTGCATTTCACCAATTTATCGAAAAAATACATAGACATAACGTACATATATGGACATTTTACACAGTAATTTCAAAAAGGGATGGGACTAAATCTTGATTTAAAGTGTTCTTTTGTCGAAACATATGTAGAGGGATGTTTTATGTACTAGAAAATAACACCGTTATTTAGTTTTACTAAAAACTTTATTCTGAGTGAATTTTTTTCTTTCTTTTACTCTATAATACATTTCGGTATGATAAAAGTTGATTTAAAATTATGATAGCAAATTAATTATTTTATTTGTTATAATTTTGATGTTTAAAGTTGATAAACTATTGCCAGGGTCATAAATGGTTCTAGGGTAGAACCGTCCAGAATGGTTCTAGGGTAGAACTGTCATAAATCGTTCTAGGGTAGAACCTCCAGAATGGTTCTAGGTTAGAACTGTCACAAATGGTTCTAGGGTAAAACTGTCATAAATGGTTCTAGGGTAGAACCGTCCAAACTGGTTCTAGGGTGGAACTGTCATAAATGGACCTAGGACAGAACTGTCATAATGGTTCTAGGGTTCTAGGGTAGAACCGTCCAGAACAGTTCTAGGGTAGAACTGTCATACATGGTTCTAGGGTAGAGCAGTCATAAACGGTTCTAGATCAGGACATACCCTGTCATAAACGGTTCTAAAGGTGTCAGGATGACAGTTCTAGAACAGTTCTTCTGACAGTTTAGGACAGTTCTAATGAGAGGTTAGAACTGAGCTTAACTGTAGTTCCTAACAAACTAACTAAACATTGAAAATTGCTAATTCATTGAAAGTCACTGGACCATGACCTACGGGGCAGGGCCACGAAATGGTCGTCAAATAGAAATGAACCGATAGTAATGCAACTTTCTATAAAATATCATTGATCTCTCACAAGTAGTTCCTATCAAACTAACTTAAGCAGAAAACATAACATTGAAAATTGCTAATTAATTGAAAGTCGCTGGACCCATTACCTAGGGTGCAGGGCCTCAAAATTGTCGACTACCTGAGAAGTACTGATAGTAATGCAACTTTATAGAAAATATCATAGATCTATCACAAGTAGTTCCTATCAAACCGAGTAAAGCAGAAAACTTAACAATTGTTGACGCCGACGACGCCGTCGTCGACGCAGGAAAAGGAGCACCGATGTCTCGCCTTCCGCGACTTTCGTCGCAGGCGAGACAATAATGGAATTACAGAATTAATTTCTCGGACTTCCTAATCTATGGTGATTCGCTTTTTTTCAAAAGAGTACAAATGCTAATTAGACATAAATATGAGAAACGCTAATCATATACGTTATAAAACATTGCTTTGGATAGAAATAGAAGTTAAATACTCGACGTAAATTGTCAGTGTCTACAGAAATATTTGGAAAAAAATATTGCTATAAAATTATTTTGACAGAGGCAATTCATTCCACAGCATTATGTTCCACTGGTGATAGGACATTTAAAACAAAAGATGCAATAAACAAAATTGTTGTAAAATATATAGGATTTTCCATAAAAGTGGTTCAGGCGTGCCATATATATAGTTTGATCTGGAATTTTTACAAAGAGTGTGGGGGCCTCGGTGGCCGAGTGGTCTAGGTAGTTCGTCATGACTACAAATGATCACTAACCTGTCAACACTGGGGTTGTGAGTTCGAATCTCACATGTGGCGGGGTGTGTTCGATTTCGGTCTTAATTGACAAGGATTGCCAATTTTCCTACCGAAGGTCGGTGGTTTTCTCCGGGTACACCGGCTTCCTCCACCAATAAAAACTGACCGCCGCGAAATAGCTAAAATGTGCTGAAAACGGCGTAAAACCCCAACTAAACAAATAAACAGAGTGATTCCAATCCTTTTATGTATACACACGGGAATCGGGACCAGGCGATTTTGCGTTTTGCGTTATAATGGCACGTCATTTCACTGTTAAAGTCAAAACTTGTATCAATGCCTAAAAAACAACAGCTTTTTTTTTCCAAAATAACTAAACAGACCCCCTAATTTTAAAACCGCGTTCGATAGCAAATTCTAAGGACAACATTGTGTGATTTTTAAATTAAGAGAAGAGATACCAAACTTCTTCATTCAAAAACCCCGATGTATTTATCTTTCAAAATAAGAAAGTAATTGATTTTTTTCGACATAGGTGAAAAGACGATATTTGCAAAATTTTAGTAAAAAATCCCAAAATTGAATATTAAATATCTCAAAAAGTAGCACATGCAGGTGTAATTTTCTTTGCATTTTTAGAAAGATCGGTAAAAAAAAAACTACCAATATGCAAAATCTTAAAGAAAAATCAATAGTAAATCGAAACTATCATATGCCCTCGTGCAGTCTGACAATCCTTAGCTAACTCGTTCGCACGAGTTGCTAAGGCCAACATAAAATATAGTAATGTTGTTTTCCAAGTATGTATAGATGACTGACGGGCCCTTATTGATGTCCCTTTCTCTTTTAAACATTTTATTCCAGTTTTCTGTATGTAAATAAATGTGACAACAAAAGTCAGAGTACGACCAAAGCCCATACAAACTGAGGCAAATCCAGAGGAAGTGAAAATGGTGGGTTCCACAACATTGGAAGAGATGTTCAATGTGTTTTTTTTGTTGTTTTGTGTTGTTTGTACTGTTTATCTATTTTCTTGGCCTTGTCTTTGTCCTCGGATGTCAGAAAAAAAATGTGTTGCCTAAAATGCCTTGGAAAACACATTTATTTTATTTTGGCCCAATTAATACAATGTCCTTAATGGGCAAAATTGACATAAAAAGTATCGAAGCTATTAAAGTGAAACAGGAACTTGACGATGAAACTTCGATGAAACTTCTAGACATTCCGTAACACTCGGAAAACTGAAAAATAGTCGTAACAAAATTGTCAGAAAATAAGGTTTTGGCTAAAATGCCTTGGGAAACACACGTATATTTTATTTTGGCCTAACTAATACAATGGAACAGCAAAAACTGAAACATTTAACGAGGTTCCTTGGGCATCTGCTCCGCCTAGTTCAAAAGGCTGTTAGACTTGAACAGAAATCTAAATATCTATATATATATATTCATATCTAAAATTTGAATATGCAGTGAAACAATAACATAAAGCATGAATATTTAAGTCACTGAAATGATTCGCTCCTGAAATAGTGTTAATATTGCACAGACTGTTTAAATCTGGTTGATATTTCCTTACAAGGAAAGAAGAATGACTTAGTCAAAAATATTGAATGATTTTATTTTGTTTATGGCCCTCTTAACATGAATTCTTTCAGCTACTATACTTTGAGTAGTCATTACGTCATCACCCGCCATCAGAACAAACATGCCACGAAAGGTGGTATATTTAATTTAACATTTAATCTATCTAATAAATCCTGAATGTTAAATCATTTACCAGCCATTATGCTTTAACCTTCATAAAAGGGAGGTAAAACCAAGAACGCTTAGTTATTTCCTTATCAGATATGCAACCAGTGTACAATTGACTGACACACTTCCAGAGATGACTATTCCGATCAACCCTTTCAAAATGTTGGTACTCTCATAATTGCTGTATTTTTGAGATTTTAGCAACAAGGATGAAGAAATTTTAACTTTGATTTCTGTACAATCAATTATAACTCGGTTTGATGGATATATCTCTTTAAATGTCTGTGGCATTGACAAGATAAAAGTCCTGTTTCATAGTGATGGTGTTCATATGTATTCACTGGCAATGACTTGTTTATCGATACAATTCAAGGCGCATTGGAAACGTTCTTTAAATATCCATGCTGCCATGTTTATCCAATTGTTTAATTCCTTCAAGTTTTGTATGAACTTATTCAGATTATGATGGCTGTGCAATTTGTCATGCTTGTCAAATACTAGCGTTAAAATATTTTTTATGAAAGTATTTTATTTGGCGGATTTGACATTTTCACCGCAAGATTTGATGGTCAATTGAACATTTTTGTTAAATTGATTTGTAATGAACTGATTATTTTATTGTTACAATTTATTAAAGCTATGGCAAATTACCAGCAAATACATGTAGTGTTATTATTTATTCTGAATTCCTGTCTTATATTGGTTTTGCAAGAACTGACTGATCTTCAATGTTTTTGTCAACTTTTTTGAATTTGTAGGTGTCTTGAGCTCAACCGATGAGTCATAATCAACGAAATATCTACATCTTATACATCGAAATTTGTCATTGATATATTTTAAATCAACAATACTCAAAGTACGGATGTATGGCTTTTACTAAGTTCCCCAAGGAATAGGAAATCTGCTGTATTGGACTGCTTTCAGGTGTTATTGCAGGGATATGATTTAATAATCCGTAAACATAGCAGCCAGAGCTGAATTAGCACAATACCCCATTGATACATACATTAAATTGCAATCCCTGAAATTCTTATGTAGATGTGTAAATGGCAATTACAATAATCCTTTATCATCTGTTGATAATGTATGCACTTTTAATGACATTGATCAAAACCAACTGAAAGTAATAAATTACCAAAAGAGAAATTTAATTTAACTAAAACTTTGAAACAAAAATGTGTTCTTTAAATAATTACAAACAGTGAAAGAAAATAGTAAAATATACTTATATAGTAAAATAAAAACTCAATATCAAACTGAATTTTGTTTACTTCAAACAAACTTTAAAAATAGAAAAAAAACCTTATAACTAGAGGTTCCTAGGAGCCTGTATCGCTCATCGGGTTTACATAAAGTCCAAAAAATCTCATTTAAAGACTAGCCTGTCTATTTTGCCCTTTGAAGATGAAATGATAAATCTTTGTAGAAGACCTCAAACACATCATTTGTACCAATTAACAAAGCTTTGGATTTGTTCAGTTTGGAAATAAAAATTGCCAATGGCAATGTTTTAGCCATATCAAGAAGATTTGAGGATACTTTGTGGAGGACTTCACAACAATCATTTGTACCAAGTTATAGTTTCAGGACAGAAGGTTTTTAAAGTTTCAGTTAATCAGTATGGCAGCCACGGTTTTTGCCGAATCAAGTCCAAAAGATGGATCTTGGTAGAAGATCTAAAAATTAATCACTTGTATCAAGTTACAAATCATTTGCACTTGTGGTTTCGGAGGAGATTATTTTTAAAGTTTCAACCAATCAGAAACAATAATTTCCATTGTGGCCATGTTTTCTGCCGGATCAAGTCGAAATGACGAATCTTTATAGAAAACCTAACAAACATCATTTGTTTCAACTTACAAATCATTTGCACTCGTAGTTGCAGAGCAGTTGATTTTTAAAATTTCAACCAATCAGAAAAAAAAATTGCCCATGGCAACCATGTTTTTTGCTGGATCAAGTTGAAAAGGGTAATTTTTGTAGAAGACCTCACAAACATCATTTGTATCAAGTTACAAATCATTTGCACTTGTAGTTTCAGAGGAGATGATTTTTTACATTTCAGCCAATCAGAAACAAGAATTGCCCATGCCAGCCATGTTTTTGGCCGGATCAAGACGAAATGAGGACTCCTTGTAGAAGACTTCACAAACATCCATTGTATCAAGTTACAAATCATTTGCACTTGTAGTTTCAGAGATGATGATTTTTCAAATTTTAGCCAATCAGAAACAAGAATTGCCCATAGCGGCCATGTTTTTCGCCCGATCAATACGAAATGAGGAATCTTTGTACAGGACCTCACGAACATCATTTGTTTTAACTTATAAATCATTTGTACTTGTAGTTAGAGGAGATGATTTTTTTAGTTTCAACCAATCAGAAACAAGAATTGAACATGGAGGCCATGTTTTTCGTCCAATCAAAATGAAATGAAGAATTTTCATAGAGGACCTTTAGTACACCATTCCTGCAAAGTTTGGTTCCAATTGGCGCAGCAGTTTCAGAGGAGATGATCAAAATCTGAAATGTTAACGACGACGACGACGACGGACGCAAATTAATGGCAATAGCTCACATGGCTTTGCCAGGTGAGCTAAAAATGAGAGTTAGTGACCACTTTTTAGTGAAAGAGGGTGGTATAAAAACATCAAAAGAGAAAACTGAATATGTCAAAAATGTAATTTAAATGAGACAGAGGGTGAAATACGTGTCTTCTTCAATTGTACAAAATATTTCATGTTAAGACAGGATTGCTTCAATAACATCATTGACAAAAAACGAAGTATAAATAATTATTCACCTTTTGAAAACCTAAAACTCATTTTATCTTCTAACGATTTTAAGCGGTTTTTTGCTCGATTTATTAAAAAAAGTCCATAGTATTGAGGAAAGTGGACTCTACAGCTGCATAATATGTGGGGGGGGGGGGGGGGGGCTGTTGCAGGCTGCGGCCATCTAGTTATCCCTGCAATTTCAAATATTATCTCCGTCAGTCCGTCTTAAAGGCATCTATTCATGAAATATAAAAATGTGTGGTTTATTTCATTTCCACTCAGTGATATTGACTATCTATTTAGACTTGTTGTTAATGTAGCGATACGCGTGCAATCAAGATCGATAAAACTGAAAAAAATCCTAACTTCCGAAGATTGGCGTAACTAACAATTAATCAGCAGACTGTCCAAAGGAGTGTCTACGTCAAACGAGGCTAAACATCCGCCATATTTAACAATAACAATACGTGAAACGGATTAATCGAAAGGTATTTTTATATAAACATGAACTTCGACAGTTGCGATTAAGTGTTAAAACCATCAGTAGACAATATTCAAACATACTAGTTTGAACCTTCGGCAAAAAATGTTACACTAGGTACATACATTCATTAAATTTTCAACAACTCTGGCACTGGCAGTGCATCGGACGAACATGAGTCTTTTGAGGAAGATCAAGGGGCTGGATCCCTCTTGAATTTTTCTATTCCGCTTTAAAATAAATCTCAGTGAAGTTTAAATGTTACTAGACGTTACGGGAGGAGTCACAGTATTGGTGCCGACACTATTTCCCCAAGTTATACTGTTTCACATACCTTAGAAACAAATTCGTGTTGCACAAGGACTTTTGTCGAAGGCCTCTTCATTTACCTAATACTTTAATGGACATTTTCATTAAATCATCTATTTAATTATTACTTGTTTATTTGGGGTAGTCATCTTACAGTCTTATTTCTTCTTTTCGTTTTTGGGGGAGGGTGTAATTTATACCGAATAATTCTGCCGTTCAAAAGGTTATTTTAAATATTTTCTTTTATCTTTTATCATTATTACTTTTTATTTTATTTTGTATCTGCTAAAAAGGCATATAAAAAAGAAAAACTTCATAATGATAAAAGATAAAAGATTGAAAAATCACCTTTTGAACTTCATAATTATTCGATTTAGGTGTAACAACGTCTAATTGATCCTGGACCGGATTTCCCCAGTGTTTATGTAATATGTAATTTACTTCAGGTACATATAATAACCGATTATGCTTTATTTCACCCCTGTTCCCATTTGAAGATTTCAGTGTTATTAGATTTTCCTAATTAAAGCCGATTCTTCCATCATGTCCATCGATTTTTCAGTTGCTTTTAGCTCACTGAAGTTTGATCTTTACCAGACTTTATTTTTTATTGTAGTATATTGTACTAGTGAAATAATTGTTCAAACATGAATGGAATTAGAAATTTGTATTATAATTTTAATTTAATGCACCAAGGATATTACACGTATGATGTGTATCATACGTGCAAGAAAAAACAAATGTGGAAAAATTAAGGATTTAAAATATACATAGATATGGAGTTAACTTTAAAATTGTGTTATTTTCATATTGCATGTTTTTGTAGACAACCAACCCTACCCCTTAAATGTTAATTACCGAGTTCTTTTACCCATAATTAACAAACAAATGTTACGTTTCTTTCTAATGAATTACTAACCTCTAGTAGATCTCCTTAGCTAAAATTTGGCTTCCTATTTCGGTATTTTGGTTATGAGTACTTCTTGTTTTAAAATAAGTTTGGTGTTTGGTCTTCCAAATGTTTCGGTTTTAATGCTGCTGATGAGAGGTAACGCCTTGAAATGCGTCGTATACAGCATAGTATAAATTCACTATATCTAATATTAGAATCTTTGGATTGTTATTTTAATGCACTTCATTTTGCAAAGGCAATGAATTGATCGCCAAACTCAGCTAGTCACTTAGATTTTCAGTATAAAGATGTAAAAAATTTTGCTATGAAGCCACCCCCCCCCTACAATAATTTTCTTTGGGACCCCCCCCCCCCCCCCCCATAAAAAACAGACTTTACCACAACAGAATTACGTTTACATCCAATTAAAAGACAATAAGGGATATGTTGGCTTAGAAAAGTAGTAATGTCTTTATACAATTATAAGTCGGAACTATCGGTAATTAATACGCAGGTTGATTGACTGGTAGTGAAGAAACCATTGAATTTCCTCCAATTTGGAGGAACCGGCTCACAAAGAAAATATGGTTTTCATTGATAAATTCACATGTAAATGCACCATACAGATAAGGTAAATACCCTGACCGGGGGAGGGGGTCACTTACTATATATGAGGTGCTAGGTATGTTCTGACAAAAGGGGCCGGTTTTTTTCGCAAAACAATTGTAAAAGGGTATACTTTTTTCTCTTTTCTACAAAAGGGTAATAATAGACTATCTGGAATGGGGTTTTATGTCACGAACATCTGGAACAGGGCTATAATTTGAAGGAAACTTTTTTAAACAGAAACTTATATACTTACACGGGGAAAACAAACATAAGACAAGTAGTTGAAGCCAAATCTGGATGTCAATATAGGTGCTACATTTGGATTGCTGGTGAAAAAGGGGGTATTATTTTAGACACAGATTGTCTGCAATGGGGTATGTAACATGGTCAATTTTTTTCTGGAAAGGGGTCGGGGTTCAAATGTGCTGGAAGAACCCACCTGTCAACTTTTTGACAAGGTGCAACACTACACCACCTCCCACCGGGAGCCTCACTGACGTCACACCGCATGTGCCTCATCAACAGAGAAAATATGCAAATATGTAAATCAAGATTAGATGTGTTTATGAGTACTATTATCTGGCTCCCTTGTGGTTTGTACATAGTTTTATATTGGCACACATGTTTTATTTGATTATAAGATTATTAAATAATAGTTTTAGAATAAAATCAGTAAAATGTCCAGACTCCTTTAATTTCTTGTGACATCCTTCACATTTTGCTTTACCGATTTAAATTCTAACCAGAATGGTTGGAAACGAACTGTAAAAAGACTTAGTGCCAAGAGGGGGTCTATTTAAAAAGAAATAGTAAATTTAAGCTTTAACCTAAACTCCTCTTCATGTACTATATTTCTAATCAGTATTGTCTAGCACTAAATCATATTGATGCGCAATTAAGAATTTTGAGTTTCAAAAGTTGTGGCCCACAGGGGGTCGAATTTCAAGTATTGAATAAAGTGAAAAAAATAAATTTTTTGAAAGAGATTTTTATGGAAAGTCATAATATGAGGACCACGGATCAGCGCTTCTGATAATAATTCGATAAGAAACCAGTTTAAACGAACTAAAACATAGCTTTAGTTTTTAAATTGGTTTAGCGGTTATCAGTGGGTGATTTTTTGATAAATTGTACATAGGGTCTACCGACCGACACACGTTTTGACCAAGTACAGTTAAAAACACTTTGTCAGTAGACAAGAGAAAGAGTTATGTGTCATATTTAGCTTGCTTTGGTTCAATGGTTCTAACGATAAAGACCTTAAAGATGTCGCTATTCTGTAAAGCTTATTTCACACTGTAGGCCGTGGAGGCCATATTGACTTTAGATTATACAAAAATGTAAAGCGTATTTTTGGCCAAGGAGACTATATTTACTGGACAATCAGCTCCAACACTCAGTAAGTATACCACAAGTCATATTAAGTTTTCCTTTGCAATTAAAATTGTTCTCAAGAAAAAGATGTTTGTACATATTTCCCATAGGAAAACTAAGTCTCATCCTTGCGGTCATATTGCACGATCGGCAACAAAATACGTGATGTATCAACAATCAGCACCTCAAAAGTAACCTTCCTGCCATATGTGGTTTTGATTAAGAAGAATTTTCATACATGTACTTTTTTGTCAAATTTGCTATTTTTAGCAACTAAGGCATCCATTTTATAATATATAGGAATCACCTTGTCAGTCCGTTTATCGTACTGTCCGTTCGTCCGTCGTTACCTTGTAAGCGCAACTCCTACTAAACCATTCAATGGATTTTGAAACATTATATAAAGGTTGGACATCATATGTAGATGTCCATGAAGCAAGATAATTATAGCTGGATGCTTGCAAAGGGAGATAATCCAACTTAAGGGTTTTACTTGTTTAAAGCTTGTAAGCGCTTGCTGATATACAAGTATTACAAAGTTTGAACATTCATTGTATTGCAAGTGAGGTCACTCACAGTTCTTGTTAACAATAGTTCTTAAAGTGCTCTTCAATGTATTTATTGTACCAAAAGTTTGACAACTATATCATGTATACAGCACTCAACAGATTATTGACTGAATTGATATTTTTATTTTATTTTACCCCCGTGTTCTCTCTTTTCACATGGATTTGACTGGCAGGGTCACCATTAATAAATTATGATAGGTGCCCTTAAGATGATCCTGTCCAAATTTTTCTTTATTTGCTTCACTGGCCTACTAACGCTCGGTATAAAATATAAACAAAATATAAGGCCTAACCATGTTAAAATAACCATAGAGCATGACACCAATGAATTATTTCTTAAGTTATATATGTACATGTATCACAGCAGAATATGTTTTGCATTAACATCGATTGGTGTCAATGTTTACAAAATCCTTAAATTTCACCCTGTAACATGTATCAAGTGAACTGTCATTGAAAATATAGACTGTAACAACGGCGATAGTCCATCAATCTTTATAACCCGTACCAGCCTGTAACGATTAATGAGCAGGCATTAAGTTAGCCTGCCATGCATGGGTGAGAGAAGATATGCATATGACATTTACGATATGATAGTGAAAAGCATATGTTTTCTTGTTATAACAGTATATAATCAGCAAAAGTAGGTACAATGTATTTATCCCGGGCGTTTGCTCTGCAAGATGCTACATATGTGCTTGGAATAACAATATGAGATGATATTGATTTCAATAGCTTTAGGCTTACTCCCGGATATTGTTTTATAAAAACACTGATAATTTTAAGACACGTTTAGGCTCAAGGTTAAAGCTTTTCAATATAAATCTTAACAAATTGATCTTAATCTATAATACTAAATTTACGAATTAGCCGAATAGGCGGCAAAACGCGTGGTTCAAAATAAACGATGTATAGTTCAGATTATAAAGGTTATTATCGGATTTGACAATCTGCATTTATAAATTTAAACTACAGTTTTGTTTATGTGCAAATGGAATTTGTATGCACTTTTCCGATATGAATTCTCCCAACGTATCCCTTAGAAGGTTCTCGAAGGCATCATTTTAGCACATTGGTTTAAATAAACAAGTATGCACATATTTTTAATGTATTTCTGTTTGAAATTACGGAAGAAGAATAAAAAAAAAATTAAAAACATTCTCCTTCGAGTGGGATGTTTCCGCTTTATGTATTCAGGATTGTTTTTCTACAATAACGCAATTTCTCCTACTGTAAAGGTTATGAACTTTGAAGATAATGAAGAAGTAAGGTAAAGTTCAGAGGAATTCCTAACTTAGTTGTTTTTTGGATTGCTCGGATGTTTACCTTGCACAAAGTGATAAAACCAACCATTATCTATTTTTAAATTATTTGTCATGTGACCTGTCTAAATATATCTCTACTGTAAGCCCTAGATAAAAATATTTTTAACAAATGGTCATCTTTATCATTAATGACGAAATTTATCTCGGACATCTTTGATAAATATAAACGTGGACAACACAAGCAGCCACACACTAAAAATGCTTTCACCTTCTGATTATTGGATATATTTGTGAAATTAAGCCTCGCTTTCCCTGCCCATGATGACAATGGAACAATTGGAAAAATTATTTTCCAAAAATATGCTCTAACTAACTCACAGCATCTTTTGAAAAAAATTCATCCGTCACTAAGGAAATGTTTACATCTACAATTTCATTTTCATATTTATTCTGAAGGAAAAAGGTAATGCATTATGAAATGTGTATTTAATGAAAGCTTTTCATCAAGTTCCAGTTCAGAATTAATTATAACAATAAAAATATTGACAATTTATGTGGTTGTGTTTTCGTCATAGATTTTGACTTTGATGGCACAATGACTTGGAAATATTTTTTACAGAAAATGATGTCAGTTGCCTCAATAACTTATCTGCTACATGTATATCTCAATTAGGAATATTTATTAAATTGTTTACTATATTGTATGCAGATGATACTGTTATTATATCAGAAACTGTAGAAGGGATGATATATGCTTTGGAGAAATTTGAAGAATATTGTTATATTTTGAAACTGAAGGTCAATACACAAAAACAAAAAATTTAAATAAATATAAACCTCGAACAACTTTCAGTGATATAGATATTGCTGACTCATATGCTTACTTAAGTGTCTTATTTAATTATAAGGGTAGCTTTTTTGTGGCAAAAAGAAGTTAATGGATCGAGCTAATAAGGCTTTTATGCATTGTATAGAAAATAACAAAATTTATCTCTTCCGATCGATTTACAATTAAAGTTATTCGATTCTCTAGTCAGTCGCATTCTCGTTTATTCTCGTGAGGTTTGGGGTTTTGAAATAAGAAGGGAATAGAGAAGATTCATCTTCAGTTTTTCAAAAAATCCTTAACATAAGCAACAACATCCCAAATTATATGGTATACGGAGAACCAGGTGGTTTTCGAATGGAAATTATTATTTTTATTGAGAATGGTTAACTTATAGAATTCTTTTTTAGAGGGAAGAGATAAATTGTCTAGCATCTTATAAAAAATTATGCTAAAACTGCAAGAGAATAACCATCTTTCTTTGAAATGGATGTTTTGTTAAATCCATATTTGATGATACTGGTTTGAGTTATATTTGGAATTGACAAATGAATGTAAAAAAGAATGTGTTAAAATCCACTGTAAAACAACAGTTGGTTGATCAATTTTTCTCAGTTAGGTAATTCCCCACGGGGCGAATTTTATGGTTCTTTTAAGAATGAATTTAAGTTAGAATCTTATTTGCTCAGATTGAATATTTACATGGCCAAATGTAGATGCTCTAACATAACGTTTCCTATAGAGACGGGGAGGTGGGCCAAAATACCAAAATATGAAAGGATTTGTAAATTCTGTAAAACTTTGGGATCTGTTATTTGTAGTTTTTTATGTTATAGGTAAAAACAATATCATTTTGTTTAAAATAGAAACAGACTATAGCATATTGTGTCAATTAATTACCTGCATTAAATGCTAAATTAAAAACACAAAAAAACAAACTAAATCTCATTTACAATGGTTTAATCCTGATTCTCCCACTTTTAGTTACCCAATTAACAATTAAATTGTGAGCTAAACAAAAATTCCAAAGAAATCATTGACCGGTCGGAGTCAGCTAGACTATATTTCATATTTTGTAAATACCTTTATGATTGGTGAGTCATAATAATTTATGTTCTTCAAAAAATTTGGAGTTTTGTGCGCTTGCACATTTGACATTCTTTGGTATAATGATTTGTTAGTGAGATAATTATTATTTGTATTGTCGGAAAAGAGGAAGAAGAATTCTAATTCAGTAAATTTTGGCTTGAAAATGAGTTCGGTATATATATATTTAAAACTTTTGTTCTGTTGTATGCTGATGTCACTTTAGATATGCAAAACCAAATAAACTATTTTTGCAGTTATTGTAAAAAGTGGAAACTGAAAATTGATATTGAAAAGTCACCGTTTTTAGTTTTCTCCAACGAAAGATTAGCACAGAATTTGAGAATACACTAAATATGTATTGAGTTATTTATGTATATTTATCGATCTCTGTACCTTCGTTGATTGGTTAGGAGAAATAAAGAATTTGCATTTGAAAGCAAATGAGCTGGTAATAACCTCCATATTACCACGAAGAGCCGGGTCAATTATATCTTATACATGTTGTTGATAAACTTTAAGAAAAAAAGAACAACGATTTTATTTATGTTCTAAGGATGAAAGTGGTGCGTGTAACATATTATAGATTATTTTATTAGGAGCCCAAAGCAACTGCTCAACCAAAATAAATCGAATAGAAATGTCCACAAATCAGTAAGCAGTCAGATTAATTTTAAATTGTCGAACGGGAAGTAGAAGTCAGTCATTAAAAGAAGTATCACATCCGCATCCGAAACGTCAACGTATCTGTACAAATAATGAGAGTTACATATGTTTTTAACATAACTGCACACTGCATGCATTCCATATAAAATCTTTTTATTCTCGCATTCAATTAACATGCAGTTGAAAATATTTACCTGAAGGTCACGACAAATTTAATCAGGAATGGACACACTACATGTCTCGTCTGAGTATGCACATGGACACAGAATAATGATTATCTGATACCCGACATTTTGCAAGTCAAAGGAAAATGTGTTAAACCAAATTGAGGTCAAGGTCAAAAGGCAGGTGTCATACCGACATGTATCCACTAAGAAGTAAAGTCAAGAAATACCAAAGGGATATTCGAAGGAGAGAAAAATCGTAACAACTGACAAACTCCGGAGAACAACGAAGACAAGACTAAAACAATACACGCACTACAATTAAAAACTAAAAACATATGAACAACATGCACCCCACCAAAAAACCGGGGTAGACTCAGGTGCTCCGGAAGAGTAAGCAGTCTCTGCTTCCTGCAGGACACCCGCCATGCTGTTATGCGGAAGGGATAATTTCAATGGAACAGGTCCATTTTTATTTGGAAAACGGTTTTTTTTCATACCTGTCAATCAAGTCAAGTCATGATGACGCCCATAAAACTTTAATAAGAATGACTTCAGCTTAGGAGCAACGTACCCCTGTCTGAGCAACTTTTCTGTCAGAAGCCGGGCTCTGTCCAGGAAGTCAGTGTATATGTCACAAGCTCTGGAATAACGTATAAATTGTGAAATATATACTCCATATGCCGGCGCTTCTGGAATATTGAACTATCTATTAACCAAATATGGTGGGTCTAGGTATTAAAGTTGCTGACAAATTGACCTAATCTCGAAAATCTGACAAAGTCACTCAAGCATACAATTGAGGTCAAGGTCCAGATCTACAGGTGTCAGACTTGCATGTACCGACTAAGAACTATCTATAGACCAAACACGGATGGGTCTAGGTATTACAGTTGCTTAAAAAATTACTTAAGAAATTTGGATGAAAGTCACTCAAGCATGCAATTGAGGTCTAGATCCAGAGGCAAGTGTCAGACTGGCATGTATCCACCAAGAATTACCAATAGATCAAATACAGTGGGTCTAGGTATTACAGTTCTGAGAAATGGACTTAACCACGAAAAAGTGACAAAGTCACTCAAGCATGAAATTGAGGTCAAGGTCCCAAGCAAGATGTCAGACTGGTATGTACCCACCAAGAACTATCTACTGACCAAATATGTCGGGTCTATGTATTCTAGTGTTTAATTAAGTTTGTTTTATAGTTTTGAAACATCTCATTAGTCTTTTTTGCTAGGTGCTGATTGATTTGAATGAGAATATATATGCACCCTTATAAAATAAATTATTATTGTCATTATCTTATTACTGATAATAGACAAGAACAATAATGAAAAATATATGTTTTTCCTTTTCATGTCTTCTTTCGCCCATCCAGGGCAGCCTAATTTTATACGCATAGTCAATAATCTTCAGAGTTTCATAAAGTTTTATTAAGTTCGATGCACCATGGCCGTTTTTACGTATACGTAAGCTATTTCCAATGAAATTCACGCGAAAACACAGTTCAGCTCATGTTATATGGAGGAATTTAGGCATTTTGTAAACACTGAAACCAATCGATGTTAGTCCAAAGTAAATTCTGATGTCATACGAGAAAATATCTACGTTTGGTATTGTACATTATATATGCATGACGTTATTACGGCGAATCATACTTTTTATTCGTTAAATAACGTAACAAACTGTGAAAATTGTTCAAATTTACCTATCGTGCTGTGAATTTTATTTAATGTATTTCATGTCCTAAAGTTACTCTCCTTATCCTTTAATCATAACATTTGTTTATGAAGAAGAGAGATATATGGTCGTGTTTTTGTCGCCCTCTATTCGTTCCTTTCCTGAATCCCATGTTTCCTTTCTCCTACCGCTCTATCATCTCCCGTCACTTTTCTCCCGCTCTCCTGATACAATGTCTAACCCATCACACATACAAACAAAACGCAATATTATAAATTACAAAATGTAACTTAACGTTAAAGCTTTTAATCCTTTAAAATATATTTTTTGAATCTGAAACACTATAATATTCTTACCTGTACAATTCAAGGACATATTCATGTGCGAAACGTCTACTATTCCATGACCGATTCTGCATGTCATAATAAGAAGACCGTCGCAAAAAGAGCTGGGAATAGTGTAGTTGATAGAAATATTTGCTGAGTAGAAAAGCAAATCTTTCTCCTCCGGGATTTTTGGTTTCGCTAAAAATAAAACGTCGCCCTGGAAAAAATTGTATATTATAACTACATGTACTTAATGTACTCTGGGACCTCAAATACACATAATTTGGAATTTAGGAACTATTTGTTCACGAAACAACTTTTTTTTGCAAACTTTCAAATTACCACTTGTATAACACTTTGAAGAAGGTACTTTTAGTTACAACTTGTACAAAATTTTGAAGAAGGTATCGATGATTAATCAAAATTAAATATAAACATTCTATGTTTCAAATTTTGGAATAACCAAATACTTTTTTCCAGGGATGGCTCCGTCACCTAAACAATAATGTTAAAAAATGTCCCATTGAGCTTACCATGTATTATTACATTAACAGTCTACATGTACCGGTACGCTTATTCAAGAAATGGCTATTGTAACACGTCCTCGCGGATTTGAAAGTCTCAATTCCTAGTATTCTATACCAACATGAATTTCTTGGTTATCAGTGTGTTTATTATTCTGGTATCTTACGTGTTCTTGTGCATCGCCTTATCTTTGGATTCTTTAAGCTTTTCAATTTTGTTCATTTACATAACTGAATCTACTCTTATGTGGGTAATTCAATATTTTTTTTCGACATTTAACATACCAGTGACGAGTTGTTATTCGACAAAATCTTAATGATCTAAACTGGAAGCAAAGACTATTTATTTTCTCTCATTACAAGCGGTTAAAGCGGTGATGATAAGGTTTGCCGTTGTAAGGCACCCATGTGGAATATCATTTTCTCACATTTCTATGTGTTTGGGACATGTATATTCCATGTGAGACACCGGTGCGAGATTCATGCATCTCACATCACATGACCTCCCTTGACGTAACAATGGAAAAAAAAAACGTCACGTCACAATGCTAGAACGTCAGAGATCACACAACTTCGCACAACTGGTACGACAACGCCGAAATTAACATCGCTTCAATTTGAAAACCCTTGAAGCGCAACCTAAAAGATATATTTTTAAAGTTTTGTACCTTCGGTACAAAACCAAAACGCATGCGATCTTTCCGCATATAGAATTTATTTTGCACTAAGTCGCCTAGTTAAAGAGAACAGATTTTTGTGTTATGGCGGCCATGTTTATTACCTTTAATTTCAGCGGAGAAATGTGAGAAAAATAATCAGTTATGGCAAGCCTCGTTTCTGACTGGAAAATGTGAACCCTCGGGTGGAATTGTCAAATCTCACATCATAGACCATGACTTGTTATTATAGTCTTACATCACGTGACACTGCACATTTCGTCGACGTCATAATGTCAAAATGTCAAGAAAACATCAATTTTCCCGGATTTGGACAAACAATTTAAAAAAGGAATTGCTTATAAATATTAAATAAAAAAAATTGTATGTTCTTTCATTTAGAATAAAAGCAAATTACATGTTTGTTTCGCTCTAGAATCCTTCGTTTTGTAGAAAGATTTGTTCTGCCATGGTTGTCATTCTCACTGTCTGTTTCTTTGATTGTTTCGGTCTGTAATGAGAGAAAATTTATCATTCATGCGGAAAGATGTACAGTGTAGGATAAGGGAATTCCACCCTATGGATCAAATGTTTTGTTGTCAGACAAGCCTTGTGTCTGACTGCAAAATGTGACTCTCGGGTGGAAAACCCCTGTCCTACATCTCTCTATATTAAGATAGTTATAGTCTTACATCACGTGGCACCAAACGAAATATAACAATATTAGCTAAATTCAGCCCACTTGGCTTTTTTATTATTCCACCTAAAATGGTCACTGCCACACGTTGTATTATGATTTACAGACCATATAAATTTGTGGGCTATACTTGGGGAACATAAACACAAATCAATATTGGACATTGTTAAGTTTACTGGGTCAATTCAATACGTGTACCGGAACCATCGTTCAGTATACATATATCGTTAGTAACAATAGAATCATACAACTGTCTAACTTTTGTACTAATCCTTTTACTGGCCCATAGATAATGGTGAGCGTTAAAGTCCCCGCAAAATAAGAAATCACAATAAAAATGTGTAAATAAATTGTCATAATCCTGTTGAACTGCCTCATATTTAGGATCATATAAATTTACAATAAGTAATTTTTTCCCATTGAGTGTGACTTCAATGGCAGATATTTCAAAATTACTATTGCTATTAACTTTTGAATAATATAAATTATTTCTACAATAAATAGTCGTCCCCCTATGTTTAACACCTCTAGTCGAGAAATTTGCTATTGTGTAGCCATTTATTTCAATAATATCATCTTCAGATGAAAAACAGGTTTCCTGTAAACATATAATAACAGGAGATTCTTCATTTTACTGATTTCACAGACAAATTATGGGCTATTAATCCTAAAGTTTTGGCAATTCCAATAGATTAAACTAAACGAAGAAGCCATAATATATATGAGTAAATATAACATTTTTAATGTAGTCTTTGTGATACGTTTTATTATAATAGAATCCCATTAGTTAAATTTAAATTTTTGCAAACTTGCTAGAAATACTTTCTAAGTCTACTCTTGCGTTAAATTTACCTGAGGCAACTTTGACTTGACTACTTGTTACTAAGGTGTCACTGACACTTGTAAAACATGATAGAAAAAAGAGAATAATTTTCTCAATGTTAATTGTGTTATCAAGGTCCTTAGGTTTAGAATCTACCTTGTCCTGTTTTTTAACAGTAGGTTTTTTTATTCTCAAACTTGATATGGTCTCTAGCTTGTTTTAGACTACACTTTTCAGTATCCATTTTCTTCAGGGCTTGGTTATTTTCTTTTAGTTTGGACATGTCTTATCATTTGATAACTGATTTCCATGACAGTTTACACACTTTAGAACCTCTGTATTACATTTTTTGATATCGTGGTCAAGTCCACATTTTCTACATTTTGGATTCCTTTGACAATCTTTGGTTATATGTCCTAGTCCTGGACATTTAAAACATGGAATACTTTTGGGGATTAACTGTGGTACATTATATTTTCTAAAACCTATTATGATATTCTGTGGCAGAGAGTTTGATCTGAAAAATAATTTCAAGGTTTTGAATGGGGCCCTGGTTTTTGTTTCCACATGAAAATATGTTAGACGATGGAATTTAAATACGTTTTGATTTTCAATGATATCAGTTAAATCCTTCTACAAAATCCATAGGGACATTGTAAATACATCCTATACTAGTGTTTACAAATGATGGAACACTGACTTTAATTTTCTACTCACCTAGCCCAGTAGTAGTGAGTAGTTTATTGTATTGGACTATGTCCATACATTCAATCAATAGGTTACCTGTCTTTGTACTTGACATGTTCTTTACTACCCCGCCTATTTTACACAAATATTTTTGTAATTTAGTGGGTTTTGCTGTACCAATGAAATTTCAGAATTATATATATCGAAAAAGTATTTCTTAGAACTATTGTCAGTCTGTCTATCGACCTGTCGATATTCTAACTTTGTAGGTGCCTTTTTAACAGTATCTGATAAGAAAACTGTATCTGAAATATTGAATTAAGTGGAGGTAGTTGCCTTTCTTTTCCTCTCCTAGAAACCTGCTTCCATGAGGAATCATCAGTGTCATATTCTGACACTGAAGCTGAATCAGTACGTGGGTTACAAAGATTTTGGAAGTTAGTTTCAATGAACCCTCCAAGCAAGTTCATCTACAGGAAAACCTGTTTCTGACGTATTAAATATAAATATACACTATAAATAAAAAAAATGCCAAATAAATGCTATATACTGGTGTTGCTGTACCTAAAGAGTACCCGAAAATGTACCTAGATAAAACACAAATACCCTAATACTGTAATTAATTTTAATATAACCTTATAATAATTGTGCTGTGCTCAAAACAAAATACTTGGCTCACCTACCCAATGTCTTTTGTAGATGAAATTATTTTGTTTTTTCTATGAAGTGCAACGAGAGTGACAGAAAGTCCCCTAATTAGTACTCGGGTAAAAGAAATATGTGAACGGGTCGAGTCTAGGTTTTGACGGCGGCTATCATTTAGTATGATATTGCGCCCATAATACTTAAGGATTGTTGTTCCGCTCAGGGGTTTATGTTTGATTCTGTGATAGGTGAGATTTAAAATTTTGTAATTTGCGGGTACACACCCCCTCGCTCAATGTGGATTCCCGAAGGGTTGGTTTTCACTTCTAGTGCCCACACTGACCGAGGGCGCATAATAGAACCCGACCGCGAGTGGGGGTTCAACTTTGTAGATGCCGATCGAGGAAACCGGACACTTGTCCGAGACCCTACATGGTACACTGGCCAGGTATACCACACAAGTTGGAAAATAACAACCTTTCTCTCTAATGTCTACGGTAAGTGACAAATAAAAAAAATTAAAAAAAATTGTCACTTCGATATGATTCTTACATTCCTGGGACAACAAATAAGAAATTAACAAAAATAGACTGCAAAGGCACACACAGGTATTAGTGGGCTGTGGTGCCCACGCAGTCCAATGAATAAATTACGTAGTCCGAAGCCTACGTGAACCATGGGCCTCGGTACAGAGTGTAAGAGCTCGACGCGACCACCATATGTCTTTTGGGTCCTTCTGCAGATCTTTCATGCATATTAGGTTATCTACATCCAAAGTGGGTACATTATCCGACTGCTATCCGTCCTCAGGTTTACTGGATCAAAGGCTGTCACCAGTAGTTAAATTCTTTTACTAAGGAGGAAAAACTTGATTTAATGATTTAATGATAAACAAATCTTTCTGTCAAAATTGTTAACTCCTTTTTCTGACAATTTTTCCAGAAGGGATTTTCTTTCCAAATTGTATTTTGAACAATGTAGTAAGTAGTGTTCTACTGTTTCGTCTACTTTACAGTTAGTACGTAATGGTGATTCAATAACTCCAATTTTGTTTAAATTTTTGTTCAGTCCATTATAGCCATTTCTGAGTTTATATAACAAAATTTCTGACTTGCGTAGTAATTTTGGTATTTTTAAATTAAAATTTACAGTATTACAAATCTGATATAAGTGTTTTTCTTTATTACTATCCCATTATGACTGCCAATTATTCTTAAGTATATTTTTACATAGTTTTAATGTCATCTTTATATAAAGGAATGAAAAATATTGAATCTGATTTTACAGAATTTTTTTTCTTTTGAATCTGCAAGCTCATTTAATATAATACCGACATGGCTGGTATCTACTCAAATATTATATTTTGTCCTGTATTAATTAAAATGGTATATATAGAATAAATATCAAAAAGGAGTTGACACTTAACTTTATACACAGAATTTTTTATGGCTTTGAGTGCTGCTAAAGAGTCTACAAAGATCACCATATAACATGTTTTATAATCTAACAACCAATTTAGAGTAAAAAAGATAGCCATTAATTCACAAACAAATATGGGGGCATAATGAGATAGTCTTACTGATTTATTAATTTTTAGTTTCGGGATAACAAAAGCACGTCCACAGGTATTAGTATCTGGATCTTTTGATCCATCTGTAAAAATCTGCAAAAAATCTTTATATTGAGTATCCATTAGAATATTTGATTCACTTTTAATTAAATGAGGCATGCCTTTTTTACTAATAAAATCATGAAGTTGATACTTAATTATAGGTTTTACATATTTCCACGGGGGCAGGGGACTTTCCTTCAGGGAATAGATATTTTCAAGACATATATTATTTGAAGTTATCATTTCGTTGGCTGTAATAGAAAACGGTTTTTGTTTAACATTTCTTTTTAAATATTCAAATGTGAAGGCATTATTACTTTGACTGGATTGTCTACACTGAAACTATTTATATTTAAAAATGATTTTGTAATTAGACATTTACGTCTTGTTTCATATGCAGGATATCCATTTATATTACTCACTATACATTTATACCAAAGTCCATTTCGCCATACTTTATCGAAAGCCTTCTCAAAATCAATAAACGCACAGAACATTTTCTTCCTTTTTTGTTTCAAAATTTCAAAAAAAGAGTATAAAGTAAATATATTGTCAATTGTTGAATATCCATGTCTGAAACCGCACTGATTCTCTTTTAGTAGTTGTGTTTCTTCTGAAAATTTATTCAAACGATCACTCAAGATAGCAGTAAAAAGTTTTCCTAAGCAGCTCACGATCGTTATTGGTCTAAAGTTTTTAGGGTCTTGACTGTTTCCTTTATTTTTATAGATAGGGACTATATTTCCTATTAGCAAGCTTTCTGGGATAATACCAGTGTCAAAAATGAGATTAAATAGCTTCTCGTAAACATATAAGAATTGACCAGCGGTACTCTTGATGTATTCGTTTACAATATCGTCCTCCCCTGATGCTTTATTATTTTTTTTTATTTGCAAATACATTTATAAATTTCATCTTTATGAATTTATTAATATCAATGTTCATATGTTGGTCATCATGATCATGTTCTTGATCTTCGACTATTGCTGGTGCATCGATATCGGTATCTATAGTGTTGCTATTGAGTTCTTTGAAAAAGTCAAAGAGCACGTCAATAGGTATATCTGGTTGTTTTTTCCTCTTGCCCTGATTTAGAATCTTCCACAATTCTTTTGGGTTTTGATGTCGCATATTTTAAAGTTTTTCCCCATTTCAACTCGGTATTGACTTTGACTTGTGTCAAGCACTTTCTTATAGTTCTTTTCAGAATCTGAAAGCAGTTTTTTATTTTCCAATGTTCTAGATTTTTTAAATTTTCGTCGCATTTTCCTATATTTTTTACGTGCAGATTCACATTCTCTATTGAACCAGGGTTTATCATTGTTGTCACATCTGTTATTTTGTTTAAAAGAGGGGATGTATGTCCCAAAAGTTTCTTTAGCGCTATCTATAAATATGTTAGAAAGGTATTCCAAATACGTATTGACACTGTCCAAATCAACATTTTCCCTCGGGAGACCTAATATATAGTCTAAATCATTGACTTTATTTTGGTCCATGTTAGACTGAAAATCAGATACTTTCTCATTATTCCATTTCTTAATTTTCACCTTCGTTGCATCCCCGTGCGCCGGACATGGATATTGAACACCTTTACTGTGCGTATGTAAACATAGTGTAATAGAACAATGAACATCAGAATACAGACTTGAAAATTCATTAACAGTTAGCTTGCTAAAACATTTCATTAAATCAGTATTACTTATACAATAGTCTACAACACTCACACCTTTACAAGTACAATGGCCTTCACGATCACCATTAAGACGACCATTTAAAATAAAAAGATTATTATTCCTACAAAGTTCAAGTAATTGAGTTCCGTACCTATTCTTGCCCGAGTCAGCATTGTTCCTTACACTTGGAATATTGAGCTCAATCCAAAAGGTTCAAATGATTTCTATAAAATCAGAATATACATTATTTTGGTCTTTATCATCAAAAACTAAGAAATCTGGTTCTTTGGATGTCCTTGCATTAAAGTCACCAACTAAAGAAATATATTTAAAACGAAAAGAGAAAGTAAAAAAAATCTTTTTCAATCTGACTAAATGCATCATTTGAGGTATATTTAGTGTATTCTGGTGGTATATAAACAATTCCGAAAATTGCATCGCTATCAATCTTTAATAGTTTAGATAACACTCTGAACCACAGAACAAATTTACTAACTGTTTCTAGATATTCTATACAATCTTTGTATTTTTCTTTATAGCCCAATAAAATCCCACCAGATTTGACTTTTGATATATTGTTTCTATGTTTTATGTGTGTTATATAACCAGGTATGTTTATATCATCTGTCTGATCAGTTTTGGTTTCTACCAGGCATAAAATATCATGTTTCATGACCAAGTTTTCAAATTTAGGATACTGCATTCGTTTCTTAAGACCACAACAGTTTAGTACCAAAATATTTAAATTATCAGCCAAATAATCACCATTTGATTCAGAAAGATCACTCATATTTTCAAAGCTTTCTGTATTACTTGATACACTTGATCTGATGTCGCTAGTTAAATTAAGATCAATTACCTGACTTAAACTCTCAAAATATTCAAACATTTTCTCATTGTACAGATTTTCACATTCAATAGCTAATTGATGATCATGATAACTATCTAACATACATTTACATGGTAAGGTATTGTATTGTTTACAATAGATTGTATTTACAAGAGAATTATCTAAATGAGTTAAATCATCTAAGACTGGAACTCCTAGGCATCCCTATCTGTTAGGTACATTGTTCGTCGGAGAGGAGTCTGATCCTCGGTTTTGGCGCTTGAATGGCCTTTCTGACTCTTTCGGTGTTGTAAGTAGAGCGGCCCTATGCCCCTGTCTTTTTTCACGTGGTTCTTCATCAGAGATAATATCGTCAATTATATGCTCGGAACCATTGATGAAAAGTTTGTCCCGTACAAGTACAACATTTTGGCCTCTATTCTCCGCATCTTTCAGAATGGGATATAACTTTTTACGTTTGTCCTCTATAGATTTCCGGAATTGCTCGTGAATTCCGAAAGGTGTGTTCTTTAGCCATGTCGCCTGCTGTAAAACATAGCGCAAGTCCTTATGGTATATGAATCTTGCAACTATGGGCCTAGGTTTATTACCTTGTCGTCTCCCAAAGCGGTGTACATTCCCTAGCTGTATCTCATGTTCTATTCCCAATTGTTCGTACATGAAAGTGTGGAGTTTTCTCTCTACATCCTCAGTAGGCTGCTCAACTAGATAAGTGAAGATAAGGTTATTCTTCATGGAGCGGCATTGTAAGTCTATCACGGAGTCTTCTAGCTTTTTCAGATAATCTGGATTGACGTTGCGTTCTCTTTCAAGTAAAGTCAAGAAATACCAAAGGGATATTCGAAGGAGAGAAAAATCGTTACAACTTACAAACTCCGGAGAACAACGAAGACAAGACCAAAACAATACATGCACTACAATTAAAAACTAAAAACGTATGAACAACATGGACCCCACCAAAAAACCGGGGGTAGACTCAGGTGCTCCGGAAGAGTAAGCAGTCTCTGCTTCCTGCAGGACACCCGCCATGCTGCTCATGTCAAATCCGGTATGAGGAAGGGATAATATCAATGGAATGGGTCCATTTTCATTTGGGAAACGGTTTTTTCATACCTGTCAACCAAGTCATGATGACGCCCATAAAACTTTAATAAGGATGGCTTCAGCTTAGGAGTAACGTACCCCTGTTTGAGCAACTTTTCTGTCAGGAGCCGGGCTCTGTCCAGAAAGTCAATGTATATGTCACAAGCTCTGGAATAACGTACGAGTTGTGAAATATATACTCCATACATTCCTGACCTGCTGAGTCTGTTTTTCCAGCGCTGTTATTCGTTTGGTCAAGTGTTCAATCCCCATGAGCGCTCAGTTGCTACTTATCTTATTTTGACCGTCTTGAATGATAAGGTTGCGGGCGTTCGTTTTTATCTGTTTATCAGCCTGGTCGAATAAATTACTAAGACCCTGACAGCTAGTTTCACTCTCGGAGACCTTTTTCGTTAAGTCAGCAGTTTGGCCCTCTATTGTTCTTACTCTTCCAGAAACTAATAGTAAGTCATTCTTTATTTCATTTATACTATGAATCATTCTGTTTTCCATTTCGGATATCTTTTTGTCTATATTTGTTACTATTTGCAAGACCATGTTCAGTACTGCATTTGGGTCCATACTTTTATTTTCAACGACTTTCCGACTTTCTTCTAATAGGTCTGATGTTTCATTCAGTGAAATTTTCGTTAATATGATTGGTCAAGTTATCGGTTACGCATGAGGTCATAGGTTAGTTTTACTATAAAAATTACTATGAGTCCAAAGTCCAACTTGATCTTTGACGACGTGAACTGTTCTATTTCAAATAGTACAAATTATGCCCCGGGGTACTCAGGAATGGTCACAATTAATATTGAAAGTGCATTTATCAAAAAGGGGACTTCGGACCATCTGATGACAAAAGTGAATAAGTCAAATCATCGATATAAATAGAATAATTACAGTTACAGAAATTCACGTCCAGGCACTATTACTATCTATCCAAAATCTTTGAAAATATCGGTCCGAGAAAATGACTTCATCTTTGTTTTATCACGTGGTCTTATTTACTATGTATAAGTACTAATTTCACTGCAAGTTGTCATCACCTTTACACTAATAGATAATGTTCAGTTAAACAAAGAGCATGGTAACGCTTTGGCGACGAGTCCCAGTTTACCGGGATTCCCAATTTAACTCACTGACAACGAGTCCCGGTTTATCGGGATTGTCACATTGGTTTTATATTTCCCGCTCTTTGAATGCAAATCAAGAGTTAATTTTCTTATATTTGATACGGGTAAAAACCCCGCATGGAAAAGACCAAAATTTGAGGATTTTATGGGATTATAAAGCTTTGAAAATGAATTTAATTTTTTTTTTTTTTTTTTTTTTGGCAAATCGTACGCCAGGAAAGTAGGTATTTCGTATCAAACGTGCCGAATTGTTCCAAAATTGATGATGATTTAAACTTTATTTCTTGAAATAATTTTTTTTTTCATTTTTATGACAAAAGTGATATATGGAGCGATTTTAACGATATTTGATGAAGAATTTCAACATATCCAGACGGGGAAACCCGTTTGCTGCTGAATCTTCGAATTTTCATTCAAAAAAGGAAAAATATCGCGGCGAGAACATAATTTTTTAAAATTTGTTTTCAAATAAAGTATAAATGACCTGAAATTAATGCTCTTAAACATTCACAAAGAAGTAGCCACTCAAGTCTGTCATTTTGTCAGGGAAGCCAAATTGCAAGGGTTTCTTCTTTTGAAAAGTCGGTTAAAGGGTTAAAAATAAACTAAACAACAATCTCGTCTGCATTTAAAGTAATTATAATGGCATCTCCTAATTTGAATATCCCAACTGATGAATTAAAACTTCAAAACAACTTAAAAATTCAGTTGCAAGTGGTGAACAGTATACAAAAGACAATTATAATTCAGACTTTGCACAATTGTGATTGGAATCAACATCTGTGATTAGAAATCTACTTCTTGAAATGTATTGGAAGAGAAAATATTAGGAGAGGCAGCTTCCCACATGCTTCAATTGGAGAGAATTGAATTATTTGTGATGACGAAGTATGGAAACGAAGGATTACGATCTTAGACAGTCAATACATTAGTATCAATCCTTGATCAAAGAAACCACCTGCATACAATTTTCTATGCCACAAAAAATCATCTTAACCTTTATTTTCTAAAATCTTGCCGGAAATAAATGAAGGGAAGGAAATAACTGCATTACTTTTTCTGATTTATTATACAGATACATGTATGAACACTTGTTATTTTCATTATCCTGGTATATATATGAAAAGAAAGATACTTTATTTCCTACTCACAGGGTTCATTACAAGTATATAACAACACAAATTAATATAAGCATATTTTATTCACGTAAAAATAAAACAAACAATAAACCTATATCTGTTTATTTATATTATAATACACGTAAATTTCCGCCGCGTTTATCGGCGTTGTCCCGAAGTTTTCTTCGAGTTTCAGAGGGAAATCGCTCAAAATCTCCGAGATTCTCGAGTTACAGCGTGAAATCGCGCGGAATCAGCGAGACTTCTCCGAGTTCAACTCCGCGATTTAAAAATTTTGGCAGAGTTTCTCGCGACGCGGAGTAGCTCAATATTTTACTGAAATTCGATTTCATTACCGTATAAGGGGTGAATTGACGATTTTGGTCATGCCAACTTATTTGTAGATCTTACTTTGTTGAACATTTTTGCTGTCTACAGTTCGTCTGCCTTTATAATAATATTCAAGTTAATAACTTCAAACTGCAAAATTTCCTTAAAATTAACAATTCAGGGGCAATAACCCGAAACAGAGTTGACCGAATCGTCTGAAAATTTCATATCAGGTGGATCTCGACCTGATAAACATTTTTACTTCTAGTCAGTTTTGCTCTTAACTGATTTAGTTTTTGGGATATGAGCCAAAAACTGCATTTCACCGCTATGTTCTATTTTTAGCAACGACGGCCATGTTTGTTGATGCATCAAATCCCAGGATATAATCCTTAAACTACATGTATGATTTTTGAAAAAAATAAATGACTTTAACAAGAAAATTGTGAAAAATTTGTCTTTCAAGGGCAATAACCCTTTACATGTAAGAGGTCGACTGGCCATTTTGGTCATGTTGACTTATTTGTAGATCTTACTTTGCTGAACATTTTGCCATTTGCACTTTCTCTCTATCTAAAATGTATGATAATATTAAAGACAATAACCTAAAACTGCAAAATTTCCTTAAAATTAACAATTCCGGGGCAATAACCAAATTTCATGGAAGGCAGATCTTGACCTAATGAACATTTTTACCCCTTCGGTTTTGCTTTAGATGCTTTAGTTTTTGAGCTATTAGCAAAAAACTGCATTTCACCCCTATGTTCTATTTTTACCCACAGCAGTCATGTTTGTTAATGTATCAAATCCACGGAATTTTTTTTAAACTAGATACAATAAGGAACAACAAGGTAAATTTTGAAAGTATTTGGCCCAGTAGTTTCAGAGAAGACGCCAAGTGATGGCATAAGCTCACCTGGCACTTTGGGCCAGCTGAGTTAAAAAGAACGGAAATTAAAATTAAAAGAAATTTTAAAGTAGATGTATAAAATTAATATAGCCATTTCTAATAAACTTTAAGCTAAGGCCGCTTTTTTTGTTGTTACGGAATCCGAGATCATTTTCTTGCCACGCCCAATGTCATCTCTGCATGGAAAAAAGCAAGTGATTGCTTTCTAATTCACAAATATATGTGATACAAGTGGAAAATATTAATGAATTTTAAAAAATATCATAATCCAGCTAAACTCTGTGAAAACAATATATACTTACAACAATTAGTTTTTTAGTAATAAAATTTTAAAATTTTATAACCACTCTGGTCACTGTCATCAGCCAAAATATTGAGAAAATTGGAGTGGGGTACATAGAAATGATTTTACCAAAAATATGTACATCCCATATCAATTCTTTCTTTTTAAAATTCTTTAATATGTATTTTTTCAATCATTTATAACAAAGAAGTTGAAATTATATGCTCTTTGTTCTAAAAAAAATGAGAAAAATCCCAAATTTACTAAATTGCAAGGTCATTTTGACACGAAAAAACAACAAAATTTTATTAAAACTTTCTTATATTGACACCTACCTATAGTTGTTAAATTTATTCAGATTGAACAAAAATTTAACTGTGGAACTGTGATTTTTTTCACGAGAAAGTATTTTCGAAAGAAGTACAACTCATACATTTAAATATAATACTTGCATTAAGCATGAACCTGCACTCCGGTTCAGGATAAACTTGATCAAAATGTATATAACCAGTTATATGTCTTTCCAATACGGTGATATGTCTTTTCACCGATTCTTCTGAAACAGAAATAAATAATGTTATTACATGGTAATGAATATTTTCCTATTAATTTCAACAGAAAACGATCGTGCAATAAATCTTTGTATTTGCACGCAAAGTATGTTCATTCTCTGTATTGAACATGGATTTGTAACTTATTACATCTTCGTCCGGCCCGAGACCACAATTAATCCGCTACAACTGGTTCTAGTATATTTTATTGTGTATTTTTATCCCCGAACTTTCGAAGAAAGTACTGGGATAAAGCAATTGTCTCCGCCCGTCCGCCCAATCGTCACACTTTCTTGTGACATCAACTCCTCCTTCTCTTTTGGGTTTAGGAATTTAATTTCTATACAGAATGGTTGGGTACCACCTTTAGATGCGCAATAAGATTTTAACATTTTGATTTTCTAAACAAGGGCCCACAGGGGTTGAACTTCGAAAATTTGGAATTCAAGCTTGTGACCTAAACTCGTCTTTCATTTTTCAATTTATGAATTTTATTTCTATACATTATTGTCAGACACCATATGCAAATGCGCAATAAGGTTTTCTAAAATTGGGGCCCACAGGAGTCGAATGTCGAAAATCTGTCAATTTAAGCTTGTGACCTAGACTCCCCTTTCATTTTACAATTATACTACTACCTTTTTTGTAACCTAAACTCCTCTTTCATTTTACATTTCTATACGGTAATGTCATACACTATTTGCAGATACGCAATAAGGTTTTAGAATTTTGATTTTTTAAAATTTTGAAAAACTATCAATTTAAGCTTGTGACATAAACTCGTCCTTTGTTTTCAATTTATTAATTTTATTTCTATACAGTTTTGTCAAACACCATATGCAGATGTGCAATCAGGTTTTAGAACTTTAGGGGTCCACGGGGATCGAAATTTGGAATTTTTACTTTAAGCTTGTGACCTTCTCTTTCATTTTGCAATTTATTTATTTTCCTTATATATTGTATTGTCCTACACTATATTTAGTTGCACAATAAGGATTTAGAATATCGACTTTTAAACCGGGGGCTCACTCGGGGACAAAAAATTTTGCGGTCGTATAAAAACCAATTAGATATTCGCCACGTTTCGAATCAACTTCATATTTTGAACTCGTGCAAAAAAGAGTTGTAGTGTTAATATTCGCACTTATTCATTACTACGCAAGCTCGTGTAATATATATAAAGTCTGCTCGGGACAATATTCACCAATATTCATGCAATTACCATATATTATTGTATTTTGTGACAATTTTTATCTAATGTACTGACTGATATTTCAATTTCCGCAACAGAACTCCGAAGCGACGCCGAATATAATGTGAACAGTCCATAAGTTCGAAATCCAAGGAATAGATCAAAATTTTCAAATATTTTGCATTCTAAATGAAGCCTGCTTTAAAATCAGGATATAAGAGAAGGTTATAAATCAAATAAAGATCTGAGTCATGTGAGAGATTAAATCATATACTGCATTATATATATTCTATATAAAAAATCAGTTTAGAAATTTGCTATTTTTCTAAAGAATATGAAGTGCCACTTAATGGTTTCATTACTATTTTCTATAGGGAAATAATCATTTTAAACATCACATGTTTTCCCGTTAAATTTCTTTTGAATTCGTTTATCTCATCGTAAAGTAAAAATCAGAGAAAATTGAAATTATTGATTGGTTAGACTACAATGGCTGCCTCCAGTAGGAAGTGATTTGCTCCCTGTCCGAGGACGATTTAAAAGTCTTTATTAGAGGAAAACATATTCGGGGAATAGGAAGTTTATTGTCCCCTGATACCAAATATTGCCCCTTGACTACAAATGTACGCCTCAGGGCAATAGTCTTACTATTCTCCTCATACCAAGTCAATAGGTATATACTGTTAACCTCCTCATATAATAATTGAACAAGGAAAATACATTTTAAATATATCTGCTTTAATAGTTTTAAAGCCTTTTTAATATTGAATTTTATTATACCTCAGTAAGTTTTTACTATGTAAAACTTTTTTTCCGTAAAGTAACTGTTCCATTGCTTTGTTGGAAGCACTATTACCCGGGGTAATAGTTTTTGAACTATTACTCCGGGCAATAGTTTTTCTCGCATACAAATTTTATTGGACAACGTCAGTTTTTGGATGTAACGTCATGATAGTGGGCGTGTCAATGGTTTCGATTTTGTCAATTACTGTAAGTAAACACAGGTTTTTCGACATTTCTGAGACATTTGATTGCAATTTTCTGTATAATAAAACAGTTATTGAACAGCTGTTTCGGAATATATCAATTCTTTTAGTCCCGCGACATATTGATTATTTCCCTCCGCTAACGCGTCGGGAAAAAAGTCAATGTCTCGGAACTAATTAAATTCCTATACCCCTCAACACTGTTCGATAATTGTATAATATGACGAATATACAAACTTGGATATCATAAATGTAGTCTACCATCATGATATTTATATTTGAAGTATCCCTTGATCTTTAGGGATTGTAAAATAAAAATAAGCACTTTCAAAACATAATTTACAGATCATTACAGGAACATTTTTTTATATTTGGATATTTTTTCTCCTTTTTGCATTTCCTGCGAATCACTCAAAAATGTTTGCTCACAATGGCGACCGTCGTCAAAAGTGTACGAATTTGACGTCAAAACTTTCAATAAAACATCCAAAAATATTTTAAAAATGTCCATCGGTAGATGCGTGTATCGTAATGTTACTTTTAAAAATAAATTTCGAGTTATCGCGATTTTGTTGACTTAATCGTTTGCTCAGCAACAATTGCAAATCTGAGAAAAGATGTGAAAAAAGTAATCGTACGATTGAGTGGCAGAAATTTGCTGGCAATCTAGGGTTTATAGTACAACTAATCGCTGAATTCAAATACAGGAAATAAACAACGCATGGCCAAACTATGCAGTAAATCACGAGTGCGCGCAGCGCACGATTTTTTTTACAGCTGTAGTTCGGTCACCATTTAGCAAAAAAAAAATTAAATACAACGGACGATTTGATATTTCTCCGCGGCAATTGTGACGTCACTTCCTAGAGTGAAATATTAGCTGTTCTTTTCACATGTGATTTATCAGATTTCCTTTCACCCTGATACTATGGTAAATCACCGGTTACAATATAATAATTATAGTATAACTAATCTTGAAATGCGAATACCTAAAAAATCTACAAGAGTTACCGAACAACACATTAATTCACGAGTGCGCGTAGCGCATGAGTGAATTATTAGTGTTTTTCGGTCACTAGTTGTAGATCTTTGGTACTCGAATATCGAGTTATTCTTTTTAATACATTGACATAGTCTGTGTATTCGTAAAATGTAACGTGAAAATACAAAGGATTATGTTTTTATGCGAGTACGCGACGACGTTTGTATAGCAGCATCGTTGGCGACGGCTATTGTTACGTCACTTCCTGGAGTGAAATATGACTTTCGATTTCGACCAAATGGGAATGTAAGCATTGTAAGTACAAAGCACTTTTTATTATGTCAGTTTCATTTTTTCATATTTTTGTGTTTTAGTGCTTGGCTTGTTGAATCTAGAGGTTAAAATTTTATTATATTATTCTGGCCACTGACCAAGGATGTAGGGGAGGGTTGAGTACTCACAAACATGTTTAACCCCACCATGTTGTATAAATGTCTGTCCTTAGGCAAGACCATGCATTTTCAGTGGTTGTATTGCATCTTCTTTGTTGTTTCTATGTGAATTGTTTTGTTTATTTTGGGATTTGTGGTGATTATTATTTAATGTTTGACATTTATTTCAGGGCCAGGTAATGACATACATGTGTGTTGGGCTGTTGCTCAATGTTGAAGGCCACATCATTGGCGACCACTAGATGATATAGTTTTTCAAGATGTTCTTTAAATCGGGATAAAGTCTCAATGACGCATACCCAATATCCTTCCTTTTTCATATTTTAATTAGATTGTTTTCATATCGGGCGAAGCCCGACTAAGTGTAGAATATGGGTCTCAAATCCAGATATCAAGTAGACTGTAGTTTCAAACCGGAAGTAGCATTTGTTTATGTTTATTTTGTTCATTTTCTGCATAATTCAATAGCAATCAGTACAAATCAAACACACGACATATGTTTTTGCCACCCATTCCCGGAAGTCATATATCAGACGGAAGCACATGTTGGCTAGTAGCCGCATGAGGTGCTCACGCCGGAACTGCATCGAAACAGTTCCGCCTTTATACGCATGCGGGACGTCAAATCCTCACGGACGAAATCTCACCCGACAGCCGCATGAGGTGCTCACGCCGGAACTGCATCGAAATAGTTCCGCCTTTATACGCATGCGGGACGTCAAATCCTCACGGACGAAATCTCCTCACGCGACACCGGTATTTTCACCACACTCAATGTAATAATAAATATTTCTATCGTGCAAAATTTTTTAAAATGATATCGTACGAGAGGTATGGTTGAAAATATTTCCCGAAGTGGTCGACCTCGACAATTTATGAAACGTTCTGACAGACAGCTTTTACGGTCGTAAAAACGAATCAGAGGAAGCCTTTTAATGACATTAGAAACATATATAATGAAAAAGTTCCAGTAGAACTGAGTAGCAGAACTCAACTCTATGACCACACAAAGTCCAGACCTTAACATCATAGAAAATATATGACGATTCATTAAAGTACGAATACAAAGGAGACCAGCGGCCATCAAAACCAAACGGAACATGATAGATGCAGCAACTGAAATTTGGAAGTCAATCAGTTTGATGTATATCCGTATTCGACAAGTTTTGAGATCTAATGGCTCAATAACAGAGTACTGAGGCAGGTACTAGAAAATTTGTTTAACTGAAATCCTATAAATTTCCAAATATGACAGTGATTTTATAATTTCAAAATATGGTCACCATTGTGGGGAAACACTTTTGGCCTCTGAATGTATAATTAATGTTACCTATGTCCACGAGCAAAATGAAAAGACAAATGTTAATTTCTGTTTTCTGCTGTATCCTGAACATAATAGTAAAATATGGTGGAGAGGTATTTAAACACAAGTTACCCATGGCCAAGTTTCCTAAAGGACTGTCATGTACGAAAATTAAAGCGTTATAAAACTGTGTTTTTTTCTCATTTATATCGCTTAAGGAACATCCCAGCTTCAACAATCGGGGAAAAACTGAATCCATAAATAATATTAAATGGTAAAATAATATCCAAATCAAAGACGGGTTTCGTCAAAATCGTAACTTCCGGACCTGTTGCGAGCATTTTTTAATTAAATAAGCACCCCGCACATCCTCGCCATAAACGTTTTTCAGTGATATTAGTTTGATATCATTTCAAAATTTCATTTCAGCTTTAATTTTGTCTGGCGAAAGGGTGCACGGGTATGAAAATATAAAATTTGTTAGGACAAGCGCAACTATATCGGACGTTGCGCGTAATGTTGAGGATCTTTCTCAAGCATCTGTTGTGAAAGCTGGAGAGCTTGTTCAGGTCATGTACAGTCATTCTCCAGCATTCTGCTCCGTATAATAGAACAGATAGGACACAACTATTATAGATCTTCATTTTCGTTCTTTTACTGATGTTTGATGATTTCCATATGTTCCCAAGTTTTATAAACGCACATCTTGCTTTCCCTATTCTTGATCTTATGTCTCTATCTGCACCACCATCAGATGTTACGATGCTACCTAGGTATGTAAAAGATGACACGCTTTTCAGATGTGCTCCATTTACTGTAATGTCAGGAGGTACTCTGCAGTTTAGGGCCATCACCTCTGTTTTCTTTTTGTTGATGTTAAGGCCTATTGATGCTGCATTCTGATGCAGTTTTGTTGTCTTGTCCTGCATGTGGTTCTCAAGATGCGACAGCAAGGCGAGATCTCGGCATAGTCAAGATCCTCTAGATGTGTGAACAAGGTCCATCTTATACCTGTACTTCCATCATTTAGGTTGGATCTCATTATCCAATCAACTGCCATGATGAAGAGGATAGATGACATCACACACCCTTGTCTTACTCCAGATTTTATAAGGAAACTGGTGTCAGAAGAGTTTCCAACAGAGCACTTGAAATCTGAGTAAAACATTTGGATAGTTGGACTATTTTTATTGGAATTCCGTAGTTTCTTAGAATTTTCCACAAGCTGTTTCTGTGTATGGAATCAAATGCTTTCTCAAAATCTATGAAATTTATGATTAGTTGCCTTTGCCATTCTGTACACTGTTCTATGATGTTTCGAAGAATAAAAATTTGATCACAGCAGCTCTTTCCCTTTCTGAAACCAGCTTGTTCTTTCCTGAGTTGTTTGTCTACAGCAGTCTTTATTCTGTCAATTAATATTTTACTGAATATTTTGCTGGATATTGATAGTAAGGTAATTCCTCGCCAGTTGTTGCAGTTGGACAGATCACCTTTTTTCGGTAGCTTGATGATATTTCCTTCAGTCCGTGATCTTGGGATGGTGTGACTTTGCCAAATATTTTGAAATAGTGGAAGTAACAGATCAGCAGACATTGATGGATTTGTTTTGAAAACTTCTGCTGGTAGTTGGTCTTTTCCTGGTGCTTTGTTGTTCTTTAGACTTGTAATTGCTGTTAGTATTTCTTGCTTTGTTGGTGGTTCGATGTTTATATCGAAGTCAACTTCTGCTTCAATTATGTCATGTGCTGTTTCTGGATTAGGTCTATTCAATACTTCTTTAAAGTGTTCTGCCCATCTTTCCCCTTGTTCCTTTTCTGATGTTAACAGTTTGCCTTGCTTGTTTCTTACAGGTATATTGACATTGTTTTTCTTTCCGCATAGTTTCTTAGTTATTTGATAGACATCACCCATTCGTTGATATGAAGCTGCTTTTCTGCTTCTTTAGCCATAGACTCAACAAAACTCTGCCGATCTTTCTTCGTGGCTTTCTTTATCTCTTTGTTTCTCTCAGAATACTCTGCCCTCAGTCTGTCTTTAAGCCTTTCTGAGTGAGTGTTACTTATCTTATTTTTTACTTCTTTTCTCTTATCTATCAATTTCCATGTTGATGGTGTGATCCACTCTTTGTGTACTTGGCGTCTGAATCCCAAGACCTTCTCGCTTGTTTTGCTGTACAGTTCTTCTACCTGATTCCAGCATTCCTGTACTGATTCTTGGTCATCTCCATTGCTATTTTCTAATAGTTGGAATCGGTTTCGTAGTTCTACATTAAATTCACTGTTGGTTTTTCTATCTTTCAGGTTACCAATGTCAAACCTCTTCACTGTGTTTGGAGTTGATGCTTTTTGTAGTTTCCATCTTATGTAAGCTGAGACAAGATGATGGTCACTTCCGACATCGGCACCTCGCCTTACTCTGACATCCTGGAGAGACCTTCTCCACTTTCCGTTAATCAAAAGATGGTCAATTTGATTTGACACTCTACCTCCAGGTGATACCCATGTAAGTTTATGTATGTCTTTGTGAGGAAAAAGTGTACCTCCAATGACTAGGTTGTTCATGCCACAAAATTCAACAAGGTGTTCTCCATTTTCATTTATATTGCCACATCCATGCTTTCCCATAACTCTCTCGATTCCGTTGTTATTTCTGCCTACTTTTGCATTGAAATCCCCCATGATGATAGTGAGGTCATGTTTTGGCGTCTTCTCTACTTCTGCTTGTAACATTTCATAAAATTGCAATTTAACTTCATCTTCTGCTTCGTTAGTCGGTGAGTAGACCTGTATGATGGTTATTTTAACAGGCTTGGTGTTCAATCTTACTCTAATAATTCTTTCGTTGATTGGATGGTACTCTATGATTGCCTTTACAGCTTGTTTGCTGAAAATGATGGCCACTCCTTCTTGATGTTTATCATCATTTCTGCTGAGTAAATGATAGTTTCTCCAGTGCTTGTTATGTTCTTTCCAAAACCAGTCCATGTGCATTCACTGATACCTAGTATGTGCAGCTTGTTGTCCTTCATTTCCCGTATTACTTGGGCTTGCTTTCCTGTCTCATACATAGTACGAACATTCCAGAAGCCTAATCTGAGTTTTGTTCTCGTAATCAGAATACTTTTCGTGAGATCAGTTTCCGGCTGGCTTTCACTGTTCTCAGTCATACTTACAAAATTCTGCGGGTATTCCGATGCATTGAGAACATTGGAGTTTCTTTTAGTCCTTGCTTCCGTAATCAATATTTTTTTACGAGAAGGAGAGATTACCCCCTTGCTCAACCTCCAAACCTGGTGGACCGGGGAATTTGTGTATGGTTTCCTTCACTAGATAGTTGCCTACCCGGGCTTACGAACTCTATCTGTCCGTTGATTTGATTTCAGAGTTTTCGTCTCTTAGAAAAGTTGCCTTAGCCTGGCTGTGACTCTCTTCTAGCCTTGTTTTCTGTCTGGGTTTCTCCCATAGCCTTTCGCTTTCCCAATCTTTCCACAAGGCAGTGGAGCTATTTGACCCATAGCTGGGGTAAGGTTGATGAGTGCTAGGGCATATCCACACGGCGGTGGGCCTACACACTGCATCTCTGGGGTCCTTACTACTCCGAGATCTTCTTCAAATTAGCCTGGGATGCTAGACCCCAGTTACCGTGCATCGCCACGAGGAGGCATTGAAGAAGTCTTGGTAGTGTAGAGGCTATGTACTGGCAGGGCAAGATTTACGCATTCTACTTCCCTTTCACCTACAAGTAGACTAGCCAGCGACAACAGAGATCTAGAGACGTTCGATCTCTACCGTACTAGACGCATATCACTACCCTGTGGTGTCAACACCACCAACGTAAAGTACATAATGACACGTAATAAAGGGTTATGGTGAAAGTTTTTTTTTTTCATTTTTTAAACCCCTGATTTGATTTTTATCTGAGTAATTTTAATTACATGTAAAGAATTTTGTTCTCGGCGATTAACAGGTTGTGTTTTTCAGGTAATTATAACTAATTAACGATTTGACATGTATATTGTACCTTGACTGTCCGGATGTTTATTGTTCCAACCTTTAATTAAGGTACACAGGTACATTGTATGTATACAGGTAAACCGTTTGCTGACCAAAAACAGCGTGATTTTATTTTAACGCTACATTTTTTATAGTTAATGCAGCATTTTAATAAAGGTGTGTGTGTGTAAGGGGGGATCACAAAGAATGCAGAGATGAAATATAATTTCAAATGTCAGATAAGTAACATTTTAATTTATTTTAAATTAATAATTCTTTTTTTTTGTATTTATATATTGTAAACATTTGACATATTATATAATTAATTCTATTTACTCGTATGAACGATATTTACTTTGTTGTGACAATTAAGGTAGAAGCTGATTGGGGTGGGCGCCATCTTGAATAATTTCACAACAATCGTAAAAGAATAACACATTTCAACCTTAATTGGAAGCAAGAAAAATGGGACACAAATAATTGGTCTTCATGGTGATATTCTATCATATATTAACTTTATTTTATGGAGTTGGATGGTATGAAATCATCAAAATTATTTTTTGAAAATAAGTCCTTATTTTTCGCCATCTTGGAAAAATACATTAAATATTGAAAATTGACGATTTTCAAATCAAATTGGAAGTAATTTCTTCAACATCAAAACTGTCATAGGAACAATAAATTTTAAGAACTATGAATATAGATATTGGAAGTAGGTCCAACTATTTTTTAAACCTTACAAAAGTGAAATATTTTGCGTAGAACAGGACAGGATCAGTAGTTTTATCGTAATATTCCATTATCGTCTATGGCAAATGATCGAGAAATTAGGCCTTGCATTAAAATAAAATTGGAAGAGACTTCCGATTAATTTAAACTGATAAAAAATATACCAAACAAAGCAGAAATAAATGAAGTTTATCAAACTAGGCCCAACTTTATTTAAAAAACAATATTTAATACACAAATCAACGTTAATTCCAACTTTCCCATTACTTCAATGCTAAATTATTGTCACTACGATAACGAGTGGTTTGGTCACGTGATTACTGGTCAAGCCCGGGAAAGATGGATATGAATTGGGTATAGTTCGTCTTTGCCAATTAAACGCGAATAACGTATAATTATTGTATAAGACACAAAGTAAGTTAGATAATTTCGATGTTTGCCACTCAAAATTAGTTTGAACTTGTTCAGGCACGATTTTACAAATTAAAATCTAAATATTAAATATTATTATAAAAGTCAGCCACCGGTTTCGATTTAGTCAATTTGTCACCTTGACCCATTGACAGCTACTAATTGAAGAAAATTGGATATTGAATTTATTATATATAAACCAAAAAGGGTATAATTACTAAACATATCCTAAAGAAACTAAATAAGCTAAAAATGTTGATAGGTTGCTGATCTTGTTTTCGAGATATAAGACATTAAAAAATTGTGGGGAAATGCTTTCTCTGACTTTTATACCTTTATTTAGCATTAGCCTGATTTGTGTTTCAAAAACTATGCAAAAATAATAAAATTTAATTATTCTGAATTAAATTTGGTTATTGTCATTTTGGATTCGTTGGTTAAAAATGAAGAGTTACTTTGTTCAGGTTTAATAAAACTATGTATGTATTACGTGCCTTATTATGCTTTTGATATGCTAATTAGTACATTTTACACTTAACTTTCTCCGTGCAATTTGTGACACGTTAGTTTGTCAGTTTGTCAACGACTACCATAGAGTTCAAAGCAAAATAAAAAATAAAAAATTGATTTGTTGAGCAGTTTAAAGATAAGTTTTATATTTATATGAATTCATTTAATTTTAAATACATGTTTATAATATTCTAAAAGTTCTGTATGAGTTTCCTGTATTTTGTTTTTAAATATTATTGTAAGGAGTTGAAGGTTGATATTATTTCATTCCTTTTTGTCGGACAGTTTTAATTTCTTTCCCTTTACTTTACATTACAGTTCGGTACTACATGTATACAATTTTGAAAGGTGTGTTCCCTGAATGACTACTATCCTAAAAAAACATCTAATTAGACAGGAGATTAAGAGGTCCTCTAAAGGGGCAAATATATATTTACCTTTACATGTATTTATCTATTACTATGGAATGATAAATAGCATAATACACATATTAAATAAATTGTAATGTATTTGGTTTATTAATAAGTTAAATTAAATAAAATGCTCCGCTGGGCGCAGCTTGATACGACCGCAGAGGTCGAACCCTGAACAGTTGTATCAAAGAACCCCAATAATTCAATTTTTAATGAAATCAAACAAAGTTTCATTTTAACCGTTAAGGACCTCAATGTGGATAAATTTAAACACAAGGCCTAAAATCCAAAAATCTAATACACAGTTAGATTCAAGATATCAAAGAACCCCATATATTCAATTTTTGTTAAAATCAAACAAAGAGTGATTTTGGACCCTGATTTGTACCAACTTAATACTGGGCCCATAATCAAAAATCTAAATACATGTTTAGATTCAGCATATCAAAGAACCCAAAGTCTGGACCCCGATTTGGACCAACTTGAAAACTGGGCCCATAATCAAAAAACTAAGTACATGTTTAGATTCAGCATATCAAAGAACCCCAAGAATTCAATTTTTGTTAAAATCAAACTAAGTTTAATTTTGGACCTTAATGTAGACCAATTTGAAAACGGGACCAAAAATTAAGAATCTAAATACACGGTTAGATTCGGCATATCAAAGAACCCCAATAGTTCAATTTCTGATGATTCAATTTTTGATGAAATCAAATAAAGTTCAATTTTGGACCCTTTAAACCTCAATGTGGACCAATTTGATAACCGGGCCCAAATATCAATTTCTTTTTTTTGCGCAATACTGTGCAATTGAAGATTTCTTGCCATTGTGCAATACTGTGCAACTGAAGATTTCTTGCTATTGCACAATACTATGCAATTGGAAATTTCTTGCTATTGCGCAATACTTATTATAATAATTTACACATCCTGTTTGGTGTGTATCTCTTGCCTTATCATTATTATTTGCTTTTATATATAAATCAGAAATTTAATAATAAAGTTTTTGGCAAATTTCCAATATACATAATTTAAAAGCAGTTTAGGTGAGATAAACAAAAAACTTCATCAGCAACATTTTAATTTTTATATTTGCAAATTTCAAATGAAATTAATTAAACTAAAGTTATTGACAAATTTCAAATTGAATTTATTAATAATAAAGTTTTTGGCAAATTTCCAATATAAATAATTTAAAAGCAGTTTAGGTGAGATATTCAAATGAGTTTCAATTACCAACCTTACACTGCTTTTTAAATTATTTTTTGTACTTAAGTAATTGTCCATTAACCTGAAATCTAAATACATGGTTAGATTCAGCATATCGAAGAACCCCATATATTCAATTTTTGTTGAAATCAAACAAAGTTTAATTTTGGACCCCGATTTGGACCAACTTGAAAACTGGGCCCATAATAAAAAAACTAAGTACATGTTTAGATTCAGCATATCAAAGAACCAAAAGAATTCAATTTTTGTTAAAATCAAACTAAGTTTAATTTTGGACCCTTTGGACCTTATTGTAGACCAATTTGAAAACGGAACCAAAAATTAAGAATCTAAATACACGGTTAGATTCGGCATATCAAAGAACCCCAATAGTTCAATTTTCGATGAAATCAAACAAAGTTTAATTTTGGACCCCGATTTGGACCAACTTGAAAACTGGGCCCATAATAAAAAAACTAAGTACATGTTTAGATTCAGCATATCAAAGAACCCAAAGAATTCAATTTTTGTTAAAATCAAACTAAGTTTAATTTTGGACCCTTTGGACCTTATTGTAGACCAATTTGAAAACGGAACCAAAAATTAAGAATCTAAATACACGGTTAGATTCGGCATATCAAAGAACCCCAATAGTTCAATTTTCGATGAAATCAAACAAAGTTGAATTTTGGACCCTTTTGGCCCCTAATTCCTAAACTGTTGGGACCAAAACTCCCAAAATCATTCCCAACCTTCCTTTTGTGGTCATAAACCTTGTGTTTAAATTTCATAGATTTCTATTTACTTATACTAAAGTTATTGTGCAAAAACCAAGAAAAATGCTTATTTGGGCCCTTTTTTAGCCCCTAATTCCTAAACTGTTGGGACCAAAACTCCCCAAAACAATCCCAACCTTTCTTTTGTGGTCATAAACCTTGTGTTTAATTTCATAGATTTCTATTAACTTATACTAAAGTTATAGTGCGAAAACCAAATGTCTTTGGACGACGCCGGACGACGACGACGACGACGATGACGCCAACGTCATACCAATATACGACCGCAAAAATTTTGCGGTCGTATAAAAATTGAGAATATGAAATATAAAAGGCTAATATATAAAGGATTATATAATATAATTTTTTCTCATTAATTTCTAATAAAATGCTCCGCTGGGCGCAGCTAGATACGACCGCAGATGTCGAACCCTGAATAGTTGGGGCAATTATGAACACAACATTCAAGCTTGATACAATACTGAATTTGGATTGTGAATAAATATTTGACACAGCATAGGTTTCTGACACAGAATGAATGTTGTCTAAGAACTTAAAATTTTTTAATTTACCTATTCAAACCATATCAGTATTATTTGTTTTTATATATAAATCAGAAATAACCAATTTAAAATTTAAAATTGGGCACACATCAATTTCTTGCTATTGCGCAATACTGTGCAATTGAAGATTTCTTGCTATTGTGCAATACTGTGCAATTGAAAATTTCTTGAAATACTTGACACATAATAGGTTTCTGACACAGAATAACTGAAATCAAAGAACTTAGAATTGGTCATATGATTTCAATTTATATTCAATTTTTTGCTTCTTGTGCAATACAATATGCTGTAGAGAATTGCCCCCCCCCCCCCCAAAAAAAAAAATTACCCCTTTTTTTAGCTTTTGTGCAATACACTATGAAGTTGCACATTGACCCCCCCCTCCCAAAAAAAACCCAAAAAAACAATAAAATCAAAACTCCCAAAATCAATCCCAACCTTCCTTTTGTGGTCATAAACCTTGTGTTTAAATTTCATAGATTTCTATTAACTTATACTAAAGTTATAGTGCGAAAACCAAATGTCTTCGGACGACGACGCCGACGACGGACGACGACGACGAGGAGGAGGACGACGACGACGCCAACGTCATACCAATATACGACCGCAAAAATTTTGCGGTCGTATAAAAATTATTATTAAATAAATTACTGTAATTATTTTTTTATTAATATTTTTATTTTAATAATCATTATACTTGACAGCAATAATTAATTATGAGAACAGTTCACACTAAAAGTGCCATAAGTTAGTGATCCCACATCAAATCAGTGTATAGAGTAAACCGAAAAAAAGACGATGTGAAAGTTTTCTGGAGATGTACCATACGAAACTATCATGCTGCACTACCACTTCCAATAACATTCCAGTTGGTTTTGGAAAACATCCACACAACCATCCAGCAGATCATACAGGAGTAGTTGCTAAAAGTCTAATTAACCAGGTGGCCAAAAGATGTTCAGAGGAAGTTAGACCAATTCCTCCCATCTTTACAGAGGAACTCAACAGACTACCAGCAGAGAGGTTGTTAAAAGACTACCAACTTTCAACACAGTATATACAGACATCCATAATTCTATTGAAATAAACCTTATTCAATGAGTAGCAGGCGGCACAGTCCGACCACTAGCCAAGAAGTATGCCACCATTGGTCTTAGATTATCAACATTAAAGACAAGATACCTAACAGGAACCACAGACATGACGACCTATGCTGACTCAGCCTCAGAGTTACTTCACTTAGCTTAAATTAAATAATTTTTCTAAGTAAAATATTAGTATAATATTGAAAATAATTCAATTTTAAATTTATAAAGTTTTAAATAATACATGTATTTAATGTGTTTAAAATTTAATTTGTAACAATGTAATAAATATGCTTTTAATAAAAAAAAATATTAACCTCTATATCTTATTTATTCCTTTTTTACAATCAAAAACCTCACCAGGTAATTTTGAAGTAAACAGACAATTTCCCTTAAGGGGACCTCCTAATCCCTTGTCTAATTAAATGTTTTATTAGGGTAGTAGTCGTTCGGGGAATAAACCTTTTGAAATTTTTAAAGGATGTCATTTGTTTTATTTTTTAATAAGTACTGAGTATAATTGCAAGTTTCTTAAATAATACCAGTCATGTTTTTGTTCAAATTTCTCTTTTATTCATTTAATTTCTTAATTATCTTTTGTTTCTTGTGAGTGAAATATTAAAGGTAAATATAAGGAGTAACCAATAAAGGAATTCGTGTATTCAAATTTGTTTTGTTTGAGTTTATGATATTTTATAGTTATAAAGAATAACATATTCTTATGTAATTAAATTTGTTAAGTTAACTCTTAATCTATCAATTTATTTAGAACAATAGGCGTTATAATAATTAAGACATTTGTGTGAAATATTTCACAGCAACTTTCAAGATGAAAAACAGCAATAAAGCGCTGTTCCTTTGCGTTAAACCTTGTCTTGTATATGTTCTGATTTTGTGTGAAGGCCATGTAAACTATATCCTTTCTTACACATTCAATGCGAAATCTTTCGAATTTCATTCCCAAATACAGTATGAACCTTTAAGTATATATAAGTAATTTGTGAAAATAATAAATTCAATTGGACGAAATTAACAATAGTTTTTGCTGATGTCTAATTAATTTTAATTTTTACTATGCCTAAATGAAGAGGAAGACGTGTGTTGCCTCAGCAGAATGCTGCAAGGGGTAGGCGTAGAGTTGGGCGACACAGAGATGCAGGGGCCAAGGAACAGGACCAACAGGTGGCCCCATGATTTCACCACAAGCAGCCCCGATGATTCCACCACAGCCAGCCCAGATGATTCTGCTACAGCCAGCCCCAATGATTCCACCACAGGCAGCCCCGATGATTCCACAAAAGGCAGCCCCGATGATTCCTCAACCTCCTCAGCCTGTAGAAATTTGGAATTTAGATTATATAGACTTAGCACAATTACTTTATAGAAATTCTGTAAGTAATATTGACAAGCCGAAAAAGGTTACTTGTATTGAGAAGTGCACAGAAGGTTTTCTGAATTATATAAAAAATTTATTGAAACTTTTTCCAAAGTTAGCAAATGATTTATTAAGTTACATGTCACTAATAAGAAGTACCATAGTCCGGCATCAGATGTTGCTTTTGAAAAAACTGTATCGATATGATCAGCAGTTTCGGCTAAGAATGGCCGGAGATCATAAGGGATATTGCAATTGGTATTCAGGAAACAAAATCACCAAGTATAACACTGGCTACTTATTCTCTTAATAGACCATGTTATTATTATAATTGTAAATCGTATTGTACACGATTTAATTGTATTTTCATGCACTCTTGTATTAGGTGTTACAGTAGCAATTATCGTATTTCCCTATGGCTATATCGACCTGCTGAGGCCTTCAGAATTTCCCGTATTTCGGCACTGTGACGTCATAAAGAGTTGACCCGACCCTAATATGAGCTGACCCGAATATATCAGCGACGTCATAATGTTTGACCCAACATTGACCCGAATATATCAGGAAAACATCCGGTTATAGGCGGATGGCCATTGAAAAGTAAGAAATTCCATTAAGATTGCTAGTTAACAATACGATAAATTTATCATCAAGTTTTCTTCAAACAAATATTGTAAAATATAAGCCGCTCGACACAATATGAAGCTTTTTGGCTCGTTCGCTACGCTCACTCGCCGAAAAAGCTCCACATTGTGTCTCGCGGCTGATATTTTACGTTTGCAGAAAACCTGATAATATGTACATATCACCCTTTAATTCATTGTCTTCAGGCTCAGTTGGCATTTAATTATTGAGCGCCTGCGGCATACCCGCAAAGGAGTGATACTTTAATTAGGTATCCACAGAATGTTAGATTTCCAAATCCTGCTAGCTCAGTGATTAGGTATCAGAATTATATCAAACCAAATATATATCAAAATGTTCGCGCTAGAACTTATAATTACAGATTTCTAGGTCAACAAGTACACTTCCCAAGATTTAATTATCGTTAATTTTATTTGCAGCTTATCAGAGGCAGTTTGATATATGGAGTCTAGTTTATACCCCAATTAAATTGAATGCATTAGCGGAAATGTTATGGAATATCCTGATTACGAATCACCTCATAATTTATATAACGGGTTTAGATTTGGTTTTCATACTTATTATACAGGCCTAGAGTACCATATGAAACAAAAAAAATTGATATCGGTTTTTGAAAATCCGGAATTAGGTTTAGAAAAAGTTATGATTGAAGTACAACATGGCAGGTCCTTTTAGGTTTAAACCAATTGTTAATTTACGTGTTTCACCAATTGGTATTGTTCCTAAAAAGACGGGGGTGGTTTCGTTTAAGGTAAGGTTTGCGCTCTCCCTGGATTTTTATCATTAAAATATTGTAGTTAAGTGACATATTATTTGTTCATTGGGGGAACCTCACTTATTTCGTGGCATTTTTCAGAAAATCGCCCGTCCAGTTTTTTAGGAAGAAGAGCTCAAAATTTCGAGTTTTGGTAGTTTTGTCACAATGTATTTATTTTACTATTTTCAAGGAATTATTAATGTAAGTATCAAAACTATTCAATTTATGATGAAAATTGTAACAAGAGAGCTGTCTGAGTGACGTTCTATTGCCGGCGACATTTTGAAGTTTTAAATAACTGTATATTGTTAACTGCTTTGAAAAATACAATTTAATTACTTTGTTCTTAACTCTCTATTCCAAAACTTTGAAAATACAAAAATGTGTATCTCAAAACTTCTAATAAAACAGTTATTGAATGTGTAGCCAGGCAATAGACAAGAAAATTTTTTCCGTCGTTACTAAGAACAGCTCAAGTGTTTTATTGCCCTTTAGCCGTTGGCTTTGAGCAAAAGAACACTAAGCTGTTCCCAGTACCTTGGGGAAAATATTATGGTCTATTGCCTGACTACTGTACACAATAAATAACTGTATAATAAAACATGCCTCATGCATGGCATGTGTGATTTTTTTTTTTATGAAAAATACTAAATCGAAATAAGAAAAAAAAACCAAAATATGAATGTAATAGGCTCTGACCTGCATGAAGTAACCCTTCCCTCGGCTAACCATATCCCTACTAAATCATTGCTCTACAGTACAAAAGTGGGCCCTGAAGTAGACGAAGACCAGAAAATCAATGGTCATTTTTACTGTACTAATGAAGTCAAAATACACGTAGCTAATAAAAATCTGTTAGAAGTTAGATTTTCAATTCGTGGATAGATCAGGTTTTATGTGGGGATGACCTCCATAAGTTCGTTGTTCGAATCTTGTAACAAGTTGCGACTCTGATAAGGATTTGTCCATTGTGTCCTCACAATTTCTGGGCATGCTAAAGACGATCAGTTACTGAAATATCTAATAATTCAAAGCATCGGCAATGATGAAGTCGTCCATAAACATGAAAATTTGTCGTTTGAAAAAATATTCTCCCAATTCAAGGACGTTGATCAATATTCAACACATACGCGCTTCGGCAGTTGCGTAAACTTTTTAGTTATAACTGTTTCTGGAAAAAAACTGCTTGAATTGACATTGATATAGTTCCCAAATGCATTCCAAGCAACAGAGCAATGTTTTGATTTTTAATCGTTAAACTTTTGATTATATTGACTACTACGAAGTGTTGACATTTTGTCAGACGATAATTTTACGCAACGCGCTTTTTTGACGCTGATAAAATTAACCGGATTAAACGCTCAGAACTTTATGGAACTTTTCAATTCGAGTTATCTCCCAGTGAACGCAAACATTACCTTAATCACACACTTGTCACCCCTACGAAATCACAGTGTAAATGTGATTTTATTGATGATATATATATTCAGTTCAGTATTCATCGTTTGATAATGCCGTTCGAATGATAAAAAAGTTAGGGGTGAAAGCAGAAGTTGCCAAAATGGATGTAAAGTGAGCTTTTAGATTATTACCTATGTATCCGGGGAATTTGATTTATTAAGTTTTAAGTTTAAATTGGGTGGTTATAAAAGATTCTGGTTTAAATGATGTTGATGATTTTCAGTTTGCCGGGAAACATAAATCGGGAAATTGTCTTCGGTTGATGAATACTTTTTCTGAGGTATGCACTAAACTTGGTGTACCAATTGCACAATAAAATGCTCCGCTGGGCGCAGCTAGATACGACCGCAGATGTCGAACCCTGAATAGTTGGGGCAATTATGAACACAACATTCAAGCTTGATACAATACTGAATTTGGATTGTGAATAAATATTTGACACAGCATAGGTTTCTGACACAGAATGAATGTTGTCTAAGAACTTAAAATTTTAATTTACCTATTCAAACCATATCAGTATTATTTGTTTTTATATATAAATCAGAAATAACCAATTTAAAATTTAAAATTGGGCACACATATCAATTTCTTGCTATTGCGCAATACTGTGCAATTGAAAATTTCTTCAAATATTTGACAAATAATAGGTTTCTGACACAGAATAATTGAAATCAAAGAACTTAGAATTGGTCATATGATTTGAATTTATATTCAATTTTTTGCTTCTTGTGCAATACAATATGCTGTGGAGAATTGCCTCCCCCCCAAAAAAATAATAATTTACCCCTTTTTTTAGCTTTTGTGCAATACACTATGAAGTTGCACATTGACCCCCCCTCCCAAAAAAACAAAAAACAATAAAATTTATTGTAACCCCCCCTTTTTTTGCTAAAAAAATTTGAAATTTTCTTTTTAATTTATGAAATATGAAATGAGAAAAAAATTACCCCCTCCCCAATTTCTCATTAACCCCCCTCTAAATTTTGTTTTCAACCCCCCCCCCCATTTATTTATACTTTGCAACCATAACAGCCCATTTAAAAATACCATAACATATTAAAATAGAAAATGACATCATAGTCATGGAATTTGTTAATAATAAGGTTTTGATAACAGGGCACACATATCAATTTCTTGCTATTGCACAATACTGTGCAATTGAAAATTTCTTCAAATATTTGACACATAATAGGTTTCTGACACAGAATAACTGATATCAAAGAACTTAGAATTGGTCATATGATTTGAATTTATATTCAATTTTTTGCTTCTTGAGCAATACAATATGCTGTGGAGAATTGCCCCCCCCCCAAAAAAAAAAATGATTTACCCCTTTTTTAGCTTTAATTTTGGACCCCGATTTGGGCCCATAATAAAAAAACTAAGTACATGTTTAGATTCAGCATATCAAAGAACCCCAAGAATTCAATTTTTGTTAAAATCAAACTAAGTTTAATTTTGGACCTTAATGTAGACCAATCTGAAAAAGGGACCAAAAATTAAGAATCTAAATGCACGGTTCGATTCGGCATATCAAAGAACCCCAATAGTTCAATTTTCGATGAAATCAAACAAAGTTTAATTTTGGACCCCGATTTGGACCAACTTGAAAACTGGGCCCATAATAAAAAAACTAAGTACATGTTTATATTCAGCATATCAAAGAACCCCAAGAATTCAATTTTTGTTAAAATTAAACTAAGTTTAATTTTGGACCCTTTGGACCTTAATGTAGACCAATTTGAAAACGGGACCAAAAATTAAGAATCTAAATGCACGGTTATATTCGGCATATCGAAGAACCCCAATAGTTCAATTTTCGATGAAATCAAACAAAGTTTAATTTTGGACCCCGATTTGGACCAACTTGAAAACTGGGCCCATAATAAAAAAACTAAGTACATGTTTAGATTCAGCATATCAAAGAACCCAAAGAATTCAATTTTTGTTAAAATCAAACTAAGTTTAATTTTGGACCCTTTGGACCTTAATGTAGAAGAATTTGAAAACGGGACAAAAAATTAAGAATCTAAATGCACGGTTAGATTCTGCATATCAAAGAACCCCAATAGTTCAATTTTCGATGCAATCAAACAAAGTTTAATTTTGGACCCTTTTGGTCCCTAATTCCTAAAGTGTTGGGACCAAAACTCCAAAACTCAATCCCAACCTTCCTTTTGTGGTCATAAACCTTGTGTTTAAATTTCATAGATTTCTATTTACTTATACTAAAGTTATTGTGCAAAAACCAAGAAAAATGCTTATTTGGGCCCTTTTTTTGCCCCTTATTCCTAAACTAATGGGACCAAAACTCCCAAAACCAATCCCAACCTTCCTTTTGTGGTCATAAACCTTGTGTTTAAATTTCATAGATTTCTATTTACTTATACTAGAGTTATTGTGCGAAAACCAAGAAAAATGCTTATTATGCCCTTTTTTGGCCCCTGATTCTAAAACTGTTGGGACCAAAACTCCCAAAATCAATCCCAACCTTCCTTTTGTGATTATAAACGTTGTGTTTAAATTTAATAGATTTCTATTATCTTATACTAAAGTTATAGTGCGAAAACCAAATGTCTTCGGACGACGACGCAGACGACGGACGACGAGGCAGACGACGACGACGACGACGACGACGACGCCAACGTCATACCAATATACGACCGCAAAAATTTTGCGGTCGTATAAAAACAGAGGGTCCAGGTACTAAAATTAGTTATTTAGACTTAACGATCGATACTGACAAGATGCAGATTTTAATTCCTGATGAAAAAATTAAGGAAGTAATTGCTTTGGTGAATAAAGCAAGTTCCAAAAAGAAAATAACTTTGAGGCAACTTCAATCTATGTGCGGTTATTTGTCGTTTTTGGGTTGGTCTATTTATGATGTTTTAAAAGATATTACTTATTTAGAAATGATACCCATTTCACTTTCGATTTATTTATGGGGAAATCTCTGGCATGGAAAGAAAATCTTGTTTCATTCTGATAATGAGGCGGTTGTGAAAAATTCTAAATTATTGTTCTTCGAGATCTGCAAGAGTTATGGTCCTTGTTATACATACGGTGTATTGATCAATGCTGGAAAATGTTCATGTTAAAGCGATTTTTATTCCTGGTGTCATGAACAATTTAGCTGATCTAATTTCTCGTAAACAATTTTAGAAATTCAAGGTGCTGCCACCATCAGCAGATGTTTATCCTACACCGGTTCCGGTGAGTTTTGGCAACTCTTAGATCCCAATTTTTGATATAATAGAGGCGTCAAATTCCAACAATACCTGGCTTGCTTACCGGAATGCCATGGCTTCTTTTAAAACATTCAGACAAATGCATGGTTTAATTGATTCGTGGCCTAGTCCTGTTGATTATCTCGTAAATTATATAGCTTATATGTTTAAAGAGAGTTATTTCCCTTCAACAGTAAAGACGTATCTTTCTCGGATATGGTTTAATATGAAAATTCAAGGACTTTTAGACACAGCAAATTGTTTTGTTATTTAAAAAATGATTGAAGGTATGCAACGGTTAGATAAAAGATCTGACTGTCGTAAACCTAGGCAAAAAAATAATACATGTGTTTCCGCTAATGTGCTGAAAAAAATATGGTAGGTAGGTAAGCAATATTATTTTAATTTACAAACAGTTTTTAGCTGGTTAATACAAGGGAAACAGTCTGACTTAAACAGTGCTCGTTCAAAAATGGCATTAAAAGTGTTAGGGTAGGCACTACAAATTAGGGAAGGTTAGCAGAAACACGTGTATTTTTTGTTTGGTTTTTGGACCTATTACTTTAAATTTATTGAAAAGGTTGTTAGATGTATTGGATCTGATTCCTTCAACTGTTTACGAAAGTAAACTGTTTAAGCTACATTCACTATATCATTTTTTGCATTTTTTGAAAGTTGGGGGGTATGTGATAAATCATCCTGACTTTGATGATAAGCATATTTCTGATTTTATGCTGAATACTTGGAATTTCATCATCAGTGTTATGATTCTCTGTTCGTATAATATTGGCAAGATGATTAAAAATCTTCACATGTCCAGTCCATGTTGGCCATTTACGCTCGTCTGTGATCCACTTTGGCCCATGCATCCAAACTGTATACTCCTAAAACTGCGGTGCAGAAATACCGCCCGTCTGTAGGTCGGTTGATTCATATCGGTTTGTACATATTTCCATTTATAATTTCCTGTAATATCTATTATTTCACTAACACGTCTTTTTACAATTTAGTTTAAGGTTTCGATGACGTAAGCCAACGAAGAACTATTTGACTATCGCTCCAAAAAACTGGGGTCAACTAAAGTATCTGGAAAAATAGTTCCTTCAATGTGTATCCGTATAAATCAACGATTAGTAAATCGGCTGATTAATTCTATATTACCGAATATATCATTCGAATTCACCAATAGACAAAGTGTAGCTAGTCAAAAAGGTCGAAGTAGGGTCCACAAGGTCGACAAGATCAAAAGGATGACATGGTCGACATCTTTGACACGCAAATATTCAATTTCATCTTTCAAATTCATTTCATCTTGACGGGGGTTATCATTATAGCAACATTTCAAATTGTAGGGTTAGGGTTAGCGTTAGGGTAAGAGTTTGGATTACGGTTAAGGTTAGGTTAGGGTAAGGATTAGGATTAGGGTTAGGGTACCGGTTAGAGTTATTGTTAGGGTTAGGGTAAAGGTTGGAGTAAGAGTTTGGGTTAGGGTTAGATTAGGGGGAGTTAAGTTAAGTATTAGGGTTAGGGCTAGGTTAAGGGTTAGGGTTAAGTTTAGTGTAAGGGTTAGTGTTAGGGTTAGGGTCAGGGTCAGGGTTAGGGTCAGGGTTAGAGTTACGGTTAGGTTAAGGTTAAGGTTAGGGTTAGGGTTAGGGTTAGGTTTAAGGTTAGGTTAAGGTTAAGATTAGGGTAAGGGTTAGCGGTAGGGTTAAGCTTAGGTTAGTGTTAGGGCTAGGATTAGGTCTAGTGTTAGTGCTAGGATAAGGTCTAGTGTTAGGTCTAGGATTAGGGTTTGGGTTAGGGTTTGGGTTAGTTAGGTTTAGAGTTAAGGTAGGGTTAGGGTTAGGGTAAAGGTTAAGGTTAGGGTAAGGTAGGATTAGGGTTAGGGTTAGAGTAAGGGTTATGGCTAGGTTAAGGCTAAGATTAGGGTTTGGGTTAGGTTAGGATAAGGGTTAGGGTTAGGTTAAGTGTTAGGGCTAGAGTTAGGGTTACAGTTAAGGTTACAGTTATGGTACAGTTAAAGTTACGGTTATGGTTAGGTTTAGGATAAGGGTAAGGGTTAGGGTTTAGGGTTAGGGTTAGGGTAAGGGTTAGGGTTAGGTTAAGGTTAAGGTTAAGGTTAAGGTTAAGGTTAAGATTAGGGTTAGAGTAAGGGTTACGGTTAGGGTTAGGTTTAGTGTTAGGGCTAAATGGAAAAATACAGGCAAAATTTGAAACAAGAGTGGACACATTGAATGTCCCCTGAGTATGCACATGGACACAGAATAGAGATTATCTGACACCTGACATTGCAAGTCAAACAAAAATACTATAAAAGAAATAATAATGGTCAGGAAACATTTGTCTGAAAAATCTCATTCAAACCTACAACTGTGTCCAAGGTCAGCTGACAGGTCTCAGACTGGTAATGTATCCACCAAAAACGATCTATCAACCAAAAATAGTGGGTGTACATATATTTATAACATTTGATGACAAATGGACTCAACTGAAAAAAGTGGATGAGAGACAGACGACCCCTACTTACCTAGAAGTTTCTACAGACCATATACAGTGGATATAGGTATTACAGCTGCAGAGAAATTGACTTAATCATGAAAATTAGGTGAAGATCTCAGACAGCCATGTACCCACCAAGCACTTGGGGGTGTCGTGAATTATGCTGAGAAAATTTAGTTAACGTAATGTAACGTTATATTTGGCAGACTTTCGCGCACACTATTGAAAACGTAACGTTATGGTTACGCGATTACGACATACAAGTTTTTAGAGGAGGCAACGGCTGCTTGTGCTGGTAATGAGGATGAGGATGAGGAGGAAGATAAGGATCTTTATTCTCACCGCTTAGGTTTTACTCGTTGCTGCTCAGGACTATATTCACCGCTACTCTTAACGATACTCACGTGATCCCCTCGGTTATAGACTCCATTTAAGACGCAATTAACAAGTAGAAAGAACCAATCAGTAAACGGAAGGCGTCAATGTTGAGTTAGTTCAGTTGCTAATTCACGATAATTTGCAATCCAAAGAGTCAAGTCTATTCAGAATTCCTCTTGGCATCAATTTTGTACGTTTGTGTTGTTCGATGGTCTTCAAAAACGCATTAACTTTAAATTGTAGTAGATTCTGGGTAGTTAGTGAGACCCAAACGGAAAACGTTAGCCGTCCCACAATGCATCTCTCTCTTGCTTGCATCCATTGAATATACCAGACACAGAAAAGAATCCATAGACAAGTCAACAAGAATCCTGTCTTACAGAGAAGATTCCAAGACCAGAAATTAAGGTAAATTAAAATAGTGACCTTACTACATCTGGCGCTGCAAGCAAATCGTTCTTGCACAGTCGGATTAAAGATATTTTTAACTTTGAACCGAGTGTGAATTGGTGGCTGTTTCCCTCCATACCCAAATTGTAACGTTTGATAGTTTAATTTTTTTAGTTAACTTCAAATTTTTTCCATTTTGTGAATTTTTTCTATGTCGTCACTTGCAAGGAGAGCCTGTCGAGGGAGTCTTTACCTACCAGATTCCCACGGCAGTAATATTTGAAATTTTGGGATTTAATTGACTAACCAGTAAATCCCAATAGCCATATTTTTAATTCCATATTCCTAAATATCTAACGTATCGGTATTTTTGAATATTTTAATTTTGTGTACAGCTGGTGTTTTTGAGATTGTACCTGGGTTTCAGAGATACATCTACTAACCAACATTTCATTGTAATTTCACAGAGTTATCTAACTTATCGGTATCTTTGTGGTATATAGTACATTGTATCAGGGTTTTTACGGGTTATCTTACTTACCGGTACTCGTCATAAGCCCTGATTTTTTTTTGTCACATAGCACGACATATAAATATTTGCAAGAACACCGCGGCATTTTTGAAGAGCACAGAAGAAGAATACAGAAGTTTTTTTTTATTAAATAGTGTTTGTCAGTTACTGATTGGGGGTGGTATTCTTCACCATGCCAAATATTTTTATTAACACCTGCTCCTATGAGGACTTATTACAGCTCCCAGGTATTGGCCCAAAAATTGCGGAGCAAATCATGGCCATAAGGGAGGTGGAGGGATCAATAAGGGAAGAGGATTTAGCCAGGGCAAAAAAATAAACCTAGGCAAAAAAATAATAATACATGTGTTTCCGCTAATGTGCTGAAAAAAATAGGGTAGGTAAGTAAGCAATATTATTTTAATTTAGAAACAGTTTTTAGCTGGTTACTACTAGGGAAACAGTCTGACTTAAACAGTGCTCGTTCAAAAATGGCATTAAAAGTGTTAGGGTAGGCACTACAAATTAGGGAAGGTTAGCAGAAACACGTGTATTTTTTGTTTGGTTTTTGGCCCTATTACTTTAATTTTATTGAAAAGGTTGTTAGATGTATTGGATTATCTTAGAATAACACCAGATCTTTTGAGCAGGCTGGACTTCTCTCAGGGGGAAGGGAACCCAAGTGTTATGGGTGGACAGGGACAGCCGGTAGACCATCCATATTGGGACCAGGGGCTGGGATTTCCTACCATGGGAGCCCAGGGAGGCCTGACCAGGCAAGGGGCAGGAGATTATCAACGGGACAAGGCTCCATACCCAGTTAAACAGGAATCTCAAGGGCAACAAACCCCATACCACCAATACATGGGGGGAGGGGATATGGATTCAGCTTTCATGGAATATGAGCTTAACGGTGATTCGGGGGGACCATACACTGATAACCACAACCGTATGTCAATCAGGCAGGGTGGGGTCAGAGTAGTATGTACACAGGTGACCGGAAATAACAGTTTCGGGACCCTCCACAGCAAAGGGCTAGTAGATATCAAAACAACCCATATGACAATTCCAGCAATACAGAACATGGGTAGATGGATTGTAAAAATCAATATGATCAAAGGTGGGAGGCCAAGGTCTACAGGAGGGTCGGAAAGTTGCCTTACAGAACACAGGCCCAGTGGGGCAGGGACAATCAAATGCCACCGGGGATAGGACAAGATAGTTTGGCCAGGGATCAGGCGGATAAATTGAAGGGGTATAGTACACCACACCCAAGTAATGGAGTGCCAATGGGGGCACCCCCGTTGACAACCATGGAATACATGCAGGGCAGTAGGAGTGCAGCTCAGGGGCAGGGCTTTAGAATTGAATCTTCGGTAGGGCCTAATAGAGGGATAACAGAAACACCCAGAAGTATGTTTAGTAGGTAGCAGCAGAGCCATCCTCTGACACAGGGTCCGGCGAGGGGGACTAGGCCCATGGAATGCCCACCCCAGACGTTCAGGGGGCAGGTGGAGGACTCGGTTTATCGCCCTTTCAACACCATGCAATGGGAAAATAGGGGCCCAAGAGACCAAAGAGATAAGTGGGGTAAGGGGTATGGACCTGGTAATCAAAAACAAGGGCCTAATATGTATGGGCCTAGGGGAGATAATAGACAGGTAGCAACACCCACAAATGAGCCAGGACCAAACCAAAGACCCAACGCTACCCCGAAAAATCTAAAATATGATGGGAAAACTAACTGGCAGGCGTTCTTCACGAAATTTTCCCGATATTCAGGTGTGTGTGGTTGGGGGCCCCAGGAATGCAAAGATCAATTATGCTGGTGTCTAGAGGGGAAGGCTAGCGAATATTATGCCCTTATATTATGCTGAAAGTAATAGGGAGGTAGGGTACTCAGAACTAGTCCAGAAATTGGAAAAAAACGCTTTGGGTTTAAAGAACTCCCGGAAACTGCACAAGTTCAATTTCAAAATGCCCGCCAAAATCAAGAAGAGTCCCTGGAAGACTGGGCGGATAGGGTGTTATCACTGGCTACCAGGGCTTTTAGGGAACTCCCGGAAGAATACATGTACCAACAGGCTGTTTTAAGGTTGTGCCAGGGGGCGGCTGACAAGGAAGCGGGTAGTGCGGTCCCTAATGTTCGCCCTAAAAGCATTGAGGACGCAGTGGATAAAATTAGGTGGCATCAGCATAACCACCAGGCTATCTATGGGAAGCCCTCAAAAAGGGAAATTCGACACGTCGAATATGTTGGTGCATATGGGGATGGCATGCTCACACCACAAGTGTGTGCTACTGTTCTGCCCCAGAAGGGTGGGGGAGTCTCCGGGAAGATTGAAATGGCCACGATGGAAAAACGTCTGGATAAGGTGGAAGGCGTTGTGTCAGAATTGTTGACTGAACTGAAGAAACTGAATGCCCGGGGGCGTTCCCCGGTAAGAAACCCTTCACCCGGGAGGACTGAATGCTATCATTGTGGGCAAACAGGTCATTTTAAACGTGAATGCCCGAGTTTCCAGGGCAGACCAGGTAGTTGGGGTTACATTTAAACAGGAAAGGGACCGCTTAAGAGGCCGGAGTGGGTCCCCGGATAGTGGAGAGGGTCTCAGGTTACACTCCACTAATTATCTTAGTTTCAGAGAAATGCACCCCCAGAATTTTATTAATTATTAGAGTTGGTAAAGTTTGACTACATGATAGATAAATAATAAATGTCTTAACCTCAAAATTGTAATATTGACTGAAAGAGGATAGATTTTAGTTTAAAAAAATACGAAAACATTAACTGATTTTGCTTCTGACAAGTAATGGGAGGTCATAAACTGGGACTTGTGAATTTACATGCTTTGACAGTGATAATCGGCACCTGCACTGGTAAGTTATATTGCAAAAAAGAGCCGGAAAAGTAAACCTTTTTTTCCCTCATATGTAATGGAATTTTATGCAGAATCTGAAAAATTAAGTCTCAATTGGATTGAAACGCTGCATCAGACCTCAATTTTAAGCCGAAGTGGAGTGAAATTTAACATTTTTAAAGCTTTTTTTATGAAACTTTTTGAAATGTTGTTATGCCAACTAGGTTTCCATGGACATTTTTTATTTATTTTATCATGATTGAAACAATGCTAACATAATGGCCTTTCAGAATATATATATATGTATATGGGTATTATTTACTCTGAAGATGGCACAAGACCATGACATTTGTTAGCTCACTTCACATAGAAAATGGTACTATTAATTTGTGGAGTGCAACCTCAGTAGGGAGAATTTGGTGGATGAAGGAACCCCACATGTGATGGGGTGGACGAGGACGAAATTGAGGACAGCGTTGAGGGGTTTGAAACAGCAGAAAATAGGCTAGGGAAGGACAATTTGTTATCTAGGACCCTGGCATACATTCTTCGACAGATAGCTCCAGGGGGTTATGTTGATGTACGGGAATTCCTAGAAAAACACCCTGGGATGCAAGGTTTTAACACCGAGGATGTACTAAGGGTTGTAAAAAAAGAAAATCAGCGTTTTCAGTATAAACAAGAAGTAGATTCTGGGAGTATCAGGGTTAGGGCAACACAGGGACATTCTTTTCCTTTTGAGGACCCTGAATTACAATTGATTGAGGCAGGGGATGCTCCATATTGTCTATACTTTACAACATTCTCTGCATGGGAGGCAATAAAGGAAGCAGGGATCAACCGGATGAAAAGAGTATATGTGCCCCTGTATAGGAATTTCCCAAAGACATTAAAACCACATTGGGAATTGGCCCTAGGGATAGATGTTGCGAGGGCCCAGACAGAAGGGTATCAATTCTATCAATCACAGGATGGATTAATTCCCAGGTAACTCGGATGGTTGGCTACCATTAAAGTTTGTAGTCAGCGTGCAAAAACTAAGCATACATGAATTTCTTAGCCCGAGTGAATGGGAGGCAGGGAAAGAGACAGGGCCAGGGGAAGGTACAGATGATCAGTGTGACCCCAGAGTAGCTAGATCCTGGGCAGAAGAGGTAATAGGGGAAGGTTTTTTCAGTGAGTCGCCCTGGGAACCGGAGGGGCAGGGAGACTCACTGAAAAAACCTTCCCCTATAATGGCCAGAAGGAGGAAGTAGATACAGAATTGGGGATGGTAAATCCCCAGAAGGATAGAGTAGATACAGAAGGAAACCAAGGGGAGGGCTCTGATAATTCTGAAACCGATGTCACACTAACAGAACAGTCCCAGGAGGGGGAGGAAGTTGAAGGTGTTGTTACTATTTGTTGAGTGCGGGATGGACGGCTCTTCAGGTTCCCCTTCAGTTAAATGGTAAAAGCATGTACGCGGTAGTGGACACGGCGGCAGAGGTTACCTTAATTTCTGAGGAAGTATATAAATCCTTGAACATTGTTACACCAAAAATTAGGGAGGTTCGCATGAACACGGCAGGGAGGAAATTACAGATGAATGGGTTTATTGTAGGTCCGGTTGAAATTACATTAGGTACTAGGGAAATCACAACAGATATCTATGTGGCCCCTATTGGGTTTTGATCTCCTGAGAAAACAAGGGGTGAAATTGTATTTATCAGAGGGTCAGTTAAAAATTGGTCAAGAAATAGTCCCCATGACTACAGCCGCAGTGAGGGGTCTAACTGAATCAGCTGGTGTAGTAGTGCCAAGGAAAATTAGGGTCCCCCCTGATTCTGTTATGAGGATGTCGGCCTGCGAAACGAAGAGAGAATTGGCCAGGGAGAGCGAGTTGTGGCGTGGAGGCCCAATCTTGGAGGGGAGATACCAGGGCATCCCAGGGATCGCATGAGGATTTCAGGGCTCCAGAGAAAGAGAGGGCCAATGTCCCGAGGGCCAGGGATACCCGGAGAGGGTCTAGCCCATAGATCCTCCCGTCGCACCTTCTCGTGGAAGCGGCGCGAGATATAAAGAATCCTCCAAAAGCCGAAACATCCGGAGGAAAAGGAGCAAGAAAAGGAGGGAACTGGAACGCTCCCATTCTCGGGTCGTCGCCACACGGGAAAGTGGCAATCTAGCGATGGGGACGTGGGGTCAACCCATGGAGAACTTCAAGGAATCCCGGGGCTTGGTCCCAATCTAGGGCTCCAGGAATATCCAATTCCCTGGTGCCCTATTAAGGCCCTAGATATCGACCCACATGTGGTGTTGGTAGATGTGGCCGATGTTTTTGGGGATATAGAGGGTGAGAAGTGGAATCTGTCGTCCGTGAGGTTGACGGTCCTACAAACCCAGGGCTTCAACCTGCTGGGCGACCTGGATGCCATGGCCCTCACCCACAAGGTGAACACCTGGGGTTTAAGTAGGCAGGTAATCGATAACCTGTCTGCTCAGGGTGCCATGACCATTCTGTGCCGAGAAGGGGAGTGGGAGATTCTCTGGGTTTTTGAGGTGGGGACAACCAACTCACCTGTCTCATTGCTGCACTGGCGGGTGCAGGCACAGGTCATCGGAGCAATGAGGGAAAGGAGGGATATGTAGGGGGAGTAAACTTGGGGTTGGGGAGGGACAGATTGTTCAAGATAAGGGGAGGGGGGTAGGAAGGGGAAATAACAATCGTGGGTTGGGGGAAACAAAAGTGTAAATAATGTACATACGTTTAGGTTGAATTTTTATTTTATTGTGGGAGAGGGGATGTATGGTCGGGCTTCCACCCATGTGGGATATGGCTTGAGGAACACTTTTGGGGGGAGGATATGGGTCTCAGATAAATCAAACTTTTATAAATTTAATCTATTTTGGCCGCTTTTGAACAAAACGGGGGGGGGGGGGAGTGTAGTAGATTTTGGGTAGTTAGTGAGACCCAAACGGAAAACGTTAGCCGTCCCACAATGCATCTCTCTCTTGCTTGCATCCATTGAATATACCAGACACAGAAAGGAATCCATAGACAAATCAACAAAAATCCTGTCTTACAGAGAAGATTCCAAGACCAGAAATTTAGGTAAATTAAACAAGTTATAATTGTAACAGTGAACTGTTACTAAGTCTCCCAAACGAAGTTCCCCATCAGACCCCCCAATGGTACCAAATGCTTCGTCTTGTCATAAGGAGTAATTATATATATGGTTATAGGGTGGTGATCTCAATGGTTTTCCAAGATATTAAGTATTTTGTCAATTGAGGGGGCGGGGCATGACCCCCTCATGATACCAAATGCTTCGTCTGGCATAAGCAGTAATAATATATATGGTTACAGGGTGGGGATCTAAATTGTTTTCAAGATATTAAGTCTTTTGTCATTTGAGGGGGTGGGGCATGACCCCCCTCAGACTCCCCTATAGTACTGAAGTCTTCGTCTAATCACCAGGAGTAATAATATATATGGTTATAGGGTGGGGATCTCAATGGTTTTCAAGATATAAAGTATTTTGTCATTTGAGGGGGCCGGGGCATGACCACCTCCGACTCCCCTTAGATACCAAATCCTTCGTCTTATCATAAGCAGTAATAATATATATGGTTATAGGGTGGGGATCTCAATGGTTTTCAAGATACTAAGTCTTTTGTCATTTGAGGGGGTGGGGCATGACCCCCTCAGACCCCCCTATAGTACGGAAGTCTTCGTCTAATCATCAGGAGGTTTTCAAGATATAAAGTATTTTGTCATTTGAAGGGGGCGGGGCATGACCCCCTCAGACCCCCCTTAGGTACCAAATCCTTCGTATTATCATAAGCAGTAATAATATATATAGTTATAGGGTGGGGATCTCAATGGTTTTCAAGATATTAAGTCTTTTGTCATTTGAGGGGGTGGGGCATGACCCCTCTCAGACCCCCCTATAGTACCGAAATCTTCGTCTAATCATCAGGAGTAATAATATATATGGTTATAGGGTGGGGATCTCAATGATTTTCAAGATATAAAGTATTGTCATTTGATGGGGGCGAAGCATGACCCCATCTGACCCCCCTTAGGTACCAAATCCTTCGTCTTATCATAAGTAGTAATAATATATATGGTTATATATGGTAGGAATGTAAACTATTTTTGACCTATTCAAAAAATATCAATTTTTGAGGTATTTGAAGGGGCGTGTCACTGCCCCTGGGGCCCCCTACACTTGAAAAATGGTTAGGGCCAACATCTCATGGGGTACTATCATTGTGCAAAATTTGATTTAAATCGGTCAAGTATAAAGTACAAAAGTGCCCCGGACAAAGTTGGCGGCGCGAGAAATAATAAGAAATGCAACAAAAACAATAAGTCTCCAAACTTCATTTGGGAGACTTAATTAGTGACCTTACTACAAAATAAAACTCTGCTCTACATCCAGTGGTTTTAATTTTTAATTGGAGTGTAAGGCGTAGTATACTGTGACCGTTAGGAGAGAGTGGAATGACGGAGGATTAATGGTATGATATACCCCCCCCCCCCCCCCTTTTCAAGCCATTTTACATTATGTTCACTCCCATCAGACTGTACAATCCGACTGGCCTAGTCCCAGATTCGTTTGATGCAATTAATCGTTGGGCATCATAGCGTAGTCCATATTTACAGCTGGACAATTTGAGTCAAGAATTGACATAAGTTTTATACGACTCGTGCATTTATATTTTACCTAGTGATTCTATCTGTCTCACTTCTATAACAATTTTTCTACAAAAAATACTTATTTGTCACATTATTATTGCCTTTCGCCTAGTAAAAGGAGAAATCCTAAACTGACGAAAATAAGATTTTGGAGATAAATTTTCGAAAGTAACAGAATTAAAAATACAAAATCCATATATAAATCTAGCAAATATTTAGAGCATGTATCAACGTTTTTCAAATTGCTAATTCATTTTCATTCAAGAATACCTTGTATGTTTTGCTTGCGTAGGCATTGGAATAATTACCTCAGAATATAAGTTTTGTCAACTTGGTAATGCCATTTTGACCACAAAAATTAAATACAAGACACAGGATCGTAATCAACACCAAACAGTTGTTATAAATTAACTATTTAAAATTATTAGGGACATTACTATTCTAAACTATATAAACATTTGGAATACATCCATCATTGTGATTTTCAAACCTTAACCCCTCATTCATTTTATTTTTATGCATTTTTTTCTACACTATCGTCACACACTATATGTAGATGAGCAACAAGATTGCAGAATGTCGATTTTCAAAATTTTGGGCCAGGGGGTCCGTATTTTGAAGTTTACTCCTCTTTCAATTATCAGTTGATAAAATGTGAAATGAGGTTTTAGAATTTTTAAAACTTGGTGCCTATAGGCATGATAGGGGTTGAATTTTGAAATTGTGAATCCAAACGTCTGACCTTTCATTTTTCACTTTGTGTATTTTATTTCTAAACAGTAAAGTAGATGGCTATAAGGTAAGGTTTTAGAATATACAACTTACGGGAGATGCGTGGTTGCTGTCGTTACTGACTGTTTACATCTAGTTTTAAAATTTAACAAGACCTTAAGACTCATTGTAGCCAATAGAAACTTTTTTTTTTTTTGGGGGGGGGGGGGGGGGGGGGGGGGGGGTAGAAATACTGCTTACATACGAAAATTAAAGAATATGGGATATGCATCAATGAGATAACATTCTGTCAGTCTGTAGAATTATGTTTTGTATATTGAAATCCTAAATTAACCTTTCATCATGCTCTAAATAAACTGTAACGTGTCTCTCAAAGTGTATACAGTTTTTTTCCGGGTTGACCTAGGACTGAAGTTGTCTGTCCACACATTATAAGGGTACAACGTGTCCCCTTATATAAATATATTAAATATAATATTTTACAAGTAATAAAACAACTAGCTAAAATATGTACAATAGTCTGCCTATCAATTAAACTACAAACTATATATGAAAGAACAATATTTTAATTATAACATTTGGATAGATTATGTATGGGACAGGTTGTCTTGGTACAGTTTTTTCTTCGTATAGGATATTTTGTACCTCCGGGTCGTTATGTATCGGGTCGCTGTTTAAGTAAGCCGACTGCATTAATCTGCAGCTAGGAACAACAACGAATGACTCTGAGATTCGGTTCTCGCCTGAATATATAGTACCAAATGGGTTATTTATAGGATAACTAATTCAAGATTTTGAATATCGCAAAATATTCAACGAGTGACCGAAAAACACCTCTATTCACGAATTCGCGCAGCGCATGAGGAAATTATTATAATTTGCTGTTTTCCGGTCACGAGTTGAATATTTTCGATATTCAAATTCTTGAATTAGTTATGCTGTTTATTACATTGACAAAATAGATAAAAAATGCTTCAAAAGTGTCATATTTTCCTTAGATCTCTTCCTGAATCTTTCGACGTCACAAACGTCTTTTGTTAGTAACTCCCTTGACGACGTTAATAAAAACCGATCTTTCACTGAGTGAAAATATCGAATTTATTTTCACTGGAAATTACGATAAATCACCATCATCAATGTAATAATCGATTATATTCGACGGAGGAGTTCTGTACATTATTACAATAACCACTCTAATAGATATACCATTTGCTAGCAGAACACTCCTTTTTTATAGACCCGACAATTAGAATTTCCCGCCGAATTGTAGTTACCCTTGTTTAATATGGTGAATAATATATCAATCCGATATACATAATGAACAGTAAGAAGAATACAAAAATAAAATTCCGCACAAAACTTATTCAAGGGAGGCATGTTTAAATTATTGTACATAAGACGCATGGAATTTGAATCGGGTTTTATTTACTTGTATAGTCTTTTATATTCATATAATCTTTTTGTTTAATAAAATCGTATGAATTGGAATAAAAAGGCAGAATCCCAATATTAGTAAAAAAAATGCAGGATCAAATACTACCGGAATCAAATAATTATAGTGATTTGCTCTATGCTCATATAGAGGCCATGGAATATTCCCATGATTCAATGTGAGCCCCTTGTCCCCCCATAAAAATCAAACGGGTACACCTTTATTTTTAATTTTAATTATACGCATCAGTAATCAGTTGGCCACATTGCGTTTGTAGGAAACAATTTTTTTGTCATATTTACTTTTGTAATATATTTTCGAATTTAAAGTATAAAATTTAGCGTTGATCATCTGGTACATATAATACTTACCTTCGTATATTCCATATGTAAGACTTAAATTTGCTGTATATTGATCAAATCCATAAATACAAGTGTAGTTTTTATTAGCATCGTCAATATCAAAATGTAATATAGTCAACGTGAAACCATCTCTTTTCTGTTGGACACGGTATTTAGATTCATTTCCTGCTACATCATTGTAGGATATCCCATTATTGTTCCGACCACCTATCCACTGACGTGGACTTTCCTCATGACAACAATTTTGAACGTGACATATCAACGTAACATTTTGGTTCAAAACCATGGGTGTTCTACCCAAAGTCCAATGCACTAAAAAAATTAACAAGTTGTGTTACTCCTTAGAAACAGTGTTATCTTATGAATATATAAGATGGATAAACCATTCATAGGAGAAATATGTCTTCAAAATTTAATAGTCCTGGTGCAACTTAATATGTTGCAACTACTACATATGATGATCTTCGAATATAACAAGTACCGACGTGTATTCAAGTCCGATCTTAACTGATAAGGCTTCGAGTTTTCCTTCCGAAGGTCGATTGTTCTATACATGTATATAATCTAGCTTCCTGTAACAAAAAAAACTGGTATATCCCATTCACTGACAGTTGCGCTAAGCCCTGTTATGATCACCTCCATTATCGGTCGATTTTATTAGATATATATCCTAGAAGTATAATTCTGCAGACATTAATTGATTTTTTTAAATCCTTTTTATAATTATTATGTTTAGTAATTAAATTTTTGCAACATGTCCCCGAATACCCGAACCACAGAAGCATCATTGCCACTAAAATACAAAATGATAAAACGAACAATATAGTGTTTTTCATAACATTTAGACACTATACGTATTTGAAAGAGTCATTTGTAGAAAATAATGATATTTTTGTTTGTAAACTTACATGAACTGTATCCAGTACCAAATAAACAAACAATAATAAGGAACCTATTTCTGAAAAAAAAAAAAAAAATATCATATATATATACAACTGCAAAGTTGCCAAGATCAGGACTTGAATCTAGAGACTCTTATCAAGCAGGTTTTTTCTATTTTTAGAAAATCTTTTTTATATTACTTTAATTCTGTTTACTGCTATTATTGCCATGGATGTTTATCCAAGGTAACCACATAAGCGAAGAACCAGTTATTGAATGGAAAAAAAATCTTAGACTAGTGTCAGTGATAAGTATATTAAATTTTCGTAGTACTAAATTCTGTTCTATGGTTTCAGAGAAGTTGCGCTGACAAACTGATTGAACATTATGTTTTCACCAAATTCCTAAGTTCAAAGAGTCAAAACTCCTACAAAAATCAATAAAAATTTCTTGTGGATATGCACATCTACAGATTGATTATAAAGTTTCATAAATTTATTTTGTGTAGTTTGAGACAAGTTTCGCTGACAAACTGTTTCAGTGGTATATTTTGGCCAAAATTCTAAGTTCAAAGGGACATAACTCCTAGAAAAAAACATCAAATCATAATTTCATTTGGATGTGTACATCTACAGAGTACATTCTGTTGTGTGATTTCAGAGAAGTTGCGCTCACAAGAACAGGACTGAAGGACGGACTGACGTACAGACGGACAGACGGGTCAAAAACATTTTAGCCTACGCACCCTTGTTGCGTGGGGTACGATAACAAGTTCGTAACACTTTTATTAAACAATCTAAAAAGTCCGTACAGCTGATCCGTATGACAAAATAGTCTGTAAAACCGGTCCGTATGGAATTCCATATTGCCCTGTTTCCAAATTGATATTTCTTGATTTTAACCCGATTTGTATCACTTCCTTACAGATTGGTATATACTGTGAAACATTTATTATTCGTTGTAAAAAAAATTCTTGGATTTCGTGAAAAACCCAATTCAAAAATTTTAAAACCCAACGTAACATTTTTGTCAATCACTTTTATCACGAAGAAATATCGAAATGTTTTAGGTCATTATCAAGAATGCCAGGTAATTTTTTACCTTAAATGACTATGTACATTCCAGCGGATGGGGACGTTTGAATAACCATATTTCCAGGGGAGAAAGATGCTAGTTTGTTAAACAAGATGAAATATGGGCTTTGATATTACTTCAAACAATGTATATACGAGGGGGCGGAAAGGGGGGTACCTTTCTCCTTTCTCCCGCCCCCTCCCTCCTTTCTCCCGCCCCTCTGCTTCCATCTCCCACCTTAACAACCGTCTTTTTTCAGATCAATCGATTTTAATACAAATTTGAATTAATATATGACCATATATAGGTGGCATAGGTCTTTATTAAAGCATATACTGATTTTACGAACAAGACCTGTCTGCGACTCGTACGCAAATTAATACATAATGTTGGAATGTTGTCAATGGTGCATTGTGCATGCCCCAATGTCAAGAAACTCATTTTTGATATGTATGGTCATGTATGAGGATCATGAAATTAGACATAGTTTTTTATTGTGTCATCTCTATTTTTCCATGTCCTCGAGAACACCTTACTTTGTATGGTCAAGTGGATAACGTAAATATTTTTAGGTGACCTGGAAAACGCGTTAAGTACATGTAATATTGTTTAGAGGAGGGAGTGTATCTCTCTGACGTTGTCAGCATCCCTTCTTTTTAAATTTGTAGAAGATCGCAAAATACTTAGAGGAAACAGATGACCACATGTGAAGGCAAACCGGAAATGATGGGGGCATTTTAACAAGAGGCTCAGTGGGCTGAGCCTGTATCGCTCACCTGGTAGTCACAAACTTTTGATTTGACAGACTAGATTGATTTTTGGAAACTTTGTATATGATCTTCTATAAATGCGTCATACCAAGTATAAGTTCATTGGCCAAACGGTTTCAGAGGAGAAGTTTTAAATTTTGACCGATCAGAACATATAAAGGTTTCTGGTGGCAATTTTGTTTCACGGACTAGAAAGATTTATGCAACTTCCTAAAGGACCTTCCATAGATGCTCCATACAAAAAATCTCATCATCACCATTCACTAAGGTTTACTTTAAAAACCAAATATTGTTGAAATCTGAGCAAGTGTAAAAAATGGCGGGAAAATGGCAGCCATTTTAAAAATGGCCGTCCAAAACAAACTTTCATCAACACCATTCAACTCGGGATACCATGTTTACCTTGAAAGTAGCTTTCTTCTTCATTTTCTTTCTATAATTCAGGAAAAAATAGCAAAAAACAGCATTTTGACCCCTATGTTCTATTTTTAGTAAGGGCGGACATGTTTTTCGACCAATCAAAAATCCAAGCATTAACTTTTTTCAGGATACCCTAAGTAACAATCTTACCAAGTTTCATTTGATTTTGAATAGTAGTTTCAGAGAAGATTTTTGAAAAATAACATAAAAGAAAGCCAAAAATGTCAAAAAGGGCAATAACTCTAACATCAGTTGACAGATTTTCACGAAAATCAGCACACAGGTAGCTCTCATCATGCTGAACACTTTCAACCTGCCAGAATTTGCCATAACCTAATGATTTTTGAGATATTTGCGAAAAACTGTTGTTTTACCCCCTATGTTCTATTTTTAGTAACAGCGGCCATGTTTTTCGACGAATCAAAAATCCCCACATCAGTTCTATGCAGGGTACCCCAAGGAACATTCATACCAAGTTTGGTTCTAATTAGTCAAGTAGTTTCAGAGGAGAAGAGTTTTGTATAATTGTTAATGACGACGGACGACGACGACGACGACGACGGACGCCAAGTGATGGCAATAGTTCACATGGCCTTTGGCCAGGTGAGCTAAAAAGGAAAACGTAACGGAGAGATAATTCCGTTTTGAAAGGATGATTTCTAGAAATGATCGGAAATGGCAAAAATGGTTTGGGAAATATAAATGTTGCCTTTTTTCAAAGATTTGTCCATTTATTAGAACATTTAGTATCCAGTTTTTTCGTTTTTTTACCTCTTTATTTTTTTTTCAACATTAAAGTTCGTCTCCCTTTGATAGTTCTCCCTCCTTTCTCCCGTCCTTTCTCTCCTTTCTCACGCCCCCTTTCTCCTTTCTCCCGCCCCCTTTCTCCCTGTCTCCCAATACCCTTTCCACCCCTTCATATACGTGCTATGATTACTTTTTAACAGTTCGCCACTTCCGGTAAGCCGTAGTAACGTGTTCATTTAATGTAGAATTTTCCAAGATATTTACTATGCACCTTTGACGGATCAAGGGAGCTCGACCCACATAGCTGCCTAGCGCGTCCACATGTGGTAGATAGGGGACATCCTCTCGTTGGAGGGGGTGTCGGGTCATACATAATACAGAAAGCCTGCCCGCTGACCATAGTGACATATGGCAAAATGCTGGGTCTTTTCTTCATGGCATTTTCATCACGTGACTTCAACCTTTTAATCAAATAACCTCCCTTAGTTGTAGATCGAAAATGATGAATTTTTTTGAATTTCGGATAATAGAGTCTTTTCCCGTCTAAGCTCTTCAAATAATGTATCTTTGAAAATTCTTTTGGCGGATATTTACGAATTGTTTGTAATTCTGAGGGGAAAAGGCTTCAGATTTGAAGGATTATGCTATGGGAGACTTGAAATTATCATGTTTTAAAAACATTTTGGTCGAAAAGTCACGAAAGAATGCGAGATAAAACTTATTTCCTAATAAAATTCATCCTCCAAAGTGTTTCTCCATATGCGGAGAATGTATGTATGATCTCGCCGTGTATGTGTATTTGTAGTTTGAATTTGAATTTTTCACTAATTTTGGTTAATTCATATAGCTGTTATACTACGGTTACGCTTCAGGTTTTTAAACTGAATTGGCGGAAAATATTTCCAATTCTGACAATGTTCATTTGCACACGAAAAGACAGCTAATAAGTGTAGAATGTACCTATATGCGGACAATTTGCTTATGAGTTATACGAATTTGAATATTTGCATTTTTATTTTTTTGGGCAGGTATAATGCTTTGTAATGACTGTGGTCAGAGAAATCCAAAATGGCCGCTATGCAAATTAGCAAAGTAACCGCAATTTTGCCATATGGGTAACGTGTTTGAAGAACGGCACACCCTCTGCATGCTAATGACGGATAATACGAGCCTGACACTCTGTAGCTTCGAAAAAGATTAGGCTGATGGCCATTACAGAAGGCTAAATTTTCCGACTCTACCCAACCATCCTTCTTTTACAGTGGCAGTCAAAATAGGTCCCCTTTTCTTTCCCGTCCAATGGCTATTTGAATTGTGTTTGAGAAATTGTTGAACTCGTTCTCGCCCTCAAGAAGCATGAAAAATTCTGTACAATAAGCAAGGAACAATCAATCAATCCACGATATTTTTAAAGCTTTGATTACTCAATTTCTTAAATTAGTAATTTCTGTGGCTTTGTTTCAAGCTTGGGTAGCAAACATCGTTGGTAGAATATTATGTTTTGATTAAGCTTCTAATTGTCATTTGTAAATATTAATGAAATCTCACACAAAAACGATACCGATGACTATGTTAGTAAATTTGTTGCACAATAAATATAAACTTTCGAGTTTTGAACTCTTTCCACCAATAATAGCTGTTGTCATTTTATTTTATTTTTATTATTATCTTTATAATTATTATTATTCAGAAATTTGAAATCCACGAATATGTCTTTCTCCCCAATCCACGAAAATTGATGTCAATGAAAATACATGTAACTGAATTCACAGTATCTAAATAACCTCAGAAGAAGCATTTTAAGTATGTTTTCCCATAAGGCTAAATGTTAAGTAAGGAACTGGTGGCCATCTTTGATTTATAATCGGCAGCAAAGTAGAAATTCATAGGAAGTACACGTATCTTGCAATGATAATTTATAGCAATTTTCAATTCCGTTGGTCAATTAGTTTCGGAAAAGAAGATCTAAGACATTTAACCCATCCATCAAAAAACCTCTTTTGGGGACTTGCAAATATGTTTGAAATCGAAATGGTACCAACAATTATGTGGCTCCTAATAATTTTCCAAAGTAATATCACTTGGGCCGTGAGTGCTCGAAATTAAAAAGGTCGCCCTGTCGCCATTTGGCGACTTTTTTTCTCATTTGGACCACCTATTTTTTTTTTTTTTTTTTCGCTAGACTCCTTTTACTGGTCCAAACAATTTTCGGTGGGGCGAGTTATATCATTGGTGTTTTCCATCCAGTTATATAGCCTCACTTGCGAACTCGAAATCGGAACCGACCAAATATGCTATTAGTGATGACGTTTCAATCGGCCTATCTCCGGTGAACTCTACGAGCCAACGGATGCATATCGGAAACATATACTGTCCAGTTACGCTGCTGATTACCTACCACCCTCTAAGGAAGAATTGACCTCCCTCTTGTACCTGGAATTGTTCCAATATATAATTAGACGTGTCATTTATCAGTTGATTACAGGGTGTGTATATTATGTGTAAATTTAATATATAGTTTTGACTTTTAACTTTCGTAGTTTTATCCTCTTTTAAAAGCTCACCATATCCATTTATTTTCCTCGTATTAATAACCGAATTGGTTTATGGCCAAATTGTCTAGAAGATGTGTACATTATTCTTTTATTGATAATTCTTTATATACAACAAACAGATTTTAAGTCTTACCAAACTTTTTTACGGGACAAGAAACGCTTAATTTACATATTGAATGAAGTGTATTTATCAGCTGTTTATGGCCTAAATAGATGTAGTCGAAATCGAAAGTACGAACGTCAACTATATATAAATATTCTTCTGTTTACCTGAATTAAATGTAATATATAAAAGAGAATAAGGTATTTGGTATGCTCTAGTCTATGCCGTTGCAGTCTCGTTTCATATCCAGAGTAATCTCGTCTCTTGAAATTGATTCACGACTTATTTTCCTTTCCCCTCTTTTCCATATAGAAAAACACGCATCCTGTTATTGAATTTCATTAATTTCATTCATGTATATTATATTTTTTTATCATATATTTAATACTAAATACAGGAATTTTGTATATTTGATAAAGGTTCTTTTCTCTAGTCTGTATCATCTACCCTGTATCGTATAGCTAATCCCGTATCGCATACCCTGTATCGCACCCCGTGCAGTTGAAATGGAGGAGAGACTGATGAACCAACTTTGGAAACCATTTCTCCCCCGAGTTACATTTGCTACTTGCAAGGTTTAAAAAGGCTAATGACGGATAATACGAGCCTGACACCTTGAATCAATGCAGGGCAGCATAAACCGATATCTAGGGAAATATGCGTTGTATTCTAAGGTGGGAACAGCTCACAATATCATTAGTGAATGCATTTAATTATATGAAAAAAATCATTGTCTCAAAATGCTCTTATACACGTATATTTGTGAATAGATTATGAGAGACATTTCGGTGTGGATATATCATTTAATATGAAAGATTCCGAATTTTTATATGATATCATGAAACAGGATAATCAAATCAGGAAGTCTATGAAAACAAAAACAATTCCAAGTCACCTGGAGAACTACAGGAAAATCATCATATTCTTGTCTACCCTTATTCTTACATTTTCGGACGGTTGTAAACAACGATAAATCACAGACCTGTTATATATCATGAATCTGGATCTATTAAAATATATGATAAACAGAATAATACATGGCAAAATCCGTATCGCATGCTGTATCACCACTCGACCAATATCAGCCCTCGGGACTGATATTGGTTCCTCGTGGTGATACAGCATGCGATACGGATTTTGTCATCTATTATTCTATATATATCAATTTTGATATGGCTACTAAAAAATAAATAAATACGAGGGTAGGAACAGACTTTCAACATACATTAAATGTTCTTTATACATGTAAAAGAGAATACTGTATTTTGGTATGCTCTATGCCATATTGCAGGCTCTTTTCCTGTCCCGTTTCTGCCATATACGATATAGAAAAACAAACATCTTGTTTGTGAATTTTATTTAATGATAAGTTCATGCATGTATATTATATTTTTATATTAATTTTGACATGGATACTAAAAAAATATATTTAAGGGCAGGAACAGACTTTCAGCATACGGACAATAAGCCTTACTAGATTTACATACATCGAAAGATTAAACATTTCAAATAGCCCAAAACGGTGCCCAGTAATGAAGATCCTATCACCCCCTGTCCATCTTAATGAATTTGTTAATGTTAGCCATTGATTTCTACAGAGCACATTTTTGTTTGGCACAGTAAAATTCTATTTGGGCCACCAAATTTTGAAATTTGGAATATTTTAGTGGACCAAAATTTTAACTTTGGGTCATCTGTGTAAAACAATTAGTTTCGAGCACTGTTGGTTGGTATCTTGCAAAGAGCATTCATGAAAAGTTTCTTAATCTATACCTCAAGTAGTTTCAGAGAAGATCTTTAAAATTTAACGAATCCTTGGGCCTGTTGGTAGAATGGCACCCAACTAACAAGAATTACTTGTGTTCTTATAGGTCTCAAATCCACCAAAAGTATAAGCAATCTGTTGACTTGTTCTTAGTAACGAAATCGAATTTTAATATACTTTTCCATTGTGTCCAATGTTAACCAATTCGGATGATGGCAGTCATCTCGGATTTTTGATCATCACCAAAGTAACAAACTTATCAACTGCCTTCATAGAAACCTAATTGTAAAGTTTTTTAAAGGTGAGTTAATCAGAAATTACTCTCTTGCGGCCATGTTTCTTGACAAATCGACATGAAAGTAACATAAATTGCTTCGCTGAGCGCAGCTGGATACGACCGCAGAGGTCCAACCCTGAACAGTTGGGGCAAAAATGGACACAATATTCACGCTTGATACAGGTGTGAATTTGGATTGTAATTAAATATTTGACACATAATAGGTTTCTGACACAGAATAACTGTAGTCAAAGAACTTAGAATTGGACATATGATTTGAATTTATATTCAATTTTTTGCTTTTTGTGCAATACAATATGCTGTTGCGAATTGACCCCTCCCCCCCAAAAAAAAATGAAATTTAACCCCTATTTGCTTTTTTGCAATACACTATGCTGTTGTGTACTGACCCCCCCCCCCCCCAAAAAAAAATCATTGTACCCCCCTCCCCACTCTTTGTTTTGCAAAATAAAATTTGAAGACATTTTCTTTTTAATTTCTGAAATCTGAAATGAGAAAAATTGCCCCCCCCCCACAATTTCTTATTTACCCCCCCCCCCCCCCTTTTCCCTTTTTCCAAAAAAAAATTCTTTCCCTCAAGATATGGTCATAATCCCTATTCAAATTTCTCATGGAGTTTGCAAACATAAATACCCATAAAAGTCTTAAAATAGAAAATGACATATGGACAAAATTAATATTAATAGTAACTTCTAAAAATAAACTGACAGCTATAAAACACCCCAAGACAATCTACATTTCTTTACATAATTTACAAGCAGTGTGAGGGAGGTAATTGAATCATACACAACATTTTACTTTAAATGTGTTTGGATTACCTCCCTTAAACCAAGATAATAACCAAACAAGAAAAATGCTTATTGGGCCCTTTTTTGGAACCTAATTCTTTTAAAACCGTTTTGACCAAAACTCCCAAAATCAATCCCAACCTTCCTTTTGTGGTCATAAACCTTGTGTTTAAATTTCATAGATTTCTATTAACTTATACTAAAGTTATAGTGCGAAAACCAAATGTCTTCGGACGACGACGACTACGACGCCAACGTCATACCAATATACGACCGCAAAAATTTTGCGGTCGTATAAAAACGTGGAAAGACATCTCTGCTGTCTGTTCAGTGGTTCTCAAAAAGAATATCAAATTGTGTAAAGTTTACGGACGCCAGACGCCAAATGATGGCAATTGTTCACACTGGCCTTTGATCAGGAGACCTACAAATATACTATTATTCTGAACTATGCTCGACAGTCCTTTTCCCACTTCCTTGTTTGGTTATTCCTTGTAAAGTATTTCCTTGTTTGATTTACACAAATTCTGAGAGAGGAAAAACCTACAGATGATTGCTGCCAAGTTTGGTCCCAATTAGTCAAGTGGTTTTAGACAATAAGATTTTTAAATGAATTTCCAAATTTTAGTAACAGCAGCAATATTGGTTCGCAGTCGAGGGAGTCGGACTATCCATTCCAACAATTTTGGTCCTAACTGGACCAGTGGTTTAAGAGGAGAAGATCATAAAAAAATTTTTACAGACGTAAAGTACTGGCAAAAGTCCACTGCATTACTTCATTGAAATATATAGATGTGGGTGGATAATTGTGATGTCTATCTCAGATGAATATTATGAAAGTTGCTCACTTGAAGATATGGCTGTATATGAAAATAATGTTCATTAAGGAGTGAACTAAATAAAAGCATAATTTCCTAAATCTTTATCCGCAAAGGAATATCTGTGTCATACTCCTTACTTCTGTCAAATATGATTAAATACAAAACAGGTTGCTCAGACTCATATTCAATTTCCTGGTTTTTGTTTCTAAGGAACCTAGCCTGTGTGCCAGGAGAGGGTTATGAGCAATGTCTTACACAAACTCATGATTTCATTATGAATGTCAAACGCATAGATATTTGGCAGGTTGCAACATTTAACATTTATTTTTTTAAAAAGGCTTAGAGGGGTGGGTTTTCTCCTTTTTTTCAAATGTCGACAGCTAGAGGATTGGTTGCAAATTTCAAACTGAGGACAACAAATAAATTTATATACTCGGAATTGTTTTTTGCACTGTATGTATAAAGATAAAAATCAAACAAGGAAATACTTTACAAGGAATAACCAAACAAGGAAGTGGGAAAAGGAAAATCTATTTTCAACTAATATCCTGTAAGTATTTTGTACATGTATAAACGGAAACCCGGCATTCGAAAGCTTATTTCCTTCTTATGTGGTCCTTTTTAAGATTACTGGATCAGAGAGGTAGGAAACGCAATATCATATGGTTGCAATGATAACATAAAAGATAAAGGTAATTTGTCCTGCCCCGGATGCAGTTCTGTGAATGTAGTGAATATTTTTAATGGAAGCCAGAGTCGTCCAAATAGTCATGGTCATAGACAATATACCTCCCCCAACTTGCATGTCATTTCAATAGATGTCCTTCTGACGTATGGTGTATGAACAAACCTCTCGGTATTCATCACATTCGTACTAAACGTTTCTAGGATTTAATGATATAGAAACCTTTTTTAACGCGACAATTAAAAAGAAAGGTTGTTGAAATTAATTGGTTATATATATTTCATTATAACCAATTTGTTGAAATACGGTAACAACTGTCTTGTTGATACAAAACCGAAACTGATCATTAATACAGGATTTTCTGTATTAGACCTGTATTAATGACCAGTTCTGGTTTTTGTGTATAACACATGTATTAATGACCCGTTCTCAGACACATGGAATTGTATTAAATAGACAATTTATGATGTATTTTAAGTCATTGGTTAACACATGGTTAATAAAAGTATTATAATATGGGTGTTTTTATATTGATCCTGCCTCGGGCCAATACAGCTATACTACACCCAATACGACTGTACTTGGACATAATACAAGATCAATTTAACAATGTTTAATAATGCTATATTAATAATCTTGGATAAATGTCATTCAGTATAATGATCATAATATTAGGGTCTTGTGAGGTTATATGCGAAACTAAGCTTCAAACAAAAAATAAGAAAAAAATCAGCAAAAAGTTGTCCCCAATGAAAATCCACGACCTGCTAAAAATCCTATCCTCCAAATGCAACAAATATATTGGCGATTAGAAATTTAAGCACGTTAACAACATTATCCTAAGAGTAATTTTGGAGAGAATCAGTCTAACACCAGGACAACAGCAATATAAATAAAATGCATTAAGTGCATGGAGTTAAAAACTTAAATTCACAGTGTTTGGGTCCAAATGTTTGCAAATCAAAATTCTAAAACCTAATTACGTATCTACAAGAGATTTTGTAAACAAAAACAGGAATGTTCAATAAATAAATTCTCCTAAGGCCAAAAAAAAATGTCTGTTTCGGGTTTCCCGACCGACCCTAATACATTTTTTCTCCAAAATTAAAAAAATCGGTAATATCCGCCAATTTCCGGTATAATACGGATCATTTCCGGTAAAACCGAAAGGACGTTTAAAACCAAGTCACAATAGCGTTTGAATAGGAGACTGATTTATATCACGTAAATCCAAGCGTATTACTGATGATGAGCACAGTGGAAGCCACGAGTATCGTGGCACTGAAATATAATAAATGCTGTCACCAAGAAAGCAAATCTCTCGTGTCAGCGCTTCCAAATAGACTGATTATACTTACGGAGCTTTTTGAGCTCTATCATGAAGTTGACAGAAAAACATTTACAATAACTGTTAAGTGCAAGACAGATTTCACCTCCAAAGACGATGGATTTGAAATAGATGGAAACGTAACCATTGGTGATTTGGTGAAAAACTTTAATATGAAATGCATTGAATTCACATGTACAAAGAAAGAAAATGAGATGGCAACCTTTATAAAGACTGCCGCCGAGGCGGCTACCAAGAAGACGAACGATGCTTTTCAAATATTGATGTCAGGTGGTAGAGTCCGCCCCAGTTTAAAACGTTCAAGGTACATCGTCTTTTTGTATTTAGAAGACACATAGAACACCACTATGAAGAAACACATATTACAATCAGCAACATGAACTTTCATCAGTTCTAGAGTGAACTCAGCTGCTCAAGACAGGGTAGCGGTTTCTGCTTGTTGCCACTTATTTTACCGTACCATACATACATTTGTACATCTATAACATACAGGTCAGACATTCTTCATACTCAAGGTTTAATAAAACAAATGAATGAAACATTTTGATAACACTTTATTCATATAAATATGCATTTGTCACTTTGTCTTTCAAAAAATACATCAATGAACAGAGAAATTTTAACTTTTAAAATATATTTGCAGGTAACATTTTAAAATACAGTATACTTATATTTTGTTCAAAATTCCTACAAAAAATAAGTGTATTGTAATAAAAGACATGATTAATAGGTGTGTATGTTAAAAATTAAACTTTCTACTTAAAACCATACACTTTCATGACTTAAACATGATGCTATTTTACCGTCTTGTTGATACAAAACCGGAACTGATATAGGCTCAACTTTAGTCGAGAAAAAATAAAATGAAAATGCCTACCTACCTACCCTATTTTTGGGAGGAATGTAACCCAAAACAGACATTTTTTTTGTTGGCCTAAACAGTAAAATGATTTGTCTATCAAGAGGAAAATACTTATACTATTTGCCATGAGTTTGTAATAATAATAATAATACTTTATTGCAAACAATACCTATTTGGGTCATAGCAATACAATACAAATGTCACATACAAAAAAAAAAAAAAAAAACATATTTGAACATCAATTTATTATACATGTATACACAGATAACTAATATAGTCAAGAGTCTCCTTTTCTCAGTTCTAATGACTGTTTTATAAAAGAAACTACCATACTGATATCTTTGGGCGTTGATGGGTTTAATATAAGTTTAAGTTTTGCAATGTCATTTAAATCAAGGAAGTTGTCGTATACTTCCAAGAAGTATTCTATCATTTTTTGTCTATAAATACTATTACTATTGCATTCTAGGAAGAAATGTTTTTCATCGTCAAGTTTCTGACACGTATGACATAGTCTTTGATTTCTGGGAACTTTCTTATATCTCAAATAAATAATATTAATAATTCATGGTCACTCAGTCTAAATTTAGTGAGAATTTTACGTGTTTCTTTATTAAGATGGGACAAGTAGTATTCCATTTTATATTCTGATTTTATAAATTTATATAAGTATATTTTATTTAGTTAATTTAAATCATTAATTTTATTTTGGATCAAATCCAAATAATACATAGTAGTATTAGTTTTCACACTATTTCTTTTTTGTTTTGTCTCTTTTAAAGTTTTACATTTATATACTTCATTAACTTTATTATTTGTTTCATCTGTTATAGATTTTGCATATGTGTACCAGGAGTATATACCTTCATTATCTAAGATTTTTGAAAGACTCAGTGCTTCCTTAACAAGGGGATTTAAATTTCATTGTGAAGCCTTGAGAGATACATAATAGATTGGGATTTTATGAAGGATTCAACAGGAATTACCCCCAATTCGGTCCTAATAGCAATATTTGTTGCACTTCTTTTAGTGCCAAGTGTATATTTTAAAAACTCAAGTTGTACTTTTTCCATTGGAGTTTTATCAATAAAGGATAACATATCTACATTAGATGTATTTACGCTAGCTCGTCTTTGAGCTAGTTGCAACTATTCATTTTCTCATTTGGATAAATGGATAAGCCTACAAATGGTCAGCGATTTGCATTTTTATTGTTCCTATAAGTCTTTAGGATTTTTGAGAATCAACGTTTCATTCACGCCTATCGTAGAGTAGGCTTCGTCACTGTAGCTCTTGACTCTTGTCTTTAACTGGCCGAAGAAAAGTTGTGAGGCGCTTTATCAGGTTTCAGTACTATCTCCTTGATAAGACAGTCAATCTAGTGCCTTTTTCAGACAAACACTCTGTTGATGGGATCTGGTAAGGCGACACAACTGTCAAGAAGGTCGGACAATGTTTGTTGACTAGAGGCTCCTAGGAGCATGTATTGCTCACCTTGATTCAATTTGCTAATATACAGTCACAAAAGGACCTCAAAAACTACAGTCCAAATTATTGTACACGATTCTGATAGAGAACAATTTAATAATCATAGCTGCCAAGTCTGGTTCCAATCGGCCAATAGGTTTCAGACAATTTTCTCATAGGGTCCTATGTCAGGGCCATCTTTGTTGACATTCCGGGTCATTGGATACAATTCTGAAAGCGGACTGCCTTAGGACCATTTCTGACAAGTTTGGTTCCAATTGCCTCAGTTAGTTTCAGACAAGACGATTTTTTAATAAATTTTCCCAAATGGTCCTATAAACTAAGTTTCGCTGTGGCGGTCATCTTTGTGGACATTCCGTGTCAATAGACATAATTCTGAAAGAAAATCACCTAAGGACCATTTTTGCCAACTATGGTTCTTATTGGCTACGTGTTTTCACACAAGAAGGTGATTAAATGAATTTTTTTCAATAGGAATCTATGTTAAAGTAAGTTCGACTGTGACGGCTATTTTGGTTGGCAACCGGGTCATCGGACAAAAATCTGAGAGCCATTGCTGCCAAATCTGGTTCAATTGCCTAAGTGGTTGACACAAGAAGGTTTTTAAATAAATTTTGGGATCAATCAGATATATCGTTCTTGAGAAGACGTTTTTCAAAGTTCAGCCAATCAGAAATTAGAATAGGCCCCTGCAACCATGCATGACCAATCGGCACCAAATTAACAACAATTGAATTTTAGTATCTTGCAAAGAGTTTGCATTACCTGGGGTAATATAAGAAGTGAAGCTAGCGCAGCGTAAAATATTTCACCAGGGGACCATATTACATACCCAAATTACCGATTTCAGAGATGGAAACCTTGAATAAACAGGCAAATGATATCAAATTTCAGGGTAAATAGTATTTTTATATTAAATCAATCTAAAATTCACCAAAGATACGATATTTACCGACAATCACGAAAATAAGCATTTAAAGATTTCCGTCTCGGGAATTCCAATTCGGAGTCGGTTCTGGAATACCAGATTAGCTAAACACTATTACCAGTATTTCAAATCGACATGTAAAGTCAACGATATTCATTCCGGTACCTTTTTGGGCATAGTCGACAATCATGCATCGAGGGATGTAATCAATAGAAGAAGATATTTTCATTTGGCGATTTGCTTGGTCAACACATATTTTCGTTTTGTTTTGTTATTATTTTATGTTATGTTATAGGTAACCCCAAATCATTTGTCTGCGCCTATAACACGGCTCTGTTGGAATATTGGCAAATGTAACAACAGAAATATTCCAGACTGTACATGTATTTGCTCAAGGTTACGTGTAATTTTGCTTATATTATCATCCTTCCCTGCGATTCTATCAGCTTGTTGAGCAGCTCCATAAAATTCGTATCAAAAAGCGCGTGCGCTGGGCAGGAGTTATCAACAGTCAGCAGGCATTATCACCAAATTCTCCCAACGTTTGGCAGCTTAGAACTTATTAAATAACTTTCAAAATTGCAAAATATTAATAAATATATCAAGATCTGGTGTTCATTTTTGTCGAGCCTTCGACTTTTGTCGAAAAAGCGAGACATAGCGATCCTACATTCCGTCGTCGTCGTCGTCGTCGTCGTCGTCGGCGGCGTCCACAAATATTCACCCTGTGGTTAAAGTTTTTGAAATTTTAATAACTTTCTTAAACTATCCTGGATTTCTACCAAACTTGGACAGAGGCTTGTTTATGATCATAAGATAGTATCCAGAAGGAAATTTTGTAAAAAAAAAATTCCAGTTTTTCCGTATTTTACTTATAAATGGACTTAGTTTTTCTGCCAGGAAACATTACATTCATTCTGTGGTTAAAGTTTTCAAAATTTTAATAACTTACTTAAACTATCCTGGATTTGTACCAAACTTGGACAGAAGCTTGTTTATGATCATAATATAGTATCCAGAAGTAAATTTAGTAAAAAAAAAAAATTTTTTCCGTATTTTACTTATAAATGGACTTAGTTTTTCTGCCAGGAAACATTACATTCACTCTGTGGTTAAAGTTTTTAAAATTTTAATAACTTTCTTAAAATATCCTGGATTTGTACCAAACTTGGACAGAAGCTTGTTTATGATCATAAGATAGTATCCAGAAGTAAATTTTGTAAATAAAAATTCCAGTTTTTCTGTATATTACTTATAAATGGACTTAGTTTTTCTGCCAGGAAACATTACATTCATTCTGTGGTTAAAGTTTTCAAAATTTTAATAACTTACTTAAACTATCCTGGATTTGTACCAAACTTGGACAGAAGCTTGTTTATGATCATAATATAGTATCCAGAAGTAAATTTAGTAAAAAAAAAAAAAATTTTTCCGTATTTTACTTATAAATGGACTTAGTTTTTCTGCCAGGAAACATTACATTCACTCTGTGGTTAAAGTTTTTAAAATTTTAATAACTTTCTTAAACTATCCAGGAATTTTACCAAATTTGGACAGAAGCTTGTTTATGATATAAAGATTGTATCCAGGAGAAAATTTTGTAAAATATTTATTTCTGTTTTTCAGTTTTTTACGTATAAATGGACTTAACATTGCATTCTATTATGTGCATTCACCTATCACACTGAAAATATAGACAACATCAAAAGTAGGCGAGACACTGGGTTCCGCGGAACCCTTACGAATTTTTTTTATATTATGGCGTTTTATTTAAATCAATGATGAAGAAATTTATAAAAGTAACATCAACAAAATGTGTCTTTCCTCGATGCTGATAATGTCTGCTGGGGACTTCTTTCCGCTCTTTCCAGTGCATTTTATTATTTGCGATTAAAACAATTTATTAAATGTGCGCTTTGTATTTTTATGTCCATATTTTCGCCTGAATTAGTTCTAATACAACTAAATGATGTTTAAATATGTCGTCTCCTTGGTTAAAGTTGAGTGATTATTTTATGTTGCGCATATTTTAGTCAGAAGTTGTTTCGCGAATGGAGACGGACTATGACGTCACGAGGTTGCAAGTTTGAAAGCGGGTGCTTTAGTTTCCCGGAAAATCATGAACAAAGAACATATATATACTTATTGGTATGCTAAACAATGCACGTGTGTAACGGAAAACTTGTTGTCGTTGCGAATCCATACTTTTCCCGCGATAATTTGGGAGAATTTAGAAAGTTAATAAATATTTACGTTTCAGATAAGTAATTGAGATGATAAAAATATTATCTGCATTTTGACAGCTAGATATGGTAAATAAAATGCTCCGCTGGGCGCAGCTTGACACGACCGCAGAGGTCGAACCCTGAACAGTTGGGGCAAGTATAAACACAACATTCAAGCTTGATACAGCACTGAATTTGGATTGTGAATAAATATTTGACACAGCATAGGTTTTTGACACAGAATGAATGTGGTCTAAGAACTTAAAAATTTTTTAATTTACCTATTCAAACCATATCAGTATTATTTGCTTTTATATATAAAATATCAATTTCTTGCTATTGCGCAATACTGTGCAATTGAAGATTTCTTGCTATTGCGCAATACTGTGCAATTAAAGATTTCTTGCTATTGCGCAATACTGTGCAATTGATAATTTCTTGCTATTGCACAATACTTATTATAATAATTTACACACCCTGTCTCTTGCCTTATCATTACTATTTGCTTTTATACATAAAATCAGAAATTTAATAATAAAGTTTTTGGCAAATTTCCAATATACATAATTTAAAAGCAGTTTAGGTGAGATAAACAAAAAAGCTTCATCAGCAACATTTTATATTGGCAAATTTCAAATGAAGTTCATTAAACTAAAGTTATTGGCAAATTTCCAATGGAATTTATTAATAATAAAGTTTTTGGCAAATTTCCAATATAAATAATTTAAAAGCAGTTTAGGTGAGATATTCAAATGAGTTTCAATTACCAACCTTAAACTGCCTTTTAAATTATGTTTTGTACTTAAGTAATTGTCCATTAACCTGGAAACCTTTTCCCCCCTTTTTTGCACCTTATTCCTTAACGGTTTGAACCATAACTCCCAAAGACAATTCTTACCATCCCTTTGTGGTATTCCAATATCCAAAATCTAAATACATGGTTAGATTCAGCATATCAAAGAACCCCAAGAATTCAATTTTTGATGAAATAAAATAAAGTTCAGTTTTGGACCCTCTAAACCTCAATGTAGACCAATTTGATAACCGGGCCCGAATATCAAAAATCTAAATACATGGTTAGATTCAGCATATCGAAGAACCCCATATATTCAATTTTTGTTGAAATCAAACAAAGTTTAATTTTGGACCCCGATTTGGACCAACTTGAAAACTGGGCCCATAATAAAAAACTAAGTACATGTTTAGATTCAGCATATCAAAGAACCCCAAGAATTCAATTTTTGTTAAAATCAAACTAAGTTTAATTTTGGACCATTTGGACCTTAATGTAGACCAATTTGAAAACAGGACCAAAAATTAAGAATCTAAATAACGGTTAGATTCATCATATCAAAGAACCCCATTAGTTCAATTTTCAATGAAATCAAAGTTTAATTTTGGACCCTTTTGGCCCCTAATTCCTAAACTGTTGGGACCAAAACTCCCAAAATCAATCCAAACCTTCCTTTTGTGGTCATAAACCTTGTGTTTAAATTTCATAGATTTCTATTTACTTATACTAAAGTCATTGTGCAAAAACGAAGAAAAATGCTTATTTGGGCCCTTTTTTAGCCCCTAATTCCTAAACTGTTGGGACCAAAACTCCCAAAAACAATCCCAACCTTCCTTTTGTGGTCATAAACCTTGTGTTAAAATTTCATAGATTTCTATTTACTTATACTAGAGTTATTGTGCAAAAACCAAGAAAAATGCTTATTGGGCCCTTTTTTGGCCCCTAATTCTTAAACTGTTGGGACCAAAACTCCCAAAATCAATCCCAACCTTCCTTTTGTGGTCATAAACCTTGTGTTTAAATTTCATAGATTTCTATTAACTTATACTAAAGTTATAGTGCGAAAACCAAATGTCTTCGGACGACGACGACGACGCCAGACGACGAAGACGACGCCAACGTCATACCAATGTACGACCGCAAAAAATTTGCGGTCGTATAAAAATCATCCCGCTCAACAGAATATGAAGACTTGGGTCTCGTTCGCTACGCTCACTCGTCACAAACTTCATATTCTGGCTCACGGGATGATATTTTACGATATCTAGCTGTCAAAATGCAGATAATATATACCTCCACAACCAAAAATAAAATCAAGATGAATTGAATATTTTTTTAATCACCCGGGGTAAAGACAGTTATTTTTGAATCAAGACTGACATATGCATATTTTATATTGTACGCCCATAGTGAACATTTAATTACATACTACTCACTTACGCAGAGGGCATTATCATAATCTTTTTTTACTGCCCAATAATCATGTATTTGACGAAGTCATGGATGTTTTGTGGAGACATTTATTCTGAGAATATATCCAAAATAATTTTCACACTCTTTGTTGTTCACACTGATTGTGCAACTCTAAAGCAACAGCGGGAATTATACTTGATAATGACACAGAAATGACCCGTAAAAGCAATACTGTTGTATAATGAGTGACACATGATCATCTTTTATCCAATGGTGATATAGAAATTGTATCAGAATCAGAATATTTATTGGTCCAAAATCCAAAACACATTTCACCAAAACATAACTAACAAGAAGATAAACATAATTAAAGAAACAATCAAATTCCAATTGCTTTAATACCAATTTAATAAAAGAGTAATAGTATGTTACGTATGTTCAAATAGAAACGATTTGAAACAATGAATGGGTGAGATGCAGCAACGGGTACTCAGGAGTATGCGCTGCACCTTCCTCATATCAAATTTGGACCAATGACTTGAGGCTCCCAGGAGCCTGTATCGCTCACACGGATTATGTCCATCTTGACTGGCAACCTGGAACATTGCTGTTCCAATTGGCTCACTGGTTTCAAACACGATCTTTTAGTGAACTTTCCCATTAGGTCCTATGTTAAACTAAGTTCCGCTCTGGCAGCCATCTTGGATGGTGAACAGGGTCAACGGATATAATTCTGAAAGAGAACCAACTAAGGGCCATAGCTGCCAGGTTTTGTTCCAATTGGTCAAGTGGTTTCAGACAAGAAGATCATTAAGTTAATTTTCAATAGGGTCCTATGTTAAACAAAGTTCGGCTGTGGTGGCCACCTTGGATGACAGGCGAGGTCATCGGATAAAACTCTGAAAGAAGACCACCTAAAGAACATTGCTGCCAAGTTTTGTTCCAATTGGCCAAGTGATTTCAGATAAGAAGATCCTTAAGTAAACTTCCCATAGGTCCTATGTTAAACTAAGTTCGGCTCTGGTGGCCATCTTGGATAACAAGCAGGGTCGTCGGATACATTTCTGAAAAGGGACCACCTAAGGACCATTGCTGCCAAGTTTTGTTACAATTGGCCAAGTGGTTTCAAACAAGACGTTTCCCGTAGAATCCTATGTTTAACTAAGTGTGGACCTGACGGCCATCTTGTATGACGGACGGGAACGTCGGGTACACTTCTGAAAGAAGACCACCTAAAGACCATTGCTGCCAAGTTTTGTTCCAATTGGCCTAGTGGTTTCAAAGTACAAGATCTTTAAAGGAAAGTTTAGAGACATTTATTTTTTCTTTATTACTCATGGTTTCAAAGTTAGGAACCATATTTCCTATCTTTAAGAACAATTTATCTCTGATTTCTTTCAATAGAGGGCACATAATTGTAAATTGATACTCATCTTCAACGTCTTTATTACAAAGTTTACATATTCTTTTTTCAAAAGCTACTTTTTTAAACCTCTAAAGTTCAACAGCCAAACGGCTGTTTCTTATCCTTAATTTAGTGAAATATTCTATAACATTCTTATCTATGTTCAGTAATAAATATTTTCTACTTTATATTTTGATTTAATTTGTCTGTAAGTTCTTAACTTATTCCCATGATTAGGACTTGTATTATTTAAACATTCTGTCCAATAGTGAACATAGTTTCCAGTTAACTTATTGTAAATAGCGTTCAGTAGGCACTTTTTGAGAAAGTATTTTGGTTTTCCCAAACATGTGTAAAATTTAGTTTTGTTAGCATTTTTTTATATTTTTGTACCAAATCCATCTGTTAAGGTCAGACGTAACTTACATGTACAAGCATCATTCAAAAGTGAGTCCCTTGAATTAACAACATTGAGCCAGAATGCAACTGCAGCTTTCAAAGCATAATTATTACATGGGGTATATTCCTAATTCTGCCAAGACTGCAGAATTTACAGCAGCTTTATTCACATTAAGTATGCTTTTAGCAGATTTGATCTGCACTTTCACACATGACATATTTTGCGAAATACTTTGATTCTAGGTTTGTATTGCCATGTTTAATGACATTATGAGACCATATTTCACTGCAATAGAGAAGAATAGGTTTGACACACGAGTCAAAAAGCTTAAGGTGGGTGTAAATATTAGATGATTCACTAAGTAGCAATTTTTTAATACAAAACATGGCCTTAGAGGCTTTTTTGCTAAAGAGATTTATTGCATAGGTAAATATACCAGAAGGTTTGAAAATAATGCCTAGATATTTATATTGAGTAAGACTCCAATTATCACAATAACCACTAAGTTTATTCAGACAGTTCTGTAAGCCGTTGGTAGTTTCAGATAATAAGTCCAACTCGTCTACACATAGAAGGCATGGTATGCCTGAACCATTGATTTATGTATAGAGAGAATAGGGAAGGTTTAAAAATACATAATTGTTTCACCCCAATTTGGGAATTAAAATATTTCATTAATCCCATCCTGACATTAAATTGAAAATAACACATCTTTATTCATGTTTTTCAATATATTTAAAAAGGGACCTCTAATATTATAATAAGCAAGTTTAAGGAATAGAGAGTGTCTATCAATTGTACCAAATGCCTTTTTAAAGTCAATTAAACAGGCAAACATTTTCTTGGAAGATTTAAAAGTTTTATCAATAATTGTTTTTCCGTTAAGATATAATAAATGGTTCTACAAATCTTTTTAAAGCCTATCTGCTCACGACAGATAATTTTCATTTGTTATTATCCAGAATTTTTTCTAGTCTATTATACATGATTCTGGCGAAGAATTTACCTAAGTGGTTTCAAACAAGAAGTTTCCCATAGAATCCTATGTTAAACTAAGTTCGGACCTGACGGCCATCTTGAATGATGGACGGGAACATCGGATATAATTCTGAAAGACGACAACCTCAAGACCATTGCTGCAAAGTTTTGTTCCAATTGGCCTAGTGGTTTCAAAGTACAAGATCCTTAAAGGAAAGTTTAGAGACAACGCCGGACGACGGACGCCAAGTGATGACAATAGTTCAAATGAGCTAAAAAGGGGGAGATGCAGCAACAGAGACCCATAGTATGTGCTGTAGCTTCCCCACTCCATCATCAAACCATATCTTATATAATCATACAAAAAAGAAGATTAAGGCTAATCTGAGACTTTAGAATTTCTATGGTTATAGATATCTCCTATCCTAGCAACTACTATTTTAAGTAAATAGCATCTTCAACTGAATAAATTATACAAATTTTTCTTTCCATATTTCCTATCTTTAAGAACAATTCATCTCCAATTTCTTTCAATAAAGGGCACATAATTGTAAATTGATACTCATCTTCAACGTCTTTATTACAAAGTTTACATATTCTATTTTCAAAAGCTACTTTTTAAAACCTCTCACGTTCAACAGCCAAACGGCTGTTACTCATCCTTAATTTAGTGAAATATTCTATAACATTCTTATCTATGTTCAGTAATAAGTATTTTCTACTTTCAGTGTTCTCCCCAGAAATTTTGGATAGCACAGTGGTAACCTCGAAGGAAATAATCTTGATCGTCGCGTCAAAAAATATGTCTAGTCAAAAAAGCGGGGATTACTACTAAATGCAATGTGGCAGTGTCAGTATGATATATACATGAGGTATGTTAACAGAGATCAACACAACATACTAAACATTAGTGTAATTGTTCGGTTTTTCATTTGACCAAATGTCTTTATACATGCTGAAAAGCCAAGCTGTCAACCTAGGCTAATATAGAGATGGCCACCTCTTATTGCTTCTTGGTAGATCTGTGTTTTTTTTTTAATTTCAGAGTATGCTTTACTAGCTAAGTACATGGTTGGCTTGTCAAGATTCAAGACCCATTGTTTGGTTTCATGTTAAACTTTATGCACCATTTAAACAGCTTTCCTTGCTTTTACTGTGTAAAGATGAGCCATATATATACTTTCTGCCATTCAGGGTCTATCTAATTGCCTAACTTTGGAAGCTAAAGGGGTTTTACAAAAGTGTCAAAAGTCATAAAGTACTTTGGTCATGGAAATTGTCGATATCGGCGTTCATATGGCAAAATTGCGGGTACTTTGGTAATTTGCATAGCGGCCATTTTGGATTTCTCTGACGACATTCATTACAAAGCATTAAACTTGCCCCAAAAAATAAAAATGCAAATATTCAAATTCTTATAACTCATAAGCAATTTGTCCGCATATAGGTACATTCTACACAATATTAACTTTCCTTTCGTGTGCAAATAAATATTGTCAGCATTGAAAACATTCGGCCAATTCAGTTTAAAAAACTGAAGCGTAACCGTAGTATAACTGCTATATGAATTAACAAAAATTAGTTAAAAACGCAAATTCAAACTACAGATACAGATACAAGGCGAGATCATACATAAATTGTCCGCATATAGAGAACAACTTTGGAGGATGAATTTAATGAGGAAATAAGTTTTATCTCACCTGCTTTCATAACTTTTCGGCCAAAATGTTTTTAAAACATGATAATTTCAAGTCTCCCATAGCGTAATCCTTCAAATATGAAGCCTTTCCCCTCAGAATTAAACAAACAATTTGTAAATATCCGCCAAAGGAAGTTTTCATAGACACATTAGTTTAAGAGCCGAGACGGAAAAAGACTCGATTATCCGTAATTCAAACAATTTTATCATTTTCGATCTACAACTAAGGGAGGTAATTTGCTTAAAAGGGCTGAAGTCACGTGATGCAAATGCCATGAATAATGTACCCAGAATTTTGCCATATGATCACTTTTTGGACTTTTCTGATCCAATCTTGTTAACCCGTCGACATCAGGAATTATGTGTTTTTCTCCATCGTTTTGCATTTGGTTCTGACACTTCTGAGTTCTCTCAAATACCAAGTCAATATGAACAGCTGATGAGAAACTTTTTAAGACGTCTTTTTTATGACTTTTCAATGTCCTTGACCTAACTATTATGGAAACAACATCGACACGCGTGATTTATCTGAATATCATCAGCCTGGTCTTTGAATAAAACAATTCTCAACATCAACATCACACTTTTAATTAAATTAATTTGTAGCATCATGGTAAACCCGTTGAGATACCATGATAATCAACTGGACACCTGGTACATACGATTCGTTTGTCATAACTCAACAGGAAACCAGTTATGTTGAGCACGTGTTTACCGGTGTACCGGAAAACAAAAATACCAGCTTTGGACAAATGCGAACCGACGATTTTTATACCACCGCGGTCGAAATTTATAGTACCGTGACGATCATGATAGCAACGTGGTCGAGAAATATACCACAACGCTATTTAGGCTTGGGGAGAACACTTGACTTTATATTTTGATTTAATTTGTCTGTAAGTTCTTAACTTATTCCCATGATTAGGACTGGTGTTATTTAAACATTCTTTCCAATAGTGAACATAGTTTTCAGTTAACTTATTGTAAATAGCGTTCAGTAGGCACTTTTTGAGAAAGTATTTTGGTTTTACCAAACATGTGAAATATGTAGTTTTGTTAGCATTTTTTTTATTTTTGTACCAAATCCATCTGTTAAGGTCAGGCTTAAAAACATGTATAAGCATCATTCAAAAGTGAGTCCCTTGAATTAACAACATTGAGCTAGAATGTAACTGCAGCTTTCAAAGCATAATTACAATGGGGTATATTCCTAATTTTGCCAAGACTGCAGAATTTACAGCTTTATTCACATTAAGTATGCTTTTAGCAGATTTGATCTGCACTTTCACATATGACATTGCAAAATACTTTGATTCTAGGTTTGTATCATGTGTATTGTCATGTTTAATGATATTATGAGACCATATTTCACTGCAATAGAGAAGAACAGGTTTGACACACGAGTCAAAAAGCTTAAAGTGGATGTAAATATTATATGATTCACTAAGTAGCAATTTTTTTTATACAAAACATGGCCTTAGAGGCTCTTTTGCTAAACAGATTTATTGCATAGGTAAATACACCAGAAGGTTTGAAAAAAATGCCTAGATATTTATATTGAGTAAGATTCCAATTATCACAATAACCACTAAGTGTATTCAGACAGTTCTGTAAGCCGTTGGCAGTTTCAGATAATGACCAATTCGTCTGCACATAGATGACATGATATGCCTGAACCATTTATTTCCTAAGGATCACAAGAATACCCAGTGTCAAAATGGGACGGTAAAGCATTCATGTATAGAGAGAATAGGGAAGGTTTAGAAATACATAATTTTTTCACTCCAATTTGGGAATTAAAATATTTCAGTAATCCCATCCTGACATTTAATTGAGAATAACACCTCTGTATTGATGTTTTTCAGTATATTTAAAAAGGGACCTCTAATATTATAATAAGCAAGTTTAAGGAATAGAGAATGTCTATCAATTGTAACAAATGCCTTTTTAAAGTCAATTAAGGTATCCGGACCATAAATGACCACGTGATTATTTAAAAGTTCCCGGATGTTCCATACAACGCAATTGAAATGACCTCGGTAATTATCGGCAAACTTCGGAAATTCTAATATAACTAACTACTTTTTACAGACTCTGCATATAAGCAACAAAGTGTGTTTCAACTTGAGAAAAATATGTATACAAAATTCCAGCTTTAAATTGTTTGGTTCCGCGATTCAGGGTCAAAAAGAGATACAATTTTTTATCATTATCTATTATGGTCCGGATACCTTAAACAGGCAAACATTTTCTTGGAAGATTTAAAAGTTTTATCAATAATTGTTTTTCAGTTAAGATATAATCACTTGTTCTACAAATCTTTTTAAAGCCTATCTGCTCACGACAGATGATTGTGTTATTATCCAGAAACTCATTTAGTCTATTATACATGATTCTGGCGAAGAATTTACCTAAGCTACTGGACAGTGCAATTCCCGTAGAATTGGGTAGGTCATTAACCCCCCCCCCCCCCCCCCCCCCCCCTTAAATATCGGTTTAATAATAGTTGTTTCCGTGAGGATTGATAAATACCAGAACTCAGAATTGAATTAAACAGTTTTACATATAGTCCAACATTTGATAAGCATGAAATTTTAATTCCATTATTAACACTGTCAGGTCCACAAGAGTTTTTTTCTTTTTTAGAGACTTTGAAGCAATAGTTATTTTTTCTACAGATATTACTTTGTTCAATATTTGGTTATTGTAGTTTTGTACATTATTGATATTCACATCAATATTTTGTTTATTTTAATAGTCAATGTTCATGGGTTTTTGGAAGTAGTCAAACCATTCTTTAGGCGTTATATTAGAACTGGGATCTTTTATATCATTTTTGAGTGACTTAACTGCCTTCCAGAATTCATCAAGATTATTGTTGTTATTATCTAAAATGTTTGTTAGAATTTTATTCCTATATTGTCTATGTTTTTTTCCTTACTAGTTTATTAAGTTCCTTCTTAAAGCTCACTGTAAAAACAAGTGTTTACAGGAAAACACTTTTGCACATTATTTTAAACATATGTTTATGTTAAAACGCATGCGTTTTACCAATAAACTGTTATCACAGAGATATGTCTCGCCTTTTTGTAATTTTGATTATGCAAATGTTGAAATCATAATAGCAATACCTTAACATCTTACACAAGTTATGCAAATATTCAAAGTCAATGAACCATGACTGAGTTACATGGTTAAACAATCTCCATTTAAATGAGATGTGTGAATGCTAATACAACTGGATACCAAATACCATTGACTTATTATAAGTCGTTCCCAAACCTAAATACAAAAATTTTGTGGGAAAAATTTGGTTGATTATATAGGGAATCACTGATGCGTGACTGGAGTGGGCCCCCCTTTGGTCGGTCAGCGCCCCCCCCCCCCCCCCTAACAAAAAGTTCTGGATCCGCCACTGATAGCAATACTTTAACATGTAAGTTATGCAAATATTCAGTCAATGAATATGCACGAATTAGCATACCTATATATATACCTAGCTTTCAACCAAACCTCATCATGGCGAGACAAAAATCTTTTTGCTTGGCTTTGTGTCCAATAAAATATAATTTTGTTTGTTTACTTATAGTTACTTATAGTTACTTATAGTAGATTTCCAGTGCAGGATCTCTCAAGGTTCCTCTTCACCAGACTCATAATATATGTAAAGTAAGCAAACCATTTAAAGTCAAAAGACCATGACTGAGGGGGTGGAGCCAAATAATCTCCATGGAAATGAGATGTGGCAATGGTAATACATCTGCATACCAATTATCATTGACCTACCACTAGTGGATCCCTATAAACTGACCTAATCACAAACTAATACATGTAAAGTAAGCAAACCATTCAAAGTCAATAGACCATGACTGAGGGGGTGGAGCCAAATAATCTCCATGGCAATGAGATGTAGCAATGGTAATACATCTGCATACCAATTATCATTGACCTACCACTAGTGGATCCCTATAAACTGACTTAATCACAAACTAATACATGTAAAGTAAGCAAACCATTCAAAGTCAATAGACCATGACTGAGGGGGTGGAGCCAAATAATCTCCATGGCAATGAGATGTGGCAATGGTAATACATCTGCATACCAATTATCATTGACCTACCACTAGTGAATCCCCATAAACTGACTTAATCACAAACTAATACATTTAAAGTAAGCAAATCATTCAAAGTCAATAGACCATGACTGAGGGGGCGGAGCCAAATAATCTCCATGGCAATGAGATGTGGCAATGGTAATACATCTGCATACCAATTATCATTGACCTACCACTAGTGGATCCCCATAAAACTGAGCTAATCACAAACTAATACATTGTTGACGCCGTCGCCGCCGCCGCCGACGCCGGAAACAGCATACCCATGTCTCGCCTTTTGACTCCGTCAAGGCGAGACAAAAACGCTTTATGTTAACAAATGTTTTCAATGTAAAGATTAGTGTTTTAGGGGAAAACACACATGTTTTTGCTTGAACACTTATCGCTAAGGTGTATAATTGTTATGAATTTGTCGAGTATTATGGTATGGAAGATAAGAAAAGGCAAGTAAACTGTTGTATACGAACGCTTACTTTTCCGAACAATTAATTAAATCGGTTTTATTTATCCCAATATACAGCTCCAGGTGATAATTATTATCATAAGCGAAATCAAACAATGCCAAAAGGTTGGGCATTATCCAGAATTATATTACTTTACATAAGGAAGTGTACATATATGCAAATATGTCGAATTTGTATCACTATTATCGTCTATTTGGATCAAACGTAATTCTGGATTGATGATGTGTGATAATAATAAACAGCTGCGCCACGAGCGCATGATACGCCCGTCGTCTTGTGAAAAAAACATAATAAATGTTTTTGGAATCCTCGTTTATTTAGTGGAGCTGCTGGTGGGATGTATATGGAAACCAGGCAAAACATAACCGTGTCAACTTTTAAGCAATAGAGATACTGCACGAAATGTGACCAAAAAAGACTACCTTTTTACCAAAAAGCTCAATTAAAATTCAATAACTCAAAAATAAAATAAAGAATCATCACGAAAAAGTATACAGATTAATATAACTAAGAAGTGTGTAAAGTTTTATGCAATAATCATAAATCATTTTTGAGATACAGCGCGACATGTCAAAACAAGAGTTGACACACAAAAATGTCTCGCCTGTCGTGTATTTCTAATGAAAGTAAATGCTATCAGACATATTGCATACAGTATTCGAAAAACAGGCCAAAACACAAAAACTTAACTATAACCACTGAACCATGAAAATGAGGTCAAGGTCAGATGACACCTGCCAGTTGGACATGTACACCTTACAATCCTTCCATACACCAAATATAGTAGACCTATTGCATACAGTATTCGAAAAACAGGCCAAAACACACCAATGAACCATGAAAATGAGGTCAAGGTCAGATGACACCAGCCAGTTGGACATGTACACCTTACAATCCTTCCATACACCAAATATAGTAGACCTATTGCATATAGTATTCGAAAAAACAGGCCAAAACACAAAAACTTAACTATAACCACTGAACCATGAAAATGAGGTCAAGGTCAGATGACACCTGCCAGTTGGACATGTACACTTTACAATCCTTCCATACACCAAATATAGTAGACCTATTGCATATAGTATTCGAAAAACAGGCCAAAACACAAAAACTTAACTATAACCACTGAACCATGAAAATGAGGTCAAGGTCAGATGACACTTGCCAGTTGGACATGTACACCTTACAATCCTTCCATACACCAAATATAGTAGACCTATTGCATATAGTATTTGAAAAACAGGCCAAAACACAAAAACTTAACTATAACCACTGAACCATGAAAATGAGGTCAAGGTCAGATGACACCTGCCAGTTGGACATGTACACCTTACAATCCTTCCATACACCAAATATACTAGACCTATTGCTTATAGTATCTGAGATATGGACTTGACCACCAAAACTTAACCTTGTTCACTGATCCTTGAAATTGGGTCGAGGTCAATTGAAAACTGTCTGACGGGGATGAGGACCTTGTAAGGTACGCACATACCAAATATAGTTATCCTATTACTCATAATAAGAGAGAAATTAACATTACAAAAAATCTTAACTTTTTTTTCAATTAGTCACTGAACCATGAAAATGAGGTCAAGGACAATGTACATATGACAGACGGAAAGTTCGTAACATAAGGCATCTATATACAAAGTATAAAGCATCCAGGTCTTCTACCTTCTAAAATATAAAGCTTTTAAGAAGTGAGTTAACGCCGCCGCCGCCGCCGCCGGATCACCATCCCTATGTCGAGCTTTCTGCGACTAAAGTCGCAGGCTCGACAATAAAATGCTCCGCGGGGCGCAGCTAGATACGACCGCAGATGTTGAACCCTGAATAGCCCCCCCTCCCCCCAAAAAAAAATAATTTACCCCTTTTTTAGCTTTTATGCAATACTCTATGAAGTTGCGCATTGACCAACCCCTCCCCAAAAAAAACCCCAAATAACAATAAAATTTATTGTAACCCCCCACTTTTTTTGCTAAAAAAAATTCGAAATTATCTTTTTAAATTTATGCAATATGAAATGAGAAAAAAATTAACCCCATTCCCAATTTCTCATTTACACCCGCTAAATTTTGTTTTCAAATCCCCCCCCCCCAACAATTTCTTTATACTTTGCAACCATAACAGCCCATTTAAATACACCATAAACGTATTAAAATAGAAAATGACACCATAGTCATGGATGGCAAATTTTAAATATACATAATTTAAAACCAGTTTAGATGAGATAAACAAAAAAGCTTCATCAGCACATTTTATATTGGCAAATTTCAAATGAAGTTCATTAAACTAAAGTTATTGGCAAATTTCCAATGGAATTTGTTAATAATAAAGTTTTGATAACAGGGCACACATATCAATTTCTTTCTATTGTGGAATACTGTGCAATTGAAGATTAATTGCTATTGCGCAATACTGTGCAATTGAAAATTTCTTTAAATATTTGACACATAATAGGTTTCTGACACAGAATAACTGATATCAAAGAACTTAGAATTGGTCATATTATTTGAATTTATATTCAATTTTTTGCTTCTTGTGCACTACAATATGCTGTGGAGAATTGCCCCCCTCCCCCGCAAAAAAAAATTTACCACTTTTTTAGCTTTTGTGCAATACACTATGAAGTTGCACATTAACCCCCCATCCCAAAAAAATCCCCCAAAAAACAATAAAATTTATTGTAACCCCCCCCCCCCCACCCTTTTCTTCCTAAAAAAAATTTGAAATCTTCTTTTTAATTTATGAAATATGAAATGAGAAAAAAAATACACTATGCTATTGCGTATTGACCCCCCCCCCCGAAAAAAAACTTATTGTACCCCCCTCCCCAACCCTTTTTTGCCAAAAAAAATGTTTGAAGAAATTTTCTTTTTAATTTCTGACATCTGAAATGAGAAAAAATTGTCCCCCCCCCACAATGTCTTATTTACCCCCTAAATTTTCACCCCCCCCCCCCCCACCTTTCCCTTTTTCCAAAAAAAAAATTCTTTCACTCAAGATAAGGTCATAATCCCTATTCAAATTTCTCATGGGGTTTGCAAACATAATTACCCATTTAAATACATCATTGAAGTCTTAAAATAGAAAATGAAATATGGCTAAAATTAATATTAATTAATAGTAACTTCTAAAAATAAACTGACAGCTATAAATCACCCAAAGACAATCTACATTTCTTTATACATAATTGAATCATACACAATATTTTACTTTAAATGTGTTTGGATTACCTCCCTTACACCAAGCTAATATCATAGATTTCTATTTACTTATACTAAAGTTATTGTGCAAAAAACAAGAAAAATGCTTATTTGGGCCCTTTTTAGCCCCTAATTCCTAAACTGTTGGGATCAAAACTCCAAAAAATGGTCATAAACCTTGTGTTAAAATTTCATAGATTTCTATTTACTTATACTAGAGTTATTGTGCGAAAACCAAGAAAAATGCTTATTGGGCCCTTTTTGGCCCCTAATTCTTAAACTGTTGGGACCAAAACTCCCAAAATCAATCCCAACCTTCCTTTTGTGGTCATAAACCTTGTGTTTAAATTTCATAGATTTCTATTAACTTATACTAAAGTTATAGTGCGAAAACCAAATGTCTTCGGACGACGACGCCGACGCCGGCCTATGACAACGACGACGACGTATAAAAAACACTTCTGTTTTAGTTACAAAGTCCCGTAACTCAAAAAGTTTTTATCTTATTTTCACCAAAAAGTATACAGATCGTTTGACCATCATAACAAACAACTATGTTAAGTTTCGTGAAATTTGAACGAGTCGTTCTCAAGTTACGGCGCGACATGTTTACGACGGATAGACGGACGCCGGACATTTGTATACCATAATACGTCCCGTCAAAATTTTGACGGGGGTATAAAAATGTTTTATTTTGAAACACTTGTTTTTACAGTGAGTACATAAATAATACTTTCACACGCAACTCTTTATTCCAGGGTTCGCAAGATAGGTTTCAAAAATCTATATTCGCTCTGACGTTCATTATCATAGTAAGTTTTTTTTTATTTTCCTGAGTTTTACCTTTTTTCCCTTTAAAATTAGGAGTATTAGTATGCCCATGTGCGGCAACATTATAAAGTATTAAAGATTTACTAGAGACTATATTATCCATAACATTCTCAATCCCAACTTTGTTTTACATTTGAATTATTTGATTTGATCATATCATCCAATTCTGAAAATATGGGTTTAAAATCACAGTTCTTTTTTATATTTGATTCAAATTTTTCTTCAATCTTCTTTTAACTCCACCTTGCAGATTTAATTAAATTCCTAAGAGAATTGTCTATCTTGTGATATATTTGTGACAAAATATTATGTTATTATTAATTAACTACTGTGTTATTTGCTTAAATAACAGCTAATCTGTCTATACAATACAGATAATCGAACAAGGCCAATATAGAAAAACTCGGCCAATACGAACTTCCGGTCTGTATTGGCCGAGTTTTCTCGTATTGGCCGACATCCGGGAATTTTCACACATGCAAATCTATAGGGACGTCGCACTGTTGGACGATTGTGCAAAAAGCTACTTAGATTTTTTTAACTATTCATTTTTTAACCCACTTGTGACCATTCATTACTAGAAAATAGATGATTTTTTTTCATTCTTTACAAACAGTATACTTTCGTAACTTCACGTTCGTGCATAAGATTTCCTTGAGCTCTTAGAGAATTGTGGTTCAATTTCACAGACTATATTTAAAAGATAATTCTATGTAATGTTTATGAAAAGTTACTTAATAAAGATATTATTAACTGACAATTTGCGTATTGGCTGAGTTATTGGTCCTCGGCCTGCTGTATTGGCATTCGGCTTCGCCTCAGGCCAATACAGCAAGCCTCGGACCAATAACTAGGCCAATACGCAAATTGTCAATTAATAATATCATAATATAGAACAATGATCTCACATGGTAGGCTCAAACTGGTTTACTTTAAAATTTACCATGTTATTAAAAAAGTTACTATTGCAAATACAATAGTCATCAATAGACGTACCATTGTGTCATCACCTTATAAAATAGAATATCTGGTAATATCATGATCTAGTTTTTCAAAAATATGCTTAAATCACAACTAGTTTTTTTCAGGTATAAGAAGAGTGTGGTGGAGGTATATAAAAAACACATGCTTACATCTCTTTCAAAACTAAAATCTCTTTTATCAAGCTTAAACCACATAACTTCACTATCATTAGCTCACCTGACCTGAAAGGTCAAGTGAGCTTTTCTCATCACTTGGCGTCCGTCGTCTGTTAAGTTTTACAAATATCTTCTCCTCTGAAACTACTGGGCCAAACTGAACCAAACTTGGCCACAAGCATCATTAGGGTATATAGTTTTAAAAATGTATCCAATGACCCCACCTGCCAACCAACATGGCCGACATGGCTAAAAATAGAACATAGGGGTAAACTGCAGTTTTTGTCTTATATCTCAATAAAATGCTCCGCTGGGCGCAGCTAGATACGACCGCAGATGTCGAACCCTGAATAGTTGGGGCAATTATGAACACAACATTCAAGCTTGATACAATACTGAATTTGGATTGTGAATAAATATTTGACACAGCATAGGTTTCTGACACAGAATGAATGTTGTCTAAGAACTTAAAATTTTTTAATTTACCTATTCAAACCATATCAGTATTATTTGTTTTTATATATAAATCAGAAATAACCAATTTAAAATTTAAAATTGGGCACACATATCAATTTCTTGCTATTGCGCAATACTGTGTAATTGAAAATTTCTTCAAATATTTGACACATAATAGGTTTCTGACAAAGAATAACTGAAATCAAAGAACTTAAAATTGGTCATATGATTTGAATTTATATTCAATTTTTTGCTTTTGTGTAATACAATATGCTGTGGAGAATTGCCCCCCCCCCCCCAAAAAAAAAATAATAATTTACCCCTTTTTTTAGCTTTTGTGCAATACACTATGAAGTTGCACATTGACCCCGCTCCCAAAAAAAAAAACAAAAAACAATAAAATTTATTGTAACCCCCCCACCTTTTTTTTGCTAAAAAAAATTTGAAATTTTCTTTTTAATTTATGAAATATGAAATGAGAAAAAATTACCCCTCCCCAATTTCTCATTTACCCCCCCCCCCCAAATTTTCTTTTCACCCCCCCCCCCCCCCATTTCTTTATACTTTGCAACCATAACAGCCCATTTAAATACACCATAACATATTAAAATAGAAAATGACATCATAGTCATGGGTGGCAAATTTTAAATATACATATTAAAAGCAGTTTAGATAAGATAAACAAAAAAGCTTCATCAGCACATTTTATATTGGCAAATTTCCAATGGAATTTGTTAATAATAAAGTTTTGATAACAGGGCACACATATCAATTTCTTGCTATTGCGCAATACTGTGCAATTGAAAATTTCTTCAAATATTTGACACATAATAGGTTTCTGACACAGAATAACTGAAATAAAGAACTTACAATTGGTCATATGATTTGAATTTATATTCAATTTTTTGCTTTTGTGTAATACAATATGCTGTGGAGAATTGCCCCCCCCCCAAAAAAAAGTTTACCCCCTTTTTAGCTTTAATTTTGGACCCCGATTTGGACCAACTTGAAAACTCGGCCCATAATAAAAAAACTAAGTACATGTTTAGATTCAGCATACCAAAGAACCCAAAGAATTCAATTTTTGTTAAAATCGAACTAAGTTTAATTTTGGACCCTTTGGACCTTAATGTAGACCAATTTGAAAACGGGACCAAAAATTAAGAATCTAAATGCACAGTTAGATTCGGCATATCAAAGAACCCCAATAGTTCAATTTTCGATGAAATCAAACAAAGTTTAATTTTGGACCCCGATTTGGACCAACTTGAAAACTGGGCCCATAATAAAAAAACTAAGTACATGTTTAGATTCAGCATATCAAAGAACCCAAAGAACCAATTTTTGTTAAAATCAAACTAAGTTTAATTTTGGACCCTTTGGACCTTAATGTAGACCAATTTGAAAACGGGACCAAAAATTAAGAATCTAAATGCACGGTTAGATTCGGCATATCAAAGAACCCCAATAGTTCAATTTTCGATGAAATCAAACAAAGTTTAATTTTGGACCCCGATTTGGACCAACTTGAAAACTGGGCCCATAATAAAAAAACTAAGTACATGTTTAGATTCAGCATATCAAAGAACCCAAAGAATTCAATTTTTGTTAAAATCAAACTAAGTTTAATTTTGGACCCTTTGGACCTTAATGTAGACCAATTTGAAAACGGGACCAAAAATTAAGATCCTAAATGCACGGTTAGATTCGGCATATCAAAGAACCCCAATAGTTAAATTTTCAATGAAATCAAACAAAGTTTAATTTTGGACCCTTTTGGCCCCTAATTCCTAAACTGTTGGGACCAAAACTCCAAAAATCAATCCCAACCTTCCTTTTGTGGTCATAAACCTTGTGTTTAAATTTCATAGATTTCTATTTACTTATACCAAAGTTATTGTGCAAAAACCAAGAAAAATGCTTATTTTGGCCCTTTTTTAGCCCCTAATTCCTAAACTGTTGGGACCAAAACTCCCAAAAACAATCCCAACCTTCCTTTTGTGGTCATAAACCTTGTGTTAAAATTTCATAGATTTCTATTTACTTATACTAGAGTTATTGTGCGAAAACCTAGAAAAATGCTTATTGGGCCCTTTTTGGCCCCTGATTCTTAAACTGTTGGGACCAAAACTCCCAAAATCAATCCCAACCTTCCTTTTGTGGTCATAAACCTTGTGTTTAAATTTCATAGATTTCTATTAACTTATACTAAAGTTATAGTGCGAAAACCAAATGTCTTCGGACGACGCCGCAGACGACGGACGACGACGCAGACGACGACGACGACAACGACGACGACGCCAACGTCATACCAATATACGACCGCAAAAATTTTGCGGTCGTATAAAAACTAAAGCAATTAGAGCAAAACTGAAAGGGGTAAAAATGTTCAACAGGTCAAGATCTACCTGTATCTACTGTGGTTTTTGAAATCATGTAAAATAAGGTTAAAATCATAATGAAAAGCATTAATAAATTGCTTTGCTGAGCACAGCTGGATACGACCGCAGAGGTCCAACCCTGAACAGTTGGGGCTAAAATGGACACAATATTCGCGCTTGAGACAAGTCTGAATTTGGATTGTAATTAAATATTTGACGCATAATAGGTTTCTGACAAAGAACTTCGAATTGGTCATATGATTTGAATTTATATTCAATTTTTTGCTTTTTGTGCAATACAATATGCTGTTGCGCATTGACCCCCCCCCCCCCCCCAAAAAAAAAGGAAGGAAATTAAAATTTTACCCCTTCTTTTGCTTTTGTACAATACACTTTGCTGTTGGGTATTGACCCCCCCCAAAAAAATATAAAATTAAAAAAACAAAATTATTTTAACCCCCCCCCCCTTCCCCCTGTCCGTTTTTTGCAAAAAAAATGATATTTAAAGAAATTTTCTTTTTAATTTCTGAATTCTGAAATGAGAAAAAATTGTTCCCCCCCACAATTTTTTATTTAGCCCCCCTAAATTTTTTCCCTCCTCCCCTTTCCCTTTTTCCCAAAGAAAAAAAATTCTTTCCCTCAAGATATGGTCATAATCCCTATTCAAATTTCTCGTGGAGTTTGCAAACATAATTACCAGTAGTATATGGGGACAGTTCAGTTAGTATTTGCGGAGGTGGAGAGGAGGATCATGAGGATCCGGAAGTGACGTCATCGCAACCGGAAATGACGTCACAGGAAGTGACGTAACCGGAAGGCACGTGACCGGAACCGGAAGTATCGGAAGTGATTTGCGCACATGCGCAACAGGAGGTAGTGGATTTTCCCGCCATTTCTTTACGGAAGTGACGTCAGTCACGTGCTGAGACCTGGGTGTGTGGTCTGCGTATGCGTGACCGGAACCGGAAGTACCCGGAAGTGATTTGCGCGCATGCGCAACCGGAAGTGATGGAATTTCGCGCCATTTTCCCATGATTTGTTTACGGAGGTGACGCAAGTCACGGACCCGGATGTGCCATCCCTGACCAGAACTCAGGTTGAATTATCTCCCTTTTCCCGCACTTCTTTGTCGTCTCTGGGTCTTTCATCGGTCTCTAGGGTCTGATACTCTCACTGTTATGTCGAAGTCCGAGAGTATACAAAGTACACTATTGGATTATCTCCCCTTATCCCGCTCTTTTCATCTGCGGGTTATGTTTTCTGTGAGGACCAAAGGTAGGATTGGATTATGTCCCCTTACCTGCAAGTGATGCTGTCACCAATAGATCAATGGAGGGGTGTCCTTAGCAACCGCCTTAGCAACGGCGGTCCATTTCTATGATGCACTTCGTTTCTCTTCTCTTGCTCCATCCCACTCCTCGCTGCTCTTCTCTTGCTCCATGCTGCTCATCGCTGCTGTTCTCTTGCTCATCGCTGCTCATCACTGCTCATTGCTGCTCATCTCTTGCTCATTGCTGCTCATCTCTTGCTCATCGCTCCTCATTGCTGCTCATCTCTTGCTCATCGCTGCTCATTGTTGCTCTTCTCTTGCTCATCGCTGCTCATCTCTTGCTCCGTGCTGCTCATCGCTACTCAGGACCTTACTCGTGTGCTCATTTCACTCCTGCTGCTTGTTGCTGATCGTAATCGCTGCTCTTCTCTTGCTCTTTGCTACTCATCACTACTCAGGACCTTACTCGCGTGCTCATTTCGCTCCTGTTGCTTCTTGCTGTTCGTCATCGCTGTTCATCTCTTGCTCCGTGCTGCTCATTACTGCTCTTCTCTTGCTCCATGCTGCTCATCGCTGCTCTTCTCTTGCTCCGTGTTGCTCACCACTGCTCTTCTCTTGCTCCGTGCTGCTCATCGCTACTCAGGACCTTACTCGCGTGCTCATTTCACTCCTGTTGCTTGTTGCTGTTCGTCATCGCTGCTCTTCTCTTGCTCATTGCTGCTAATTACTACTCAGGACCTTACTCGCGTGCTCATTTCACTCCTGTTGCTTGTTGCTGTTCGTCATCGCTGCTCTTCTCTTGCTCATCGCTGCTCTTATCTTGCTCTTTGCTGCTCATCGCTACTCAGGACCTTACTCGCGTGCTCATTTCAGTTTTGGGGCTGCTGCTGGTGGTGGTGGTCGATTGTCGTTATTCAAAGATTGGATCTGTGCGAGAGCACCATTAAATTCAGGTCATTTGAAAGGGCACTCTGCATTTATCCAGGCTTGTGACTGGCTATCATAAGATAGGCTGCATTAATCCTCCTCAATTTTTTAAGGCCACTCTGCATTTGTCCAGGCTTGTGACTGGCTATATATATGTATAAACATATATAGGCTGCATTACCCTCCTTCCCTTTTTTTTTGATGTTTTTAAATTTTTAATTTTTTTTTTATATTTTTTTTTTGTTTTTGTTTTGTTGTTTTTTTTTTCTTTGTAATATGTTCCAATTCCTCTGTCACATAGAGTCATTGCTGTCTTCAGCTGGTGGTGGGTCGTAGTCATTCAATACACGGTTAAGCAGATATTTTTGTTTTTCTACGGCATATTCCCATGATTCTTTTGATTCGTAGTCTTCCTCTTCTCTCAAGCGTTTAGCCGTTTTCTTGATCTTTCTATGTACGGGGTCTTTATTCATGTCTTATGCCAGGACAATAGTCTGAGGTAATTGTTTCGCATTTCGTCTCTGTATGTGTCAAACATGTCTCGATATGCTGCCAAGCGTGCCTCGTCTTCCTCCATTCCGGCTTCGACAAGTTTGTTTACTTTCTGTGAGTATTCCGATTGATGTACTTGAAATGTTCTATTCAAAATGACTTCCCATGGAGACTGTTCGCATTGCTCTTCGGAGTCTTCGTTGGACTCCTGTTCACTACTTTGTTCGGATTACTCGTTATCGGCTTCTGTGGTGGTATCTGAGACTGAATCATTATAGTCTGTTGAATCCTTCTCCATACCGTGTGCATTCTTTTTGTGTCGCACTATGTTGAAGTTTTGCTTGGACTGGTATCCACATATGTCACAGGTATACATTTAAGACGTCTCTCTTTCCTTGCATTCAATAGTAAAATGAGCTGCGGTCGTCCTGCAAGTGCTTATATTACCTACAGGTTCCTCAACGGCTTGTTGATTCATACACAAACGTTTGGCAAAGTATTCGTTTCGAGATTGTTGCAGTTCAGATTTCACTTTTCTGATGAGGTTTCTATTAAGTCTTGTCCACTCGTTGTCAATCCTTCTACACCCCTTGCAGACATTCATGTTTTTGTAGAATTCCGCAAAGCTCTTGTTCATTTGACACTTGGTACATTTCTGTTCGGATCCACTTTGCTGGGCCCTCCACTTGTGTTGTCCAGCCGTTTGGTTCTCTCCACTTTGGTTGGAAGTATTTTCCTTTTCACTTCTGGTTTTGCTTTGGTCTTTGAATGATCCACAGGAATTAAGTATCTAGCAGGAACCAATAGACCGAGAGGCGTTTTCGACTCCATTGGTACGTGTGTGTTGTTTGACGGCCTTCAAACAACTGACGAAATTAAACAAAACCTCTGAATATATTTTTGTTAAAAGCTTTCCATTGGCGTCATGGTGGCGAAGATAGTTTTTGTCTATTCATTCAGACAACACAGTTCGCTGCTCGTTATTGTAGTTTGCTGCTCACCACTGCTCTTCTCTTGCTCCGCGCTGCTCATTGCTGCTCATCTCTTGCTCCATGCTGCTCATCGCTGCTCTTCTCTTGCTCTTTGCTGCCCATCGCTACACAGGACCTTACTCGCGTGCTAATTTCGCTCCTGCTGCTTGTTGCTGTTCGTCATTGCTGCTCTTCTCTTGCTCTTTGCTACTCATCGCTACTCAGGACCTTACTCGCGTGCTCATTTCGCCCCTGCTGATTGTTGCTGCTGCTGCTGCTGCTGCTGCTGCTGAGGTGAAGGTGGGATTCTCAGTTTTGTTATGAATCGCCTGTTGTTCCCGTTGATGTTACGATGGACATCAAAGATGGCTGCCTCAAGTAACGCGGACCTGAAGGAGAGCACACTTATGAAACAGAAATTTTAGAGTCTTTCTGGACGGGAACAAACGTTTACGGAATTCAGCCCTAACCATAACCCTAACTCGAGTCCTAACCCCAACCATAACTCTAACCCTAAACCTAACCCTAGTCCTAAACCTAACCCTAACTCTAAAACTAACCAAAACTCTAACCCCTAACCCTAACACTAACCCTAACACTAACTTAACACTAAACCTAACCCTAACTCTAGCCCCAACTCTAACCCTAAACCTAACCCTAAACCTAACTCTAACCCTAACACTAACCCTAACTCTTAACTAACCCCAACATAATCTTAACCTTAATCCTAAATCTAACCTTATCCTAACTTAACTCTAATCCTAACACTAGTACCACTTCAAATTCATACGGGATGAAGCCCAATCCAGCATTGGGGTAGACTTTGAAACATGAATTTGAAGCAGGCTGGTAAGCAGAACTAGTGTTAGGGTAAACGTTTGTCATAAGGGTGCTCTCCTTCAGGTCCACGTTACTTGGGGCAGCCATCTTTGATGTCCATCGTAACATCAACGGGAACAACAGGCGATTCATAACAAAACTGAGAATCCCACCTTCACCTCCTCAGCAGCAGCAGCAGCAGCAGCAGCAACCAGCAGGAGCGAAATTAGCACGCGAGTAAGGTCCTGAGTAGCGATCAGTAGATAAGAGCAAGAGAAGAGCAGCAATGACGAACAGCAACAAGCAGCAGGAGCGAAATGAGCGCGCGAGTAAGGTCCTGAGTAGTGATGAGCAGCAAAGAGCAAGAGAAGAGCAGCGATGAGCAGCACAGAGCAAGAGATGAGCAGCAATGAGCAGCGCAGAGCAAGAGAAGAGCAGTGGTGAGCAGCAAACTACAATGACGAGCAGCGAACTGTGTTGTCTGAATGAATAGACAAAAACTATCTTCGCCACCATGACGCCAATGGAAAGCTTTTAACAAAAATATATTCAGAGGTTTTGTTTAATTTCGTCAGTTGTTTGAAGGCCGTCAAACAACACACACGTACCAATGGAGTCGAAAACGCCTCTCGGTTTATTGGTTCCTGCTAGATACTTAATTCCTGTGGATCTTTCAAAGAACAAAGCAAAACCAGAGGTGAAAAGGAAAATACTTCCAACCAAAGTGGAGAGAACCAAACGGCTGGAGAACACAAGTGGAGGGCCCAGCAAAGTGGATCCAAACAAGAAATGTACAAAGTGTCAAATGAACAAGAGCTTTGCGGAATTCTACAAAAACATGAATGTCTGCAAGGGGTGTAGAAGGATTGACAACGAGTGGACAAGACTTAATAGAAGCCTCATCAGATAAGTGAAATCTGAACTGCAACAATCTCGAAACGAATACTTTGCCAAACGTTTGTGTATGAATCAACAAGCCGTTGAGGAACCTGTAGGTAATATAAGCACTTGCAGGACGACCGCAGCTCATTCTACTATTGAATGCAAGGAAAGAGAGACGTCTTAAATATATACCTGTGACATGTGTGGATACCAGTCCAAGCGAAACTTCAACATAGTGCGACACAAAAAGAATGCACATGGTATGGAGAAGGATTCAACAGACTATAGTGATTCAGTCTCAGATACCACCACAGAAGCCGATAACGAGTAATCCGAACAAAGTAGTGAACAGGAGTCCAACGAAGACTCCGAAGAGCAATGCGAACAGTCTCCACGGGAAGTCATTTTGAATAGAACATTTCAAGTACATCAATCGGAATACTCACAGAAAGTAAACAAACTTGTCGAAACCGGAATGGAAGAAGACGAGGCACACTTGGCAGCATATCGAGACATGTTTGACACATACAGAGACGAAATGCGAAACCATTACCTCGGACTATTGTCCTGGCATCAAGACATGAATAAAGACCCTGTACATAGAAAGATCAAGAAAACGGCTAAACGCTTGAAAAGAAAAAAAATATATAAAAAAAAATTAAAAAATTAAAAAAATTTAAAAAAAAGGGAAGGAGGGTAATGCAGCCTATATATGTTCATACATATTTATAGCCAGTCACAAGCCTGGACAAATGCAGAGTGCCCTTAAAAAATTGAGGAAGATTAATGCAGCCTATCTTATGATAACCAGTCACAAGCCAGGATAAATGCAGAGTGCCCTTTCAAAGGACCAGAATTTAATGGTGCTCTCGCACAGATCCAATCTTTGAATAACGACAATCCACCACCACTAGCAGCAGCAGCCCCAAAACTAAAATGAGCACGCGAGTAAGGTCCTGAGTAGCGATGAGCAGCAAAGAGCAAGATAAGAGCAGCGATGAGCAAGAGAAGAGCAGCGATGACGAACAGCAACAAGCAACAGGAGCGAAATGAGCACGCGAGTAAGGTCCTGAGTAGCAATGAGCAGCAATCAGCAAGAGAAGAGCAGCGATGACGAACAGCAACAAGCAACAGGAGCGAAATGAGCACGCGAGTAAGGTCTTAAGTAGCGATGAGCAGCAAAGAGCAAGAGAAGAACAACACGGAGCAAGAGAAGAGCAGCGATGGGCAGAACGGAGCAAGATATGAACAGCGATGACGAACAGCAACAAGCAACAGGAGCGAAATGAGCACGCGAGTAAGGTCCTGAGTAGCGATGAGTAGCAAAGAGCAAGAGAAGAGCAGCAATGACGAACAGCAGCAAGCAGCAGGAGCGAAATGAGCACGCGAGTAAGGTCCTGAGTAGTGATGAGCAGCAAAGAGCAAGAGAAGAGCAGCGATGAGCAGCACGGAGCAAGAGATGAGCAGCAATGAGCAGCGCGGAGCAAGAGAAGAGCAGTGGTGAGCAGCAAACTACAATGACGAGCAGCGAACTGTGTTGTCTGAATTAATAGACAAAAACTATCTTCGCCACCACGACGCCAATGGAAAGCTTTTAACGAAAATATATTCAGAGGTTTTGTTTAATTTCGTCAGTTGTTTGAAGACCGTCAAACAACACACACGTACCAATGGAGTCGAAAACGCCTCTCGGTCTATTGGTTCCTGCTAGATACTTAATTCCTGTGGATCTTTCAAAGACCAAAGCAAAACCAGAGGTGAAAAGGAAAATACTTCCAACCAAAGTGGAGAGAACCAAACGGCTGGAGAACACAAGTGGAGGGCCCAGCAAAGTGAATCCAAACAAGAAATGTACCAAGTGTCAAATGAACAAGAGCTTTGCGGAATTCTACAAAAACATGAATGTCTGCAAGGGGTGTAGAAGGATTGACAACGAGTGGACAAAACTTAATAGAAACCTCATCAGATAAGTGAAATATGAACTGCAACAATCTCGAAACGAATACTTTGCCAAACATTTGTGTATGAATCAACAAGCCGTTGAGGAACCTGTAGGTAATATAAGCACTTGCAGGACGACCGCAGCTCATTCTACTATTGAATCCAAGGAAAGAGAGACGTCTTAAATGTATACCTGTGACATGTGTGGATACCAGTCCAAGCGAAACTTCAACATAGTGCAACACAAAAAGAATGCACATGGTATGGAGAAGGATTCAACAGACTATAGTGATTCAGTCTCAGATACCACCACAGAAGCCGATAACGAGTAATCCGAACAAAGTAGTGAACAGGAGTCCAACGAAGACTCCGAAGAGCAATGCGAACAGTCTCCATGGGAAGTCATTTTGAATAGAACATTTCAAGTACATCAATCGGAATACTCACAGAAAGTAAACGAACTTGTCGAAGCCGGAATGGAGGAAGACGAGGCACGCTTGGCAGCATATCGAGACATGTTTGACACATACAGAGACGAAATGCGAAACCATTACCTCGGACTATTGTCCTGGCATCAAGACATGAATAAAGACCCTGTACATAGAAAGATCAAGAAAACGGCTAAACGCTTGAAAAGAAAAAAAATATATAAAAAAAATTTAAAAATTAAAAAAATTTAAAAAAAAGGGAAGGAGGGTAATGCAGCCTATATATGTTTATACATATATATAGCCAGTCACAAGCCTGGACAAATGCAGAGTGTCCTTAAAAAATTGAGGAAGATTAATGCAGCCTATCTTATGATAACCAGTCACAAGCCTGGATAAATGCAGAGTGCCCTTTCAAATGACCTGAATTTAATGGGGCTCTCGCACAGATCCAATCTTTGAATAACGACAATCGACCACCACTAGCAGCAGCAGCCCCAAAACTAAAATGAGCACGCGAGTAAGGTCCTGAGTAGCGATGAGCAGCAAAGAGCAAGATAAGAGCAGCGATGAGCAAGAGAAGACCAGCGATGACGAACAGCAACAAGCAACAGAAGCGAAATGAGCACGCGAGTAAGGTCCTGAGTAGCAATGAGCAGCAATCAGCAAGAGAAGAGCAGCGATGACGAACAGCAACAAGCAACAGGAGCGACATGAGCACGCGAGTAAGGTCCTAAGTAGCGATGAGCAGCAAAGAGCAAGGGAAGAACAACACGGAGCAAGAGATGAGCAGCGATGAGCAGTGATGAGCAGCAATGAGCAAGAGAAGAGCAACGATGAGCAAGAGAAGATCAGCGATGAGCAAGAGATGAGCAGCGATGAGAGTGATGAGCAGTGGTGAGCAACACGGAGCAAGAGAAGAGCAGCGATGAGCAGCACGGAGCAAGAGATGAACAGCGATGACGAACAGCAAGAAGCAACAGGAGCGAAATGAGCACGCGAGTAAGGTCCTGAGTAGCGATGAGTAGCAAAGAGCAAGAGAAGAGCAGCGATTACGATCAGCAACAAGCAACAGGAGCGAAATGAGCATGCGAGTAAGGTCCTGAGTAGCAATGAGCAGCACGGAGCAAGAGATGAGCAGCAATGAGCAGCGATGAGCAAGAGAAGAGCAGCGATTACGATCAGCAACAAGCAACAGAAGCGAAATGAGCACGCGAGTAAGGTCCTGAGTAGCGATGAGCAGCACGGAGCAAGAGATGAGCAGCAATGAGCAGCGATGAGCAAGAGAAGAGCAGCAATGAGCAGCGATGAGCAAGAGATGAGCAGCAATGAGCAGCGATGAGCAAGAGATGAGCAGCAATGAGCAGTGATGAGCAGCGATGAGCAAGAGAAGAGCAGCGATGAGCAGCACGGAGCAAGAGAAGAGCAGCGAGGAGCGGGATGGAGCAAGAGAAGAGAAACGAAGTGCATCATAGAAATGGACCTCCGTTGCTAAGGCTGTTGCTAAGGCGGTTGCTAAGGACACCCCTCCATTGATCTATTGGTGACAGCATCACATGCAGGTAAGGGGACATAATCCAATCCTACCTTTGGTCCTCACAGAAAACATCACCCGCAGATGAAAAGAGCGGGATAAGGGGAGATAATCCAATAGTGTACTTCGTATACTCTCGGACTTCGACATAACAGTGAGAGTATCAGACCCTAGAGACCGATGAAAGATCCAGAGACGACCGAGAAGTGCGGGAAAAGGGAGATAATTCAACCTGAGTTCTGGTCAAGCATGGCACATCCGGGTCCGTGACTTGCGTCACTTCCGTTGTCGCGTGAGGAGATTTCGTCCGTGAGAATTGCCAGTTCCGTTTCCGATTTCCGGTTTGGCTGTCGGATCTCACATAGGGGGTCGTGAGCATAACCAGTCCGTGAGATCATCCAGCGCAACAAAATGTAAAAACAACATCGATTGCGGATTGCGGACCGGATAAAACCCTATTTTGTATTTTTTCGACGTGCGATGTATAAAGAAAATTAAGTTTTGGATGCATTTTAATATCATTTATTTATTTACAATCATTGATATAAACTCCCCGATTATTACGATCATGTTAAATTGTTCTTGATCAAATAATATTAATTAATTCTCAAACTAATGTAAATTCTTTCAGGATTGAAGACACTGCTAATAAAATTTACGATTTTTATGGGATAATTAATTGGGTTAAAATGATGATACTGGTAATAAAATGCAAACAATTACTAAATCAATTAAACAATATACCTTAAGTCAGCAATCATTTGTTTTTGGGAAAATGGGGGGGGGGTATTAATTTTTTTTAAAAGTTTCTTTAACAAATGTTAAAGAAAAGTTTCCTTCATTCTTTTTGCAACTTGATCAAATAATATTAATTAATTCACAGACTAATGGTTTTCTGAAAGTGACTTTTGTTTTTACTGCAGAGGTAAACTGCTTTTGCAGAGAGACAATTCTTTTTTGTTCTGTTGAGTCAAACAAATTTCTTCCTCTATAAAATATGATTAAATCTAGTAATTGCATTCTACAGTACTTTATATGTAAACGGGGTAAAAATATGCACAGGCTGGCAATTCTCATGTCTCATGTCTCATACTGATCATATATACAATATTCTATCATTCTATGGTACTTTATATGTAAACGGGGTAAAAATATGCATAGGCTGGCAATTCTCATGGCTCATACTGATCATATATACAATATTCTGTCATTCTATGGTACTTTATATGTAAACAGGGTAAAAATATGCACAGGCTGGCAATTCTCATGGCTCATACTGATTATATATACAATATTCTGTCATTTTGTGGTACTTTATATGTAAACTGGGTAAAAATAGGCATAGGCTGGCAATTCTCATGGCTCATACTGATCATATATACAATATTCTATCATTTTATGGTAGTTTATATGTAAACAGGGTAAAAATATGCACAGGCTGGCAATTCTCATGGCTCATGCTGATCATGACTATAATATTCTGTCATTTTATGGTACTTTATTTGTAAACAGGGTAAAAATATGCACAGGCTGGCAAATCTCATGGCTCATACTGATCATATATATAATCTTCTATCATTCTATGGTACTTTATATGTAAACAGAGTAAAAATATGCACAGGCTGGCAATTCTCATGGCTCATACTGATCAAATATACAATATTCTGTCACTCAATCAGGTACTTTATATGTAAACAGGGTAAAAATATGCACATTCTGGCAATTCTCATGGCTCATACTGATCATATATACAATATTCTATCATTTTATGGTACTTCATTTGTAAACGGGGTAAAAATATGCCCAGGCTGGCAATTCTCATGACTATAATATTCTATCATTTTATGGTACTTTATATGTAAACGGGGAAAAAATATGCATAGGTTGGCAATTCTCATGGCTCATACTGATCATATATACAATATTCTATCATTCTATGGTACTTTATATGTAAACGGGGTAAAAATATGCACAGGCTGGCAATTCTCATGGCTCATACTGATCATATATACAATATTCTGTCATTCAATGGTACTTTATATGCAAACAGGGTAAAAATATGCACAGGCTGGCAATTCTCATGGCTCATACTGATCATATATACAATATTCTATCATTTTATGGTACTTCATATGTAAATGGGGTAAAAATATGCACAGGCTGGCAATTCTCATGGCTCATACTGATCATGACTATAATATTCTATCATTTTATGGTACTTTATATGTAAACGGGGTAAAAATACGCATAGGCTGGCAATTCTCATGGCTCATACTGATCATATATATACAATATTCTATCATTCTATGGTACTTCATATGTAAACGGGGTAAAAATATACCCTGTTTACAAATAAAGTACCATAAAATGACAGAATATTATAGTCATGATCAGCATGAGCCATGAGAATTGCCAGCCTGTGCATATTTTTACCCCATTTACATATAAAGTACCAAAGAATGATAGAATATTGTATATATGATCAGTATGAGCCATGAGAATTGCCAGCCTGTGGATATTTTTACCCCGTTTACCAATAAAGTACCATGAAATGATAGAATATTATAGTCATGATCAGTATGAGCCATAAGAATTGCCAGCCTGTGCATATTTTTACCCCGTTTACATATAAAGTACCAAAGAATGATAGAATATTGTATACATGATCAGTATGAGCCATGAGAATTGCCAGCCTGTGCATATTTTTACCCTGTTTACATATAAAGTACCATAAAATGATAAATATTGTATATATGATCAGTATGAGCCATGAGAATTGCCAGCCTGTGCATATTTTTACCCCATTTACATAGAAAAAATCTAGGCACACACAAGACTCAAAAAATTTAAATAAAAAAAGGAGGGCACTTTTAAACAAGTTGCAAAAGAAAGTAAAATCTGATCATACTTCACAAAAATGTCAGATGTTTGCTAGAAAGAAGAAGACCAAATGGAAATTAACCGAATCATATCCCATAAAAACACATAAAAAGTAATAGACCAAATGGGAATGTAAGCATTATAAGTACAGAGCACTTTTTATTATGTCAGTTTTATTTTTTCATATGTTTGTGTTTTAGTGTTTGGCTTGTTGAAATTTGGCTTAAAATTTTATTGTCTGTCTTTCTATTATTCTGGCCACTGACCCAGAATGTAGGGGAGGATTGAGTACTCACAAACATATGTTTAACTATGTTGTATAAATGTCTGTCCTTAGGCAAGACCATGCATTTTCAGTGGTTGTATTTCGTCTTCTTTGTTGTTTCTATGTGAATTGTTTTGTTTATTTTGGGATTTGTGGTGATTATTATTTAATGCTTGACATTTATTTCAGGGCCATGTAATGACATAAATGTGTGTTGGGCTGTTGCTCAATGTTGAAGGCCACATCATTGACGACCACTAGATGATATAGTTTTTCAAGATATTCTTTAAATCGGGATAAAGCCTCAATGATGCATACCCCATATCCTTCCTTTTTCATCTCATTTGATTAGATTGTTTTCATATGTAATAAAAATGAACAGTAGACAAAAAGGGAACAATTGTTCCCAATTATTTAAAGCCAAGCCTAATGTTTTACCTAATTCATGTTATTTTAAATTAAATATAAAATTAAAATTTATTTTGCTGAATGATCTGTTCTAATAAATTTAGAAACTATAAGGAATTAAAGAAGAAAGAGAAAGTATGGTTGTGTTTGTATGGAGACAACTAATTATTTCTTTAATGGGAAGGGAGCTGACAAATTCTGTAGCATCAGTGTGTTTATTTTTCAAAATAGAAATTTTATTTTCCACAATTATTTTGGGTAGGATTATTTATTCCCCAATCGAGAAACTTGGATTACATCTTTCAAGATATGGGATTGCCCACTTTGAATAACCGACTTCATGATTGAATGTTTTTTTAAATTTGGGTAGCCCGTGCAGATTTAAGTTTTTAAGTGCAGAATTTCATAATATCAGACATCCTGCTTGCACCCCCCTTTTTAACTGATATGTACTGTAGGACAATGCCATAATTTTTTTATATAAAGAGGTGTATGCCAAATTTCTTTTCCAGGCTACAATCCCCCCCCCTTTTTGAGTTTTCCGTTTGTATCAACACTGTTCAAAAGGTGCATTTAACTGCTTATTATTTTGTCTGGGTTAATTTGTTATTAAATTATAATATGTATGTAAATGTTTGTTTATGTTTATTTTGTTCATTTTCTGCATAATTCAATAGCAATCAATACAAATCAAACACACGACATATGTTTTTGCCACCCATTCCCGGAAGTCATATATCAGGCGAAAGTACCTGTTGGCTAGTAGCCGCATGAGGTGCTCACGCCGGAACTGCATCGAAATAGTTCCGCCTTTGTAGGCATGCGGGACGTCAAATCCTCACGGACGAAATCTCCTCACGCGACACCGTAAACAAATCATGGGAAAATGGCGCGAAATTCCATCACTTCCGGTTGCGCATGCGCGCAAATCACTTCCGGGTACTTCTGGTTCCGGTCACGCATGCGCAGACCAGACATCTAGGTCTCAGCACGTGACTGACGTCACTTCCATAAAGAAATGGCGGGAAAATCCACTACTTCCGGTTGCGGATGCGCGCAAATCACTTCCGGTACCTCCGGTTCCGGTCACATCACTTCCCGTGACGTCATTTCCGGTTCCGGTGACGTCACTTTCGGATCCTCATGATCCTCCCCCTCTCCACCTCCTCAAATACTAACTGAACTGTCCCCATATACTACTATTACCCATTTAAATACATCATAAAAGTCTTAAAATAGAAAATGACATATGGCTAAAATTAATATTAATTAATAGTAACTTCTAATAAAATGCTCCGCTGGGCGCAGCTAGATACGACCGCAGATGTCGAACCCTGAATAGTTGGGGCAATTATGAACACAACATTCAAGCTTGATACAATACTGAATTTGGATTGTGAATAAATATTTGACACAGCATATGTTTCTGACACAGAATGAATGTTGTCTAAGAACTTAAAAATTTTTAATTTACCTATTCAAACCATATCAGTATTATTTGTTTTTATATATAAATCAGAAATAACCAATTTAAAATTTAAAATTGGGCACACATATCAATTTCTTGCTATTGCGCAATACTGTGCAATTGAAGATTTCTTGCTATTGCGCAATACTGTGCAATTGAAAATTTCTTCAAATATTTGACACATAATAGGTTTCTGACACAGAATAACTGAAATCAAATTACTTAGAATTGGTCATATGATTTCAATTTATATTCAATTTTTTGCTTCTTGTGCAATACAATATGCTGTGGAGAATTGCCCCCCCCCCCCCCACTGCCCCCCCCCAAAAAAAATAATAATTTACCCCTTTTTTAGCTTTTGTGCAATACACTATGAAGTTGCACACTGACCCCCGCCTCCCAAAAAAAAAACCAAGAAACAATAAAATTTATTGTAACCCCCCCCCCCTTTTTTTGCTAAAAAAATTAGAAAGTTTCTTTTTAATTTATGAAATATGAAATGAGAAAAAAATTACCCCCTCCCCAATTTCTAATTTACCCCCCCTAAATTTTGTTTTCAACCCCCCCCCCCCCCCCCCATTTCTTTATACTTTGCAACCATAACAGCCTATTTAAATACACCATAACATATTAAAATAGATAAATAAAATGCTCCGCTGGGCACAGCTAGATACGACCGCAGATGTCGAACCCTGCATGAATAGTTGGGGCAATTATGAAAACAACATTCAAGCTTGATACAATACTGAATTTGGATTGTGAATAAATATTTGACACAGCATAGGTTTCTGACACAGAATGAATGTTGTCTAAGAACTTAAAAATTTTTAATTTACCTATTCAAACCATATCAGTATTATTTGTTTTTATATATAAATCAGAAATAACCAATTTAAAATTTAAAATTGGGCACACATATCAATTTCTTGCTATTGCGCAATACTGTGCAACTGAAGATTTCTTGCTATTGCGCAATACTGTGCAATTGAAAATTTCTTGAAATATTTGACACATAATAGGTTTCTGACACAGAATAACTGAAATCAAAGAACTTAGAATTGGTCATATGATTTCAATTTATATTCAATTTTTTGCTTCTTGTGCAATACAATATCCTGTGGAGAATTGCCCCCCCCCCCCCCCCCCCCCAAAAAAAAAAAAAATTTACCCCTTTTTTAGCTTTTGTGCAATATACTATGAAGTTGTACATTGACCCCCCCACCTCCTAAAAAAAAAACAATAAACAATAAAATTTATTGATACCCCCCCCTTTTTTTGCTAAAAAAAATTTGAAATTTTCTTTTTAATTTATGAAATATGAAATGAGAAAAAAATTACCCCCTCCCCAATTTCTCATTTACCCCCCCCCCCCCCCCCCCATTTCTTTATACTTTGCAACCATAACAGCCCATTTAAATACACCATAACATATTAAAATAGAAAATGACATCATAGTCATGGATGGCAAATTTTAAATATACATAATTTAACAGCAGTTTAGATGAGACAAACAAAAAAGCTTCATCAGCACATTTTATATTGGCAAATTTCCAATGAAGTTCATTAAACTAGAGTTATTGGCAAATTTCCAATGGAATTTGTTAATAATAAAGTTTTGATAACAGGGCACACATATCAATTTCTTGCTATTGCGCAATACTGTGCAATTGAAAATTTCTTCAAATATTTGACACATAATAGGTTTCTGACACAGAATAACTGAAATAAAGAACTTAGAATTGGTCATATGATTTGAATTTATATTCAATTTTTTGCTTCTTGTGCAATACAATATGCTGTGGAGAATTGCCCCCCCCCCCCAAAAAAAAAATAATTTACCCCTTTTTTAGCTTTAATTTTGGACCCCGATTTGGACCAACTTGAAAACTGGGCCCATAATAAAAAAACTAAGTACATGTTTAGCTTCAGCATATCAAAGAACCCAAAGAATTCAATTTTTGTTAAAATCAAACTAAGTTTAATTTTGGAACCTTTGGACCTTAATGTAGACCAATTTGAAAACAGGACCAAAAATTAAGAATCTAAATGCACAGTTAGATTCGGCATATCAAAGAACCCCAATAATTCAATTTTCGATGAAATGAAAGTAAGTTTAATTTTGGACCCCGATTTGGACTAACTTGAAAACTGGGCCCATAATAAAAAAACTAAGTACATGTTTAGATTCAGCATATCAAAGAACCCAAGGAATTCAATTTTTGTTAAAATCAAACTAAGTTTAATTTTGGACCCTTTGGACCTTAATGTAGACCAATTTGAAAACGGGACCAAAAATTAAGAATCTAAATGCACGGTTAGATTCGGCATATCAAAGAACCCCAATAGTTCAATTTTCGATGAAATCAAACAAAGTTTAATTTTGGACCCCGATTTGGACCAACTTGAAAACTGGGCCCATAATAAAAAAACTAAGTACATGTTTAGATTCAGCATATAAAAGAACCCAATGAATTCAATTTTTGTTAAAATCAAACTAAGTTTAATTTTGGACCCTTTGGACCTTAATGTAGACCAATTTGAAAACAGGACCAAAAATTAAGAATCTAAATGCACGGTTAGATTCGGCATATCAAAGAACCCCACTAGTTCAATTTTCGATGAAATCAAACAAAGTTTAATTTTGGACCCTTTTGGTCCCTAATTCCTAAACTGTTGGGACCAAAAATCCAAAAATCAATCCCAACCTTCCTTTTGTGGTCATAAACCTTGTGTTTAAATTTCATAGATTTCTATTTACATATACTAAAGTTATTGTGCAAAAACCAAGAAAAATGCTTATTTGGGCCCTGTTTTAGCCCCTAATTCCTAAACTGTTGGGACCAAAACTCCCAAAAACAATCCCAACCTTCCTTTTGTGGTCATAAACCTTGTGTTAAAATTTCATAGATTTCTATTTACTTATACTAGAGTTATTGTGCGAAAACCAAGAAAAATGCTTATTGGGCCCTTTTTTGGCCCCTAATTCTTAAACTGTTGGGACCAAAACTCCCAAAATCAATCCCAACCTTCCTTTTGTGGTCATAAACCTTGTGTTTAAATTTCATAGATTTCTATTAACTTATACTAAAGTTATAGTGCGAAAACCAAATGTCTTCGGACGACGACGCTGACGACGGACGACGACGCAGACGACGACGACGACGACGACGACGACGCCAACGTCATACCAATATACGACCGCAAAAATTTTGCGGTCGTATAAAAATGACATCATAGTCATGGATGGCAAATTTAAAATATACATAATTTAAAAGCAGTTTAGATGAGATAAACAAAAGCTTCATCAGCACATTTTATATTGGCAAATTTCCAATGTAGTTCATTAAGCTAGAGTTATTGGCAAATTTCCAATGGAATTTTTTAATAATAAAGTTTTGATAACAGGGCACACATATCAATTTCTTGCTATTGCACAATACTGTGCAATTGAAAATTTCTTGAAATATTTGACACATAATAGGTTTCTGATACAGAATAACTGAAATAAAGAACTTAGAATTGGTCATATGATTTGAATTTATATTCAATTTTTTGCTTCTTGTGCAATACAATATGCTGTGGAGAATTGCCCCCCCCCCCCAAAAAAAAAAAAAAAATTACCCCTTTTTTAGCTTTAATTTTGGACCCCGATTTGGACCAACTTGAAAACTGGGCCCATAATAAAAAAAACTAAGTACATGTTTAGATTCAGCATATCAAAGAACCCCAAGAATTCAATTTTTGTTAAAATCAAACTAAGTTTAATTTTGGACCCTTTGGACCTTAATGTAGACCAATTTGAAAACGGGACCAAAAATTAAGAATCTAAATGCACGGTTAGATTCGGCATATCAAAGAACCCCAATAGTTCAATTTTCGATGAAATGAAACAAAGTTTAATTTTGGACCCCGATTTGGACCAACTTGAAAACTGGGCCCATAATAAAAAAACTAAGTACATGTTTAGATTCAGCATATCAAAGAACCCCAAGAATTCAATTTTTGTTAAAATCAAACTAAGTTTAATTTTGGACCCTTTGGACCTTAATGTAGACCAATTTGAAAACGGGACCAAAAATTAAGAATCTAAATGCACGGTTAGATTCGGCATATCAAAGAACCCCCATAGTTCAATTTTCGATGAAATCAAACAAAGTTTAATTTTGGACCCCGATTTGGACCAACTTGAAAACTGGGCCCATAATAAAAAAAAACTAAGTACATGTTTAGATTCAGCATATCAAAGAACCCCAAGAATTCAATTTTTGTTAAAATCAAACTAAATTTAATTTTGGACCCTTTGGACCTTAATGTAGACCAATTTGAAAACGAGACAAAAAATTAAGAATCTAATTGCACGGTTAGATTCGGCATATCGAAGAACCCCAATAGTTCAATTTTCGATGAAATCAAACAAAGTTTAATTTTGGACCCTTTTGACCCCTAATTCCTAAACTGTTGGGACCAAAAATCCAAAAATCAATCCCAACCTTCCTTTTGTGGTCATAAACCTTGTGTTAAAATTTCATAGATTTTTATTTACTTATACTAGAGTTATTGTGCGAAAACCAGGAAAAATTCTTATTGGGCCCCTTTTTGGCCCCTGATTCTTAAACTGTTGGGACCAAAACTCCCAAAATCAATCCCAACCTTCCTTTTGTGGTCATAAAGCTTGTGTTTAAATTTCATAGATTTCTATTAACTTATACTAAAGTTATAGTGCGAAAACCAAATGTCTTCGGACGACGATGCTGACGACGGACGACGACGCAGACGACGACGACGACGACGACGACGACGACGCCAACGTCATACCAATATACGACCGCAAAAATTTTGCGGTCGTATAAAAATAAATTGACAGCTATAAATCACTCCAAGACTATCTAGATTTCTTTATACATAATTTACAAGCTGTGTAAGGGAGGTAATCGAATCATACACAACTTTTTACTTTTAAATGTGTTTGGATTACCTCCTTTACACCAAGATAATAACCAATAAAATGCTCCGCTGGGCGCAGCTAGATACGACCGCAGATGTCGAACCCTGAATAGTTGGGGAATTATGAACACAACATTCAAGCTTGATACAATACTGAATTTGGATTGTGAATAAATATTTGACACAGCATAGGTTTCTGACACAGAATGAATGTTGTCTAAGAACTTAAAAAATTTTTAATTTACCTATTCAAACCATATCAGTATTATTTGTTTTTATATATAAATCAGAAATAACCAATTTAAAATTTAAAATTGGGCACACATATCAATTTCTTGCTATTGCGCAATACTGTGTAATTGAAAATTTCTTCAAATATTTGACACATAATAGGTTTCTGACACAGAATAACTGAAATCAAAGAACTTAAAATTGGTCATATGAGTTGAATTTATATTCAATTTTTTGCTTTTGTGTAATACAATATGCTGTGGAGAATTGCCCCCCCCCCCAAAAAAAATAATAATTTACCCCTTTTTTAGCTTTTGTGCAATACACTATGAAGTTGCACATTGACCCCCCTCCCAAAAAAAAAACAAAAAACAATAAAATTTATTGTAACCTCCCCCCCCTTTTTTTGCTAAAAAAAATTTGAAATTTTCTTTTTAATTTATGAAATATGAAATGAGAAAAAATTACCCCCTCCCCAATTTCTCATTTACCCCCCCCCCCCCCAAATTTTGTTTTCAACCCCCCCCCCCCCCCCCCCATTTCTTTATACTTTGCAACCATAACAGCCCATTTAAATACACCATAACATATTAAAATAGAAAATGACATCATAGTCATGGATGGCAAATTTTAAATATACATATTAAAAGCAGTTTAGATAAGATAAACAAAAAAGCTTCATCAGCACATTTTATATTGGCAAATTTCCAATGGAATTTGTTAATAATAAAGTTTTGATAACAGGGCACACATATCAATTTCTTGCTATTGCGCAATACTGTGCAATTGAAAATTTCTTCAAATATTTGACACATAATAGGTTTCTGACACAGAATAACTGAAATAAAGAACTTAGAATTGGTCATATGATTTGAATTTATATTCAATTTTTGCTTTTGTGTAATACAATATGCTGTGGAGAATTGCCCCCCCCCCCCCCCCCCAAAAAAAAAAAATAATTTACCCACTTTTTAGCTTTAATTTTGGACCCCGATTTGGACCAACTTGAAAACTCGGCCCATAATAAAAAAACTAAGTACATGTTTAGATTCAGCATATCAAAGAACCCAAAGAATTCAATTTTTGTTAAAATCGAACTAAGTTTAATTTTGGACCCTTTGGACCTTAATGTAGACCAATTTGAAAACGGGACCAAAAATTAAGAATCTAAATGCACGGTTAGATTCGGCATATCAAAGAACCCCAATAGTTCAATTTTCGATGAAATCAAACAAAGTTTAATTTTGGACCCCGATTTGGACCAACTTGAAAACTGGGCCCATAATAAAAAAACTAAGTACATGTTTAGATTCAGCATATCAAAGAACCCAAAGAATTCAATTTTTGTTAAAATCAAACTAAGTTTAATTTTGGACCCTTTGGACCTTAATGTAGACCAATTTGAAAACGGGACCAAAAATTAAGAACCTAAATGCACGGTTAGATTCGGCATATCAAAGAACCCCAATAGTTCAATTTTTGATGAAATCAAACAAAGTTTAATTTTGGACCCCGATTTGGACCAACTTGAAAACTGGGCCCATAATAAAAAAACTAAGTACATGTTTAGATTCAGCATATCAAAGAACCCAAAGAATTCAATTTTTGTTAAAATCAAACTAAGTTTAATTTTGGACCTTTTGGACCTTAATGTAGACCAATTTGAAAACGGGACCAAAAATTAAGATCCTAAATGCACGGTTAGATTCGGCATATCAAAGAACCCCAATAGTTAAATTTTCAATGAAATCAAACAAAGTTTAATTTTGGACCCTTTTGGCCCCTAATTCCTAAACTGTTGGGACCAAAACTCCAAAAATCAATCCCAACCTTCCTTTTGTGGTCATAAACCTTGTGTTTAAATTTCATAGATTTCTATTTACTTATACTAAAGTTATTGTGCAAAAACCAAGAAAAATGCTTATTTTGGCCCTTTTTTAGCCCCTAATTCCTAAACTGTTGGGACCAAAACTCCCAAAAACAATCCCAACCTTCCTTTTGTGGTCATAAACCTTGTGTTAAAATTTCATAGATTTCTATTTACTTATACTAGAGTTATTGTGCGAAAACCTAGAAAAATGCTTATTGGGCCCTTTTTTGGCCCCTGATTCTTAAACTGTTGGGACCAAAACTCCCAAAATCAATCCCAACCTTCCTTTTGTGGTCATAAAACTTGTGTTTAAATTTCATAGATTTCTATTAACTTATACTAAATTTATAGTGCGAAAACCAAATGTCTTCGGACGACGCTGCAGACGACGGACGACGACGCAGACGACGACGACGACGCAGACGACGACGACGACAACGACGACGACGACGACGACGACGACGACGACGACGCCAACGTCATACCAATATACGACCGCAAAAATTTTGCGGTCGTATAAAAACTGCTAAAAACTTACTAAAATTTACCAATTCAGGGACAGCAACCCAACAACGGGTTGTCCGATTCATCTGAAATTTTCAGGGCAGATAGATCTTAACCTGATGAACATTTTTACCATTGTCAAATTTACTCTAAATACTTTAATTTCAGAGATACAAGCCAAAAACTGCATTTACCCCCTATGTTCTATTTTTAGCCATGGTGGCCATGTTGATTGGCAGGCGGGGCGGTCGGACACATTTTTTAAACTAGATACCCCAATGATGATTGCAGCCAAGTTTGGTTACATTTTGCCATTTCAGAGGAGATTTTTGTAAAAGTTAACAGACGACGACGACGACGGACGCTAAGTGATGACAAAAGGGGGGGGGGTGAATTTCAAAGATCTTATATGAAACTACAAGGCCGGTTGGAACCAAAGGTTCTTAGGGACGAGATCAAAAGTTCAATGTCGGATAAAAAACTTAATTCACATAGTTTTTTCACTGACCCCCCCCCCCCCCCTTCTTAACTTAATTTGGGAAAAATTGATTGACCAATATCGGCATATGCTTTGAGTATACTTTTTTGTACCATGGGTCCTGTTTTTCCTCAACAATGTATGTTTGTTCTGTATTTTGACTTGGACATCACTTGAATCCGTATTTTTCAATCCGAAAACTTGCAGAGATTTTTACCCCCCACCCCCACCCCCAAACTATTTGAATTCAGTTTTTTATCCGACATTGAACTTTTGATCTCTTCCCTTAGGAGGTTCTCTTTCAGAAATATGTCCAATGACCCGGGATGTTAACCTATATGACCGCCACAGCCGAACTTAGTTTAACATAGGGTCCTATGGGAAAATTCAGTGAAAAATTTTCTTGTCTTAAACCACTTGACCAATTGGAACCAGACTTGGCAGCAATAGTCCTTATATGGTCCTCTTACAGAGGTGTGTCCGGTGACCCGGACTGTCAACCAAGATGGCCGCCACAACCAAACTTAGTTTAACATAGGGCCCTATAGGAAAATTAATTGAAAGATCTTCTTGTCTGAAACCACTTGACAGCATTGGTCCTTAGGTGGTCCTTTTTTCAGAAATGTGTCTGATTAGGTGGACGGTGAACAAAGATGGCCTCCACAACAGAAATTAGTTTAACATAGAACCCTATGGGAAATTCACTCAAAAATCTTCTTATCTGAAAACACTATGCCAATTAGAATTAGACTTGGTAGCAATGGTCCTTAGATGGTGCTCTTTTAGAATTTTGTCTGATGACCCAAACTGTTAACCAAGATGGCCGCCACACCCAAACTTAGTTGAACATAGGGCCCTATGGAAAAATTCATTGAAAAATCTTCTTGTCTGAAACCACTTGACATATTGGAGCCAGACTTGGTAGCATTTGTCCTTAGGAACTCCTCTTTCAGAAATGTGCCCGATCACCCAGATTGCCAACCAAAATGGCTGCCACACCGAACTTTGTTAAATACTGAACCCTATAGGAAAATTCATTTAAAAATCTTCTTGTCTGAAACCGCTTAGCCAGTTGGAACAAGGCTTAGCAGAAATGTTCCTTAGATGGTTTTCTTTTAGAAATATATCCGTTGACCTGGATTGTCAACCAAGATGACTGCCACAGCTGAAATTTGTTTAACATAGAATACTATAGAAAAACCAGCCAAATTGACTGCAACACTTAGATTTTAGGTCTGCTCAAGGTGAAAAGATAAATCCAGGTGATCGATACAGGCTCTTGAGGGCCTCTAGTTTTTATCAACTAGCTTAATACCAGGTAGAATATCTTTCTTGATAAAAAGTAGCTAGTCCCTTATTCTATTAGATTCCTATTGTCTATTACTCACAAAACATTTGTAACCATTATAGCTCAAAACTTCCTTAGAGGAGGCATGGGACTCAGATCTGATATGAAATAAATTTGTGTGCACAAGAAACAAAATTTAGTTCTAAAAATTTCATAGGTACAAGGTAGGGTAGATATAAATATATATGTATATTTTTACATTTAGCTCAGCTAGACTAAATATACATTAGCCATTGCCACCGCTTGACAAGTTTTACATTTCAGGTTTCTCCTCTAAAACCACTGTGACAAACTAAACCACACTTGGCTGAAATAGTCTTAGGTGATCCTCGTTTTGAATGGCATCAATAGATATAAACTGCCAGTCATGATGGCCACTTCAGCCAAACATAGTTTAATATAGGACCATTAGGAAAAACTTAAATGCTTAAAACATCTTCTATTAAACAACTAACCCGTTTGGAGTCAAACTTTACTACAACGGTATTTGGGAAATATTTTTTTAGAAATGCATCCAATTACTTGGACCACCTACCTAGTTGTAGGGCTCGACAATAACGCTTGTCCGATTGTCCGGTACAAGCTGAAAATTCCGTCGGACAATCAACTTTGACTTGGTACTTGTAAAAAAATTCTGAAAGAAGGACTTAGAAATAAAAATATTCATCGGAAACCTTCCAGTTTTTAATTTGAAATTCATGTTATGGTAGCGAGAATTATCGGTAAACGTCACATGCAGGATAAAGTGAAGAATAAGAACTAGATTCTGGTTCACATGCATATGGATGACAAAATTATTTTATTTTCGATTTCACTTTCGAGGGAGAAATATATACCGGGGAATGAATTTCACTGTTCTTCTATTTAATCTGAATCGCGTAAAAGTTTTATCGGTCGGAATAAATATGAATGTAATTGCGTGTTACAATTAACAGTGAGCGGAGTTAATGTAAATAAATTACGATAAATGGATCTGTCAAAATTCAATAAAACAACTCCTTAAATATTGTTTTATTATTTTAGACACCTTTCTTAAAGCGACTTTACATATCAAACTCCATGTTTGGACAAGTGTCAAATCCTTCCGGACAAGTTGATTTAAGAAAGCACTTGTCCAAAGGGACAAGTTAAAAAAATTGTTATTGTAGGGGCCTGAGTTGGCTGCCACAAGCAATTGTGATCTTTGGATTTTTGTTTGGTTAAATACTTGTGATTTTGTGCTTTCTTTTTAACTTCACTCCATGTCCGTTTTTTTTCCTCATATTTCATACATGTATCTGGGATCACTTTGCTTATGAAATTATACTTGTCAGCTATGATTTTAGGTGGTGTTCTTTCAAATCTGTGTCCACCACCCCTGTCACTAACAAAGAGGTTGGGCCAATAAGGCGAGAAAATGTTTCACTCAGAGGGCCATTTTCTGAATAACAGTTATAACTATGAAATTTATCTTTTTCTCATAGTAAAAATAATTTCTGTTTGCGTCTCAATTTTCTGCATTGATAAATTCAACACAAAACTTACAGTAAGCTCAGAACAAGAGTAGACACACAAAAATGTCTCGCCTGTCGTGTATTTCTAATGAAAGTAAATGCTATCAGTATTCGAAAAACTGAGCAAAACACAAAAACTTAGCTATAACCACTGAACCATGAAAATGAGGTCAAGGTCAAATGACACGTCAGTTGGACATGCAGACCTTATAATCCTTCCATAGACCAAATATAGTAGACCTATTGCATATAGTATTCGAAAAACAGGCCAAAACACAAAAACTCAACTATAACCACTGAACCATGAAAATGAGGTCAAGGTCAGATGACATCTGCCAGTTGGACATGTACACCTTACAATCCTTCCATACACCAAATATAGTAGACCTATTGCATACAGTATTCGAAAAACAGGCCAAAACACAAAAACTTAACTATAACCACTGAACCATGAAAATGAGGTCAAGGTCAGATGACACCTGCCAGTTGGACATGTACACCTTACAATCCTTCCATACACCAAATATACTAGACCTATTGCTTATAGTATCTGAGATATGGACTTGAATATCAAAACTTAACCTTGTTCACTGATCCTTGAAATTGGGTCGAGGTCAATTGAAAACTGTCTGACGGGGAAGAGGACCTTGTAAGGTACGCACATACCAAATATAGTTATCCTATTACTCATAATAAGAGAGAAATTAACATTACAAATAACCTTAACTTTTTTTCAAGTAGTCACTGAACCATGAAAATGAGGTCAAGGACAATGTACATATGACAGACGGAAACTTCGTAACATAAGGCATCTATATACGAAGTATAAAGCATCCAGGTCTTCCACCTTCTAAAATATAAAGCTTTTAAGAAGTTAGTTAACGCCGCCGCCGCCGGATCACCATCCCTATGTAGAGCTTTCTGCGACTAAAGTCGCAGGCTCGACAAAAAACGTTGAAAACGCATTGTTGTCATTTTCGGGGGGTTTTCCGCACCTTTTAAGTGGGAATTCCCTGACAAGAACCTCCAGAACCAAATACATAAAACGTTTTCCTGAGAGACTGCACTAATGGTCAAATTTTGTGTGTTTCCTGTATTGGTTCTAAATGTAAAATCAAAGTGCATAGCACTGGTAGGGTTAGGTTGCTAGCATTTGACTTTTATTTGTACAAACATTGCTGATGATTATTTCAATGCTTTTTGTTTGTACAATGTATTGCAAAATAGGTTTTGGTATTGAATTCTTTTTATTAACAGTATTATTTACAAGGAAATATATCAATTATGAAAGTTAACGAGCTCTGCGGAAAAAGTGTCTATTATATAATAATGTTCCTGTGGGTAGGTGACTGATTTTTTTTTAAATTGACAGCATATGTATTGCTTTGGTTTCAAAATATACAGTGATTTTTTAAAACGTATATTTTCGCAACACAGTGTATCTGAGCTGAAGGTTCTACTACTCAACTTTACTGCGCATGTCTGTACATAAATATGCACTAATTAATCAAAGAAAGCACGAGTCGGCTAACGCTTCTTGAATTATCACTCTAAACTGAATTTTTTTAAAAAGTCAAACGCATAATAATGATTTGATGAATTAAAATAAACAGAAATCAAAGGTCTTCAAGTTATTAAGGTTATATAAAAAGACAAAGTTTGGACAATTGTAGAAGGGGGTCATTTCTATTTACACTACATTGCGCATGTGCAGGTAGATCAGAACGTAAACATTCAAGCTTTCAATTAAAATAAACCCATTATACCTTCGATAATACAGTTTTCTAAATTAATGATAAACACAGTGTTTTTCAATCTTAATGTGCAAGTTGTCGGAATTTCAAATAACCTGTATGCAATTCTATCACTGGCCAACAGGTTTGACAAAATGAAGTCACGATGATCAGGTCAAAAGGTTAATCAAATACACAAAAAGAACGTAAACATTCAAGCTTTCAATTAAAATAAACCCATTATACCTTCGATAATACCGTTTTCTAAATTAATGATAAACACAGTGTTTTTCAATCTTAATGTGCAAGTTGTCGGCATTTCAAATAACCTGTATGCAATTCTATCACTGACCAACAGGTTTGACAAAATGAAGTCACGATGATCAGGTCAAAAGGTTAATCAAATATACACAAAATACCATCAGAATTACAAGAAGAATAAGCAAATAATGTGCAAAACATGTTCTGTATAAGTTAACAATCACGTTCACAACAAAAATGGAACTTACCTTTGAAATCTTTTGAAAATAAACCTGATTGTAATCCTTCCCAAAATATCCGTGCAAATGTAAACATTCAAAATCCTTACGCCGATAGCATTGTACACTTTAAAAGGTGCGAATACTTTACACGGCTTTCAAAACAAAAAGGAAATCGTCAATAAAACACACATCTTTTATTAAATAACTGGACAATTACACTTCTCGGTGTGTTTCAGTTACATTTCTATTAAAAAACAACTGCACCAGCAACAACAAATATTAGGACTATTTTACCGCGGAATGTTTATTTTCTTATATGATATTCCAATATAAACGTAGTCGTAATTCGAAAAATATGGAGGTTTCTTTGCGCATGTGTCATCTCAAAATCGAGATAAAAAGCTGCTTAACTAGCCTTGCTTAAGCTTCAATCCTAGATAAGCTTGCATATTTACTCATAAAAACATAGTTTCAAAAACTTCTGGTCCAACTTTTTCCACAAAACACCAGATTTCCAAAGTTTCCTTCATTGTCTAACCAAAGGACCGACGGCATAAGGGTTTTGGTTGCTTAGCAACCTAACCCTAAAAAATCAATTCAATACATTAAAAGTATGGTCGTCACCCGGGGTCGTCATAGCTCAGTCGGTACTTGTGTTGGTTATTAAATAAAATTAAACTGTCTGTTAGTTCGCATCTCGGAGAGAGCTGATTTTTTGGTTTCTTGCTGGATTCAAATTTCTGTCATATTTTTAAAACCGCAAATGCTTTTTTTATTTTCCCTACCTAAAATTTTTAATTATCACTAAATTTTTATTACAAAATAAATTCAAGATTCCCCCGTTCCTTTGTGCAACTTTCTCCCCAAGTTTGATTATATTGCTGTGCTTACACGAGTAAATGTGGACTATAGGTTTTTTTTATAACATCACTCATCTTATCATAATCATGTAAAGAAGTAAATGTAAATAACGACGAAGCCATTGTGTTGTGCGTGTTGTGCGTGCTGCAAAGAAATGTCTACACGAAAAAAATTTCTAAGGCACAACTGGATCACTTTAAGGTCCCAAGCCGCAGTGACAATATATGTCATTTTATGTGATGTATGCAGGCAGAAATTCTACAAATCTGAAAAGTCTGTATAGTATTTTTTGACTCAACCTTTTCCAGCCTGTTAAAACTTATGTTAAATATTAAAATGGACACCTGATTGTGATTATAATGCCCTGACCATTATTGCACCGTCACTTTAATTAAAACCTTAAAACTGTAGGTTTCGACAACAGGATCCAAGTTTCAAAAGATATCCAACACATAATTATTTTAGACGGTTTCTCTAGCGTACTTGTTTGTAGACATTTCGAAATGTCCTAGTCTATTTAATACTTCAATTTGTGTTTGTTATTTTTTTTTTTAATATAATGCCAGTATAACAGTTACTGTAACACCGGTACTGATGCACTGCACTGTATCGAAAAAGCAATAGCTCCGTTATAATTTCATTAGTTTTTTCATCATCAACTGATCAAGTGTTAATAAACTAACACACACACACACACATATATATATATTAGCTTGGCCTTGATTGGATAACAAATCGCCGAGGGTACACAAATGGCCCAAACGTTCTAATTTTTTCAACAGCACATGAAACAGACAGTTGAACAAGTTAAGTTTAAGTTTCCTGTAAAGTAATAAAAATCATCATGTTCTCATCGATGTGATCATTTTTAACGATATGTGTTAAGGGGTCGAATAATTCTACCAGGGAGATTCGGACGAATGCCTTAATAAACAAACCAGTTGTTTTCTTTATATGTAATAATCTTTCTACAAAAAAATATTGTTGCTACTGTCTATTCAGTACTCGAAAAACACCGTTCCTACTGGTTGAGTTGGGTACCTCGACGTTTCCACTATATATACAAAATTTGTACCTCCGGTTATTTAATGTCGCTTGTTTAATATTGTGTTTTTTCTACTTAGCAACAGTTGAACACGCACATATAATCAATCAAAAACAGATAAATATTTAAATGTCTGAGTATATAAATTCCTAGTCAAATCATTTGTTCGTATAATATATCTAGTGCTATCAAGTATGTGAAATATACATAGACATGTAAACAGGTAAGACTACAAATTTACTTGAAACATGGCGTAAGTCAACGAAACACCACCATTGTAAAATTAACATCGTTAGTCGAACACTATTATACATGTATAAAGAAAAGCAGGCTTCAAATTGTGATTAAAAATTAAGTCAATTCTTAATAGGACGATTGCACACTATTTGCTTGGGGGAAGGGGGTAACTAGTCCTTTATTAAGGTACAGGTGTGCGGCAAGCATTCTTGAGTCCCACCCTTTTCATATATTTGAGATACCAAGTAAGTCCAAACTAATCATAAATAAACACTTATCCTGACCCTTTCATATATATATATCCTCGCCTTTTATTTTCACAAACAGTGAATCAAAACTAAAGAGCTTTGAACGCAGAGGGTAAAAAAAGAGCATCAAATTTTATTAATAACTATAAATATGACCCAATTATATAATTTTTCATTCAGATAGTATACCTTTTCCCTATATTTTAAATGAGCAGTTCCTCACCCCCCCCCCCCCCCCGACTATCTGTAGATATATATATATATTGTAACTGTGAAGTAAATTTTACTAAAAAGATACCGTCAGAAATTGCAGTAATCCCTGCCCCCCCCCCTTTTTTTTTAATTACAAATAGAGGGACGGGCGAATTTGACTAGAAAGCTTCTGTAATCATTTTTAACGCATATGTGTTAAGCGATTGAATAATTCTACCAGGGAGATTCGGACGAATGCCTTAATAACCAAACCAGTTGTCTTCTTTATATGTAATAATTTTCTACAAAAAAAATCGTTGATACTGTCTATCCTGTACTCGAAAAACACCCTTCCAACTGGTTGAGTTGGGTACCTCGACGTTTCCACTATATATACATAATTTGTACCTCCGGTTATTTAATGTCGCTTGTTTAATATTGTGTTTTTTCTACTTAGCAACAGTTGAACACGCACATACATGTATAATCAATCAAACAAACAGATAAATATTTAAATGTCAGAGTACAATGTATATAAATTCAATGTCAAATCATGTGTTTGTATAATATATCTACTGCTACCAAGTATGTGAAATATACATAGAAATGTAAACAGGTAAGACTACGAATTTACTTGAAACATGGCGTAAGTCAACGAAACACCACCATTGTAAAATCAACATCGATAGTCCGACGAACACTATTATACATGTATAAAGAAAAGCAGGCTTCAAATTGTGATTAAAAAATTAAGTCAATTATTAATAGGACGATTGCACACTATTTGCTTGGGGGAAGGGGGTGACTAGTCCTTTATTATGGTACAGATGTGCGGCAAGCATTCTTGAGTCCCAACCTTTTCATATATTCGAGATATCAAGTAAATCGAAACTAATCATATATAAACACTTATCCTGACCCTTTCATATATATCCTCGCCTTTTATTTTCACAAACAGTGAATCAAAACTAAAGATCTTTGAATACAGGGGGTAAAAATAGAGCAAACAATTTTTATTAATCTATAAATATGACCCAATCATATAATTTTTCATTCAGATAATATACATTTTCCCTATATTTTAAATGAGCAGTTCCTCCCAACCCCCCCCCCCCCCACCCCTCCCCCGACTATCTGTAGATATATATATATAGTAACTGTGAAGTAAATTTTACTAAAAAGCTACCGTCGGGAATTGCAGTATTCCCTGCCCCTCCCTCTTTTTTTAATAAGGGAAAGGGGGAGGGCGAATTTGACTAGAAAGCTTCTGTAATCATTTTTAACGCATATGTGTTAAGTGAATATTTCTACCAGGGAGATTCGGACGAATGTCTTAATAAACAAATCAGTTGTTTTCTTTACATGTAATAATTTTCTACTGAAAAAAATCGTTGCTACCGTCTTTATCCTTTACTCGAAAAACACCCTTCCAACTAGATGAGTTGCGTACCTCGACGTTTCCATAATGTCGCTTGCTTAATATTGTGTTTTTCTACTTAGCAAAAGTTGAACAAGCACATAAAATCAATCAAACAAAAAGATAAATATTTAAATGTCTGAGTAAATAGCTTCCCTGTCATATCATTTGTTTGTATAATATATCTACTGCTGCCAAATGTGTTTGTTTATTTAGTTAGGGTTTTACGCCGTTTCAGCACATTTGGCTATTTAGCGGCGATCAGTTTTTATTGGTGGAGGAAGCATGAGTACCCGGAGAGAACCACCGACCTTCGGTAGGAAAATTGGGCTACCAAGTATGTTAAATATACATAGATATTACAGGGCTCGACAATAACGCTTGTCGATTGTCCGGTACCAGCTGAAAATTCCGTCGGACAATCAACTTTGACTTGGTACTTGTCCGATGGGACAAGTAAAAAAATTCTGAAAGAAGGACTTAGAAATAAAAAAAATCATCGGACACCTTCCAATTTTTAATTTGAAATTCAGGTTATGGTAGCGAGAATTATCGGTAAACCTTACATGCATATGGATGATACAATTATTTTATTTTCGATTTCACTTTCGAGGGAGAAATATATACCGGGGAATGAATTTCACTGTTCTTCTATTTAATCTGAATCGCGTAAACGTTTTATCAGGCGGAATAAATATGAATGTAATTGCGTGTTACAATTAACAGTGAGCGGAGTTAATGTAAATAAATTACGATACATGGATCTGTCAAAATTCGTGTTTACATGTTCAAATACGGCCAAAAAGAAAAAGAAAGATGATTTAGAGATGATTTAGAGACAAAAGAGAGAAAAAGAGTATCAAATTCAATTTTCGGACAAGTGTCAAATCCTTCCGGACAAGTTGATTAAAGAAAGCACTTGTCCAAAGGGACAAGTTAAAAAAAAATGTTATTGTAGAGGCCTGCGGTATGTCAGAACAGGTAAGACTACGAATTTACTTGAAACCTGGCGTAAGTCAACGAAACACCACCATTGTAAAATCAACATCGATAGTTGAACACCATTATACATGTATAAAGAAAAGCAGGCTTCAAATTGTGATTAAAAAATTAAGTCAATTCTTAATAGGACGATTGCACACTATTTGCTTGGGGGAAGGGGGTAACTAGTCCTTTATTATGGTACAGATGTGCGGCAAGCATTCTTGAGTCCCACCCTTTTCATATATTTGAGATATCAAGTAAGTCCAAACTAATCATATATAAACACTTATCCTGACCCTTTCATATATATCCTCGCCTTTTATTTTCACAAACAGTGAATCAAAACTAAAGAGCTTTGAATGCAGAGGGTAAAAAAAGAGCATCAAATTTTATTAATAACTATAAATATGACCCAATTATATAATTTTTCATTCAGATAGTATACCTTTTCCCTATATTTTAAATGAGCAGTTCCTCAACCCCCCCCCCCCCCCCCCCCCCCCGACTATCTGTAGATATATACATGTATATAGTGACTGTGAAGTATCTTTTACTAAAAAGCTACCGTCCGAAATTGCAGTACTCCTCCCCCCTTTTTTTTAATTAGAAAAAGAGGGACGGGCAAATTTGACTAGAAAGCTTCTGTAATCATTTTTAACGCATATATATGTGTTTAGTGATCGAATAATTCTACCAGGGAGATTCGGACGAATGCCTTAATAAACAAATCAGTTGTCTTCTTTATATGTAATAATTTTCTACAAAAAAAGTCGTTGCTACCGTCTTTATCCTGTACTCGAAAAACACCCTTCCAACTAGTTGAGTTGGGTACCTCGACGTTTCACTATACATACAAAATATTTAATGTCGCTTGCTTAATATGGTGTTTTTTCTACTTAGCAAAAGTTGAACAAGCACATAAAATCAATCAAACAAGAAGATAAATATTTAAATGTCTGAGTATATAACTTCCCTGTCAAATCATTTGTTTGTATAATATATCTACTGCTGCCAAGTATCTTTGTTTCTTTAGTTGGGGTTTTACGCCATTTTCAGCACTTTTGGCCATTTAGTGGCGATCAGTTTTTATTGCTGAAGGAAGCATGAGTACCCGGAGAGAACCACCGACCTTCCTTGGGAAATTGGGCTACCAAGTATGTTAAATATACATAGACATGTAAGAACAGGTAAGACTACTAATTAACTTGAAACATGGAGTAAGTCAGCGAAACACCACCATTGTAAAATCAACATCAATAGTCGAACACTATTATACATGTATAAAGAAAAGCAGGCTTCAAATTGTGATTAAAAAATTAAGTCAATTCTTAATAGGACGATTGCACACTATTTGCTTGGGGGAAGGGGGTAACTAGTCCTTTATTATGGTACAGGTGTGCGGCAAGCATTCTTGAGTCTCACCCTTTTCATATATTTGAGATATCGAGTAAGTCCAAACTAATCATGTATAAACACTTATCCTGACCCTTTCATATATATCCTCGCCTTTTATTTTCACAAACAGTGAATCAAAACTAAAGATCTTTGAATGCAGAGGGTAAAAAAAGAGCATCAAATTTTATTAATAACTATAAATATGACCCAATTATATAATTTTCCATTGAGATAGTATACCTTTTCCCTATATTTTAAATGAGCAGTTCCTCACCCCCCCCCCCCCCCCCCCCCCCCCCCCCCCCCGACTATCTGTATACATATGACTGTAAAGTATCTTACTAAAAAGCTACCGTCGGAAATTGCAGTACTCCTCCCCCCTTTTTTTTTAATTAGAAAAAGAGGGACGGGCAAATTTGACTAGAAAGCTTCTGTAATCATTTTTAACGCATATATATGTGTTTAGTGATCGAATAATTCTACCAGGGAGATTCGGACGAATGCCTTAATAAACAAATCAGTTGTCTTCTTTATATGTAATAATTTTCTACAAAAAAAGTCGTTGCTACCGTCTTTATCCTGTACTCGAAAAACACCCTTCCAACTAGTTGAGTTGGGTACCTCGACGTTTCACTATACATACAAAATATTTAATGTCGCTTGCTTAATATGGTGTTTTTTCTACTTAGCAAAAGTTGAACAAGCACATAAAATCAATCAAACAAGAAGATAAATATTTAAATGTCTGAGTATATAACTTCCCTGTCAAATCATTTGTTTGTATAATATATCTACTGCTGCCAAGTATCTTTGTTTCTTTAGTTGGGGTTTTACGCCGTTTTCAGCACATTTGGCCATTTAGTGGCGATCAGTTTTTATTGCTGGAGGAAGCATGAGTACCCGGAGAGAACCACCGACCTTCGGTAGGAAAATTGGGCTACCAAGTATGTTAAATATACATAGACATGTAAGAACAGGTAAGACTACTAATTAACTTGAAACATGGAGTAAGTCAGCGAAACACCACCATTGTAAAATCAACATCGGTAGTCGAACACTATTATACATGTATAAAGAAAAGCAGGCTTCAAATTGTGATTAAAAATTTAAGTCAATTATTAATAGGACAATTGCACACTATTTGCTTTGGGGAAGGGGGGTAACTAGTCCTTTATTATGGTACAGGTGTGCGGCAAGCATTCTTGAGTCCCACCCTTTTCATATATTTGAGATATCAAGTTAGTCCAAACTAATCATATATAAACACTTATCCAGACCCTTTCATATACATCCTCGCCTTTTATTTTCACAAACAGTGAATCAAAACTAAAGATCTTTGAATGCAGAGGGTAATAAAATGCTCCGCTGGGCGCAGCTTGATACGACCGCAGAGGTCGAACCCTGAACAGTTGGGGCAAGTATGGACATAACATTCAAGCTTGATACAGCACTGAATTTGGATTGTGAATAAATATTTGACACAGCATAGGTTTCTGACACAGAATTAATGTGGTCTAAGAACTTAAAAATTTTTAATTTACCTATTCAAACCAAATCAGTATTATTTGCTTTTATATATAAATCAGAAATAACCAATTTAAATGGAAAATTTTAAAGAAGTTTAATTTTGGACCCTTTGGACCTTAATGTAGACCAATTTGAAAACGGGACCAAAAATTAAGAATCTAAATACACGGTTAGATTCGGCATATCAAAGAACCCCAATAGTACAATTTTTGATGATTCAATTTTTGATGAAATCAAATAAAGTTCAATTTTGGACCCTTTAAACGTCAGTGTGGACCAATTTGATAACTGGGCCCAAATATCAATTTCTTGCTATTGCGCAATACTGTGCAATTGAAGATTTCTTGCTATTGTGCAATACTGTGCTATTGAAGATTTCTTGCTATTGCGCAATACTGTGCAATTGAAAATTTCTTGCTATTGCACAATACTTATTATAATAATTTACACATCCTGTTTGGTGTGTATCTCTTGCCTTATCATTATTATTTGCTTTTATATATAAATCAGAAATTTAATAATAAAGTTTTTGGCAAATTTCAATATACATAATTTAAAAGCAGTTTAGGTGAGATAAACAAAAAAGCTTCATCAGCAACATTTTATATTGGCAAATTTCCAATGGAACTTATTAATAATAAAGTTTTTGGCAAATTTCCAATATAAATAATTTAAAAGCAGTTTAGGTGAGATATTCAAATGAGTTTCAATTACCAACCTTACACTGCCTTTTAAATTATGTTTTGTACTTAAGTAATTGTCCATTAACCTGGAAACCCTTTTCCCTCCTTTTTTGCACCTTATTCCTTAATGGTTTGAGCCATAACTACCAAAGACAATTCTTACCATCCCTTTGTGGTATTCCAATATCCAAAATCTAAATACATGGTTAGATTCAGCATATCAAAGAACCCCAAGAATTCAATTTTTGATGAAATCAAATAAAGTTCAATTTTGGACCCTCTAAACCTCAATGTGGACCAATTTGAAAACCGGGCCCAAATATCAAAAATCTAAATACATGGTTAGATTCAGCATATTGAAGAAAACCATATATTCAATTTTTGTTGAAATCAAACAAAGTTTAATTTTCGACCCCGATTTGGACCAACTTGGAAACTGGGCCCATAATAATAAAACTAAGTACATGTTTAGATTCAGCATATCGAAGAACCCCAAGAATTCAATTTTTGTTAAAATCAAACTAAGTTTAATTTTGGACCCTTTTGGCCCCTAATTCTTAAACTGTTGGGACCAAAACTCCCAAAATCAATCCCAACCTTCCTTTTGTGGTCATAAACCTTGTGTTTAAATCTTATAGATTTCTATTTACTTACACTAAAGTTATTGTGCAAAAACCAAGAAAAATGCTTATTTGGGCCCCTTTTTATCCCCTAATTCCTAAACTGTTGGGACCAAAACTCCCAAAAACAATCCCAACCTTCCTTTTGTGGTCATAAACCTTGTGTTTAAATTTCATAGATTTCTATTAACTTATACTAAAGTTATAGTGCGAAAACCAAATGTGTTCGGACGACGAGGACAACGTCATACCAATATACGACCGCAAAAATTTTGCAGTCGTATAAAAATAGAGCATCAAATTTTATTAATCTATAAATATGACCCAATCATATAATTTTTCATTCAGATAGTATACCTTTTCCCTATATTTTAAATGAGAAATCCCCCCCCCCCTCGACTATCTGTAGATATATATATAGAGTAACTATGAAGTAAATGTTACTAAAAAGCTACCATCGGAAATTGCAGTAATCGCTCCCCCCCCCTTTTTTTAATTAGAAAAAGGGGGAGGGTGAATTTGAGAAGAAAGCTTCTATAGCTTTCTAATATAATGTACTTCTTTAATATTTTTGTTTGAAATCAGTATTTAAGACTAGAGGCTCTCTCGAGCCTGCATTGCTCACCTGGATTTAACTTTTCACCTTGAGGAGGATTAACATTTAAGTGTTGCAGTCAATTTGTCTGGTTTTTCTATGGGGTTCTATGTTAAACAAAGTTCGACTGTGGCAGCCATCTTGGTTGACAGTCCAGGTCAATGGACACATTTCTAAAAGAGAACCATCTAAGAACCGTTATTGCGAAGTCTTGTTCCAACTGGCTAATTGGTTTCAGACAAGAAGATTTTTAAATGAATTTTCCTATAGGGTGGCTGTGGTGGCCATCGCGGTTGACAATCCAGATGATCGGACACATTTCTGAAAGAGGACCATCTAAGGACCCATGCTGCCAAATTTAGTTCCAATTGGCTGAGTAGTTTCAGACGAGAAGATTTTTAAGTGAATTTCCCTTAGGGTCCTATGTTAAACTAAGTTCGGCTGTGGCGGCCATCTTGGTTCACAGTCCATGAAATCGGACACACTTCTGAAAGAGGACCTCCTAAGGACCATTGCTACAAAGTCTGGTTCCAATTGGTCAAGTGGTTTCAGACAAGAAGATTTTTAAATGAATTTTCCCATAGGGCCCTATGTTAAACTAAGTTTGGCTGTGGCAGCCATCTTGGTTAAATGTCTGGGTCATCGGAAATATTTCTGAAAGAGAACCTCCTAAGGACCATTACTGCCAAGTTTGGTTTCAACTGGCATTGTAATTTCATGAAAGAAGATTTTTTAAATTCATCCCCCCTTTTTTCTATTTTTAGTAACAGATGCCATGATGCCGGATATAATTTGGAAGGGGGCCACCCAAGGACCATTCCACCAAAGTCTGATCCCAATTGGCCCAGTGGTTTCAAAGGAGAAGATCTTCAAAGGAAAGTTTACGCCGGACGCTGTCTGTAAAGGGCCAAAAACAAGGGATCAATCAATTATTTTGGTCATGTTGACTTATATGTAGATCTTACTTTGATGAACATTTTTGCTGTTTACAGTTTGACTTTGTCTATAATAATATTCAAGATAATAACCTAAAACTGCAAAATTTCCTTAAAATTAACAATTCAGGGGCAATAACCCAACAAAGGGTTGACTGATTCGTCTGAAAATTTCATGGCAGGTAGATCTTGACCTGATAAACATTTTTATTCAATGTCAGTTTTGCTCTAAATGCTTTAGTTTTTGAAATATAAGACAAAAACTGTGGTTTACCTCTATGTTCTATTTTTAAATATGTCGGCCATGTTGGTTTGCAGGCGGGGTCATCGGACATATTTTTTAAACTAGATACCCTAATGCTGCTTGTGGCCAAGTTTGGTTCCATTTGGCCCAGTAGTTTGAGAGAAGAAGATTTTTGTAAAGTTAACGGACGATGACGGACAACTGAAGACGCCGGACGCCACGTGATGAGAATAGCTCATTTGACCCTTTGGGTCATGTGAGCTAATAATCAAACCCTAAAATCTTTGTTTTTTTTGTTTAGTTGGGGTTTTATGCCGTTTTCAGCACATTTGACTATTTCGCTGCGGCCAGTTTTTATTGGTGGTGGAAGCCGGAGTTCCCGGAGAGAACCACCGACCTTCGGTACGAAAATTGGCAATCCTTGTCAATTTAGATCGAAGTCGAACACACCCCGCCACAGGTGAGATTCGAACTCACAACCTCAGTGTTCACAGGCTAGTAATCATTAGTAATGACAAACTACCTAGACCACTCGGCCACCAAGGCCCTTTCCTACGATCATAGTATAAAAGCTTATCCAATGGCAATGGTAACGCCCATTTATCTCCTAATTGATACCAATTGGTTATTGTCAAATTTTCACAAAATGTAGAGTCCTTTCAAAATTTGAGGAATGTGATTCGATGAAATATTTCCCATTTTTTTGTGTGTGTATTGTCCCAATTAGATACATACTATTTAGTGGAAAAAATTGCTTGGAACTGGTATAAGCTATATGACATAGATCAAAAATTAGTTCAGAGCCGATTTTGTGACAACGTCTTAATTGATTATGGTCAACACATATTGATAATATATGTAATAGTGTGACTAAGCAAATATTTGTCATGAAAAAATTAAAATATATTTTTCTCTAAATAATCTAAACAAAATCTATTTATTGTATATATACTTCCACTTCTGGAGTACTCAATAGACATGTGAATTGTGGGATGGTTGTTTTGCAAAGGATGCAGAAAAATTATAATGCCTTCAACTTGAAGCAGCTAGAATTGTTACAGGTATCCCCATTTTCTCTAGTAAAGAATCACTATATTTTGAATCGGGTTGGGAATCTTTAGCCATTTGAAGAAATAGAAGGAAATTAAGTTTATTTCACAAAAATTATTGGACCTAGAAAAATTAACATTTTACACACTAGACTTCGTCAATGCTGCAGTCCACTTAAAGCTGATTTATTTAGAGTTAATTAGACTAATGACCCTAGCTGCATCTGTGAGTGCCCGTTGGATGACACTGTACATTTTTTCTAGAATGTCCCGTATATAAACATTCCCGAGCTCAATTAATTAAAAATATTCAACCACGCCATACAATAGAATATATATTATTTGGATCAGATATGTTGACGAAGTGAATAAAAATATGTTTGAAAATGTTCATAGAATTATACATCAAACAAAACGTTTTATAGATTTATAACATGGAACCTCAAATAAGAACTTTTTTTATATAGATGTATAGATGTACTCACCTTGTATCCCATCCAAATTGTTATTAGACAATAAATATGGTTAAACTATTTAAAATATTAATTAAATAATTTATCAGTTAATTGGCAATTACCGGACCTGTTGTCAAATTTGCCATCAGATATAGTGTAAGAATTTAGACTCCAATACCAATGACCAAATTACCCCAAAATTAGGAATTTAATAAGGGACTGTGCAATATTTATCAGGCAGGTTGGACCAGTGCAAATTCTGATTATGGCTTTAAAAAAAGTGAATGTCCTATACTGATTTGGGCTGTAAAAACTCAATGCCCTATGACTAGCATGCAGAAAAAAAGTATGTGTCCTATTAGGCCTAAAAAAATATAGTTGTGTTTAGGGTAACCTGACCCTACCTTATTTTTAGTGCCTACCCTAAATTTTTTATAACCTTTCTTCAACAAGCACTGTTAAAGTCAAGGTGACTCCAGTATACAACCTAACTAAAAAAATTAATGTAAAAAAAAAAATTTCCCTACTTACCCTACCTAACTTTTTTCAGTGTGTTACCCTAAACACATGTATTTTTTTATTTGGCCTTAGCTTATTCTGAAAAAATCGGCAGTGATATTACAAAAGAGTTACTTTAGTTTTTAAATTTGACTCTGTGTGTTGTCGCATATACCAATAAGACATAATATAATCTATACTAAGTAAAGTGCCCAGATGTTTTATAAATTTCATTGAAATGTAATGAAACTTGGCATGTAGTAAGAGAAATATTTACTGAGGATAGATACTAAGTATTATTGATATCTAAGATATTACGAAAGAGTTACTTTAGTTTTTAAATTTGACTGTGCGTGTTGTCACATAAACCAAGAAGAGATACATGTAATTTAATCTACTAATTGAAGTGCCCAGATTTTTTTTTTAAATTTCATTGAAATGTAATGAAACTTGGCATGTAGTAAGAGAAATATGTACTGAGGATAGGTACTAAAGATAATTGATTTCTAAGATATTACAAAAGAGTTACTTTAGTTTTTAAATTTGAATGTGTGTTGTCACATAAACCAAGAAGACATAATTTAATCTACCAAGGGAAGTGCCCAGATTTTTTTATCATTTCATTGAAATGTAATGAAACTTGGCATGTAGTAAGACAAATATGTACTGAGGATAGATACTAAGCATTATTGATATCTGAGATATAACAAAAGAATTAGTTTAGTTTTTAAAGTTGTGTGTCATCAAATATGCCAGTAAGACATAATTTAATCTACTAATTGAAGTGCCTGGATTTTTTTTATAAATTTCATTGAAATATAATGAAACTTGGCATGTAGTGAGAGAAATATGTACTGAGGGTAGATACTAAGTATTATTGATATCTAAGATATTACAAAAGAGTTGCTTTAGTTTTTAAATTTGACTGTGTGTGTTGTCACATACATATAAACCAAGAAGACATAATTTAATCTACTCAGTGACGTGCCCAGATTTTTTATAAATTTCATTGAAATATAATGAAACTTGATTAGTAGTAAGAGTAATATGAATGTAGTAGTATACATACTCATTTACATCAATATCTGGGATAAAACAAAAGAAATACCTTGGTTTTTTAAGTTGACTGTGCAAGGCTTAAATGTGTGGTACTAATTTAATAGTCCAGTAATAATGCTGGAAAGACTTCCTTTTGGCACGCCTTGGTTGACAGAATAAGCATAGACATACGCGCAAGGGGTGCCAAAAGGAAGTCTTGCCTTTTGGGTTTTATGGAAAAGGAATATGGCTTTATTTGCCGAGCGAAACGAGGCCGATTTTTTTTAATTAGCATATCGTACATGTTTTTTGTTTTGTTTTCTAAAGTAATTATAAAAAAAGGTTGTTGTCCTATCACTTTTAAGGAGGAAAATACTTGGAGTCCTATCAGTATCAGAGCAAAAAAAAGTATGTGCCAACTGCATTTTCGCATCCAAACGGTCCTAAAAGAGTTCCTATATAATTAGTATTACTTTTGAGCAGAGATAGAAACTCAGTGCCTAATAAATACCCCACAGTTCCTTCCTTGTCAAGGCTGTCAAATGGGTTTCAACGGGTCCAACAATAACAAGAGACATAGATATTAAGTTGAATAAGAATTATACTGACCTACATCCGTCGGCCATTATGGATACAATGTACCAATTCATAAAATACTGGGCGCAGATATCTTGTGAATGGAATATTTAGCGCTGAAATGAATGTGAGACTCGCTGCCCATTGGTCAATATTAAATTAAATAATAAATAATTTTAAACGGCAGAGGTTCTTCCTTCCAAACATATGAGATAAAACAATTTCAAACTAGCTTTTAAAAATGTGGGTAATTTCAATGATTTAAGTGGGTACCCCCCGATTTTTAGCAAAAATTGATCCCCTCCTTTTGAGCCTCATTTTTCGGCATGAAAAGCCATGGGAACCCCCCTTTCTATAAAAATATATCTTCAAGGGTGCAAAAACTGGAAGACACCTTAGTAGCAAAACTCAATAATATGGAGCTTGTAATACAACATAGATTTGAAATGCAGGAACAATCTATAAAGCATGAACTAGAAATGCATAGGATGCAAACAAAGTTACTACGTACTATGAGGACAAATTCAAACAAGTGCCATGCATATGTCAACAGGAAAAACATGAGAATAGAACTCAACTGAGTAAAAAATTGAACAATATCGCAATACAGTGTAAAATTACTGAGCCAACTGAAAGTGTTCAGAAATTGGAATGCCAGATACAGCATGAACAACAAACAGAAGGCAGGCAAACATTGCAACAACCAAGCACTCAAGTAATAAGAAATATGTCTATTCGTCAACAAAGCATTCAACCAACTGGAATTAATACTACCGCCATACCATCAACCACATTTATGCCACCTTATCCTATACAGGCGCCAATACCAGTTATGGTCAATCAGGTACAACGTCTGAACACAGTACAACCTGTGCGGCATCAAATGACATTAATACCACCGTGGACACCGATTTTACCACCACCACTCTACCCCCGTGCGGTATATGAAACCAACCAACCTACCACACAAAGCCAAAATGTAAACACCTTGGCTGAAAACATACAACATCAGAAGCAAGATAGAGCCCCTAAGTACAGGATACAAAAAGGAGATACAAACTCAAGTAATCAGACTCTAAGTGATAACATAACCGTAGAGCAATGTAAGCAAAAGCGACCATCTGAACAACCAGGAGAAGAACATGCAACTATATCCACTAACATTACTTCCGATAATATATATGATGGGAATGTAAGACAAAATGTTGAAGCACATAATATAGAGGTCACAAAAACATGCGAACAATCAGAAATAAGGAGGAATGGAGAGAATAAAGATTCTTTTTTTAGAGCATGGCCGGGCAACAACAAACCAGGACCGGAAAAGGAAATCATTGTAGGAACTCTTAACATTCAAAATGCTAAATCTAACCAACTATACCTTAAAGAGGCCTTAAGACGTTGTGATATTTTATGCGGACAAGAACATTGGCTCTATTCTTTTGAAAAACATATGTTACAAAACTGCTCTACGGATCACAATTATGAAGCAAAGTCGGTTGATGACAATTTAGACACTGACTGTTTTATAAAAGGCAGAGGATCTGGCGGTGTAGTAACTTTCTGGAAAAAAGACATACAACATGCAATTAAATATATGCCGGATGGAAATGAGCGAATCATCGTCACCATCTTGAACACTAGCCAACTACAAATATGTATCATAAACGTTTACATGCCATCATCAAACCGAGATTGTGATGAATATAAGGACGTTCTCAGCCAACTAGAAGAAATATTAGAAAAATATAAACCCGACCATCAGATACTGGTTTGTGGAGATTTTAATGCTTCATTGATAAGGGGAGAGGACCGAATCAGAGACAAGCTATTTAAAGGTTTCATTAAGGACAATGAGTTATTCATCTTTAATGAGTTTGGCCAAAAACCGACATTTTTCCACCACAGTGCAAACTATAAATCTCAAATAGACTATATATTACATAGCTCCATGTCAACTGTTTTTGAGTATTCAGTAAGAATAATGGATATGGAACCGTTGAATGTATCTGATCACACACTTGTTATCTGCAAAACAAACTTGGTCGTTAAGGCAGTGAAACAGCCTCATCAGATGATAGTCAAGAAAACCAACTGGAAAGAATGTAACATTGAGTTATACAAAGAGACTATTCGAAATCAAATAGAGCATGAAAACATCAGTGATAGAAATACTGAGGAAAATGTTGATAGACTAGTAGAAATCCTACACAATGCAGGAAAAACAGCTATTCCTAAATACTAGAGGAAAATTAGAGCATGTACTGTGGGGAAAAGAATATGGAACCAGGAAATCAGTCTAGCGAGTGAGAAATCGAAAAAGGCTTTTTACAGATATAAAACGGCTAAAACACCAGAAAACAAGGACAATATGAAAAAAGCTAGAAAAACCTTAAGAGGAGCACAGAGACGAGCTGAGGCAAGATCAAGAGAGTCGCTTACTGACAAAATAATGGATGCATCTACAAAAGACAATAAACTTTTTCACAAACTTGTTCAGATGCAAAGAAGGAATGGCAGAAATAACACCAATACCATGATTTTCAATGATATTGAAACAGAATGTGTAGATAACATCTTAGATGGATGGAAATCGTATTTTGAAGAACTATATAAGAATGATACGCAAGAACACTACAAAACTATAGAAAGTGGAATGAAAAGGTTAGCGTTAGCCACAACTCAAAACTGTATAATAGAGGACATAGAAAAAGAAAGAAATCTCAAGATTCCATCTATTACCGGAGAAGAAATTGAGACAGCTATAAAGAATCTCAAAACAGGGAAAGCTCCAGGAGCCGACGGAATATCATCTGAGCATCTTAAGAACATGCCATCAGAACTTGTACCATTTCTAGCCTTCATACTGAATACTATCATGAAAACGCAACTGATCCCCAAGGCAATGAAGAAAGGGTCCTTACACCCGTTCCAAAACCAGGAAAGGACCATAGACTACCAGAGAACTACAGAGGCATAACTGTCACTACCACTCTATCTACTTTGTTAGAAGGAATACTGAAAGAGAGGATCGAACCAACATTAGTACAAACCCAGAACCGCTTACAACGAGGTTTCACTGCAAAATCCTCTTCTCTGAATACGGCTTTTATCATAACTCAAGCAATAGAACACTACAAAGATCAGAGGAAGGACCTTTATTTGATTACACTAGATGCTCAAAAGGCCTTCGATAAGGTCAATCATGACATTTTACTAAACAAGCTGTATCATGATGGCATAATAGGACACATGTGGCTGCTTCTTAAAAATCTTTATACTGATGTCTCTGTCCGAGTTAAATGGAATGGAAATTTAACTGAAGATTTCACACAGGAACAGGGGGTCAGACAAGGCTCAAAACTTTCAACAGTGTTATATAAAAGATATAACAACGATATCTTAGATGCTCTCGAAAGATCCGATCTAGGAGCCTCCATTGGAAACATCTCTGTAGTTGGTCCGACATGTGCGGATGATATCGCACTATTTACATCGTCACAGGAAGAAGCTCAGGCACTCTTGGACATTGTCTATGACTGTACGCAAAAAGATTTAGTCACAATCAACCCAAAAAAGTCAGAGATCATCCCACTGACCAAAACAAATGTTAAAATAAAAGTTCATTTGGGAGACGAGGAGATACAAGTTACATCAGCCAAACACTTAGGTATTCAGAGGGACGATAAGAACTGCTTCAATGTTGATGAACGATTGAAAACAGCAAGAAAAATGATGTACGCATTGTTTGGACCTGGAATGTATGCTAGAAAAGGAATGTCTCCGTTAGTATCTGTAAAATTATGGAACATTATGTCATACCCAAGATCATATATGGCATAGAAGTACTATCATACACCCAAAAAGACATTCGAAAATTAGAATCACTTCAGCTTAAAACTCTAAAACAGATACAAGGATTACCTACAAGAGTTGCAAATGTCTGTGTATATCTGCTGTTTGGATTGGAACCAGTTCAAGTACTTGTAGATAGACAGTTGTTAACGTTCTTAGGAAATATTCTCCAAAATGATGATACCATAGAGTTTCATATTATAGCAAGACAACTATGTATGGCAAATAGTAAACAACAAACCTTCATAGCCAAAGTACAAACTACATTAGAGAAATATCAGTTGCCACGATTAGAAGACCTACTAGAAGACAAACCACCAAAGAAACTATGGAAAAAGATGATTAGAAAAGCCCTTGATAAACATTTGGATAGTACAATGCAAGAAGAAAAAGAGGCAAGATCAACTTGTATTGCACATGGTAGATCTCCTTAGATGAAATTTGGCTTCCTATTTCGGTATTTTTGGTTGAGTACTTCTTGTTTAATACAAGTTTGGTTTTTGGTCTTCCAAATGTTTCGGTTTTAATGCTGCTGATGAGAGGTAACTCCTTGAAATGCGTCGTATACAGCATAATATAAATTTACTATATCTAATATTGGTATCTTTGGATTGTTATTTTAAAATATATGGGCAATAGACCAGTCAGAAGTGCACATCCAATATGGAAATACTTACCTAATAACACCTTAGAAGTACGAAAAGCTGAAGTAAAAGCAAAAATAATCACAAGGACCTACACTCTGCAATCAGATAGAGCAAAGAAAAAAGAAGGCAAATAAGGAGATCTGAAAAATGTATATATATAAATCTAAATAATTCCATTTAATAAGCAAATATTTTACAAAATTATATATAAATATACTAAATAAATAAATGATTTGGAAAATACGTTGAAGGTATAAAAAGACATGAGATTTCCGAATGCAGTTAGGTTCTATCCGGGCACTCTGGTTCAAAACCTTGGTTCCATCCTGGTCTTTTGGTTCAGAACCTTGGTTCTATCCGGGTTCTTTGGTTCGAAACCATGGTAACTGGTTCAACATCCGGGTTGTTTGGTTATAGGAACCCAACTTCTTGGTTCTAACCGGGTTCTTTTTAATATTCCCGTTGAACTTTGAGAAGATATCCGCAAGTATACGAATAAAGAAATAAAGTAGGTCAAAGACGCTTATCTTGTTTTATATCATTTATACATTTCAGCATCGCCGGAAAATGAAGCTGTAAGGTAAATACCTTCTCATTTTCATTATTTAAAATGTGAAACTGGACAAAAATATAACATCGTATATATTTATATCAACCCAAATATACAGTATATCTAACATCCGTTTTTAGAATCAGTTTCGTTCCGTTTTCATTTATTTTTCACTACTCATCCCTCATTTCATAAATATACAAATAATTAAATGGATTTTAGAAACTTAAAATGAGGGCCTCTATATAGAAGGTATGATACATAATTCATAGTTCATAACGACCCTAAGTTGTAAAGCAACAATCGATTGTTCGATTTTTATTATTTTTGTACTATAAGAAGCTCTTTTGGAAAAAAAAAATCTGCTCACACATTGAAATTCTCCCAACATGTCAATGATGTCATTGCTATATATAGGCAGCTACAAGCCTGCACGTGAAAGATCTAGCGATATTCCTAATATTTTGTTTGCAATCTTGTCTCCCTCGTTGGCAACGCTTGCTACCGAATCTAATGACTGAGAAAAATGGTGATGTTCGAATAGACACGAATGTTCTACTATCGGCTAAATGTGCCCCAACGTCTGGTTTTGAAAAGCTATCACTTTTCAAAATTTTACTTTATTCATTTTTTAAAACTTGAAAAAACGACATTCAAAAGGTCAACCTTTCTAATTAGTTAATAAATACAGCTGTGCTGAATCGACATTTCAAAGATGTGGGTCAACACAGTACGTGTGGATCAATTACGTCTGCGTCAATGAATTGAGACAAAACTGTCTGTATGTACATTTATATTTCTATTTATAGATCGTATGCCACAAGAAACTGCAGTAAGAAGTATAAAAAATGGATTATTTTTAATTACAAAATATTTTTTAATATGAATGCAGTTCAAGCAGTATTCATGGACAAAAATACCTTTTTTCAAGTACTTTTTTGTTGATCTTAACTAAATGAATTTCTGGGCTAAAGATAGCTAGACGAATCGAGGCACGGGACTGTGGAAAACTTAACAAATTAAAAGTTTCGTTTTGAATTGTTTTTATTCTTATTTTCGTCTATTTTAGAAATCCAGGAAAAAATATTCTATTTCAACCGAGTCTTAAATTTAATTTGAATTCAGTTTTCACTTTAATTTCCCTTTTTTAAATGTAGTTTGGTTGGCAGGATTCCAAATTCATACTTTTTTATCTTATGCCGCTGAATACATTTCTATTTAATGTTGAAAACTTCTCGGAAAACTTACATCCACGTTAAATCTATAATACATAACTTTATACCGGACAAACACTGTTTAGGTGTGACGAGACATTTTTTAATTACCATGAAAAAAAGACAGTGTAATCCTATCACCTTAAAATTTATGTTTAAAATTAAATATTTCAATTAGCCTACGTTTATGGCATCTCCAATGTCGTCGTCCGTCGTAGACACACCCGTCGGCGGAACTGGTGGTGGGAGTTTTATTGTTGAAATATTGTTTTTCAAATTTTATGTATAAAAATTCCGAATTGTATGATATATACATGTACTGTAAAAAACTCCTTGAAATGCAATTTCAACTAACAATGGCCGACCTACGCATTATTATATGATAAGAATGGAGAAATAAATTCAGTCAGGGACACTACGTCGTCTATCTTTTTTTAAAGATAGTGCTTGTGTATATTTTCCCGGTGAACCTTTGAATGTGCGTCTGTAGCAATACATTTTAAACATTGGCTTGAATCACATGGTGTTTTTTCTTAAGTAACTTACGCTAGACATTGTACTATTATTTATAAATTACAGTGCAGAATAGCAACTAGTCAACATCTTTCATGGAAAAAATAAAATTTATTAAATGATTTTTTTTTATAGAAAAATATAATGATTCACGTCGTATAATTATATAAACGGTCAAACTTGTAAATAAATAGATAAATAAATGAAAATAACATCGCTTTTAGTGTAATGCCCTACAAATATATAACACAATATACTCAGTGCCGAATTGTCTCTACCTAAACTGACCAAAATGGTATCAAGACACTTCGGTACCTGAACATTACGGTACCCGCTGAAAAAGACAATTCGGTACTGGGACATTTAGGTACTGAGACATTTCGGAACCATATGTGAGACATTTAGGTAGTAGAAAAATTATTGTTGACAATTGTTTAAGCACTTGTAGCCTTATAAAGAATCCCGTTATTAAAACACGCTTTTAGTGTAATGCCCTACAAATATGTAACACAATATACTCAGTGCCGAATTGTCTCTACCTAAATGTCTCAGTACCGAAGTGTCCATAGTCAGTACCGAATTGTCTTTTAAAGTACCGAAATGTCTAGGTTACTGCCTAATTGCTAGAATTGTTTAATAAGGCAACATAAAATTGTAAAGGTTCCAATTTACAGGTTTTAGATAAAGTGTTATTTTAAGTCTGTTGATCTTAGTTTTCAATTATTTATTTTCGAATGTAAACGTGTCAAAACATGTCGAAATATAGTTTGAATGGATCGCCGTAACGGCCTTCTTGTCAGATATTTGTTTATAGATTTGATCATTATATCCTGATGCTTTATCATTAAAGGCACTGTCACGCCACTGTCACACTAAGAATATCCTAAGTAAGTCTGGGCTCGATATGACCAAGTTTGTGTAAGTGTTGGGTGAAAATTGGGTTCAAACGTAGTCATATCGAAATACTTATCAAGTGTGTGTGCGTGTTTTTTTTTTTTTTTTTTTTACCTTCTTCATTCATTCAGACAACATAGGAGCGAGCTCTAGGACTAAGCCAAGCTGAGCACGTGCAAGACCGGCTTACCTCTGAATAGCCGCGGCCAAACTGAATGTATTGGTCAAATCTCGCGAGACTCACTTATGATATAAGAATATCCTAAGTAAGTCTGGGCTCGATATGACCAAGTTTGTGTAAGTGTTGGGTGAAAATTGGGTTCAACAGCCCACTTCAAGACTTATCTACGCAAACTTACAACACTACAAAAAACTCCCAACACTCACCCAATACTAAAATATTGGTATGACTATTAAAGCCCAGCTTATTTCAACCAACCTTGAGAACAATCGTACCAAGTGTCTCCCTAAATTAAAATCCTAAAGCTTGGACTTTGATGTAAATTTGTCTCGAAAATCCTAAACTCAAAATGGACCAAGACTCTAGGCTTCTCAGAATACACTAAAGAATGCGAGGCCATTTGTTAGAGAACCTTAAATATACTCCAGCCATAAATTTTACTGCACCGCCACATTTATTGTATTTCCCAGTATATTCTCCGCTGACTTGAAAAATGAAGAGGGCAAACCAACAAATCTCATAGGCTTTGAGCTGTTTTAACACTTATTTGCCATATTATCTCCGACATATTCCCACGTTCACTGCTATAACCTGGATTGTAAGCAGACCAACCAAGACATTAGATTTTTATAATTTCGCTCAATCATTAAAAACTAGTAGCAAAAATCTAACAAAAAGCTGATTTCAAATGAAAAAAGTGCCATCATGCTGTGAATGTAGGATCTAGCAAAGTATACCGCTGAAACCGGTGCTAGGGACCGTCTTGAACTTACAGTGGGGTGTGAGTGTTTGCTCCATGTTGAAGGCCTCACTGTAACTTTGAGACGAAGAACAACAATAAAAGCGCCTTCCTTTGCTTTGGACTTTGTCTTGCATGCGTAGAGATTTTGTGTCATGAATTTATACACCATATCCTTTCTTATTCTAGAAAGAAAATCTCCTTATGACTTCTAGGTGCATTTTAATACTTGTACACTGTAAATGCTAGAAAACCATGACCATTTCCCATATCTTTAATTTTCTATAACCTTTTTAAGCAATATATCGACATCTCCAGATCAACTGTCGGTAATCTTCATGAAGATAGAATAATCAAAACAAACAACAAAATAATTTGTTAAATTTTAATTACAATTTTCAACGTGATAATACCAAGGTCATACAAGAATGATGGTATACAATACTGAAAAACAATCAAAAATCAGAGAAAAATACACAGATGTACTATGAGGACTACACTGCGCCTTGCGCTAACATTTTTACCTCAATTCCCAAAACATTGTCATGCAAAGGCATTGGAAAGGTTAGACGTCTCCCCAAAAGATTCAAAAATACCCCTGTAAATCTCAGAATCGCCTACCCCTTTATCTGCTAAAATAGAACTTACTGAACCTCTTCCCACCATATTTGACATTCTATTATAGCGTTGGTAAGAAGCTGATGTTGACCAACCCACATGCTGCATAACCTCTTTCGCCGGGCCTCCGGACAAGGCTAAAGTAATCGCACAAGCCCCCCGAATCCCATGGGGTGTTTCACCACTATCCAAGTTGTTCCCTTAAATATTTCTTCAAACGGTCATACATTGTACTAGATGAAACGGGGTTCTCAGTTACTTCTTTCCGATCTCTACTTAGTGTACGGAACAGATACACGAATCTCAAATCAATTCCTATCGCTTTTGCCCCTTCAAAATACCTTTCCAATGCTTTTACAGGACATAACAATGCATCATCCATTTTCAACATAGAAAATTCATTTGCCCTTCCTTTCCCAAGGGTTTTGCCAACTGTATGTGAAAAAAGGAGGCCCTCTCCGTTAGGTAATAACTTTACTTCTTGAGAGAGACAACCCTAGATCGTTTGCCCTATCTCCAGAAAAGAATTGCACCTTGAAGAAAGCCTGATCTCTTAATAATACAAATTTACCCGAACTTTTTAAAGCCACGTTTTTCAACAAATCATCAATGTAACAACTGATTGATTGGAGTTTGTCCAAAAATAACGGTTTAGCTTGTTTAGAAACGACATGGGATTTTGACTGTTCTAACTGAATAGAACGTAAGTATCTTTGAACTTCCTGACTACACACAGGGTTTCCTGCTTTACTCAATTCATTCCAAGAACTACCTCTACCAACAGCTTCGAAAATCGTCTTAAGCTGACCAAGCAAAGATTGTACTGTACCAGATGCCAACCTTGTCGGACATTGACAAGGATGAATACCCAATTTACCAAGATTTCCACATGATAATTCATGAACTTGTGTTTTACCTTTCAAATCTCTAAACACCAAAAAACGTTTTACATCTAAAGGGGTTGCAGTTTTTAAACTCCTAATGGAATTTTCAAAAAGAAATGTCTCAAACTGCCGTTCTAAAGCAGATTTCTTCTTGTTATAACTAGTATTTCCTACTAAACTATCCAAAAAATTCAAACGTCTATCTACCACATAATCCATGATTGTATCTTTCCCAGATGCGTCAAGAACAGGAGCTGGTTTCTCGCCACATGACTGACAGAAATGATAACCCATATCATTCGTATAACCACAAACCAAACACTGCTCTGCTGGAAGCCTTATCCGCGGAATCACAGCCTACAATAAGAACATACTAAAATTGAAGTCTTGCAACAAGAAGACGCCAAGGTAAACCGGAAGAGTCAAATTTAAAACCTTTGGTCGAAGGGTAAAGAAGCGACCCGCATTCGCCTTTAGATGCCAAAATATGCCACTCTTTAACATGCTCCCAAAAGAAAGGCCACCAAATAGGTTTGGGTTCTAAATCCGGCACAATAAACGTGCAACCCTTCACACGACTCTGAGCACAAAACTTCAAGACAGCAAAGATCAAATTAAAAGGTGGGAAAACATAGGGGTTTTCCTCCAATTCTAAATTCTGGGAGAAAACATTAACACCACCCGATAACACTGTAGGAAAAGGGGTAAAATGCTTCAGAGGGTTACCAACGCTGTCAGACATGGTATTTGAATCTAAAGACATCAAGTCTGTAGAATGGAGGCCAAACTTTCTCCCCACAAAATCCCATTTAACAGGCGCCAACATGGCATCAGACAATTTTAATTTTCTAGACGCGTGATCAGCTGGATTTTGGGCAGAACTTACATAAACAAGTCGCAGATCCATATTGACAGTTTTTGTTAAAATAAAGATCTCTTTTAAGATCTTGTTTAACGAGGGATCTCGAGCACCCTGATTAGACCACGAGTTTACCACCGCTAGGTTATCACAAAAGGCATCAACCCTAGCGTTTACAATTCTATCTTTAACTGATACAAGGCAGTGGAGAAGAGCCTTTGCCTCTGATATGAATAGGCGAGTCGTCTTCTGCTTTCCAAAAATCTCCAAACTCCACCGAAGATTTCCCAGCAACCATGTAAGCACCCCATTTGAACATGGACGAGTCCGTTGCTAAAACTACCTGAAAAAGCGTTTCTAACCTCCATGTAGCACACCCTTCCCATGTATCAAGAAAACGCCAATATTCCAACTCTTCTCTCAAATCCTTATAAATAGAAACCGGTCTACTATTCCTAGAAGCGATACTAATAGCTCTATTAGCTTCCCTGGAAAACAACCTAGCAGAGGGAATAGCCAAATAAAAGGAGATGCATTTACCCGTGAAACGCTGTAAAGTCTTAATGTCCACCTTTGTACTTTCTAAGATTGATTCCCTTAAAACTTTAAACAATTCCTTCTGCTCCGGCAAAATAAAAGCAGACTTTATCGAGTCACAAAACATCCCTAAGAACTTTAAGCACCTAGTTGGCTCAAAACAACATTTATCCAAATTCAAAAAGTACCCGAGTCTAATCAGAACTTGACACAGAATATATAAACTCTTTTTGGCTAATTCAACAGAACCTCCATCACTTTTTACTTTACTGCTTTTAAATTCGCACACTAAACGGTCATCTATGTACAACAAAGAGGGTACGCCCAGTGACCGACAGTAGCCTATTGGGACCAGACCAGTAGTATGATAAATGTACGCACTCGCTTTCAATCCAAAAGGGAGAGAGTTTAGAACCATATACCATCCAGCAAATTGAATTCCAAAAAATTTTCTAGAATTTGGATGCAACAAAATGTGTTCATATCCTGACTTGTCATCTAGTGACGTCATAAATGCATTCTTTTCAAGTAGCCTTGGGACCTCTTTAAGTGTGTCTAACGAGAATGGACTATCTTTAATCCACACATTAAGAAACCTTTCATCGTGGCACATACGGGGTTTAGAAGGCTCAATTGTGATTGGCAAGACCAGAAATGGAGGATCACACTCCCCAACTCTACCCAGAACAGTAATAGACCCATTAGCTATTCTATCCATCAAAGTGTCTGAAATGAATTTTCCAAACTCTTTACAATTAGCAGCATTTTGGAAAAATATTGGAGGTGGTAAATCAGAATCATAAGAATTACCCTTAAAGTTTCCTTTAAAATGTCTAAACATCGGGTGAACATCAACCCCATTTTTAATCCAGCCCAAAACTTCTTGAGGGCAGCCTATCAATTCCCATTGTTTCACATAATTAGTCAAATTTCCAGCAATAAAAAGTTTCGGATCAAAAAAAGGAAGATCTTCAAGTCTAAAATCCCTACCATCAACAACGTCCTCAGCAGTAGGTAAAGAAATAGAGGGTTGAGCGTCCTCTCCTTTTACATTCACAAAATTAATGTCAAAAATTCTTCTCAACTCCTGATGGGTCAAAACCCGATTTACGTTCCCAATCCGGAATTTCTGGTTCAAATCTTGATTTCTTACAAGAAGTTTCACATTTGCTTTTCTGAAAGTAATAAAGAAAAAATTTTCATTCAAACAACCAAAGAAAAAAAGGAGGAGACACACAACCCTCATCCGCGTGAATAAAATAATTCACTGGAGATCAAAGCTCCTGGGAAAGGGAAGAGTATCAACAGCTTAATAACCTATAACCTAAAACTACTTCTCTTTTTTTTACATTAGGACAATTGGCAACGAAATGACCTGGTTCTTTACAGCCAAAACAAACGCCCGGACTTCTTTTACCTTTCCCACTCCCGCGCATTGGAGGCCGAAAACAACCCATATTATAACCAGGACCTGGATAGAATCCAGTGTAAGGGAATCCAAAACCAGGATTTGAAAATCCAAATCCCGGAAATGGATACCCAGGGCCTGAAGCAACCGGAACATCATTCTGTTGAACTGCAGTTCTCTTTAGAGCCATCCTCGTATTTTTTAGACTTAGCCCAGTCAGAAATTAATGCCGAAATTTTCTTATCCTCTTGGGACCCAAACAATTTCAAAACAAGCCCACAAAAATCAGTATGATCTTCAAACTTTTTGCACATAGCATAAGATTTTGAAAAAAGTGCAGAGTCTTTATGATTCGCTTTATTGGCAGCGTCAACCAACATCTCAATAGCGGCCAAAAGCACTCCTGGGGTGGTAAGCTTAGGTCTGGTGGCTAGAGTTCTTACATATGCTAAGGCCTCATCTACCTGAAGATCTTTTGACTTGCTTTTCAGTTCATCAAGGTCCTGTCTCATTGCAAGCAGCTCTTTTTTAGTACTGGACTCCTCAGCAGCGGCTTTACTACCACTACCTGCGAATACAACACCTTAATCACCAAACGGAATCAAATCAACGCTGATCAGAGAATTCTCGTTTAAGGAGAAAAATCAAAACTAACATACGTGCATTTATGTCTTAAATATAAAAAATCCAACACATAAACTACATATGATGCCTTACAATCCTATAAAATTTGAATGAAAACCGTCCAGTGGCATCCCCAAAGTAAGCAAGACGAATGCAACCATTTCCATTTCTCCTCGCCACGTTGCGGAGGGGAACAATAGCATGATCCCTTGTTAAACTATACCATGTATATATATATATTTTTTTTTCTCGCTCCGCTCGGCGGTTTTCATACCATTTTCGGGATTTTCCAAAATTTCTGGATCCGCCCTATACACTGAAAAATCGTGGTCACAATACATCTTTAAGCGTGATATAATGCAATATATGCTGACAACCCCAATTACTTTGTACATATTTTCTAAGAAAAGAAAAAAAAATTTACAACATACCTTGAGTAACAGCCGTATCTGCCTGACTCTGTGCACTTCCGCTTAACTTCTGCCCTTTAGGTCCAATCGTGTTGGCCAAAGTGATTAACTCGTTCGCAAGAATCCTAAGATTCGCTACGGAATCCTCTTTTCCTGTTAAAAGGACAACATCCTTCATGGATTCACCTGTATCAAAAATATAATAGGTTATTCATAAACCTCTTTGTAGAATAAATATAATCTACTACTTTACATTAAACTCTTACCAATACTTAATACCATGACTCCCATTACCCCACGAATATAAAGAAACAAAATGGAATCATAACTCCTCCCTCTTAATCCCGCATAAGCTCGAAACCCACTTTGAAAAACAAATTTCACCGCGTCGAGTCTATCGCTTTATTTCCATCTAACGTGCAGAACTCACTAGTCACTTGTTACCTCGAACATCAACAACTGAATAAAAAATTCGTAAGGGTTCCACGGAACCCAGTGTCTCGCCTACTTTTGATGTTGTCTATATTTTCAGTGTGATAGGTGAATGCACATAATAGAATGCAATGTTAAGTCCATTTATACGTAAAAAACTGAAAAACAGAAATAAATATTTTACAAAATTTTCTCCTGGATACAATCTTTATATCATAAACAAGCTTCTGTCCAAATTTAGTAAAATTCCTGGATAGTTTAAGAAAGTTATTAAAATTTTAAAAACTTTAACCACAGAGTGAATGTAATGTTTCCTGGCAGAAAAACTAAGTCCATTTATAAGTAAAATACGGAAATTTTTTTTTTTTTTACTAAATTTACTTCTGGATACTATATTATGATCATAAACAAGCTTCTGTCCAAGTTTGGTACAAATCCAGGATAGTTTAAGTAAGTTATTAAAATTTTGAAAACTTTAACCACAGAATGAATGTAATGTTTCCTGGCAGAAAAACTAAGTCCATTTATAAGTAATATACAGAAAAACTGGAATTTTTATTTTACAAAATTTACTTCTGGATACTATCTTATGATCATAAACAAGCTTCTGTCCAAGTTTGGTACAAATCCAGGATATTTTAAGAAAGTTATTAAAATTTCAAAAACTTTAACCACAGGGTGAATATTTGTGGACGCCGCCGACGACGACGACGACGACGACGACGACGGAATGTAGGATCGCTATGTCTCGCTTTTTCGACAAAAGTCGAAGGCTCGACAAAAACGGAGCTGACCCTAATTTTGAAAAAGAAGGTTAAGACGTTCGACAGACTGTAAAACTATGTTTGTTTTTCTCGCTGGGGCCTGTCAAATTGTGTTAAATTTCTCTTCGATACATTCGTCATTTCACACTATTTTATCGTTACTCAGATAAATATCTCATTAAAAATCACAAATCAAACATGTAGCGACAAAGAAACAGTGTTTAAATTAAACTTGCCTTGGGATGTTTGAAGTTAAAAATACACGTGGCTGTAATTACCCGTGCTTAGTACTCATAATTTAAACATGTAATTATAATAATAACAGCCGCTTACCAGTTAATTTCTCCATCTCCTTTATTAATGCCGGTTTAGAATAACTCTCAAGAGGTTCATCTTTCTGGAATCTGGAAAATTCCGGCGCGTCATCGGCGTCCGCCGCTTTCACCCTGATAATAGCTGGAATGAGGCTTTTTCCAACTAATGAACAACCAGGCTTTAAGACTTGTGCTGTTGTAGTCGCCATAATCTCTGAAACAAAAATGTCCGACATTAAGCACGTGCACCTCAAGGACGCGGGTCTGACCCACGGGTTTTAAATTTTGCAAATACACCTAAATGAAAATTGACGGACAAAAATTGATTTTACCCGGATTTACGAAACATGTTAAATACGTACAACCCCTGCACATGTCTTAAAATCCACAAAATAAAAGGCAACGAAAACAAAAATATATACTTTACTTCTTCGTCCAACCAGGAGCCTAAAGCACCTTGATCCAACATACGAACGAACAAATAAAAATCCCTCTCTAAAATACATACAACGCAATTAAATATCTGAATTACGAAAAAACACTCCACATGTAACGTAACAAAAAATTTAACAACAGGTCAACTTAATCCTTTAAAACAGATTTAAATGCGATGAAAATACTCACGTCTTTCAAAAAATTTCTACTAAAAATAAAAATATAACATCCGTCGCCACCAAGCAACTTAGTTCCATACAAGAAAATAACATGCTTCTTGCAAACTCAACACAAATATACATTCAAAACCACAAATACTTCTACATAGAAATACGAGATAATACATTTACCAAAAAAACTCAACTAACATACAACAGCTCATCTCTTATTATAACTGAAAGCAAAATTAAACTAAAAAAAAAAAACTTACTTCCACTGAAGTGTCAATTTACCGCTCCCACTAGAGCTCGAAAAGTCCGTGCTACCTCACCGGTAGCCGCGGCCAAACTGAATGTATTGGTCAAATCTCGCGAGACTCACTTATGATACTAAATTAAACGAGCGTACAGCGTAAATGTAACCGACGAGCACCGAATAAAACGGACTTACAACGCAAATGTAACGGTCGAGTACCTGGTAAAACTGACGAATTCAAAACGAGTTTACAAAGATATAACACTTATTTTTATCTGTCATGTGACACAAATATAATTAATAAATACCCATGTGAAAGTTTAATTCATTATCAAAAGAAGAAATAAAATGCATTCTAAAAACCCCTTTTATATCATCTAGAAGTTGATATTTCTCACGTGATATTTCTATGCGTTTTTCGTACGTTTTGTCCTTTTGACATACGGTCAGTATTCGTTTAATCCGTTGTCTGTCCGGTAAATATTGAAAGCCAACGGGGTCAAAATTCTTAATTCGTAAATTGTCAATTTGTAACTTGTAACTGTGTAATTTCAAAATTCTTAATTCGTAAATTGTCAATTTGCCACTTGTAACTGTGTAATTTAAAAATTCGTATATTGAAAATCTGCATTTGCAACTTTGAAATTCAACATTTGTAACTTTGAGATTCTTTATCTGCGACTTTGTAATTCATTTAATCTAACTTTCGTTTACTATTTCTTATTTTGCCATTCTTCATTTGTAACCACGTCACTTAAATATTTGCCACAGACACGCTGAAATTCGTATATTGATGTTTTGTAACTTGAAACATGTCGATTCGTTAAATGTCATCGTTGTATTATTCTAACGATCATTATGACGACAGATGGCGCTCGTTTTTCTTGTTTTCTGAAGACGGCAGGTGGCGCTGCGTTCGAGCATTACTGGAAAACCCAGGTAATAAACGGTTTCTATTAATCCTAAAATGCGATTATCGGACCATGTGATTCTGACTGAGTGGGAAGGGCTGACAGATATATAAATACATGCCTACTAAACTTTACTGGTCAAGAAGTAATTACCGCCACCTATAAAAATTTACAAAATGCGCTGCAGACAAAACGTCACACAGGGTGTTCTCCAAATATTCCCGATCCCCGGTTCCCTCCCACTCAACTCCGGCTTCACGCCCCTTACTCCCGAGATCCCGATCCCTTGCCACCATTTTGCTCTCCGAAAAGAGCTTTCACAGACCCCCCCCCCCCCAAAAAAAAAAAAAAAAATCATGTGCAAATATTTTCAGGGAGAAAATAAAATTGTGAACAGATTGGCGAGAATTGTTTCTGTTAGGTCTTCTCTCATGTAAATGCAGTGTTTAGGGTTAGAATTTTTGTATAATTTACGTCAGTTTCCCCCGTCACGAATGGTTGGGAAAGGGGGGGGGGGGTGCAATAATTTTTTTAAAAGTTATAATGGGACATTTTCTATTGATATTCAGAATTTTAAGGGGACATTCTTTTAACAATCTCTGTAAAATATTCTGCTTTTAATGTGGCATTTTCAACTTGAATATGAAAAATGGTGCATGCCCCCTTCTAATCACAATCACTGTGTTTTGAGATGTATTTTTAGGGATACCCTCAAAATAAGATAGATGACTTTGCATTGCGGAACAATGAGGATATATAATCAATAAAGGGGCTGTATGGCAACATTCACAGGAATCTGAAATTTTATCAATCAAACGTGAAAATCTTTGAAATGTCAAGTCAAGGAAGTGTTCCTTGACATTTCATCAATTATTCATGTTTGATTGATAAAGTTACGTGGATTGTGTTTGAAAGCCATCCACTTTAGCAAATTAATGGTATTTTTTTTTTTTTTTTTTTTTTGGAAGGAGACTTCGTTTTGGGGGCCAATTAAATCATCAAAAATACATTTTCACATAGAGGTGACCTCGAATATACATGTATGTCTACTGTACTGGTCACCACACCTGGGAGGGCGTGTGTCACTTCCTTTATTAAGCTATATACAGATGTATCGCTGGAATGGCTCCCTTTTTTAACTTGGCAAATATATGACTGTCACTTGGTCGGAATTTTCAGACTTAATATTTGACCGGGTCAAAAATTTCAGACTAAATGTATACATGAAATATAAGACTGAGCCGGAAAATTCAGACTAATATTGTTCTGGGGCGGAAATTTTGGACTAAATATATGATGGGAGAAATGGGTTGACACCCATTATTCCTTAATATTATAATCTCAATGTTAAAATTTTGGAAAAGAATTAAACTATCTAATGATTTTTTAATACACGAAGCAAATAGATGAAAAATCTATTTATTTGGCTCTTGAGTAATGAAGATAAAAATGTTTTTTATCATGTTTTTACTTTGCAAAACAAATTTAATGAGCAAAGAAATATTAATTTAAATGAGTCACTTAGTTAATGTATACTATATATTAAAACTGTATTGAATATGCAATATTTTGTTATATATATAAAGTCTAAAGGAATCTGACCAACCAGAAAACTTAATGAATATTGGATCGTCGAGACATGACATATACTAGTAGTATAATGGTGTCACGGATGTCCTGGTGTCCACTCTGTCAATGACCATGATAGTAAAACTACTTTTTTAATAAACACCTATACCCACTTTTAACCAAAGTGACACCCCCGACTGGTCAGAGAGAAGATCTCGCCATTTTCCTGACAGAAGCAATTCTCGCCAATCTGCTTACCCTAATTTTATTTCTCTATGAAAATCTTCATATACGACAATTCATTTTAAAGAGCAAAATATCAGCAATCTGTTAGATGTTGTCTTCAAATTTAGGTATAACTTTTCAGACAGGAGAGGCGCCAAAAAAGGAAGTACTTGCCGGCGAGCAATTCTCGCCAATCTGCTTACCCTAATTTTATTTCTCTATGAAAATCTTCATATATGACAACTTATTTTAAAGTTATAAGTTACAAATTGACAATTTACGAATTAAGAATTTAGAAATTACACAGTTAGAAGTTACAAATTGACAATTTAAGAATTAAGAATTTTGACCCCGTTGGCTTTCCATAGGTAATAGCCCGTTTCGTAAATAAGGACCACCGTAAACCAACGAATGTGAACCGGACAAGTAACGGACAAGAAAAGGAAAAGGAACGAACGAGTACCGCAAATAACGCATACCTACCATACATTCAACGGTCACTCTATTCGGTGATGGTCCGTTCCAAAGTTTTGAACATGTTCAAATTTTTCCACTGGACTGAACGGACTTCACCGAACTTCCCTGAACAAGTAACGCAATCGCCGAATAAGGAGCGGACGACAAACGTATGTTAACGGAGAAGAACGGATTGAACATTTCACTTTCCGTTCGACGTCCGTGAGCATTATCCGGTAAGGTGTGACAGGGGTTTAAACGATATACCTATTGAGTTTCGTTATATATATGCTGATAAATTTTCTTTGAATGGCGATACATTATCGTTATGATAGGTTTTCATTGTAAGCTGATACATTAATTAAAGTTATATGATAGTTTTTCATTATACATAAATCCCATACATCATTTAGTTGGACCCTCGTTGGGTGTTGGTCGCTTACGTCGTTAGCGTAAATTTGGGCCATCGTTGGTTTCCTCCTCCGGAGTACGTTCGGCCAACCAGTCGGCTCGACTTTGATCCAACTTAATTTGTCTTTTCTCTGCCATAGGCTCAAATAAATGGCCAGCGGATTTTTGCCTAGAATTGTAGAATTTTTATAAAGTATAGTATATGTGTTGAAGACCAAACAACCTATTGAGTTCTTGAACATATTTTTTCTTCAAAATTCACAGAGTTGTTATGTGAAGAGTTTAAAGCAATTTAAGCCAATAAAAATGTATGGGTCACCGATACAATATCGTTGCTATGGCAACATGAAAAAAAATCGATTCCAGCAAAGTTAACATAAATGTAACATCAAATGATTTCATCGTAATTTTGTTCGATAGTTTCGTAAGTATATACATATTTCAGTTTTTCCATAGATTCATTATCTTTTCATAATAGAAATTTGGCTAAATTATTTTGCTTAAAATTTTATGAAATAACATTTTCCCGCCAAAAAAAATGGAAATTTTAGGCTACATTATTTTAAAACATATTTTTTTCACCGTATTTACATGAAGAATCTCATTCGTCATTAGCTTGCAACTGAAAGAGTGAAAATAGGGGTTAACCGTACAATCAAAGACAAATCCCTCTATTCACTCCTGACGTTAGGAATTTCTTTAAAATCGACCCTAATTAAGTTATTTTAAGTAATACTGATCAAAATGGGGTCTTAAAAAAAGTGAGGTCACCGAACTCGTTTTTTTTTTTTGTTATTCCAACTCGAACTTTTCTCCTTTTAAAAAATCATTGAAAATAACGAGCCATTTTCAAAGGATTGTAATTTTTTTTAAACCACGACAGATATTTTAAATTTTGGTAAGTTTGGTACCAGAATTTCAAGAATTTCTCTAATTTTCTTTGCGCTAATTGGGAAAATCGTACATAATTTAATTTCCCGCCAGAAAAATAGTCGTATCCTTTTTAGTACAAAATGATATAGAATTCACATGGAAGAAGATAATAGCGCTCTTCATCGAATAAGCTTTTAAAAAATATAGGTCACCGGCCTTTTAGGAAATAATATTTACTTTTTAGTCATATTTCAATAAATGTTTTGATGATTAGAGTTATTTTCTCTTGGTTCCAAAAAAAAACGTTGAATGACGTTACGTTATAATGGGGGTTCCATTAGACGTTTCCATTCATAAATTCACGGCCTTTTAAAATTTATTGAGTAAAACATGTAAAATTCAATTAAGATCTTAAATAAATATAAAAATATGACCGTAAAATATTCGAAATTCTAAATGGAGATATAGTAAGTGTTATTGTAAGGTTTGATATTGATCCAGATGCTAGATACATGAGATACATGTATCCGTCCGTCCTGAAAGAATATGTTGTGTTCTTTAAAAGGAATTATTTAAAACTTTTATTTCTTTTTGGATGGAAAGTAATAAAAGGTGATTGATACTAATTAAAACCAAAAAATTGTAAGAGAGTGATGAGGAGTATATAAAGTACGTGTTTGACATTTAAAAGGTAAATTATCGAAACAACGGTAACGATAAAAATCTTAACATTTACTATATAGCTTAAAATTAACGAGAAAAAATATTGGTCGGAAGGGCAAAATCATAAAAGTTTATACATCGATAAACCCGTATTTGGCAAGTATATTCATGCGCTTTCTTGATTATTTAAAGTTTCAAATGAGACATTAAATGTGAAGAATGCTGTAAAAGAATAAAGTTTAATGATGATACTGACAATAATAGTTAAAATTTAATTAGAAATGGTTTAAAAATTGATGAAAATTGCGTTTTCAAAAATTCCGCGAAAATTTGCTGCACGGATGTTAATTACAGTCAAAATTGCAATGTCATATTTGTAAACAACGCAAGTTGGATTCATCAAACGAAAAAAATCGGACATTCCCGGATTCTGTACGCTTCAGATTATGTTAAAATATATGAAAACGTAATTTTCCTTGTTTTTTCGATTTGTAAATGACTTTGTTGACGTTTTTATTCAATTGCTCAGCTGCCAAAAATAGTACAGATTCAATATGAATGTCGCCTGAAAAGGGCAAAGTTACTTTTTTTTTATTTCGGTTGGGGACAACTTTTCGATGTTTGAAATGGAATTATAAGGATTAAATACGATTTTGTATGATTTTATCGATGTGCAAACTCGGCCTTTTCACTCACAAACTCAACATAAAGTTTGTGAGTGAGTCGGCATAGTTTACGCAACTCATACAAAATCGTATTTAATCCGATATTGAATGTTTAACTATGTCATATTCATGAATAAACGGCTTGGTGTGCAGATGTCGTGCGATGCGGCAGGAGGAAATCTGCTCATCCGAAAAAGTTAATTTTTACATGTAAAATGACATTTGATTGTAGAAAAATTTATACCAAGTGGTGGATTGGGATTTTTGCCGTCAAATGGTGAGATTCACTAAACTTTTATTGAAAGTTTCATTTCTGAAACGTTTATTCATTTGAATGTTAATAGGAACGTAACGTCACAGGACATTTTCCGAATTGTTCGAACAACGTCACAAAGTTACCGTACATTGTTTCGTAACCGGATGCTTAGAAACAAAAATACACTGATAATCATGCATATAAGCAAGATAAAATATCTCACATCCATATTTTTAAAACAATTCTCAAAATGATTTACAATAAATACTAAGATTGAAAATCACTCATAAGAGATTATGACAATGGCCGCAATAGATACAGCAATGATTGTTTATATTGATGGAGGTGCCAAAGAAATGGCAAAACTGGTTCAAAGGCTTCATATGGAATATACTGGGAGAACAATGGCGTAAAAAATAAAAGGCCGAGTGAATGAGAATGAAAAAGAAAACAAACAAATATATAACACGGGCGAACTTTATGCCACCGTAGATTTCAGTAAGGCTTTTGACCTTATTAACCATGCCATACTTTTAGAAAAGTTAAAATTTTATCATATCGGAGAGCATACGATAGATTGGATAAAATCATATTTGTCTGAGTGACAACAAGAAGTTCAATACGCTAACATTAAATCTGATAAATCGTTTGTAAAATAGGGAGTGCCTCAAGGTTCTATTTCAGGTCCTCTGTTATTTTTAATTTATATAAATGATTTACCACTTCATGTTAAACAATCCGACATGGATTTACATGCTGATGATTCAACATTGCATTTTCATAATAAAAACATTGAAAAAATAAACAGCATATTGCAAAATGATTTAAATGCTATACAATCTTGGTGTAACAATAACAGTATGAAAATTAATGCACAAAAAACAAAGTGTATGAAATTTGGTTCAAAACAAAAACTTGCACAACTATCATAATTATGTATTACCGCCAATGAAACATGTATTGAAAATGTCCATTCTTTCAAATTACTTGGAATTGACATTGATGAAAATTTAAGCTGGGAAGATCATGTTGATCGTATATGTAAGATTATCTCATCTAAAATATCACTTTTGTATAAAATTAAAGTATATTTGCCTATACACACAAGACAACTATTTTATAATGCATATATTCTACCATATATAGACTATTGTAGTTCAGTTTGGGGAAATTTATTACAAAAAGATTCAGATAGAATCATAAAACTTCAAAAAAGAGTAGCATGAATTATACTTGAATGCGATATTTCAGTTCCATCTAATTTTATGTTTTCATCTTTAAAATGGCTATCTTTTACAAATAGAATAAAATACCAACAATCAATTCTAATGTATAAAATTGTAAATGGACTAACACCTGATTACTTAGCAATGCTAAATATTAATGATGTGCAACACCACAACTTACGATCTGTCTCTAATAATGATCTATTTGTTCCAAGACCAAATACAAATTTTTATAAAAAATCTTTTCATTATTCTGCAACAAAGGTATGGAATAATTTACCACTCAAAATAAAAAATTTTCGTAATGTGGAATTATTTAAGAAACATTGTTATAATCATTTTCTTGAAAATTCTATAAAAGTCGAATAATTTGTTTTCTTTCTTTTGTTGTAAGAATAAGAAAATTTAATCAAAACTTTACCAATTATTGCCATTTATTGCCATTTGTATGTTTGAATGATTGAATTGTGTATATACTAGTAATATATATTGTATTTTAATGTATGAATGTTAACTGTATACATGTATTTTGTTTAAGGGCCTCAATGAAAATTAGACTACTTCTAATTGAGTTACCCTTTTTAAATAAAGAATTTATTATTATTATATTATATTATTATTATTAGCTTTACGTTATGCTTTTAGTAGTATTAACGGTTTCTGTTCCACGGGCCGATTTGAATTTATACCGTTGAGTTCCACGGGCCGATATTTTTTCTTGACGTCAAATAGGAATAACATGGCATTATTACATTGATGATGGTGATTAATTTTAATTTCCAGTGAAAATAAATTCGATATTTTCACTAAGTGAAAGATCGGTTTTTATTTAACGTCTCAAGGGCGTTACTAACAAATGACGTTTGTGACGTCGAAAGATTCAGGAATAGATCTAAGGAAAATATGACACTTTTGAAGCATTTTTTGTTTATTTTATCAATGTAATAAACAGTATAACTAATTCAAGAATTTGAATATCGAAAACATTCAACTCGTGACCGGAAAACACTAATAATTCACTCATGCGATGCACGCATTCGTGAATTAAGGTGTTTTTCGGTCACTCGTTGAATATTTTGCGATATTCAAATTCTTGAATTAGTTATCCTATAATTACTATGATGTACCAAATTTCCTTGCATTAGACGAAGTGAAAAGGTTCGATAAGGGGCATCTCCCTTACGAAACTAAAACTTTTTCCAAATATGTGCAATCGATAATTACGTAGGATTTGATGGATTGATGAATTATTGTTTAACATCCATTCCTGTGGCAATTATGAAATGCATATCACAACGGACGTAGTACGTTCGGTGTTACATGTAATACGTTCATCAATACATAATATTTGCTAATGTTGTCAATTTTATTACTCTACATTGTACATATGCTCTTAATGGGCCCTTTAATTGGAATAAACACATTACTTACTTACTTACTTACTGTAAAGCATAATAATCCCTCTTTCCAAGGATTACACTAATTTTTTTACTTACCTGTTATAACACAGACACGTTTAATTCCAAATTAAAATCAGATATACCTGAGCATTACCATAATAATTACGTTCTGGTCATCTTTAATTAAATAGCATGGATTATTTACTCCCATCCATAATGGAGGACCTCATGGAATAGTCCAGTGTTTGTATTTATTTTTGTAAATAATCACAAGAGCCTTTGGCTCGATAAGCACCACTTTATGGAGAGAATTAAAATCGCTCTTAACAGATCTCTATTAGCAAAAAAGCAATAAAATTGCGTAACAATTCTTATCCCCCCGCGACCAGAAGTAGCCGATCGAAGGAATGGCATGTATTATTTTACCCTTGTTTTACCATCCGTCCGCATAGAAGCCGTTATATCATGGGGTTTGTCAAAATTATTTCTATAGCTTTAGTTTTCAAGGTAGAAATTGTTTAATGTCCTGGTTGAAATTAACTCTGAGGTACACATGGAGGTTGTCCTGACCCCCACAGTACGGTTTTCAAGTGTTAAATGTTTTATTTTGGAGAATGATTGTACACATATTTAGTCGTGCGTACTAAAAATAGTTTAATTTTCAATGAACTTTTCATCACATATATGAATGGAAGAATTATTTCTTTACGTCCAGTGGCAACCATCAAGCGCATATCATGACGAGAACATGATAATATGATGTGAATATGAACCCTGCTTTGTAATAAACTGACACGCCGAGTCGGATTTTTAACCTGCGACCTTCCACAGTCCAGGCGAGCAAGCTACCACGAGACAATCAAGGCGGTCACAGCAAATGTATGAGTGTACATGTGACAGTAAAATTAAAGTGGGAAGGGGCGGTATTAATGGCACCAGCGAGACTATACTTTTTTATTTTTGTTTTTAGGAACTATACTTAGATTAGTGAGTGAAAACCTTCAGGTTGGCTAATTTACGCATCATCAGGAGTAGTATATGAGCACAGTTTAAGGATGATCGCTTGGCTAATAGGAAATAAATAGGATTTGAAATAGGTGTTTTAGTTTGAGAGAACATATGAATACTAAACAAATAAGCAAGAAAAAAGTCGCATTTGTGGAGGAGCCGAAAATGACGTCACCGGAGCCGGAAGTCACGTGACCGCAACCGGAAGTAGTGTGTTTTCCGCAATTTTCCCATTATTTGTTTACGGAAGTGACGACAGTCACTAGCGGGGACCTGGATGTGTCGTCTCCGCATGTGTGACCGGACCCGGAAGTAGGTTGCGCGCACATAGTAGTGGAATTTCCCGCCATTTCCCATTATTTGTTTACTGAAGTGACGTTAGTCACGTGCTGGGACCCGGATGTGCTATGCTTGACTGATTATCTCCCCTTTACCATTTCACCAAAAAACCGAAATGAGCACGCGAGTAAGGTCATGATTAGCGATGAACAGCAAAGAGCAAGAGAAAAACAGCCATGAACAGGAAAGAGCAAGAGAAAAACAGCGATGAGCAAGAGAAGAGCAAGAGAAAAACAGCGATGAGCAGGAAAGAGCAAGAGAAAAACAGCGTTGAACAGCAAAGAGCAAGAGAAGAGCAAGAGAAAAACAGCGATGAGCAGGAAAGAGCAAGAGAAAAACAGCGTTGAACAGCAAAGAGCAAGAGAAAAACAGCTATGAGCAAGAGAAGAGCAGTGACGACGAACAGCAACAAGCAGTGGGAGCAACAGCAGCAGCGAAAACAGCGACAAGTAGCAACAAAAAACCAAAATGAACACGCAATTAAGGTCACGATTAGCGATGAACAACAAAGAGCAAGAGAAAAACAGCGATGAGCAGGAAAGATCAAAAGAAAAACAGTGATGAGCAGCAAAGAGCAAGAGAAAAACAGCGATGAACAAGAGAATAGCAAGAGAAAAACAGCGATGAACAGCAAAGAGCAAGAGAAAAACAGCGATGAGCAAGAGAAGAGCAGCGATGACGAACAGCAATAAGCACCAGGAGCAGCAGCAGCAGCAAAAACATTGACAAGTAGCCCCAAAAGACTGAAATGAGCACGCGAGTAAGGTCATGAGTAGCGATGAACACTGACGAGCAGCGAAGAGCGGCATGGAGCCAGAGAAGAGAAACAAAGTGCATCATAGAGCAATGAAATGGACCGCCGTTGCTAAGGACACCACTCCATTGATCTAATGGTGACAGCTTCACTTGGAGGTAAGGGGACATAGTCCAATCCTACCTTTGGTCCTCACAGAAAACATCATCCACAAAAAGAGTGGGATAAGGGGAGATAATCCAATCACCTCTGTACTTCGATTACTCTCGGACTTCGACATAACAGTGAGAGTATCTGTCCCTAGAGACTCGATGCGAGACCCTTACCCTATACAGACCGATGAAAGACCCAAAGACGACCGAGAAGCACGGGAAAAGAGGAGATAATCAGTCACACTTCCGGGTCCCAGCACGTGACCAACGTCATTTCCGTAAACAAATAACGGGAAGTGGCCGGAAATTCCACTACTTCCGACTGCACGTGCGCAATATATATATAGACACAGGTTCATGGAATAATCTCAGGTACACTTGATGCAAAAGTTTTGAAGTGCAAACATATATATAAATAACTTCGAGCAAAAATAGGAATTAGGTTCTTTCCATTTGCAACTAGAACTCTATGGAGCTGCTATTCTGTTATAAATATTATATCCCTTTGTCATATATGAAAGGAAATTTTGTTTCTCATTTACATAATGTATACTTTGAAGTGTAATCTAACACTTTGCAGCCGCATGCAGTAAATTCAGAAATTCTGTTAGTTATAAAAATATGTAATTATGGTTATTTGTATTTTTTAAAAAGGTAATTTTGTCATAGTTTATTTAATATTATGGATATAATTATTTAAAAATTCAAATATGTTTATTTGCATAAAGTTTTAGGATATACAATGTAACTCAGAAACAGAAATTCCATCCAAAAATGTCAAAGGGAGATAATAAGGCCCAAGACCACAATTAATCCTTGTCCACAAATATAGTTCCCCATATTTTATAGTGTATTTTTTTTTTTTTTCTATTTTTCCCAACTTTCTGTTTGCCTTTTTTCAAGTATCCAAGTTAAAATATAAAGCACAAGGGTCAAATTATTTAATTTTAAACAGTTTTTTAATCAGAAGTAAGTACAAGTTGTAATTTGGTTACTGTCAAAATGCCAAATTCCAGGGCCCAGTTGTTCAAAAGTTAATCACTCAGATTAACCCATCAGAAAATTTTCAGTTCTCCAGGATAATCAAGGAAATGAAAATCTGAAACTGAAAATTGTTCTTAACTTTTGAACATCTGCGCTCAGGATGTTAGGGGCTATGTGAATGATAACTATACCCTTAAAGATATTTGTGGGAGTTTCTTGAATTTGCAATGGTATAATTGTCTATAATTTTGATATATTTTCCAGTTATGAGTCAGTGTACCTTGGAAAAAAGAAAGAATATAAAGTTTGAGTGGGTGCAATTTTTTTAATTTCAAAATTAATGCTAATTTGAAAATGCACTATGAAATAATTGTGGTCTCATGTCTAAGAGGTGAATGTGAAAAACATGAAAACATGCTTTGTGAGGCATAAAAAAGTATGCTCATAACTCATTTTGCTCTGATTATGTCATAGAAAGCTTGTTTTGTCAATACCTATTCATTATCCCATTATTTTATACAAACTCAATTTTCAGTGCAAAACATAGAAATTTAGCCAAAGGCCTATAACTGACTTCATTGAAGCTACAACATGTAGGTAAAATCAACTTTTATGCATTTATCTGAATGCAACAAGTTTGGGTGAATCATTCTTGAGCTATTATTTTCAAAAGAAATCTTTTATTTGGTCTGAGGATAGAAATATAACAGAATTTATCAGGCATTTATAGCTGTGGCAGGTAAATCACCATGGAAAACACAATACTTTTATCGATAACATGCCACTTTAAGTGTATAAACAATTAAAAATGTATAAAAGTGTGCAAGTTATCTTTATAAGTATGTATATAGTTTGGCTCTCAATCCTTCAATAAAATTGCTTTTTGTGTAGTTTTTCTGAGCAAATATATGTGAGTGCACAGATGTATATAGTCTGAACCCTTGTGGATGGAAAGACCCATTTTTGCCACATTGTCTTGTTGATTTAAATAAATGCATCATTTAAATGACACAAAATACTAACTAAATCATTTGAATTAATTTTTGTTCTCAAAAATTAAGTGGAAATTCTAGCTGAAGTGAAATACTGCACTATTACAGATTTGCTTTTTGTCAGTTTGAGCCTTTATTTTTTTTAATTGCATTGTCATGCATAAATATTTTTGATTTTGTTTTGATTAAAAAAGTAAGCAAAATATCTGAGGAAGGTCATATCATTGAGAAAATTTACCTTTAAACTTTCATAAATGAACATATTATCTTCTTATATCATAGCCCCTTTAATACTGAAAATCATTTTTTAGTCCTGGTCAAGGTGAAAAGTTAAATCCAGGTGAGCGATACAGGCTCGTGAGAGCCTCTAGTTATATACCAACATTTTAATGGCAAACAGTTTTATACTTGTCTGTCATACTATAAACACAATCAATCTGGAACTTTTTAAGTACATGTTTGTATTAAACCATGTTTAGAAAAATGATTAATTTTTCAATGAAGAAAACAGACTTCAAACAACACAAAATAAAACTCTGTTTACGAGACACGGGATGCCCCTCTCGTAATTAAATGGACCTCAATGCAAAAACGTAAGTAATACACTCAAACAGAAAATGAAGGTAAAAGTGACCTAATTAATCATGAACCCTGTTGTATTACCACGTACTAGATATCTATCCACTGGCCCTAATATGCTATACCCTGTGTAGTTTCTGAGAAATGGACCTATATGTTTTTAAAATTTAGCTGAGGTGGTACGTGAAAGTAAGGTGAATAAAATGTATCCTAGTCGAGCGGTTGTAAAATTTTGTGAGTTTCGGTCTTTCTTGCCTTGTGTCCTACAGAGTTTAGGTACGGCACATATGTACATAAGGTTTAACTATCTCAGCAAGAATACGTTAAATGAAATAAAACAGAATAGCTAAAAATAAAATAAACAAAATATGAATTGGAACTGAGGAAACAGATGCGAGATACGTGTATATATGCACAATAACATTACAGACAGTTTTTTATTTTCAAGAAAAACAATGTTTGATTTATACTGCAATGATTGATTATACCCATAAACTGTCAGACTGAATGATATTTTATTTAGATGCAACATATTGACCTTATCACACAATCCCAACAGTAATTCCTATCCTTATCGCATATTTTCATCTCAATTGCACACCCTTATCATATATTACGAAGCGTGAAAAAGGTACCTATTCCAGCGGCTCATCCTTACCTCATCATATATTGGAAGTGACCCCCCCCCCCCCCCCCCGAGATCACAATTGGTATCAAAGAATTTATTATATATATATATATATATATATATATATATATATATATATATACGTGTTTAGCATGGTTTGTGGGTCATGCACTGTAACATGGGTTATGGGACCTTGTGTTTATAAAGACCCAATTGAGGTGAGAAATGTATTTTCTGGAGTAGATTTTTGTACTGATCTTAAATATGAAGATTTTTCTAAAATCTGGTTAAATTTCTATATATGACATTGTGGGTCAGATCTCTATGGGTCGATGTCCCACTATGATATACAGTATATATGAATATATATATGTTGTGGGTTAGTATCCCACAATATTACATAGAAAACAAAGCGCTATGGGATAATGTCCCACAGTTTATTACAGTAATAATATAGTGGTTTGTGAATATCCCACAACGAGATGATGACCACAAGAGTCAGTACTATCGCCTTTCCTTCTCAACATATTTATAGCAGACATAATGGACAAAACTAAAGGACAAAACTGCAAGTTTGCAGGTGATGGCACATTATGGCATAAGGGACAAAATGTTAAAGAAATGAAAGAAAAAGAGCAATAGACGTAAATATAATATTGAAGTGGACAGAAAAATGGAGAATAATTGTTAACATGGGTAAATGTGAATTCTTAGTGTAAACAAGATACATCCAATCGGACTAACACACTCATGGATTTATCTAATAGATATAATAGCCTTTCCTGGTCTTGTACATTCTGTACTTTTTATGTGGCTTATGAGTCAACATATTGATGACCCACAAACCACTTAAATATCCCACAAGGTGGGTCTTAAATACTTGATGTTACCCACAATCCGTGTGAGAAATAACAACAATATAACATCCTGTTTATTTTCCTGATTAAGCCCCACCCCCATCGATCACTATGGCTATTTGATCATCGTAATAGTACTCACTTACCTACCCTTTTCGTCAATCCATCACCATCATTGGAGCGCTAATCTGAGAGGGGGAACAATGTGCACTGAAATGTACAGGTTATAACCAAGATATACTTCCGGTGAACTTAACTCCAAATTATCAAGGGACATCTTTAATTAAGAGGTAAATGGTTTAAAACGTCAAAGCGCAGCAGAATCAGCTATTTTTTTTAAAGTAATAAACAGTGTACAATGGCATGTGAAAGCTTACAAAAAGGGTGTCTGACATCACAGGAATCTCTGACTATCCACTTGTCAAGTATGATTGGTTTAGCATGTCTAGTATCGAAGATATGGATGGTGGACCTATAAACTAACAAGACCGGGTTCAAGGACAGACATATGAATCGAAGCATAACTGTACAAAAAGGTGAAGGTCAACAGCTTGTAAATTAGTTAACTATTACTCAAAATCATTTCACCATTTGTAATTATTAGAAAATTTGTAAAATAGTTATTGACTTACATATTTACCCCACAAAGTCAACGCATTTGGTGACCTTGGAAGAAAAATCTAAACTGATGCATAATTCTGCTACTGTTGATCTTCCAAATAGGATACTAGCTGTTCAAAATAGCTCAGATGGATTATGTAGGTGAAATAAAAGAGTAAGTGAATACATATAAACAACTATTTATTCATTAAACAAATAAACTGTCTAAAGCAACAATGAACAATCAATAAACTATGGAAAAAGTAACAAAACAATTATTTAAAATTTGCTTAACTTCATAATTTACATCATTAACTTCATACATTTAAAGTCTGAATTAAAATATGATCACCATTAAAAAATTGTAAAATAGAGGGCTTAAAAAGACCTTGTTTCACCTCTTGCAAGTTTCAAATAACTCTCTCTTTGCTTAATTAGGCACACAAATCTTATAAAAAACAACTTTAGTTCTATTTTACCCATGCCATTTGACATTTTTGGAGATTAAACACAATTTAAAAAAACTTCATACTTCACATAATAAACAGTTGACATTAAAAGATTGAATCAAATTATGATCACCATTAAAAAATTGTAAAAAATAAGTCTCAATTGGGCTGTCTAAAGCAACAATGAACAATCAATAAACTATGGAAAAAGTAAAAAAAACAATTATTTAAAATTTGCTTAACTTCATAATTTACATGATTAACTTCATACATTTATAGTCCGAATTAAAATATGATCACCATTAAAAAATTGTAAAATAGAGGGCTTAAGAAGACATTTAACCAAATAAACTCTCTTAGGCAACAATGAACAATCAATAAACTATGGAAAAAGTAAAAAAAACAATTATTTAAAATTTGCTTAACTTCATAATTTACATGATTAACTTCATACATTTATAGTCCGAATTAAAATATGATCACCATTAAAAAATTGTAAAATAGAGGGCTTAAGAAGACATTTAACCAAATAAACTCTCTTAGGCAACAATGAACAATCAATAAACTATGGAAAAAGTAAAAAAAACAATTATTTAAAATTTGCTTAACTTCATAATTTACATGATTAACTTCATACATTAAAAGTCTGAACTAAATTATGATCACCATTAAAAAATTGTAAAATAGAGGGCTTAAAAAGACCTTGTTTCATCTCATGCAAGTTTCAAATAACTCTCTCTTTGCTTAATAAGCACACAAATCTTATAAAAAACAACTTTAGTTCTATTTTACCCATGCCATTTGACATTTTTGGAGATTAAACACAATTTAAAAAAACTTCATACTTCACATAATAAACAGTTGACATTAAAAGATTGAATCAAATTATGATCACCATTAAAAAATTGTAAAAAATAAGTCTCAATTGGCCGGGTTTGTTTTTGTAATGTTTGAAAAAGGATCTTAATTGTAAACTATATGAGGAGCTAATAACAAAAGTTCCCCAGTCAAGAAAAGGCGTAAAAATTCTTCAAACTATTCCATAAAAGCAGGTGCATAACTTCTACATGTGTACAATCTTTCTGTGAAGTATCATAGATCTGGGTTGAAAACCGTAGGAGTTGAGTACACAAGATTTAATCCATTTTTTGTAAATTTTGCTAAAAATGACTAAGTTCCAAAGTCTAAAAATTTGATATTAGGTACACAACAGGGATCTGGGTTGAAAACTGTTGGAGGAGTTGATTACACAAAACTGTACCTTCCTTTTTTAATTTTGCTGAAAAATGTCGTTCCCAAGATCGGAAAACTGGGCAAAAATTCTTTAAACAATTCCATAATAGCAGGTGCACATCTTCAACATGTGTGCAAGCTTCCTGTAAAATTTCAGGGATCTTGGTTGAAAACTGTAGGATTACATAGAACTTGTACCCTCCTTTCTTAAGTTTACTGAAAAATGACTAATTAGTTCTGAAGTCCAGAAAACTGGGAAAAAATTCTTCAAACAAAAAGTTCCCAAGTTTCAGGGATCTGGGTGGAAAACTACAGAAGGGGTTGATTACTCAATTGTACCCAATTTCCCTAGAAGCCTGCCCACTTGACATCACTGTACTATAGACTGGTTTTTGACTTTATATAACCTGAACAAAGGGGCAATAAAAGACCTGGTCTTTTATGTTTTTTCCACATGCAATCGTGCAAAATTCATACAACTCTCTCTCTCTCTCTCTGCTTAATGAGCACACAATTCTAGCTTTCAGTATGTAAGTAAGTATATGTGCTTCCAAGTACATCGTCAAAATACACTATATAATATATAATAGTGAATAGTTCATAAACAGAATACTTTAAAATAACCTTTCTATAAAAAATATAACATACATAAAAGCAATGGTTTAATATACTTTTGCTACATTTCTCTTTGAAGTAAATAGAGGCTCCTGTACATCTCAATGGGACTATGTCCATCTCGACTTGTAGCTTTGAACATGAGGATGAATACACTATAAAATTAAACATTACACATAACATAGAAAAAGCAGTAGCAGAACACTTTAATAAAAAAGACCACTGCAGACAGGACATGGCTGTACAAATCCTTGAACAAAATATATGAATTTGCTGTAAATTTGAAAATGATATTAATACTGACGTCATTATAAGAACTCTGATACTTAAATTGTCCAAAAAATACATATTTTCTATTTATTCTATGTATGAACTATGAGATGCTGTAATAATAAGCTTTTAATAGTAATTTGAAATTTTAGCTAAAAATGGTGGACAAATTACTGCCTTATGGAAACAAACCTACTCATTTGCAAATAGAAATTCATTTGCATATGATTAAATGTTGTACTTTACTCTTTATTTGGTGTATGCTTCTTTCGGAAAAGATGGCATGTTTTTGTTTCACCCTGAAAGCATCACTATTTCTCGGTATCCTCTTCATTTTTATGAATTGATTAAATTCAAGTTTCAAGATATTTTGTTCTTCTCTTGTCCACCTTCTTCTCTCTTTTTTCTTTTGTAATTTCTGGAATTTTATAGTGTACTCATCCTCCTCCGATTCATCAGATTCATCTTCATTTTCTGTCGGCTGATAGTTCTTATCAATTTCACTGTCATTACCTTCAGACTCTGGAAGCAAAAGAAAAATATTGTTAGGAAGGCTTTACAAAGTATATACAAATGGCTTCCAATATGACACTCTTGGTTTTGAACCATTTCTGTTTAATCATAAGTAACTTTTCACATTTTTGTGGCATATTCTAATATGACGTTCCTCAAACCCTTTGTGTACACACCCGTGGTAAAATATGAATATACTGCTTTTCAGCTGATTGGAAACGTCATGATTTCTTTGGGCTGTTCCAATTGTGTAAAGGACATCATTGAATGACGTATGAATATAAGCATTCTACAGGAAAATGCACGAATGTGAAACTGAATGTCATCAACACATAGTAACATAAACAAACCATGATAAAAATTAGTTGAATGCCAATTTTCACTGGTAAAAATAAGATAATCATTTAACTTTGGCCAAAGCTGTCCAAGTATGTTATTCTAAAAAGTTAAGCATGTCACTAATAAAGTTTTCTTCATCTTTTAAATCAATATTATTAGTGTGTTTCATTACGTAAACAGAACAAATTTGACTTTACCTAGAGAGCTTCAATCCAAAAGAATTGCCGTATTTGTTTTATTAGAATCGAAATAATTCATGAGGGCTTGAATTTATATTGATTTTACCACAGGTTAGCACAATATGCCGGTATTTTACATCTTGCTATAAAGAGGGGTAAAATCATATAAATTCAAGCCCCAATGAATTATTTCTTAATTATATCACTTCAAAAATGTCAAAGCTTATTGGTGACAAAGTAAATGATGATATACTTGCTCATCATTGAGCTTCAATTGCCTGTTCAATTGTGAAATGAATCGATTACATTTATCTTTCATTTATATCAATTCACAGAGAAATTTGGGTATATTTAGTAATAATAAATATTCAAGCTAAACCTACCATCAACAGCTACTTTTAAATCTTTTTTACTTTGCCTTGACCTTGTTTCTGGTTTTCTAAAAGAAAGAAAAAAGTTTAACCCGAGCCTTTCACACCATTTAGTTTGCCAAATGAAAGATGGTTAATTGACTATTTTGGTCATGTTGACTTATTTGTATATCTTACTGTTGAACATTTCTGCCATTTACAATTTTTCTCTATCTATTATAATATAAGCAAGGTTTCTGACACAGAATAAATGTAGTCAGAGAACTTAAAATTTGAAATGTGACATTTTTTTTAAATAAATGGTCGAATATCCAAAATCTAATTCCATGGTTTGTTTGTTTGTTTAGTTGGGGTTTTACGCCGTTTTCAGCACATTTGGCTATTTTGCGGCGGCCAGTTTTTATTGGTGGAGGAAGCTGGAGTACCCGGAGAGAACCACCGACCTTCGGTGGGAAAATTGGCAATCCTCGTCAATTTAGATCGGAGTCAAACACACCCCGCCACAGGTGAGATTCGAACTCACAACCCCAGTGTTGACAGGCTTGTGATCATTAGTAGAACTACCTAGACCACTCGGCCACCAAGGCCCCTAATTCCATGGTTAGATTCAGCATATAACAAAACCCCATGAATTCAGTTTTTTGATGAAATCAAAATCAAACCAAGTTTAATTTTGGACCCTTTGGACCTTAATATGGACTAATTTGAAAACAGGGCCCCAAATTAAAATCTAAATGCACAGTTAGATTCAGCATATCATAGAACCACAAGAATTCAGTTTTTGATGAGATCAAATAAAGTTTAATGTTCGACTCTTTGGACCTCAGTGTAGACCTATTTAAAAATGGGGTCCAATAACCAATACAGTAATACACAGTAAGAACCCCAAACAATTCAACACTTTAAATTAATCCTCATTGAAATTGGTTAAAAGATTTGTATTTATTTTCAACTGAAGATTTCTCGCTGTTGCGCAATACTTCGTAAATGTGTTTACAAACTATCTATAATAATTTACACATCCTGTTTGGTGTGTATCTCCTGCCATTTCAATATTTGTTGTTTCTTTAAATTATAGTGTTATTAAATGGGTTTTTTCATATAAAGCCTGTATTATGTCCGAGTCAGTCGTATTGGGTCGAGGTCAAATGTATAGCTATACAGCTGATTGAGACCAAACACAACTGTACGAGGACATAATACATATATAAAAATAACCATTTTATGACACCTTTATTAACTAATGACTTAAAATTACAGTACTTTTATTAACTCCAATAATTCAAGCCGTTTCCGTATCACTAGAAAAATGCTTTTTTGGACCCTTAATTCCTAAACGGTTGGGACCATAATACCCAAAATCAATACCAACCTTCCTTTTGTGGTATTGAACCTTGTGGTAAAATTTCATAGAGATCCATTCACTTAAACTTAAATTATTATCCGGAAACCAAATGTCTTTTGGATGCGATAGTAATATACAAACCCAAATTTCTTGCGATCGTATAAAACTGAAATTTCCTAAAAATTTACTATTTCGGGGCAGTAACACAACAATGGGTTGTCCTATTGGTCTAAAAGTTTCAAGGCAAATTGATTTTGACCTGTTAAACCTTTTAACTCATTGACAGTTTTGCTCTAACTGCTTTAATTTTTGAGATGTAACCCCAAAACTGCATTTGGCCCCTATGTTATATTTTTAGCAATAGCAGCCATGAATTTTCAGGGCAGATAAATCTTGACCTTATGAACACTTTTCTTCCAGTCAGATTTGCTCTAAATGCTTTAGTTTCAGAGATATAAGCCCAAAACTGCATTTTATCCCTATGTTCTATTTTTAGCCATGGTGGCCATCTTGGTTGGTGGGCAGGGTCATTGGATATATTTTTTAAACTAGATACCATAAGCATGATTTAGGCTAACTTTAATTTAATTTGGCCCAGTAGTTTCAGAGGAGGAAATTTTGTAAAAGCTAATGGGCGACAACAGACACCAGACGCCAAGTGATGCAAGAGAAAAGCTCCAACTAGCTGGCAATTTTAAGAATATTTTGACAAAATCCAAATCCTTTGGACATGCACACCTCTATTGTGTATAAACAACCTACAAAATATTAAAGCTGTAGCTCAAAACTGTATGAGGATATAGCTGGACAAACAGACAGGGGTAAATTAATATGCCCCTCCACATGTTGTCTCAGGAATATAAAATGTTTTTCCAGTTGAATGAAAAATCTAAAATTTGAGGCTAATTTTGAATTATCAAAATCATAAAAATCAATATAAATATTAAAAAGGGTTAACACCAAAATTATCAATAAACCCTAAAAAATGACCCCAAGAAAAAAAGGGGAGGGGCCAGTTTCCCCAAAAAGTTAGCAGACAACTTTTGCAAATATTCAACTTACTGCTGCACATTGTTTGCGGCATTATCAACATCAGGCATGTAATCTCCAACTTGTGTTTCATCTAAAACCAACAAAAAAAAATGAAAATATGAACTCCATCAATTTATAAATAAACTTGTTGTATATATGTTGTCCTTAGTGTTCTAGTTCGACTTTCTGTTTATTACTAGCATATTGGTATCTTCTTACTTTTATACAAGTAAGGATATGTGATTTTGCCTTCTCATATAAAAAAAGAATGGATACGAGATTTCAAGGAGAGAACAATCCATCTCCAATGTAAACTGGCATAAACAGACATCTACATGTAGAGGTCACCAAATCCAATTATTAAACATATTCAAAGAACTGAAGACTTGCCATTGCCTTATATGGGGCTGCAACTCCTAAATCATTTATCATAATTAAATAAAACTTTCTCAGAATTTTCGCTGTATAATGCCATCACAGGCACTTCTGATTTTTCTGTTGTTGGAATAATCTGTGGCAAGCATTCCAAGTAACTCAACCATAAATTATTTCCTATAACTTCAAGGAAATGGCAAATGCAGAATCAAAATATAACGGAGGTTCGCAACCAAGTGTCATTTTTAAAAAAAGTGAGTTTGATAACATGTGTTATATTAAGGTAAATAGTTAATATTTTCAAAGACGAGTGCCTGTGAATGCCACTATATTTCATTTTATTGTAAAAATTATTTTTGGGGTTTCCTATACAAAAATATGGACTTTGCAAGCAGCAGAGGTATAGTTTCATTAGCTCTGCTCTCAATACCTCTAGTTTGTAATAGTATTGAGTCTTGAAATACTTGTGTATCTTGCCAGTTAACTAAAGAAAGAAATGATTTATAAATTTCGTGGACTCTAAAGAAAGGAAAGATAAAAACATATTCAGACCTTTACATTAATTGTTAATTGTTACAGGAATTAGATTAATCCTTACCACAGAGGTCTTCATCTAAAAAATCCTCATCTTTTGCTGGCTGATCACACTCAAAATCATCCTCTTCATTTTCTAGTGGAATTATAAATTCTGAAAATAAACAAGATTATGTATAATCAAATCATCCAAAACAGAGTTTGGGAGCATTATTGTTTTTGCTCCTATTCTAATTATGGTCTAAATGCTTTAGTTTATGAGATATAAGCCAGAAACTGCATTTTACCTTATGTTCTATTTATTAGTAAATAAAACACAAACTTTATACTACATACCATAAAGATGATTCAGCTGAAGTTTGGTTGGAATTGGTACAGTAGTGTCAGAGAAGATCTTTGAAATAGTTTACAACTGACAGACGACAGCTGACGCCAAGTGATGGCAACATAGGGTCCTATGTTAAACTAAGTTCTGCTGTGGTGGCCATCTTGGTTCACAGTCCACAAAATCAGACAAGAAGATCTTTAAATGAATTTTCCTATAGGGTCCAATATTTAACAAAGTTCGGTGTGGCAGCCATCTTGGTATATTTCTGAAAGAGGACCTCCTAAGGCCATCTTGGTTGACAGTCCGGGTCATTGGACACACCTCTGTAAGAGAACCATCTAAGGACCATTGCTGCCAAGTCTGGTTCCAATTGGTCAAGTGGTTTAAGACAAGAAGATTTTTCAATGAATTTTCCCATAGGGCCCTATGTTAAACAAAGTTCGGCTGTGGCGGCCATCTTGGTTAACAGTCCGGGTCATTGGACAAATTTCTGAAAGAGAACCTCCTAAGAACTATTACTGCCAACTTTGGTTCCAACTGGACTTGTAGTTTCATATAAGAAGATTTTTGAAAGTCACCCCCCCCCCCTTTTTTTTCTATTTTTAGTAACAGCAGCCATCTCGGTTGGAAGTCGGGGATGCCAGACATAATTTTGGAAGGGGGCCACCCAAGGACCATTCCACCAAAGTTTGGTCTCAATTGGCCCATTGGTTTCAGAGGAAAAGATCTTTAAAGGAAAGTTTACGCTGGATGCCTTCTTTAAAGGGCAAAAACTCCTATAAGGGGTCAATCAATGATTTTGGTCATGTTGACTTATTTGTAGATCTTACTTTGTTGAACATTTTTGCTGTTTACAATTTGTCTTTATCTATAATAATATTCAAGATAATAACTTAAAACTGCAAAATTTCCTTAAAATTAACAATTCAGGGACAATAACCCAACAAAGGGTTGACCGATTGGTCTGCAAATTTCATGTCAGGTAGATCTTGACCTGATGAAGATTTTTACCCATGTCATTTTTGCTCTAATTGCTTTAGTTTTTGAGATGTAAGACAAAAACTGCAGTTTACCCCTATGTTCTATTTTTAGCCATGTCAACCATGTTGGTTGGCAGGCGGGGTCATCGGACATATTTTTTAAACTAGATACCCTAATGATGCTTGTGGCCAAGTTTGGTTCAATTTGGCCCAGTAGTTTCAGACGAGAAGATTTTTGTAAAAGTTAACGGACGACGCCGGATGCCAAGTGATGAGAAAAGCTCACTTGACCCTTTGGGTCAGGTGAGCTAAAAAATGAGCAGGTCTGTGAATATTTACTGTGCTTATCATATCATGTTGTCCAGAACAATATCCTTTCAGTGCTTTTAAACTTGTCCCTGCTTACAATTACATGTGAGGTTACTGTAAATGGTTTTCAAAAGGTTTTTTGTCACAATCTTATAACTGCATTAAATGGTATATTTGTTTTCAGAATGATGGTTTATTCACAACAAAAACAAATATTTTCTGGCTGTTTTTTCTTTCCAGACTACACACAATGAAGTATTTAAACTATTAAAGCTTTGTGTACATGTAACATTTATTAGTGATCTTTTGATCTTCCGAGATACATCCACCACCGAGTGCCACCCATTCTAAACTACACATACATGTATGAAGATGGTGGTCAGTTGAAAGTATTTGTTTGAATTATTAAACCAATAGACGTCCTTATACTATATTAAGTTGTTACATGTATTTTTGTCTGTAAAGAGAAGTTAGGTTGTAAAAAACAGAAATGAAAAGAACAGGTTATTTTAAGAATCAAGGGCAAATAAATCTTGAAATGTGAGATATGTATCAAAATTGAACTTGATCTTCATTTTAAAGTAACAAGAAATTGTACATTCATATTTAAGAAAGCTGTTAAGGTGACATTCTCTTTTTTATCATCTGGAAACGAAAAATTAGTGTTTTTTATACAATTAAGGGCAAATAACTCTTGATTGCCAAAAGCAATTCACATCAAAATTGAACTTGACCTTCATTAAATAGTAGGAATTAACAGTTTCAGAAATGTTGTGTAGGGGGAGAGTGTAATAATGTTGTTCCTTCATAATGTTCTGCATTGGGCATGATACTGCTTTAGCAAAGGTTCATTAGTATATCACTAACCTGAAAGATCAATGTCAGATAACTTCTTGCCAGCATATTTTCCAAGTTTTCCTTCATCTGCAGCTAATATCAAATTACCAATTTTGGCTATTTCAATAGTTGAATCATGCTGTCTATAATGGTTTTTGTGTGTATTAATGTTATGAGCTAAATGCCTGGACAACCATTCTAACTCGAAGTCCTCCAGGTCAAGAACCTGGCAAACAGTGGCCAAATATTTCCGCAGACGGCTAGATGAAATCAGTTCTGGGTTCTTACACCCAGCTTCAGTTGCCATTTTGTGCATTGCACTCCAGGCACTTATGGGACTGTCAGTACTTGTCGGACTTGCGAATACAAATGGATTTACTAAAGAAACTTGGCATCTTTCCTTGTTTGCATCAAGGCATTCTATCGCTTTAATCATGGCAGGGGTAAGTAGCACTGGACATCTCTTGTTCTGCTTCCCCTGAGTTTCAATCATTTCTAGCCTAAAAATGAAAATGTAATATCTAAAATAGTCCCTGAAAATATTTAGCAAATGTTAAGTTAAAATGTTTTTAATGTGCCATATGTTATCTGTAAAGCAAACATATCATTTAACAAGAAATTATTGTAACAGGATGCTGTTACGAAGTCTCCCAAACAAAGCCCCCTGTTATTATAAACGGCTTGGTACCTCCATACTATTCATCAATTTGACATGACAAAAGGAATATATTATGATTTAGGGGTGTTGATTGTTTCGGGCCTGCTCAAGCCTGCCTTTCTCTGGGTATTGAATTTCTCGCTGTGTTGAAGGCACATTTGTGACCTTGGGTTGTTTTGTTCATTTTGGTCAGGTTGTTGTCTCTTTGACATATTCCCAATCCATTCTTTATTCTAATAGTATTGTTTAAAGAAATAATGTGGTCTTGTTTTTACAACTTTGATATATTATTATTTTTATTTAATTAGTTCTTCAATTAGACAGGATGTATAAATCTAATACACTGCTGAAAATTTCATGGCAGTTAGATCTTGACCTGATGAACATTTTTACCCCATGTCAGATTTGCTCTAAATGCTTTGGTTTGAGAGATATAAGACAAAAACTGCAGTTTATCCCTATGTTCTATTTTTAGCCATGTCGGCCATGTTGGTTGGCAGGCGGGTCATCGGACATATTTTTTTAAACTAGATACCCTAATGATACTTATGGCCAAGTTTGGTTTCATTTGGCCCAGTAGTTTCAGAGGAGAAGATTTTTGTAAAAGTTAACGGACGCCGGACGCCAAGTGATGAGAATAGCTCACTTGACCCTTTGGATCAGGTGAGCTAAAAAAATTAGGGGATAGACAGAATTTCTATGCCCAAAAGGGTATAAAATTATGGGAAAAGTATTGGACCAGGACATACATTGTACTTTGCATGCACACTTCTACGTACTAGGATCTAACAGTATGCAAAGTTTCATTAACCTCTGATAAGGCATGTTTGAGAAACTGTGGGTACAAATAAATTCTGGACAGACAGACAGGCTGATTCCTATATACCCCCCCCCCCCAATACTATGTTTGCGGGGAGTACAAGTATAATGAAGGTGCTATCCAGGCGATAGGCATAAATCTAAGATTTTTATCCAAGTCCCCCTCCTGAAAAAAGAGTCACCCTCAACAGATATTTGTGAAAATCAATCCCATCCATGCTTTATGGTTACCAACACTTCATCATAATTATCAGCATGATCAGTAAGTTTGCAATATAGCTATATTACAAGATTAATCCAAAATAAAAGTATCAAGACGAGATCTGATTGTTTTGAAATAGTATATTAAAATGTTTACATACCTTCACTTTGTGGTATGGAATTTGTGTTTCAATTTCATAGAGACCCATTCACTTAAACTAAAGTTATTGTCCGGAAACCAAATGTATTCTGACACCGACGACGTGATAGCAATATACGACCACATTTTTTTGCGATCGTATAAAAAACAGAATTTAGCCAGCTTTTCCTATGGTAATGATAGGGGAAAGAGATATTCTCATATAATTTCATAAGAATCTGTTCCCAACAAGTAATTGTGCAGACAAGAATGTTTACAGCATTGTTATGTAGTGACAACATTGCTATACAATACTATACAAACACAAAATTAAAAAATATATACAAGCACATGCATCACTTACCACAATCTCTTCTTTCCAAAATTGTAAAAAAACCGAAATCCAGTAGGACCGTCAGCTTCCCGCCTTTCCCCCTCCTCCTCTGAAATGGTTTCTCCTGCATAATGCAGGAGAAATTCCCCTGCCATTCTATTAATGGTAGTAACAACACCTCTTCCTGTACATGTAAAAATAAAACAGTAACCAAAATGTAGCTAGTATAAGACCACATAATCTTAAACCTCTAGTAGATTTTCATATTCAAATTTTTTGAAATGTACGAATATTGTTCTTGTTCTGCAATCTAACTGATAAGTGCTATGAAAAGCAGGTAAAAATGTGTATTTCAGGCCCTACTGCAACTAAAGCCTGTATTAATACACGTTATACTGGGAAACATGATACAATAGACAAATATCAAATCAGTGAACCACTGAACTAGTATGCAATTCAAATCATCCTAAAAATAACATTTTGGGAACCTGGAGAATGTATTTGTCTAGTAGAAAACTGAAGTGGGCAGAGCAAAAAGGTGATATATATGAATATCACTTTTGTTCTTTGAAGTGCTTTGTTGCACTTTTGTATAAAAAAGTGCCTAATTTCTTTGAACGCTTTTTTGTATCTTATTAGTGCTTTATTGTGTATCTTTTTTTCTTTCATAAAAAAGACACCCCTGTTTTGTTATTGCTGTATGTATTGCAACTCAGTTTATAACTATGAAGATGCATTAAAGCATTTTTCAGCTGCTGTTCCCCAAAACCAATTTGTTGACACTGTTACACTTCAACGTATCTTCATGAAATACAAGCTGGTTAAAGCGATCAGTACTAATTCTGAGACACATCAGAATTTGGTCGAGGATCAAACTGCAAAGCAGTTACTCCGTTCAAATTGGTTTGGCTCTATCCCTGTTGATGTCAATGGTGATGGCATTGCTACCTGCTTAATTCCATATTTGTGGCATTGTTAAGAAGTGAGAGGTTTAGCTAGCAATAAAACCAGGTTTAATCCTCCATTTTCTTCAAAGGAAATGCCTGTTCCAAGTCAGAAATATGACAGACATTTCCATTCGTTTGATGTGTTTAAGCCTTTTGTTTTGCCATTTGATTTAGGACTTTCCATTTTCAGTATTCTTGTTAATTTTACTTTTATACAAGACCCATGGACAGACGACGACAGACAGATGGGTAGAAGGAGAGGGTGATTCCTATATACAACATGTACCCCCCACAAACATACCCCCCACAAACAAACTACACAAGTACATTAATCTATATTTGTACTTACCCTTGCCTGGTACATTTCTTATTTGAAACCCATCTGGGTCAAAATGACTTCGTGCCCAGTAGTTAAGGTCCACTACCTCCTTTTTTCTACGTGTTCTTTTATAGCTCTGGCCTGAAATTACATTTGAGGAATACTAGAAAACTGGGAACCATAATTAAAAATCTAAATACACAGTTACAGTTGGCATATAAAAAAAATTTTTTTTTGTTGAATCACAGTTTAATTCTGCACCCTTTAGACCTCAATGTGGATCAATTTGAAAACAGGCCAAAATTAAAAAAATAAATATACAGTTAGATTATGCATATAAAAGAACCCTAAAAATAATTTTTTTTAAAAAATCAGTTTTATTTTGGATCCTATGAACATCAATGTGGACAAATTTAAAAACAGAGCCCAAAATCCAAATACACAGATTCAGCATACATGTATACCAATGTATTAAGAACCCACAGAACTCAAGACTTTAAACCCCATTAAAACTGGTCAATTTGTAACAAGAGTGGACACAGTAAAATGTCTCCCCTGTTGTAGTGTTGATAATTGAATTTATGTTGAAAGTAAAAAAAAATAAGTTTATACCACAAGCATTACATGTACATTAAATTAACATTTAAATGATCAATGTACATGAGGTAAGGGTGAGATAATCCTTTCAGCCAGACATGTAGGTCGTGCAACCATTCCATTCACCAAATTCAATTAAGCTATTGCTAAAAGTATCTCAGAAACAAACCCCATAAAAAAATTGAACTTTGACCAATGAACCATGAAAAGCAGGTCAAGGTCAAATGACACCTGCCAGACAGACATACACACCTTACAATTATTCCATACACCAAACATAGTTCTACTATCCCTATAGTATCTGAAAAAAGACCAAATCAGAGAAATTAACATTGACCAATGAACCATGAAAATAAGGTCAAGGTCAGATGAAACCTGCCAGACAAATATATACACCTTACAATCATTCCATAAACCAAAGATAGTTCACCTATACCTTATAGTATCTGAAGAAATACCAAACAAGATTTCAGAGTGGACACACTGAAAAAAATGTCTTGCCTGTTCTTATGAACTCTTGTGTTCATAATTGAATTTATGTTGAAAGTAAACTAGAGGCTCTCAAGAGCCTGTATCGCTCACAGACCAAATCAGAGAAATTCAACATTGACCAAACAGACCAATGAACCATGAAACTAAGGTCAAGGTCAAATGATACCAGCCAGACAAATATACATGTATATACATGTACCTATATACAAATACAGTTCACCTATTCCTTATAGTATCTGATTGATTGATTGATTGTTGCTTAACGTCCAGTGGCAAATATTTCATGCATCTTCAGAACGAGAACCAGTTCAATTTATCAAACAATTCAATTAGGGGTGGGATGGGACACAAAGGGGAACCAATTTTGACTGCCACTGTAAAAGGAGGATGGTTGGGTAGGGTCGGATAATTTAGCCTTCTGTAGCGGCCATCAGCTTGCTCTTTTTCGAAAACTACAGAAGGGATCTTTAGCGTGCAGGGAGTGTGGCATTCTCCAAACACGTTACCCACTATGGTCCGCGGTCAGGCTTTCCGTATTATGACCTGACAACCCCCCAACGAGAGGGTCTCCCCTATCCGCCACCTGGGGACGCGCTAGACAGCTCTATGGGTTGAGCCCCCGTGATCCATCACAGGTGCCTAGCTTTTATAGTATCTGAAAAAAAAGAGACCAAATAAGATAAAATTACCATTGACAAATGAACCATGAAAATAAGGTCAAGTTCAGATGATTACTGCCAGACAGACAAGTACACCTTACAAACGTTCCATACCAGGGATGTCACAAGTTGCAGGAGAATTTTGAAAAGTTACATGTATATGAGATTTTTTTTTCTGTGTCCACAATAGCCTTGCGAAGTGAGATGGCCTTCATGGCCAGGGGTATGGGGGGGCCACTCCAGGCCCCCAGAAAATTTTGGGGTATTTGGTGCAAAATCCTGCATTCTGGCACCAATTTCCACTGTTTCAAATTGTCAATTTTTAGTTTATAGATCTTAAAAAATTCAGATGACTCCATCTCAGACTTTTTGAGAACATGTCCTGTGTTGAAGGTATTGCTGCCAATTTTGGATGAAGAACACTAATAAAAGCGCTGTTCTTCGCTTCATGTTTTTCTTGATTTAGTATCCAATTTTATAAAAGTCAATTTTATATAGCAGAAATGGATGTGTTACTGTTATCCGTCTTGACTGTTTGCAGAATTGAAATAAAATGTCAAAAACCTCACTATCTGTAATTTAGAGATGAATTTATAAAAAAAATATTGTGTTTTTGTAAATCAAATAAGTAGAATCTGGGCTTGGGCAACTCAATATTTAAGGTTATACCCATCATGCCTTTTGTCCACTAATTGATAAATTTTTTTATAGAAATTAATTTAAAAAGCAAAATTTGTAAGGGTTCCGCGGAACCCAAATTCTCGCCTACTTTTGATGTTGTCTATATTTTCAGTGTGATAGGTGAATACACATAATAGATTTGCAGTTAATGAAATAAAACATTTGAAATGTATGAAAAAAGATTTTGTTGTAAAAAATTAATATAGTATGCAATTATATATATATATCTATAGATTTATAAATGAGTAGAAACATAAATTTATTGAATGAACAAATGTTAAAGACAAATTTGAAAGTGCTTAATGATCTAGCCTTTAATTAAAAATTTTTTAAAAACTTTCACAACATAGTGAATGCAATGTTAAGTCCATTTATATGTAAAAAACTGAAAAAACAGAAATAAATATTTTACAAAATTTTCTCCTGGATACAATCTTTATAACATAAACAAGCTTCTGTCCAAATTTGGTAAAATTCCTGGATAGTTTAAGAAAGTTATTAAAATTTTAAAAACTTTAACCACAGAGTGAATGTAATGTTTCCTGGCAGAAAAACTAAGTCCATTTACAAGTAAAATACAGAAAAAAATAATTTTTTTTTACTAAATTTACTTCTGGATACTATCTTATGATCATAAACAAGCTTCTGTCCAAGTTTGGTACAAATCCAGGATAGTTTAAGAAAGTTATTAAAATTTCAAAGACTTTAACCACAGAGTGAATATTTGTGGACGCCGCCGCCGCCGATACCGACGGAATGTAGGATCGCTATGTCTCGCTTTTTCGACAAAAGTCAAAGGCTCGACAAAAAACAGTAAATAATATTTATATAATATACCACTGTCCACTGTATGGTCTGATACAGTATCTTTCTTCCTTTTCCTTGACCTACAATATATATATACAGTTAGGTCGTCACAATACTGTGATTTTCCTCGCAAAATGCGGGCGTGGACAAGCGTGGTCGGATTCATTAGTCCACTAATTAGCGTGGGTACCACAGAAAACAATTTTTCTCCACACAAACATCGTGGATACCATGCTAATCGGTTGATGGGACCACATGTAACATCTATTTTTAGATGTACATGTGTGATATGTTGTCTTTCTTTTGTAGGTATGCTGTACAGTTGGAAGTAAATTAACTTTCTGACATATTTGATGCAGTTATCTTAAATAAAAATATAGTTTAAGGATGATCACTGGTCTAATAGGAAATAAATAGGATATGAAATAGGTGTTTTAATTTGAGAGAACATATGAATAGTAAACAAATAAGCAAGAAAAAAATATAGGTTCATGTGCTCATTTTAGAGCTATGAGGCCTTGAAAATTTGCAGGAAATGGGTTTTCTCTGGATTTTTAACAGTCTTTGCATTGACAACTTCAGTCTCTCAAAAATTTATGAAAAAATAAAAAGGATTTCATAAAATTTTGTCAAATACCATTTTAAGGTATATATGATTGAATTATAAAAGAAAAAGTGGGGGTTCATGGGCAAAAAAATTTTGTGTTAATTCCGAAAATTTGACAAAAAGACCAAAACATGGCCAGCCAGCATCCTTAATATTAAGATTTTATTTTGTAATTTTCATTCTTGTTCTACCCCCAAGGTGATACTACGATCGCTATACATTATTAGCATTAAATGGCATTCTCTTTATACCCGTACGCATTAAATGACTTCTATTTTTATTTTAAAAGTCAAAATGGATCCAGTTCTGTGGTGCATATGATCTGCGTCTGCTGTTTGTACAACACATTATTCTTCAGACGAATTCTTTTGTGTATTGACCATGTATTCATGGTATTGAGTGCATATTCTGCGGGCATACTTATACGCCCATTTCAGTCAGACCACTTTCATTTTGAAGCATGAAACCATGACTGAAATAAGTTCACTTGTGTTTTATTAATTAATATAAATACGCGTATAAGTTTGGTGGATTTTGTACATGACGATTACGCCGGAAATTTACATTACGGCACAAATGATATTGATTTTAAAAACACGTGCATTTTCTAGTGATTCAACAACAAAAAAGATTTAATATTTATATATTATACAGTAATAAAACAAGAGTGGACACACAAAAATGTCTCGCCTGTCCTATATTTCTAATGAAAGAAAATGCTATCAGACATATTGCATACAGTATTAAATTGATTGATTGATTATTGCTTAACGTCCAGTGGCAAATATTTCATGCATCTTCAGGACGAGAACCAGTTCAATTTATCAAACAATTCAATTAGGGGTGGGATGGGACACAAAGGGGAACCAATTTTGACTGCCACTGTAAAAGGAGGATGGTTGTGTAGGGTCGGATAATTTAGCCTTCTGTAGCGGCCATCAGCCTACTCTTTTTCGAAAACTACAGAAGGGGTCTTTAGCGTGCAGGGAGTGTGGCATTCTCCAAACACGTTACCCACTATGGTCCGCGGTCAGGCTTTCCGTATTATGACCTGACAACCCCCCAACGAGAGGGTCTCCCCTATCCGCCACCTGGGGACGCGCTAGACAGCTCTATGGGTTGAGCCCCAGTGATCCATCACAGGTGCCTAGTACAGTATTAAAAAAACAGACCAAAACACAAAAACTTAACTATAACCACTGAACCATGAAAATGAGGTCAAGGTCAGATGACACCTGTCAGTTGGACATGTACACCTTACAATCAATCCATACACTAAAATATAGCAGACCTATTGCATACAGTATTCAAAAAACAGAGCAAAACACAAAAACTTAACTATAACCACTGAACCATGACAATGAGGTCAAGGTCAGATGACACATGTCAGTTGGACATGCACACCTTAAAATCCTTCCATACACCAAATATAGTAGACCTATTGCATACAGTATCCCAAAAACAGGCCAAAACACAAAAACTTAACTATAACCACTGAACCATGAAAATGAGGTCAAGGTCAGATGACACCTGGCAGTTGGACATGTACACCTTACAATCCTTCCATACACCAAATATAGTAGACCTATTGCTTATAGTATCTGAGATATGGACTTGACCACCAAAACTTAACCTTGTTCACTGATCCTTGAAATGGGGTCGAGGTCAATTGAAAACTGTCTGACGGGGATGATGACCTTGTAAGGCACGCACATACCAAATATAGTTATCCTATTACTAATAATAAGAGAGAAATAAACATTACAAAAATTCTTAACTTTTTTTTCAAGTAGTCACTGAAGCATGAAAATGAGGTCAAGGACAATGTACATATGACAGACGGAAAGTTCGTAACATAAGGCATCTATATACAAAATATAAAGCATCCAGGTCTTCCACCTTCTAAAATATAAAGCTTTTAAGAAGTGAGTTAACGCCGCCGCCGCCGGATCACCATCCCTATGTCGAGCTTTCTGCGACTAAAGTCGCAGGCTCGACAAAAATCTAACTCTAGTAAAAGTTGGACGAAAAAGTCAAATACCTGTCCTTATTATTTACTGATGACAACGGACCCGAGAAGGACTAAAACAAAATTCTCAATGTAAATTTATTTCGAATCTCAGTTACTGCTCAAGTATATCTTAAAACCCTAATATACATTTATTTTAAAGGCGAGAGACTTTTCAATTTTTAACTTTTTTTCTAATTTTTTTAAACTATGTGTCCAAACAAGACATTTTTTAATATTTTATAAGAATGTTTGAAAAGATAAATTTTGCTTCGTCAGTGGAAGGCCAACGTGTATAATACATTGTACATACAAAAACGACGAAGTCCATTATTTTTATCCTTAATTTATGTCAATGGGAAATATTTTCTGTCCATAATAGAGCAAGAAATATGTAATTTTTTTTTACATTTAAGAAAGCCATAAAATCATTTCCCTTTTCAAGGAAAGCCATATATTTTTTATTCTTGAATCCGAGGAATTAAATGTGACCAAATCATGAATTATTGACTGAAACTGTTCTTGAAATTAATTTGTTACATCAATCATTGTACTTTTAGATAGAAAAACAAATAAAATAGGCCACTTAATTATAAAATGGTTGTTGTTCTTTTGCAAAATATTAGAAATTCAGTTTTTTGTTAAAACATAATGTACAATATCAAGCCTGGAATTAAAAATTTTACTTTAAAGATTAAAGGCGACATAAAATGGTTGTTATTCCTGCGCAAATATTGGGGAAAACAATCTTTACATTGAAATATATATTTAATATGTATATATTTATGCACATCTTCACCCATAAGTGTTATTTTTGTATCCTTTAATTATGAAAATTCTACGATCTCAGAAACAGTTTCACTTAGAAAGAAAACCGAATTTTTTATCCTTCACAAGCTTAGAAATTTTCCATATGCACTTAACGTCCATGTCTTATTGCATTGTTCCTTATAACCGTCTCCATAGGAAAACACTGAGATAACAAATGATGTTCTTGTATATATGTACTCTAACTGAATACATGGAATACTTTATGAGTGCACTCAAATATGCCTGTAACTAATTTGTCGTTTGTTAATTAGTCTATATATTCCATCTTGTAATTGTTGGGATAGAATTTATATAGGCTCTGTCTGTTATCTAATACCTTTTGATTTATATCAATAAAATGTTTGAAATAAAGAATACAATTTATCACAAAATACTGAATAAATTTTAAGCAATGAATCAAGCCAGGACAAAAATTCTGGCTACTGGGTTGATAATGCCCTCGGGGACTTGCATTCCACCAGCAGTGACATAGACCTAATGGTACTAATAAAATGTATTACAAAATATCGAATAAATTTGATGCACTGTATGGCCATTTAGTTAACTGACAACTCATCAGCAGCGCTCGAGATCAAAACTTTGGAAATCCAGTTAAAGATATAATGATGAATTAATAACAGACCTGTTTACCCCATTTAAGTTAGTAGTGTAGTTTATACATTTAGAAAGTGTAGTTTCAGATTTTACAAGTCCTAAAAATTACTATCACCCATGAGCGGCGCAACGCGCCGCGAACTTGCTAGAGGGGTCTGGAATGCCCCCCCCCCCCAGAAATTTTTTGAAAAACTAGATGCAAAATCCTGCATTCTGAGAGCAAAAACTAGATGCAAAATCCTGCATTCTGAGAGCTTTTAGAGTCATGTTTTGAAGATACCAAATACATAAATTCAATAGGATTAGTTAACTTATATTGAACACAATAATGATATATGTTTTCTTCCTAAATTTTATCAAGTCATTCTCTTGTAAATCCAAAGATACAACCATGGTCTGTCCTTGGTCCAAACATCAAAAAAATTATGTTCTCTGACCTCTTGCTCGTATTTGCGTTTTGAAATATGTCTGGCATCACAATATGTTTCGGCATCGCGCCATGTGTCAAACTTGACAGTCAACGATCACCAGAGCGTTTGTAATACATACTTATATATTCATTATCAAGCACGTAAAAGACAAAGACTCTGTTTTGCGTTCGGATAACTTCCTTTAGACACAAAATTACATACTGCCGATTTTTTTTTACTGTAACATCTTTGAAAGCGTAGAAATGACCTATTTGGGCATAGAGCGTAATTTGAGTACAAAAAATCGTAGAAACTACGCCAAAATCGTAGTGGTAAACAGGTCTGTAATAAGCACAGCCATTAAACCCAAAACAATTAAAACAAACAGGAATCCAAACTCGGCTAAGGGTTACCTCTGCATCAAAAGGAAGAGCCTTAGAAATTTCTGGTAAATTTTTGTCAAATTTTGAACGGAAAATTTAAAGGTATTTAAGTAATGAATCACGCCCTGACAAAAATTCTGGCTACTGGGCTGATAATGCCCTCAGGGACTTGCAGTCCACCAGCAGTGACAGACCCAGTGGTTATATAATAAAATGTATCACAAAATACTAAAAAACCGACTTTTTCATCATTGAACTTAATACACTGTAGTTCCGATTTTGGAAATTTTGTCGATTCTGGATGCGGTTTTCACTTATACAGTCATTAGCTTTTCCCGTATTACACAAGCGAAGCAAGTGGTCAGTGCAGTGCAGTTTAGAAGAGGAAAACATGAAAGATGATTTGTTTACTACACTATTAAATGTATACAAGTACACTGTATTGTCATTTTATTGTTTAGTTTTCTTTCGCAAAATGTACATGTACCGGTCATGAGAAAGTATTACTTCATACCAGATTTTTCCTTGCATGACATTAACAGTTACTTAGGGGCGAAACACTAAATGGAATACATGTATATTAAGGCATGTGTATGTAGTCGTATACGAACAGTTAAATCAAGGGGAGTTAATACACGTTATTGACATTGTACATAAGTGATAAGTTGAAGGGGTCTACTTGCTATAAATTTCTTATTTGTGAGAGTGTACATAATAAATTTTTTTACCGGATTCTATAACACTTTCTGGAATAAATTAGTAAATTTGTTACCACAAAATGCACAATGACTCACAATTGTTTTCGTTTATTATTCTATATTATTGTCTTCTATGGACATATTGTTTGGTGACTTTATTAAACACAAATACGGTATTTGCCAAATAATGTAATTAAATGATATCACAAAGTAATAAGTTATTTATTTAGATCACAAGAAAATTATAAAAAAAACAATGATTAATAAAAAAAAATATAAACTAATCGGAGTCTCTAATATTTAATTTATATCTGATCAGAAATGACTTCAAAAATATAATTTTCAAATGGTGAATATGGAGATTGTTCAAGGGTTATGGTTTTCTACGGACTGTAACTGATTCTAAATCATTTCAAAGTTCCAACTTTTCATTTTATGGAGGTCATGGAACCAACAAGAGGGAGCTAGATCCTGACAGAAGATATTTCATTCATAAGTATGTGGAATTCTTTAACCCATCAATCTGAAACAAGAATGATTTAAAAAGGGAATGTATCAACATGATAAATGGACTTCGTCGCCCAGAAAAAAAGAAGCAATGGCGACCAAGCTTAACGGACTTTACGACTTGGTCTTTTTAATAAACTGTTATCACAGAGATATGTCTCGCCTTTTTGTAATTTTGATAATGCAAATATTCAAAGTCGATGAACCATGACTGAAGGTACATGGCTAAACAATCTCCATGGAATGAGATGTGCCAATGCTAATACAACTGCATACCAAATACCATTGACTTATTATAAGTCGTTCCCTTTAAACAAACCTAAACACAAACATTAACTTGTAAACTGTAAAAGTTTCAAAGTCAATGAACCATGATCAGGGGTGGGGCTATACAATCTCCATGGAAACGATACTTACAAATGCCAATAAATTTGCATACCAAATATCATTGACTTAACATTAGCAGTTCATCTTAAACTGATCTAATCACAAACTAATACATGTAAACTAAGCAAAAGTTTCAAAGTAAATAGACCATGACTGAGGGGGCGGGGCCAAATTTTCTCCATGGAAATGAGATGTGCTAATGCTTATACAGCTGAACACCAATTAACATTGGCCTACCACTAATGGTTCCCCTTGAACTGACCTAATCACAAACTAATACATGTAAACTATGAAAATTTTCAAAGTCTATAGACTATGACTAAGGGGGCGGAGCCAAATAATTTCCATGGAAATGAGATATGCCAATGCTTATACAACTGAATACCAAATATCATTGACCTACCACTAGTGGTTCCCCATAAATTGACCTAATCACAAACTAATACATGTAAACTATGAAAAGTTTCAAAGTCAATAGACCTTGACTGAGGGGGTGGGGCCAAATAATCTCCATGGTAATGAGATGTGCCAATGCTAATACAACTGCATACCAAATATCATTGACCTACCACTAGTTGTTCACCATAAACTAGACCTAATCACAAACTAATACATGTAAACTATGAAAAGTTTCAAAGTCAATAGACCTTGACTGAGGGGGTGGGGCCAAATAATCTCCATGGTAATGAGATGTGCCAATGCTAATACAACTCCATACCAAATATCATTGACCTACCACTAGTTGTTCACCATAAACTAGACCTAATCACAAACTAATACATTGTTGACGCCGTCGCCGTCAACAGCATACCTATGTCTCGCTTTTTGACTCTGTCAAGGCGAGACAAAAATAAATGTGAAAAACTAAAATTAACTGTAATGTTATCATACATACGCATTTGTTATTTACGAATTATTTAATTTAGAAATGCTATCAAGAAAACAATAGGTGTTGTTGGCTTTGTCCATGTCGTTAATTTTTGTTTCTTTGGTATCTTGGCGATAGTCCTAATGTTAACTTTTAGAATTTTTTTTATTCTTAATTTTTGTTATGCCAATATCATTGTGGCATTTGTTTGTTGTTGTTCCATTCTCGTGAGTTTGTCTTTTCCTTGGATTTCGAATTTATGGACTTTCCCTTTTTGGTGCTTTGGTATTTCTTTGTCGATAGTTTGAATTTGCTTCTAACATTGTTTGGATTATAATTTCTTATTTCAATATTTTATGTCTTGAGCACAGCTGAATAGTCGTAAATCGATGAAATAGGCAAATTGTGTGCATTCAAATTGAAATCAATGAATGTGAGCAAATACTTACAAATGTATATAAAATAGTGTACTATTGTCTTTACACACGTATTATGGAGTTTTATATAATCATGTTCTTCACATCCTTTTCAAACCACATGTACGCATGTTTGGAAAATAATTGGAAATGGTGAGCTGTTAAAACATGTGAAAGGGGCATTAAACGATTTAAATGTACAATATTAAGTCTGACAAAACCAAATAAAAAAGTCATTAAAAAAAGCTTAAAGCCCAGCGTTTCCGTGAATATAGCCTTGATTACGAACATGAGAAAAATGAAAATATGTTAACTCTTAGAAACAATGAACAACATATTCGTAGATCGCCGATTTTGGTATACAAACTTTAATTGGCATTCAACAAATTTTCTGTTGCCATTTACCAGTATTATAATAACAGTTTTTACGGGGCAGCAAGAAATTTATAACTAATTTCATAAATGTTGAATTTGAAGCTTACATACCAAAATCAAGGAAAAAAATGTACGTTAAATACAAATTTTGATATGCTGGCACAATTTGTCACATGATAAAGCCCCTATGTATCAAATCCAGTGAAAAGTCGAATTAATGAATTCTAATATGAATTTGACGGGCAAGGTTTATGACATCATGGACATAGCGAAAATTTCGAATATTCACAAAACCTTTTAGAAGTACATGTAATATATTTGCTAAGGGTTACAAACGAATTTATCTCAACCAACATCAATCTCCCCATTAGAACCTACACATGTACCAGGGCTCACCAAACTGGGCGATTAGGGCGATTAAGTCGCCTAATGCTCGCCAATGTTGCCCTGTCATCGGCTCCAGAGCGACAAATGAGTCGCCCTGTGTTTTTAAGTAAGGCGCCTCCGAACAACGTACGTAATCAGCTGCGTCTGAAGACCGTTATTTTCATTAAAAATCTCGAGCCGCCATTTTTTGTTTTCTTGGAGGAAGGGGAAAGAAACGACAACAACGTCATACCAATATACGACCACAAAAATTTTGCGGTCGTATAAAAAGTAAGCTAGAAAATGAAATGGCGGCAATCGGAATTCTCGTGATTTTTCATTGGTCACGATGTTTTTTACCGACCGGTAACAATATGTAGACCTTATTGAAAAATAAATTTAGCGGATTTTGACATATCTATGCACAAATGGAAATTTTGTCAATACATGTATTGAAAGGTGTTCAAGCAAGGTGAATGGGAAGATTTTAAGAGTATGTTCGAGAAAAAATAATAGTAAAGAGTATAGATAAATAAATATTAAAAAATAAAATGGCAATAATAAATAAGTTGTGTCAAAAGGTACAAATATTTTTGCTCATATCTGTAACAGAAATTTTCTTCCAAGTTCGGAGCACCACTGTATAATTTCATTTTTTTTAATTTTTTTTATTTCAAATTATATTCGTCAGTATTTTAAGGCAGCACATGATTTAAATTAAACTTTAACAATAGTACAATAGGCCTATAGCTACCATGGTCAAAATCATGCAGCAATGTACGTTAAAAAAGTGGGGATGAGTCCTGGGACTGGGACTCACCATTCTGAAAAATGACGAGTCCCAGGACTCATCATGAAAAATTCTCAAAGGATATTGATTAAATGCACATGAGACAAAATCTCAGATTATGACTAAAATGGAAGGATATGGAGTAAATGTAGATAAAATCTCAAACAAAACAGGATAAAACACAATAAAGGAATGTATAGTATACACTATAAGACACAAAATAACAGGTATTTACTCGACAGGCAACAAATTGGGGGAAAAAACACAGTCTCCCTGTCATGCCCTGAAGTCTCCCTGTTGCTACCCTGAGGGAGACTCTGAGTCTCCCTGTTATTTTCAAGCGTGGTGAGCCCTGTGTACATAGTGACAATTGTAGTCTCTTTCACATATCCTTGTTAGAAATGCTTAATAATGAGAGGTTAGATCAATATTGAACCGTACAAGAACGAATTAATCGTTGTTAACACGTTTCTAGCACAAAATGTAGACAACACAGCAAAATTTTGAATAGTTGGAATATGACTTGTGCATATACGCTTTTACAGTATACATGTAGCACAAAAACTTCTTTATTCTGAAAAAAAAATCCACATCAATGTACCTAAAATTATGACACACATTGATTCTCCTGAAAGATGATAATAAAATCTAATGTAAGTAATCCCATTAAAACATTGATTTTACTCTTTGATTTTTTTAAAAATTAACGGCAAAAGTATATCTACACAATCATTTCATATTTATACATGCATGTACACAGTAATGCATGTATGCCTCATACACAAATATAATCATTTCCAAATTTTCCACGAATGTCCACGCGTGGACACAACTAAACCTGTGGAAAAGTTGATGGTCCTTTCTATGGCTACCACACAATTTGCGTGGACAACACGAAGCTCCCGTGGACAAAATTAGTGTGGCAAATGTGTGGTGTCCACGCGTGGACTGTGGAAAATAAAAGTATTTCGTTGCCTGTTCTGTTAGTATCATGCTAAAATGCAAATTCTATTACATGTACATGTATGACATTCTTCAAAGTAAACACTTCATATCTTGTGAACAAAACAGCATTTAAAATGTAATAAAATTAAAACTAGAAATACTGTATGCAAGGCTTATTTAATGATACCCCGGCTACCCATACAATGTATGTGATTCTATAGCAAACTCCATGTCTTGCTATTGATGGGAAACCCCAAAATTCAGTTGACATGAACTAAAATTTAAACTAAAAGGTGCACTTTGACGGTCAATAGCCTGTGTCTTGTTTTATTGTGTATATTGTTGGCAAATCTGATGAGATCTGTTCATAATAATTAATATGGCATAAAAAGTAGCACCAAGGTGAAGGTCTTGTCATTTATCATGTTTATATCAGGGTTTTTAGCTTCAGTAGAACATAAGGAGTCCCAGACGGTTTCACAAAAAAAAAAACTTATGACTGATTTGTTCACGACTTACAATCAACTTTAGTGGTAAGATTTTTTGTAAAACTGACTTCAGACATTGTGTCGAAAAGTGGACTTTGTTTACCTTTTTTGCATATCCTTATCTGTCAATATGGAAATTGACATCCATTTTGGCATCACACAGTAACAACATATTAAAATTTTTAAAGCTTTGGTTGAACGGTTCATAAGTAAATGCACGGACACTGCACACCCGCCCGATGTACATTACAAAATTAATAACTGATTTTTCTTATCGCAATATATCTGGTTAAAAATTCAATGAAAAACAAATAATTAGAATTAAAGTTTACCTCACAGCTGATTTTTTTTCATCGGGCAGGTCCCCATTAAAGGTAAGTCAAATGATAAGAATAAGATCATGCAAATGCCAACTGAGTGTATGGGGTCGACAATTCGCGAGTTTCAAACATGTAATCTGTTACACAACAAGTGTGGACAGTCATGCATGGATACATGTAGTATACAGCATTCAAGACCCATACTGGTCTGGACCTACATCACTGCATATAATTATTTGCTCTAAAGCACATCTACTACTATACTGAAGATCTGAAAATGGCTAAAATGTTACAACTCAACATGATTAAGCTTGGGACCAAATATAAAATTCCCTTTAATAGAACCCAAGAAAACTTTTGACGAAAAAATTCCTTTGACAATGAGTAGTTAAAATTTCAAACTATCAGCCAAGAATTCATACGAAAATTTATAGGCACGGTCTTTCGGACAGACAGAATGATGGACGGGGTCAAGTGGTTACTAGACGTGCTTTCATTGTTGGTGACGCAGGTAAAAACTGAGGACAAATATTTAAAAATAATTTTTGTATGAAAAAATCACATCTGATAGAATAGGACCAAAAAAATCTTTCTACAGCTTATTGTCAATTGAGGATGTCTTTGTTTGATATGTGTCCCCAATTAAAAGGTTCCCAACAAGTGTGTGTCCCCAGTGCCATGAATAACACACGTACAAGATTTGAGAATAGACAAAGTACGCACTCTGAACCCATGCGGACGATGCTAACTAATGTTGCAAATTATATACATGAAGTATTGATAATGAATTCATGGTATTCATCGGTCAAAATCATCCGCTGTTTCATCTAAAACATAAACCAAGGTCAACACTTATCACATTTAAGGGAAAGAGTAAACTTCAACTGCTGAAAATTAGATATTTTGAAGTAGAAAGACATTTTTTTATCATTCGTTGATGAAAAACATTTATTTATTGTTCTAAAATCGCCCAACAAACAATATCAGACGTTTTTTAAAGATAAAATTGAATAGAAACATCGTCAAAAACACTCCGAGATGTTCCTAGGGCAAAATCGGCATCGACGTACGACGTCCATTTTTTTTTAAATAATGCCTTCCAAGACCAAGGCGTCATAATTATTTGGACTAACTCCTGCCACGCTCGCATGAGCGCCTGAATAATTTCAAGACAAGAAGAGATAGAAAATAGCACACCCAGAAAAAAACCTTTTTTGCTACATTCTCTTATATCAGTCATATCATAATATCGATATAATTATTCTGGCGATACATGTAAGACTGGTTTCAACTTTGATTTTGACTTTCTCCGTCCTATCTTCTCCAGGACCTATTTATTGTTTCCTTCCGGTGAAAATTTTAACCTTTTGTATTAAACTGCATCCCATGCACTAGTAGGCCGATTATACATATCATTGTTTAAAATTAACTTACCGCTCTTCTTTTCGGGCCACCATCTCACACATCCCGCCTTTACATACTGGATTTATGATTGGATGTTACATACCACGTGATAATAATGAAACGCGTGACCGGTTTCCGGGATATTTATATAAACTTTGTGGGATTTTCTAAAATAATTCAATTACCTGGTCATGATGGTGGTATTCGAAATAATTTAAAAATAGATTTTCATTGTGGGATCCTTTTCCAAAAAAAATTGTGGGTCATTAATTCACACTTTTGTGCAGTAAATAACATTTTAAAGAAAATCCAGCACTGCTGTGTACTTTTTACGTACATGGTTTATGGGTCATACTATGCATGACCCACAAACCACCCAAGTATCCCACAACGTGGGTAACAAATACTCGATATGACCCACAATCCGGTTGAAAGATAACTATATATATATATATATATATATATATATATATATATATATATATATATATATACATATATATATATATATATCCCCAATCGTTATTTGCAGACAAAATACATATAAAATTTACTAATGCAATACAGTAAATATCCCTGACGATGTTTTGTGTTGTAAGGGGAACTACTTGTAATGTAAGTCGTTACATTTTATCGCACCTGCATGTGCAAGTTATCGAACTTAAAAGTTGTCAGAACAAAAATGGCGGAAGTAAGCACATTCAAACAAGACATGAAAATTCGTAATATTTCTGTTATTAGAGAAAAGGTAAAGTTATCAATTTAAAAACATAGATCTATGAATGTCTCCACACCAAGACAACACATTTTTTAGCAATACAGTGGATTTTAATGAGTTGACATCGGTCCGTCGCACAAACTTTGATAGTGACAGATACGTTTTAATACTTTCAGCCTAACTTCTTACACTTATTTTGCAATGATCTGATTAATTTATAATTTCCATTTTATATCCAAAAATTGCGAATATTACGAAAAGTGCAAATTGATTTTCTTACTCGCGGAAGCAAATTTTCCAGCAGTTTTTTAGGTGCGGCCTGGGCGATTTTATGTACCCCAACGTTAGAACGCGCCGTAGTTGTCAACACCTGTCAAGATCCTTCCCGGTACCGAGACTTGCTATTACTTGGACAGAAAAAAAACTGTGAAAGATGCAATATAAAAGTGTTATTTTGTTTATTTAAACACTGAACTTTCATTTGTGCCTTTTTGGTATATCGCAAAATAGTAATAATAATAATAAAAAAATGTGTGAGTCTTCCAAGGAAGACATGTGTCGCCTGCGGACTTCAATTTTTACAAAAGATATTAAAATTTTCTAAATATGAAATATATATGCACACCTGGCCATTAAGGTTAACGCACAGAGAAAGTTTAATCAAATTCCTTTGAGCGGTTATGTAGTAGTTGAGGATAAAAGATTTGACCCCCCCCCTTTTTTCAAAAATATCAATTTTTACAAAAAAAATAAAAAAATTTCAAAAAATGAAATATATATGCACACCTGTGCATTAAGGTTAATGCACAGAGAAAGTTTCATCAAATTGCTTTGAGCGTTTATGGAGTAGTTGAGGATAGAAGTTTTAAAACCCCCCCCCCCATTTTTTTAAAAATGTCAATTTTTACCCAAAAAAAAAAAATTAAAATTTACTAAAAATGAAATATATATGCACACCTGTGCATTGAGGTTAACCCCCCCCCCCCCCTCATTTTTTTACAAAACAAATTTTAAATTTTCTAAAAATGAAATATATATGCACACCTGTGTATTAAGGTTAATGGAAGAAATTGGAAGATGGGAATTTAGGAGTGTCATTTACAAAACAACCTGCCAACAACAACAACACTGCTACTGACAAACTAAACAAAGGATGGGCATTTAAAGTGAACAAACCAAGAACAATTTTCACACAAGACCAATTAAAAGGCTTACTTGCATGAAAAATTTATGATTGGGAAAACAACTGGAAGAAAAGAGGATCCATCAAAAGTAGCTGAGGAGATGCGATATGCCTTAAAAAATGGAGAAAACAGGTTCTCTAGATCTCAATATCTAACATCACAACAAGTAGCTAGCTATTTCTCAAGACTTGTTCGAAAAGAAAAGAAGATAGATGAAACATATTTAATAGCTGCAACTGCAGACAGTAAATGTTCTGTTTTGAAAAGGAACGTTTTGAAAGAATGTTCTCTATAATTTTAGAATAAGATGAAAAAGTTCATAGTGAAATATCTGTGTTTTATAATTATTTTTTAAATACTTATTTTTTTAATATTTCTATCAAATGTAAATTCAGAAAGTAATGAGTGTATTTATTATTGCAAATCCCTGACCAGTGACATACATGTGATCTCTTATTAATGCGATTGAACTTTTTTTTTGTGAAGGAAAATCGCCACTGAAAATGTGAATGCGAATTTAGGTTATTGCAAACCCGATTCTGACATTTTTCACATTTTTGGCATTAATAAAAACATCCCAATAATTTATGAATTTCCAGTATATCTTTTATAACACCTATGTATCAAATACACAACCTTGATCAAGACATACCCCTGGTAGGCTAACTACCTTGATTTTTGGGCAGGAAAGTGACACTGAAAGATTAAAAAAACTTAACCCCGAAATTTATATATTATGTCTCCCCCCCCCCACCACCACTTTGGTGGGGAGACATATTGTTTTTGGCTTATTCGTCTGTCCGTCACAAAGTTTCTCAGCGCAACTCCTCTTAAACTACTGAACCGAATTTTATGATGAAACTTGGTATGTAGCAAGGAAACCATATGTAGTTGTGCATGTTAACAGGAAATTTTGATCCGCTAATTTTAGTGGAAGTTATGCCCCTTTGAACTTAGAAATTTGTCAAAAATAGTCATACTATGTTTGTCAGCGCAACTCCTCTTAAACTACTGAACCGAAGTTGACGAAACTTGAAATGTAGCAAGGACATCATATGAAGTTGTGCATACTACCAGGAATTTTTTATCACCTACTTTTTGTAGGAGTTATGCCCCTTTGACTGCATCAGCATAGCTATTATTTCTGCTCAGATTAGTTTGCAGAACGGGGGGAGACATATGTTTTTAGACAAAGACAAACTTTAATTCAGGTTAATTTTACATAAATATATCTATATTTACTTGAAAATACAAAAATCAAGACCCAATTTTATATATTATTATTATTTGCAAAACTTTCTAAAACTTATACCCTTTCTTATATAATTTTCCCAAAAAAGTAAACCAAATTTTTTGGCACATTCCCATATATATTTTATAGGACGTTTCAGGCAAGGTGATGGCAATATGATTCTGAAAAAATTGTTAGGGAATATACATTTTTTTCTGATAAGATTCTGAAATGTGCATAACTCTCCTATTTTAATACCCCGCCACACGTATTGGCGAGGTATTATGTGATACCCTCCAAATTTGTGTGTGTCCGTCCGTCTGGCTTGTCTGTTAGTCCCTGATGATTCCAGATGATAACTTGAGAACCAATCAACAAATGTTTTACAAACTTTACACAGTGTTTTAATCCTATAAACCACAGGTCAAGTTTAATTTTCAGCTAAATCCAACAAAAGGTTTATGAGTTATGCTATTTTCAAGTTTTTGCCATCTGATCCCCTCTTTTTTTGACAGTTTCCAGATGACAACTTGAAAACAGATAAACCTTTTATATTTAAAACTTTACACAGTCCTTCAGTACTACAAAACAAAGGTCAAGTTCAATTTTCATTTAAATCCAACAAAAATTTTATGAATTATGCTATTTTCAAGTTTTTGCACCCCCCTTTTTTTAACGGTTTCTAGATGAAAACTGGAAAATTAATTAACCTTTACATAATGTGGTGGGGTGTCATTATTTTTGTTGATTGTTCAGTAAAATATTTTGCCAAGAGACAATGTCAAGCAATTTGAAATAAACTACCATTTCCATGGAAATATGCATATTTTGCAATTTTTTGTCATTTTCTAGGATTTAAGTACATAAAGTTCTTGGAATTTCCCACAGTTTTTTTTTTTTTTTTTTTTTTGGGGGGGGGGGGGGGGGGGGTTTAAATCCAACTATATAACTTCTACATATATTACCATTCGTTTAATTTCAAATCAGTGTGCAAAGGTAAAAATATTTTTTTCAAAATAGGCTCCCAAAGGGAATTTTCTTGATTTGGTAAAATGCCAAAATTTGGATAAATAAAGTGTCGTTTTGAATTATGCAGAATTATTGTTATGAATAGTTTTTTATATGATATGAAACTTAAAATACAGTAGTTTAAGATAAATAACAGCATATTCCACTTTATTGTAAATATTATACTATATTATGTCAATTAAATTGGTCAGAATTGCAATTTTTGTGTTCTTTCTTAGGAGGCCATTGTATTAAAAATAGGTAACACCGTTTCCATAGCAACCCATCATTTTGGTTATTTTTTTTATTGAAAACATTAATGGTAATGTAGTGTGACTACACACAATAAGTTTAAAGAAATTTGAAAAGGTAGTGTGGCCAGCCAGTATTTACATTGGTTGATAATTACAGAGAATTGATATTAAAGTTTTATGGGCGTCATCATGACTTGGTTGACAGGTATGAAAAAAACCGTTTCCCAAATGAAAATGGACCTGTTCCATTGATATTATCCCTTCCTCATATCGGATTTGACATGAACAGCACGGCGGGTGTACCACAGGAAGCAGAGACTGCTTACTCTTCCGGATCACCTGAGTCTACCCCCGGTTTTTTGGTGGGGTCCATGTTGTTCATATGTTTTTAGTTTTTAATTGTAGTGCATGTATTGTTTTGGTCTTGTCTTCGTTGTTTTCCGGAGTTTGTCAGTTGTTACTATTTTTCTCTCCTTCGAATATCCCTTTGGTATTTCTTGACTTTACTTCATATAATATATAAGATATCTTATATACTTTATAAGATATCTGATGTATTTTATAAGATATCTTATATAGTTTATAAGATATCTCATATAATTTATAAAATATCTTATAAAGAAAATTATATGAGATATCTTATAAAGTTTATTAGATATCTTGAAGTTAGAATAAATAGTAAAACGGCTTGCAATATGAACGGTCCGTCATAGACTTGTTACAAGAACTTGTACGATTTGATTACAATTGTAAATGTTTTGATTTTGAAGTTTCAAATACTTCAGGCATTCTTCGTTAAAGGGTTACCACCCCAGAAAATACCCAACTACTTGAATTTTATTTTCGTTAAACGGATGTTATGCCATTAAATGAAGATCCATTGTATATACAATTCTGGGGACATGAAATTAAAGATACTGTAGAAGAGATACCCCACTTAATATTTCGGTGTTCCTTTAAACATTGACATTTACTATCGTTGAACGTTTGGTGGTGAACACAACAGATGTAAGACATTGTAAGAAGCAGCATACATTGTATTTACGACTTTTTATTGTGTTTTCATATTCGCCTGTTCATTCCAATAACCGTTTTTGACTTGTTCTTTGCTATTTTTGTCTTCTGTGTTCATCTTTTTTAAAATTTTCGTTTTCTTGTTTACAAGCATTTATTATATTGTGTGTTGTTTTTCTCCTTAATATCTGTAGATAGCCCCAAACACTATGTACAATTCTTTTAACAAGGATAAGAATTGAAACTTCTCAAAGATATGCTCTTTGATTATTTAGTTAAACATGTTAAATGGAACTGCTCTGTAATTCTTAAAAGATAATTATAGATCAATTATACATGTTATATACATTCATTTCCCTATCGAAATAAACACAATAGTTCAGACCAAGAAACGTTGGATGCTGAGCCTACATGTGAAAAAACAGTTACTGATATATCTGTTCTAAATGGAGATACTGACAACTTATCTACGTGTATAACATTATATAATCCTGCAGTGGCCCTGAATATAGAATGCTGGAACGAAATGCATACAAAGTTGAACTGTACCGACTTTAATATGTATGTAAATCAAAGTAAAGAAGACGTCGGCATAGGGAAACCACCTTTTATTTGTTAAAAGAACTTATGTTCATTTACCAATTTCTAAAGACAGGTCCGATGTCAATACAATCTTGATTCTTGAGGCAACAAATGAAAAGGGTGGGAGCACGAACTGTACTCTAAATATGATATATGGTAAGATACTTAAATATTGACAGAAACGATATTGATTCGAACTTCAAAATCGTCAAAAGGTTTGTCCTAGTTCATATCCAAAGTTAGAAGATAGTATTATAATAACAATTCAAAGATACTAATATTAGATATAGTAAATTTATACTATGCTGTATACGACGCATTTCAATGAGTTACCTCTCATCAGCAGCATTAAAACCAAAAACATTTGGAAGACCAAAAACCAACCTTATTTTAAACAAAAAGTACTCATAACCAAAAATACCGAAATAGGAAGCCAAATTTCAGCTAAGGAGATCTACCATGTGCAATACAAGGAATGAACCCTTATTGTACGGTTATGCAGTTGTAAACTTGAATTCTACTGGCTGTCTTGCCATCTGCTAAATAACCATGTTCGCCATAAACAACCCAATCAAACTGCTCCCAAAAAGAAAACTTCTTACAAAACATGTGCCTGTAGCCAACCAGCAATCGCGTTGTAATATGTTGACCTTTAATGATGTGTGCTCAACCTGTTGACCTTAAATCATGTGTGCTATAAAAAGAACAAAGTAAGGAACACGCTGTCTTGTGATAACCTTAGTGTATTGCACTACATAAGGCAAGTTGACCTGTTAACCGGTCGGCGAATGGAAAATTCCACTGGTTGACATCTATACATGCATGACGCAATCCAGGGCTTTATCGATCTAGAGCAATTCAAATAAAATATATTTATTATGCTTCTCTGTAATATATCATACAAAATTAAAAGTGATAACACAAATAAAAAAATGTTTTTCGTCCAGAAAACCCTTAAAAATCTAAATAAAATCAATATAAGATGGAATGAAATAAAGTGAAATGCTCCCGAGCACATTAAACCAAACTCTAAATAAAAATATGTTCTAAAATAATCAAATCCGTTCTTGTTCTAAAAATGAAGTCATTCTTTTTTATAAACAATAGTTACGGAACAGTTGTTGAAAACTTGTGGACAAAGTGTAGTACGATTTATGTTTACGGAAGTTTCAGTAAAATCATTGAACAGTTCATTTAGATTGACACCTTGCAATGATTCATTAAATAACTGTTTACCAGGCTCCATCTTTAGTTGGCATAAAACACATCAGCTATGTGCTACATGGAAAATCAATAGATCATCAGGTTACACGATCAGTTTGCGGAGCATACACATTAAGAGTGAGGGTCAAACACGCGGTCAGTGGGCGGAGTAAACATGTGAATTTTGCGAAGTGAAATCTAGGACATTTGTGTGTTTAACGTTTAATTAATTATATACTCAATACGGTTAGCATAACCGCACAAAAATGTTATCATGCTTTGACCCAACTAGCATGATTATTTAGACAGTGTAGAAAATTGTTGAATGGTTCGGGCTTTCGCCCTCACCGTTCAACAATTTTCGACACTGTCTAAATAATCATGTTAGTTGGGTCAAAGCATGATAACTTATAGTATTTCTATTATTTTTGAATTTTGCTAAATACTGGTAATTTCTGTAACAGATCAATGAATAATCATGTCAGACTAGTCTGACGACTGGTTTGGGGAATACCCTCGGGGACCTAGGGTTCCACCATGCAGAGGCGCCGTCCCAGGAGTTTCAAAATAACAATCCAAAAGATACTAATATTAGATATAGTAAATTTATAATATGCTGTATACGACGCATTCCAAGGTGTTACCTCTCAACAGCAGCATTAAAACCGAAACATTTGGAAGACCAAAAACCAATCTTAGTTTAAACAAGAAGTACTCATAACCAAAAATACCGAAATGACCTGCAAATCAATAAAGCAATCCAATAGCAGACACTCCGACAAAAATAACATAAAATTTTCATTTGATATATCAATTGGACAGTTATGATGTAATTCAATGAATAGACTAGGAAAGATATTCTTTTTCCAGTTTTCAGAAGAAAGTAATAGAATGACAACTGAAAATAGACACAGGTCAACTGATATAGATGAGAGTGTATGTAAGTAGTTTACGTATATCCTGTTAGATTGTTTAACAACATCTTACTACATTATGCCGTAACATACTTTTCTATAATGATACATGTTATCCGTAAAAATATTTTTTAATTTCGTTTGTGTAGCGTTCGACAATTTCACAGCGTATAAAAGAAACCAAGAACCCATTCGAACGTAAGTAAATTTAAATGTAAACAGCATAAACTTTCATATTTATTTAAAGAAAAAGAACACGAATGAGAGTACAAATGTATACTCTCTCAAAAAAGAAACGCAACATACAGAAAATAGGAAATTTACTTCATATATTATTTTCATAATTTATGATATAAATAATTTACACAGGAATGCAAAAATTGGCACACTTCTTGTTCATGAGTTCTTTTACCTTGGAATATCACAGTTTGTCACATATTGTCAATAAATCACTCATAAATTGTCAATATCTGGTATGTCCACCATTTGCTTGTAACACAGCCCCGACTCTTCTTGGCATAGATTGAATTAAACGCTGAGTTCGAACACGCGGTATCCTTTGCCACTCAAACTGAAGTGCCTGCTGTAATTGTTGCAGATTTTGCGGTGGTGGTTGTCGTTGGCGCACGCGCCGATCCACTTCATCCCACAAATGTTCAATTGGATTAAGATCGGGTGATCGTGACGGCCAACGGATCACATTGACATTCTGTTGTTCTAAAAAGTCTACTGTTACACGTGCTGTATGTGGTCGGGCATTGTCGTGCTGAAAAATTTCTCTCCGAATGTCAATTACGGGCAATAAATGAGGTCGTAAAATTTCGTCTCTATACCTAACAGCGTTCAGATTGCCTTGGATATGTATCAGCTGTGTGTTTCTGGCATAAGAAATAGCGGCCCACATCATAACACTGCCTCCGCCAAAATTGTCTCTCTCCACAACACAGTTTTGCGCAAAACGTTCGTTTCGGCGCCTATACACACGCATGCGACCATCTCGCTTTTCCAGTTGAAAACGTGACTCATCGCTGAACCATACTCTTCTCCAGTTCTGTAAATTCCATGCACGAACTGTAGAACACCATCTAACCCTCGCTCGGTGGTGTTGGCGTCTCAGTGTTGCTCCAAAGTAAGGTCTTCTTGCCCTCAATCCATGAGAACGTAACCGATTGCGTACTGTCTGTGCTGATATACGGCGCAACCCAGTGACGTTTACAGCTGTTTCTGTTGCAGCAATAGTCCTATTCCGCAGATGGAAAAGTCTGATGTAACGATCTTGCGCCCTGGTTGTAACACGCGGGCGCCCTGAACGTGGCCGATCTGTCGTAGTACCAAGCTGCAGGTAGCGTCCCCAAAGGCGTGAAATTGTGCTACGATGAACATTGTACGTTACAGCAACAGCATTCTGTGATTCTCCGGCCTCTAGTCGTCCGATAGCGATATTCCGGGTAGCAGCGTCTAACCTTGGCATAGCGTCACCTCATCAGAATTTTATTTTACGAATGCATTCATGAAAAGAAATACCGGGTTTTTATACCGACTGACTGAGCTAAAAAATAACCCATGATTTGCACGTGAAAGTCGACCCAGTTTTTGGCAATGCGTAAATCGTAGGGTGTTCCAGATTGCGACCAAAGTCGTTTACGGGTGGATGAATTTAAATGATTGTACCTGGAAACTTTTTATGAAGGTGTAATTATGATCATGTGTACATATATTTTGATATTTATTGGTTATTTGTCCGGAAAAATAATATTTCAAAAAGATAATCTGATGTTGCGTTTCTTTTTTGAGAGAGTATATATGGCGATGAACAACTAAGTTCCAGTGCTGTAGACAACAAGAAATTAGAGAGACTAATGTTTAATAAGTACCTCCACTAACGTTAAACATATAACCGGGCTTAAACACGGAATATAGCTAACATTATACTATTTATATAACCAAAATCCCATGGTAAACGTGTTTACGCTGTTGGTAGAATGTGCCAAAGCGGCAAATAGCTATCTTACAAATTACTGTTATAATCTTTTATTGAACTATCTATTCGTGTATACACGGTCTCTTTTGTCATTAACTTGTTTAGTTTAGCTTGACATCTTTGGGCATTGTTTTGCTTTTCCATATTTTTAGCCTCGAGCTTTGAGAAAGAGTATGAAAAATTTTTTTTTTAAGATTTTAATAGATATTACAGTACTGCTGATTATTTTTCTACATATGTCATTAATCATACAAGATATGGTAATGAATATTATGCATGAAGGAAACAAACAATATCGCCAATTTCACAGATGAAATATGAAAATTTAAAAAAAAATTTTAAACCAATACAGTCATTAAAAACAACAATATTGGTATAATGTGCGTTGAGATATAATCTAATTTCCGAGATTTTCTCTTGTCTCTTTATAGTGAAAAGTTTTGTACAGTTTTTTTAATTTAAAGTGGATAACGTTTCGCATTTGATAATACATGAGTGCCAGAATATTTATTTATATATTTGAGCAGATAAAGAAAAGAGAAATAATGTAAATAAAATACTCTACCTTTACGTGGCAACATGTTGCTTCAGTTACATATATTGTTGGGAAAAGAGAAGGTAAAAACAGTTAGTTATCGGAAAGAATTTGATTAATTCATTGGTAATGAAGATAATTTTCAAAATGTGACTTGTTAGAACCGATTATCTGACTGTGGGCTTGGTGATGTGTATAAGCTTTTGGCTATACATTGGGAACCTTCAAAAATGAACCAACAATAAAAATCAGTTCAAAAACATGTATATTATTCTTATATTACCTGGATTACCAAAATTCATTTTTAGCCGCGTTAGTTTTTTTCTGGATAAATCTAATTACTTCTAATACAAATCAACGTATTTTTTAAAAGTCTTTTTCAACGTGCTTAGGGGACGACCATTTGATATTCTGGTGGGGGCGAGGAGGATTTTGAAAATAAATAACTCAGCCTTGATAATAACAAAAATGAATGGTTTGTTCTGTGGTAGTTTGAAAATAAATAACCTTACCTACAATGTATTGAAAATAAATAACTCGGCAGGTCTTTTAAACCATGTTATAAATGCATGTTTTAAAGCATGAGATGGCATTAGATTCTACCAAAATTCGTCTTTTTTCATATTTTTTTCGGGAAAAACTTCCAAAATCTTTTAATAATATATAAACTACACCATATATAAATATTAATGTTTTTGAAATGTCTGAAAATGGGTTTCATTTCACTTGAGGTATATTGTCTCATGAACATTTACCTCACTTTAATACCTTTTCCCATTTTTACCTATATTGTTTTTTGTACGTATGCAATATATGCAGTTTTGAATTCAGAAGATTCACTTCCAGAGGATGATGATAAATTTCAATTAAATGGCACATAATGTATTTCATCTCACTGAATTTATAAAATGTAAGTATAAACTTATTATACTGGTGTATATATATATATATATATATATATATATATATATATATATATATATATATATATGCAACAAACTGGTATATTTAACTTAAACTTCAGAAATATATATCTGCATTCCACTTTCGTAAGCGGGTCCAGGTGAGGGCGTAATGGGCGTACGCCCCCCCTTTTTTCAAAACAAAAAAAAACTATCGTAATCTGCTTATATTGTATTGAATATGGCAATTTATCATATTCATTAATTCAACACATAATCTGATTTCTTTAAAAGACTATTGAAATGTTAAGTAATGCCTTATACCCTAGAGTTTGGAATTTCTCGTTATTGGTCTACTGCTGTTAAGATCCATCCAATCATTTTAATATACCATAGACAATTAATGGAGAGAATTCGGCATAAAAAATATCAAACCCTGACACTTTAACTATAAAATATACATGCTCCAAGTCAGGAACTGTTACATTAGTGCATTTCACAATTATTTTATGTTTTTTAGCAAAAAAAAGTCCAAAACATTTTTTCGCCTCGCTCCGCTCGGCAAAATTTTTATTATACACCTCCCCTTTCAAATATCCTGCAAACGTCCCTGATTTTCCTTTCTCCTTTATTTTAAACAGAGCAATGCACAATACAACATGAATGTACAAGCATGCATTATAAACACTGCATATTTCTATTGGCACCTACAATTCAGTATCTCGATTTGGCAGTTATGAACTGGGTGCACAGATTTATGGCAATGGTGGCCATTTTTGTGCTTGCATCAACAAATAGTATCTTTATGATGGTCTTAAAGAATACCACAGTGCTGGACAGGGACTGAGACTGCAAGGTGGAACAGCCAAAATTCCGAACAGATACAATCTTGACTATGTTATTTATTTAAGAATAAAAACATGAATTTAGAAATTGTGTATTTTCAAATATTATAAATATAATTGTGAAAATAAATAATCAGTCCCTTGTTTTACTGAAAATGAAAAATCATGCTTCAACGGTGCAGAAAATAAATAATCTGTCTTTATTTTCCACAAAAATAAATAACCCATCCAAAACAAATCCTCCTGCCCCCCCCCCCCCCCCCCCCAATATATATGCTACTGAAGGGCAAGCAGTTCCTGCTCCATATACGGTACCAGTCGTGAGGTTCAACAAAGTCAATCTGGCGGTAGTCACAAATCGGTGGAGGTACATGAAATGTTACAACAGTGAGAACAGGTCCAACATCATCTTAGATATTTGAACACTGTAACTCAATCAATTCGTGATTACGACCGTAAAATTTCCTAAGTGATGACATCAACCTACCCCTGATAAAACCCTGGTTAAGAAGCTTTTGTGACAGCAGTAATCCTCTTTGTCGAACGTCATGGTAACTCACGCATGCCCTTGAATATCGGATAAGCTGAGAAACGTAGACGTCATATGCAGGCGATGCTGGTATATTGCTACTCAAGAAGGAAAAGTTAACAATAGGAAAGTCGAAGTCATCACGTTTGTCATAAAGTTTTGTCTTCAAATGTCCCTCATTGTCTATTTCGAGAAACAAATCAAAATATGAAGCGGACTTCTATGTATCTGTAGTATCCTTAATTTCAAATTCACTGGGATAGATGAGATGTAGAAAGTCTCGGAATTTATCGTTATTTAACGACAACGGGTCATCTATATAACGAAACGTGAAATTAAAGGATTGGGCTAGTTTCTTTTTGTTTTCACGTAACAGATCGGCGAGGAGAGGAGCACAGTTGGTTCCCAATGGAATGCCGATTGTTTGTTGAAAATTCGACTGCCAAATTCAACAAATATGTGGTCTTTGAGAAAATCTAACATGTTTGTAATTTCATTTTCAGAATACTTTTTGTCAGAATCAGAGTGGTTCTTGGCGAAATAAGCCTTTTCTCTACCTAAAACTAGAAATGTATACCTGCGCGTGCCATTTTTCTTTAACAACATTAATGAAATAGTTGTTTCAATCGATATTTTAATTGAGAATGTTTTATGGTAATATAGAGTGTAGAGAAGTCGAATGTTTTTATACTGTTGCATGCAGCAAAGGTTTTAATTTTAGATAAAACTTTTATCAGAAAGAGGAATGGACCAGAAAAAAAATTATATCAGCTGTAAAGACATATTCTAAAGCCCACACTAGGTATCTACAATTTATCTTATTTTATTTATTTAGATTGTTATTGTTTAGATCTCCGTAATACACGCACATGTAGCTTATTTTATAAAATGCAAAAAAGAAAAGATTATCGAAGCAATAAGAAAAATGATACCAGACCAAAATCAAAAGACAAAGCGAATTTGTGAGAACATTAACACAGCAAAAACAGACACAACCAAGAGAGTAAAACACATAGCTAACCAAAGAGAACCAGAAGAAGACAGTGCAAAAACTAAATCACTTGCAATGTTACATGTTACCACTAAAAACCTGGAGTGACATCAGGTGCTACCGAAGTGTAAGCATGTCCTGCTCTATTTGCGGCATCCGTCACATCTGCAAGTGAGGAAAATGCGGTAGAGTGTCAAATCAATGGAAGAGTTAATTCAGGAGTCTGAACATAACTTTGCCTTAGAAGTTTATGCGACAGTGACTTCCCTTTATCAAGAAAGTCAAATTACAAATCATGTCAAATAGAAACGCCATATCTAGAGACGTAGGTTTGTTAAATAAAGGAAAGTTCACAATTAGAAAGTTACAGTCGTCACGTTTGACGTAAATATTTTTTATTTCAGTCGCCCTTTGTCATCTATGTATAACCATACATCTAGGTCTTAAGCTGAATTGGATCTGTAGGTGGTGTCTTTGATATTCAGTAAATTGATGAAGAAAATCCTTAACATAAGGATTATAAACAGATAGTACATCATCTAAATAGCGAAAGCTGAAATTAAAGGACTGGACTAGTACCTTCTCTTTTTCTGTAGTAGCTCTTGTATAAACTTAGCTTTATACAAAAATAAAAACCGGACGGCTAAAGGCAGCTCACAGTTGGTCCCATAGGAATTCCGATAGTAGTTGTTAAGAAATCTGTCCTCGAAACTCAAAAAATATAATGTAAACAGTTATAAGATGTCAACAACATCAGCCGAAGAGTACCTTTTGTTAGAATCAGTGACGAAATCAGTAAACTTTTCTTTAAAGATCATCTCCTATAAAACCACTAGGCCAATTGGGACAAAACTTGCTATCAATGTTCGTTAGATGGTCGTCTTTCAAAATTATATCTCATGATCCCACCAGTCATCCCAGATGGCCACCAGAGCCGAACATAGTTTAATATAGGACCTTATCGGAAATATACGTAAAGATCCTCTTGTCTGAAACCACTTGGCCAATTGGAACAAATAATGGCACCAATGGTCCTTAGTCCTCTTTCAGAATTGGATACCATGACCCTGCCCGTCATCCAAGATGGCCAACAGAGCCGACCATAGTTTAACATAGTACTCTATGGGATATTTACTTAAAGGTCTTCATGTCTGAGGCCTCTGGCCCAGTAGGAACAAAACATGTCAGCAATTGTCCTTAGGTAGTCTTCTTTCAGAATTATATCCGATGACACCTTCTCCCATCCAAGATTGCGACAGAGTAGAACATTTATTAACATATAGGACCGTTTTGGAAATTCATTTAAAGATCGTCTTCTCTGAAACCACTTGGCAGAAATGGTTCCTAGGTGATCCTCTTTAAATTATACCCTATGACCCCGCTGGCCACCAAGGATGGCTGCAAGAGCCGAGGATAGTTTAATATAGGCCTATGGGGAATTTACTTAAAGATCTTCTTGTCTGAAAAAAATTGTCAATTGGAACAAAAATTGGCAGCAATGGTCCTTAGGTGGTCCTCTTTCATAATTATATCCGACGACCTCGCCTGTCATCCAAGAAGGACACCAGAGCCGACCATAGTTTAACATAGGACCCTATATGGGAAATTTACTTAAAGATGTTTTTGTCTGAAACCACAGGGCAATTGGAACAAAATTTGGCAATAATGGTCTTTTTCAGATTTTTATCCTATGACCACGCCCTCCATCTCAGATGGCCGCCAGAGCCGAACATAGTTCAACATAGGACTCTATGGGAAATCTATGGGATATTCTTGTCTGAAACCACTTGGCTAATTGAATCGAAACTGGACAGCATTGATCGTTACGTAGTCCTCTTTCAGAAATTTATCTAATGATCCCGCCCGCCATTCAAAAAGATGGTCATAAGAGCTGACATAGTTAAACATTGAACTCTATGGGACATTTACTAAAATATCTTCTTGTCTGAAACTACTTAGCCAATTGGAACAAAGGTGAGTGATACAAGCTCCTGGGAGCCTCTAGTTTACTTATCTAATACCGTATAGGCATATTGTTATATCCCTTTTAGCTCACCTGACCCAGAGGTTCATGTAAGTTATTGCCTTCACTTTACGTCCGTCAACATTTTACTTTTAGAACTTCTTTTAGAGAACCATTGAATGGATTGAAACGAAACATTGTGCTGATCAAGTGCTGTTTGGTGCCTATCCGTCATTCAACTTGGCTGCTAGCGAAGGAACTTAGTTTAACATTGGACCTTTTGGCAAATACCAAGATCTTCTAGAGAACCGCTGAGTGGACAGAAACCAAATACGACATGACTGTTCCTTATGGTGCTGATCAACTGTTGTTACTTTGTTGCCAATCCGTCGTCCAAGATGGCCGCTGGCGTGTAACTTAGTTTAACATAGGACCCTATGGGAAATGCATACATAAATCTTCCTCTAGACAGTTACTGAATGGATTGAAACCAAACATAACACGAATATTCCTTATGAGGTGCTGACCAAGTGTTGTTACTTTGTTGCCGATCCGTCATCCAAGATGAGCGCCAGCAGGGAACTTCTTTTATCATAGGACCGTAAAGGAACATGCACAAATCTTCCAGAGAACCGCTAAATGTATTAAATCCAAACATGGCATGAATTTTCCTTATGAGATGGTGACTAGGCGTCGTTACTTTGTTGCCGATACGCCATCCAAGATGACCTCCAGCGTGGAACTTAATCTAACATAGGACCCTCTAGGAAATACATACAACATTCTTCTAGAGAACCGATAAATGGATTAAAACCAAACATGGCATGAATGTTCCTTATGGGGCGCTGGCCAAGTGTTGCTACTTTGTTGCCTATCCGTTATCCAAGATGGCCACCAGCGGGGAACTTAGTTTAACATAGGACCGTCTGGGAAATACGTACAAAAATCTTCTTCTAAAGAACCGTTGAATGGATTGAAACCAAACATGACACGAATGTTCCTTTTGAGGTGCTGACCAATCCGTTATCCAAGATTGCCACCAGCGGGGAACTTAGTTTAATGTAGGACCCTATGGGAAATACATACAAAAATCTTCTAAAAAAACTGCTGAATGGATTCAAATCAAACATGACATGGATGTTCCTTATGAGGTGCTAACCAGGTGTTATTACTATGGAAATACATAAAACAATCTTCTAGAGAACCCCTGCATGGATTCAAACCAAACATAGCATGAATGTTCATTATGAGGTGCTGACCAAGTCTTGTCACTTTGTTGTCGATCCATCATCCATGATGGCCGCCAGCGGAGAACTTAGTTTAACATAGAACCATATGGGTATATTCATACAAAACCTTCGTCTAAAGAACCACTACATGGATTAAAACCAAACATAACATGAATTATCCTTATGATGTTTTGATCAAGTTTTGATACTTTGGTGCCAATCTGTCATCCATGACGGCCGTCAACGGAAGACTTAGTTTAACATAGGACCTATGGGAATTGCATATAGACGGCGTCTTTTTGCAAATTACTGAATGGATTGAAACCAAACATTGCATGGATGTTAATCTCAAGGTCCTTTAGCAATATACAAATGGAAATATCAGATGAACGATACAGGCTCCTGGGTGCCTCTGGTTTAATCCAGAAACATTGGTGAATTAGAACACGCAAAACAGATTTTGATTTATCACCTGTAAGAAGGGTAGTTTAAAACGTTCCGAAATCAAAAGTGTGAATAAAATTGCAATAGATGAAGCTATTAGAAGAAAGTTTTTCTGACTTGTAATTCTTTAGAAATTGTAAGAATCTACATCTGATTCACGCCACTCTTAGAGTAGGATTTATCGCAGTAGTTCCAAGTTCATGTTAAAGTCAAGTTTCAAAGCAGGGGTCAAATATATTAACGACTTATAACTTATAACGATAAAAAGCATTTGTGCGACCCATTGGAAGTGATTTTGACAACGTGAAATTTGATTTTCAGCTCGCTCAACTGATGACAACAATATTAATTATTGAGGGTTTCAAAGATAACGAACGTTTATTCCTCCTAACTGTTTCAAAGATAACAAACGTTTATTCCTCCTAACTTTAAATGTTTAATACTTCGGTACATGTATATATCTAAGTTTAGTTTTTCAAAATTCTGACACACTATACCTTAACATCCAACAATTTATGACTTATCAGCAGTGGTAGCAATCCGAAAAATTAACCAAAACATAGGAGAGCAGTTTTGAATGGTAAAATGAACGAAAACATCTCAAGACAGGAAAATGCATGTAAAAACTAATACAATTTGCTTTACTAACGAAATATTACGATAATCATATTTTGTTCTGTGTTATTTTAGAATGTTCTGATGCCAGTTCAAAGTAATATCTTGATGACTTTGGCCGACTTTCAGTGAAAAGGAACAAGAGAGACACAGCAAAAATGAAACGGATCGCCAAAATCCTAAATATACATTTTGTTGTTAATTCACAACGGTTTCAATAAACTTTGCCAAAATATACTTTTTCCGCTGGTTTGAGGCTACAACTGTTCTGACTTTGTCGAACAAAAGGACCGAAAAGGAACTGCTTTACCCTTCTGGACTATCTGAGTTTACTCCTGGCATTTATACGATTTCATGTTGTCCACAGTGCTTATTTATATTTTTTGTGATTGCTCCATTGATTTTCTGGTGTATATTACTAGTTTTAGACAAGAGAACCAGATAACAATATATGCATAATTTATTTAATGACTAAACGTACTTGTGCTACATGATATTGTATTATTTTGGGTATTATTAAAATGGCCTTGAAATGTTAAAAGAATGAAGTCAGTGTAATGTCAAACACGTCATAACATGGATCAATCAACATTTTTTGTATTTTGATTTTCAAACTTTAAACTATTGTCTGTCAGATCTACCAAAATTTCCAAAATTCTATACATGTATCCAAAAAAGCGTGACTTTGAGTCATTGAAGGTCATTTAACATGAACAATTACATTACTCATGTTTTGTTTTGTTTGTTTTTTTTTTAAAATATTTCCGTATCAGAAGTTTTATTTCTGCATACTTTTAATTCAGGTCAATTAGATATTTAATTGATTTGTAATGTTAATATTAAATGTACACCTATATCTTTTTGACTTATTTGCCCTACCCTGTATCACACATGGTCCTACTGGTAAGTCTTTTTTTTTTTTTAATTTTTAGTGGTTGCTTTTTGTTTCTGTTGTAGAACAAACTTATCATTTAAACCATTCCGGTATCTTTCATTAGGTAAAGAAATGCATGAGAGAGAATCTTTTCAACTATTTTTCGGATACGGGTGTAAACTTTTTGTTTTGTCAATATTTAACCAATGTCTCCCGTAATTCCGGTTAATTCTTTGTCTACATAGGGTTATTATAGGCAATGTTTAGCGTGCGTGGTAAATAATGATGTTTGGAAATGTTCCAATCGAAAAAAGATTTGAGAAGGCTATTAGTTCAATGATAAAGGTCCGAATTAAAAACCTCCAACGGTCCATATTTAAAGACCTTAAGGTTGTTGAAAACTTGACTAGCCTCCATGACAAATATGCAAGAACTATTATTTTGAAATTCTTAGAAACAAGTTGGGAATAGATAACACTGCAGGTAACCCAACTTATATACCGACCACACTCACTGAGCAGGAAGTCTTTGATAACCACAAGACCATTATTCAATCCTTTGGCATTTCAACAAAGGCTGAATAAATGCACTTCCTGCTCTTTATTGGTTCCTAAACTTCACAAGAATCCGTTTAAACAAAGGTACATTGCTGGGACAGCTAATTGCTCTACAAAACGTCTTTCAAACATTTTAACATTCATATTGACATGTGTAAAGAGGTACTTCAGAATTACTTTGAAACATCATATTCCACCAGTGGCGTCAATCAGATGTGGATTCTTAATAACTCAATAAATTTACTACAATGTCAAAAATCAAAATCGTTGGCTACATGCAACGGCATAAAAACATTCGACTTCTCTATACTCTATACTACCATATCACATTCTCAATTAAAAGATCGATTGAAACAACTATTTCATTAATGTTTTTTTTTCAGAAAAATGACACATGCAGGTATAAATTTCTATTTTAAGGTAGAGAAAAGACTTTTATCGTGAAGAACAAACGTATTATGAAGATGAATTTACAAAAAGTTAGATTTTGTCAAAGACAACATATTTCTTGAATTTGACCTTTCATTGTATATGACGTGTTGTCGTTAAATAAAGACAAATTCCAAGACTTTCTACATCTCATCTATCCCAGTGACCTTGAAATAAAGGATATTACAGATACATCGAAGTACGCTTCATGTGTAGATTTGTTTTTTTTTAAATAGACAACGGGGGACATTTGAAAACAAAACTTCATGACAAACGTGATGACTTAAACTATTCTTAACTTTTCCTTCTTGAGTAGCAATATACCAGCATCGCCAGCATATGGCGTCTAAGTTTCTCCGCTTTTCCAATATTCATGGACATGCGTGATTTACCATGCCTTTCGACAAAGAGGATTACTGCTGTCACAAAAGCTGCTTAACCCGGTTTTTTTTCAGGGATAATTTGATGTCATAACTTAAGAAGTTTTACGATCGTCATCTCGAATTGATTGACCGTTAAAGTGTTCTAATATCGAAGATGATATTCGACTTGTTCCCACTGAAGTTACATTTCATGTACCTCCCACCGATTTGTGACTACCACCGGGCTGACTTTGTTGAACTTCACGACGGGTGCCCTGTACGGAACTGTTTACCCTTCCGGAACACCTTATAGTTTACTCCTAGTTTTTATCGGGGTTCGTGTTGTTCATTGTTTTTTGTTTGTTTTCAGTGTTTATTTGTTGTGCTTGTGGTTGTTCGTTTGTCGTCCCGGGTTCGTCTGTCTAATGGATTGCGTTTTTTGGTTTGCTCCTTATGTATACGTGTCATTTTTGCGATAATACAGTTTGTAGTTCTTCCCATATTTTGTTTGAAATGTACATTTCTAGTCTAAAGATATGTCATCGACGGTATTATTACCGCTTATATATAATCCATTAGATTTTGTTGATCTACAGTTAGAAGTACTATTTAATGATTTCTGCATCCTGGGAAGATACCTCCTATCCCTTTCAAGCATTTTAAGTTTTTCATGAGAATGTTGCTTTAATTTCCAGTATTTTAGTAGTGCTTGGTGCATATGAATATATTCTTCGTTATCACGGATGGAAAGGTCCGATGTGTCATCTTCATCTTTTATAGGATTCAGTTTTTCATAGTCATGACTGTCTGTTTGCAAACTTGGTATCAGAGAATGGTACGGATGAAGATATTCATCCATATCATGTGTATTTACCGAGGGTTCGGCTGAACCACTGGATGTGTTAGAACTTAACTCATGATTTTGAACAGCAATATTATTTGGAGTCTGAATGTCTTCGACCATGTGATAAACATGAACATGTTCGTTAATTTCAATTAATTCCGTTGAGTTTGTATTAATCGAATTGATAGCATTTCTAAGTCTTCCAACTTCTTGTTCGTATTTTACTCTTGTAATGATAAAACAGGAAACAAACAATAATGAAACACTTGCCGTTGTTCCTATAGCAATGTAGAGAAAGATATCTTTTGTTGTGGATCCTAAAAATATAATTTTAGACATTATGTCAGAAATGTAACATTTTTTTGTACGTTAATACTGCATAAAAACATCACAATCTAGACAGTAAAGTTTTGTTTGTGGCTGTGTAGTTTTGTATAAAGAGCGATTAGCCCACATCCCTTTTGTACTATCTTTACTTATTTCTTCGTAAAACGGTAGATGTTAACGACGACTTTGACGATGGAGAATGAGAAATGGGATGAAATAACTTTAGTTAGCCATGTTATATCTACTTTTCCAAGACATTTATGACACCCACCTGTATTTACGACTGATCAATTGTGCTCGAGGTTTAAAATGTTGAACCCCCCCCCCCCTTCCAAACAAAAAAATGTAATCCAAAAGGTTAAAAAATGTCAATATAACCAAAAAGGGTAAAGCAAAAACCATCTATGGACAAAGCTACGCACAATCCTAAATTGATTTTTAAACCTCGAAAATTTAGTTGTACAATATTATTAATTTTTTAAGTGCATGGATAGCGGGTAGCTTTTTTTTTTTGGTCGTTTATGTGAACAACGGCCCCTTCGCGGGATTCAGTGACTGCGGGAGTAAAATCCTGAAATTGAACTAAAGGATCACCGCAGACTGACTCCAGGTTTTCATCGGGAATTGTATCCATTTGCTCAGAGTCTAGATCGACTTCATCGTCATACTCTGAGCACAAATCTCTAAATCTTTTAAACAAAAATGTTTTAATAGCCTCCGTTTGGCGATTAGAAAATTGCTTGTTTTTAAAATTTATTAAGTGACGAGAATCTTATGTTTTTCTGTGAGAAAGAGGGATTTGGATATTTCTTATCTGAAGATGTGGAAGTCTTGTGTTTAGCTAATTGTTTTTGTTGATTATTTGATGTTTATGAGGAATTAGAGTTTTTACATTTGGCTGTTTTCCCTTTCGTTGAATTGGATTGAGAATTAAGAACTGGGAGTTACTGATTAAACAGCCCTTGTGTAATCAGTTTGAGTTGCAAATGATTTAGTGCGTTGAGATTGTTTAACATTTTCGGCGTAAGATGTAGTTTGAGTAGAGTTAATCAGGGCAGAAATCAGTCGTTTTGCTTCTTGTTAGCTAATATTTTTTTTAACTTTCGTTTTCTGTATTTCAAGTTCTTTAATGTAAAATTGATAGTTCCTGGTATTCACCATATGATCTAATCCGCAGTTCACAAATTTCATGTGGCCGTCACAATCAAAACTGGAGTGGCCAGAACATTTGAAAAAACTCCTACCGTGTCCAAATTTCTGGCATTTGAAACAACATGTAGGGTTAGGTACGTATTTGTCAATTTAATTCTGTAAGGATCACTGTAGATATGTTACAGGTTCTAGATAATGAGAAATATGTTCAGTTTATTGATTTTATCTTAGTAAATCTTCCAATTTTTGTGACATTTTTGCATTCAAGTGCAGTACAGATTTCCTCTTCAGACAAAACATCATGATCTCTGTGGCGAATAACCCTGTGACATGAATTGAGTGTTCTATGTGGAATGGGTGTAATTGCAACATAAACAATTATAGGGATAAGGACAGAGCTATACATGAGGGAGATATTCCTCATTTTTCACAAATTTAAAAATTTCGTTTCAGTAATTTTTAAGTATCAATTTCGGGCTAGTACATTGATAACTCATCGGAATTAGATTTACCGAATTTTCATAGTTGCAATACAGCTGGTTTTGCTAAGGACCTATGCTATGTTATCCTCTGAAGTACCTGTTGTTACAATGTATGTCTGTGTGTTACATGTCTGTCATTTATCTTATTGGCTTGATATTGGCTTAGACTTTTTTGCAATAAAAGTGATGTCATTTGATCTCATGCTATACCAATTTAATTCATTTGTCTTAACCTTACAGCTTTTTCTTTCTTTTGGATCGATTAACTATTGTCAGCGAAAACTGAACCATATTTGTTCTAATTCATATTTTCCCGACACTATTTTACAAAATTGGACAATGCCAAACCCGTGCGATAATACTCTAGGTAGAAATACATGAAATATATAATTTCAAGATGAACAACAGCAATAATTAAAATCGCAGTTCCCTTAGTATAGTTTTTTAATTCTATTAGATATCACACTCCCTGCTTAATTCCACTTCCTTGTTTTTTTTCTTTGGTCTTCAACATTTTCGAAATTTATCACCCGATGAGTTGTAAATCGGCGAAATATGAACATCCTAGTGCACCAAAACTGGTATCAAGTTTTAAAAGGGTTTCCACAATAAACATGGGAATAGTGATTTTATTGCTATTTTACATTTTTGAAAGAAGCAGTAAAAGTGGATTTTTATAACATCCTCGCGATAGATTATGATAAACGGTCTAATGTGAGTTAAATCAATCGTTCCTGTATCATGTGTATGATTAATTTGATTAAACATTTCTGTATGATGTCTGAAGAGTTGAAAGAATTCACAGAGTTCATAAAGTTGATTTACAGTCATGACAGTGAAATGCTCAATCGATTAATTGAATTAGGAGTAATTCATTTTCATAAAATAATTGCCATTCTTTACATAGCCAAACTAATAAATGGATTTTTATGGCAAGCAATTTTACAATTTATTCTAACTTCAAGATATCTCATATAATATATAAGATATCTCATAAAGTATATAAGATATCTTATGAATATTTTTTTTATATAAGATATTTTAAATACTTTATAAGAGATCTCATATATTTTATAAGATATCTTATATAGTTTTTAAGATATCTCATATAGTTTATAAGATATCTCATATAATTTATATCTCATATAGTTTATATCTCATATAGTTTATAAGATATTTCATATAATTTATTAGATATCTTATAAAGAAAATTATATGAGATATCTTATAAAGTTTATTAGATATCTTGAAGTTAGAATAAATAGTAAAACGGCTTGCCATAGATTTTACCCTTGGGAAATCATTTTAAAAACAAAAGAAATCAAAGTATCCATTCAACTACAAACCTAAAATTCTTTTTGATGGAAAATAAGTTAAAATGAGGATTTAAAAAATAAATCTTTACCAAGTTGAAATACACAATGACATGCAGAGTCTACGATATATGAGTATATATGAAGAACGTGTTTCAGAATTTTTTCGACATTTACCTATACCAAGGTAATTGCCATTACGTGTATGGAACATCCGAAATATTTGGAATAATAACATGCTCACTTACGGAAGGAATACACTGAATTTAAATTTTGAGAAGAATAAATATTTATACCCATTTAACACTAGCAGAAGATATTTCATATCTCTAAATATATTCTACTTAGCCTGTTATCTACAATTAATGTATACCTGGTGTAGAGTTGATGTTATCAAATGATACGACTGGTAAATTATCGGACACATTTCCCGAAGCTTCCGTAGAACTAACAATCAGGCAATATTCATTACTGTCTAGCAGGAAGAAAAAAATATCTTATATCTGTATCTAATAAAAATCCAAACACGTACAGATGTAAAACAGAAAACAAATTAATCTACGGCACAAACAGTAGTCATTGAAAATGAATACTTTGTATACCTAAAATCTGATGACAATATTCCCATGTTGTCAAATCTATCTTATAAACTATATTTCGTCTTGTATATTTCATATACAAATATTAAATAATAAACGTATTGTTTAAAATCTGTGAAAGTCGATGCTTTATTCTTCAAAACAAATAATCATTACGATTATTTATCGTGTAAATTTCCACAGCAACGGCACATGCAAAGTTAGACCGAGATTACTCTAAACGTTAATTCATGACATAATCCGTGTCGGGTCGGGTAACATTTCGAGATTCCCATATTAGACAGAGGACTATATGCATTTATACTTTGTACTTTAGAATTTTGTAACGACAGGAAGTGAACAACTCATATTTGCACACACCAGGCTTATTAACAATCATTCAAGTGCTATTCGAACGTATCCGAACCAGGATTTTAAAATTAGATAATTTATAATTATCTCGATTAGATAAATCCGATAATCCTCTGGAAACATTGTAAGAATCTATATTTCTATTTTATGTAGTTTCTTTATTATGATCTATATTTACATGTATGTATGTGGTCAGTTTTGATTATTATTATTAATTCATGAAACTTGATATTGTTGTCACGAGGAAGCTTATTCTTCGCATTTATCAAATCGCATTCATTCGAAATTGTTAGAAACTGAGTTGATTTTTTTAAAGACGCGACATGAAAATCAGTATTGTTGTGAACTATCATTTTGAGATTGGGTTACTTACATTGTATGTCATAGAACTTCTACCTATGTAATGCTTTTTATGTAAATATGTTTTCAGTTTTCAAGTGGAATCAAACTTGAATAAATGTGCAATTGCATACCCCACGTCCCATATGTCAAAACACCAGTTTTACCTACCTTGAACATTTAGTTCAACATATTCTGCATAAAGTGTACCATTTAGATCAGTTACACATTTATAGTTTCCTTCGTCACTTTTTGATACATTAATAATTCTTAAGTCATATTCATATTCGGCATGGTTTCCAACCACAGAAATCCTTTATTTAAAATCATCTGTTAAAGTTGGATTGACTTTTTCATTTTGATTGTACACCTCCATATGGTTATAAATTTATCGTAATCGTAATGAATCTTTGAAAAATGAACAGCATCATTAATGAAACCTTACTGAATATTTGCATTGAATGCAGACACACAAACATACACCAGCTAAACTTACCTAAAACTTTAAGTTTAACATTTCCTACATAAAGTGTACTATTTCCATCAGTTACACATTTATAGTTTCCTTCGTCACTTTTTAATACATTTGTAATCCTTAAGTTATACTCATATTCGGCATGGTTTCCAACCACGGAAATCCTTGACTTTAAATCATCTGTTAAATTTGGATTTACTTTTTCATTTTGACTATACACCTCCACATGGCGCCATACTAAAGGCGAATCTAATCTTTTGATAAAGCAATTTAATATAACTTCTTCTCCATGTTCCACACAGATTTCTGTATTTTTGGTTATTGCAGATGACGCGACACATGCAGACACTATAAATAAAATTCATAAATATTTATCTAATAGGAAAAAATATAATAAATAAGATTTCTTGGATTGAAAATATTACACTCTTTATATCTAGCAATTAAGGAAGGCTTTTTGCAGACAATAGCTCTCGTTTACGTGGTTTATAAATGGGGTCAAATAGGGAAACACAATATTCGGTAGGATGACTTGCGTCTCTTGTCAAAGTTGGAAATTTCCAATTCCGGACAGAAAAATGGGAAGAAAGTTCTGCATTTTAATTCAGGAAAACAGAATAAGGTAATACAAGTACATGTGTGGTATATATATAATTAGCATACGATTTAATATTTATAAAAAGTTTAATAAATCCCCACCCACCCCCTCTCCGAATGGGAAAAGAGAGGCTTAATAAATACTTGGAAAACATCAGTATTGAATATTGCCTACAATCTCATCATTTCTTTCTCTTTCATAAGAAACTTTTCCTGGGTCTTATTTAAGTCAGTATGTATCAATCACATCTCTCTAATATGACGCATCCTACACAAACTTCTAAAACCCCACTGTGTGTATTGTCTCTACTGTCTACCTTGTGCTACGTTTGGTGTGTTAGGTGTTGGCATAATTCTCTTCTTGGCTCGGTTCAGTGTTGTTTTTTTTTTTTTTTTTTATTTTTATTTTTTGGTCTTTCTGATTTTGAGTCAACATACTGAGATAATTCTGTTTACTGTATTGTCTGCCCTTGTCTCATTTCTTGTGTCTGCAGGAATTAAAGGGGATAGTTCCTAGTACTTGTAGTCTTTCAGTTGCAATATGCGTAGCAGAACATATGCTCGGCTGTCATTGCACATCGTGGTTTGAACTACACTGATGTGATAAATGTCAAAGAAGACAAATATATATAACATGCATAAGGAGCAAATCAAAAAACGCAATCCATTGGACAGACAAATGAACAACCACAAGCACAACCAATAAACACTGAAAACTAAAAAAACCAATGAACAACACCAACTCCTATAAAAACCAGGAGTGGACCCAGGTGCTCCGGAAGGGTAGGCAGTTCCTGCTTCGTATACGGCACCCGTGGTAAAGTTCAACAAAGTCAATCCGGTGGAATTGACAAATCGCTGGAGGTACATGAACTGTTACGACAGTGGGAACATGTAGGTCCAACTGTAACGGTCAATCAATTCGTGATGACGACCGTAAAATTTCCTAAGTGATGACATAAACTAATCCTTGATTAAACCCTGGTTAATAAGCTTTGTGACATCAGTAATCCTCTTTGTCGAAAGTCAGGGTAACTCACGCATGCCCTCTAATATCGTATAAGCTGAGAAACGTAGACGTATATTGCTACTCAAGAAGGGAAAGTTAACAATAGGAACGTTGAAGTCATCACATTTGTCATAAAGTTTTGTCTTCAAATGTTCCTCATTGTCTATTTCAAGAGACAAACCTCATTGTCTATTTCAAGAGACAAATCCAAATATGAAGCGGACTTTTGTGTATCTGTAGTATCCTTAATTTCAAACTCACTGGGGTAGAAAAGATGTAGAAAGTCTTGGAATTTGTCGTTATTTAACGACAACACGTCATCGATATAACAAAAAGTGAAATTAAAGGATTGGGCTAGTTTATTTTTGTTTTCACGTAGTAGCCCTTGAATGCAGTCCGCTTCTTATGAGTACAGAAACAGATCGGCGAGGACAGGAGCACAGTTGGTTCCCATTGGAATGCCGATTGTTTATTGATAAATTCGACCGACAAATTCAACAAATAAGTTGTCTATGAGAAAATCTAACATGTTTTTAATTTCATCTTCAGAATACTTTTTGTCAGGATCAGAACGGTTCTTCATGAAATAGGCCTTTTCGCTACCTAAAACTAGAAATTCATATCTGCTTGAGCCATTTTTCTTGTAAAACCATTGATGAACTAGTTGTATCAATCGATATTTTAATTGAGAATGTGGTATGAAAGTGTAGAGTGTAGAGAAGTCGAATGATTTTATGCTGTTGCATGTCGCCATTTTGATTATAGATATTGTAGTAATTTTGGGGGTTTTAAGAATCCACATTTGATTGACGCCACTAGTGGAATATGATGTTTCACAGCAATTATAAAGGCCCTCTTTAATACATGTCAATATAAATGTAAAAATCTTTGAAAGAGGTTTTGTAGAGCTATCAGCTGACCCAGTACTGTACTTTTGTTTAAAGGGATTCTTACGTAGTTTAGGAATCCAATAAAGAGCAGGTAGGTCCATTTCTTCACCATTTGTAGAAATGCCAAAGGAATGAAGAACGGTCTTGTGGTTATCAAGGGCGTCTTGCTTAGTGACTGTAGTCGGTGTATAGGTTGGGTTACCCGCAGTGTTACTAGTATCTATTCCCAACTCGTTTCTAAGACACTCAAGATAATAGTACTAGCACACAAAAACGATATTAGGGGCTTTGTCCGCTAGGACAATTACATATTTGTCATGGAGGCGAGTCAGGTTTTCAACATCCTTAGGATCTTTGAAGATGGATGTAGCTCTAGTGCTCATAGATGTAATGTAATAAAGAGAGTTTTAAATTATTTAGTTCAGAACATGTTGTCTAACATGCGTGGAAAATTTTAATGATAATGAATCAATATCATTACCAACGTATTAAGAAGCGTGTGATGCAAATGAACTTTCAAATCTTGTGGGAAATATTTTTCTTTATTCAATATGATCTGTGTGCGTCTCATTGACTCTTCTTATGATTATTTTAAAAAGCTACCTATATGTTAATTCCTTTCAGTCAATCATAACAAGATATAAATGTCTTGAAGACTTTCTTAAAATATGTGTTGTATATTATGAATACTTTCAACGGTTTGAAGCTACATTTCAAGTTATTAATTCTTTTAAGAAAACTCAATTTGTCCCCCCCCCCCCCCCAATACTTTTACTGCTCAATGCTGCTCTGGAATAAATCGGTTGGATACAGAGGCTTCTTATATGATTCTACTGCGTTTGAATAATTAAACATGCTAAACATGAAGAAAATCCTCATCTCAAAAGAGGAAGGAAGGGTGCGAAAGAAGGTTGGGAAGTTCTCTCACACTACCACTCAGGTCTAAACTCCTTGCTGGTTCATTCCAGGCTGGGACTGCTTTTCGCTTCTTATTTTTTTAGGAAAATGATGACGGCGGGATAACCGGTGCTGCTGGTGCTCTAATGAAGTTCAATGTTTCTGATCCTGTTGATAATATTTTCGATTTATTTAATAGATGGGATAAGATACATCTTCTCTTTATACGTTAGCATGACTGCTCTTGTGTTCTCTTTCTCTGTTTTTTACGGTAAATCCTACTGAAGAACATATTTTCCAGACTCTTGAATAGAAATCATTATGTTTGCTGAGACAATAGGTCTTCCCGGGTTATTTTTCTTGTGGATTTTAGGCAGAAGATAAAATCGACCAGCTTTAGATTTTTCGGGCTTAAGATATTTGAAGGTGTCATAATCGATCTAGTCTTTGTCATGCATGTCTTGAAGGCTTGCAGTTATCTTTTGCACGAATTCAATGGTAGGATCTGAGATCAGCTTTTGATAAAACCTAGCGTCAGAGAGGTAACACTGTGATATCTGTTAAGTTTTTTGAGAGAATCATATAAGAAGCCTCTGTTTCGTTAAATTTACTCCATTGGTTTTAGACGAGATTATCAATATGTAATATATACGACGAACGGAGGGATGATGGCAAAAGCTCATATGGCCTTTGGTGAGCTAAAAATTATATTCCCTATTTTCAGATAAAATTTGTTTCTTATAATATAATGTGTCCATAGGGGAATATTTATTTTGGAACAAATGTGGAATGCCATGACATAACCTAAAGTTAAAATTTAAAAAGGCCATGCTCGAGATGTATGCTGATAAAACTTTAGACAAATTATCCAAAATAAATGATAGTATTGAATTATTTTTATACAGTAAGATGAAATCAACATTAAAAATGGAGGACTATTTGAGAAACCAAACAAGTTTTAAAGCGAGACAACTCCTCACAAAATTTAGGCTAAGTGACCATAATTTAAATATTGAACTTGGAAGATATAAAAATATTCCTGGAGATAAAAAGTTATGTAACATCTGTAAAGAGATCGTTGATGAATACCACTTTTTCTTACATTGTAAATTAAATGCTCAATGAAGAAGTTCTTTTTTTCAAAATTTTATTAAAATAAATCCTTATTTTGGTATGTTATCCCATATGACACCACCATATTCTAAGATTGTTCAAATACAGCTGAAATATTTGGTTTCTAACTGGATTCTATTTAGTTTAAATTTCAAATTTTGCATAAGATTTAACCGGAGAATTACTTTTTGCATGATATACTCTATACCTTCCTGCAAGATCACTCAAAGATGCTTATGTTCTTCTACCTCTTGAATAATTTCATTGTTCATGTAAACGGGGGAGGGGTGGGGGTGATGCAGTTTTAATAACTCTTTAGATATGGTCATGATTTCAGTTTTCTTATGCATGTTAGGGTTAAATTTTTACTTACCAACGTTCGCACCATTGATGAATTTTATCGATTATTGATATCAGAGTTTAGAAGGGTGGCATATCGCATGGGTCCTCAACAACTATATACAGGGAAGTATCATCTTATTTTTACACGGTTGCTATGGAGAATTCGACTGATAAAGCTACTTGCTAAGGACTTTTGCCATGATCTCAACCCACTGCACACTGACCAGTTTTTGGCAAAACAGTCAACTTATTGCCCTAAACTTACATGATATCATAATCAGCCTAGGGTGAAGGATTTCGGTGATACTATAACAATATAAGTATAAACAAATCAATTCATTAGAATTAGTATTATAATGATAATATAATATCAACTGAATTAATCATAACTTACATGTAAATACAAAATGAATGAAGCTGACCATCATTGGTTTTACAAAATTACACTTTTTATTTCCTGTTCCGATTTCAATTGCTTCCTCATTAATATTCTATATTGTACTTCACATAATTCGAGATCTGACTAGGCAACAACAACGGAAAGTATGGCAAGCCATTTTACTATTTATTCTAACTTCAAGATATCTCATATAATATATGAGATATCTCATATATTATATAAGATATCTTGTATAGTCCAGTTTTTATAAGATATATTATAAACTTTATGAAATATCTTATATACTTTATAAGATATCTTATAAACTTCAGAAAATATCATATAAGGCCTATAAGATATCTCATATACGTAACATGTATAATATATGGGTCATTTTCAAAAAAAGTCCATTTTCCTGTCCACCTATGTTAAAAAAATATTCAGACATAATGGCATTATTTTTTTGTGTTTAACCAAAAGTTCGCAATTTTTTCAAATCGGCACATCTACAATGAGAACGATTTTCTCCTTGCAATCCAAAAAAAAATTGATTTTGAAGCTCAATATTGAGCAATTTGCGTGTGTCCGGACTGAGAGAACCATGTTTGCACATTATTTTTCAATGATTTTTTGTATGTTTTCAAGTCGGCAAAATTATTTTTTTGAATAGCCTATAATTGAATTTTAACAAGAAAGTAAAGTCTTGAAGATATTTGTATATATGCTCATAAAAAAGTAAATTATGCTGGCGTCCATGGAATGGATGTCTGTCCTGTTACCCGTGCAAAATTTGCAGAGCAATAATTGTTGCCTGCAAATACGAATATCTTCTATGATGAAATCAAAAGTACACAAGTTTTCCAAATTACAACCAAAACAATAGAACGTTACAAGAAACGGAAGCGAAGTTATAACCAGAAAAGTAAGTCAAACTGATAGCGTACCCTTTTAAAATGTCTATCATGTTGCCAACAAATTTATACATTACTACACCCATACGTTCTCAAAAGGGTCACTAACTGTTTGGAAACAAAGAACGCTAACTGAAAAAACCATACAGCGATGTAAGGGGTGCTGTTATTTCGAAATAAACTCAATAAACATATAATTTTGTCCATCCTGTTACTGTCTATCCTGTTACCTTGAATAAAGTAACAGGATAGACAGTTTAAGTATTAGAATAAACAACTATGTATATTTAGACCTGATGAAATACTTGAAAATGAAATGAAACATTTGATATTCCACATATCTTTAAGAAAAAACAAACAATTATGCAAGGGGAGTTGTTGTTTAGCAATAGAATCAATAAACATATAATTTTGTCTATCCTGTTACTGTCTGTCCTGTTACCCCAACTTGGTAACAGGATAGACAAATTTGTATATGTAAAACTTCGATGTCCGTTCCTGTTACCATAGAAAATAGCTTTTTACTAAAATTATATGTAATCAAACAACCAAGTGTTGGATTTATTCAAAAGTTCAATATAAGCCGAATATAAGGAAGTGCTTCAGTTGGTTTTGCGTTGATTGTAGCGATTTTTGCAGCATTTGAAAATCTATTTTTAGATAGTTTTTTCAGGACGCAATATTAAGTGATATTTTTATCCCTTTAATGCAAAGAAATTAAATATTCTGTTATTGTTTTCTGAAGCACCACTAAAGTATCTTTAAGAAACAAACAACATGTTTTTCACATTTTCCTTGTTGATAGTAAAAAAATTCTCACAAATGTGGTAACAGGATAGACAAAATTTTGCACCATCAGTCGAAAATGTGTTAATAATATTTTTATGTTATGTCATTAAGATTGCATATTTGAGTATTTTGTTCAAGAAGTATCATATTTTTTGCAAGTTTAATAAATAAGATGATTCAAGCAAATTGTTTTTTCTCAATTTTGCAATGCTAAAAATGCACTTTTTTTGAAAATGACCCATATAAGATATCTTATATAGTATATAAGATATCTCATAAAGTATATAAGATATCTTATAAATATTTTTATATAAGATATCTTATATACTTTATAAGATATCTTATAAATATTTTCATATAAGATATCTTATATACTTTATAAGATATCTCATATAGTTTATAAGATATCTCATATAGTTTATAAGATATCTCATATAGTTTATAAGATATCTCATATAATTTAGAAGATAATCTTATAAAGAAAATATATGAGATATCTTATAAACTATATGAGCTATCTTATAAAGTTTATTAGATATCTTGAAGTTAGAATAAATAGTAAAACGGTTTGCCATAAGAAAGGGACACACACACAAAGCCAATAAAAAGAGAATAATTTTTACACTAAGCATGATAAAACTAGAGGATCTCAAGAGCCTGTATCGGATTTAACCTGGATTTAGCTTTTCACCTTGAGCAGGACTAAAAATTTAAGTGTTGCAGTCATTTTGGCTGGTTTTTCTATAGGGTTCTATGTTAAACTAAGTTCGGCTGTGGCAGCCATCCTGGTTGACAGTCCAGGTCAATGGACATATTTCTAAATGAGAACCATCTAAGGACCATTACTGCTAAGTCTTGTTCCCACTGGCTGAGTGATTTCAGACGAGAAGATTTTTAAATGAATTTTCCCATAGGGTCCTATATGAAACTATGTTCGGCTGTGGCGACCATCTTGGTTGACAATCCAAGTGATCGGACATATTTCTGAAAGAGGACCATCTAAGGACCAATACTGCCAACTTTCGTTCCAATTGGCGCAGTAGTTTCAGACGAAAAGATGTTTGAGTGAATTTCCCATAGGGTCCTAGGCCATCTTGGTTCAGTCCACGAAATCGGACACATTTCTGAAAGAGGACCTCATAAGGACCATTGCTGCCAAGTCTGGTTCCAATTGGTCAAGTGGCTCCAGACAAGAAGATTTTTCAAGTCCGGGTCATCAGACATAATCCTAAAAGAGAACCTTCTAAGGACCAATACTGCCAAATTTAGTTACAATTGGCCTTGTAGTTTCATAAAAGAAGATTTTTGAAAATCATCCCCAATTTTTTCTAATTTTAGTAACGGCAGCCATGTCAGTTGGAAGTCGGAGATGTCGGATATGATTTTGGAAGGGGGCACCCCATGGACCATTCCACCAAAGTTTGATCCCAATTGGCCCAGTGGTTTCAGAGGAGAAGATCTTTAAAGGAAAGTTTATGCCCGACGCTGTCTTTAAGGGCAAAAACCCCTATAAGGGGTCAATCAATGATTTTGGTAATATTGAATTATTTGTAGATCTTACTTTGTTGAACATTTTTGCTGGGTACATTTTGTCTCTATCTATAATAATAATCAAGATAATAACCTGAAACTGCAAAATTTCCTGAAAATTAACAATTCAAGGGCAATAACCCAATAAATGGTTGACCGATTCGTTTGAAAATTTCATGGTATATGGTCTTGACTTGATGAACATTTTTACTTTTGTCAATCTTGCTCTAAATGCTTTAGTTTTTGAGATATAAGACAAAAACTGCAATTTACCCCTATGTTCTATTTTTAGACATGTCAGCCATGTTGGTTGGCAGGCGGGGTCATCAGACATATTTTTTAAACTAGATACCCTAATGATGCTTGTGGTCAAGTTTGGTTCCATTTGGCCCCCCAGTTTTAGAGAAGATTTTTATAAAAGTTAACGGACGACGACCCATGACAAGTGTTGAGAATAGCTCACTTGACCCTTTTGGTCAGGTGAGCTAAAAAAATATTGCAATTTCTAGTACATTGTATGTATTACATTTCACGTGTAATTTTATTATTTACATGTAATACTTTAAAGATTTTATCCTATTTTTTTTTAATCTCTATAAAATATATAAAATTTTGAGAGAGAAAATTGTGCCAATATCTATAAATTTGTAGGGTGTATACAGTATATAATAAAATATCACAGCTATAGTAAATGATACTGAATATCACTGACAAATATGAAAGAAATTTAATTTTTGTTTTTAAAATTTATGTTAGTTATAAGTAAATTATATTTAAAAATCATTATCAAATAACTCGTGTGAAATTCATAGATGAATTATTATAGATTTTGATGAATCCAAGAAAACATATTTCGGCAACATTTACAACTTCATACTTTTTGTATATCTGTATGAGTAAATGAGTTGTATTTTACACATTTTTGCAGATTAATTAAAAGTTGATAATTATTAAAAAAAAAAAATCTCTCCACAAAATCCATCGTAGTGATTTTTCTTCATATGTCTGTTCATTGAAGATTGATAACCATATATCCTTCCACACTTTGCACATATAATATTCTTATTTTCTGGTGCAACATGCTTTGAAAGCTGATGGCACATAAGATTCCTTTTCAATGTATAAGTTTTTTGACATGTATCACATGTGTATGTCTCTCCTTTTAATTTTCCACAATTTGATTTATGTTCAATTAGGTTTCTCTTCCAAATGTACGTCTTTCCACAAGTTTTACATTTTAAGCGCTGGTGATCGTGATGGCATCTTTTATGAGCATCCAGTGAAGATTTTGTCGTGAAGCCTCGTTCACAAATTGTACAATTAAAGTCTTTTATCCCAAAATGCTCATTTTTCTCATGCTGTTTTCTTGCGTTGGGGCTGCTGAATACTTTGTTGCAGTATCTACACGTAACTGATTCTGTTTCACCCTTGTGAGCAACTCTTATATGAGAACGTAGCTTATATCGTGAAGAATATGATTTGTGACATTCCTCACATTGATATCTTTTCCCCATTACAACAGTTCTAAAAAATAAGATAAAAAATTTCGTTTATAACAAAATATGTCTCTATCTTGTAATCATTAGCATTATCTAATTATAAGTTTTAACATTGGGCCCGGTTGTTAAGCTTGTCGTTAACTTAACAACTCATAAATATTTCTTAATGCTGCATTAAAATTTAATCATTGAATTAAATGTTGTTCAACTTCTTGTTAAATTTCATGACTAATTAAAATGATGTTAAAGTTAATCCACCTCTCAAGGGTGTATTAAAATTTAATCATTTGATTAAGTATAACAATATGGCTGCCATTGCTGCCTTCAACATGCCTAGAATAAGGCGAGAAAGACATTACAGAGGAATAGACAGTTTCCATTGGACTTCACTGATGAAGAGCTCAGACAGAGGTTTAAATTTCACTGTGCATCCCGGTACAACGGATATTGCTGATTGTGTACCGGAAATTGGGATAGCCGAAGCGATAAACAAACTGACAACAAGGTACGTTTTTCATTTTTTCTATTTATTTTGAAATGTATTATCACTTACAGCTTCATCAACATTTTACTAAGTATTCATAGATCGTCCGCAGCTATGTAAAACGTGAATATTAATAATGTATTCTGTATTAAACATGAAATTTCAAACAGGTTGTCAACAATAGGGTGAAAAATCTCGCACAAAAGCCATGTAAAATGTTAAACTATATATTTTACTTTATTCAAATCAGTGGCGTAATGTTCTGATAGTTAAGGGAGACATGAAAATTTTAGTCAGTAGTTTTCAATAGTCTTTTTAGTTGCAAATTTTAGCGAAAATGTGTACAACTTGTGTAACGTTGATTGTGATTGTATTGTGTTATGTGTACCGTATAATGATAGGAAAGTGTACGGTGTTTTGAAAATATACAGAAAAAATTGTTTGCCTATGCATATGAAAAAACAATTAGTTGAATTTTACAGTATATCTCAACAGTGATAGTCACGATCTCGAGGACCGTCTAAGTTTATCTAGGTTTAGCACATGTACAGCGACGACAGTGAATTTTTTTTCAAAACAATTATGACACAGCCCATCCTTAGTTCTAACGTTTTTTACAATATGAACTTTTGAATTAGATCATTCAATTACCCGCTGATCTTAAGAAAAGAATGACCTCTTAATTTTTATTAATTTCTGTGACCCATAGATTCGTTATAAAGTCTAAATCTAGAAGTTTATGACATACCCTCAAAATATTTGGTATGTAAATGCACTACTAGCTGTCATTTGTCATTTGATACTGACTTCAGTTTCATTTTTTAGTGATTTTGTCAAAGCTTTTTTTATCAAGTCCATATCTCAGAAAGTATAAGACCTAGACCATCAATACTTGTTTGACAGTTCCACTATGATGTAAAGTATGTAAACTCTATGACGAGATAGCATTAAACCCTTCAGATTTTTCCTTTAGGAGAGCGACAGTTTCCGACCTGCAGCTATGAAAGCCTTAGATAGTTTTACAGTTTAAACGAGCACATCTGACCCATGTATCTAAATTATGTCCTCTCTATTTTTCAGATCTAACAAGCGGTCACCTTGTTGGTAATCATACTGTATGGGTTTTTGTAGTGTGTTGTATACACCAGAGTGTCAGGTTAGATAAAGGGGAGGTTTGGGTACCCATTAAACCGGTTTAACACCACCATTACTCAGTGTCTGTACCAAGTCAGACAATCCGGAGTCTCTGTTGTGTTCATGTTTGTATTTGTACTCCTTTATTTTATTTTTAGTACAGGGTTTTGTCAGTTGGGTTGATAATATTGATTGGTATGTTATTGTTGAACTTTCGTGTTATCCATTTTGTTGTTTATTGCCAGTATCATATGACCTTTGACCTTCACATTTGCATATTTAAGTGACTTCATGAAATTTGGTACTAGTTTTCGTGATTATGTCCATATCCCATAAAGTATCAGAATAAGACCTCCAATAGTTTGTATGTAGATGGGCCATTTAGAGAGCTTGTCGTTCAGCGGTAGTTCTGTTCCTTGTTGAAGACTAAACGAAGCCCTGTTTTTGTCACTTTTCACATCCGTTGGTTTGCTGGTTTTTGTCTCGTGGGCATTTATCCCACTTTTTTTCATTCTCGACCGTAGTATATTCAAATATCAAATAGATAGAGATACTCTGGTTGTATTTACAAAGATTCATATACATAAAATGGACTTAATTTGTATAGAATTGAGAGCAGTTTACACACAAAGGTATGTTTATGAATCTTAACGAATACAACCCCAACTTTGGTTTGTTTGTTTAGTTGGGGTTTAACGCCGTTTTCAGCACATTTTGGCCATTTCGCACGGCCAGTTTTTATTGGTGGAGGAAGCCAGAGTACCTGGAGAGAACCACTGACCTTTGGTAGGAAAATTGGCAATCCTTGTCAATTAAGATCGGAGTCAAACACACCCCGCCACAGGTGAGATTCGAACTCACAACCCCAGCGTTGACAGGCTAGTGATCAGTAGTGATCATGACGAACTACCTAGACCACCGAGGCTCCATCCCCCCCCCAAACTTTGGAGTTCTCCCAGTATTCGTGAATTTAAAATACTGGATGTGCTAGTATTCGTTTGGTCACTCAACTGAAAGCTGAGTATTTAGAGCAAAATTAGGATAAATTACACAATTTCTCAATGGCCAAGGTGAATCTCTTCCTGCATGTTAATTTGTTAACTTTAGAAACATATTATCAGAAAATTGCTCCATCAGAAATTTTAAAAATTCCTACACATTTGTAAAAGTAATTTTAAGTACTATGTATATTATATTTGAAAACTCTGTTATTTCAAATTCCACAAAAAGTGACCATAATATCTTTGCTTATATTGCAGATATCTTTATGATACAACTTTTTCCTAAACTTTTAGCTCAACGTCTAACTTTCACCTAAAAATTTATTAACTTGTAAAAACATATTTATTAAAGTTGATCATTTATTTGAAGTTTAAATAAAATGAAGTCAAGGTCCGATGACACCTGCCAGTTGGACATGTACACCTTACAATCCTTCCATACACCAAATATACTAGACCTATTGCATACAGTATATTAAAAAAAACAGGCCAAAACACAAAAACTTAACTATAACCACTGAACCATGAAAATGAGGTCAAAGTGGCAGGTGTCATTTGACCTTGACCTCATTTTCATGGTTCAGTGGTTATAGTTAAGGTTTTGTGTTTTGGCCTGTTTTTCGAATACTGTATGCAATAGGTCTACTATATTTTGTGTATGGAAGGATTGTAAGGTGTACATGTCCAACTGGCAGGTGTCACATGACCTGGACATGTACACCTTACAATCCTTCCATATACCAAATATACTAGACCTATTGCTTATAGTATTTGAGATATGGACTTGACCACCAAAACTTAACCTTGCTCACTGATCTGTGAATTGGGGTCCAGGTCAATTGAAAACTGTCTGATGGGGGTGAGCACCTTGCAAGGTACGCACATACCAAATATAGTTATCCTATTACTAATAATAAGAGAGAAATTAACATTTCAAAAAATCTTAACTTTTTTTTCAAGTAGTCACTGAACCTTGAAAATTAGGTCAAGGACAATGTACATATGACAGACGGAAACTTCGTAACATAAGGCATCTATATACAAAGTATAAAGCATCCAGGTCTTCCACCTTCTAAAATATAAAGCTTTTAAGAAGTGAGTTAACGCCGCCGCCGGATCACTATCCCTATGTCAAGCTTTCTGCGACTAAAGTCGCAGGCTCAACAAAAATAATTAGCCCAAAAAATAATTTGAATGTAATTGAGCATGCATAATACCGTATTTCCACTTTTAAAACTTGTCAAATTAAAAAGTTTGTCGTAACTTATTTTGAGACTATAAAACAATATAAATCTTCAACTGAAATATAATTTTTAATCCACTTAATTTCATGTGATACTTTCTCTTTATTACAGCTCGTATGGTCTATGCATTGGGGATTCGCTGGTCCATATAGGGATTTTGAAAATTCATCTAAAGCATGATATCGGCTTTCCATATTTTAGGCCTTAGGAAAGATACCAAAAGATTGATGAAGGATTAACTTTAGAATTTAGTGGTGGGGGTCAAAGGCCAGCAAGCTTTATTGTCCTACATCGATTTTCAAAATTAATGTACAACAAAATGGATAACAGGAAAGGTAAAAATGACATACCACTTAGTCAACCCACCCAACATACAAAACCTTTGACAAGTAATAATTAGGAAACATTTATTTTCATTTCATATACAGCCAGAACTATTTCTCCGATACTGGTAATTTATCCTATTATTTTCAAGTATCTTCTCAATCTGGTATCTGTAATACTGGTAATGCCAGTATTTTCCAGTATCTTCCAGTATCTGTAATACTGGAAATACCAGTATTTTCCAGTATCTTTCGGTATATGTAATACTAGTAAAGTCATTTCGGGTAATTCTCCGCATTAACATGAAAATGATTTGAATGCGCCAAATTACCCGACAACATAGTACTGCCAGTATTTTCCATATCTTCCGGTATCTGTAATACTGGTATTACCAGTATTGTCCAGTATCTTCCGGTGTCTGTAATACTGGTTATACCAGTATCTTCCAGTATCTGTAATTCTGGTAATACTAGTATCGTGGATAAATACTAGTATCTTCCAGAATTGTTAAGTATCTATTATCCCAGAAATACTGGAACTCTGGTATTTTCCAGTATCTTCCAGAATTGAAGATACTGGAAAATACTGGAAAATACTGGAAACAATACTGGTACCAGAATACGTTCCAGTATTGTTAACAATACGATACTGGTAGTACTAGTATCGCGGTTATAGTGTATACGGATAAAGTGAAGAATATGATCTAAATTCTGGTATAAAATTTATGTTCCAGAATTGCTACCAGAATCTTCCAGAATAACAGATTGTGGAAGATTCTGGTAGATACTGGAATACCAGAATTGTAATGAAATTTTAAAATCTTCCAGTATTTTCCAGAATTGCAGATTCTGGAAGATTCTGGAAAATTCTGGAATACCAGAATTGTTTCTGTACTTACAAATAAAATTTGCATTACAATTCTAGAACAAATTCTAGTGTACCAGAATTACAGATACTTGAAGATTCTAGACAATTCTGGTATTCCAGAATTACAGATACTGGAAGATTCTGGACAATTCTGGAATACCAGAATTACAGATACTGGAAGATTCTGGACAATTCTGACTGCATAAATATACATGTATGCTACAACGGTCCTTTTAAGGGCCATACAAATTTATAAAAAGAATTTAAACTGTTGTTGATAAAATAACCAAAAAAAATAATTTAGCCTATAAGACCTTAATTTTTATAATCTTACTCGTATGGTATATGCTCTTATTGTTGATATATCAAAATTACCCAAAAAGACTACAGATTAAGCTTGATTAAGTATACACTGCAAAACACTATTTATATAGAAATTTCTTGTCAGTTCCCTCTATGTGTGTTCCAGATGCTGCCAATTATTTGGATGTTTGGTAGGAGTTGTATCCCATACATGTATGAGCAGATTACAAATTGAATATGGTTATTTATAAGTAGGAAAATTCTTAACCATTTCAATTCTCAGTGACCTACTGGTATAATATCTTAGCAGAGGAAAATAAGCTACTTTAAGCATTCATGAAATTTATGAAAAAATAAGTCTCCAATAAATTGGTTGGTAAAGACCTTTTTCAAACCAACTCTAAGATTTCCCCTTTACATACATGTTGATATGTACCTGCTAAACTAAGAGATAGGCTACAAAACCAGCAATTCCAAAATATGGAATAATTCCAGTCAGTTTTTTCCCAGCTGTTGCATATGATCAAGATAGGAATAGGAAGAAATTTTGTAGTCTATCATTGGTTGATTGCAAAAAACCATTTATTAGTCAATGACTTGAATTAAAAATGACCATAAAATAAGCAAAACTGCACACAAAAATAACTATACAGAACTGTGAGCACAGCTCACTAAATAACCGTCTCCTGCAACTATATCCTTTGCAAGCCCGTTGCGTAATTATGTGCGCTGAAAAACTAGTCTCCTGAAAGCCACCATCATATGTCATAGAAAAACCATAACGTATTTTGCGACTCAATCTCCAAAAGCCATAGGTACTAATGCGTAAATTTTCTTCACTTCTTTAAAAATTTATATAAATTCTATGTAAAATTAAATTTTAAGATGCACATTATTACTCTATAGTTCTTTCATAAAAATGAATGATCACATTAAAATGATATGGCTTTAGAAATTTTAGTTTGATATTGTATACACATTAGTCTACTGTGGCAGTGCATCGAAGATTTAATTTTTCACATGATGCTGTTAGGTTTTTAAATGCGTTGCACACACACACTTGTACGCTCTGGTCCAAGTGGGTTGAGTTTACATATTACCACATTTCTACGCTATGGATGTTGTGAATTGAAGCACAATAGCAAAAGTTAAACATATATGAACACAACTGTATGCAGTGGTTTTTTTATCAAATGGATGAATGACAGCTAGTGCGTAAGAATATGTATAAAAAATTCATTTAGCTAAGAAGATTCATGGTGTACTTATGTGAAATTTGATTTACTTAATAATTAATTGCTAACTTTTAATTAATTAGCATTTTTTTCAAAATAGAATATTTATAAGACGATTTTTCATTTTTGAGATGAATTTTTACCAAAGATGAAGAGGTTTTACGATGTGATATGAAAATATTGTAAAATTAATTAGTAGCATAACCCTAAAAGTTTATAAAAATTAATTTTGTGTTAATTTCAATCATCAATTAAAGAACCTTTGTGAGCACGCTCACATACCCCACGTCTTCATATTGTCACTGGAGAAACAAAATCTCACTTCACAAGTAAAATGAACACAATCAAATTCTTACCTTCACATATTTATCCTAATTTGAATGGCAGCATATTGGGAAATTTAAATTCCAAGCGAGAGTAGTCAACAGTAATAGTATAGTGAGGCAAATAAGTTCAAAGGGGTGTAACTCCTAGAAAAAAAATTGAATCGTAATTTCCTGTCGATATGCACATCTACTTAGTATGTCCTTATTATCTGAAAAGGTTTCATGAAATTCTTTTGTGTGGTTTGAGAGAAGTTGCGATGACAAACTGTTGCAGTAGTACATTAAAGTAAATAAGTTCAAAGGGGCGTAACTCCTAGAAAAAAAATTGAATCGCAATTTCCTGTCGATATGCACATCTACGTAGTATGTCCTTATTATCTGAAAAGGTTTCATGAAATTCTGTTGTGTGGTTTGAGAGGAGTGCGATGACAAACTGTTGCAGTAGTACATTAAAGTAAATAAGTTCAAAGGGGCATAACTCCTAGAAAAAAAATTGAATCGAAATTTCCTGTCGATATGCACATCTACGTAGTATGTCCTTATTATCTGAAAAGGTTTCATGAAATTCTGTTGTGTGGTTTGAGAGTAGTTGCGATGAAAAACTGTTGCAGAAGTACATTAAAGTAAATAAGTTCAAAGGGGTGTAACTCCTAGAAAAAAAATTGAATCATAATTTCCTGTCGATATGCACATCTACATAGTATGTCCTTATTATCTAAAAAGGTTTCATGAAATTCTGTTGTGTGGTTTGAGAGTAGTTGCGATGACAAACTGTTGCAGTAGTACATTATAGTAAATAAGTTCAAAGGGGTGTAACTCCTAGAAAAAAAATTGAATCGCAATTTCCTGTCGATATGCACATCTACATAGTATGTCCTTATTATCTGAAAAGGTTTCATGAAATTCTATTGTGTGGTTTGAGAGGAGTTGCGATGACAAACTGTTGCAGTAGTACATTAAAGTATATAAGTTCAAAGGGGTGTAACTCCTAGAAAAATAAATCGAACAGCGTTCCGAAGTCCCCCGCCCCTAGAGCATCAGAAACCCTTGGACAAGTGAAACATAACAAAATTTTCTCAAAGAGAGAGAATAGAAGGACAAACAATTTGTGGTTATTGCTAAAGTTTTTTACAAGTTAATGAGTGGTATGAAGACATTTATACAATATGGGTATAGTGTTGAAATCTTATTTTACCATGTGTATTGAGAATTTATACAAATGTACGTTTACTCCTTTTCAATAAACAGAAATGCTTTGATCAAAAGTATTCCGCCTAACAAACTCTTAAAGACAGTATTTTTCAATTTTATAAGTTTCGATAGGAGTTTATGTATAAAACCTCCCTTTAGGTCCAAGTGTATAAATATTATTCCAATGCAAGGAGAATATAAATTTTCTAGAACACTTAGATGAACATTTTGTCAATTTTCAAAGTTATTAAGGGGCATAACTCCTACAAAAATATTTCGACATGACTCATCTTCGAACTCCCTTGAGGTATCATTGAGTTAAAGCTACTGTATAAATATTATCCAAATCGGTCAAGAAATAAATTTGCTAGAGCGCTTACATGAAAATTTTGTCAATTTTCTAAGTTATTAAGGGGCATAACTCCTACAAAAATATTTCGACATGACTCATCTTCGAACTCCCTTGAGGTATCATTGAGTTAAAGCTACTGTATAAATATTATCCAAATCAGTCAAGAAATAAATTTGCTAGAGCGCTTACATGAAAATTTTGTCAATTTTCTAAGTTACTAAGGGGCATAACTCCTACAAAAATATTTTGACATGACTCATCTTCGAACTCCCTTGAGGTATTTCTGAGTTAAAGCTACTGTATAAATAATATCCAAATCGGTCAAGAAATAAATTTGCTAGAGCGCTTACAAGGTGGACGGACGGAAGCACGGACGGACGGACGGAAGGACGGATGGACAGACGCCCGGCATTACCATATCCCCCGCATCGCGTTGCGGCGGGGGACAAAAATTGAATCGTAATTTCCTGTCGATATGCACATCTACGTAGTATGCCCTTATTATCTGAAAAGGTTTCATGAAATTCTGTTGTGTGGTTTGAGAGGAGTTGCGATGACAAACTGTTGCAGTAGTACATTAAAGTAAATAAGTTCAAAGGGGTGTAACTCCTAGAAAAAAAATTGAATCGCAATTTCCTGTCGATATGCACAACTACATAGTATGTCCTTATTATCTAAAAAGGTTTTGTGAAATTCTGTTGTGTGGTTTGAGAGGAGTTGCGATGACAAGAAACAGGACTGACGGACTGACGGACGGACAGACGGGTCAAAAACATTATACCCTCCGCAACTCGTTGCGTGGGGTATAATTAAAGTTTTATTAGTTTTAATTATCATATTTTATTTTATTTTATTTGAAGAGTGTTTGACAAATTCCAAGACTTTCTACGTCTTATCTACCCCAGTAAGCTTGAAATTAAGGATACTACAGATACACCAAAGTCCGCTTCATATTTGGATTTGTTTCTTGAAATAGACTATGAGGGACGTTTGAAGACAAAAATTTATGACAAACGTGATGACTTCAACTTTCCTATTGTTAATTTTCCCTTCTTAAGTAGCAATATACCAGCATCGCCTGCATATGGCGTCTACGTTTCTCAGCTTATCCGATTTTCAAGGGCATGCGTGAGTTACCCTGACTTTCGACAGAGAGGATTGCTGCTGTCACAAAAGCTTCTTAACCAGGGTTTTATCAGGGATAAGTTGATGTCATCACTTAAGAAATTCTACGGTCGTCATCATGAATTGATTGACCATTACAGTGTTCCAATATCTAAGATGATGTTGGACCTGTTTCCACTGTCGTAACCTTTCATGTGCCTCCACAGATTTGTGACTTCCACCAGATTGACTTTGTTGAACTTCACGACGGGTGCCGTATACGGAGCAGGAACTGCTTACCCTTCCGGAGCACCTGGGTTCACTCCTGGTTTTTATAGGAGTTCATGCTGTTCATTGTTTTTAGTTTTCAGTGTTTATTTGTTGTGCTTGTGGTTGTACGTTTGTCTTCCCGGGTTTGTCTGTCCAATGGATTACGTTTTTTGATTGCTCCTTAGGTATATTTGTCCCTTTTACATTTATAACATTTAAAACATCACACATCACCTTGTTACGAAGAAAGTTTCTAAATTACTTGATGAAATCTTCATAAAAAACTTAAAAATTAAAAGTTCCGTGGCCTTTCTACGACAAATGATACACAAATTTTGGATGCTGTTTTTTGCATGCACATAACTACGCTATGGTTTTTCTATGATGTATACTAGTGGCTGTGCAAAGGATATACAAGTTGAATTATCTCCCCTTCCAAATTTTGGAGACAAACCATCAATCTCTGAAACAGAGGTGTATAGCTCTTCCTACGTCAGATTATATTCCTTCATGCACATTTGCAGGTAGGGTACTACAAACTGTGTACAGTTTCACAAAAATCCAATAAGCCACTTAGGAGTTACTTACAAGGCACATGGACAGACAGGGTAATTCCTGACCTATTAAGGCTATTTTATAATATAGCAAATAAATCATGTAAAATAATAAAACCCAGAAAGAAAAGGTTTAAAAGAGTAAAACAGAAATGGTCTGACTTATCAATATATGACCAAAAGAAATCTTTAAATTTCACTTGTAGTCAAATTAGAAAAAATCCTTATGACAAGGCTTTGAGACAAAAATATTTTAATCAACTTAAAACTTTTAGAAAAATTGTTAAACAGAAGAAAAAGATATACATGCAGTCAATATATGATAAACTATCAGATTCTATTCAGAATGATCCTAGTGAATTTTGGAAGTTACTAAAAGAAAATGACCAGAAAGGAGATGAAAACCAAAATGTGGTTAAAGAATTGGTAAATGATTTTGAGAAAATAGTCCAACATATTCAGGGTCAAGGAGAATGCAAAAATATAAATTACAGTTTTCAAAATAAAGTTAAAATCGAATTGAACAATATAGAAAGAATAATCTGTGAAAATTCAGAAACAGACAATCCCATAAATATAAGTGAAATTAAATTGGCAATCAAAAAATTGAAAAAGGGGAAAGCAAATGGACCAGACGGTATAATAAATGAAATATTTAAATATAGCAGTGTTGTTACTGTTAAAAGTCTTGCAAAACTATTTAATTTAGTACTAAAAACGGGTCACTTTCCATTTCATTGGAATAAATCTTATTTGATTTTATTATATAAAAGTGGTAATAGATGGATGGATGATTATTGTTTAACGTCCAGTGGCAACCAGGTGCATATCAGGACGAGAACATGTTGATATGATAATGAATATGATCCCTGCTTTGTACTAGACCGACACGCTCAATCGGATTTTTAATGTGCTAGCTCACGAGGTAATTGTCCGCAGGAAGACATATCACCTCACACGGACACATTATACTGACTCCGAGCCGACCAGTCTTTGCTCTTACTCTTAGATGCCGCGTACTTGGCGGAGAAGCAGCAAATACCAATTTTAATGTCTTTGGTTTGACCCGGCCGGGGTTCGAACCCGCGACCTTCCGCACTCGGGGCGAGCACACTACCACAAGACCACCGAGGCGGTTTAGTGGTAATAGAATGGATCCTTCTAATTACAGGGGAATTTCATTGATAAATTGTATAGCTAAACTTTTTAGTGCTATCTTAAATCATAGACTAAAAACTTGGATGAAAGATAGATATTCTAATTCTCAATTTGGTTTCTGCGAAAACCATCGAACCACAGACAGTCTTTTTGTTCTAAAATCTCTTATTAACAAATATATACATAAGAATAAGAAGAAATTATATTTATGCTTTGTTGACTTCAAAAAAGCATTTGATTCGGTATGGAGAGATGGATTATTGTACAAATAAGCTATTCTAGGAATGGGAAAGCATTTATATTACACAATAAAAAATATGTTATCAAAGACAAACATTGCTCTTAAGTTAGAAGGATGTCATTCAGAATATTTTGAAATAAACAGGGGAGTAAAACAAGGGGATTCACTTGGCCCTACTCTTTTCAACATGTTTATAAATGATTTAAGTTCAAACTTTGACAGGGATGATTGTCAACCCTCAATTCTTCTAAACTCAAAAGTTGGTTCTCAGTCATTTGCAGATTATCTGCTTATCATTTCAGAAAGTAAGGAAGGTTTTCAAACAAGTGTAAATAATTTAAGTGAATATTGTGGAAAGTGGCAGCTAACTTTAAACGTTGAAAAGACGAAAACTATGATAGTTCAAAATAATTGTATAAATTCTGATTCATTCATCAGTTGTAATGATGAGAGAATCCAAAATACTTTCGAGTATAAATTTTTAGGATGCTTATTAAAAAGCAATGATAATCTAAAGTCTAGTCTAAATGATCTAGCAAAAAAAGGCAGAAAAAGCCATGTCTATGGGGAATTTCCCAGTTAAAGTAATGAATACCTTATTTGATAAATTAATTAGACCAATTTTAACTTATAGTTCTGAGATTTCTTTTATGTACTACTATTTGCCCTTTTATAGGGCAAAAAAGAGAGCAGCCCAGACAAATAATAGAGTAGATTATATTTCCTTTGTGGATAAAACTTCTTTAGAAAAAGTACACTTAAATTTTTGTAAGTCTCTATTAAGGACAAAGAAATCTTCTTCAGATATTGGTGTGAGAACAGAATTAGGAAAATATCCTATTGAAAACTTCATACATAGTCAATCACTTCTATATCTAGCAAGACTTCACACAAATGATATAAATCCATTGCTCAAAGAATCTTTTGAACTTACTAAAGCACTTGACAATCAAGGCACTTACAGCTGGTACACCTTCGTTAAAGATATTGTTTCAGAAGTAGAAAATGGAGACAATATTTCTAGTTCCAAGTCATTAAAAGATGTAAAACTTTTGAAATCTTCTATAAACAAGAGGCTCTCAAGAGCCTGAATCGCTCACCTGGCAAACAATGCACTATAAACTAAATTAATATATTAATGTTTGTTGTAAATTAAACTGAGTATTAAAGGTCACGTAAAATGCTGAAAATACCTTTAAAAGCCTTTCAAGAACCTCTGGAAAGAAATGGGCATGAGTTCTCCCTATGCTTGATTAAGATACAGTCATGGTCAATCTGATGATTCACAATACAAAATACAAGCTTTAATTCATCTTCAAATACAAGTATAAATCTTTTGGTCTATATGTTGTCTTCGTTTTTAAAATGTTTGAAAGAAGTTATGTAAAAATTGTGGGTTAAGGCTTTTTATTGTACTTGAAAAGGAAATATTGCAGGAACAATCATGCTAAAGTTTCATCCAAATCCCCCCAGTAGTTTCAGAGGAGAAGATGTTTGAAAATTTGTTAACAACGATGATGACAGACACGAAGTGATGGCATATTAAAAGCTCACATATTATGAAGTTTAATCATTGTTATACAACATTCTCATCATCACCATTCACTAAGGATACCATGTTTACTTTAAAAACCAAATATTGTTGAAATCCGAGCAAGTGTAAACAAGAGGCTCTCAAGAGCCTGAATCGCTCACCTGGCAAACAATGACTATAAACTAAATTAATATATTAATGTTTTTTTGTAAATTAAACTGAGTATTTAAGGTCACATAAAATGCTGAAAATACCTTTAAAAGCCTTTCAAGAACCTCTGGAAAGAAATGGGCATGAGTTCTCCCTATGCTTGATTAAGATACAGTCATGGTCAATCTGATGATTCACAATACAAAATACAAGCTTTAATTCATCTTCAAATACAAGTATAAATCTTTTGGTCTATATGTTGTCTTCGTTTTTAAAATGTTTGAAAGAAGTTATGTAAAAATTGTGGGTTAAGGCTTTTTATTGTACTTGAAAAGGAAATATTGCAGGAACAATCATGCTAAGTTTCATCCAAATCCCCCTAGTAGTTTCAGAGGAGAAGATGTTTGAAAATTTGTTAACAACGATGATGACAGACACCAAGTGATGGCAATTAAAAGCTCACATATTATGAAGTTTAATCATTGTTATACAACATTCTCATCATCACCATTCACTAAGGATACCATGTTTACTTTAAAAACCAAATATTGTTGAAATCCGAGCAAGTGTAAAAAATGGCGGGAAATGGCAGCCATTTTAAAAATGGCCGTCCAAAACAAACTTTCATCATCACCATTCAACTCGGGATACCATGTTTGCCATCAAAGTAGCTTTCATCTTCATTTTATTTCTATAATTCAGGAAAAAATAGCAAAAAACAGCATTTTGACTCCTATGTTCAATTTTTAGTAAGGGCGGACATGTTTTTCGACCAATCCAAAATCCAAGCATTAACTTTTTGCAGGATACCCTAAGGAACAATCTTACCAAGTTTCATTTGATTTTGAATAGTAGTTTCAGAGAAGAAGATTTTTGAAATAATAACATAAAAAAAAGCCAAAAATGTCAAAAAGGGCAATAACTCTAACATCACTTGACAGATTTTCACGAAAATCAGCACACAGGTAGCTCTCATCATGCTGAACACTTTCAACCTGCCAGAATTTGCCGTAACCTGACGATTTTTGAGATATTTGCGAAAAACTGTTGTTTGACCCCTATGTTCTATTTTTAGTAACAGTGGCCATGTTTTTCGACGGATCAAAAATCGAAGCATAAACTTTGTGCAGGATACCCTAAGGAACAATCATGCTAAGTTTTGTCCAAATCCATTCAGCAGTTTCAGAGGAGAACATTTTTGAAATAATAACATAAAAACAAATTTACACGCAATCAAAAGCTTTTTTAGCTCACCAGACCCGAAGGGTCATGTGAGCTATTGCCATCACTTGGCGTCCGTCGTCCGTTCGTCGTCCGTCCATAAACTTTTTCAAACGTTAACTCCTCTGACACCATGAGACCAATTGCAACCAAACTTCGTACAGTTGTTTATTGGTATATGTGCTACAAAACTATCGTTTGGATTTTTGATTCGTAAAAAAACATGGCCGCCATGGCTAAAAATAGAACATAGGGGTAAATTGCAGTTTTTTGCAAATAACTCAAAAACCATAACAGATATCAAAATTCTGGCATATGGTAAAAGTGTTCAGCACCTCAAGATCTACCTGCCCTGAAATTTTGAAGAAGATCCAACGACCCATGTAGGAGTTATTGCCCTTTTTCTGCATTTTTTCCAAATTTTGCACTTATTAAGCTCAATATCTTGGATACTATAAAGGAAATTTGACAAATTTAAATTTCATATTGTTAGGCACACAAAGATCTACAAAATTTGTAACAGGATCGAAGTTGTAGGTTCGTTCCTTTTAGGAGTTATTCCCCTTAGATCGTCAAAATTGACCATTTTTGCAGTCTTTATTCATTGTAATAAAATCGTTAACTCCTCTTACACCATAAGTTTAATTGCAACCAAACTTAGTGTAGTTGTTCCTTGGCATGAGTGCTACTAAACTATCGTTTGGATTTTTGATTTGTAAAAAAACATGGCTGCCATGGCTAAAAATAGAACATAGGGGTAAATTGCAGTTTTTTGCAAATAACTCAAAAATGGTGACAGATATCAAAATTCTGATGGGAAGCTAAAGTGTTCAACACCTCAAGATCTACCTGCTTTGAAATTTTGAAGAAGATGTAACCACCCATGTAGGAGTTATTGCCCTTTTTCTTGATTTTTTTTTGAAATTTGTACTTATTAAGTTGTTTGATCATTCCTTTTAGGAGTTATTCCCCTTAGAACATCAAAATTGACCATTTTCACAACATTTCCCTTAGTTTGCAAAATGTTTAAATGAGCCCTTTAGGAGTTAAAGTTTTGTCCCTTAAATGTCAAAATAACTGTTGATGCCTTATAGATGGCAAACTGTAGAAAATGAAAAAAAGCTTTTGATTGGGTGTAAATTTGTTTTTAAATGGCTATTTATTAAAATATAAATTCAATGTTACCTCAATATACAATAGTACTTAAAAATAACTTTCATTAGATGTATATATTTATATATTTTTTGTGAAATTAGTTTTGAAACTGGCTGTGGTCAGCACTCATTGTTTGACATTTTTGGCTTTTTTTTATGTTATTATTTCAAAAATCTTCTTCTCTGAAATTACTATTGAAAATCAAATGTCATGAAAATTGGTAAGATTGTTCCTTAGGGTATCCTGCAAAAAGTTAATGCTTGGATTTTTGATTGGTCGAAAAACATGTCCGCTCTTACTAAAAATAGAACATAGGGGTCAAAATGCTGTTTTTTGCTATTTTTTTATGAATTATAGAAAGAATATGAAGATGAAAGCTACTTTCAAGGTAAACATGGTATCCCGAGTTGAATGGTGATGATGAAAGTTTGTTTTTAAAATGGCTGCCATTTTCCCGCCATTTTTTTACACTTGCTCGGATTTCAACAATATTTGGTTTTTAAAGTAAACATGGTATCCTTAGTGAATGGTGATGATGAGATTTAGTTTATAGTGCATTGTTTACCTGGTGAGCGATTCAGGCTCGAGAGCCTCTTGTTTCATTTTCTACAGTTTGCCATCTATAAGGCATCAACAGTTATTTTGACATTTAAGGGACAAAACTTTAACTCCTAAAGGGCTCATTTAAACATTTTGCAAACTAAGGGAAATGCTGTGAAAATGGTCAATTTTGATATTCTAAGGGGAATAACTCCTAAAAGGAATGATCATACAACTTAATAAGTACAAATTTCAAAAAAAAATCAAGAAAAAGGGCAATAACTCCTACATGGGTGGTTACATCTTCTTCAAAATTTCAAAGCAGGTAGATCTTGAGGTGTTGAACACTTTAGCTTCCCATCAGAATTTTGATATCTGTCACCATTTTTGAGTTATTTGCTAAAAACTGCAATTTACCCCTATGTTCTATTTTTAGCCATGGCAGCCATGTTTTTTTACAAATCAAAAATCCAAACGATAGTTTAGTAGCACTCATGCCAAGGAACAACTACACTAAGTTTGGTTGCAATTAAACTTATGGTGTAAGAGGAGTTAACGATTTTATTACAATGAATAAAGACTGCAAAAATGGTCAATTTTGACATCTAAGGGGAATAACTCCTAAAAGGAACGAACCTACAACTTCGATCCTGTTACAAATTTTGTAGATCTTTGTGTGCCTAACAATATGAAATTTAAATTTTTCAAATTTCCTTTATAGTATCCAAGATATTGAGCTTAATAAGTGCAAAATTTGGAAAAAATGCAGAAAAAGGGCAATAACTCCTACATGGGTCGTTGGATCTTCTTCAAAATTTCAGGGCAGGTAGATCTTGAGGTGCTGAACACTTTTACCATATGCCAGAATTTTGATATCTGTTATGGTTTTTGAGTTATTTGCAAAAAACTATGTTCTATTTTTAGCCATGGTGGCCATGTTTTTTTACGAATCAAAAATCCAAACGATAGTTTTGTAGCACATATACCAATAAACAACTGTACGAAGTTTGGTTGCAATTGGTCTTATGGTGTCAGAGGAGTTAACGTTTGAAAAAGTTTACGGACGGGCGACGGACGGACGGACGACGGACGCCAAGTGATGGCAATAGCTCACATGACCCTTCGGGTCTGGTGAGCTAAAAAGGTGATTTTTAGCATAGGTGGATCCAGAGGTGGGTGGTCTGAGGGATACATGTATCTCACCTTTCTTCAAATGTTAAAAAAACCCCAAGTACCAGTATTACAATATGAATTTCTGATCACAGATATAATCACAATACAAATTTTGTACACCTAATCATACACCATATTCATAACTCAACATCATTGATCACAAATTATTACTTCATATCCAAGAATCTTATACAGCTTACATGATAAACAAATTAAAGAAAATATCAATATTTGTTTTAAATTTAAATGTAAAAATAACCATTTGGCTTTAAGAAAATCACAATGCATGTTCACAGAAATGTAGTTGTCTGTAAAATCATTAATTTTTTGGGGGTGGGGGTGCAAAAAATTATGAGGATTTTAATTGCAGTTAAATTCTTAACAGAGTGTTTAATGAGCATTAAACCCTTTAAGGAAGTGTTATTTCAGATTTTTTTGTTTAGTAGAGCTACAGTATTCGACCTGCAGCTATGAGAGCCTTAGCTAGTTTTACAGTCAAAACGAACACATTCTGACCTTGCTATCTAAATTATGTACCGTCCACTCTATTGTTAAGTTCTAGCAAGCTATCACCTTGTTTGTAATCATACTGTATAATTTTTTATAGTGTGTTGTATACACCAGAGTGTCAGAATATATAAGGAGGAGGTTTACCCTTTGAGTACCCATAAAACCAGTTTAGCCCCACAACCATTCAGTGTCTGTATCAAGTCAGACAACATGACTCTCTGTTGAAAGTATGATAAAAACTTAATAAATGTAATATAGCAACCACAACCTATAAGACTTTTAATCATAATAACAATGAGAAATATTAATCGCTTATCTGCTTTTACCAAGTTAGGTAAGGGAGATAATACAAATTATTTCCCTTTCGCAATAATTTTATTTGGTCCTCAGACCACAATTATTTCCCTTTGTTTATATGAATCCCCCCAACATATATGGTTAAGGGAGATAATCCACAAGTGTTTCTCATTTGGAACTTTTCATTAAATATCAGCGGGGGGAGGGGGCAGGGGAAAAGAGCATATACAAGTACATACATGCGCAAATTGGAATCTGTTACATATCAGATCAAACCAAAGAAATGATAATTGCTGCCTGTCCAATAGGCCATGGCATTGTGGAGATTGCGCTCGGGGTCAGAATAAACTGTGTGAGTGGCATGACATACCCAACTGCTGAAGTTACTCTAGTGAGTTTGTTAGCAAGATATTGGAAAGAAACTTTAAACTAGGGGGATCAGATATTTTTTGCTATATCAACAATGAGCCTCAAATCACCACCCCTACCCCCCCCCCCCCCCCCCCCCCTTCCCGGCCGATAATTAATGATACATCCCTTGTGTATGAAGTTTACTTTTATAACTTTCTACACATGCTTAGATTCAGCGGCGCTAACACATGGACCAGCCAATTCTACATGTGGGATGGCCATAGAACCAGAGGGCCACTGTGTTTCCGCATCAATAAAACTACATGTAGGATCCACTGACTCAACAGAAAGCTGATTTACCTCAGAATCGGAGAGTATCAAATTCATCATAATCATCAAAAAGATCTGGTGAATATGACATCAGTGGACCTCCTTGACTGGGTAAATCTGTGCCTTCAGAATCAGATACCCTCTGACTATCTTCTTCATCACTTTCAAAACGTAGGTTTAATGAAGGGATAGTGAGATGGACATCAGATTCTCTGGGTAATTCTATGCCATCAGATTCAGGGTTTGATTCACTATCATTTTCATTGTTATCTGATTCGAATGACATGATTGGAACCACTGATTCTGAAGGTATATCCATGCCCTCACACAATGCAATATCAATAGAATCTTCTGACCAACTGCTAATATTACTTAAATTAAACAGTGAATCAGAAGAATCTATTGAACTGCCTACTGCAAATCTACTGCAAAACTCATGACAAAAGCTACATTCTGCATGAACAGTGCACACACAATTACTTGGATAATGTGTAACATTTGCTAGTGTCTGACAGATATTTGCATCTGGAACAATGTCACAATGTTCCCTATAAATGTATCTGAACATGATAGCATGACAAGGGTTTTGAACCAAAGGATGAAAATCGTCAAAAAATCCTGGTACCCAGTGTTCAGTTCTGGCCATAATCTGTAAATGTTATCAATATGACTTATTATGATAATCATAAAAAAAAACATGTTATTTATTGATCATGAAGAAGCTTCTGCGAAAGTTTGTTAAAAATCCAGGATGGTTAAAGAAAGTTATTAATGTTTAAAAAAACTTTAAACACAGATTGAATGTAAATGTTGACGCCACCACTGACGATATAGATGTAATACATGTATGTAAATAGATTGAAGTTACTTAAAACTTACAACACAATAATCTTCTGACTAATTACAATCTTCCTGTATTACTATTAGCCAACTATTAAATCTGAAAGTAAATGAGACTCCATGAAAAACTAAAATTTTGTTTTAACCACCCCCCCCCCCCCCTTTTGCAAAATCCTGGTACCCAGAGTTCAGTTGTGGCTATAATTTGTAAATGTTATCAATACGATTTATTATGATAAGCATAAAAAAAAAATTGTAACGGTACCCAGAGTGTCGTCTGATTTCCCTGTTGTCTATGTTTTCATTGTAATTGTTGAATGTACATAATTTTTCTCCACTTTATTTATTGATCATGAAGAAGCTTCTGTGACGATATAGATGTAATACATCTATGTAAATATATTGAAGATACTTAAAACTTACAACACAAAAATCTTCTACAATCTTCCCTTATTAGCCAACTGTTAAATCTGAAAGTAAATGAGACTTCTTCATTGGATATCTATCGGGATTTGCATCCATTAAACCTGGATTAATTAGTACTCCAATAATAACTGAAACTGTTTTTAACCCCCTCTCCCCACCAAAAAAAAATAAATTTGATCAGGGCCTTCTTTAATTTTTACCCCTCCCCCATTCAATACAATGTCAAAACAACAAATAATAAGTTTAAAGTTTATCAGGGTCTTCTTTAATCCCCCCCCCTTTCCACCATGATGCATAATGTTATAATGTAAATTTTAGGGCCCCCTTTTTTTGTATCCCCCCTTGCAATATTTGGGCATTAAAATGTTAAAACAACAAACAATTGTAAACATATATTTAAAATGTGTAAATATTCCTTAATAATATAACATTTATTAATTTAATAAGAAACAGACTGTAGTTAAAGGGAAGTAAGTGAGTACCAACATTTTGACATAAATCACAAGAAAAAATATCGGCGGAAAACGGCATATCAATCCGTTCTGAAATTTATCCATAAAATTCAAGGAACTCTTTTCTAGATATTCAGACATGTCTTTTGTTGATCCATCACTTTCAAATCTAGTTTTTCCATTTTTTTTCCTTCATCGTATTTGGACAATCTGAGTGTAAGTAAAATTTAGATTTTTGCTTATGAAATGCCGTGTTCGTACAGTTTTTGTTAAGTTTAACTTGTGTTGGTCCTATCACTTTTCGTTTCTACCACAATTACCTTATTATAATATTTCTAATTGTAATAAGATAACTATTTTCCAAATTCACAACGATTTGTCACGAGATGTCAAATCACAACTTCCGGTATTTTAGAGTTATCTCCCATTCCAACAGGTGAATTCCCTAGTTTTCGTGAGTTTTTCCCTTTAGAGCCCTGTCACGGAATCAATGATGTGTAAACAGGAAGTTTAGTTCTTTTTGAGGTCAGTATAATGCACAAAGTATTTCCGGACCCATTTCCGGACATTTTTCCATGTAAAAAATGTCCTGCTTTAGCCTAGAGTGTGTTGACGGAACTCATGTACGGATACAAGCCCCCACCGAAGATGAACCAAGTTTTGTGAATCGTAAAAACTACCACAATATAAACGTCCAAGGAATTTTTAACCCGAATAATCCAGTCGTTATATTCGCTCACTTCGATTACTCCATTAACTCCTGCCGTGGGCACCTACCGTCGAACCGGAAGCGAACGGAATTATGGGAAATCAAAATAAACAATCAATGGAGTTTATCACTGTAACAAGTGTTAGCTTTCTAACTTGAAAGCTTTGGACTGCTTCGCTGTATCTTAATTTATGGTAATATGTGAGAATGAGGTTGTTGATTTAGTATTTGAATTCTCTGTTGACTAGTAAAATTTTCCGGGCGAAAACAACAAATAGACACGACTATGGAGGTGTGCCTAGATTGGCAGAAGTTATAACGATTTTATTACACAAATATACATAATTTCAATACACCAACCTGTACCCAAGCGCCTGTGCACGGTTTGTTTTGCTTAATCGCACTGGCCAGTATACACTTTATTCCTATGTTTACAACAAAAAATGCATGTCTACTATAAAGTTATATTATATTATAATTAATATATTATTTCCACCTAATATATAGATACACAAACAAGGGATTTTATCAAACATGTTAAAATGACTAAGAACTAGGTCGGACATGCGTATTATGGTATCATATGTTCTCAAATCAAACAATAACGATTTTATTACACAAATATACATAATTTCAATACACCAACCTGTACCCAAGCGCCTGTGGTATTGCAGATTAACAAAGCAAATATACACGTATTAATAATTGATTTCAATAATGAATTTCAGAATATATGAATATTACAAAAACATGTAATGACAATTGATCGGAACTGATATACACATAGTTAATTTTCCGGCTTTTAATGACCTATCCTGAACGAGAAAAGTCTGTAATTCTTTATCTCATTCAAACCAATGGCTGTTGCTGTACCTCAGCCGCATCATAAAGTATCAATCAGCGATCAGTAATTATTTCAAGATGGCGTGTATGTCTACTGAAAATAATAGCTCCGCACCGTGATGCGAAGCAAACATGCAAACCTCGAATCGGTCCGGTAACGCTACTCTGCTACGCTACGTCAACTTATACTACGTGGTGAAAGTTTATCGCAGCGACGTCGCCACTGTTTCGGAGTTGGGTAAACATGTATTTGATACGTCGAACTAAAGACAAGAGAAGCGGAGTAGGCAGTTTGAAAAGTATATCACATATTCTGAGCAAGGTCTATGAAATGAATTCCACGGGTACCTCGAATTACCGAAATAACCATGAAACTACCAAAATAACCCATATTACCGAAATAGCCTGAATTTGAATGAAATAAATGTGTTTAGAGCTCAATTATAGTTTTAAAAGGTGAAAAGTTAATAATTATAAACCAACATTTTCTTGTTAAAGAATTGATCATGTTACCCACCCGTTCATGGTATCAGTACAAGTAGACTACACGAGTGTTTCCACACATACATGACACACATTTTGCGTGTATTCACTTATTGGTTTTCTGCCAGCAGCGGCCCAAAGGTGATTTTGGAGGGGAACCCAAATCTCCCACGAAGTGAATAGATTCAACGAGACTTCAGTACACAAAATTTGTTAATGCCTGCTAAAGCAACAAAACTTTCATCGGCACAAGAAAATTTTCCACCAGTGTTTACAGTGCGGACAAAATAAAAGCCTAAAAAGGGAGTGGGCGATTTGGGTACACTGACGTTACATCATTTCTTCAGTTTCGGGTTTCTTTGGAATACTTTCTAGTCAGAGGCCATGCTTTTTTTTTTTGTTTTTTTGTTTTTTTAATTTATATTATTATGATTTTACTTTAGTTCATTTTATTATTCTATATCTATATATATATATATATTTTTTTTTCTTATTCTTTTCAGATTCAGGTCTTTTCTTCAATCTTAAAATTGTATACAGTCGAACTTCGATAACTTGAACTCAGGCCTCGAACACCACCAGTGGTTCGAACCGTTTTGAAAGTCCTGTCAATTTTCCCTTTATTTTTATGTTAAAAAAACCCTGGTTTCTCGAACACCCATTTCTCGAAAAGTTTTGGTCAAAGCAATTAAAAAATAGTGTATTTTACCATTGAAAACTCGAACTTGATAATTAAAGAACAATCTTGTTGATTGATACTTACAGGTATACATCTAAAAATCACAACTTTAATACAAATAGATGACGCTGACAGGTAAATATTTACTGTTCAATGTAATATAGATGTCATGATAACTGTTGACTAGACTAGTAGTGATTAACCTGTTAAATTTTAAATAAGAAATATTTCATGGTTATGATTAGCTATACCAACTCGTAAACTGATGGTTATGGTAATTTTTCGTGCTTGGACAAATTTCGATAACGCGAACAGATTTTGACGGTCCCTTGGAGTTCGAGTCATCTAAGTTCTACTGTATTGTAAACGTTTTGAGACAATTATGTGCTAGGATGTGCAGGTCATTTCAATATTTCAGTTATCCCATCGTTTATGTTCATATGGAAGCTTATTGTTTCTAAATTTCACACTTTCTTTGGGTTTTTATGGGTTTCCTGTTGTATTATTATTAGTAGGATTGCTACTATTTATGGATATGGACATCCTGCAGATAACATATGTTAAGAATGTGTAGTATACATAGATTACGTAACTATATACTCATTTTTGTCTCATTCTGCATGGACAGATTACATCTTTGTGTCATTAGTATAGACATTTTAATGTTTGATAATCATGATAACTGTGTTGCCAATATTTCTGATTTTTCTAAATCCAACTTGTGGTTTAGATTTAAATATTTCTCTAGTAATTGGATTTTTGCATATAATATACCAGAATTTTGTTATTATTTTTTGCAGTCTTTTCAAATTTGGATGGAATGAAGTAATAAACATATTTTGATGTTTATTCTTAGTTTTATTTTATCCTTTTAATTTTATTTGTCTCTCTTCGTGACGTATTTTATTTAATATTTTCAACACTTGAGTTTCTTCATAGCCTCTTTTGGTTAGTTTGTTTACAAATAATTGAATCCTTTTCTCGATTTCTCAGTATCCTGATACCTTCACCTTTAATGAATGAGTGAAAGCAATTATTTGCATGGTTTGAATTGGAAGCTTTCAGTTTTCTTTGTAAAGTATTTAATATCTAGTACATTTATTTGCGAGAATTTAGTTCCTTTATATACTTCGACATCAAGAAATTTCATACTTTCTTTATTATTTCATAAGTAAATTTCAGGAGGTCATGTGTTTCATTTGTCATTTCAAATAGGTATTCTATCTCTTCAATACTACAATTAAATATTATGAATCCACTGTCTCTCATTCTTTTGTGAAACTTTATCCTGTTTAATATGGATATTTTTCAATAATTATTAATGTGATCAAATACAGCGATATCACAAATTTAACAAATTGTATCAAAAATATCACACTGTATTATTATAACTAATATTTCACACTGTTCATAACCATGATTACAAGTAACTATAAAAATCGTTATAGCCATATTTCACCTGCAACGTGCCACTTATCTTTAAATTGGCCATAAAATCAAGTCAGCAATATTTTAAGAAAGTTTAATAGCAGATAATACCACATATGATCACTAATAACAGTCATATGATTACATGATCAAATCAAATGATACAGATACTTGTATTTCTAAAGAAATTAATTAGACTTATTTACATCTACTTTCCATATAATTAAGAAAATTAACAAGTCAGTATGGTTTCCCAATTAATTGTTGGTTACCAATTAATAGAAAATCAATGTGAAGCTTAACACAAATCAAATGAAAAAAGTGAGAATCTTTTGAATTCCATTCATTTCACAAATTAAAACATTTTTATTTCTATCAAATGAAATTAATAAATACATAATATATAATATTTAAAATATTTAGAGAAAATTCTGATCAGTCCACAATCCCCTTTCTAGCATGATCAGACATAAAACGTACATAAAATATATACATTTGATAATAACACATATGACTTTATAACAAAAAATCATGCTGAAAATGGTTAAAACATATTTATTTCATTCATATTCAGGTTATTTCGGTATATTATGAGTTATTTCGGTATTTGTTGGTTATTTCGGTAATTCAAGGTACCGGAATCCCACTGCCTTATAGTCGTAAATTATGATTTGTATATTTGCGGTTTTTGTTTTAATTTGATGACGTCTACAGAAACTAGCATGAAGAAATATGACAAACTATTTTCTGAATTGAAAACAGCTGCTTCAAAGCAATTTCTTTCTTTTAAAGACAAAATTCATGCACATCTTCTAACCAGGAAATTCCCTGTTCCAACAGGAAACGTGCAAGAACCCCTTCCAAAACTGGTGACACACCACCAAACAAAAGGCCTAACATGTACATGTTTATTGAATCTGAGAAAACACACAAAGCTAGAAGAAGACGATCTCATCAACTCTCCAGGCCCAAAAGTAAAGGTATGTAAAATATTTTTGCAAGCTTTAAAAACAGGAAGAAATGCTAATTTAACCTTGCTTCAAAGACAGGTGTCACTGTAATTAGGGACAAGAAAAAAAGTAAAGTGAAATAGATTTTATTAAAAGATGGAACATAAAATAACAATGAACATAAGCTCGAAAGAGTTTTTGAAACCGACATACATATTATGTATACATTATACATGTATATACACTCAGACATACATTAACATACACTGACAAACATAAAAAAATCAAGCATAGTTAATATGCAGCAGCAGATATTTAGGTTATAAGCACTATGAAAAGCAAGCACTATAAACTAAAAACCAAATAAAACAAGCACATGAGCAAAGCCATGCAAGAAAAAATAGCAGAGCGAAAACCAAAAAAAAGTTTAAATGCATATCACTGAGATATGACATGGAAAAACTTGAGGAATAAAAAAAAAAGAAAAGTTTTAGGAACAAAAAGAACACGAAAAACCATCCACATGCCTTTTAGTTGTCAAGTTGTAAAAATTATTTAAATTTATTCCCTCCCGCAAGTCATTTGGAAGTTCACGCCACAATTTTGCTGCGCCATATCAGTGAATGCAGACCGTAACTGGTGGTGTTAACTCTTAGTATGTTGACAGTGTTATTGTATCTAAATGAGTAGGAACTTTTCTTTATAGTTACTAAATCGTGTAAATATACAGGAGTGTGTTTATTAATTATCTTAAAAACTTCTATTGCCATAAAACGTCATCTCCTTAATCTCAATGAAGATACTGTGATATTCTGTCTGAATAGTTATACATGTAAATGAACCTGAAAGCCCTTTCTTGTACTTTTTCTAATTTCTTTGTGTTACCTTTACCACAAAAGTGCCAAACTAAAGGACAGTAGTTAAAATTTGACTATATAAAAGAATAATGAATTGTAAGCTTGCCAAGTCTACTCAAGTTATTTTCAATGCATTTCAAAACATTAAGCTGCTGAGAAGCCTTTTTACAAATTCATGTTTTTTTTAAATAAAGATTATAATTTAATTATTCTTTTTTTATAATAATATATTATAGAAATGAATAGTGCTGAATGAATAATATACAATCATTATTATGTATTAGTGCTTTCCCAAGAAATTTGTGAAGGTAAATTTCGTATTTGGAGGGCACTCAGTGGTTAAAAAAGATAATATTGGGGGGTGGTCACCTTTGCACGAGGGCAGTATATTTATAAAAACCTGCAATAAACAGCCTTCACCCAGTGTGATGAGGTAAAAGTGTCATAAAAGTGTACCAACACGTCAGGGGTACATGATTAAATGCAAATCTGTTTCATAAAGATACGATTAAACTAAAAATTGAAAGTTTGGTCTAGGGAAACCTCTATGTATTATGCAAGAAAATGGTCACACATTCATTAATTCCCACTTCTTTTTGAAGTGCCTTGACAAAATTTAAATTCATCAAAGTCAGATGATTGCAAACATGGATTTTTCAAATATTGAGTACCTTTTAATCAATGTGAATTGTCTAATCACTTAGCTGATAGATGCAATTATCAAAGTCGTAACTAAAAACAATTCCACAATTTATCAATGTATAAAGGGGGGGGGGGGGCAAGGGGTATAACTGTCATGCTGTTATAGGGCAAATTAATTCTTTGTTATCTGTTATTCCTAAAATATGTTTGCTGTTAGCTGTTATTGTCTTATTCCTTGTTAGCTGTTATAGGACAATTATTTTTTTTTGTTATCTGTTATTGTGAGAATGTAATTGCTGTTATCAGTTATTGAAAATTGGAATGTTAGAATTTCGACAGCCAATTTTAGGTAGAAATTGAAGATCGCTGAAAATTGGGGTCCTACCACTGCTAATATAGTGCTCCTTATTCGGAGAAGGATTTCTGTTACATACCCATTAAAGACCATCACTTAAACATATGTTTCTTTCCCCTGTTGGTATTGATCCTCACCAAAACATGGATGTACCAGAAAGCGAGGCGGCAAACCAAGATTATAGTCATGATAGCATTATAGAAATTCTGAACTCGGTGGTTTTCAACCTCCTCAATTATTCTGGTCGCAATGTTTTATGATTAAATGTGTCTTTTTTTTTTGGCTTTCCGAATTTTATTCAACAGAATATGTTGTCAAAACTTGAAATATACATTGTTCATATCTGAGACTGAGTTTAATAATTTTATACTTTCTGTTGTTTGCACATGGATAATACTCAATATTCAATCAGAATATCTTACACTTGTGCACTATATGCCAAATTCAAACAGATGTATACAAACGAACAGATGTTTAAAAGGTGCGGCAGTCCGAAATGAAACCTTGTGATTTTTCCTACTTAAAAGTAATATTATTTATTCTAAATTCTAATCCAATGTTTTTTTTAACCTGGATTTTCACTGGATAATTTTGAAAATTTCAAGCCATCAATTCTGCAGTCGATGTCCCATGAGATGACGATACTTGCAACTTGTCACTTTCGTAATCCAAAATTACTTTTGTTAAAAAAAAATTCAATCTTAACCCTTGTATTAAAATTGTGATAGTATTAAGGATGATCGCTGGTCTAATAGGATAGATTAGATAAATATGATTTGAAATAGGTGTTTTAGTTTAAGAGAACATATAAATAGTAAACAAATAAGCAAGAAAAAAATATAGGTTCACATGCTCATTTTAGAGCTATAAGGCCTTGAAAATTTGCAGGAAATGGGGTTTCTCTGGATTTTTCATTGTCTTTGCATTGGCAACTTCAGTCTCTCAAAAATGTATGAAAAAATAAAAAGGATTTCATAAAATTTTGTCAAATACCATTTTAAGGTATATATGATTGAATTATAAAAGAAAAAGTAGGGTTTCATGTTTAAGAAATGGATAAAACCCGAGGATTCCGAAAATCTGACAAAAAGACCAAAACATGACCAGCGAGCATCCTTAATTTATCGTATTTCCCTATGGCTATATCAACCTGCTGAGGCCTTCAGAATTTCCCGTATTTCGGCACTGTGACGTCATAAAGAGTTGACACGACCCTAATATGAGCTGACCCGAATATATCAGCGACGTCATAATGTTTGACCCAACGTTGACCCGAATATATCAGGAAAACATCCGGTTATAGGCGGATGGCCATTGAAAAGTAAGAAATTCCATTAAGATTGCTAGTTGACAATACGATAAATTTATCATCAAGTTTTCTTCAAACAAATATTGTAAAATATAAGCCGCTCGACACAATATGAAGTTTTTTGGCTCCTTCGCTACGCTCACTCGCCGAAAAAGCTTCATATTGTGTCGAGCGGCTGATATTTTACGATATACGTTTGCAGAAAACCTTATAATATGTACATATTTCAATATTTATTGGCATTAGTGCATGACCTCAATTTGCAACCATCAAATCCACAATATTGTTTGATCTTTGGGCATCTTTAAAATAGATTTTACTGATATACAGTAAAGATTAGTAGGTTCTAAAACGAGTTTAAAGTGAACTCGGGAAAATCTTAAAGGAGTTTTTAAAATGCAGGCCTTCACTGAGTGGAGAGAAGCGGTACGAAGGAAAGACGCTGAATTTAAAAAAGGATTGGCAGATTTTCCAGTAGTACACTTTTGAACGAATATACGGATATGTACCTATTTCTATTTAAAGTTTCCTCTACCTAAGTAAATTCATTGTCTACATGTCAACTTTCAAATGTTGCTTTCTTAATTTAGTTGTGATCAGTTATTAAACATAAATCAACATACTTTTAATGATGGTTAAAACTGTTATTAGCCATTTTCGATTTACTGTTATCTGTTTTTATCACTTTCGATTCCTTGTTATCTGTTTTAAGCCAAATCAGTTTGCTGTTTTGCTGTTATTGGACCCCCCCCCTCGTTAAATGTCATCGTTGTATTATTCTAACGATCATTATGACGACAGATGGCGCTCGTTTTTCTTGTTTTCTGAAGACGGCAGGTGGCGCTGCGTTCGAGCATTACTGGAAAACCCAGGTAATAAACGGTTTCTATTAATCCTAAAATGCGATTATCGGACCATATGATTCTGACTGAGTGGGAAGGGCTGACAGATATATAAATACATGCCTACTAAACTTTACTGGTCAAGAAGTAATTACCGCCACCTATAAAAATTTACAAAATGTGCTGCAGACAAAACGTCCCACAGGGTATTCTCCAAATATTCCCGATCCCCGGTTCCCTCCCACTCAACTCCGGCTTCACGCCCCTTACTCCCGGGATCCCGATCCCTTGCCACCATTTTGCTCTCCGAAAAGAGCTATCACAGACCCCCCCCCCCAAATCATGTGCAAATATTTTCAGGGAGAAACAAAATTGTTGTGAACAGGTCTTCTCTCATGTAAATGCAGTGTTTAGGGTTAGAATTTTTTGTATAATTTACGTCAGTTGCCCCCGTCACGAATGGTTGGGAAAGGGGGGGGGTGCAATAATTTTTTTTAAAGTTATAATGGGACATTTTCTATTGATATTCAGAATTTTAACATGTTTAAGGGGACATTCTTTTAACAATCTCTGTAAAATATTCTGCTTTTAATATGGCATTTTCAACTTGAATATGAAAAATGGTGGATGCCCCCTTCTAATCACAATCACTGTGTTTTGAGATGTATTTTTAGGGATACCCTCAAAATAAGATAGATGACTTTGCATTGCGGAACAATGAGGATATATAATCAATAAAGGGGCTGTATGGCAACATTCACAGGAGTCTGAAATTTTATCAATCAAACGTGAAAATCTTTGAAATGTCAAGTCAAGGAAGTGTTCCTTGACATTTCATCAATTATTCATGTTTGATTGATAAAGTTACGTGGATTGTGTTTGAAAGCCATCCACTTTAGCAAATTAATGGTATTTTTTTTTTTTTTGGAAGGAGACTTCGTTTTGGGGGCCAAAAATCAAAAATACATCTTCACACAGAGGTGACCTCGAATATACATGTATGTCTACTGTACTGGTCACCACACCTGGGAGGGGGTGTGTCAGTTCCTTTATTAAGTTATATACAGATGTGTCGCTGGAATGGGTCCCTTTTTTAACTTGGCAAATATATGACTGTCACTTGGTCGGAATTTTCAGACTTAATATATGACACCCATTATTCCCTAATATTATAATCTCAATGTTAAAATTTTGGAAAAGAATTAAACTATCTAATGATTTTTTAATACACGAAGCAAATAGATGAACAATCTATTTATTTGGCTCTTGAGTAATGAAGATAAAAATGTTTTTTATCATGTTTTTACTTTGCAAAACAAATTTAATGAGCAAAGAAGTATTAATTTAAATGAGTCACTTAGTTAATGTATACTATATATTAAAACTGTATTGAATATGCAATATTTTGTTATATATATATATAAAGTCTAAAGGAATCTGACCAACCAGAAAACTTAATGAATATTGGATCGTCGAGACATGACATATACTAGTAGTATAATGGTGTCACGGATGTCCTGGTGTCCACTCTGTCAATGACCATGATAGTAAAACTATGAAACTGTTTCTTTTTTAATAAACACCTATACCCACTTTTAACCAAAGTGACACACCCGACTGGTCAGAGAGAAGATCTCGCCATTTTCCTGACAGAAGCAATTCTCGCCAATCTGCTTACCCTAATTTTATTTCTCTATAAAAATCTTCATATACGACAATTCATTTTAAAGAGCAAAATATCAGCAATCTGTTAGATGTTGTCTTCAAATTTAGGCATAACTTTTCAGACAGGAGAGGCGCCAAAAAAAGAAGTACTTGCCGGCGAGCAATTCTCGCCAATCTGCTTACCCTAATTTTATTTCTCTATGAAAATCTTCATATATGACTACTCATTTTAAAGTTATAAGTTACAAATTGACAATTTACGAATTAAGAATTTAGAAATTACACAATTAGAAGTTACAAATTGACAATTTAAGAATTAAGAATTTAGAAATTACACAGTTACAAGTTACAAATTGACAATTCAAGAATTAAGAATTTAGAAATTACACAGTTGCAAGTTACAAATTGTCAATTTACGAATTAAGAATTTAGAAATTACACAGTTACAAGTTACAAATTGACAATTTACGAATTAAGAATTTAGAAATTACACAGTTACAACTTACAAATTGACAATTTACGAATTAAGAATTTTGACCCCGTTGGCTTTCCATAGGTAATAGCCCGTTTCGTAAATAAGGTCCACCGTAAACCAACGAATGTGAACCGGACAAGTAACGGACAAGAAAAGGAAAAGGAACGAACGAGTACCGCAAATAACGCATACCTACCATACATTCAACGGTCACTCTATTCGGTGATGGTCCGTTCCAAGTTTTGAACATGTTCAAAATTTTCCACTGGACTGAACGGACTTCACCGAACTTCACAAGTAACACAATCGTCGAATAAGGAGCGGACGACAAACGTAAACTTTTTTAAAGACGAATATTGAAAGTAATGAATGTAAAGTACCTGGATACAAAATCTTTCGACGAGATCGTCAAAATAGGGAAGGGGGTGGGATATTAGTATATGTGAAGGAAACTATTTCAGCAAAAGAAAGACGTGATTTATCAATGAATTCTATAGAATCTCTGTGGTTAGAAATTTCTTTACCAAATAGCAAATCTTTTATTATGTCATTTATTTATCGTCCACCAGATTCTCTGCAATCTTGGATTGATATTTTTGAGGAAGAACTGGAAATGGCTACTTCCGAAAACAAGGAAATTTTACTGATGGGGGATTTTAACATTGATTTACTAAAAAGCCAGAACAAAAAATGGCTAACTCTTATGGAATTGTTTAATTTAACGCAACTAATTACAAGTCCAACACGAATTTGTGAACACTCAGAAACACTTATAGATCATATTTATACAACAAACCCTGAAATTGTACATGGTCATGTGTCAAAGTATGCTATAAGTGATCATTATCCCATATGTCTTAACCGTAAAGTCAACAACAAATTTAAAAAAGATAAGCACACTGTAATTGAATACAGGTGTTTTAAAAAGTTTAATGATGTTGAATTTCAGGCCGATTTGCTCACATTGCCATTTCATGAAATTGAAATGCAAGATGATGTAAATATTGCACTGGATTTATGGTATACATTATTTTTACAAGTTCTTGATAAACATGCACCTATTAAAATCAAAAGAGTCAAATCATACAAGCAAGCCGATTGGTTTAATGAAGAAATAAATGATGCGATTCATAAGAGAGATATGTTTCATTCCCATAAAGATTGGGAAAATTATAGGATATGGCGTAACAAGGTAACTTCTTTAGTAAAAATAGCAAAAGAGAAGTACTACCAAAACGCTATATCAAATAGTAAAAATTCTAAAGAGTTATGGACACATATTAGGGAAGTTAACCCCAAATTAGATAATACTTTTCCATGTAAGCTAGATTATGAAAACAATACTTTTTTCGATCCACAGGATATTGTTAACTCCTTAAACGATCATTTTTCTACGATCGCCGATAAACTTATCGGGCATAAAACATCAGATATGAATTTTACATTGCTTCAAAATTTTATTTCTAAAAAACTACCGAAAAATTCCGATTTTCAACTAAATCTTATTACGGTAGCGGATGTTTATTCACAATTAAAAAAGTTAAATCCTAGTAAATCTTCAGGTCTTGATAAAATTGGGCCCAGAATATTAAAACTTGGTGCAGAAATTATAGCACCATCTTTAACATTTTTAATTAACAAAAGTTTGACCAGTGGTCAGTTTCCAGAAAAGTTAAAGCATGCAAGGGTAACTCCTATACACAAGGGAGGACCGGAAGATATCCCGTCAAATTATAGACCAATATCAGTTCTCTGTGCTATATCAAAACTATTTGAGAGACATGTTTGCTCTCAATTGTATGAATATTTAAATGAGAATAATTTGTTACATACTTCACATCAGGTTTTAGACAATGCCATTCGAGTCAAACCGCTCTTACAAAATTAGTTGATGAGTGGCTAAAATATTTAGATCACGGTGAAGTTGTAGGTGCAGTTTTTATTGATTTTAGTAAAGCCTTTGACCTGGTAAATCATTCTATTCTTTTGCAAAAATTGCAATATTATCAGGTTGGAGACATGACAAAAAATTGGATTCAATCTTATTTATCTGATAGGAAACAGGAAGTTCACCATGGAAATATAAAATCTGATAAACATACTGTTAAATATGGTGTTCCTCAAGGGTCTATTATAGGACCCCTTCTTTTTATAATATACATAAATGATTTGTCTTTTCATATAAAAAAATCTGGTATTGATTTATATGCTGATGATTCGACTCTGCATCATCATGACAAAAATTTTCAAAGTATAAATACCGAGCTGCAAAATGATGTGAATACTATCGCGTCTTGGTGTGATAATAACAGCATGGTAATAAATGCTAACAAAACTAAATGTATGACCATTGGCTCCAAAAGAAAACTTATTAAATTACCTGAGCTTTCCATCAAAATTGATGAAACCGAAATTGAAAACGTCAAATGTCATAAACTTCTTGGCATTGATATTGATGAAAACTTAGAATGGAAAGATCAGGTAAACAGAGTATGTAAAATTATATCATCCAAAATTGCACTTTTAAATAAATTAAAACATTTTTTACCAATTTATGTTAGACAGCTGTTCTATAACTCATATATATTACCATATATGGACTACTGCAGTTCTGTTTGGGGTGATGTACTTAAAAAAGATTCAGACAGAATTACTAAGCTTCAAAAAAGAGCTGCAAGAATTATATTAGAATGTGATAATACAGTTCCTTCAAATTTTATGTTCTCTTCTCTGAACTGGTTACCTTTTGTAGAAAGAGTTAAATATCAAAAATCTGTGCTAATGTATAAAGTAGTAAATGGTCTTGTTCCAGAGTATCTATTTTTACAAACTGTTAGTGAAGTTCACAATTATAATCTGCGATCTTCAGTAAATGATGATTTGTTCTTACAAAGACCAAATACAAATTTTTATAAAAAATCCTTTCAGTATTCAGCAGTTAAAATTTGGAATGATTTGCCATATTGCATAAAAAATTCTCGAAATATTAACATATTTAAGGAACATTGTTTTAAATATTTCCTTAATGGAGTTTAAGGAAAATGTACTATATCTTAACTATATACGTTTATTATATACTGTTTATAATTTGTTGATTATTATTATGTGAATGTGTATTGTATGAATGTGTATGATTTTGTTAATGGATGTTTGGAGGGCCTCAATGAAAATTAGATTAAGTCTAATTGAGTAACCCTCGATAAATAAAGAATTTACTTACTTACTTACTTACTTACTTAGCGGAGAAGAACGGATTGAACATTTCACTTTCCGTTCGACGTCCGTGAGCATTATGCGGTAAGGTGTGACAGGGGTTTAAACGATATACCTATTGGGTTTCGTTATATGCTGATAAATTTTCTTTGAATGGCGATACATTATCGTTATGATAGGTTTTCATTGTAAGCTGATACATTAATTAAAGTTATATGATAGTTTTTCATTATACATAAATCCCATACATCATTTAGTTGGACCCTCGTTGGGTGTTGGTCGCTTACGTCGTTAGCGTAAATTTGGGCCATCGTTGGTTTCCTCCTCCGGAGTACGTTCGGCCAACCAGTCGGCTCGACTTTGATCCAACTTAATTTGTCTTTTCTCTGCCATAGGCTCAAATAAATGGCCAGCGGATTTTTGCCTAGAATTGTAGAATTTTTATAAAGTATAGTATATGTGTTTAAAGACCAAACAACCTATTGAGTTCTTGAACATATTTTTTCTTCAAAATTCACAGAGTTGTTATGTGAAGAGTTTAAAGCAATTTAAGCCAATAAAAAGTATGGGTCACCGATACAATTTCGTTGCTATGGCAACATGAAAAAAATCGATTCCAGCAATGTTAACATAAATGTAACATCAAATGATTTCATCGTAATTTTGTTCGATAGTTTCGTAAGTATATACATATTTCAGTTTTCCATAGATTCATTATCTTTTCATAATAGAAATTTGGCTAAATTATTTTGCTTAAAATTGTATGAAATAACATTTTCCCGCCAAAAAAAAAATGGAAATTTTAGGCTACATTATTTTAAAACATATTTTTTTCACCGTATTTACATGAAGAATCTCATTCGTCATTAGCTTGCAACTGAAAGAGTGAAAATAGGGGTTAACCGTACAATCAAAGACAAATCCCTCTATTCACTCCTGACGTTAGGAATTTCTTTAAAATCGACCCTAATTAAGTTATTTCAAGTAATACTGATCAAAATGGGGTCTTAAAAAAGTGAGGTCACCGAACTCGTTTTTTTTTTTTTTTGTTATTCCAACTCGAACTTTTAATTTTTTTAAAAATCATTGAAAATAACGAGCCGTTTTCAAAGGATTGTAATTTTTTTTAAACCACGACAGATATTTTAAATTTTGGTAAGTTTGGTACCAGAATTTCAAGAATTTCTCTAATTTTCTTTGCGCTAATTGGGAAAATCGTACATAATTTAATTTCCCGCCAGAAAAATAGTCGTACCCGTTTTTAGTACAAAATAATATAGAGTTCACATGGAAGAAGATAATAGCGCTCTTCATCGAATAAGCTTTTAAAAAATATAGGTCACCGGCCTTTTAGGAAATAATATTTACTTTTTAGTCATATTTCAATAAATGTTTTGATGATTAGAGTTATTTTCTCTTGGTTCCAAAAAAACGTTGAATGACGTTACGTTATAATGGGGGTTCCATTAGACGTTTCCATTCATAAATTCACGGCCTTTTAAAATTTATTGAGTAAAACATGTAAAATTCAATTAAGATCTTAAATAAATATAAAAATATGACCGTAAAATATTCGAAATTCTAAATGGAGATATAGTAAGTGTTATTGTAAGGTTTGATATTGATCCAGATGCTAGATACATGAGATACATGTATCCGTCCGTCCTGAAAGAATATGTTGTGTTCTTTAAAAGGAATTATTTAAAACTTTTATTTCTTTTTGGATGGAAAGTAATAAAAGGTGATTGATACTAATTAAAACCAAAAAATTGTAAGAGAGTGATGAGGAGTATATAAAGTACGTGTTTGACATTTAAAAGGTAAATTATCGAAACAACGGTAACGATAAAAATCTTAACATTAAGCTTAAAATTAACGAGAAAAAATATTGGTCGGAAGGGCAAAATCATAAAAGTTTATACATCGATAAACCCGTATTTGGCAAGTATATTAATGCGCTTTCTTGATTATTTAAAGTTTCAAATGAGACATTAAATGTGAAGAATGCTGTAAAAGAATAAAGTTTAATGATGATACTGACAACAATAGTTAAAATTTAATTAGAAATGGTTTAAAAATTAATGAAAATTGCGTTTTCAAAAATTCCGCGAAAATTTGCTGCACGGATGTTAATTACAGTCAAAATTGCAATGTCATATTTGTAAACAACGCAAGTTGAATTCATCAAACGAAAAAAATCGGACATTCCCGGATTCTGTACGCTTCAGATTATGTTAAAATCTATGAAAATGTAATTTTCCTTGTTTTTTTCGATTTGTAAATGACTTTGTTGACGTTTTTATTCAATTGCTCAGCTGCCAAAAATAGTACAGATTCAATATGAATGTCGCCTGAAAAGGGCAAAGTTACTTTTTTTTTTATTTCGGTTGGGGACAACTTTTCGATGTTTGAAATGGAATTATAAGGATTAAATACGATTTTGTATGATTTTATCGATGTGCAAACTCGGCCTTTTCACTCACAAACTCAACATAAAGTTTGTGAGTGAGTCGGGATAGTTTACGCAACTCATACAAAAATCGTATTTAATCCGATATTGAATGTTTAACTATGTCATATTCATGAATAAACGGCTTGGTGTGCAGATGTTGTGCGATGCGGCAGGAGGAAATCTGCTCATCCGAAAAAGTTAATTTTTACATGTAAAATGACATTTGATTGTAGAACAATTTATACCAAGTGGTGGATTGGGATTTTTGCCGTCAAATGGTGAGATTCACTAAACTTTTATTGAAAGTTTCATTTCTGAAACGTTTATTCATTTGAATGTTAATAGGAACGTAACGTCACAGGACATTTTCCGAATTGTTCGAACAACGTCACAAAGTTACCGTACATTGTTTCGTAACCGGATGCTTAGAAACAAAAATACACTGATAATCATGCATATAAGCAAGATAAAATATCTCACATCCATATTTTTAAAACAATTCTCAAAATGATAAATACTAAGATTGAAAATCACTCATAAGAGATTATGACAATGGCCGCAATAGATACAGCAATGATTGTTTATATTGATGGAGGTGCCAAAGAAATGGCAAAACTGGTTCAAAGGCTTCATATGGAATATACTGGGAGAACAATGGCGTAAAAAATAAAAGGCCGAGTGAATGAGAATGAAAAAGAAAACAAACAAATATATAACACGGGCGAACTTTATGCCACCGTAGATTTCAGTAAGGCTTTTGACCTTATTAACCATGCCATACTTTTAGAAAAGTTAAAATTTTATCATATCGGAGAACATACGATAGATTGGATAAAATCATATTTGTCTGAGAGACAACAAGAAGTTCAATACGCTAACATTAAATCTGATAAATCGTTTGTAAAATAGGGAGTGCCTCAAGGTTCTATTTCAGGTCTAACGTATATTTGCCTATACACACAAGACAACTATTTTATAATTCATATATTCTACCATATATAGACTATTGTAGTTCAGTTTGGGGAAATTTATTACAAAAAGATTCAGATAGAATCATAAAACTTCAAAAAAGAGTAGCAAGAATTATGCTTGAATGCGATATTTCAGTTCCATCTAATTTTATGTTTTCATCTTTAAAATGGCTATCTTTTACAAATAGAATAAAATACCAACAATCAATTCTAATGTATAAAATTGTAAATGGACTAACACCTGATTACTTAGCAATGCTAAATATTAATGATGTGCAACACCACAACTTACGATCTGTCTCTAATAATGATCTATTTGTTCCCAGACCAAATACAAATTTTTATAAAAAAATCTTTTCATTATTCTGCAACAAAGGTATGGAATAATTTACCACTCAAAATAAAAAATTTTCGTAATGTGGAATTATTTAAGAAACATTGTTATAATCATTTTCTTGAAAATTCTATACAAGTCGAATAATTTGTTTTCTTTCTTTTGTTGTAAGAATAAGAAAATTTAATCAAAACTTTACCAATTATTGCCATTTATTGTCATTTGTATGTTTGAATGATTGAATTGTGTATATACTAGTAATATATATTGTATTTTAATGTATGAATGTTAACTGTATACATGTATTTTGTTTAAGGGCCTCAATGAAAATTAGACTACTTCTAATTAAGTTACCCTTTTTAAATAAAGAATTTATTATTATTATATTATATTATTATTAATATAAGCTTTACGTTATGCTTTTAGTAGTATTAACGGTTTCTGTTCCACGGGCCGACTTGAATTTATACCGTTGAGTTCCACGGGCCGATATTTTTTTCTTGACGTCAAATAGGAATAACATGGCATTATTACATTGATGATGGTGATTAATTTTAATTTCCAGTGAAAATAAATTCGATATTTTCACTAAGTGAAAGATCGGTTTTTATTTAACGTCGTCAAGGGCGTTACTAACAAATGACGTTTGTGACGTCGAAAGATTCAGGAAGAGATCTAAGGAAAATATGACACTTTTGAAGCATTTTTTGTTTATTTTATCAATGTAATAAACAGTATAACTAATTCAAGAATTTGAATATCGAAAACATTCAACTCGTGACCGGAAAACACTAATAATTCACTCATGCGATGCACGCATTCGTGAATTAAGGTGTTTTTCGGTCACTCGTTGAATATTTTGCGATATTCAAATTCTTGAATTAGTTATCCTATAATTACTATCATAATGATGTACCAAATTTCCTTGCATTAGACAAAGTGAAAAGGTTCGATAAGGGGCATCTCCCTTACGAAACTAAAACTTTTTCCAAATATGTGCAATCGATAATTACGTAGGATTTGATAGATTGATGAATTATTGTTTAACATCCATTCCTGTGGCAATTATGAAATGCATATCACAACGGACGTAGTACGTTCGGTGTTAAATGTAATACGTTCATCAATACATAATATTTGCTAATGTTGTCAATTTTATTACTCTACATTGTACATATGCTCTTAATGGGCCCTTTAATTGGAATAAACACATTACTTACTTACTTACTTACTGTAAAGCATAATAATCCCTCTTTCCAAGGATTACACCAATCTTTTTACTTACCTGTTATAAAACAGACACGTTTAATTCCAAATTAAAATCAGATATACCTGAGCATTACCATAATAATTACGTTCTGGTCATCTTTAATTAAATAGCATGGATTATTTACTCCCATCCATAATGGAGGACCTCATGGAATAGTCCAGTGTTTGTATTTATTTTTGTAAATAATTACAAGAGCCTTTGGCTCGATAAGCACCACTTTATGGAGAGAATTAAAATCGCTCTTAACAGATCTCTATTAGCAAAAAAGCAATAAAATTGCGTAACAATTCTTATCCCCCCGCGACCAGAAGTAGCCGATCGAAGGAATGGCATGTATTATTTTAACCTTGTTTTACCATCCGTCCGCATAGAAGCCGTTATATCATGGGGTTTGTCAAAATTATTTCTATAGCCTTAGTTTTCAAGGTAGAAATTGTTTAATGTCCTAGTTGAAATTAACTCTGAGGTACACATGGAGGTTGTCCTGACCCCCACAGTACAGTTTTCAAGTGTTAAATGTTTTATTTTGGAGGATGATTGTACACATATTTAGTCGTGCGTACTAAAAATAGTTTAATTTCCAATGAACTTTTCATCACATATATGAATGGAAAAATTATTTCTTTACGTCCAGTGGCAACCATCAAGCGCATATCATGACGAGAACATGATAATATGATGTGAATATGAACCCTGCTTTGTAATAAACTGACACGCCGAGTCGGATTTTTAACCCGCGACCTTCCACAGTCCAGGCGAGCAAGCTACCACGAGACAATCAAGGCGGTCACAGCAAATGTATGAGTGTACATGTGACAATAAAATTAAAGTGGGAAGGGGCGGTATTAATGGCACCAGCGAGACTATACTTTTTTATTTTTGTTTTTAGGAACTATACTTAGATTAGTGAGTGAAAACCTTCAGGTTGGCTAATTTACGCATCATCAGGAGTAGTATATGAGCACAGTTTAAGGATGATCGCTTGGCTAATAGGAAATAAATAGGATTTGAAAAAGGTGTTTTAGTTTGAGAGAAAAAAAAATAACAATCCAAAGATACTAATATTAGATATAGTAAATTTATACTATGCTGTATACGACGCATTTCAAGGAGTTACCTCTCATCAGCAGCATTAAAACCGAAACATTTGGAAGACCAAAAACCAAACTTATATTACACAAGAAGTAATCAACCAAAAATACCGAAATAGGAAGCCAAATTTCAGCTAAGGAGATCTACCATGTGCAATACAAGGAATGAACCCTTAGTATTTCTATTATTTTTGAATTTTGCTAAATACTGGTAATTTCTGTAACAAATCAATGAATAATCATGTCAGACAAGTCTGACGACTGGGTTGGCGAATACCCTCGGGGACCTAGGGTCCACCAGCAGAGGCATCATCCCAGGAGTTTCAAAATAACAATCCAAAGATACTAATATTAGATATAGTAAATTTATACTATGCTGTATACGACGCATTTCAAGGAGTTACCTCTCATCAGCAGCATTAAAACCGAAACATTTGGAAGACCAAAAACCAAACTTATATTACACAAGAAGTAATCAACCAAAAATACCGAAATAGGAAGCCAAATTTCAGCTAAGGAGATCTACCATGAATACTAAACAAATAAGCAAGAAAAAAGTCGCATTTGTGGAGGAGCCGAAAATGACGTCACCGGAGCCGGAAGTCACGTGACCGCAACCGGAAGTAGTGTGTTTTCCGCAATTTTCCCATTATTTGTTTACGGAAGTGACGACAGTCACTAGCGGGGACCTGGATGTGTCGTCTCCGCATGTGTGACCGGACCCGGAAGTAGGTTGCGCGCACATAGTAGTGGAATTTCCCGCCATTTCCCATTATTTGTTTACTGAAGTGACGTTAGTCACGTGCTGGGACCCAGATGTGCTAAGCTTGACTGATTATCTCCCCTTTCCCATTTCACCAAAAAAACCGAAATGAGCACGCGAGTAAGGTCGTGATTAGCGATGAACAGCAAAGAGCAAGAGAAAAACAGCCATGAGCAGGAAAGAGCAAGAGAAAAACAGCGATGAGCAAGAGAAGAGCAAGAGAAAAACAGCGATGAGCAGGAAAGAGCAAGAGAAAAACAGCGTTGAACAGCAAAGAGCAAGAGAAAAACAGCTGTGAGCAAGAGAAGAGCAGTGACGACGAACAGCAACAAGCAGTGGGAGCAACAGCAGCAGCGAAAACAGCGACAAGTAGCAACAAAAAGCCAAAATGAACACGCGATTAAGGTCATGATTAGCGATGAACAACAAAGAGCAAGAGAAAAACAGCGATGAGCAGGAAAGAGCAAAAGAAAAACAGCGATGAGCAGCAAAGAGCAAGAGAAAAAAAGCGATGAACAAGAGAATAGCAAGAGAAAAACAACGATGAACAGCAACGAGCAAGAGAAAAACAGCGATGAGCAAGAGAAGAGCAGCGATGACGAACAGCAATAAGCACCAGGAGCAGCAGCAGCAGCAAAAACATTGACAAGTAGAAGACTGAAATGAGCACGCGAGTAAGGTCATGAGTAGCGATGAACACTGACGAGCAGCGAAGAGCGGCATGGAGCCAGAGAAGAGAAACAAAGTGCATCATAGAGCAATGAAATGGACCGCCGTTGCTAAGGACACCCCTCCATTGATCTAATGGTGACACCTTTACTTGGAGGTAAGGGGACATAGTCCAATCCTACCTTTGGTCCTCACAGAAAACATCACCCGCAAAAAGAGTGGGATAAGGGGAGATAATCCAATCACCTCTGTACTTCGATTACTCTCGGACTTCGACATAACAGTGAGAGTATCTGTCCCTAGAGACTCGATGCGAGACCCTTACCCTATACAGACCGATGAAAGACCCAAAGACGACCGAAAAGCACGGGAAAAGAGGAGATAATCAGTCACACTTCCGGGTCCCAGCACGTGACCAACGTCATTTCCGTAAACAAATAACGGGAAGTGGCCGGAAATTCCACTACTTCCGACTGCACGTGCGCAATATATATAGACACAGGTTCATGGAATAATCTCAGGTACACTTGATGCAAAAGTTTTGAACTGCAAACATATATATAAATAACTTCGAGCAAAATAATTCTAATAGAATAGCAAAAGCTTTGAAGTTTTAAATATTATAGTTAATGAGTTAATAGATGTATTATAATTTATTAAAATATTGTTTCATATTTGTACATGTATAGGAATTAGGTTCTTTCCATTTGCAACTAGAACTTAGTTAAATAACTCTATGGAGCTGCTATTCTGTTATAAATATTATATCCCTTTGTCATATATGAAAGGAAATTTTGTTTCTCATTTACATAATGTATACTTTGAAGTGTAATCTAACACTTTGCAGCCGCATGCAGTAAATTCAGAAATTCTGTTAGTTATAAAAATATGTAATTATGGTTATTTGTATTTTTTAAAAAGGTAATTTTGTCATAGTTTATTTAATATTATGGATATAATTATTTAAAAATTCAAATATGTTTATTTGCATAAAGTTTTAGGATATACAATGTAACTCAGAAACAAATTCCATCCAAAAATGTCAAAGGGAGATAATAAGGCCCAAGACCACAATTAATCCTTGTCCACAAATATAGTTCACCATATTTTATAGTGTATTTTTTTCCCCCAACTTTCTGTTTGCCTTTTTTCAAGTATCCAAGTTAAAATATAAAGCACAAGGGTCAAATTATTTAATTTTAAACAGTTTTTTAATCAGAAGTAAGTACAAGTTGTAATTTGGTTACTGTCAAAATGCCAAATGCCAGGGCCCAGTTGTTCAAAAGTTAATCACTCAGATTAACCCATCAGAAAATTTTCAGTTCTCCAGGATAATCAGGGAAATGAAAATATGAAACTGAAAATTGTTCTTAACTTTTGAACAACTGCGCTCAGGATGTTAGGGGCTATGCGAATGATAACTATACCCTTAAAGATATTTGTGGGAGTTTCTTGAATTTGCAATGAAATAATTGTGGTCTCAGGTCTAAGAGGTGAATGTGAAAAACATGAAAACATGCTTTGTGAGGCATAAAAAGTATGCTCATAACTCATTTTGCTCTGATTATGTCATAGAAAGCTTGTTTTATCAATACCTATTCATTATCCCATTATTTTATACAAACTCAATTTTCAGTGCAAAACATAGAAATTTAGCCAAAGGCCTATAACCGACTTCATTGAAGCTACAACATGTAGGTAAAATCGACTGACTTCATTGAAGCTACAACATGTAGGTAAAATCAACTGACTTCATTGAAGCTACAACATGTAGGTAAAATCAACGTTTATGCATTTATCTGAATGCAAAACAAGTTTGGATGAATCATTCTTGAGCTATTATTTTCAAAAGGAATCTTTTATTTGGTCTGAGGATAGAAATATAACAGAATTTATCAGGCATTTATAGCTGTGGCAGGTAAATCACCATGGAAAACACAATACTTTTATCGATTTTATTACTTCTTATTGTATATGGTATTGAGCCAAACCCTGGTCCTAGCTATTCAACCACCTTGCACAATATAAAAATAGTTCATAATAATGTCTGTAGCCTACCACCTAAGGTAGATTTAATTGAATGTGAACTTAGTGAATATGATATTATTGCAATAACTGAGTCACACTTGGATAACACTGTGTCTGATAGTAGTTTAACATTAGCTGGCTTCCAGAAACCAGTTCGCTTAGATAGAACACGAACTGGTGGCGGTATTGCAGTCTATGTAAAAGATAATTTATATTTTGAAGAACAGCCTGATCTTCTAAATCATGAAATTGAATTGTTGTGGTTAAAGGTTTCATTTCAACACAATCATTTTCTACTGGGTGTATTTTATAGACCACCAAATTCTCGTGTCAAATTATGGGATTATTTTTATGATTCTGTTTCAAAAGCTCTGGATAAAAATCTGCCTGCTATACTGACTGGAGATTTTAATATAGATATGCTGTCAAATACTGCCACAGGCCGTACTCATTTAAACGATCTCATACATTGTCTAAATATGGTAAACCTTGTATGGGAAGTAACAAATTTTACTACTACTCCAGGTACATGTATTGACCTTTTTCTCACAAATAATAGAAATACAGTCAAATCTGTAGAAGTATTATCACCCTTTTGTAGTTCACATTCTCCAGTATCTGTAGAAATTAATTTTAAAATTAACAAAGAGCATTCATACAAACGTACAATTAGAAAGTATGATAGTGCAAATTATGATGGGTTTGTCAGTGATTTAAATGATATTGATTGGATTAACACTTTTAATTCTTGTGATAATATTAATGATATGTACTCTAAATTTTTAGATATTTATTCATTACATGTTAATAAACATATTCCTACAAAAACTATTACAGTAAGACCTACTGACAAACCTTTCATGAACAACACTATACGAAGGAAAATCAGACAAAGAAATAGGATACATTATAAGGCAAAATCTAGCAATAGTGCTGCTCATTGGCAGAAATTTAGAGAATTACGAAACGAGGTAATTGATCTTGTACGGAAATCAAAGGAAGATTATAGACAAAAATTAACATCAGAACTAACTGACAAAAGCATACCACCTGGTAAATGGTGGAGAATTGTCAAATCTATTTCAAAGCTGTCAAAGAGTCGTGAACCCGTACCCAATTTAAAATCTGAAGGTCAGATATTTGTTCATCCTGTCGAAAAGGCAGAAATATTGAATAAACATTTTTCTAATATTTCCAAGATTGATATCGAACCTGAACTTCCAAACAACGTTCCAGACCCCCCTGTTGTTATGGAAAATTTTGATATATTGGAAAGTGAAGTTCTTGATCAATTATCAAATCTTAATCCTAATAAACCTCCTGGGCCAGATGGTATTTCTCCAAAGGTTTTACTTGAAATTAAATATGGGATATGCAAACCTCTTATGCTACTTTATAACTATTCGTTATTGTACAAACAGGTCCCACATGCCTGGAAAATTTCACATGTGACACCAGTTTTTAAGGGAAAGGGAAGCTCTCATGAACCTATAAATTATCGCCCCATTTCTTTGACAAGTGTTGTTTGTAAGATCATGGAGAAAATTTTATTTAAGCATTTATATAATTTCATGAAGGATAATAATTTATTGACAAAATATCAGTCTGGTTTTCAGCCAGGAGATGGTACTATTAATCAGCTTATTGATATTTATAATACTATTATATCAAGTCTCGACCAGGGTAAAGATGTAAGATTTATTTTTTGTGACATTTCAAAAGCCTTCGACAAAGTTTGGCACAGTGGTTTATTATTCAAACTTAAATTTTATGGAATTCTTCAAAACCTTATTGATTGGATTGCAAATTATTTAGGTGACAGAAGTCAAAAAGTTGTTTTAGATGGGTTTTCTTCTACAAGTACAGGTATTACTGCAGGTGTACCCCAAGGTTCAGTGCTTGGCCCATTCTTCTTCTTACTCTATATAAATGATATTGTTGACAATATATATAACCATATTAGATTATTTGCTGATGATACGTCTCTTTTTGCCATTATTGATAATAATTATGATACTGTTTCTCAGTCATTGACCATTGACCTCGGGAAAATAAATTCTTGGGCCAACAATTGGGCAGTTACATTCAATCCCTCAAAAACTGAAACTCTTACCTTCTCGCGTAGAAATATCATTCATCCGGATATATTTTTTGGTGCTGATGGGGAGCAAATACAAGAAGTAGACAATCATTGTCACTTAGGTTTAAACTTTCAGAGTAATGCTACATGGAAGGAACACATAAATACAATTTATAATAAAGCATGTTCAAGATTACATTTACTCAGACAAGTTAAATATTTGCTGGATCGTAATTCCCTTATTACTATATATTTGGCTTTTGTACGTCCAGTATTAGAATATGCTGATACTATTTGGGATAATTGTACACTGCAGGAATCAAATTTATTAGAGAGTGTTCAGATTGAAGCTTCACGAATCATAACTGGTCTCCGAAGAACTACGTCATTACAAAAATTATATCGTGAACTTGGTTTTGAAAAGTTGTCTAATAGAAGGAAAAAACATAAGCTTATTACATTTTACAAAATAGTAAATGGATTATGCCCCTCTTATATGTTTGATTTGATAGCACCTTGTATTCCTAGAGAACATGCATATAATTTGAGACAAATACAGAACTTTATTATTCCACAATGCAGGACGGTTTCCTATTACAAAAGTTTTGTCCCTTCCACTGTTAAACTATGGAATGAATTAGAATCTAGTATCAAAAATGCTCCATCAGTTAATTCGTTTAAATCTAATATTGACAAAACATACAAACCAGATAAACCTCCGAAATATTTTAATTTTGGTTTTAGAAAGTTAAACATAATTCATTGTCAATTAAGAAATGAGGCAAGTAATTTAAATTCCCATCTGTTTCACGACTTTTTGACAGAAGACCCTTATTGCCCCAAGTGCCTATATGTTTGTGAAGACAATCAACATTTTTTCTTTGATTGTCCAGCTTATGATATAATAAGAGATAGACTTTTTAGAAATCTATTGCATTTAAATATTAATATAGATCTAAACTTGCTTTTATTTGGTGATGTATCATTGAGTTTAGAAGATAATATAGAGATTGTCAAAGAAGTTCAAGAGTATATTAAAAATTCAAAAAGACTTGAACAGTAAATTTGCATACTTGTATCTCCACCTCTGTTTATTTGACCTATTTGATTTATTCTATCAAATTATATAACATATGACCAAAATACTCAACATTTATGTAGAAGTAGAATAACATTTAAGAAAAAATATTCCACTATCATCATTTCTTCTAATCATTCTTATTAGATGTGTACATATTTTGTGTTACCATTTTTTTTCTCTTCATTTCATATACTATTACATTGAATTATAGGTATAAGGAAATTGAAAATTACTTATTTATTATAAATCTTCAGGTACAGTAAAATGTTGAAAAAGTACATTTGATAGTGAGTATGCACTTTTACAATGTAGTTATAATTTATTTGCATATATATTGACTTGGTTGCCTGGAATTTTATTGTTGTCCAATGTGAATATATTTAAACATGCAGATACATATCTATAATACTAAATTTACGAATTAGCCGAATAGGCGGCAAAACGCATAGTTCAAAATAAACGATGTATGGTTCAGATTATAAAGGCTATTATCGGATTTGACAATCTGCATTTATAAATTTAAACTGCAGTTTTGTTTATGTGCAAATGGAATTTGTATGCACTTTTCCAGTATGAATTCTCCCAACATATCCCTTAGAAGGTTCTCGAATGCATCATTTTAACACATTGATTTAAATAAACAAGTATGCTCATATTTTAAATGTATTTTTGTTTGAAATTACGGAAGAAGCATAAAACAAGTTAAAAACATTCTCCGATCGGATGTTTCCGCTTCATGTATTCATGATTGTTTTTCTACATAACGCAATTTCTCCTAACTGTAAAGGTTATGAACTTTGAAGATTATGAAGAAGTAAGGTAAAGTTCAGAGGAATTCCTAACTTAGTTGTTTTTTGGATTGCTCGGATATTTACCTTGCACAAAGTGATAAAACCAACCATTATCTATTTTTACATTATTTGTCATGTGACCTGTTTAAATATATCTCTACCATACAATTCCCTGTAAGCCCTAGATAAAAATATTTTTAACAAATGGTCATCTTTATCATTAATGCCGAAATTTATCTCGGACATCTTTATAAACGTGGACAGCACACGGAGCCACACACTAAAATGCTTTTATCGTCTGATTATTGGATATATTTGTGAAATTAAGCCTCACTTGTCCTGCCCATGATGACAGTGGAACAATTGGAACAATTATTTTCCAAAAATATGCTCTAACTAACTCACGGCATCTTTTGAAAAATTCATCCGTCACGAAGGAAATGTTTACATCTACAATTTCATTTTCACATTTATTCCGAAGGAAAGAGGTAATACATTATGAAATGTGTATTTAATGAAAGCTTTTCATAAAGTTCCAGTTCAGAATAAATTGTAACAATAAAAATATTGACAATTTTTGTGGTTGTTTTCGTCATAGATTTTGACTTTGATGGAACCTTAAGGTCCATTTTGGTAATTCAACGTGGCATACAGTCTACTTCATCAGTGGATACATCTTTGGTAGTAACGAACAGCCATATGACAATTGGGTCACGTTGACCTACATTTCACGCTTCATTGACTTTGGTTAAAGTTTGCATTAACATCCATTTCTGGAATACTACAGCATATATATGAAACTATCAGTTGATACGGGACCGGTTGATACCACCTACTTGACAGGAAAGTTTATGGGAAGCCTGCCACAACATCCATATGGAGTTCCTTCTCCATGAATGACATGGCCGCAACAACTTTTTAAAGTCAATATAGCCACCACGAAAAATGCTTATTTTCCCTCGCTCGCGCGGGTTCAATGTCTAGTGTATATATATGCCTGTGTGTATACTCATATGTGTACATTTTACAACAACCTATTAGTAATTGTTGATTGTTGATATATCTGCTTAAGCAGTGCTTATAAGATTTTATAAGAATTCATTACATTATATATCTGTGCATATTCTGTATGTGTGTACATGTATGTATATGTCTGCATGTATGTGCATATATATGGGTATGCATTGATATCTATTGTAAATTAACAGTAGTTAAATTAGAAACCACACTTACTGAAATTCCAGCCAGCTTGTCATTAGTACTAACTGTGTTTACTTACAACTTACTTTTGAATTTATCTTAGAAAATTATTTTGTATAGTTTCTAAATTTGTTTGTACCATATTGTACCTTGTTCTATGGAGAGGGCTTATATAGGCTTTGCCTGTTGCCTAATCCTTTTCAGTTTTTCTGAATAAAATATTGTTTAAACCTAAACTTTTATCGATAACATGCCTTTTATACATTTTTAATTGTTTATACACATTAAGTGTATAAACAATTAAAAATGTATAAAAGTGTGCAAGTTATCTTTATAAGTAATATTTTTAATGATATATATATAGTTTGGCTCTCAATCCTTCAATAAAAGTGCTTTTTGTGTAGTTTTTCTGAGCAAATATATGTGAGTGCACAGGTGTATATAGTCTGAACCCTTGTGGGTGGAAAGACCCATTTTTGCCACATTGTCTTGTTGATTTAAATAAATGCATCATTTAAATGACACAAAATACTAACTAAATCATTTGAATCATTTTTTTTTCTCAAAAATTAAGTGGAAATTCTAGCTGAAGTGAAATACTGCACTATTACAGATTTGCTTTTTGTCAGTTTGAGCATTTATTTTTTTTTTAATTGCATTGTCATGCATGCATATTTTTGATTTTGTTTTGATTAAAAAAGTAAGCAAAATATCTGAGGAAGGTCATATCATTGAGAAAATTTACCTTTAAACTTTCATAAATGAACATATTATCTTCTTATATCATAGCCCCCTTTAATACTGAAAATCATTTTTAAGTCCTGGTCAAGGTGAAAAGTTAAATCCAGGTGACCGATACAGGCTCGTGAGAGCCTCTAGTTATATACATTGTGACTTTTTGCCTGTGACTTTTTATCCATGAATTTTTCCCCTATATTCACAAATGTACATGTACACATTTCAAATAAGGCATTTGAACAAAAAGGTATGTGTGTTCACTGTCGCATGTTGAAAAAATTAGGGTTTGTAGGAGGTGATTTTTTTTACATCAACATTGTGATTTTAACAGTGCATAAAGAAAAATGGTAAAAAACCTGAAGGTAAGGGAGAAAAACTAGGGACGATCGGGGACAGTTATAATTATTATCACACTTACAAATTTTATGGCTTAATAAAGTTGTAATTAGTGAAAATCATTGAAAATAATCTTATACCCTTTGCCTTTGATAAAAAAAAATAATATTGAAATTCTTACTATCCCCTCAAACGTAAGTAATACACTCAAACAGAAAATGAAGGTAAAAGTGACCTAATTAATCATGAACCCTGTTGTATTACCACGTACTAGATATCTATCCACTGGCCCTAATATCATTGCTATACCCTGTGTAGTTTCTGAGAAATGGACCTATATGTTTTTAAAATTTAGCTGAGGTGGTACGTGAAAGTAAAGTGAGTAAAATGTATCCTAGTCGAGCGGTTGTAAAATTTTGTGAGTTTCGGTCTTTCTTGCCTTGTGTCCTACAGAGTTTAGGTACGGCACATATGGACATAAGGTTTAACTATCTCAGCAAGAATACGTTAAATGAAATAAAACAGAATAGCTAAAAATAAAATAAACAAAATATGAATTGGAACTGAGGAAACAGATGCGAGATACGTGTATATATGCACAATAACAATTACAGACAGTTTTTTTATTTTCAAGAAAAACAATGTTTGATTTATACTGCAATGATTGATTATACCCATAAACTGTCAGACTGAATGATATTTTATTTAGATGCAACATATTGACCTTCTATCACATAATCCCATCAGTAATTCCTATCCTTATCGCATATTATCATCTCAATTGCACACCCTTATCATATATTACGAAGCGTGAAAAAGGTATCTATTCCAGCGGCTCAGGTACAAAACAAATTGTCAGAACAAAAATGGCGGAAGTAAGCACATTCAAACAAGACATGAAAATTCGTAATATTTCTGTTATTAGAGAAAAGGTAAAGTTATCAATTTAAAAACATAGATCTATGAATGTCTCCACACCGAGACAACACATTTTTTAGCAATACAGTGGATTTTAATGAGTTGACATCGGTCCGTCGCACAAACTTAGATAGTGACAGATACGTTTTAATACTTTCATCCTAACTTCTTACCCTTATTTTGCAATGATCTGATTAATTTATAATTTCCATTTTATACCCAAAAGTTGCGTTTGTTTGCGAATATTACGAAAAGTGCAAATTGATTTTCTTACTCGCGGAAGCAAATTTTCCAGCAGTTTTTTAGGTGCGGCCTGGGCGATTTTATGTACCCCAACGTTAGATGAACGCGCCGTAGTTGTCAACACCTGTCAAGATCATTCCCGGTACCGAGACTTGCTATTACTTGGACAGAAAAAAAAACTGTTAAAGATGCAATATAAAAGTGTTATTTTGTTTGTTTAAACACTGAACTTTCATTTGTACTTTTTTGGTATATCGCAAAACAGTAATAATAATAATAAAAAAAATGTGTGAGTCTTCCAAGAAAGACATGTGTCGCCTGCGGACGTCAATTTTTACAAAAGATATTAAAATTTTCTAAAAATGAAATATATATGCACACCTGTGCATTAAGGTTAATGCACAGAGAAAGTTTAATCAAATTCCTTTGAGTGGTTATGGAGTAGTTGAGGATAAAAGTTTTGACCCCACCCCCCCCCTTTTTTTTCAAAAATATCAATTTTTACAAAAAAAAATTAAAAATTTTCAAAAAATGAAATATATATGCACACCTATGCATTAAGGTTAATGCACAGAGAAAGTTTCATCAAATTGCTTTGAGCGTTTATGGAGTAGTTGAGGATAGAAGTTTTTAACCCCCCCCCCCCTTTTTTTCCAAAAATGTCAATTTTTACCCCAAAAAAATTAAAATTTACTAAAAATGAAATATATATGCACACCTGTGCATAAAGGTTAACCCCCTCCCCCCCCTCATTTTTTTACAAAACAAATTTTAAATTTTCTAAAAATGAAATATATATGCACACCTGTTTATTAAGGTTAATGGAAGAAATTGGAAGATGGGAATTTAGGAGTGTCATTTACAAAACAACCTGCCAACAACAACACTGCTACTGACAAACTAAACAAAGGATGGGCATTTAAAGTGAACAAACTAAAAACAATTTTCACACAAGACCAAAAGGCTTACTTGCATGAAAAATTTATGATTGGGAAAACAACTGGAAGAAAAGAGGATCCATCAAAAGTAGCTGAGGAGATGCGATATGCCTTAAAAAATGGAGAAAACAGGTTCTCTAGATCTCAATATCTAACATCACAACAAGTAGCTAGCTATTTCTCAAGACTTGTTCGAAAAGAAAAGAAGATAGATGAAACAGATTTAATAGCTGCAACTGCAGACAGTAAATGTTCTATTTTGAAAAGGAACGTTTTGAAAGAATGTTCTCTATAATTTTAGAATAAGATGAAAAAATTCATAGTGAAATATCTGTGTTTTATAAGTATTTTTTAAATACTTATTTTTTTAATATTTCTATCAAATGTAAATTCAGAAAGTAATGAGTGTATTTATTATTGCAAATCCCTGACCAGTGACATACATGTGATCTCTTATTAATGCGATTGAAAAATTTTTTTTGCGAAGGAAAATCGCCACTGAGAATGTAAATGCGAATTTAGGTTATTGCAAACCCGATTCTGACATTTTTCACATTTTTCGCATTAATAAAAACATCCATATAATTTCTGAAAATCCAGTATATCTTTTATAACACCTATGCATCAAATACCATATGTAGTTGTGCATGTTAACAGGAAATTTTGATGCGCTAATTTTAGTGGAAGTTATGCCCCTTTGAACTTAGAAATTTGTCAAAAATAGTCGTAAACTAGTTTGTCAGCGCAACTCCTCTTAAACTACTGAACCGAAGTAGACGAAACTTGAAATGTAGCAAGGACATCATATGAAGTGCATACTACCGGGAATTTTTTATCACCCACTTTTTGTAGGAGTTATGCCACTTTGACTGCAGCAGCATAGCTATTATTTCTGCTCAGATTAGTTTGCAGAACGGGGGGAGACATATGTTTTTAGACAAAGACAAACTTTAATTCAGGTTAATTTTACATAAATATATCTATATTTACTTGAAAATGCAAAAATCAAGACCCAATTTTATATATTATTATTATTTGCAAAACTTTCTAAACTTATACCCTTTCTTATATAATTTTCCCAAAAAAGTAAACCAAATTTTTTGGCACATTCCCATATATATTTTATAGGACGTTCCAGGCAAGGTGATGGCAATATGATTCTGAAAAAAATGTTAGGGAATATACATTTTTTTCTGATAAGATTCTGAAATGTACACAACTCTCCTATTTTAATACCCCGCCACACGTATTGGCGAGGTATTATGTGATACTCTCCAAATTTGTGTGTGTCCGTCCGTCTGGCTTGTCTGTCAGTCCCTGATGATTCCAGATGATAACTTGAGAACCAATCAACAAATGTTTTACAAACTTTACACAGTGTTTTAATCCTGTAAACCACAGGTCAAGTTCAATTTTCAGCTAAATCCAACAAAAGGTTTATGAGTTATGCTATTTTCAAGTTTTTGCCATCTGATCCCCTCTTTTTTGACAGTTTCCAGATGACAACTGGAAAACAGATAAACCTTTTATATTTAAAACTTTACACAGTCCTTCAGTACTACAAAACAAAGGTAAAGTTCAATTTTCATCTAAATCCAACAAAAATTTTATGAATTATGCTATTTTCAAGTTTTTGCACCCCCCTTTTTTAACGGTTTCTAGATGAAAACTGGAAAATTAATTAACCTTTACATAATGTGGTGGGGTGTCATTATTTTTGTTGATTGTTCAGTAAAATATTTTGCCAAGAGACAATGTCATGCAATTTGAAATGAACTACCATTTCCATGGAAATATGCATATTTTGCAATTTTTTGTCATTTTTTAGGATTTAAGTACATAAGGTCTTGGAATTTCCCACAATTTTTTTTTTTTTTTTTGGGGGGGGGGGGGTTAAATCCAACTATATATCTTCTACATATATTATCATTAGTTTAATTTCAAATCAGTGTGCAAAGGTAAAAATATTTTTTTCAAAATAGGCTCCCAAAGGGAATTTTCTTGATTTGGTAAAATGCCAAAATTTGGATAAATAAAGTGTGGTTTTGAATTATGCAGAATTATTGTTATGAATAGTTTTTTTATATGATATGAAACTTAAAATACAGTAGTTTAAGATAAATAACAGCATATTCCACTTTATTGTAAATATTATACTATATTATGTCAATTAAATTGGTCAGAATTGCAATTTTTGTGTTCTTTCTCAGGAGGCCATTGTATGAAAAATAGGTAACACCGTTTCCATAGCAATCCATCATTTTGGTTATTTTTTTTTATTGAAAACATTAATGGTAATGTAGTGTGACTACACACAATAAGTTTAAAGAAATTTGAAAAGGTAGTGTGGCCAGCCAGTATTTACATTGTTTGGTAATTACAGAGAATTGATATTAAAGTTTTATGTCCGTCATCATGACTTGGTTGACAGGTATGAAAAAAAACCGTTTCCCAAATGAAAATGGACCTGTTCCATTGATATTATCCCTTCCTCATATCGGATTTGACATGAACAGCATGGCGGGTGTACCGCAGGAAGCAGAGACTGCTTACTCTTCCGGAGCACCTGAGTCTACCCCCGGTTTTTTTGGTGGGGTCCATGTTGTTCATATGTTTTTAGTTTTTAATTGTAGTGCATGTATTGTTTTGGTCTTGTCTTCGTTGTTTTCCGGAGTTTGTCAGTTGTTACGATTTTCCTTTGGTATTTCTTGACTTTACTTCATATAATATATAAGATATCTTATATACTTTATAAGATATCTGATGTATTTTATAAGATATCTTATATAGTTTATAAGATATCTCATATAATTTATAAAATATCTTATAAAGAAAATTATATGAGATATCTTATAAAGTTTATTAGATATCTTGAAGTTAGAATAAATAGTAAAACGGCTTGCAATATGAACGGTCCTTCATAGACTTGTTACAAGAACTTATACGATTTGATTACAATTGTAAATGTTTTGATTTTGAAGTTTCAAATACTTCAGGCATTCTTCGTTAAAGGGTTACCACCCCAGAAAATACCCAACTACTTGAATTTTATTTTCGTTAAACGGATGTTATGTCATTAAATGAAGATCCATTGTATATTCAATTCTGGGGACATGAAATTAAAGATACTGTAGAAGAGATACCCCACTTAATATTTCGGTGTTCCTTTAAACATTGACATTTACTATCGTTTAACGTTTGGTGGTGTGTGGCACCGTTAAAGTCCACAATTCCTCTAAAGTCCACAACACCGCTAAAGTCCACAACAAATTTCCGCTAAAGTCCATAACGCCGCTAAAGTCCACAAAATGACCTCCGCTAAAGTCCACAAAAAAACGCCGTTAAAGTCCACAAGAACAAGTTCCGCTAAAGTCCACAAAAAAACGCCGTTAAAGTCCACACAGCTCTTTTCTTTGTTATTGAAAAAAATCCTCTGAAAAAGGGGGGGCGTGTGTCTTCTTTCAAAATACGTTCGATAAAACAATACGACAATTTGAATCACTCTTTTAATATAATCTCCTTTTAGATTCGTATCCAATAGCATCCAAGGTGACCACCATTGCTAGAAATATTTTGCAAAAGATAATTAAAACTTTTGTACTAACCCTCAGTAGGGTGAGTGTGAATTTTTTGTTGAAAGAAATGCATGTCCAAGAGGCCCGAGCACTGGAGCTCTAAAGTTTAGAAAACTTTAAACTATCATGTGTTTTCTTAAATCTTATTTATGTCAGGGAGCGATACAACCTTAAGATCACATGCTTCCCGAGGTTTAAAACGTTTAAGATCTATGTATATATTGTACAGAATTTCCTGTCGTTTATTAAATTTTGATTTCTTACGTTTTTGTTTATTATCAATTCTCATAAAACACAAAAAATTATGTTGATCACCTTTCCTGTCATTGATACTATATTTTCGTGTTGTCAATTCAACAGTTTTGCTCATCAGGTTACTCGGATCATCGTTCGAACTCTTTAACTGGTTAACCGAAAGTAAAGTTGTTGTTCAATATCAAAAAAAAAAGAAGAAGTGGTATGATTGCCAATGATTTAACTCTTCACAAGGGGACCAAATGACACAGAAATTAACAACCATAGGTCACCGTACGGCCTTCGACAATAAGCAAAGCCCATACCGCATAGTCAACTATAAAAGGCCCCGAATGACAAATGTAAAACAATTCAAACGAGAAAACTAACGGCCTGATTTATGTACAAAAAATGAACGAAAAACAAATATGTTACACATAACACACGACACCACTGAAATCCTGACTTGGGACAGGTTCAATTCCTGTGTAAAGAACTCTATAAAAATGATTGTATTATAGTCTGATGAATTTCACATCTAAATCTTAAATCTAGTTTATGCAAGTTTAACCGATTTCCATTAGGGCTGTGTTTTAATCAAACTAACAACTTTAAATTGTTTTCACAGTACCCTACAACATATACATATATCATGGTTGAAATGAAACCTTTAATTCTATTACTCGTCATTGGTAAAACACAATGAAGAGCATCCACACATTTTTTTTTTCAAATCGTCTTCAACACATTCTCAAACAAATATCTATTTCTTGTAGCAAACCAAACAAACATACAAACCAATCAGTGAACGAAATCTGCTTAGCACCACAAAATATTCTGCAATTGTGGAATTTTAAAATTTATTATCATTGTGATTTCAAACGTGAACATTATGGTTTGAAGTCTATCTTTGAGGCTTATGGACCGTTTTTGCTGCTGGGAAGCATGACAGAAACTGAATGGGTTTCGATCTTATGTTTATAGATAGAACCAGATAACTTTTCATAAATGGTAGTTTATACAAATTTATTCATAGTGGATTGAAAAACAAGTTTGCTACTTATATTAATTCCTTTCCACTTTGCGGGTGCGAGTGCTGCCTTGTAGCGACATTAGACTGCTCTTTTTCAAAATCATAAATGTTGATTCACAAAAATTCACAATACATGATAGATCAAATTATGAGGATCAAAATCTTCTGCAGATACATGTAATCTTCATTTATTAAATATATAAATCAGATCGATAAGAAAAAACTGCCAAGAACAAAAGTCCATGCTTTTTACTATAATACCGGGATAAAAAGAAAAGAATTATTTTTAATAACTAAGAAAAGAGCTGTGTGGACTTTAACGGCGTTTTTTTGTGGACTTTAGCGGAACTTGTTCTTGTGGACTTTAACGGCGTTTTTTTGTGGACTTTAGCGGAGGTCATTTTGTGGACTTTAGCGGAAAGTTTGTGGACTTTAGCGGCGTTATGGACTTTAGCGGAAATTTGTTGTGGACTTTAGCGGTGTTGTGGACTTTAGAGGAATTGTGGACTTTAACGGTGCCACAGTGGTGAACACAACAGATGTAAGACATTGTAAGAAGCAGCATACATTGTATTTACGACTTTTTATTATGTTTTCATATTCGCCTGTCCATTCCAATAACCGTTTTTGACTTGTTCTTTGCTATTTTTGTCTTCTGTGTTCATCTTTTTTAAATTTTCGTTTTCTTGTTTACAAGCATGTTTTATTATATTGTGTGTTGTTTTTCTCCTTAATATCTGTAGATAGCCCCAAACATCATCCACTATGTACAATTCTTTTAACAAGGATAAGAATTGAAACTTCTCAAAGATATGCTCTTTGATTATTTAGTTAAACATGTTAAATGGAACTGCTCTGTAATTCTTAAAAGATAATTATAGATCAATTCTACATGTTATATACATTCATTTCCCTATCGAAATAAACACAATAGTTCAGACCAAGAAACGTTGGATGCTGAGCCTACATGTGCAAAAACAGTTACTGATATATCTGTTCTAAATGGAGATACTGACAACTTATCTACGTGTATAACATTATATAATCCTGCAGTGGCCCTGAATATAGAATGCTGGAACGAAATGCATACAAAGTTGAACTGTACCGACTATAATATGTATGTAAATCAAAGTAAAGAAGACGTCGGCATAGGGAAACCATCTTTTATTTGTTAAAAGAACTTATGTTTATTTACCAATTTCTAAAGACAGATCCGATGTCAATACAATCTTGATTCTTGAGGCAACAAATAAAAAGGGTGGCAGCACGAACTGTACTCTAAATATGATATATGGTAAGATACTTGAATATTGACAGAAACGATATTGATTCGAACTTCAAAATCGTCAAAAGGTTTGTCCTAGTTCATATCCAAAGTTAGAAGATAATATTATAATAACAATTCAAAGATACTAATATTAGATATAGTAAATTTATACTATGCTGTATACGACGCATTTCAATGAGTTACCTCTCATCAGCAGCATTAAAACCAAAAACATTTGGAAGACCAAAAACGAACCTTATTTTAAACAAAAAGTACTCATAACCAAAAATACCGAAATAGGAAGCCAAATTTCAGCTAAGGAGATCTATCATGTGCAATACAAGGAATGAACCCCTAGTATTTCTATTATTTTTGAATTTTGCTAAATACTGGTAATTTCTGTAACAGATCAATGAATAATCATGTCAGACTAGTCTGACGACTGGTTTGGCGAATACCCTCGGAGACCTAGGGTTCCACCATTCAGAGGCGCCGTCCCAGGAGTTTCAAAATAACAATCCAAAAGATACTAATATTAGATATAGTAAATTTATAATATGCTGTATACGACGCATTTCAAGGTGTTACCTCTCATCAGCAGCATTAAAACCGAAACATTTGGAAGACCAAAAACCAATCTTATTTTAAACAAGAAGTACTCATAACCAAAAATACCGAAATGACCTGCAAATCAATAAAGCAATTCAATAGCAGACACTCCGACAAAAATAACATAAAATTTTCATTTGATATATCAGTTATGATGTAATTCAATGAATAGACTAGGAAAGATATTCTTTTTCCAGTTTTCAGAAGAAAGTAATAGAATGACAACTGAAAATAGACACAGGTCAACTGATATAGATGAGAGTGTATGTAAGTAGTTTACGTATATCCTTTAAAAATTGGTTTTTTTCATAGTTTCCCCAGTCTGAGTCGTTTTATTAATAGTTCTGACATGAATGGTAAACTTTACAAAAGAAAAGTAATACTTACGTATATCCTGTTAGATTGTTTAACAACATCTTACTACATTATGCCGTAACATACTTTTCTATAATGATACATGTTATCCGTAAAATTATTTTTTAATTTCGTTTGTGTAGCGTTCGACAATTTCACAGTATATAAAAGAAACCAAGAACCCATTCGAACGTAAGTAAATTTAAATGTAAACAGCATAAACTTTCATATTTATTTAAAGAAAAAGAACACGAATGAAAGTACAAATGTATATGGCGATGAACAACTAAGTTCCAGTGCTGTAGACAACAAGACATTAGAGAGACTAATGTGTAATAAGTACCTCCACTAACGTTAAACATATAACCGGGCTTAAACACAGAATATAGCTAACATTATACTATTTAAATAACCAAAATCCCATGGTAAACGTGTTTACGCTGTTGGTAAAATATGTCAAAGCGGCAAGTGGCTAGCTTACAAATGACTGTTATAATCTTTTATTGAACTATCTATTCGTGTATACACGTAGGTGGTCTCTTTTGTTATTAACTAGTTTAGTTTAGCTCGACATCTTTGGGCATTGTTTTGCTTTTCCATATTTTTAGCCTTGACCTTTGAGAAGGAGTATGAAAAAAATTTTTTTTTAGAGTTTAATAGATATTACAGTACTGCTGATTATTTTTCTACATATGTCATTAATCATACAAGATATGGTAATGAATATTATGTATGAAGGAAACAAACAATATCTCCAATTTCACAGATGAAAATATGAAAATTTATAAAAAAAAAATTTAAACCAATACAGTCAGTAAAAACAACAATATTGGTATAATGTGCGTTGAGATATAATCTAATTTCCGAGATTTTCTCTTGTCTCTTTATAGTGAAAAGTTTTGTACAGTTTTTTTTTAATTTAAAGTGGATAACGATTTGGTTAAGTTTTGCGTTTAGCTCAATTTCTCAGAAACCTATAGTAATATATCACCACTACAGTCCTCTTGTATAGTACAACACAATTCAGCAATACTTGGGTCGCTATGACCTACATTTCATGCATCAGTGACTCTGGTTAAGTTTTGCGCGTAGGTTCAGTTTTTTGTGTATAGTGTATCAATGAAACTACATCACTGATCAGTGGATGTGCCTTGGGTAGTACTGAGCTGTCATACAATAAGTTGAGCGACTCCGGTTAAGTTTTGCATTTAGGTTCATTTCTTTTGAACTAAGGATAGTGTATCAATGAAACTTCATAAGTGGATGTGCCGTGGGTTGTACTGAGCAGTCATTCAATAATTGGGTCATTGTGACCTACTTTTTATACTTGAGCGACTCCGGTTAAGTTTTGCATTTAGGTTCATTTCTTTTGAACTAAGCATAGTGTATCAATGAAACTTCATAAGTGGATGTGCCATGGTTGTACTGAGCAGTCATACAATAATTGGGTCATTATGACCTACTTTTTATGCTTGAGTGACTCCAGTTTAGTTTTGCATTTAGGTTCATTTCTTTTGAACTAAGCGTAGTGTATCAATGAAACTTCATCAGTGGATGTGCCCTGGGTAGTACTGAGCAGTCATACAATAAATGGGTCATTATGACCTACATTTTATGCTTGACCGACTCCAGTTAAGTTTTGCATTTAGGTTCATTTCTTTTGAACTAAGTATAGTGTATCAATGAAACTTCATCAGTGGATGTGCCTTGGGTAGTACTTAGCAGTCATGTAATAATTGGGTCATTATGACCTACATTTTATGCTTGAGCTACTCTGGTTAAGTTTTGCGTTTAGGTTCATTTCTTTGGAACTAAGCATATTGTATCAATGAAACTTCATCAATGGATGTGCCTTGGGTTCTAATGAGTAGTCATATAATAAATGGGTCATTATGACCTACTTTTTATACTTGAGCGACTACAGTTTAGTTTTGCATTTAGGTTCATTTCTTTTGAACTAAGCATAGTGTATCAATGAAACTTCATAAGTGGATGTGCCGTGGGTTGTACTGAGCAGTCATACAATAATTGGGTCATTATGACCTACATTTTATGCTTGAGCGACTCTGGTTAAGTTTTGCATTTAGGTTTATTTTTTTTTGGAACTAAGCATAGCGTATCAACAAAACTTCATCAGTAGATGTGCATTGTGAAGTACTGAGCAGTCATACAATCATCTTTCTTGGTGTGAGGATGCAATTCGGTGAGTAACACAGCCTTACACCAAAATTAGGTCACTCTGACCTACTTATCGTGCCTTACTTACTTGGGATAAGTTTTATGTCTGAATTTAGTTCTCTGATACAAAGCGTCCTAAAATCATAATACTTGGTGTCTTAGAGTGCATGGCGGGGTGTAACACGGCCTCCCACCAAATTTTACCTACTTATTGCACATCATTGACGTTAAGATTTACGTCCGAATTCAGTTTTCCGATACCACAGCCAAACATAGTCTAACATTGAACCCTATGGGAAATTTATTTAAAGATCTTCTTGTCTGATACCACAAAGCCAATTGGAACAAACCTTGGCAGCAATGGTCATTAGGTGGTCATCATTCAGAATTGTATCCGATGACCAAGCAGGCCATCCAAGATGGCAGCCAGAGCCAAACATAGTTTAACAAAGGAGCTCATGCGAAATTTCACTGAAAGATTGTTAAAAATCAGTGAAAAATTGGGCAAAACCAGTGAATTGTGGTATTTCACATTGTTTGTGTTTTACTTCTTGTGCTGTCTCATTTTAAATGTTAAGTTTAAATGTGCTACGTCTTTTCTATTATTTCAGTTTTAACTTTGTGGTACATATACATATATTTGTTTATGTTACTGTTCTTATGAATTCATTTTGTGTTTCATTCTTATGGACGTTCAGTTTAATCCCTTTGGTGTTTTTTTTGCAAATGTTGGCATTTTAATACAATATTACGAACCAGTAGACTAAGGTTGATTTTGAATTTGAAACATTTACATTTAAGTCATTCTGTTGTTAAGTTAAAAAAAAATAACAAAGCTATCTCATCTCAGTGTTATATGTCTGCAGTTTTTTCTCTATTTTAATTTTTTTTTCCCAAATTCATAAAATTAAATATGTTAAATAACATTGAATAAAAAATCTTTTGTGCTAGATAAGATAATATTGTAGCACACTGTTAACATCTTTATTCTTTAAAAAAAAAAGATGGTACATTGAAATTAAAAGAATAAATTTATTCTCTGAAAAACAAAGCTGTATGTTTAACTGCATATTTAAAATTGAGAATAAATTTATTCTCTGAATTACAATGTTGTGTATTAAAATTACATATTCTAATTTGGGAAGAAATTAAATCTCTGGAAAACAAGGTTGTATATTAAGATTGCATATTTTAATATGGGAATAAATTTATTCTTTTGAAGACAAGATTGTACTTTTTGATTTAAAGAATAAATTTATTCTCTGAAGACGAAGATGGTACATTTGGATTTAAAGAATAAATTGGTTCTCTGAAAAAGAAGATTGTACATTTGGATTTAAAGAATAAATTTATTCTCTGGAATAGAAGATTGTAAACTCAGATTTGAAGAATAAATTTATTCTCAACAAAACACTAAAGATGGATATTACTGAAGTTGCGTCATATCAGAGTTAAGAATAAATTTATTCTCAGTCTACAAGCCGTTCATGACCCAAGGAATAAATTTATTCTGATATATTTGTCTCGATGGAAAAATTTTATAATGAATTTTAATAATAATAGTATATTTATGTACTGAGGACAAGTTAAGAAGAAATTTATTCTCTACCAACCAAAATTTATTCTGATTTATCTGTAAAAGTAAAGCTGTTTTTAAAAGTTTTCATTAATTTTCAGAATAAATTTATTCTTGAGGTCTTTTCTCTAATAATACCACCAATTTAAACAAATCCACGGACAAAAAATGACGTTTTTGCCATTTTGATGGAATTTTCCAAATTCATACCGGTAAAAAGGACATCAAAGAATTTCCTTTTTTATTTTGGAATGCCTTTTATTTATATATTTGAGCAGATAAAGAAAAGAGAAATAATGTAAATAAAATACTCTACCTTTACGTGGCAACATGTTGCTTCAGTTACATATATTGTTGGGAAAAGAGAAGGTAAAAACAGTTAGTTATCGGAAAGAATTTGATTAATTCATTGGTAATGAAGATAATTTTCAAAATGTGACTTGTTAGAACCGATTATCTGACTGTGGGCTTGGTGATGTGTATAAGCTTTTGGCTATACATTGGGAACCTTCAAAAATGAACCAACAATAAAAATCAGTTCAAAAACATGTATATTATTCTTATATTACCTGGATTACCAAATTTCATTTTTAGCCGCGTTAGTTTTTTTCTGGATAAATCTAATTACTTCTAATACAAATCAACGTATTTTTTAAATGTCTTTTTCAACGTGCTTATGTTTCGTTTGATACAGTTGTAAAGTAAGTATATGAAGCGGACTTCTATGTATCTGTAGTATCCTTAATTTCAAATTCACTGGGATAGATGAGATGTAGAAAGTAGAAAGTCTCGGAATTTATCGTTATTTAACGACAACAGGTCATCTATATAACGAAACGTGAAATTAAAGGATTGGGCTAGTTTCTTTTTGTTTTCACGTAACAGATCGGCGAGGAGAGGAGCACAGTTGGTTCCCAATGGAATGCCGATTGTTTGTTGAAAATGCGACCGTCAAATTAAACAAATATGTGGTCTTTGAGAAAATCTAACATGTTTGTAATTTCATTTTCAGAATACTTTTTGTCAGAATCAGAGTGGTTCTTGGCGAAATAAGCCTTTTCTCTACCTCAAACTAGAAATTTATACCTGCGTGTGCCATTTTTCTTTAACAACATTAATGAAATAGTTGTTTCAATCGATATTTTAATTGAGAATGTTGTATGGTAATATAGAGTGTAGAGAAGTCGAATGTTTTTATACTGTTGCATGCAGCAAAGGTTTTAATTTTAGATAAAACTTTTATCATAAAGAGGAATGGACCAGAAAAAAAGTTATATCAGCTGTAAAGACATATTCTAAAGCCCACACTAGGTATCTACAATTTATTTTATTTTATTTATTTAGATTGTTATTGTTTAGATCTCCGTAATACATGCACATATAGCTTATTTTATAAAATGCAAAAAAGAAAAGATTATCGAAGCAATAAGAAAAATGATACCAGACCAAAATCAAAAGACAAAGCGAATTTGTGAGAACATTAACACAGCAAAAACAGACACACCCAAGAGAGTAAAACACATAGCTAACCAAAGAGAAACAGAAGAAGACAGTGCAAAAACTAAATCACTTGCAATGTTACATGTTACCACTAAAAACCTGGAGTGACATCAGGTGCTACCGAAGTGTAAGCATGTCCTGCTCTATTTACGGCATCCGTCACATCTGCAAGTGAGGAAAATGCGGTAGAGTGTCAAATCAATGGAAGAGTTAATTCAGGAGTCTGAACATTACTTTGCTTTAGAAGTTTATGCGACAGTGACTTCCCTTTATCAAGAAAGTCAAATTACAAATCATGTCAAATAGAAACGCCATATCTAGAGACGTAGGTTTGTTAAATAAAGGAAAGTTCACAATTAGAAAGTTACAGTCGTCACGTTTGACGTAAATATTTCAGTCGCCCATTGTCATCTATGTATAACCATACATCTAGGTCTTAAGCTGAATTGGATCTGTAGGTGGTGTCTTTGATATTCAGTAAATTGATGAAGAAAATCCTTAACATAAGGATTATAAAGAGATAGTACATCATCTAAATAGCGAAAACTGAAATTAAAGGACTGGACTAGTACCTTCTGTTTTTCTGTAGTAGCTCTTGTATAAACTTAGCTTTATACAAAAATAAAAACCGGACGGCTAAAGGCAGCTCACAGTTGGTCCCATAGGAATTCCAATAGTAGTTGTTAAGAAATCTGTCCTCGAAACTCAAAAAATATAGTGTAAACAGTTATAAGATGTCAACAACATCAGCCGAAGAGTACCTTTTGTTAGAATCAGTGACGAAATCAGTAAACTTTTCTTTAAAGATCATCTCCTATAAAACCACTGGGCCAATTGGGAAAAAACTTGCCATCAATGGTCGTTAGATGGTCGTCTTTCAGAATTATATCACATGATCCCACCAGTCATCACAGATGGCCACCAAAGCCGAACATAGTTTAATATAGGACCCTATCGGAAATATACTTAAAGATCCTCTTGTCTGAAACCACTTGGCCAATTGGAACAAATAATGCCACCAATGGTCCTTAGTCCTCTTTCAGAATTGGATACCATGACCCTGCCTGTCATCCAAGATTATAACAGAGCCGACCATAGTTTAACATAGTACTCTATGGGATATTTACTTAAAGGTCTTCATGTCTGAAGCCTCTGGCCCAATAGGAACAAAAAATGTCAGCAATTGTCCTTAGGTAGTCATCTTTCAGAATTATATCCGATGACACCTTCTGTCATCCAAGATTGCGACAGAGTAGAACATTTATTAACATATAGGACCGTTTTGGAAATTCATTTAAAGATCGTCTTCTCTGAAACCACTTGGCAGAAATGGTTCCTAGGTGATCCTCTTTAAATTATACCGTATGACCCCGCCGGCCACCAAGGATGGCTGCAAGAGCTGACATAGTTAAACATTAAACTCTATGGGACATTTACTAAAATATCTTCTTGTCTGAAACTACTTAGCCAATTGGAACAAAGGTGAGTGATACAAGCTCCTGGGAGCCTTTAGTTTACTTATCTAATACCGTATAGGCATATTGTTATATCCCTTTTAGCTCACCTGACCCAGAGGTTCATGTAAGTTATTGCCTTCACTTTACGTCCGTCAACATTTTACTTTTAGAACTTCTTTTAGAGAACCATTGAATGAATTGAAACGAAACATTGTGCTGATCAAGTGCTGTTTGGTGCCTATCCGTCATTCAACTTGGCTGCTAGCGAAGGAACTTAGTTTAACATTGGACCCTATGGCAAATACCAAGATCTTCTTCTAGAGAACCGCTGAGTGGACAGAAACCAAACACGACATGACTGTTCCTTATGGTGCTGATCAACTGTTGTTACTTTGTTGCCAATCCGTCGTCCAAGATGGCCGCTGGCGTGTAACTTAGCTTAACATAGGACCCTATGTGAAATGCATACATAAATCTTCCTCCAGACAGTCACTGAATGGATTGAAACCAAACATAACACGAATTTTCCTTATGAGATGGTGACCAGGCGTTGTTACTTTGTTGCCGATACGCCATCCAAGATGACCTTCAGCGTGGAACTTAATCTAACATAGGACCCTCTAGGAAATACATAAAACATTCTTGTAGAGAACCGATAAATTGATTAAAACCAAACATGGCATGAATGTTCCTTATGGGGCGCTGGCCAAGTGTTGCTACTTTGTTGCCTATCCGTTATCCAAGATGGCCACCAGCGGGGAACTTAGTTTAACATAGGACCCTCTGGGAAATACATACAAAAATTTTCTTCTAAAGATCCGTTGAATGGATTGAAACCAAACATGACACGAATGTTCCTTTTGAGGTGCTGACCAAGTGTTATTACTATGTTGCCGATCCGTCATCCACGATGGGCGCCAGCGGAGAACTTATTTAAACATAGGACCCTATAAGACAATTTAAACAATCTTCTAGAGAACTGCTACATGGACTCAAACCAAACATGGCATGAATGTTCCTTATGAGATGCTGACCAAGTGTTTTTACTTTGTTGCCGATACGCCATCGAAGATGACCTCCAGCGGGGAACTTAGTTTTACATAGTTTTTCTAAGAAATACATACAAAAATATTCTTCTAGAGAACCACTAAATGGATTAAAACAAAACATGGCATGAATGTCCCTTATGAGGCGCTGGCCAATCCGTTATCCAAGATTGCCACCAGCGGGGAACTTAGTTTAATGTAGGATCCTATGGGAAATACATACAAAAATCTTCTAAAAAAACTGCTGAATGGATTAAAATCAAACATGACATGGATGTTCCTTATGAGGTGCTAACCAAGTGTTATTACTATGGAAATACATAAAACAATCTTCTAGAGAACCGCTGCATGGATTCAAACCAAACATAGCATGAATGTTCATTATGAGGTGCTGACCAAGTTTTGTCACTTTGTTGCCGATCCATCATCCATGATGGCCGCCAGCGGAGAACTTAGTTTAACATAGAACCATATGGGAAATACATACAAAACCTTCGTCTAAAGAACCACTATATGGATTAAAACCAAACATAACATGAATTATCCTTATGATGTTTTGACCAAGTTTTGATACTTTGTTGCCAATCTGTCATCCATGACGGCCGTCAACGAAGACTTAGTTTAACATAGGACCTATGGGAATTGCATATAGATGGCTTATTTTTGCAAATTACTGAATGGATTGAAACCAAACATTGCATGGATGTTAATCTCAAGGTCCTTTAGCAATATACAAATGGAAATATCAGATGAACGATACAGGCTCCTGGGTGCCTCTGGTTTAATCCAGAAACATTGGTGAATTTGAACACGCAAAACAGATTTTGATTTATCACCTGTAAGAAGGGTAGTTTAAAACGTTCCGAAATCAAAAGTGTGAATAAAATTGCAATAGATGAAGCTATTAGAAGAAAGTTTTTCTGACTTGTAATTCTTTAGTAAATCTACATCTGATTCACGCCACTCTTAGAGTAGGATTTATCGCAGTAGTTCCAAGTTCATGTTAAAGTCAAGTTTCAAAGCAGGGGTCAAATATATTAACGACTTATAACTTATAACGATAAAAAGCATTTGTGCGACCCATTAGAATGATTTTGACAACGTGAAATTTGATTTTCAGCTCGCTCAACTGATGACAACAATATTAATTATTGAGGGTTTCAAAGATAACGAACGTTTATTTCTCCTAACTTTAAATGTTTAATACTTCGGTACATGTATATATCTAAGTTTTGTTTTTCAAAATTCTGACACACTATACCTTAACATCCAACAATTTATGACTTATCAGCAGTGGTAGCAATCCGAAAAATTAACCAAAACATAGGAGAGCAGTTTTGAATGGTAAAATGAACGAAAACATCTCAAGACAGGAAAATGCATGTAAAAACTAATACAATTTGCTTTGCTAACGAAATATTACGATAATCATATTTTGTTCTGTGTTATTTTAGAATGTTCTGATGCCAGTTCAATGTAATATCTTGATGACTTTGGCCGACTTTCAGTGAAAAGGAACAAGAGAGACGCAGCAAAAATGAAACGGATCGCCAAAATCCTAAATATACATTTTGTTGTTAATTCACAACGGTTTCAATAAACTTTGCCAAAATATACTTTTTCTACTGGTTTGCGGCTACAACTGTTCTGACTTTGTCGAACAAAAGGACCGAAAAGGAACTGCTTTACCCTTCCGGACTATCTGAGTTTACTCCTGGCATTTATACGATTTCATGTTGTCCATAGTGCTTATTTATATTTTTTGTGATTGCTCCATTGATTTTCTGGTGTATATTACTAGTTTTAGACAAGAGAACCAGATAACAATCTATGCATAATTTATTTAATGACTAAACGTAATTGTGCTACATGATACATTGTATTATTATGGGTATTATTAAAATGGCCTTGAAATGTTAAAATAATGAAGTCAGTGTAATGTCAAACACGTCATAACATGGATCAATGAAAATTGTTTTGTATTTTGATTTTCAAACTTTAAACTATTGTCTGTCAGATCTACCAAAATTTCCAAAATTCTATACATGTATCCAAAAAAGCGTGAATTTGAGTCATTTAAGGTCATTTAACATGAACAATTACATTACTCATGTTTTGTTTTTGTTTTTTTTAAATATTTCCGTATCGGAAGTTTTATTTGTGCATACTTTTAATTCAGGTCAATTAGATATTTAATTGATTTGTAATGTTAATATTAAATGTACACCTATATCTTTTTGACTTATTTGCCCTACCCTGTATCACACATGCGGTCCTACAGGTAAGTTTTTTTTTTTTAAATTTTTAGTGGTTGCTTTTTGTTTCTGTTGTAGAACAAACTTATCATTTAAACCATTCCGGTATCTTTCATTAGGTAAAGAATTGCATGAGAGACGATCTTTTCAACTATTTTTCGGATACGGGTGTAAACTTTTTGTTTTGTCAATATTTAACCAATGTCTCCCGTAATTCCGGTTAATTCTTTGTCTACATAGGGTTATTATAGGCAATGTTTAGCGTGCGTGGTAAATAATGATGTTTGGAAATGTTCGAATCGAAAACAGATTTGAGAAGGCTATTAGTTCAATGATAAAGGTCCGAATTAAAAACCTCCAACGGTCCATATTTAAAGACCTTAAGGTTGTTGAAAACTTGACTAACAAATATGCAAGAACTATTATTTTGAAATTCTTAGAAACAAGTTGGGAATAATAACACTGCAGGTAACCCAACTTATATACCGACCACACTCACTGAGCAGGAAGTCTTTGATAACCACAAGACCATTATTCAATCCTTTGGCATTTCAACAAAGGCCGAATAAATGCACTTCCTGCTCTTTATTGGTTCCTAAACTTCATATTGACATGTATAAAGAGGTACTTCAGAATTACTTTGAAACATCATATTCCACCAGTGGCGTCAATCAGATGGGGATTCTTAATAACTTAATAAATTTACTACAATGTCAAAAATCAAAATCGTTGGCTACATGCAACGGCATAAAAACATTCGACTTCTCTATACTCTATACTACCATATCACATTCTCAATTAAAAGATCGATTGAAACAACTATTTCATTAATGTTTTTTTTTTCAGAAAAATGACACATGCAGGTATAAATTTCTATTTTTAGGTAGAGAAAAGACTTTTATCGTGAAGAAGCGATATGATTCTGACAAAAGTATTCTGAAGATGAATTTACAAAAAGTTAGATTTTGTCAAAGACAACATATTTCTTGAATTTGACCTTTCATTGTATATGACGTGTTGTCGTTAAATAAAGACAAATTCCAAGACTTTCTACATCTCATCTATCCCAGCGACCTTGAAATAAAGGATATTACAGATACATCTAAGTACGCTTCATGTGTAGATTTGTTTTTTTTAAATAGACAACGGGGGACATTTGAAAACAAAACTTCATGACAAACGTGATGACTTAAACTATTGTTAACTTTTCCTTCTTGAGTAGCAATATACCAACATCGCCAGCATATGACGTCTACGTTTCTCCGCTTTTCCAATATTCATGGGCATGCGTGTTTACCATGCCTTTCGATAAAGAGGATTACTGCTGTCACAAAAGCTGCTTAACCAGGGTTTTTTTTCAGGGATAATTTGATGTCATAACTTAAGAAGTTTTACGATCGTCATCCCGAATTGATTGACCGTTAAAGTGTTCTAATATCGAAGATGATATTCGACTTGTTCCCACTGTCGTTACATTTCATGTACCTCCCACCGATTTGTGACTACCACCGAGCTGACTTTGTTGAACTTCACGACGAGTGCCCTGTACGGAGCAGGAACTGCTTACCCTTCCGGAACACCTTATAGTTTACTCCTGGTTTTTATCGGGGTTCGTGTTGTTCATTGTTTTTTGTTTGTTTTCAGTGTTTATTTGTTGTGCTTGTGGTTGTTCGTTTGTCGTCCCGGGTTCGTCTGTCTAATGGATTGCGTTTTTTGGTTTGCTCCTTATGTATACGTGTCATTTTTGCGATAATACAGTTTGTAGTTCTTTCCATATTTTGTTTGAAATGTACATTTCTAGTCTAAAGATATGTCATCGACGGTATTATTACCGCTTATATATAATCCATGAGATTTTGTTGATCTACAATTAGAAGTACTATTTAATGATTTCTGCATCCTGGGAAGATACCTCCTATCCCTTTCAAGCATTTTAAGTTTTTCATGAGAATGTTGCTTTAATTTCCAGTATTTTAGTAGTGTTTGGTGCACATGAATATATTCCTCGTTATCAAGGATGGAAATGTCCGATGTGTCATCTTCATCTTTTATAGGATTCAGTTTTTCATAGTCATGATTGTCTGTTTGCAAACTTGGTATCAGAGAATGGTAAGGATGAAGATATTCATCCATATCATGTGTATTTACCGAGGGTTCGGCTGAACCACTGGATGTGTTAGAACTTAACTCATGATTTTGAACAGCAATATTATTTGGAGTCTGAATGTCTTCGACCATGTGATAAACATGAACATGTTCGTTCATTTCAATTAATTCCGTTGAGTTTGTATTAATCGAATTGATAGCATTTCTAAGCCTTCCAAGTTCTTGTTCGTATTTTACTCTTGTAATGATAAAACAGGAAACAAACAATAATGAAACACTGACCGTTGTTCCTATAGCAATGTAGAGAAAGATATCTTTTGTTGTGGATCCTAAAAATATAATTTTAGACATTATGTCAGAAATGTAACATTTTTTTGTACGTTAATACTGCATAAACACATCACAATCTAGACAGTAAAGTTTTGTTTGTGGCTTTGTAGTTTTGTATAAAGAGCGATTAGCCCACATCCCTTTTGTACTATCTTTACTTATTTTCGCCTATCCTCGTATTTTTATTTTCGTAAAACGGTAGATGTTAACGATGACTTTGACGATGGAGAATGAGAAATGGGATGAAATAACTTTAGTTAGCCATGTTATATCTACTTTTCCAAGACATTTATGACACCCATCTGTATTTACGACTGATCATTTGTGCTCGAGGTTTAAAATGTTGACCCCCCCTTCCAAACAAAACAATGTAATCCAAAAGGTTAAAAAATGTCAATATAACCAAAAAAGGGTAAAGCAAAAACCATCTAAGGACAAAGCTACGCACAATCCTAAATTGATTTTTAAACCTCGAAAATTTAGTTGACAATATTATTAATTTTTTAAGTGCATGGATGGCAGGGAGCTTTTTTTTTTGGTCGTTTATGTGAACAACTGCCCCTCCGTGGGATTCAGTGACTGCGGGAGTAAAATCCTGAAATTGAACTAAAGGATCACCGCAGACTGACTCCAGGTTTTCATCGGGAATTGTATCCATTTGCTCAGAGTCTAGATCGACTTCATCGTCATACTCTGAGCACAAATCTCTAAATCTTTTAAACTAAATTGTTTTAACAGCCTCCGTTTGGCGATTAGAAAATTGCTTGTTTTTAAAATTTATTAAGTGACGAGAATCTTATGTTTTTCTGTGAGAAAGAGGGATTTGGATATTTCTTATCTGAAGATGTGGAAGTCTTGTGTTTAGCTAATTGTTTTTGTTGATTATTTGATGTTTATGAGGAATTAGAGTTTTTACATTGGGCTGTTTTCCCTTTCGTTAAATTGGATTGAGAATTAAGAACTGGGAGTTACTGATTCAACAGCCCTTGTGTAATCAGTTTGAGTTACAAATGATCTAGTGCGTTGAGATTGTTTAACATTTTCGGCATAAGTTGTAGTTTGAGTAGAGTTAATCAGGGCAGAAATCAGTCGTTTTGCTTCTTGTTAGCTAATATTCTTTTAACTTTCGTTTTCTGTATTTCAAGTTCTTTAATGTAAAATTAATAGTTCCTGGTATTCACCATATGATCTAATCCGCAGTTCAAAAATTTCATGTGGCCGTCACAATCAAAACTGGAGTGGCCAGAACATTTGAAAAAACTCCTGCCGTGTCCAAATTTCTGGCATTTGAAACAACATGTAGGGTTAGGTACGTATTTGTCAATTTAATTCTGTAAGGATCACTGTAGATATGTTACAGGTTCTAGGTAATGAGAAATATGTTCAGTTTATTGATTTTATCTTAGTAAATCTTCCAATTTTTGTGACATTTTTGCATTCAAGTGCAGTACAGATTTCCTCTTCAGACAAAACAGACACATCATGATCTCTGTGGCGAATAACCCTGTGACATGAATTGAGTGTTCTATGTGGAATGGGTGTAATTGCAACATAAACAATTATAAGGATAAGGACAGAGCTATACATGAGGGAGATATTCCTCATTTTTCGCAAATTTAAAAATTTCGTTTCAGTAATTTTTAAGTATCAATTTCGGGCTAGTACATTGATAACTCATCGGAATTAGATTTACCGAATTTTCATAGTTGCAATACAGCTGGTTTTGCTAAGGACCTATGCCATGTTATCCTCTGAAGTACCTGTTGTTACAATGTATGTCTGTGTGTTACATGTCTGTCATTTATCTTATTGGCTTGATATTGGCTTAGACTTTTTTGCAATAAAAGTGATGTCATTTGATCTCATGTTATACCAATTAAATTCATTTGTCTTAACCTTACAGCTTTTTCTTTCTTTTGGATGGATTAACTATTGTCAGCGAAAACTGTACCACATTTGTTCTAATTCATATTTTCCCGACACTATTTTACAAAATTGGACAATGTCAAACCCGTGCAATAATACTCTAGGTAGAAATACATGAAATATATAATTTCAAGATGGACAACAGCAATAATTAAAATCGCTATTCCCTTAGTACAGTTTTTTTTTTTAATTCTATTAGATATCACACTCCCTGCTTAATTCAACTTCCTTGTTTTTTTTTCTTTGGTCTTCAACATTTTCGAAATTTATCACCCGATGAGTTGTAAATCGGCGAAATATGAACATCTTAGTGCACCAAAACTGGTATCAAGTTTTAAAAGGGTTTCCACAATAAACATGGGAATAGTGATTTTACTGCTATTTTACATTTTTGAAAGAAGCAGTAAAAATGGATTTTTATAACATCCTCGCGATAGATTATGATAAACGGTCTAATGTGAGTTAAATCAATCGTTCCTGTATGATTAATTTGATTAAACATTTCTGTATGATGTCTGAAGAGTTGAAAGAATTCACAGATTTTATTGTAATAAATACGTTACCATCATAAATTCTGAGTATACCATTTGCGCATGTCAGCAACAGCCGGAATCCCCAAAACTAAAAATAGCTATTATATATGGTATCACCCAAGCACCTGTGTGAACCCCAAACCTCTATACATCCATTATATTTCCGACTGCGCACGTGGTAACACGCTTTTGGATTTGTACAGTCACAGATGAACACGATTATGGTTTGACAAACTCCGTGTATACTGTAATATTATTAATATTATTTAATTATTGATATCCCAATTTATTTATCGATACATTATATTTATCTACATTCAATTAATTTTAGATAAATACTAATTAAAATGTCGCCATTCAATGACATAAACAGTCCATTCCAGACCATCACAGGCAATGATGTGTTTCTGGATGGCTCATTACCTTTCCCTTCGCCACCGGTGAGCTCAGGTTCGCTTCCAGTTACTACCTGCCCACTTACCGACGTTTCTACTTCGGTTGCAGGTACCGCTTTTCAGCAGACACCTCCGGTTTCTGTTATCAGGCATGGAAGTGTTCCTACTGTGGCTACTGTGACCCACACCATATCCAGACTGTTTCTACTACAGGGTCAGTTTCTTATGCTCCGGGTAGTTCTATGAACTTAGTCCTCCCAGGTTCTAGACCCCCCAGTTCATACCGTGGTTTTTCCCTGCCTATGTCATGTAATGATCCTTTTTCCTGGTCTAGACCACCTTGGGCACAAGGTTTTCCTGGTGCAGGTATGCCTGGTTTTTGGCCATATGGTGGATATTTTGGCCCTTCAACCTCGGTCTCGGGCCATACTGCTAGCCTTCCGTCGGTTGCAATACCTGCTCCTTCGGTAGTAGTACCTCCCACCGTAGCAGTGCCGGCAACTGTCTCCCAGCCCACCTGTACTGTTGGGCTCAAGGACAACCAGCCAGTTTCTGTCCCTGGTACATCTCTTGCATCTTTCAAGAGTGTACTTGAGGAATTTCAAAATTCTATTCGAAAGGATTTTTCCTCCTTTTCTAAAAGGCTTTTTGTACTTGAAGGTAAAGCTTTCCAACCAGATAAGGTTTTCACTATCATGAGGGAGGTCAACAAGGTTCCTTTTGCGTCACCTCCTAAACCCAAAAGGCTCTCCTCTGTTTTCGAGGCCTCCTGTGGTTTTCCTGACAGTAAGGCTCGTAGTAGCTTTCCAGAGCCTGATCACATTTCCACTGCCCTGCAAATTAATGAAGGGATAGGTGGTTCAGCTTCCGAGGTTTCGTCTGGGAACATTACAGGTTTTGGAATTGCCTCCTTTTCTGAGCACGTCCGGGTGAAGGATTATGATATTTTGAACTCTTCTCTTGGAAGGTTAGTTCCTAATGTTGAGAAATCTCTTTCTGCAGCTATTAATTCCAAGCCAGCTGACGGCCTTCGCCTGTCTCAGTCGATCTGGTCGAAAAATGGAAATCTTCTGCGTAGTACTTCCCAAACACTTGGAACAACAGAACATTTTTTAGCAGCAGTGGGTTGCTGTCTTAATAGCCAGGATTCTACTGTTTCTTCAGAGATTAAGTCTTTTCTACTCCAAGTAGACAAGGCTATTGGTGCTTCCCAACTCCTAATCATGGGTTCTCTAGCCAATAGCACTCTTTCTAAGAGGTCAGAAATCTTGGAGAAATCTAATGTTTCTGTAAGTGTGAAAGATTCCCTTCTCCGGTCTTCACTATCGGATAAGATCTTTAATCTTTCCCTTCAGGAGGTGCAAGAACAGATCAGGCAGACACCTACCCCTGTTAATGTTAATGTACAGGTAAACAGTGGTAAGAGATCAGTCTCCAACTTCTCTCCTAGGAGTTCCTCTTTTCCTCAGAACAAGAGAAGGAAAACTGGTGGTGGTGCAGGTAAGTCAACCCCTAAGCCTGAGCCTTCCAATTCCGCTTCAGGTTTTAAAGGCCCCAGGAGGCATAATAATTCCTCCTAGGAAGTTGCCCCCTCGTACGTTATCGACAACACCAAACTCCATAGAAAAATTTTCAGTTCCTCTGGCTTTCATTCCAGTAGGGGGGAGATTGACTCATTTTATAATACAATGGGAAAATATTACAAAAGATTGTTGAGTATTGTCGATAATTCGAGGGGGATTGACTCTTCAGTTCAAAGAGGTTCCACCTCTTTCACCAGTTCCTCTGTTTCGCTCACACACCGCGGATCCTCAACGTTTTCAATTTCTCACACAGGAGGTATCTATTCTTTTGGAGAAAGCGGCGATAGAGGAGGTATCTCTGTCAGATCTGAACCCAGGCTTCTATGCCAGACTTTTTCTGGTACCAAAGAAGACCGGCGGAATGAGGCCAGTCATAGATCTGTCCATCCTCAACACTTATCTAGTAGTACCTCACTTCAAAATGGAGACAAATCGTTCTATCCGAGCTGCTATTCTCCCTGGTATGTGGACAACATCCTTGGACCTCTCGGATGCTTACTTCCACATCCCTGTCTGTCCTTCTTACAGGAAGTACCTCCGTTTTGTTTGGGATCACATGGTGTACCAATTCAAGACCTTTCCGTTTGGTCTTTCTATAGCCCCTCTGGTGTTTACCAAAGTCATGCAGGCGGCAATCGCCCATCTTCATGCTCAGGCTATTTTGATCCATTCTTTTAATGTCTTCTTAGTCTGTAACGCCCGTCAATTTACACAGCTTCTGGGCTTTCCGAATGCTCTAGCAGATGTAGTTCCTCTCGGCCGACTTCATATTCGTCCGCTTCAGTTTTACCTACATCAACATTAGGTCCCAATGTCTCAAGACTGGGAAGCACCCATACCGTTGCTTCAAAGTCTTTATCCTCATCTTCTGTGGACAAATCGGGAGAACGTTTTGAGAGGCCTTCCTTTGTCCTCTCATGTTCCCGTCTGACTCTTTACACAGACGCCTCTAACCTAGGTTGGGGGGCTTATCTAGATGGTCAATCCGTATCCGAAATCTGGTCCCCAGACCTCCGGAAAGAGCATATCAACTTATTAGAAATGAGAGCGGCTCTTCTTGCGCTGTTCATTTTCAGTTTGTTCTCAAAGACAAACCAGTAACTCTTGCTACGGACAACTCAACAGTAGTTGCTTATTTACAGAATCAGGGCGGCACTCACTCCCACGATCTGTACCTCGTAGCAAGGGATATTCTGATTCTCTGCTTTCAGCTCCATATCCTATTGGTAGTCAGACAGATTCCAGGCAAACTCAATATCCTGGCAGATTCTCTTTCCAGGAGTCTAACTCCTGTCAATACAGAGTGGGAACTTCTCCCAATAGTGTTCAAGGCAATAACTCTTCAATGGGGTTCTCCTCTGGTAGATCTGTTTGCGACCAGTCTAAATCACAAACTGCCCACCTTTGTATCTCCAATACCAGATCCAAAAGCCTTCCCTCCTTTCAGATTTCTGTCTGCCGTCCTTCAGAAAATTGCTTCAGAGGAGTGTCAGATCATACTTATTGCTCCAGCTTGGTGCAGACAAGCGTGGTTCCCACATCTACTACGTCTTTCTTGTGCCCATCCTCTGGTACTTCCGGTAAAACCAAATCTTCTCTCTCAACACAAGGGAAAGATTCTTCATCAGAATCCGGAAAGGCTGAATCTTTGCGCTTGGCTTCTCTCAGGGATAGCCTCGAAAAGAGAGGATTTTCTGAAGGCACAGCCAAACACCTCACCAGAGCTGTTAGGCAATCAACCAATATCGTCTATGACGCTAAATGGAAGATTTTCAGCGATTGGTGTATTCCAAGGGAAATCGATCCTTTCCAAATCACTGTACAAGAGTTAGCTGATTTCCTTACTTTCCTGTTTGACTCTCGAGGTTTGACTTCCTCAACTATTAAGGGATATAGATCTGCTATCTCTCGCACCATCCATTTAGCTGGTGGTGAAGATTTTGGGAGTAATGAACACCTTTCTCTTCTGGTCCGTAATTTTTGTCTTGAACGGCCCAAACAGAGAACTCTATTCCCTCAGTGGAATCTCAGTTTAGTTCTATCAGCCTTGAACTTTTGAGCCGGCTGACCAGGTGGATCCCAAGTTCCTATCATACAAGTGTTGTTTTCTTCTTGCCTTGGCCTCAGGTAGAAGAAGAAGCGAGATCCATGCTTTTTCGGTTTCAGAAGCTTGTTTCCGTTTTTCAAGGGACAAGTCCTCAGTCACCTTATTAACCGACCCAGTCTTTATGGCAAAGAATCAATTGCCACTTAGAGGAGCTAAGCCGGTTGTAATTCCTGCTCTACCTCCAGATTCTGATTCAAGCTTGCTTTGTCCTGTTCAAATCTTATCTATTTGCAGAGGACATTGAGTTTACGCTCATCTCGTAACTCTAGACTCTTTATCCCTTTTAAAAAAGGGGTTATGGAATTATCAGTCAAAACTATCTCTTCCTGGATCAGCAGGACTATCTGTCTAGCATATGAGATTTCTGATGAAGCCCTTCTGGACAGTTTTAATGTCAAGGCTCATGATGTTAGAGCTATTTCTACATCTTGGGCCCTTTTCAATCATGCCTCAATTGACGAAATACTTTCTGCAGGTTTCTGGAGTAATGAAAATTCCTTCACTACCCACTATCTGAAATCTATGGCTTCCCAAGCTCAAAGCCTGTTTTCCTTGGGACCTATTGTTGCGGCACAAAGAATTAATTTTCCACCTGCATTTTCGGGTTCAGGGGATTCAGCTTTGCGTCAAATTCATTTTACTCAGAATTTATGATGGTAACGTATTTATTACGATACAATTATACATTTTTAAAGTAAAATGAGATTTTATAAAATAAATACTTACCATCATAAATTAAAGATCCCTCCCAGCCTCCCCTTCATCCCCTTTTTTTCCTACATGCTTGCCTTTTTGGGAAATATAATGGATGTATAGAGGTTTGGGGTTCACACAGGTGCTTGGGTGATACCATATAATAGCTATTTTTAGTTTTGGGGATTCCGGTTGTTGCTGACATGCGCAAATGGTATACTCAGAATTTATGATGGTAAGTATTTATTATATAAAATCTCATTTTACTTTAAAAATGTATAATTTCATAAAGTTGATTTACAGTCATGACAGTGAAATGCTCAATCGATTAATTGAATTAGGAGTAATTCATTTTCGTAAAATAATTGCCATTCTTTACATAGCCAAACTAATAAATGGATTTTTATGGCAAGCCGTTTTACTATTTATTCTAACTTCAAGATATCTCATATAATATATAAGATATCTCATAAAGTATATAAGATATCTTATAAATATTTTTTATATAAGATATCTTATATATATACTTTATAAGAGATCTCATATATTTTATAAGATATCTTATGTAGTTTTTAAGATATCTCATATAGTTTATAAGATATCTCATATAATTTATATCTCATATAGTTTATAAGATATCTCATATAATTTATATCTCGTATAGTTTATAAGATATCTCATATAGTTTATAAGATATCTCATATAATTTATTAGATATCTTATAAAGAAAATTATATGGGATATCTTATAAAGTTTATTAGATATCTTGAAGTTAGAATAAATAGTAAAACGGCTTGCCATAGATTTTACCCTGGGGAAAATCATTTTAAAAACAAAAGAAATTAAAGTATCCATTCAACTACAAACCTAAAATTCTTTTTGATGGAAAATAAGTTAAAATGAGGATTTAACAAATAAATCTTTACCAAGTTGAAATACACAATGACATGCAGAGTCTACGATATATGAGTATTTATGAAGAACGTGTTTCAGAATTTTTTCGACATTTACCTATACCAAGGTAATTGCCATTACGTGTATGGAACATCCGAAATATTTCGAATAATAACATGCTCACTTACGGAAGGAATACACTGAATTTAAATTTTGAGAAGAATAAATATTTATTCCCATTTAACACAAGCAGAAGATATTTCATATCTCTAAATATATTCTACTTAGCCTGTTATCTACAATTAATGTATACCTGATGTAGAGTTGATATTATCAAATGATACGACTGGTAAATTATCGGGCACATTTTCCGAAGCTTCCGTAGAACTAACAGTCAGGCAATATTCATTTCTGTCTAGAAGGAAGAAAAAAATATCTTATATCTGTATCTAATAAAAAGCCAAACACGTACAGATGTAAAACAGAAAACAAAATCTACGGCACAAACAGTAGTCATTGAAAATGAATACTTTGTATACCTAAAATTTGATGACAATATTCCCATGTTGTCAAATCTATCTTATAAACTATATTTCGTCTTGTATATTTCATATACAAATATTGAATAATAAACGTATTGTTTAAAATCTGTGAAAGTCAATGCTTTATTCTTCAAAACAAATAATCATTACGATTATTTATCGTGTAAATTTCCACAGCAACGGCACATGCAAAGTTAGACCGAGATTACTCTAAACGTTAATTCATGACATAATCCGTGTCGGGTCGGGTAACATTTCGAGATTCCCATATTAGACAGAGGACTATATGCATTTATACTTTGTACTTTAAAATTTTGTAACGACAGGAAGTGAACAACTCATATTTGCACACACCAGGCTTATTAACAATCATTCAAGTGATATTCGAACGTATCCGAACCAGGACTTCAAAATTAGATAATTTATAATTATCTCGATTAGATAAATCCGATAATCCTCTGGAAACATTGTAAGAATCTATATTTCTATTTTATGTAGTTTCTTTATTATAATCTATATTTACATGTATGTATGTGGTCAGTTTTGATTATTATTATTAATTCATGAAACTTGATATTTTTGTCACGAGGAAGCTTATTCTTCGCATTTATTAAATCGCATTCATTCGAAATTGTTAGAAACTGAGTTGATTTTTTTAAAGACGCGACATGAAAATCAGTATTGTTGTGAACTATGATTTTGAGATTGGGTTACTTACATTGTATGTCATAGAACTTCTACCTATGTGATGCTTTTTATGTAAATATGTTTTCAGTTTTCAAGTGGAATCAAACTTGAAAAAATGTGCAATTGCATACCCCACGTCCAATATGTCAAAACACCAGTTTTACCTACCTAGAACATTTAGTTCAACATATTCTGCATAAAGTGTACCATTTAGATCAGTTACACATTTATAGTTTCCTTCGTCACTTTTTGATACATTAATAATTCTTAAGTCATATTCATATTCGGCATGGTTTCCAACCACAGAAATCCTTTATTTAAAATCATCTGTTAAAGTTGGATTGACTTTTTCATTTTGATTGTACACCTCCATATGGTTATAAATTTATCGTAATCGTAATGAAGCTTTGAAAAATGAACAGCATCATTAATGAAACCTTACTGAATATTTGCATTGAATGCAGACACACAAACATACACCAGCTAAACTTACCTAAAACTTTAAGTTTAACATATCCTACATAAAGTGTACCATTTCCATTAGCTACACATTTATAGTTTCCTTCGTCACTTTTTAATACATTTGTAATCCTTAAGTTATACTCATATTCGGCATGGTTTCCAACCACGGAAATCCTTGACTTTAAATCATCTGTTAAATTTGGATTGACTTTTTCATTTTGACTATACACCTTCACATGGAGCCATACTAAAGGCGAATCTAATCTTGTGATAAAGCAATTTAATATAACTTCTTCTCCATGTTCCACACAGATTTCTGTATTATTGGTTATTGCAGATGACGCGACACATGCAGACACTATAAATAAAATTCATAAATATTTATCTAATAGGAAAAAATATAATAAATAAGATTTCTTGGATTGAAAATATTACACTCTTTATATCTAGCAATTAAAGAAGGCTTTTTGCAGACAATAGGTTTATAAATGGGGTCAAATAGGGAAACACAATATTCGGTAGGATGACTTGCGTCTCTTGTCAATGTTGGAAATTTCCAATTCCGGACAGAAAAATGGGAAGACAGTTCTGCATTTTAATTCAGGAAAACAGAATAAGGTAATACAAGTACATGTGTGGTATATATATAATTAGCAAACGATTTAATATTTATAAAAAGTTTAATAAATCTCCACCCACCCCCTCTCCGAATGGGAAAAGAGAGGCTTAATAAATACTTGGAAAACATCAGTATTGAATATTGCCTACAATCTCATCATTTCTTTCTCTTTCATAAGAAACTTTTCCTGGGTCTTATTTAAGTCAGTATGTATCAATCACATCTCTCTAATATGACGCATCCTACACAAACTTCTAAAACCCCACTGTGTGTATTGTCTCTACTGTATACCTTGTGCTACGTTTGGTGTGTTAGGTGTTGGCATAATTCTCTTCTTGGCTCGGTTCAGTGTTGTTTTTTTTAATTTTTTTTTTTTATTTTTTGGTCTTTCTGATTTTGAGTCAACATACTGAGATAATTCTGTTTACTGTATTGTCTGCCCTTGTCTCATTTCTTGTGTCTGCAGGAATTAAAGGGGATAGTTTCCTAGTACTTGTAGTCTTTCAGTTGCAATATGAGTAGCAGAACATATGCTCGGCTGTCATTGCACATCGAGGTTTGAACTACACTGATGTGATAAATGTCAAAGAGGACAAATATACATAACATGCATAAGGAGCAAATCAAAAAACGCAATCCATTGGACAGACAAATCAACAACCACGCGCACAACCAATAAATACTGAAAACTAAAAAACCAATGAACAACACCAACTCCTATAAAAACCAGGAGTGGACCCAGGTGCTCCGGAAGGGTAGGCAGTTCCTGCTTCGTATACGGCACCCGTCGTAAAGTTCAACAAAGTCAATCAGGTGGAATTGACAAATCGCTGGAGGTACATGAACTGTTACGACAGTGGGAACATGTAGGTCCAACTGTAACGGTCAATCAATTCGTGATGACGACCGTAAAATTTCCTAAGTGATGACATAAACTAATCCTTGATAAAACCCTGGTTAATAAGCTTTTGTGACATCAGTAATCCTCTTTGTCGAAAGTCAGGGTAACTCACGCATGCCCTCTAATATCGTATAAGCTGAGAAACGTAGACGTATATTGCTACTCAAGAAGGGAAAGTTAACAATAGGAACGTTGAAGTCATCACATTTGTCATAAAGTTTTGTCTTCAAATGTCCCTCATTGTCTATTTCAAGAGACAAACCTCATTGTCTATTTCAAGAGACAAATCCAAATATGAAGCGGACTTTTGTGTATCTGTAGTATCCTTAATTTCAAGCTCACTGGGGTAGAAAAGATGTAGAAAGTCTTGGAATTTGTCGTTATTTAACGACAACACGTCATCTATATAACAAAAAGTGAAATTAAAGGATTGGGCTAGTTTATTTTTGTTTTCACGTAGTAGCCCTTGAATGCAGTCCGCTTCTTATGAGTACAGAAACAGATCGGCGAGGACAGGAGCACAGTTGGTTCCCATTGGAATGCCGATTGTTTATTGATAAATTCGACCGCCAAATTCAACAAATAAGTTGTCTATGAGAAAATCTAACATGTTTTTAATTTCATCTTCAGAATACTTTTTGTCAGGATCAGAACGGTTCTTCATGAAATAGGCCTTTTCGCTACCTAAAACTAGAAATTCATATCTGCTTGAGCCATTTTTCTTGTAAAACCATTGATGAACTAGTTGTATCAATCGATATTTTAATTGAGAATGTGGTATGAAAGTGTAGAGTGTAGAGAAGTCGAATGATTTTATGCTGTTGCATGTCGCCATTTTGATTATAGATATTGTAGTAATTTTGGGGGTTTTAAGAATCCACATTTGATTGACGCCACTAGTGGAATATGATGTTTCACAGCAATTATAAAGGCCCTCTTTAATACATGTCAATATAAATGTAAAAATCTTTGAAAGAGGTTTTGTAGAGCTATCAGCTGACCCAGTAATGTACTTTTGTTTAAAGGGATTCTTACGTAGTTTAGGAATCCAATAAAGAGCAGGTAGGTCCATTTCTTCACCATTTGTAGAAATGCCAAAGGAATGAAGAACGGTCTTGTGGTTATCAAGGGCGTCTTGCTTAGTGACTGTAGTCGGTGTATAGGTTGGGTTACCCGCAGTGTTATCTATTCCCAACTCGTTTCTAAGACACTCAAGATAATAGTACTAGCACACAAAAACGATGTTATTAGGGGCTTTGTCCGCTAGGACAATTACATATTTGTCATGGAGGCGAGTCAGGTTTTCAACATCCTTAGGATCTTTGAAGATGGATGTAGCTCTAGTGCTCATAGATGTAATGTAATAAAGAGAGTTTTAAATTATTTAGTTCAGAACATGTTGTCTAACATGCGTGGAAAATTTTAATGATAATGAATCAATATCATTACCAACGTATTAAGAAGCGTGTGATGCAAATGAACTTTCAAATCTTCAACGGACACTAGTGGAAAATATTTTTCTTTATTCAATATGATCTGTGTGCGTCTCATTGACTCTTCTTATGATTATTTTAAAAAGCTACCTATATGTTAATTCCTTTCAGTCAATCATAACAAGATATAAATGTCTTGAAGACTTTCTTAAAATATGTGTTGTATATTATGAATACTTTCAACGGTTTGAAGCTACGTTTCAAGTTATTAATTCTTTTAAGAAAACTCAATTTGTCCCCCCCCCCCCCCCCCCAATACTTTTACTGCTCAATGCTGCTCAGGAATAAATCGGTTGGATACAGAGGCTTCTTATATGATTCTACTGCGTTTGAATAATTAAACATGCTAAACATGAAGAAAATCCTCATCTCAAAAGAGGAAGGAAGGGTGCGAAAGAAGGTTGGGAAGTTCTCTCACACTACCACTCAGATCTAAACTCCTTGCTGGTTCATTCCAGGCTGGAACTGCTTTTCGCTTCTTATTTTTTTAGGAAAATGATGACGGCGGGATTACCGGTGCTGCTGGTGCTCTAATGAAGTTCAATGTTTCTGATCCTGTTGATAATATTTTCGATTTATTTAATAGATGGGATAAGATACATCTTCTCTTTATACGTTAGCATGACTGCTCTTTTATACAGTAAGATGAAATCAACATTAAAAATGGAGGACTATTTGAGAAACCAAACAAGCTTTAAAGCGAGACAACTCCTCACAAAATTTAGGCAAAGTGACCATAATTTAAATATTGAACTTGGAAGATATAAAAATATTCCTGGAGATAAAAAGTTATGTAACATCTGTAAAGAGATCGTTGATGAATACCACTTTTTCTTACATTGTAAATTAAATGCTCAATGAAGAAGTTCTTTTTTTCAAAATTTTATTAAAATAAATCCTTATTTTGGTGTTATCCCATATGACACCACCATATTCTAAGATTGTTCAAATACAGCTGAAATATTTGGTTTCTAACTGGATTCTATTTAGTTTAAGGTGGTACCTAACACTACAGGGAGATAACTCTGTAAAATCAACTAAACGTTTTAATAACGTTGTGTTGTTAATGGAATATTAAGCTTTTCAATGATCAATATTAGTGTTTGTCAAACTGCTATACAATCAGTGTAATTTTTCTGATGAATTGGTTGGTTCAAATGTTTTGAAATTTTAAAATTTTTGTCAATGGGTCAAAGTAAATACTTTGTCAAAATTTTATGAAAATTAAACGAGCCAAATTAATTTTAGTGAAAGTGTTGGGTACTACCTTAAATTTCAAGTTTTGCATAAGATTTAACCGGAGAATTACTTTTTGCATGATATACTCTATACCTTCCTGCAAGATCACTCAAAGATGGTTATGTTCTTCTACCTCTTGAATAATTTCATTGTTCATGTAAACGGGGGAGGGGTGGGGGTGATGCGGTTTTAATAACTCTTTAGATATGGTCATGATTTCAGTTTTCTTATGCATGTTAGGGTTAAATTTTTACTTACCAACGTTCGGACCATTGATGAATTTTATCAATTATCGATATCAGAGTTTGGAAGGGTGGCATATCGCATGCGTCCTCAACAACAATATACAGGGAAGTATCATCTTATTTTTACACGGTTGCTATGGAGAATTCGACTGATAAAGCTACTTGCTAAGGACTTTTGCCATGATCTCAACCCACTGCACACTGACCAGTTTTTGGCAAAACAGTCAACTTATTGCCCTAAACTTACATGATATCATAATCAGCCTAGGCTGAAGGATTTCGGTGATACTATAACAATATAAGTATAAACAAATCAATTCATTAGAATTAGTATTATAATGGTAATATAATATCAACTGAATTAATCGTAACTTACATGTAAATACAAAATGAATGAAGCTGACCATCATTGGTTTTACAAAATTACACTTTTTATTTCCTGTTCTGATTTCAATTGCTTCCTCATTAATATTCTATATTGTACTTCACATAATTCGAGATCTGACTAGGCAACAACAACGGAAAGTATGACAAGCCATTTTACTATTTATTCTAACTTCAAGATATCTCATATAATATATGAGATATCTCATATATTATATAAGATATCTTGTATAGTCCAGTTTTTATAAGATATATTATAAACTTTATGAAATATCATATACTTTATAAAATATCTTATAAACTTAAGAAAATATCATATAAAGTCTATAAGATATCTCATATACGTAACATGTATAATATACAGACCTGTTTACCCCATTTAAGCTAGTAGTGTAGTTTATACATTTAGAAAGTGTAGTTTTGAATATTTAGGTGTAGTTTTAGATTTTACAAGTCCTAAAAATTACTATCACCGATGAGCGGCGCAACGCGGCGCGAACTTGCTAAGGGGGTCTGGCGGCATGCCCCCCCCAGAAATTTTTTGAAAAACTAGATGCAAAATCCTGCATTCTGAGAGCTTTAAGAGTCATGTTTTGAAGATACCAAATATATAAATTCAATAGGATTAGTTATATTGAACACAATAATGATATATGTTTTCTTCCTAAATTTTATGAAAAGTCCGACTGACACAATTTGCAGTGGTCCCCTTTCTGTGAAGAATCAAGGCATTTCCACATTTCGGCATACTCCTGCCTGAAACGCTGACATGGCTTCTTCAGCTTGTCAGTGTTACCTTCAACAACATTATTCTTTCGTTTCGGCATCGCGCCATATGTCAAACTTGACAGTCAACGATCACCAGGGCGTTTGTAATACATACTTATATATTCATTATCAAGCGCGTAAAAGACAAAGACTCCGTTTTGCGTTCGGATAACTTCCTTTAGACACAAAATTACATACTACCGATTTTTTTTTACTGTAACATCTTTGAAAGCGTAGAAATGACCTATTTGGGCGTAGAGCGTAATTTGAGTACAAAAATCGTAGAAATTACGCCAAAATCGTAGTGGTAAACAGGTCTGAATATATAAGATATCTTATATAGTATATAAGATATCTCATAAAGTATATAAGATATCTTATAAAGTTTATAAGATATCTTATAAATATTTTTATATAAGATATCTTATATACTTTATAAGATATCTCATATAGTTTATAAGATATCTCATATAGTTTATAAGATATCTCATATAGTTTATAAGATATTTCATATTATTTAGAAGATAATCTTATAAAGAAAATATATGAGATATCTTATAAACTGTATGAGATATCTTATAAAGTTTATTAGATATCTTGAAGTTAGAATAAATAGTAAAACGGCTTGCCATAAGAAAGGGAAACACACAAAGCCAATAAAAAGAGAATAATTTTTACACTAAGCATGATAAAACTAGAGGATCTCAAGTGCCTGTATCGGATTTAACCTGGATTTAGCTTTTCACCTTGAGCAGGACTAAAAATTTAAGTGTTGCAGATTTTTAAATGAATTTTCCCATAGGGTCCTATATGAAACGATGTTCGGCTGTGGCGACCATCTTGGTTGACAATCCAAGTGATCGGACATATTTCTGAAAGAGGACCATCTAAGGACCAATACTGCCAACTTTCGTTCCAATTGGCGCAGTAGTTTCAGACGAAAAGATGTTTGAGTGAATTTCCCATAGGGTCCTAGGCCATCTTGGTTCAGTCCACGAAATCGGACACATTTCTGAAAGAGGACCTCCTAAGGACCATTGCTGCCAAGTCTGGTTCCAATTGGTCAAGTGGTTCCAGACAAGAAGATTTTTCAAGTCTGGGTCATCAGACATAATCCTAAAAGAGAACCTTCTAAGGACCAATACTGCCAAATTTAGTTACCATAGGCCTTGTAGTTTCATAAAAGAAGATTTTTGAAAATCATCCCCAATTTTTTCTAATTTTAGTAACGGCAGCCATGTCAGTTGGAAGTCGGAGATGCCCGATACGATTTTGGAAGGGGGCCACCCAAGGACCATTCCACCAAAGTTTGATCCCAATTGGCCCAGTGGTTTCAGAGGAGAAGATCTTTAAAGGAAAGTTTATGCCCGACGCTGTCTTCAAGGGCAAAAACTCCTATAAGGGGTCAATCAATGATTTTGGTCATATTGAATTATTTGTAGATCTTACTTTGTTGAACATTTTTGCTGCGTACATTTTGTCTCTATCTATAATAATAATCAAGATAATAACCTAAAACTGCAAAATTTCCTGAAAATTAACAATTCAAGGGCAATAACCCAACAAATGGTTGACTGATTCGTTTGAAAATTTCATGGTATATGGTCTTGACTTGATGAACATTTTTACTCTTGTCAATCTTGCTCTAAATGCTTTAGTTTTTGAGATATAAGACAAAAACTCCAATTTACCCCTAAGTTCTATTTTTAGACATGTCAGCCATGTTGGTTGGCAGGCGGGGTCATCAGACATATTTTTTAAACTAGATACCCTAATGATGCTTGTGGTCAAGTTTGGTTCCATTTGGCCCCCCAGTTTTAGAGAAGATTTTTATAAAAGTTAACAGACGACGACCCATGACAAGTGTTGAGAATAGCTCACTTGACCCTTTTGGTCAGGTGAGCTAAAAAAATATTGCAATTTCTAGTACATATTGTATGTATTACATTTCAAATGTAATTTTATTATTTACATGTAATACTTTAAAGATTTTATCCTATTTTTTTTTAATCTCTATAAAATATATAAAATTTTGAGAGAAAAAATTGTGCCAATATCTATAAATTTGTAGAGTGTATACAGTATATAATAAAATATCAAAGCTATAGTAAATGATACTGAATATCACTGACAAATATGAAAGAAATTTAATATTTGTTTTTAAAATTTATGTTAGTTATAAGTAAATTATATTTAAAAATCATTATCAAATAACTCGTGTGAAATTCATAGGTGAATTATTATAGATTTTGATGAATCCAAGAAGACATATTTCGGCAACATTTACAACTTCATACGTTTTGTATATCTGTATGAGTAAATGAGTTTTATTTTACACAATTTTGCAGATTAATTAAAAGTTGATAATTATTAAAAAAAAAACTCTTTCCACAAAATCCATCCTAGTGATTTTTCTTCATATGTCTGTTCATTGAAGATTGATAACCAAATATCTTTCCACACTTTGCACATATAATATTCTTATTTTCTGGTGCAACATGCTTTGAAAGCTGATGGCGCATAAGATTCCTTTTCAATGTATACGTTTTTTGACATATATCACATGTGTATGTCTCTCCTTTTGATTTTCCACAATTTGATTTATGTTCAATTAGGTTTCTCTTCCAAATGTACGTCTTTCCACAAGTTTTACATTTTAAGCGCTGGTGATCGTGATGGCATCTTTTATGAGCATCCAGTGAAGATTTTGTCGTGAAGCCTCGTTCACAAATTGTACAATTAAAGTCTTTTATCCCAAAATGCTCATTTTTCTCATGCTGTTTTCTTGCGTTGGGGCTGCTGAATACTTTGTTGCAGTATCTACACTTAACTGGTTCTGTTTCACCCTTGTGAGCAACTCTTATATGAGAACGTAGCTTATATCGTGAAGAATATGATTTGTGACATTCCTCGCATTGATATCTTTTCCCCATTACAACAGTTCTAAAAGATAAGATAAAAAATTTTGCTTATAACAACATATGTCTCTATCTTGTAATCATTAGCATTATTTAATTAGAACTTTTTAACATTGGGCCCGGTTGTTCAACTTGTCGTTAACTGAACCACTCGTTAAATATTTCTTAAAGCTGCATTAAAATTTATTCATTGAATTAAATGTTGTTCAACTTCTTGTTAAATTTAATGACTAATTAAAATGATGTTAAAGTCCTCTCAAGGGTGTATTAAAATTTAATCATTTGATTAAGTATAACAATATGGCTGCCATTGCTGCCTTCAACATGCCTAGAATAAGGCCAGAGAGACATTACAGAGGAACAGACCCTTTTTCAATGGACTTCACTGATGAAGAGCTCAGGCAGAGGTTTAGATTTCACAGTGCATCCCAGTACAACGGATACTGCTGATTGTGTACTATAAATTATGGCTTGTGTACCGGAAATTGGAATAGCCAAAGCGATAAACAAACTGACAACAAGGTCTGTTTTTAATTTTTTCTATTTATTTTGAAATGTATTATCACTTACACCTTCATCGACATTTTACTAAGCATTCAAGATCGTCCGCAGCTATGTAAAAAGTGAATATTAATAATGTATTCTGTATTAAACATGAAATTTCGAACAGGTTGTCAATAATAACGTGAAACATCTCGCATAAAAACCATGTAAAATGTTAAACTATATATTCAAATCAGTGGCGTAATGTTCTGATAGTTAAGGGAGACATGAAAATTTTAGTCAGTAGTTTTCAATTGTCTTTTTAGTTGCAAATTTTAGCGGAAATGTGTACAACTTGTGTACCATTGATTGTGATTGTATTGTGTTAATGTGTACCATATAATGATAGGAAAGTGTACGGTGTTTTGAAAATATACAGAAAAAATTGTTTGCCTTTGCATATGAAAAAACGATTAGTTGAATTTTACAGTATAGTTCAAGTTCAAGTTTTCTATTACCCAATTAAGGGCCCTATTTAACAGGCATATATAATGACAACACAATACAACACATTGATTTGATACATAAATACAGATAATACTTCTTTTTTAAACAATAATACTAATTAATAACAGTTTATATATGTGTGATCTCCCCACACTGGGGTGTTTAAAAAGAAAGTTAAGAAAATATAAATTATATGTCCACTTCGTCCCTTATCCAGATGAACAAGCTTTACAGGTTGTTCAGCAGGAGGAGAGACCAAGGGCCGATGCAAGAGGACCTTCTGTTTTCACGTATATTACATATAAATTGTCTGTGCACGTCTATAATTCCATAAAATATAAACACCATAGTGGACCTCCTTGTGACTAAAGCACAGCCTAAAGGTTCAAGTGTTTGAGCATTATATAGTATTATACAATTCACTTTAATGAACCTCCTCGTGGCTAAAGCACAGTAGAGAGTCATAATCTCACCTGTGCAGAAGTCACCAAGGGTAAGATACTAAAGGTTCTAGTGTTGTTATATAATTTATGTATATTCTATCTTTTTTGAAGGACTTAAATAATTATCTGTCAATGTCGCTCTAGACAATTGAAATTATGTATATACATATGAAAACACGCCACTATGAGGAGATGAAACTAGAGTCTCTCAAGAGCCTGTATTGCTCACCTGGATTTGACTTTTCACCTTGAGCAGACCTAAAAATTTAAGTGTTGCAGTCAATTTGGCTGTTTTTTCTATAGGATTCTATGTTGAACTAATTTCAGCTGTGGCAGTCATCTTGGTTTAGTCCCGGTCAACGGATACATTTCTAAAAGAGAACCATCTAATGACCATTTCTGCTAAGTCTTGTTCCAACTGGCTAAGCGGTTTCAGACGAGAAGATTTTTAAATGAATTTTCCTACAGGGTCCAATATTTAACAAAGTTCGGTGTGGCAGCCATCTTGGTTGACAATCCAGGTGATCAGACATACATTTCTGAAAGAGGACCTCCTAAGGACCAATGCTGCCAAGTCTGGCTCCAATATATCAATTGGTTTCAGACAATAAGATTTTTCAATGAATTTTTCCATAGGGCCCTATGTTAAACCAAGTTCAGGTGTGGCGGCCATCTTTGTTGACAGTCAGGGTCATCGCACAAAATTCTGAAAGAGGACCATCTACGGACCATAATCTTCCAAGCCTAATTCTAATTGTGTTAGTTGTTTCAGACGAGAAGATTTTTGAGTGAATTTCCCATAGGGTCCTATGTTAAACTTAGTTCTGCTGTGGCGGCCATCTTGGTTCACAGTCCACGAAATCAGACACATTTCTGAAAAAGCGGTTTCAGACAAGAAGATTTTTCAATTAATTTTCCTATAGAGCCCTTTGTTAAACTAAGTTCGGTTGTGGCATCCATCTTGGTTGACAGTCGGGGTCATCGAACACACCTTTGTAAGAGGACCATCTAAGGACCATTGCTGCAAAGTCTGGTTCTAATTGGTCAAGTGGTTTAAGACAAGAAGATCTTTCAATGAATTTTCCCATAGGGCCCTATGTTAAACTATGTTCGGCTGTGGCGGCCATCTTGATTAACAGTCTGGGTCACTGGACATATTTCTGAAAGAGAACCTCCTAAGAACTATTACTGCCAACTTTGGTTCCAACTGGATTTGTAGTTTCATATAAGAAGATTTTTTAAAGTCACCCCCCCCCCCCCCCCTTTTTTCTATTTTTAGTAACAGCAGCCATCTCGGTTGGAAGTCGGGGATGCCAGAAATAGTTTTGGAAGGGGACCACCCAAGGACCATTCCACCAAAGTTTGGTTTCAATTGGCCTAGTGGTTTGAGAGGAAAAGATCTTTAAAGGAAAGTTTACGCTGGATGCCGTCTTTAAAGGACAATAAAATGCTCCGCTGGGCGCAGCTAGATACGACCGCAGATGTCGAACCCTGAATAGTTGGGGCAATTATGAACACAACATTCAAGCTTGATACAATACTGAATTTGGATTGTGAATAAATATTTGACACAGCATAGGTTTCTGACACAGAATGAATGTTGTCTAAGAACTTAAAAATTTTTAATTTACCTATTCAAACCATATCAGTATTATTTGTTTTTATATATAAATCAGAAATATTACCAATTTAAAATTTAAAATTGGGCACACATCAATTTCTTGCTATTGCGCAATACTGTGTAATTGAAAATTTCTTCAAATATTTGACACATAATAGGTTTCTGACACAGAATAACTGAAATCAAAGAACTTAAAATTGGTCATATGATTTGAATTTATATTCAATTTTTTGCTTTTGTGTAATACAATATGCTGTGGAGAATTGCCCCCCCCCCCCCCCAAAAAAAAAAAAATAATAATTTACCCCTTTTTTTAGCTTTTGTGCAATACACTATGAAGTTGCACATTGACCCCCCTCCCAAAAAAAAAACAAAAAACAATAAAATTTATTGTAACCCCCCCCCCTTTTTTTTGCTAAAAAAAATTTGAAATTTTCTTTTTAATTTATGAAATATGAAATGAGAAAAAATTACCCCCTCCCCAATTTCTCATTTACCCCCCCCCCCCCCCCCCAAATTTTGTTTTCAACCCCCCCCCCCCCATTTCTTTATACTTTGCAACCATAACAGCCCATTTAAATACACCATAACATATTAAAATAGAAAATGACATCATAGTCATGGATGGCAAATTTTAAATATACATATTAAAAGCAGTTTAGATAAGATAAACAAAAAAGCTTCATCAGCACATTTTATATTGGCAAATTTCCAATGGAATTTGTTAATAATAAAGTTTTGATAACAGGGCACACATATCAATTTCTTGCTATTGCGCAATACTGTGCAATTGAAAATTTCTTCAAATATTTGACACATAATAGGTTTCTGACACAGAATAACTGAAATAAAGAACTTAGAATTGGTCATATGATTTGAATTTATATTCAATTTTTTGCTTTTGTGTAATACAATATGCTGTGGAGAATTGCCCCCCCCAAAAAAAAAAAATAATTTACCCCCTTTTTAGCTTTAATTTTGGACCCCGATTTGGACCAACTTGAAAACTCGGCCCATAATAAAAAAACTAAGTACATGTTTAGATTCAGCATATCAAAGAACCCCAAGAATTCAATTTTTGTTAAAATCGAACTAAGTTTAATTTTGGACCCTTTGGACCTTAATGTAGACCAATTTGAAAACGGGACCAAAAATTAAGAATCTAAATGCACGGTTAGATTCGGCATATCAAATAACCCCAATAGTTCAATTTTCGATGAAATCAAACAAAGTTTAATTTTGGACCCCGATTTGGACCAACTTGAAAACTGGGCCCATAATAAAAAAACTAAGTACATGTTTAGATTCAGCATATCAAAGAACCCAAAGAATTCAATTTTTGTTAAAATCAAACTAAGTTTAATTTTGGACCCTTTGGACCTTAATGTAGACCAATTTGAAAACGGGACCAAAAATTAAGAATCTAAATGCACGGTTAGATTCGGCATATCAAAGAACCCCAATAGTTCAATTTTCGATGAAATCAAACAAAGTTTAATTTTGGACCCCGATTTGGACCAACTTGAAAACTGGGCCCATAATAAAAAAACTAAGTACATGTTTAGATTCAGCATATCAAAGAACCCAAAGAATTCAATTTTTGTTAAAATCAAACTAAGTTTAATTTTGGACCCTTTGGACCTTAATGTAGACCAATTTGAAAACGGGACCAAAAATTAAGATCCTAAATGCACGGTTAGATTCGGCATACCAAAGAACCCCAATAGTTAAATTTTCAATGAAATCAAACAAAGTTTAATTTTGGACCCTTTTGGCCCCTAATTCCTAAACTGTTGGGACCAAAACTCCAAAAATCAATCCCAACCTTCCTTTTGTGGTCATAAACCTTGTGTTTAAATTTCATAGATTTCTATTTACTTATACTAAAGTTATTGTGCAAAAACCAAGAAAAATGCTTATTTTGGCCCTTTTTTAGCCCCTAATTCCTAAACTGTTGGGACCAAAACTCCCAAAAACAATCCCAACCTTCCTTTTGTGGTCATAAACCTTGTGTTAAAATTTCATAGATTTCTATTTACTTATACTAGAGTTATTGTGCGAAAACCTAGAAAAATGCTTTATTGGGCCCTTTTTTGGCCCCTGATTCTTAAACTGTTGGGACCAAAACTCCCAAAATCAATCCCAACCTTCCTTTTGTGGTCATAAACCTTGTGTTTAAATTTCATAGATTTCTATTAACTTATACTAAAGTTATAGTGCGAAAACCAAATGTCTTCGGACGACGCCGCAGACGACGGACGACGACGACGACGACGACGATGCCAACGTCATACCAATATACGACCGCAAAAATTTTGCGGTCGTATAAAAACTCCTATAAGGGGTCAATCAATGATTTTGGTCATATTGACTTATTTGTAGATCTTACTTTGTTGAACATTTTTGCTGTTTACAATTTGTCTTTATCTATAATAATATTCAAGATAATAACCTAAAACTGCAAAATTTCCTTAAAATTAACAATTCAGGGGCAATAACCCAACAAAGGGTTGACCGATTTGTCTGAAAATTTTTAGGACAGGTAGATCTTGATCTGATGAACATTTTTACCCCATGTCAGTTTTGCTCTAATTGCTTTAGTTTTTGAGATATAAGACAAAAACTGCAGTTTACCCCTATGTTCTATTTTTAGCCATGTTGGCCATGTTGGTTGACGGGCGGGGTCAACGGACATATTATTTAAACTAGATACCCTAATGATGCTTGTGGCCAAGTTTGGTTCAATTTGGCCCATTAGTTTCAGAGAAGATTTTTGTAAAAGTTAACGGACGACGACGGACGCCAAGTGATGAGAAAAGCTCACTTGACCCAAAGGGTCACGTGAGCTATTAAGTTATATGCAAGTGAAGTGACCATCTCTAATGAGGACAACTATGTTTATTTATGAAAGTACAAATGCCATTCAATATCTCAAAGTTCTCATTATTCATACGCCAAATTAATTTTTCAGTGTTATTTAAATTTAAATACTATTTTCATTAATTCAGTTCTATCATCATTATATTTTTGACATATAAATAAAAAATGATTTTCATCCTCAACCTCATCAGATGAACATTGAAGACAAATTCTATTTTCCACTTAATAAATTGTTTTTCTGAATATGCCAATTTTCAATATAGTGTTTTTTGGTAATTTTATTACAGAATGCCTTAAAGCCACTTTTGGATTTAACTATTATGTCATTGTTACAATTAAGCAATGCTTTTTCTATACTTCAACAGAGCCATACCATGAAATGTTGTTGATTCTTATGCAAATGTTCTGACGTCAAATATCTGAGTCAAATATGCATCTTTCAGAACTGGAAATTCATCATCTACATCATGTAAATGGTGCCAGTATTTCAACATTGATCTTACAATAATAAAATGCAATGGAAATCTTCCCAGTTCTGATAAAACAGCAAAATTTGTACTTTTCTTTTGAGTTCCCAAGACATATTTACAAAATTTTATATGAAGTTTTTCACACTGAATTCCTTTGAATATTTCTTCAATAGGCATGTCTGGTTTACGTTTGAATCTGCTAGCTTGCATTGAAAAAGCCCCATATTTCACATCCATGAGTTATTATAGGCAATATTGTGTGACCAAAAACATGAATTGACGCCTTTGGAGAGGGTCCAAGAGCAATAAAATCTTTACAGAGCTTAAAACAAGCTTTCAACCCCTTTTGCTAGAGTTCATTCTGAGCATAAGAGAAAGATCCAGATGAGCAAAAAGTGATACCTAAGTATTTACATCTAGATACACATTCAAGTGGTTTATTTTCATATATAAAATTATGTTTTAGATGCATGCCTGCCTTGTTCAAAATAAGAACTTTTGTTTTGGTTAAATTAACAGTTAGACACCAATCATTGCAGTATTTTTCTAATATATTTAGTTTATCTTGAAGTCCTTTTGTTGATGAAGATACTAACACTATGTCATCTGCATACATTAAACAGTGAATTGAGCAGTTGTTAAATAATAATGGATCTGATGATTGTTCAAAACATTTTGGCAAACCATTTATAAAAATTTTGAACAAGTTAGGACTTAGATTGTCTCCCTGTTTTACGCCCAAGCGGTTTTCAAAGAAATTTGTATGCATTCCATTATCTATATTTACACAGGATTTGCTGATAGAATACATTTGTTTGATGACATTATAAAATTTTGAGCCAACCCCAATCTCTAAAAGTTTTAGTTTTAGTCCAGTGTGAATAACAGTGTCGAAAGCTTTTCTTAGATCAACAAAAGCAGGCATACACTCTACCATCTTTATGAGAACAATATTTATCAACAATACATTTTAATATAAAGATATGGTCAGATGTTCTAGCTTTTTTTGTGAACCCAATCTGACAATCATCTTTCAGTTTGTGTTTCATTAAAAATTTGTCTAACCTTAAGTTAAGAATACAGTTGAATAACTTTCCAATACACTCAGCTAGTAATGGCTATCCGTCTATAATTGTTGGGATCCTCAGTACCACCCCCTTTATGTAGAGGTTTTATATACCCCTCAGCCCAGGATTCAGGGTATATTTCATTTGCTATGCAAGAATTAAAGAGTTTAACCAAACTCTGGCTACACTTTAACATATTATTTGTAACAGTATCTGGTCCAGGTGCTTTATTATTTTTTAATTTACTTATTGCTGATGAAATTTCAGTTGCACTTATTTGAAAATCAAGTTCATTGAAGCAGTAAGTTTACTCAGCATTGTTTAGTTTTAATTCGAGTTCTTTCAATCTTTTTGAGAATTCTGGTTTTAAAGAATTTAGATCTTTAAAATGTTCAAGTCAGCATGACGGGGAAATATCACTTTTAGTATCACATGTATCTGTATCTTTAAAATCATTAATCAGTTTCCAGTAAAGTTTAGGATTATCATCATTAAGATTTTCCAACTCTTGAAAAGTTTTATCCATTTCTTAACAAACTCAAATCCAGATTACCAATGGATAAAGTTAGAAAAATCTCATTTTGGGTTCCCAAAAGACCTATTTATTTGCCTTGTGTATTTCCCCCATCTGGCTCCTTTAATAAACCCAGAATTTTCAACGAACTTTTTGATAGTATCAAAAAAGATATACATAATTTTAAAAATGATGGTGATGTTTTATTATGTGGAGATCTAAATGCAAGAGTTGAGTCTAATATCGACTTCATTTTGCAAGATGACAAATATGTTCCATTGTCTGATATGTATAAAGCTGATAAACAAATTGTTAATAGAAAAAGTCAAGACACAAAAAAAATATTTAAGGGGTAAAGACCTTCTTGACTTGTGTATTAGTCAGCTATTGAGAATTTTGAATGGTAGAATACTTGACGATATGTTTGGTAAATACACATGTTACGAGCCTGCTGGTGCAAGTGTTGTTGACTATGCTGTCATGTCTGAGAGTGCACTGGAACAAATATTATATTTCCATGTCAATGATTCAATGAAACCAGTATATCTCAACAGTGACAGTCATGATCTTGAGGACCGTCTACGTTTATCTAGGTTTAGTACATGTACAGTGACAACAGTGAATTTTTTTCAAAACAATTATGACACAGCCCATCCTTAGTTCTAACGTTTTTTACGATATGAACTTTTGAATTAGATTATTCAATTACCCGCTGACCTTAAGAAAAGAATGACCTCTTCATTTTTATTAATTTCTGTGACCCATAGATTCGTTATAAAGTCTAAATTATCTACAAGTTTATGACATACCCTCAAAATATTTGGTACGTAAATGCACTACTAGCTGTCATTTGTCATTTGATATTGACTTCAGTTTCATTTTGTAGTGATTCTGTCAAAGCTTTTTTTTTTTATTAAGTCCATATCTCAGAAGGTATAAGACCTAGACCATCAATACTTGTTTTACAGTTCCACTACAATGTAAAGTATGTAAACTCTATGACGAGATAGAATTAAACCCTTCAGATTTTTCGTTTAGGAGAGCGACGTTTTCGACCTGCAGCTATGAAAGCCTTAGCTAGTTTTACTGTTTGAACGAGCACAAATGACCCATGTATCTAAATTATGTCCCCTCTATTTTTCAGATCTAGCAAGCGGTCACCTTGTTGGTAATCATACTGTATTGGTTTTTATAGTGTGTTGTATACACCAGAGTGTCAGGATAGATAAAGGGGAGGTTTGGGTACCCATAAAACCGGTTTAACCCCACCACTATTCAGTGTTTGTACCAAGTCAGACTATCCGGACTCTCTGTTGTGTTCATGTCTGTGTATTGTACTCCTTTCTGTTATTTCTTGTACGGCAGTTTTGTCAGTTGGGCTGCTTTGATTGATTGGTATGTTATTGTTTAACTTTCGTGATATCCATTTTGTTGTTTATTGCCAGTATCATATGACCTTTGACCTTCACATTTGCATAGTTAAGCGACTTCATGAAATTTGGTAATAGTTTTCTTGATTATGTCCATATCCCATAAAGTATCAGAATAAGACCTCCAATAGTTTGTATGCAGATGGGCCATTTAGAGAGCTTGTCGTTCAACGGTAGTTCTGTTCCTTGTTGAAGACTAAACGATGCCCTTTTTTGTCACTTTTCACGTTGATTTGTTGGTTCTTTTCTCGTGGGCATTTATCCCACTTTCTTTCATTCTCGACCATAGTATATTCAAATATCAAATAAATAGAGATACTCTGGTTGTATTTACAAAGATTCATATACATAAAATGGACTTAACTTGTATAGAAATGACAGCAGTTTACGGAAAAAGGTATGTTTATGAATCTTAATGAATACAACCCCAACTTTGGAGTTCTCCCAGTATTTGTGAATTTAAAATACTGGATGTGCTATTATTCTTTTGATCACTCAATTGAAAGTTTGTATTTAGAGCAAAATTTAACTCTAAAATAAAATTTTGAATCATCACCAAAAAGTACACAGATCTTTAGATTAATATAACTAAGAAGTGTGTAAAGTTTTAAGCAATAATCATAAATCGTTTTTGAGATATGGCGCGACATGTAAAAAAAACACACACCCCTGGTTTAGTTACAGTCCCGTAACTCAAAAAGTTTTAATCTTATTTTCACCAAAAGGTATATAGATCGTTTGACCCTCATAAGAAACAACTATGTTGAGTTTCGTGAAATTTGGATAAGTTGTTCTCAAGTTACGGTGCGACATGTTTACGACGGACAGACGGACGCCAGACATTTGTATACTATAATACGTTCCGTCAAAATTTTGACGGGGGTATAAAAATGCAAGAAGTCCTTATGTTGATTATATATATATATATATATATATATATATATATATATATATGCATATGGCCCCAGAGTCTGCAGGTCTGATTAAAATTGTTGTCCATCCCATTCGTAGTATTTTCCCCATTCATACCTATTTGCTGCGTTGTTGTCTGACATATATCATGGTGTAACTTATTCGTTGAATTTGGCGGTCTAATTTTTCAACAAACAATCGGCATTCCAATGGGAACCAACTGTGCTCCTCTCCTCGCCGATCTGTTTCTGTACTCATATGAAGCAGACTTCATACAAGGGTTACTACGTGAAAACAAAAAGAAACTAGCCCAATCCTTTAATTTCACTTTTCGTTATATAGATGATGTGTTGTCGTTAAATAACGACAAATTCCAAGACTTTCTACATCTTATCTACCCCAGTGAGCTTGAAATTAAGGATACTACAGATACACCAAAGTCCGCTTCATATTTGGATTTGTTTCTTGAAATAGACGTTTGAAGACAAAACTTTATGACAAACGTGATGACTTCAACTTTCCTATTGTTAATTTTCCTTTCTTAAGTAGCAATATACCAGCATCGCCTGCATATGGCGTCTACATTTCTCAGCTTATCCGATTTTCAAGGGCATGCGTGAGTTACCCTGACTTTCGACAGAGGATTACTGCTGTCACAAAAGCTTCTTAACCAGGGTTTTATCAGGGATAAGTTGATGTCATCACTTAAGAAATTTTACGGTCGTCATCATGAATTGATTCACCATTACAGTGTTCCAATATCTAAGATGATGTTGGACCTGTTCCCACTGTCGTAACCTTTCATGTGCCTCCTACAATTTGTGACTTCCATCGGATTGACTTTGTTGAACTTCACGACGGGTGCCGTATACGGAGCAGGGACTGCTTACCCTTCCGGAGCACCTGGGTTCACTCCTGGTTTTTATAGGAGTTCGTGTTGTTCATTGTTTTTAGTTTTCTGTGTTTATTTGTTGTGCTTGTGGTTGTTCGTTTGTCTTCCCGGGTTTGTCTGTCCAATGGATTACGTTTTATTGATTGCTCCTTAGGTATATTTGTCCTTTTTATGGTTGTTTTGTATGTAGTATTCTCAAGGTAAAACTCTGGGGCATCACTTTAGTTTTGAGACGAAGAAAAGCACTAAAAGCGCTGTTCCTTTGCTTGGACCCTTGTCCATATGGGGATTTTGAAAATTCATCTAAAGCATGTTATCAGCTTTCCATATTTTAGGCCTTAGGAAAGACACCAAAAGATTGATGAAGGATTAACTTTAGAATTTAGTGGTGGGGGTCAAAGGCCAGCAAGCTTTATTGTCCTACATCAATTTTCAAAGTTAATGAACAACAAAATGGATAACAGGAAAGGTAAAAATGATATACCAATTAGTCAACCCACCCAACATACAAAACCTTTGACAAGTAATAATTAGGAAACATTTATTTTCATTCCATATACAGCCAGAACTATTTCTCAGATACTGGTAATTTATCCTATTATTTTCCAGTATCTTCTGGTATCTATAACACAGGTAATGGCAGTATTTTCCAGTATCTGAAATACTGGAAATACCAGTATTTTCCAGTATCTTCCGGTATCTGCAATACTAGTAATGCCAGTATTTTCCATATCTTCCGGTATCTGTAATACTGGTATTACCAGTATTGTCCAGCATCTTCCTGTGTCTGTAATACTGGTTATACCAGTATCTGTAATTCTGATAATACTATAGTATTGTGGAGAAATACTAGTATCTTCCAGAATTGTTTAAGTACCTATTATCCCAGAAATACTGGAAACAATACTGGTACCAGAATACGTTCCAGTATTGTTACCAATACAATACTGGTAGTACTAGTATCGCGGTTATAGTGTATACTTTAGGGTCACAGGGGTCCGACTTCTGGATATTTATTTCTTTTAATTTTATTATTTTGTTAGGATTTTTTAGTATAAGGACATGGAGAGTGTATAGCACATTGATAATAAACGCAGAATATTCGTTGTTATAGTAACTGTTTATTAAAAGTACTTTTGAAATAAGACAACAACAAAAAAAATAAAATAAAAAAGAAATGAATATCCAGAAATTAGGGTGTTTTGACGGAACTCGTGTACGGATACAAGCCCCCACCGAAGATGAACCAAGTTTTGTGAATCGTAAAAACTACCACAATATAAACGTCCAAGGAATTTGTAACCCGAATAATCCAGTCGTTTATATTCGCTCACTTCGATCACTCCATTAACGCCTGGACGCCTGTTCAATATTGAGCCAAATAAAAATCTCCTCTAGCATTATGACTAGAGGCTCTAAAGAGCCTGTATCGCTCACCTGCATTGAACTTTTCATCTTGAGCAGGACTAAAGATTTGGCTGGTTTTTCTATAGGGTTAAATGTTCAATTAAGTTCGGTTGTGGCAGGCAGCCTCATGGTTGACAGTCTAGGTCAATGGACACATTTCTAAAAGAGAACCATCTAAGGACCATTGCTACCAAGTCTAGTTCTAATTGGCTGAGTGGTTTCAGACCAGAAGATTTTTGAGTGAATTTCCAATAGGGTTCTATGTTAAACTAAGTTTGGCTCTGTCGGCCATCTTGGTTCACAGTCCACGAAATCAGATAATTCTGAAATAGGACGTCCTAAGGACCATTGCTGCAAAGTCTGGTTCCAATTGGTCAAGTGGTTTCAGATAAGAAGATTTTTCAATGAATTTTCCATGGGGCCTTATGTTAAACTAAGTTCGGTTGTGGCAGCCATCTCGGTTGACAGTCCAGGTCATGGGACACAATTCTGAAAGAGGACCATATAAGGACCATTGCTGCAAAGTCTGGTTTCAATTGGTAAAGTGGTTTCAGATAAAAAGATTTTTCAATGAGTTTTCCCATAGGGCCCTATGTTTAACTAAGTTTAACTAAGTTCGGCTGTGGCTGCCATCTTGGTTAACAGTCCGGGTCATCGGACATCCTTCTAAAAGAGAACCTCCTGAGGACTACTACTGCTAAGTTTGGTTGCAAGTGGCCTTGTAGTTTCATAGAAGATTTTGGAAATTCATCCGCCCCCCTTTTCTATTTTCAGTAACAGCAGCCATGTCAGTTGGAAATCGGGGATGCCAGACATAAGTTTGGAAAGGGGAAACCCAAGGACCATTCCACCAAAGTTTGGTTTAAATTGGCTTAGGGGAGTTGACGAAAAAGCAAAATTCCCATAGGCTCAATGTTAAACTAAGTCTAGCCATGGCGGCCATGGCGGCCATGTTGGATGGCATTCGGGGAAACCGAACACAAATTTTAAAAGGGGCCATCCAAGGTGCATTCCACCAAAGTGTGGTTCAAATTGGCCTAATGGTCTCAGAGAAGATAACGAAAATGATAAAATACCCATAGGGTCCAAGGTTGCACTATGTCCAACCATGGGAGCCATATTGGACAGGGCCCGGGAAAACCGAACAAGTTTTTAAAGGGGACCATCCAAGGACCATTCCACTTAAGTTTGGTTTAAATAGGTTCAGTGGTTTCAGAGGAGTTTACGAAAAAGTAAAATCCCCATAGGCTCAATGTTAAACTAGGTCCAGCCATGGCGGCCATGTTGGATGGCGTTCGGGGAAACCGAACACAAATTTTAAAAGCGGCCAACCAAGGACCATTCCACCAAAGTTTGGTTCAAATTGGCCTAATGGTCTCAGAGAAGTTAACAAAAATGTTAAAATTCCCATAGGGTCCAAGGTTAAACTATGTCCAACCATGGCAGCCATATTGGATGGGGCCCCCGAAAACCAAACACATTTTTTAAAGGGAACCATCCGAGGACCATTCCACTTAAGTTTGGTTTAAATTGGTTCAGTGGTTTCAGAGGAGTTGACGAAAAAGTAAAATTCCCATAGGCTCAATGTTAAACTAAGTCCAGCCATGGCGGCCATGTTGGATGGCGTTCGGGGAAACCGAACACAAATTTTAAAAGGGGCCATCCAAGGACCATTCCACCAAAGTTTAGTTTATATTGGCCTAATGGTCTCAGAGAAGATAACGAAAATGTTAAAATTCCCATAGGGTCCAAGGTTAAACTATGTCCGACCATGGCAGCCATATTGGATGGCGCCCGGGAAAACCGAACATAAATTTTAAAGGGGACCATCCAAGGACCATTCCACTTAAATTTGGTTTAAATTGGTTCAGTGGTTTCAGAGGTGTTGATAAAAATGTGAAAAGTTTACGACGACGACGGACGCAAAGTGATGAGAATAGCTCACATGGCCTTTTAGGCCAGGTGAGCTAAAAAAGAGTATTGAAGCGATTTCCTCGAAAATTCCATATTGGTATATCTAAAATTCCATGATGCTTCTTTAAATAAATTGCTGTGAAAAGAGGGTCACCAGATCCATCCTTAAAAAACAGTTTTGATATAAATTGCATCAAACAATGGGTAGCAGATTCCCTTTTTTCATGTTCAATTTTTACTTTCAGATTGCATTCAATTATACTTCTGATCAAAGTGATGGAAATCACCATTGGAAAGATTGCAACTGTAGTTTGTGTATAATTTCAAATGAAACTAGGTGGGACTGTTTTTTTAAACCAACACACATGTCTGTCCACTTTATTCTGGACCAATCTTTACCTCTATGATAAAAATTATTTTGTGACCTTGAAGTCAAAGGTCAAGGTCAAATAAAGGCCATAATGGTACGCGACACACACTCTCGTGGTAATACAGCTACATACCCAAGGGTATAAGCCTAGGTCAAGACAAACAAGAGGCTCCCAGGAGCCTGAATCGCTCACCTGGTCCTTAAGCTTTAAGGGAGTCTTTCATGAGCTATTACCCCTATAATGGATCATCTGACAACTTCGACCCAATTCAGACTTTTGTAGAGCTCAATGAGCTGATTGTTTAAGCAAACAACAGCTTTTCTCTATCGACAATAGTTTTCATTCTATAGGGCAAAAACAAGAGAAAACGCTATTTTTGACATTTAAAGGGTCATAAGCCAACAACAATTGAGCAGGTAACCAGTTTGGGAAAAGGTTAAAACAATGAGTGCTGACCACAGCCAGTTTCAAAACTAATTTCACAAAAAATATATAAATATATACATCTAATGAAAGTTATTTTTAAGTACTATTGTATATTGAGGTAACATTGAATTTATATTTTAATAAATAGTCATTTAAAAACAAATTTACACGCAATCAAAAGCTTTTTTTCATTTTCTACAGTTTGCCATCTATAAGGCATCAACAGTTATTTTGACATTTAAGGGACAAAACTTTAACTCCTAAAGGTCTCATTTAAACATTTTGCAAACTAAGGGAAATGCTGTGAAAATGGTCAATTTTGATGTTCTAAGGGGAATAACTCCTAAAAGGAATGATCATACAACTTAATAAGTACAAATTTCAAAAAAAAATCAAGAAAAAGGGCAATAACTCCTACATGGGTGGTTACATCTTCTTCAAAATTTCAAAGCAGGTAGATCTTGAGGTGTTGAACACTTTAGCTTCCCATCATAATTTTGATATCTGTCACCATTTTTGAGTTATTTGCAAAAAACTGCAATTTACCCCTATGTTCTATTTTTAGCCATGGCAGCCATGTCTTTTTACAAATCAAAAATCCAAACGATAGTTTAGTAGCACTCATGCCAAGGAACAACTACACTAAGTTTGGTTGCAATTAAACTTATGGTGTAAGAGGAGTTAACGATTTTATTACAATGAATAAAGACTGCAAAAATGGTCAATTTTGACGATCTAAGGGGAATAACTCCTAAAAGGAACGAACCTACAACTTCGATCCTGTTAAAATTTTGTAGATCTTTGTGTGCCTAACAATATGAAATTTAAATTTTTCAAATTTCCTTTATAGTATCCAAGATATTGAGCTTAATAAGTGCAAAATTTGGAAAAAATGCAGAAAAAGGGCAATAACTCCTACATGGGTCGTTGGATCTTATTCAAAATTTCAGGGCAGGTAGATCTTGAGGTGCTGAACACTTTTACCCTATGCCAGAATTTTGATATCTGTTATGGTTTTTGAGTTATTTGCAAAAAACTGCAATTTACCCCTATGTTCTATTTTTAGCCATGGCGGCCATGTTTTTTTACGAATCAAAAATCCAAACGATAGTTTTGTAGCACATATACCAATAAACAACTGTACGAAGTTTGGATGCAATTGGTCTTATGGTGTCAGAGGAGTTAACGTTTGAAAAAGTTTACGGACGGACGACGGACGACAGACGACGGACGGACGGACGACGGACGGACGACGGACGCCAAGTGATGGCAATAGCTCACATGACCCTTCGGGTCTGGTAAGCTAAAAAGTAATGCTTCGCTGAGAAGAATAAGAAGAAGAACTAGAATTGCAATTGCGCCCACGGTGGCCATTTTGAAATTTTTTTGTATTTTCATGATTGCATCTTGATTGCCATCCCAAATTTAGCCTAGATATCAATTTTCATTGAAATCGGACAATGTTTATTTTTCTGTCATTTTTCCAACATTTCTCAAAATTGCCGCCAAATATATCCAACCGATCGCATTTGTTTTTCCATGAGTATGTTCTACTACTCATACTTTAGAAAAGTACAGTTTCATGACATTCCATGGTGCAGTTTTTGAGATTTGAAAGTTTTCAGAAACGTTCATACTTTTTCCGTTTCCATGACAACGGTGGCCATTTTGAGAATTTTTAATGTTATATGCACTAGACTTGCATGGTGATCATCATTATCGTGAAGTTTCATAAAGATTGTTCCAGTCATCTCTAAGAACTCGTGTGGACAAAATTAGGTGGAAGAAAAAAAAAACAAAGAAACGGAACAATAACAATCTGTCGTCCCGACTAAGTCTGGGGGATACATAAATACTACAAAAATAATATGTCTCCCTTCTACAAAGGGTAGACATAATTTTAACACAGATATTATATATATATATCTCTTCTATGTGGGATCAATTACAGTGAGTGTATTCGTTTTCCGAAGATAATTTTCAATAAGAGTTCAATGTGTTTAAGTTATACATTTTACTAAATTATGTTATTGGACCGTAATTTTACTTGAAATGACTTAAAAGAAATAGATTCATGTGCATGTCTGAGATAATCGTAAGGTTTTTCTCCAATAATCGGTCCATTAAAGAAATAATTGTTACATTAGTAAATGCACAATTAATTTTGACATGCTTTCAACATGCTTTGACATTACTTGCTACCCTATTATACGTGAATGGATCAGAAGGTAAACAATCAAAATGGCTGTATTTTCAAAACATGGATGGAAATGTGTCAAAAATGTTAGTTATTCCGGTCCGACTTACCGTGGTCCGAGTTGTCAGAGGGCCGAGTAAATTTATCCAAATTTTTTCATTTGATTATATTTCCCTTTGATTACCGATTGAAAAAATGGCGACATGGATTATTTTTTGACTACACGAGTCAGACTTTCCTTAAAATATCGCGATTTGGACCATTGAAATGGATCAGGCGAGTAATTAAATGTATGGTCAACTCAAACTTCGCTTTTGTAGTTTTGACGAAAGATTTATTTGAGTTTTACTTCATCGCCCTCCAGGTTGTCAATACAAGTCTGTTATACATAGAAAAGTACAAAGTTTCATGACATTCTATTTTGCAGTTTTTGAGACTTGAAAGATTAAACATTCATTCTTGCTTTTCAAATTTCAATTCAAATAATCAAACTTCCGAGTTTATCTAGATTAAACGATTATGTAAATCACGCTCATGGAAGTTTTTCTACAACTTGTCAATGCGCACGTACGGTGATTCCCGGAGTTATTTTTGGATTGCCGAAATAACTATATATCCATTCTACTGTAACAGTAGAGCATGATTTGTCTCCCAAAATTACCTACCACACCAACCGGGGATCGAACCCGGAACCTTTGGTTCAGTAGTCCACCGCTCTACCGACAGCTAAAGGAGTACTCCACTAGCGCAGCTAATGGAGGGTGGTTATAAACCTGTTACGGTTCTATAACTTCTATATTAATCAAGGGAAGCCCGTTACACTTCCCCCACCTCAAGAGTCATCGTCCTACGATGACGATATCCAACTTCAACCCTTTTGCCAACTAGCCCTTTTTGACAACCGTGGGTTTTTTAGTTGGGCGCCAATGTAACAGTAGAGCATGATTTGTCTCCCAAAATTACCTACCGCACCAACCGGGGATCGAACCCGGAACCTTTGGTTCAGTAGTCCACCGCTCTACCGACTGAGCTAAAGGAGTACTCCACTAGCACAGCTAATGGAGGGTGGTTATAAACCTGTTACGGTTCTATAACTTCTATATTAATCAAGGGAAGCCCGTTACACTACTATTAAATTCTTGATTCATTTCACCTTCAATATTTTGAAATTGTGGTATACATAATTGTCAATGGAAATTTAAGCAGAGGTTTGGCAGATTGATTTTTTATAATAAAAAATTCAAATGAGTAACTTTTAAAAATGCATACAGCACGTTTCTCAGACCGAAATACAAAATGGCTGAAAGTTCAAAACATGTATAATTTAAAAGGGTCAATCATAAAAGAAATTATTCGTTAACATTTATAAAAACAACATAATACTTTTTATTAATCGATAATCTTTAAAATAAAACTATGAACGTAAAAGCCTTCTATATCTGTATATACATGCAACTATGCACTCAGTGGAAATGTAACTGGAAGCTGTATCTGCGTAGATTTGTTTTGATATATTCATCCGCCGCACGTCATGTCTTCGAAATAATGTTTGGAAATTCATTATATCTTCTTGGAAATTTTGGTAAATAACAAATATTATGTTAATTAAAAATATTAGTTCAGATATTATCAACAAAATAAAGTACTCGTAATTTTTAAAAAATGCTGTCATCATTGGAACTACATTTTTATGTACTAGTACAATGGTATCGAAAAGGCCACACTTTCGTAATGTCAGTAAACACTAGGGGCACCACTGGGCAGAAACCACAGTTTGTTTACAGTATACTGGTCCCAGAATAGGCTGGAAAAGGTTGTAAAAAAGCGGAATCCAGTTTTCAAATAGCTTCCCCCAAAACAGCTTCACCTGGCGTTTACTGACATTACTACATACTTTCAGTTTTGGAGGCCGATGGCATAGGAACGATTTGCAATCTTTCCAAAAACTGTAATACATGTAATGGATGTACTGCACATTTGAAAGATTGCACTGTGTTAGATGGAGATGAAGCTATTTCTTTTGATAAAATATTATTAACTTTATTTTCTGTTGCACTGCGGTCAGTCATGAAATTTTTTACTTTGCCAAAAATGTTTGCAGGATCCAAAGTTTCTGAAAATCTCTTTTGTTGTTGCCTTTCCATCTGTTACCTCCCTCAATCCAGTCGTAAATGTTTGCTGTTTTTCATTACTAATTTGAATGCCATAGAAATGTAGATATGGCAAGAAATTGGTCCAAATCAATTTTGATATACTTGTTTTGTAAACAGTTACAAAATGGTGACAGTTTATCCAATTCTGAAAAGTATATATCTTATAGAAGTCTTTATTTTATAATTTTACATTACAGTTACAAATCTTTCTGAGGATTTCTTGTAAAAGGGTTACATACAGTTACATATCTTTTTTTGCCCTTATTTTATAAACTGGTTACATACCAGTTACAAATCTTTTTGATGCTTTTTTTATAAAATGGTTACATACCAGTTACAAATATTTTTTAGGCTTTCTTATAAAATGGTTACATATCAGTTACAATTTATTTTAGTCTTTATTTTATTAACTGGTTACATACCAGTTACAAATCTTTTTGGGACTTTCTTATAAAAGGGTTACATACCAGTTACAAATATTTTTTAGGCTTTCTTCTAAAATGGTTACATATCAGTTACAAATCTTCTTGAGGCTTTCTTTTAAAATGGTTACACATCAGTTACAAATCTTTTTTTGCTCTTATTTTATAAACTGGTTACATACCAGTTACAAATCTTTTTGAGGCTTTCTTATATAAAAGGGTTTACATATCAGTTACAAATCTTTTTGAGGCTTTTTTTTATAAAAGGGTTACATACCAGTTACAAATATTTTGAGGCTTTCTTTTAAAATGGTTACATATCAATTACAATTTATTTCAGTCTTTATTTTATAAACTGGTTACATACCAGTTACAAATGTTTTTGGGGCTTTCTTATGAAAAGGTTACATATCAGTTACAAATCTTTTCTTGCCCTTATTTTATAAATTGGTTACATACCAGTTACAAATCTTTTTGAGGCTTTCTTATAAAATGTTTACATACCAGTTACATATCTTATTGAGGCTTTCTTTTAAAATGGTTACATATCAGTTACAATTTATTTTAGTCTTTATTTTATAAACTGGTTACATACCAGTTACATCGCCGTGGTATGGCTGCAATACTGTCCTTACGGCGTTAAACAACAATCAATCAATCATACCAGTTACAAGTGTTTTTGGGGCTTTCTTATAAAAGGGTTACATATCAGTTACAAATCTTTGTTGCCCTTATTTTATAAACTGGTTACATACCAGTTACAAATGTTTTTGAGGCTTTCTTATGAAATGGTTACATATCAGTTACAAATCTTTTTGAGTATTTCTTATAAAGGGGGACATACCAGTTACATATCTTTTTTGCACTTATTTTATAAACTGGTTACATACCAGTTACAAATCTTTTTTGAGGCTTTCTTATAAAATGGTTACATATCAGTTACAAATCTTTTGAGGCTTTATTATAAACTGGTTACATACCAGTTACAAATCTTTTTGAGGCTTTCTTATAAAATGGTTACATATCAGTTACAAATCTTTTTGGGGCTTTCTTATAAAAGGGTTACATACCAGTTACAATTTATTTTAGTCTTTATTTTAAAAACATATACAAAAGTATAAGATATTGCTTGAAAATAAAATAGTTTTGATTATACAACAGTTTGGAACTCTATAAGAAATAAAACTCAATTTTGGTGTAGAATAAATTTATCTCATGATAACATTTTCAAAATTTCTTCACCAAATTATTTATTAGAGACCACTCATTTCCAATTGAGAAGGGAAGACATTTTTTAGATTCCAAGAGGAGATAGGCTATGCCCAGTTATATCTATCATTGTATTTTGAGCGAAATCGTTCAAACATATCTTGGTAACAATCAGGCAATAAAAAATTATCAGAATTCAACATTTTAAACCAATATTTAATTTACGTGCAATACCGGGGCCTCGGTGGCCGAGTGGTCTAGGTAGTTCGTCATGACTACAAATGATCACTAGCCTGTCAACACTGAGGTTGTGAGTTCGAATCTCACCTGTGGCGGGGTGTGTTCGACTCCGATCTAAATTGACAAGGATTGCCAATTTTCCTACCAAAGGTCGGTGGTTCTCTCCAGGTACTCCGGCTTCCTCAACCAATAAAAAATGGCCACCAAATGTGCTGAAAACGGCATAAAACCCCAACTAACAAACAAACAAACACACAATACCTCTCTACAAACATAGGAGTTCTTCCAACTGTACATTTTCTGACATTTAAAATTCGCTTCAAAAAACTTAAATATAAATTGACCATCTGTTTTGATCCAGTTGATTAGTGTTACTGCGGGTGTAACATTCAACGTGAGTTTACCTTAGGGAAACATTATGACATTACACAATCAGCTGGAAATAACTGATTTAGCAAAATTCAAAAATAATAGAAATACTAAGGGTTCATTCCTTGTATTGCACATGGTAGATCTCCTTAGCTGAAATTTGGCTTCCTATTTCGGTATTTTGGGTTGAGTACTTCTTGTTTAATATAAGTTTGGTTTTTGGTCTTCCAAATGTTTCGGTTTTAATGCTGCTGATGAGAGGTAACTCCTTGAAATGTGTCGTATACAGCATAGTATAAATTTACTGTATCTGATATTAGTATCTTTGGATTGTTATTTTGAAACTCCTGGGATGATGCTTCTGCTGGTGGACCCTAGGTCCCCGAGGGTATTCGCCAACCCAGTTGTCAGACTTGTCTGACATGATTATTCATTGATTTGTTACAGAAATTACCAATATTTAGCAAAATTCAAAAATAATAGAAATACTAAGGGTTCATTCCTTGTATTGCACATGGTAGATCTCCTTAGCTGAAATTTGGCTTCCTATTTCGGTATTTTGGGTTGAGTACTTCTTGTTTAATATAAGTTTGGTTTTTGGTCTTCCAAATGTTTCGGTTTTAATGCTGCTGATGAGAGGTAACTCCTTGAAATGCGTCGTATACAGCATAGTATAAATTTACTGTATCTAATATTAGTATCTTTGGATTGTTATTTTGAAACTCCTGGGATGATGCCTCTGCTGGTGGACCCTAGGTCCCCGAGGGTATTCGCCAACCCAGTTGTCAGACTTGTCTGACATGATTATTCATTGATTTGTTACAGAAATTACCAATATTTAGCAAAATTCAAAAATAATAGAAATACTAAGGGTTCATTCCTTGTATTGCACATGGTAGATCTCCTTAGCTGAAATTTGGCTTCCTATTTCGGTATTTTGGGTTGAGTACTTCTTGTTTAATATAAGTGTGGTTTTTCTTCTTCCACATGTTTCGGTTTTAATGCTGCTGATGAGAGGTAACTCCTTGAAATGCGTCGTATACAGCATAGTATAAATTTACTGTATCTAATATTAGTATCTTTGGATTGTTATTTTGCAATAGTTTTGTTTATAACTTGAATATATTAAAACTAGAGGCTCTCAAGAGCCTGTATCGCTCACCTGGATTTAACTTTTCACCTTGAGCAGACCTAAAAATTTAAGTGTTGCAGTCAATTTGGCTGGTTTTTCTATAGGATTCTATGTTAAACTAATTTCAGCTGTGGCAGTCATCTTGCTTGACAGTCCAGGTCAAAGGATACATTTCTAAAAGAGAACCATCTAAGGACCATTTCTGCTAAGTCTTGTTCCAACTGGCTTAGTGGTTTCAGAGAAGAGGATTTTTACATGAATTTTCCTATAGGGTCCAATATTTAACTAAGTTCGGTGTGGCAGCCATATTGGTTGACAATCCGGGTGATCGGACACATTTCTGAAAGAGGACCTCTTAAGGACCAATGCTGCCAATTCTGGCTCCAATTTGACCAGTGGTTTCAGACGAGAAGATTTTTCAATGAATTTTTCCATAGGGCCCTATGTTAAACTAAGTTCGGGTTTGGCGGCCATCTTGGTTGACAGTCTGGGTCATCGCACAAAATTCTGAAAGAGGACCATTGCTACCAAGTCTAATTCTAATTGGCTTAGTGGTTTCAGACGAGAAGATTTTTGAGTGAATTTCCCACAGGGTCCTTTCATAGGACCTATGTTAAACTAAGGTTTGCTGTGGCGGCCATCTTGGTTCACAGTCCACAAAATCAGACACATTTCTGAAAAAGGTTTTTGAGTGAATTTCCCATAGGGTCCTATCATAGGACCTATGTTAAACTAAGGTTTGCTGTGGCGGCCATCTTGGTTCACAGTCCACAAAATCAGACACATTTCTGAAAAAGGACCTCCTAAGGACTAATTCTGCCATGTCTGGCTCCAATATGTCAAGGGGTGACAGTCCGGGTCATCGGACAAACCTCTATAAGAGGACCATCTAAGGACCATTGCTGCCAAGTCTGGTTCCAATTGGTCAAGTGGTCAAGTGGTTTAAGACAAGAAGATTTTTCAATGAATTTTCCCATAGGGCCCTATGTTAAACTAAGTTCGGCTGTGGCGGCAATCTTGGTTAACAGTCATTGGACATATTTCTGAAAGAGAACCTCCTAAGAACCATTACCAACTTTGGTTCCAACTGGCCTTGTAGTTTCATATAAGAAGATTTTTGAAATTCATCCCCCCCCCCCCCCCCCACCTTTTTTTCTATTTTTAGTAACTGCAGCCATGTCGGTTGGAAGTCAGGGATGCCGGACAAAATTTTGGAAGGAGGCCACCCAAGGACCATTCCACCAAAGTTTGGTCTCAAATGGCCCAGTGGTTTGAGAGAAAAAAGGTCTTTAAAGGAAAGTTTACGCTGGATGCCATCTTTGAAGGGCAAAAACTCCTATAAGGGGTCAATCAATGACTTTGGTCATGTTGACTTATTTGTAGATCTTAACAGTCATTGGACATATTTCTGAAAGAGAACCTCCTAAGAACCATTACCAACTTTGGTTCCAACTGGCCTTGTAGTTTCATATAAGAAGATTTTTGAAATTCATCCCCCCCCCCCACCTTTTTTTCTAATTTTAGTAACGGCAGCCATGTCAGTTGGAAGTCGGAGATGCCCGATACGATTTTGGAAGGGGGCCACCCAAGGACCATTCCACCAAAGTTTGATCCCAATTGGCCCAGTGGTTTCAGAGGAGAAGATCTTTAAAGGAAAGTTTACGCCCGACGCTGTCTTTAAGGGCAAAAACTCCTATAAGGGGTCAATCAATGATTTTGGTCATATTGAATTATTTGTAGATCTTACTTTGTTGAACATTTTTGCTGTTTACAATTTGTCTTTATCTATAATAATATTCCAGATAATAACCTAAAACTGCAAAATTTCCTTAAAATTAACAATTCAGGGGCAATAACCCAACAAAAGGTTCACAATTCTTCTGAAAATTTCATGGCAGTTAGATCTTGACTTGTGAACATTTTTACAGGTGTCAGATTTGCTCTTAAAGCTTTAGTTTTTGATATATGTTCTATTTTTAGGCATGTCCGCCATGTTGGTTGGCAGGCAGGGTCATCAGAAACATTTTTTAAACTAGATACCCTAATGATACTTGTGGCCAAGTTTGATTTAATTTGGCCCAATAGTTTCAGAGAAGATTTTTGTAAAAGTTAACGGATGACGACGGACACCAAGTTATGAGAATTGGTTGTTTTTACAAAGATTTTGGTGCCAATCCGAAATCCAAGATGCCGTTACCGTGAAACATAGTTTAACACAGAACCCTATGGGAAATTCATACAGCTTCTTCTCAGAAACAGTCTCACACATTTAAACAAAATCATTCACGAATGATACTAGGGTGGTCCTCTACCAATTTTGAGTTTTTGGTGCTGATCCGAAATCCAAGATGGCAACCGTGGAACATTGTTTAACATAGAACCCTATGGGAAATACATACAAACAGCTTCTTCTCAGAAACCGTCTCAAATATTTAAACCAAATCATGCAGGAATGTTACAAGGTTGGTCCTCTACTAATTTTGAGTTTTTGGTGCCAATCTGAAATCCAAGATGGCCACCACTGTGGAACATAGTTTAATATTGAACCCTATTGGAAATACATACAAACAGCTTCTTCTCAGAAACTGTTTCAAACATTAAAACCAAATCATGCTTAAATGATACTAGGGTGGTCCGGTACTAATTTAGACAGTTTGGAGCAGATCTGAAATCAAGATGCTGTAACTGCAGAACATAGTTTAACATAGAACCATATGGGAAATACATTGTACCTTCTAAAAACCATTTCACACATTTAGACCAAATAATACTAGGGTTGTCTTCTAATTTTGAGTTTTGTTTTTTTTTTTGCCAAGTTGAAATTCTTGAACATAGGAACCTATAGGAAATTTTTTTTTAAATGCTTCTTCTCTAAAACCACTTAGGCATTTAAGAACAAAATTTGCAGGATTGCTAATTTAAGAGTTTTCTAGTATGAAGTTTTTTTTAAACATTTAAAAACAAAGGTCACAAACATTTCAATGTTTAATGAGAAATAAAGTTAATCTAATTAAAATTTATGATCAAAGATCACGTAAGTCTCCCAAACGAAAATAAAATGCTCCGCTGGGCGCAGCTAGATACGACCGCAGATGTCGAACCCTGAATAGTTGGGGCAATTATGAACACAACATTCAAGCTTGATACAATACTGAATTTGGATTGTGAATAAATATTTGACACAGCATAGGTTTCTGACACAGAATGAATGTTGTCTAAGAACTTAAAATTTTTTAATTTACCTATTCAAACCATATCAGTATTATTTGTTTTTATATATAAATCAGAAATAACCAATTTAAGATTTAAAATTGGGCACACATATCAATTTCTTGCTATTGCGCAATACTGTGCAATTGAAAATTTCTTGAAATATTTGACACATAATAGGTTTCTGACACAGAATAACTGAAATCAAAGAACTTAGAATTGGTCATATGATTTGAATTTATATTCAATTTTTTGCTTCTTGTGCAATACAATATGCTGTGGAGAATTGTCCCCCTCCCAGACCTGTTTACCCCATTTAAGCTAGTAGTGTAGTTTATACATTTAGAAAGGGTAGTTTTGAATATTTAGGTGTAGTTTTAGATTTTACAAGTCCTAAAAATTACTACCACCGATGAGCGGCGCAACGCGGCGCGAACTTGCTAAGGGGGTCTGGTGGCATGCCCCCCCCAGAAATTTTTTGAAAAACTAGATGCAAAATCCTGCATTCTGAGAGCTTTAAGAGTCATGTTTTGAAGATACCAAATATATAAATTCAATAGGATTAGTTATATTGAACACAATAATGATATATGTTTTCTTCCTAAATTTTATGAAAAGTCTGACTGACACAATTTGCAGTGGTCCCCTTTCTGTGAAGAATCAAGGCATTTCCACATTTCGGCATACTCCTGCCTGAAACGCTGACATGGCTTCTTCAGCTTGTCAGTGTTACCTTCAACAACATTATTCTTTCGTTTCGGCATCGCGCCATATGTCAAACTTGACAGTCAACGATCACCAGGGCGTTTGTAATACATACTTATATATTCATTATCAAGCGCGTAAAAGACAAAGACTCCGTTTTGCGTTCGGATAACTTCCTTTAGACACAAAATTACATACTACCGATTTTTTTTTACTGTAACATCTTTGAAAGCGTAGAAATGACCTATTTGGGCGTAGAGCGTAATTTGAGTACAAAAATCGTAGAAACTACGCCAAAATCGTAGTGGTAAACAGGTCTGCCCTCCCCAAAAAAAAAATAATTTACCCATTTTTTTAGCTTTTGTGCAATATACTATGAAGTTGCACATTGACCTCCCCTCCCAAAAAAAAACAAACAAAAAACAGTAAAATTTATTGTAACCCCCCCTTTTTTTGCTAAAAAAAATTTGAACTTTTCTTTTTAATTTATGAAATATGAAATGAGAAAAAAATTGCCCCCTCCCCAACTTCTCATTTACCCCCCCTAAATTTTGTTTTCAACCCCCCCCCCCCCCCCTCATTTAATTATACTTTGCAACCATAACAGCCCATTTAAATACACCATAACGTGTTAAAATAGAAAATGACATCATAGTCATGGATGGCAAACTTTAAATATACATAATTTAAAAGCAGTTTAGATGAGATAAACAAAAAAGCTTCATCAGCACTTTTTATTTTGGCAAATTTCCAATGAAGTTCATTAAACTAATGTTATTGGCAAATTTCCAATGGAATTTGTTAATAATAAAGTTTTGATAACAGGGCACATATATCAATTTCTTGCTATTGTGCAATACTGTGCAATTGAAGATTTCTTGCTATTGCGCAATACTATGCAACTGAAAATTTCTTGAAATATTTAACACATAATAGGTTTCTGACACAGAATAACTGAAATCAAAGAACTTAGAATTGGTCATATGATTTGAATTTATATTCAATTTTTTGCTTCTTGTGCAATACAATATGCTGTGGAGAATTGCCCCCCCCCCCCCCCCCCAAAAAAAAAAAATTACCCCTTTTTTAGCTTTAATTTTGGACCCCGATTTGGACCAACTTGAAAACTGGGCCCATAATAAAAAAACTAAGTATATGTTTAGATTCAGCATATCAAAGAACCCAAAGAATTCAATTTTTGTTAAAATCAAACTAAGTTTAATTTTGGACCCTTTGGACCTTAATATAGACCAATTTAAAAACGGGACCAAAAATTAAGAATCTAAATGCACGGTTAGATTCGGCATATCAAAGAACCCCAATAGTTCAATTTTCGATGAAATCAAACAAAGATTAATTTTGGACCCCGATTTGGACCAACTTGAAAACTGGGCCCATAATAAAAAAACTAAGTATATGTTTAGATTCAGCATATCAAAGAACCCCAAGAATTCAATTTTTGTTAAAATCAAACTAAGTTTAATTTTGGACCCTTTGGACCTTAATGTAGACCAATTTGAAAACGGGACCAAAAATTAAGAATCTAAATGCACGGTTAGATTCGGCATATCAAAGAACCCCAATAGTTCAATTTTCGATGAAATCAAAGTTTAATTTTGGACCCCGATTTGGACCAACTTGAAAACTGGGCCCATAATAAAAAAAACTAAGTATATGTTTAGATTCAGCATATCAAAGAACCCCAAGAATTCAATTTTTGTTAAAATCAAACTAAGTTTAATTTTGGACCCTTTGGACCTTAATGTAGACCAATTTGAAAACGGGACCAAAAATTAAGAATCTAAATGCACGGTTAGATTCGGCATATCAAAGAACCCCAATAGTTTTTCGATGAAATCAAACAAAGTTTAATTTTGGACCATTTTGGCCCCTAATTCCTAAACTGTTGGGACCAAAACTCCCAAAATCAATCCCAACCTTCCTTTTGTGGTCATAAACCTTGTGTTTAAATTTCATAAATTTCTATTTACTTATACTAAAGTTATTGTGCAAAAACCAAGAAAAATGCTTATTTGGGCCCTTTTTTAGCCCCTAATTCCTAAACTGTTGGGACCAAAACTCCCAAAAACAATCCCAACCTTCCTTTTGTGGTCATAAACCTTGTGTTAAAATTTCATAGATTTCTGTTTACTTATACTAGAGTTATTGTGCGAAAACCAAGAAAAATGCTTATTGGGCCCTTTTTTGGCCCCTAATTCTTAAACTGTTGGGACCAAAACTCCCAAAATCAATCCCAACCTTCCTTTTGTGGTCATAAACCTTGTGTTTAAATTTCATAGATTTCTATTAACCTATAGTAAAGTTATAGTGCGAAAACCAAATGTCTTCAGACGACGACGCTGACGACGGACGACGACGCTGACGACGGACGACGACGACGACGTCATACCAATATACGACCACAAAAATTTTGCGGTCGTATAAAAATTGAGCAGGGGTTCCACTAGACCCGGCTAACCCGTTACACCAAATTTCATTGAAATTGAACAAGGTTGAAATAATTTCATTCAAATGGAACAAGGTTGAAATTTTGGTGGGAAAATGGCGGCCATTTTGAAAAGGGCTGCCCATTAAACATTTTCTTTAACTCCAGTCAACTCGGGATATCATGTTTACCCTTTATACCAAATTGCATTGAAATTGAAGAATGTTGAAATTTTGGCGGGAAAATGTCGGCCATTTTGAAAATGGCTGCCCGTAGAACATTTGCGTTATCGCCATTCAACTCCGGATACCATGTTCACTGAATAAACCTAAAATCGTTGAAATCCAAGCAAGTTCACTTTTTTGGCGGGAAAATGGTGGCCATTTTGAAAATGGCTGCCCGTAAAACATTTTCTTTAACGTAATTCAACTCGGGATATCATGTTTACCCTTCGTGCCAAATTGCATTGAAATTGAAGAATGTTAAAAATTTGGCGGGAAAATAGTGGCCATTTTGAAAATGGCTTCCGGTAGAACATTTGCGTTATCGCCATTCAACTCGTGATATCATGTTTACTAAATAAACCAAAAATCGTTGAAATCCAAGGAACTTCACTTTTTTCCACTATTGGCGGCCATTTTCTGGCGGGAAAATGGTGGCCATTTTGAAAATTGCTGCCGTCAGAACATTTGCGTTATCGCCATTAAACTCGGGATATCATGTTTACTATAGAAACCAAAAATCGTTGAAATCCAAGCAAGTTCACTTTTTTCCACTATCGTTTCCGTTTTTCTTTAATAAAAAGTTTCCACCCGTGCTACTGAACATTTATACTAAGTTTGGTGAAATTCTTTCAGTTTTTGAGAAAATTGAGGTCAAAGGTTTTCGGTTTTTGGTGGCCATCTTGAAAATGGCGGCCACTTTGAAAATTTTAAAACTTAATTGCACAACTAGACAGTGGGGTCTATCATCCCAGTAAGTTTCATTTCATTCCGTTGAGTCGTGTTCGAGATCTGCGTCGGACAAGTTGAAATGGAAAGCGGAAGAAAAAAAAGACGGAAAAAAAACAAAACTTTGTTTGGGAGACATAATAATAATAATAAGAAACGGAGTAAAAACAATAAGTCTCCAAACTTCGTTTGGGAGACTTAATAATAATAATAATAATAAGAAACGGAGTAAAAACAATAAGTCTCCAAACTTTGCTTGGGAGACTTAATAATAATAATAATCTATACTACTAAATCTAAAGACCGTTTTTTTGTTCACCTAATAAACTTATAAACGAAGAAAGCTACAAGTCAAACTTATATAAGGGTATATATACTTGATAGGGTATACTGAAAATTTTACCCTTTTACATCGATTACTGTTTGAAACAATAAGCAATTAGACAAATTAATAAGTTCCGGAACTATCCGATGCGATTTCCTTTTAGTCATGTCATTATATTTCCGGTCTAATGTAAGCAGTTTAACATGTTAAAGAACAAATAGTATAGATATCATCATTCATAATGAAACAAAGTACTGAGTTTTGTGTGAAAATATTCTAAAAAAAACGCCCGACATTGGGAAGAGTATTATTCGCATGATTAATATTTATTATCTCCCCTTTTGAAATAATATTTTTGCTAAAGTTAATTTCATTTTTGTGATAGTATCTATTTTGGTAAAATTTAACATTTATAAAACGGAAATAATCATTTAAAATAAAAAAAAAATATTATTATGATTAGATAGTCGGTTTAACTTAAATATTTTGCAAAAGATATAGTAACTTTCACCATTTGGTTTGGAGCTTGCTTATTTGAATACCTGAGTTCCCTGCTAGAAGGATCTGATTAAATTTTTAAAATTTTAATCGAAGATTTCAGTTTCTAAATTAAAAAGAAGACTACGTTAAAAATTTCCGCTTAATGCCTGTACCACCAAATACGGTTTTCTAGAATTGTTATTTCTGGGGTCATTTGTACTTTGCCAGTGTTGTTTTCCAAAATTATATTTATTTCTGATATCGAACTATTAGTTTTTTGTAAAGAATTCCTATTTATATTTTTGAATTATATGTTTCGAATCTTTGTTCTATGTTAACATTGTTTATAATAAAATATGAAAACTTTTTAAACAATTTACATGATTTATATAAACAGCTTGGAGTCCCAGTGAAACGAACTGGTTGTCTTAATTGCTACTGTCCGTCTTTTCATTTGTTTGTCAGTAAATTAGTGGTTTATTGTGAAACTTTTATTTGAGGTTTGTCGGAATAGCAATTCTATACATTTAAATACACAGTCTTGCTTGGAAACGTATAGCTGTCAGACCCTCCTGTTACATTTCCTTTTCGTAGCAAACAAGCAACACCGCCGTCAAACATTGAATGAAAATATTGTTTACACCGTATTAATAGTAGGTAAAATATATTTAAACATATGAAAGCCCCGATTTTATTTGATCACCGTCATAGGAAACGTGTGATTCAGTTATTGTAAATCTTTTAGCATTTTAATGTGTAATTTACAACTCAAGGCGTTTCCAAAAATCACATGGCGTGTACACAATACCGATGGTACATAATAAGTTAGTCCAAATAATTAATCCGTCTTGGAAAATATTTACTTGGACTTATATTCCATCAATGAGGCATCAAAAAAAAATCAAAAATAATTATACCATTTAGACGCCATGATTATCTGGATTAATAAATAAATACTAGGTCCTGTTGTGTACAGTGAACTTTTACAGTATATAAGTTTGTCGTTTAAATAAATAAAAAAATGATCACAGGCTGAATACCTACATGTACGGTGTGTCTGGTCTTCACGTGGCGTGTACATGATAAACACTCAGAATGGAATGGTTGTCCCCTAAGTATTAAAAGACTAAAGTCCAAGGGAAAGGACAAAGCTTAGGAAACAAACAAACAAACAAAGACATAATAACAATACAAAATTGTTGAAGAAAAAACACATTAAGACTAACACCACTGTACATCCCCTTACAGCAGATATATATTGCTCTTTCTGGTACCTATTGCAATAGTATACATGTAGATGTACCGTAAATGGCAACAGGCTGCAATTAACGGTACACTAGCGGCAATTGACGATACACTTCTATTGTTGAGATAATGCATTGGTTACCAGTAAATAGCAATATCTGGTGTACAGGGATATGCAATGAACACGCATCCATAAAAATCAGCCACACCAGCAAAGTATGAGTCTTCTCCTTAAAGACACCCGCCGAGATTGACGCATAAAATTGAAACTGTGCTATCAATGATATAGGTTTTTGTTCGCAATGTCCCTCTTAAAATTTTTTTTACTCTGCAGCATCAGTATTGTTAACAGATTTCAGCTTTCCACCGCTTTTTTACCTATCAAATATCGACTCCCTTGCCTCTCCCGCAAGAATCGCTGGTTCCTTCTAGTAATAATAAGAAACGGAGTAAAAACAATAAGTCTCCAAACTTCGTTTGGGAGACTTAATAATAAGAAACGGAGTAAAAACAATAAGTCTCCAAACTTCATTTGGGAGACTTAATAAGAAACGGAGTAAAAACAATAAGTCTCCAAACTTCGTTTGGGAGACTTAATAAGAAACGGAGTAAAAACAATAAGTCTCCAAACTTCGTTTGGGAGACTTAATAATAATAAGAAACGGAGTAAAAACAATAAGTCTCCAAACTTCGTTTGGGAGACTTAATAATAAGAAACGGAGTAAAAACAATAAGTCTCCAAACTTCGTTTGGGAGACTTAATAAGAAACGGAGTAAAAACAATAAGTCTCCAAACTTTGTTTGGGAGACTTAATAAGAAACGGAGTAAAAATTAAAAGGTCATTTGTGCCTAGCACAAATGATAAGGTCTTTCCTTTCCACGTGTCCAGTTTTGCAATAAAGAGGCCCTGCCCCTTTATTTTTGGCAAGGGGCGTAACTCTTGGGAAATAAATGAAATAGACAAAAAAAAAAAAAAAAAAAAAAAAAGGCCCGTCCCGTCTTCAGGAAAGAGATATTGCTACTTCTATTTTCTCTTGAAATCATTTAAATTTTTAATGTATTGTTCCAAATAGTAATTGTCAAAAAAAAAAAGAAGAAAGAATAAAAAATGAAGTAGCAATATCTCTTTTTCTGAAGGCGGAACGGGCCTTTTTTTTGTTTATTTGTTTGTTTGTTTGTTTGTTTATTTGTTTATTAATTATTTTTTTTATTTGTAGGTAGCAAGTTTTCCATGGATTGCTGAATACAAGTGGGGGGGGGGGGGGCATTGTATTTTTATTTCTCTAGATACACAAGTGACAGTAAAAGTACATTTCTACTATAATGTTTACTTCTATTGATGACGTGGTGTAAGTCACGTGACGTCCATTTATATATGTCTGGACTTAGTTTATTTCTTTCTTTTCGAGAGGGGACGTCGTCGGGTGAACATGGCACAGGATAATGCAATTTGCCGTTTGATGTGGAAATTGTCATAAATAGAAAACGGAGTGTACGTGTACACATTTACTTATGTCAGAATGAAGATTCATGTAGAAATTTGATGTCACGATTTATTTATTTAGATTTCCGGTGCCATTTCAGCAGACGACATCTTCCGTCAATAAAGTACTGTTAATTTGACGCGGAATTTTGACATTCGGATGCGATAAATTGGTAAAATTTGGACGAAACTTGTGTTTTATGGCCGAAAATAGCTTTTTATTTAGCACTGCGCGAACGCTATTTTCAGGAAATTGGTTGGAGTGAGCGTCATAATTTTTTCTCATTAACAGAGCCCTGGATATCCCCTAGCTGTCTACATGTACTTTATATGCATTCACAGGTTAATTCAGTAAAACCGATGTAAATTCAGTCAAATCGAAAAAAAAAAGGGGGGGGGGGGGGCTGTATTTACACATTAAAAGGTCATTTGTGCTAAAAGTTGAGTTAATTCTAGAAGTACTATAAAATACAAAATGCTACATCAAACACAAATATGAAATACTGCCAAAACAATTTTGCGCCAAGAAAAAATGGGTTTTTTCAAATTTTTCAATCTTTAAAATTTTTTCATTTTTTTTTTCATTTTTTGTCTCACGAAAAGGGAAAATAACATATTTTAAATGATTCCTGCTAAAAAATAATGCATTTTTGAACAAATTCCATGTATTACACTTCAAATATGAAAATAACCATTTTCCAGAACATGACCTTGACCTTTGACCTTGACACCATTTTGAAGGTCACTTGTCCCTGGTGTCAAAACAAAAGACCCCATGCCTCTATCTTGTAACATTATTAAGTTATTAGCCAAAAGCCGTAAATTTAAGCTTTCAAAGGACAATAACGCATAGAAGATGACGTCATACGACTTGACTTAAGGAAAACTACGCATTGTCTCGATGTCCTCGACATTTTGCCCATTACATTTTATCAGCAATCTTCTATCGTTTCAGAGGAGATCTGATAACAAGGAAATTTCAAAAATTAGACCGTGACCTTGACCTTTGACCTTGACCTAATTTTACTTGGTACAAAAAATGATGCCTAAATATGAAGGCTCGTGCTTGTATCTTAACTTAAACTTAATATTTGCCTGAAAAATCAAAAGTGAAATTTATATAAAGGGAAATAACTCTTATAAGATGTCGTCAGATCCTTTTCGGAAGATGTGATTAATGTGCGCACAGATAAACCAAAGAAATTGCAAAAGGTTTCATGTCGATATCTCTTACGGTTTTTGAGGAGATCTGATAACAGTCATAACAGTAATAGGGGAGGAAACTCTTATAAGGTACATGGGAACCCTTAGCGGCCTCACCACCTGATAGCTTATGTCTGACTGATACTTGGTGCCAAATTTCATGTCAATATGCCTAAAAACTTTTCCGACAAATTTAATTGAATTTTTGGCAGGAGAAAGAATAATAATAATAATAATAATCATAAGAAATACAGTAAGGTCTTTCCTATGTAAAGGAAAGACCTTAACAATAAGTCTCCAAACTTCGATTGGGAGACTTAATAAGAAACGGAGTAAAAACAATAAGTCTCCAAACTTCGTTTGGGAGACTTAATAATAATAAGAAACGGAGTAAAAACAATTTTAAAGTCTCCAAACTTCATTTCGGAGACTTAATAAGAAACGAAGTAAAAACAATAAGTCTCCAAACTTCGTTTGGGAGACTTAATAATAATAAGAAACGGAGTAAAAACAATAAGTCTCCAAACTTCGTTTGGGAGACTTAATAATAATAAGAAACGGAGTAAAAACAATAAGTCTCCAAACTTCGTTTGGGAGACTTAATAATAATAAAAATAATAAGAAACAGAGTAAAAACAATAAGTCTCCAAACTTCGTTTGGGAGACTTAATAAGAAACGGAGTAAAAACAATAAGTCTCCAAACTTCGATTGGGAGACTTAATAAGAAACGGAGTAAAAACAATAAGTCTCCAAACTTCGTTTGGGAGACTTAATAATAATAAGAAACGGAGTAAAAACAATAAGTCTCCAAACTTCATTTGGGAGACTTAATAAGAAACGAAGTAAAAACAATAAGTCTCCAAACTTCGTTTGGGAGACTTAATAATAATAAGAAACGGAGTAAAAACAATAAGTCTCCAAACTTCGTTTGGGAGACTTAATAAGAAACGGAGTAAAAGCAATAAGTCTCCAAACTTCGATTGGGAGACTTAATTATTATTTATTGCTGTATACATCTCATTCTCTATATAGTAATTACAATTACATACACACAATTGAATTGTTGATTCATTGACTACCAGTCGTGAATTTTTCATTATCCCTGCACTTCAAATGAAGTTCGGGGATATTTGTAATCTGTCCGTTTGTTTGTCCGTTAGATAATCTTCTCGTTCATTTTTAACTTCACGCATTTAATTTCTATACAGTATTGTCACAAACTGTATGGAGAATAAGGTTTTAGAATTTCGATTTTCAAAAATAGGGGCCCACGGGGGTTGAATTTCGAAATTGGAAATATAAACTTGTGACCTAAACTCCTGATTAGTTTCTCATTTTATGCTTTTAATTTCTATACAGTATTATCACATACTGTATGTAGATGCGCAATAAGGTTTCAGAATATTGATTTTTAAAAATTGGGGCCCACAGGGAATGAATTTCGATAATTGGAATTTCAGCTTGTGACCTCAACTCCTCATTCATGTTTCATGTCATGCATTTAATTTCTGTACCATATTGTCACATACTATATTAAGATGCACAATAAGGTTTTAGAATTTTGATTTTTAAAAATAGGGGGCCACAGGGGTCGAATTTCGAAAAGTGGAAATTTTAACTAAACTGCTTATTAATTTTACATTTTATGCTTTTAATTTCTATACAATATTGTCACATACTGTATGTAGATGCGCAATAAGGTTTTAGAATTTTGATTTTGACAACTTGAGGCCCACAGGGGTTGTATTTTGGAAATAGTAAATTTAAGCTTGTGCCTTAAACTCCTCTTTCATTTTTCATTTAGATTTAACAAATTTATATATTCTTTATTTTCTATAGATATGCAAAAAGGTTTTTTAATTTTGAAAATCTATTAAGGGATAAAATTTTGGGACAGAAAATGGTGAAATTGCTGATTTTGCTTTGTCTCTGGAAATACTTATTCATTTTTTGTTTCAGTGGTTTCATTTTTGTACAATATTGTTCTTCACTATGAGTAGATGTGCAATAAGGTTTTCAATTTTGAAATTTGATTCAGGGTTCCAATTTTCAGACTGAAATTGTTAAATTGATAATTTTTCAATGTTAATTGTTTTTTCACTTGTGCAGTGCGGGATTGACATTGTTTCTGATGGCACTAATTTGTAGTTTTATTTGCAAAATATCTTTTTATTAAAATAGATATCAAAAGTATTATTCTATAATAAATTATAACAATTTAAAAGAAATTTTCAATCCTGAATTTAATTGTAATTACTTTCTGTTTATAAAAGGTGATTGTATAATACCTGCATGGTTGTTTCTTCCAAAATGTTCAGAAAAATTTAAATTATAACTAATATGTCAAATTATGAATTGCGACTTTTTTGTTCTAAATAATATGTCAAACTTTCAATTGTGATATTTGTCCTGTGATTTTCTGTCATACATTCCAACAAAATACATTAAAGTGGTTGAAAAAATATGAGAATAAGATGCTGTAACTATTCCTATAATTGAATTTTTAAAATAAGCAGGAAGGAAAGGTTGAAACTAAAATGAAATCAATAGCACTAACAACAATTTTAAACAAAAATATAAAAATGTATTTTAAATAACTTAGTATATATAATTTGTCTCACTATTTCTCCTACTAAAAAATAATTCAAATAACATCACCTTGTAAGTTAATAAATACTCAAAATTAAATAGCTTTTATTCAATTCAACTGTATTTCTATCTGATTAAACAATTTGCTAAGCTGCACACCTGTATATTAAAAATTTCAAATTACAACTTTGCTTCGATATCTTCATGATCGTAATTATAGGTGTCATAAAATTCAATCCAATTAAAAACCGATCTCTCATCGCTCCCGTTTTCTGATATGTCGCGTGGGAGATCTAACGAAACCCGCTTTGAGGTCACATGGGGACAACAACAAATGACCTTTGCATGGAAACGACGACTTGAACTGCCTTTTTTCAATTTTTTAGAACCATAACTCCTGAACGGTGAAAGTGAAAATCGTCAATATCGGAACAGTGAAAGTGGAAATCGTCAATATCGAACTTGACCTCCATTTTGTTATCAGTAACAACATATTAAAATTTGAAAAGCTTTGGTTGAACGGTTCATTAGTTATCACACGGACACCACTGGAAAAGCCATTTTTCAATCTTTCAAGAACCATAACTCCTGAACGGTGAAAGTGAAAATCGTCAATATCAAACTTGACCTCCATTTTGTCATCAGTAACAACATATTAAAATTTGAAAAGCTTTGGTTGAACAGTTCATAAGTTATCACACGTACACCACTGGAAAAGCCATTTTTCAATCTTTCAAGAACCATAACTCCTGAACGGTGAAAGTGAAAATCGTCAATATCTACCTTGACCTCCATTTTGTCATCAGTAACAACATATTAAAATTTAAAAAGCTTTGGTTGAACAGTTCATAAGTTATCACACGGACACCACTGGAAAAGCCATTTTTCAATCTTTCAAGGACCATAACCCTTGAACGGTGAAAGTGGAAATCGTCAATATCGAACTTGACCTCCATTTTGTCATCAGTAACAACATATTAAAATTTGAAAAGCTTTGGTTGAACAGTTCATAAGTTATCACACGGACACCACTGGAAAAGCCATTTTTCAATCTTTCAAGAACCATAACTCCTGAACAGTGAAAGTGAAAATCGTCAATATCGAAATTGACCTCCATTTTCTCATCAGTAACAACATATTAAAATTTGAAAAGCTTTGGTTGAACAGTTCATAAGTTATCACACGGACACCACTGGAAAAGCCATTTTTCAATCTTTCAAGAACCATAACTCTTGAACGGTAAAAGTGAAAATCGTCAATATCGAACTTGACCTCCATTTTGTCATCAGTAACACCATATTAAAATTTGAAAAGCTTTGGTTGAACAGTTCATAAGTTATCACACGGACACCACTGGGAAAGCTATTTTTCAATCTTTCAAGAACCATAACTCTTGAACGGTGAAAGTGAAAATCGTCAATATCGAACTTGACCTCCATTTTGTCATCAGTAACAACATATTAAAATTTGAAAAGCTTTGGCTGAACAGTTCATAAGTTATTGCACGGACACTGCCCGCCCGTCCGCCCGCCCGGCCACCCGCCGTACATCACCAAATTAATAACCGATATTTTCCTATGAAAATCCGGTTAAAAACGCAAAAAAAACGATGAAATTTGGTCAAGTAATAACGGAGAAAATAGCGAGTGAAGTTGGATTATTTTTACCTGTGGGAAATCCAATCAGCGCTATTTCCGGAAACAGGGTTTCCTCGCTGAGTGACCCCGATTGACCGGAAATGACGTACAGTGCGGGCTACTCTTGAACTTGTTTACATTGACCAGAAGGAATATATTATGGATGGAAACAGCAATGCTAGTGATTTATCGCTGTCATTTCAAAATTCATCATTTGAAAGCAATGAAGAAGTTGACCGGCAAGAATTATCAGTGCTTACCAATTTGAAATCTATAATACTAAATTTACGAATTAGCCGAATAGGCGGCAAAACGCGTGGTTCAAAATAAACGATGTATGGTTCAGATTATAAAGGTTATTATCGGATTTGACAATCTGCATTTATAAATTTCAACTGCAGTTTTGTTTATGTGCAAATGGAATTTGTATGCACTTTTCATATATGAATTCTCCCAACATATCCCTTAGAAGGTTCTCGAATGCATCATTTTAACACATTGATTTAAATAAACAAGTATGCACATATTTTAAATGGATTTCTGTTTGAAATTACGGAAGAAGAATAAAACTAATTAAAAACATTCTCCTTCGAATGGGATGTTTCCGCTTCATGTATTCAGGATGGTTTTTCTACAATAACGCAATTTCTCCTAACTGTAAAGGCTATGAACTTTCAAGATTATATGAAGAAGTAAGGTAAAGTTCAGAGGAATTCCTAACTTAGTTGTTTTTTTTTTTGGATTGCTCGGATGTTTACATTGCACAAAGTGATTAAACCAACAATTATCTATTTTTACATTATTTGTCATGTGACCTGTCTAAATATATCTCTACCATACAATTCCCTGTAAGCCCTAGATAAAACTATTTTTAACAAATGGTCATCTTTATCATTAATGACGAAATTTATCTCGGACATCTTTGATAAATATAAACGTGGACAGCACACGCATCCACACACTAAAATTGCTTTTATCGTCTGATTATTGGATATATTTGTGAAATTAAGCATCGGATGCCCTGCCCATGATGACAATGGAACAATTGGAACAATTATTTTCCAAACATATGCTCTACCTAACTCATGGCATCTTTTGAAAAATTCATCCGTCACTAAGGAAATGGTTACATCTACAATTTCATTTTCATATTTATTCTGAAGGAAAAATGTAATGCATTATGAAATGTGTATTTAATGAAAGCTTTTCATCAAGTTCCAGTTCAGAATTAATTGTAACAATAAAAATATTGACAATTTATGGGGTTGTGTTTTCGTCATAGATTTTGACTTTGATGGAACCTTAAGGTCCATTTTGGTAATTCTACTTCATCAGTGGATACATCTTCGGTAGTAACGAACAGCCATATGACAATTGGGTCACGTTGACCTACATTTCAGGCTTCATTGACTTTGGTTAAAGTTTGCATTAACATCCATTTCTGGAATACTACAGCATATATAGACATGAAACTATCAGTTGATACCACCTACTTGACAGGAAAGTTTATGGAAAGCCTGCTACAACATCAATATTGAGTCACTGTTCCATGAATGACATAGCCGCAACAACTTTTTATAGTCAACATGGCCACCACAAAAAAAAATGCTTATTTTCCCGCGCTCGCGCGGGTTCCATGTCTTGTAATAATTTAATTCTAGAAATGGGGAATTCTGGTAATAACTATAATAGTATAGCCAATAAATTTCAATAAATGCCCCCATATCTATAATACTAAATTTACGAATTAGCCGAATAGGCGGCAAAACGCGTGGTTCAAAATAAACGATGTATAGTTCAGATTATAAAGGTTATTATCGGATTTGACAATCTGCATTTATAAATTTAAACTACAGTTTTGTTTATGTGCAAATGGAATTTGTATGCACTTTTCCGATATGAATTCTCCCAACGTATCCCTTAGAAGGTTCTCGAAGGCATCATTTTAGCACATTGATTTAAATAAACAAGTATGCACATATTTTTAATGTATTTCTGTTTGAAATTACGGAAGAAGAATAAAAAAAAATTAAAAACATTCTCCTTCGAGTGGGATGTTTCCGCTTTATGTATTCAGGATTGTTTTTCTACAATAACGCAATTTCTCCTAACTGTAAAGGTTATGAACTTTGAAGATAATGAAGAAGTAAGGTAAAGTTCAGAGGCATTCCTAACTTAGTTGTTTTTTGGATTGCTCGGATGTTTACCTTGCACAAAGTGATAAAACCAACCATTATCTATTTTTAAATTATTTGTCATGTGACCTGTCTAAATATATCTCTACTGTAAGCCCTAGATAAAAATATTTTTAACAAATGGTCATCTTTATCATTAATGACGAAATTTATCTCGGACATCTTTGATAAATATAAACGTGGACAACACAAGCAGCCACACATTAAAAATGCTTTCACCTTCTGATTATTGGATATATTTGTGAAATTAAGCCTCGCTTACCCTGCCCATGAATACAATGGAACAATTGGAACAATTATTTTCCAAAAATATGCTCTAACTAACTCACGGCATCTTTTGAAAAATTCATCCGTCACTAAGGAAATGTTTACATCTACAATTTCATTTTCATATTTATTCTAAGAAAAAAGGTAATGCATTATGAAATGTGTATTTAATGAAAGCTTTTCATCAAGTTCCAGTTCAGAATTAATTATAACAATAAAAATATTGACAATTTATGTGGTTGTGTTTTCGTCATAGATTTTGACTTTGATGGCACCTTAAGGTCCATTTTGGTAATTCTACGTGGCATACAGTCTACTGCATCAGTGGATACATCTTCGGTAGTAACGAACAGCCATGACAATTGGGTCACGATGACCTACATTTCACGCTTCATTGACTTTGGTTAAAGTCTGCATTAAAATTCATTTCTAAGAATACTACATGCAGCACATATAGACATGAAACTATCAGTTGATACCACCTACTTCACAGGAAAGTTTATGGAAGCCTGCCACATCATCCATATTGAGTTCCTGTTCCATGAATGGCATGGCCGCAACAAATTTTTATAGTCAATATGGCCACAACAAAAAAGAGCTTATTTTCCCGTGCTCGCGCGGGTTCAATGTCTAGTACATATATAAAAAGAATGAAAATGAAATTATAGATATTTTGAAAGGTGTGTATAACATAAACACAAATGCAAGACCATCTTATAGGAATAAAAAGCAAACACTATTTTTTTAAACAAGCAAATATAAGACACAATATTAATTGATAGTTTTAAAACATATGTTTTACAAATAGTGATATAAGTTACTGAATAGTAATATAGATTTTGATGTAGAATTGTAATGTGTTTTTTTTTTTTATTGAATTGACAGATTCATAAAATTTCAGAATTTTCTTATAAAAATATAATAAATTTCTTAGTTTAATCAGAGACATATATGTAGAGAGGAATAAGTAATTTCTTACAATCCTTGTTGTAATAATAAAAATATGTAGAGAATCATTGCAGAAACTGCACTGTACACCTAAAACTTTAATAAAAGATTTTGATGGATTTTAATAAAAAAAAATTATTCAACTTATAAAATCATTCCCACATTTGTAGAGTTATAATTTGGTTAATATTGGTTATGGGATTTTATGCTCTTTGTGTAATTTGAATTATAATATCAGTCAAAACTGGTTTTCATAACACCTTTCTAATGACTTTGTTATATTGATTTACTCCACAGGTGGTAGGTGCATGGCCAAGTTGTTATTTACCTGATCGGAGGGATTAAAACTTTTGTTTGATCTTTATTACTAGATAACAGGATGTTAATTAATAGGTGCTAAAACTTTAACTGTTTTAATTACCAAGATTAAGGTGATAAATATCCATCCACATGTTTACTAATTTGTTTTATATCATGGACTAGTTTTAATTTTCACAGGTGTTTAATACTATTTAGGGGGAAAATAAAATTTCTTGCACATTGGAAGTGTCATATATATATTTTTTTTTATAAATAATGAATGAATAAATACATATTCTTTTAATAAATAATTAGACATTCAAACTTTGCTTCAGCTTTACATTGCGTAATGAAATAGAATGTTTTTAAAAACTAGAGGCTCTCAAGAGCCTGTGTCGCTCACCTGTATCTAATGTGATTTTGGAAATTATGTAAAATTATATAATGATTGAGACCAAGATTGGTTTAATTTGACACAGTATTTAAAATTAAAAACAGGTCATCTTAGTGTAGTCTTACAATAGCTACTGAAGACATCTTATCATTATTATTTTTGAATATGTGGTCAAGTTGTGACCATTCAGAATTTTTTTTACAATTTTCTGATAGACTTCTAAACATCTTGGATGATGGATCAGCAACAAAGTAACAACACTTGGTCAGCACCTCATAAGGAACATTCATGCTATGTTTTGTTACATTCCATTCACTGGTTCTCTAAAAGAAGTCATTTGTATGCATTTCCCTTAGGGTCCAATGTTAAACTTAGTCCCCCGCTGGCGGCCATCTTGGATGATGGATCAGCTACAAAGTAACAACACTTGGTCAGCACTTCATAAGGAATATTCATTCCATGTTTGGTTTCATTCCATTAAGTGGGTCACTAAAAGAAGTCATTTGGATGCATTTCCCATAGGGTCCTATGTTAATCTAAGTTCCCCGCTGGCAGCCATCTTGGATGATGGATCGGCTACAAAGTAACAACACTTGGTCAGCACCTCATAAGGAACATTCATGCCATGTTTGGTTTCATTCCATTTAACGGTTCTCTAAAAGAAGTCATTTGTATGCATTTACCATAGGGTCCTATGTTAAACTAAGTCCCCCTCTGGCGGCCATCTTGGATGATGGATCGGCTACAAAGTAACAACACTTGGTCAGCACCTTATAAGGGTTCATTCATGCCAGATTTAGTTTCATTCCATTCAGTGGTTCTCTAAAAGAAGTCATTTGTATGCATTTTCCTTAGGGTCCTATGTTAAACTAAGTTCCCAACTGGCGGCCATCTTGGATGATGGATCAGCTACAAAGTAACAACACTTGGTCAGCACTTCATAAGGAATATTCATGCCATGTTTGGTTTCATTCCATTAAGTGGGTCACTAAAAGAAGTCATTTGTATGTATTTCCCATAGGGTTCTATGTTAAACTAAGTCCCCCGCGGGCGGCCATCTTGGATTATGGATCGGCTACAAAGTAACAACACTTGGTCAGCACTTCATAAGGAACATTCATGCCATGTTTGGTTTCATTCCATACACTGGTTCTCTAGAAGAAGTTCAAAATGTAAAATGTTAACAACGACGACGGACGCCAAGTGATGAGAAAAGCTCACTTGGCCCTTCAGGTCAGGTGAGCTAAAAAAGCTACATTTTTACCCAAATTATTTTCTGCATTATCAGGATATGTATACTGGTCATGCTGGTTGCCCATTTTTCACACAAGTAGAAATATATAAAATTATATATATTAAAATAGTAAGTTAAAGTCCTCTTATACATATATGAACAAATTTAGGCAAAATATAAATCACAACCCTCCATCCAAGACACAATGTAATAAAAGTGAGCAAACATTGGTTAAGTCTTTATTCAATTAAACTTTTATAATTCTATTATGGCACCAAATGCACATCAGCTGTTTAGCGCAAAGAATTATGACGCTTTATATTATTTCTGAAGTCTCTAGGTATTCAAACTCATGATAGTAATGCTAAGTCAAATTTATTCATATGCATTGCTAAGTCTCTGCTGGATTTGCATACAATGTATAATATCACAACTATTTTTTATATCGGGCGAAGTGTAGAATATGGGTCTCAAATCCAGATATCAAGTAGACTGTAGTTTCAAACCAGAAGAAGTATTTGTAAATCTATCCCAGAAACCCTAAAAAATACAGCGCGACTTCCGGTTAAAATATTTTCGCACTTGCACAAACTTAAAAAGAAATTTTACGATATAATTTTCCACCGACTTTTTTTTTCGAGTTTTTGTGCGCATTGGGAAATTTCTTCAATGACCTACAAATATGACACCATAACAACGGCTTCCAATATAGCCGTGTTTACATGACGACGGACTAAAAAATATTGCTACGTACATTGAAATAAAAGGAATATGGGCTTCGCCCGATTTTTAGGCTAAAGCCTACTTAATATTAAATTTAATATACTTTATATATATAAAAAGTCATAGTGTACAACAGATGCAATGGACATGCGTTTAAGTAATCAGAAAAATAGCTCCGGACACAGAATCCCAAAAGGGATTAATTTGGACAGTGCACAGGGGCTCGTTACAATTGACACAGTATGTCATCTGTGACTGATCCGGCCCCGATCTATAATACCATAACACATGTTATTATAGATCGGGGCCGGATCAGTCACAGATGACATACTGTGTCAATTGTAACGAGCCCCTGTGGACAGTGTACGTAAAATTTAGATTTTTGGTTATGAAATGCCGTGTTTGTACAGTTTTTATTATGTTTAACTTGTGTTGGTCCTATCACTTTTAGTTTCTACCACAGTTACCTTATTACGATATTTCTAACTGTAATAATAAAACTATTTTCCAAATTCACAACCGACAAAGATTTGTCACGAGATCCTTGCCTCAAATCACAACTTCCGGTATTTTAGAGTTATCTCCCAATCCCATTCGGCACTCCTCGGCAGATGAAGGGTAGCGGAATCTGCCGAGGATTGCCGATTGCTCCCAATCCAACAGGTGAATACTTCTACTTCTACTTCTACCAGTTTGCGGCCACCATCAAATTTATATATTGATTATTTTGCCACTTTTGGATGCGCATGCCAAATTAAGATGAAAATATGTACATTTACTGATTTTGTGGGGGTTGTGCTTTACATTTATATTTACAGTGCGAATTAAAAACATCCTGTGGTGGTTCAAATCATGTCCTGGAGGTGAACCTTGAAGGTTTCAAGGCTACCGGCGGTGACACAGTTATCTGGTAGGACATTCCATTCCTTGATCGTTCTAGGAAAAAAAGATTCTTTCCGTAGCTCTGTTCGACAAGATGGTATTTGGTACGATTTAGAGTTGCTGTTTCTAGATTGTTTATTGGTTGGAATTAATCGATCCTCTGTGTTAACTAGTACCAGTCCATTAGCCAGTTTGTACATCATAGTTAATCTTGCTATTTTTCTACGGTCTTCTAATGTTTTCCACTTTAGGTCTTCTAGTATTGCATTTACAGATGATGTGTTGTGATGTCGGTTTGTTACATATCTTGCCGCTCTTCTCTGGACCATTTCAAGTCTGTGTTTATTGTTTTGCTGGTAAGGGTCCCATACTGAACTGGCATACTCTATGGTGGGTCTTACGAGAGATTTGTATGCAGTTTCTTTGATCTTTATGTTGTTGATGTTTAAATTTCGTTTCAAGAACCCTATGGTTTTGTTGGCCTTGTTGCAGATATTCCTAATGTGTTCATTCCATTTAAGGTCGTCACTGATAGTACACCCTAGATATTTGGCAGATTTAACAGCTTCAAGTGTGTGTCCATGCAGGTGGTATTCTCGTACTATTGGTTTTCTTTTCCGAGTTATCGTGAGCACATTACACTTGTCAGGGTGGAAGGCCATTTTCCATTTTCTTTCCCATTCTGCTAGTTTGTTCAGGTCCTCTTGTAGATGGTTTGCATCTGCATCTGAAGTAATCGTTAGATAGACAATAGTGTCATCGGCAAAGAGTCTTACTCTTGAACGGATTCCTTCTGGCATGTCATTTATGTAGAAGAGGAATAAACTTGGTCCGAGTACGGATCCTTGTGGAACTCCCGAGTCGACATTTACGGAGTCCGATTTCTCCCCTTCTACCACCACCACTTGTTTCCTGTCTGCTAGGAAATTTTGAATCCATCTATTGGTTTTACCCCTTATGCCATAGTGGTCGAGTTTGTGAATTAATAGGCTGTGGCTCACTTTGTCAAATGCCTTTGAAAAATCCATTATCAGACAGTCTGTTTGTTTTCCGGTGTCAAGGTGTTTGGTGATGTCGTCAATGAACTCTAGTAGTTGTGTTTCACAGGATAATTTTCTTCTGAATCCATGTTGCAAGGGATACATAATGTTATTAGTATCAGCATGCTTCATGATGTGGCTTGTCACTAGGTGTTCCATGATCTTGCAACATATGCATGTTAGTGAGACTGGACGATAATTTATTGCGTCAAATCTTTTTCCTTTCTTAAATATTGGACTTACATTTGCATCTTTCCATATATCCGGTAATTCGCCAGTGTCATAGGACTTAGTGAAGATGATCTGAAGGATGGGTGCTATTTCAGTTGAGAGTTCTTTTAGTACTTTAGATGTTATGCCATCCGGACCAGCTGCTTTATGTGGATTTAGATTTGAAAGCAGTTTTTCTATTCCATTCACAGTGATGTTCAAGTCTGGTATTGAAGGATATATTGTTTCGGTCATCTTACATCTCTGCTGAAAATCTGTCTGTGTAAATTCGGATTTCTCTGAGAATGCTGATTTGAATTGGTTGTTTAAGATGTTAGCTTTTTCCACGGGGTCTGGGTGTAGTAGCCCTCCATTTTGTAGTGGTGGTATTTCGTTTCCGTCAGATCTTTTATGTTTTATGAATGTCCAGAATCTCTTCATACAGTTTGGTTGTTTGTCATTAGGATCTGGTGTTATGATATCCTCTATGTATTTCCAGTATGCATGTCTAATTTCCCTCTGTGCTAGCCTTTTTAGTTCCTTATATTTCTTTCTATGATTTGAATCCCCTGATTTCTTTTGTTTTTTGTAAAGTCTGTCCCTTTTTCGAATTAGCCGTTTTATATCCCTTGTAATCCATGGGTTTCCATCTTTTGTTTTAGCCATTTTTTGTGGGATGTTTTTGTCTATACTGTCATCCAATTCCTTCTTGAAGTAGTCCCATAGTTCTTGAGTGCTATTTCCATTATGATACATCTTTTCTACCTCGTCTTTTACTGCTTTCATCCTGTCCTTGATATTTTCCCATTTTGCCTTTTTATAGAGTGGTATCTTCCTTGGTTTTTGGGTGCGCTTTGTTGGTATGGTGTTAAGTTCTGCAAAGACAACGTCATGATCAGATATTCCTGGTAGTGTCTCTATTCTGAAAAAACAATTTGGATAGTTTGTTATTATGAGGTCTAATGTATTCGATTCTCTGGTTGGCTCTTCTACCATTTGTACTAATCCATGGTCGTCTAGGATATCGGTAAATTTGTGATGTAAATTAGCATATTGTGTATTTGTTTTTAGCGATTTCGTTTTCCAGTCCCAGCCGGGTAAGTTGAAGTCCCCAGCTGTGATAAGAAATGCATTGGTGATATTATCAGCCCTGTTTATGCTTCTCTCTAGTTCTAAGTACCCATTTTCATTTGATGTTTTGGGGTTGTAAAAACAGCATAGGTAAACAGCTTTATGGCCCATGAGCTCTAGTTTGCCCCAAACAATTTCGCAGTCTGTTTGTAGTTCGGGAACTGATGTTGCAATATAGGTGTCTCTTACTGCGATTAGGACTCCACCTCCTGAACAATTCCTATCTTTACGAAATATGTTGAAGCCTGGTGGAAATACTTGGCTATCTTTGATGTTAGAATCAATCCATGTTTCTGTTCCAAAGATTATATCTGGATTTGTACTGTCAATAAGGTTTCGTACTTGTCCCTGTTTTCCTTTGATTGATTGAAAGTTAACATTAAGTATTCGGAGTGGAGTGTGTTCTTTTTTTCGTGTACTCTTTTTCCTATCTGGTGTAGATGCATGAATCGGTTTGATGTTTGAAGATGTTGGGCTAGCTAAAGAGGTGTCTGACAGGATACTGTATTGATTTGATGTGCTAAAGATGAGTGAGTAGCACAGTGTCGAGTAGTTTGGACATCCGCACATAATACAGTCCCATGCAATTGCACTGTCATTTGCAAATTCATTATATGACCTGGTGCTCATAGATTGGCAAGAAATATGGTACCATTGATTGCATGTGTCACATACTATACCTCTGTCATCCCATGTAACTGGTTGATATATAATATCCAATCTCCGGCGCAGAGTTCATATCCGTTCCGTTCCACTACGCACAATATGGACTCTGCAATACATTTATCCTGGTTCCCGGGACTACGTTCCAGGTATTAGCTGATTGCTATACACTGTCACGAGGTCCCGGTACTGGGTTATTTTTAAAATTTCAAAATGGACCGGAAGTCAGCATCTGGGAGTCCGCCTCAGGTAAACAAAAGTTCTAAATTCTTGATTTAGGTGACAAAAAATAAGAAAATGAATGTGCACATTTCTGCCAGAAAGTATTTTCTTTAATTTAAGGCATAACTTATACAATTTGAGACACAGACGACAAATGTGCAAACGATTGAATCCAAGCACTTCCAACTTGTCTTCCAACAGGGGCTTGTTATGTGGGTCAGACTAGGTTTTACTGTCACAGTCGGACCGTCAATAATGGCGTCGTTTTTATTTACAGAGTCAAGTGACTTTTCATTTGAAAATGGGTCATTTTTTGTAACGTCAATCACCTGCCGGTTTTTCTGGCCATACATGACGTACGGTTTGAGTTGGGTCTAGGGGATGGTATTAAACGGTTTCTGAGAATATTTTCTTTTCATATTAGTGTAAAACAGATATTTTAGCGTGCTTTTCATACAAAATTTTACAATCAAAGTTGGCAATGATGCCGACGATTTCGTCACCGATGGTCAGAAAAAGGACAATTTCTTCATTGTCAGATCTCGGGACGGGGATTTTTAAATCGGAAAAGGTGTGCTGTTCCTTTTCTGACGAACAGTTCAAATATTTCTCCACAAAACCGAGTGAAACGCAATTCGAGCGAGCTTTTTCTGTGAAAATTACGTGATAAAGGGGGATAATCAACGTTGACGTTGTCAATAAAATGTAAACAAAGAAGGTATGACGGTAGCGATCGATAAAAAAAGGAAATTTATATAAGTTTCACGCTTGGTTGTCAAATGATATAATAAATATATGTCAATAAACATAAAAAACCCATATTTAAGAATAAATAATGTACCAGGGGGAAAAGGGGGGTGGTCAGGCAGGTGCTTCCACTTACTTCTATCATTTTCTTGTGGAGGGGTTCAGGATCTTTCTGTTGAATGGTAGAAAGTGCAGAAATGAATTTAAAATTATTTTCCATAGAAATTAACAACTGAAAGCCTGGGGAGTAGCTGAATTACTGGTATGCAATGTAGGTCTATTTGAGTAATGACAAATGTTTATATTTTTTATTCAAAAACAGGACTGAATAATTTTTTTCACTTTAATTTTGAAAAAAAATACTTGCTCCAATTTCTATTTAAATGGTTTGTGCATTTTGCAATGTGGAAGCTATTAAATAATGGATTTTTGTCTTTATCAGGACTTAAATTGTATTTTAACTCTAAATTATGTGAATTGCTATCCTCATTTTATACACTGAGAAACTAAATATTTGCTTAACTGAAACTTATAAAACTTATTTATAGTCTTCGCCAGTTCATTGTCACATTATACTTGATTTTTTTTTTTTTTTTCTCTCTTTTCTGGGCAGTAAGAGTTATCATTCGTTCCATATATACAATGTAGGCAACTGATTCTCCTCATAAAAATACATTTGCGTCTGTATTTTATTTTTCATTTACATGCTGTATTGTTAAATCAATCATCCTTAATCAGAACGATAGTTGTATGTGTGAGTGTATGCGAGTAGGAGAGAAAGGCTTTTTATTTTTAGCTCACCTGACCCAAAGGGTCAAGTGAGCTTTTCTCATCACTTGGCGTCCGTCGTCCGTCGTCGTCTGTTAACTTTTAGAAAAATCTTCTCCTCTGAAACTGCTGGGCCAAATTGGACCAAACTTGGCCACAAGCATCATTAGGGTATCTAGTTTAAAAAATGTGTCCGATGACCCCGCCTGCCAACCAACATGGCCGACATGGCTAAAAATAGAACATAGGGGTAAACTGCAGTTTTTGTCTTGTATCTCAAAAACTAAAGCAACTAGAGCAAAACTGACATGGGGTAAAAATGTTCAACAGGTCAAGATTTACCTGTCATGAAATTTTCAGACGAATCGGTCAACCCTTTGTTGGGTTATTGCCCCTGAATTGTTAATTTTAAGGAAATTTTGCAGTTTTAGGTTATTATCTTGAATATTATTATAGATAAAGACAAATTGTAAACAGCAAAAATGTTCAAAAAAGTAAGATCTACAAATAAGTCAACATGACCAAAATCGTTGATTGACCCCTTATAGGAGTTTTTGCCCTTTAAATACGGCATCCAGCGTAAACTATCCTTTAAAGATCTTTTCCTCTCAAACCACTGGGCCAAATGAGACCAAACTTTGGTGGAATGGTCCTTTGGTGGCCCCCTTCCAAAATTATTTCTGGCATGCCGGACTTCCAACCGAGATGGCTGCTGTTACTAAAAATAGAAAAAAAGGGGGTTGATTTTCAAAAATCTTCTTATATGAAACTACAAGTCCTGTTGCAACCAAAGTTGGCAGTAATAGTTCTTAGGAGGTTCTCTTTCAGAAATATGTCCAATGACCCGGACTGTTAACCAAGATGGCCGCCACAGCCGAATTTAGTTTGACATAGGGCCCTATGGGAAAATTCATTGAAAAATCTTCTCGTCTTAAACCACTTGACCAATTGGAACCAGACTTGGCAGCAATGGTCCTTAGATGGTCCTCTTACAGAGGTGTGTCCAATGACCCGGACTGTCAACCAAGATGGCCGCCACAACCAAATTTAGTTTAACATAGGGCCCTATAGGAAAATTCATTGAAAATCTTTTTGTCTGAAACCACTTGACATATTGGAGCCAGACTTGGTGGCATTGGTCCTTAGGAGGTCTTTTTTCAGAAATGTGTCTGATTTCGTGGACTATGAACCAAGATGGCCGCCACAGCAGAACTTAGTTTAACATAGGACCCTATGGGAAAATCACTCAAAAATCTTCTCGTTTGAAACAACTAAGCCAATTAGAATTAGACTTGGTAGCAATGGTCCTTAGATGGTCCTCTGTCAGAAATTTGTGCGATGACCCGGACTGTCAACCAAGATGGCCGCACAACCGAACTTAGTTTAACATAGGGCCCTATGGAAAATTCATTGAAAAATCTTCTTGTCTGAAACCACTTGACATATTGGAGCAGGACTTTGTGGCATTGGTCCTAAGGAGGTCACTTTTTTAGAAATGTGTCTGATTTCGTGGACTGTGAACCAAGATTGCCGCCACAGCAGAACTTAGTTTAACATAGGGCCCTATGGAAAATTTCATTGAAAAATCTTTTTGTCTGAAACCACTTGACATATTGGAGCCAGACTTGGCAGCATTGGTCCTTAGGAGGTCCTCTTTCAGAAATATGTCCGTTCACCAAGATTGCTGCCACACCGACCTTTGTTTAATATCTTTTAGTCTGAAACTGCTTAGCCAGTTGGAACAAGACTTAGCAGAAATGGTCCTTAGATGGTTCTCTTTTAGAAACTGGACTGTCAACCAAGATGACTGCCACAGCTGAAATTAGTTTAACATAGAATCCTATAGAAAAATCAGCCAAATTGACTGCAACACTTAAATTTTTAGGTCTGCTCAAGATGAAAAGTTAAATCCAGGTGAGCGATACAGGCTCTTGAGAGCCTCTAGTTACTTTATGTGATTACATGCTTGTTATGAGCCCTATGATTAGGAAATAAAATATCTCTCTATCTCTCTCTATCTAAATTGTGAGTTTTTGGTTAAAAAGTAACAAATTACAAAAAAGCATTGGAAAAAAAAAGAAAATTTTATTAAAATTAAAATTACCTTTATCCATTACCAGGGTTCTCGCTAAGGCGCGTATATGCGTCCTGGACGCGCTAAAATTGGACTGGACGCGTCATCCTTCAAACTCATGCGTCCCTGGGACGCATGTAGATCTAATCAGCTGCGTCTGAAGACCGTTATTTTCATTAAAAATCTCGAGCCGCCATTTTTTTGTTTTCTTGGAGATCAAAGGGGGAAAGGGAAAGAAACGACAAAAAGTAAGCTAAAAAAATGGCGGCAATCGGAATTCTCGTGATTTTTCATTGGCCACAGTGTTTATTACAACCGGTAACAATATGTAGACCTCATTTAAAAATAAATTTAGCGGATTTTGACTTATCTATGCACAAATGGAAATTTTGTCAATATTGATTATTAAGGTGTTCAAACAATGTCAATTGGAGAATTTTAAGAGTATGTTTGAGAAAAAATAATAGTAAAGATTATACATAAATAAATATTACAAAATAAAATGGCAATAATAAATAAGTTGTGTCAAAAGGTGCAAAGATTTTTGCTCATATCTGTAACAGAAATTTTCTCCCAAGTTCGGAGCACCACTGCATAAGTCCAATTATTTTTTTTTTTTTTTTGAAATTTCAAATTATATTCGTCAGTATGTTAAGGCAGCACATGATTTTAATTAAACTTTAACAATAGTACAATAGGCCTACCATGGTCAAAATCATGCAGGAGTGTACGTTAAAAAAGTGGCGATGAGTCCTGGGACTCATCAAAATCAGCTGGGACTCACCATTCTGAAAAATGATGAGTCCCAGGACTCATCATGAAAAATTCTTAGTGAGAACCCTGCATTACTCAATTGTCAAAAACTGTAAGGATCTGACATGGACAGATTTATTTTTTGCCAGCAAATCACATGAATCATATGCATATTCTTTTCAACAAAAGGAAATTTTACATTTGTACATTAAGTTATGCCTTCTCAATCTTGTTTTTCATGAATTAATATTTATTGTATTGATTAAGAATAATTATTATTGATTTTTGTGTATTTGACCTATTTCACCTCCTGTAGTGCCAAAATTGGTAAAACAAAAATATACATGTGATTTTATAGACCAATTTCTCATGCTTATTATTGAAATTTGCTGACTTTCCATGTAAAAAAGTAAAAATCTGGACATGAATATGAATTAAAAATCATGAAATAACAAAATAAAATCATTTGTTTAAGAAAAACTGTAATATGGAAGTCTAACCCAAGATCCTGGATTTTGAAATGAAAGGCAAAGCACAAAAATTAGAAATTTTCAACAGAATTTAAGATAATAGGTCAATTAACATGATTAATGCTGTATACATGTACATAACATGGTGAAATTCATGTGAATGTAATGAATATTCTTTGAGAACACAATCAAATGTTATAAAACTGAAAACTATTACTTGATTGAATCATAGGACTATTCTAACTAAATAGTTTAGATAATCTTACTTAAAAAAGTGGTTATAAAATTTGAAGTTGTAGATATTACAAGATTACTATTTTGACAAAAATTTAAGAAATTATACATATCAGAGAGACATATGAAAATCATACACTATTTTCCATCCAAAGTAAAACAAATACACCTAAAATATATATTTTGATATACAATTATTTATTAATAGTTTTCCTTTACATTGCCAATGATAATAAATAAAACTGGTAGCTCATAGGTTGAGTATTTATGCATAATTTCACAATATTGTAAAGACTAAAAGTGTTCCAACACTATTTATTCAAATGTTGTCGGTGAATCTTTTTTTTATTATCTTATTTTTAAACAAAATCATCTCATCATGGATTTTTTCTGTCCATAATGTAACCTATTAGATGAACCTGAGTAAATTTTAAAAAAAACAAAAACGTGTATCATCAACTACAAAAATGGGAATTCGAAGGGCCCAGGGCAATTTCCAGGTGACTGAAAATAGACACTCCTTTAAAATTTTATGCAGAAAATTGAATATCCAACATAAAAACTACTTCAATCGTGTCAATATGTGAAAACAAGAAAACACACACTTCGTTTCTTTGCATATTTTGATACCCCTGGATATTTAGTAAGAACTATGTAACGGAGTCTCGGGACAGCCTTTTTAACTTGAAAATGAAAGACCGGATACTATATTAATTTGCAAAACAAAGCATTATAGGCTCCTCCCAGTGAAACGGTAAACGAGCGAGATCTGTTCATTGGCTAAAAAGTGGCAACGTGTGTCGCCGGCCATTTTGAGGTGCGCAAAAATACTCACTTTTGATGTCTCATACGTTTATAATTTTCAGTGTCATGTGAATCCAATAGGCCAGGGTCTTAACGAAATAATTTTTACACATATTTCCATCCATGTTATTTGAAAGTCAAAAACTAGCACAACGATATTTACACATTTCACACCCGTCATGTCAATCAAAAATTCGAGGCGGGACTAAAAGCGCCATCTGGTGTAAAAAATTCTGAAATTATCTCCACCTGTTTCTCTGTAAATAGAATGCACTAGCGTAACGGTCAAAATGGCACTTGGCAGTCCGACTGCAATGGTGATCGCTATCCTATATATTAAGCCCCTGCAGACTTCATAAATAAGTTACATGTGTATGTAGTGTACTGTAAGTATTTTTATTTTTTTCTAATCACCAGTTATTGGACAAGATATAATGCAGAACAAATTCGAATTTGTTTGTCTGAATCATCTAATAATAACAGTATGATGGCTACAGTGTCAGTGTTTTGAAGCAAATATGTGGGGGAAATGTCCATATATACTTATACAAATGAAAAACATGAGGACACTGTCCAGCCTTGAAAGTTCATCAGATGGAATTTACAAATATGCCTATATGGTCTCTTTTACACCTCAAAATTTACTATGAGTGCAGACAAACTGGTGCATATCTGAAAGTTTTAAGGCATGTGACATGCCCTAGATATGAAAAAGTTACATATCAGTTAGGTTAAATAATATAAAGAACTTGTAAACCTGACTTTTGATGTGCATTTCTTTCCAATCTGCAGAAGATGGCAAAATAAACACCCGAGTTTCATTTGATACGGTCCACTCTATATATTAAGCCCCTGCAGTCTTGATAAACGAGTTACATGTACATGTAGTGAACGGTAAATATTTTATTTTTTTCTGATCACCAGTTATTTGGACTATAAATAATGATAGATACAATGCAGAATAAGTTCGATTTATTTGGTTGATCTAATAATAATAGTATAATGGCTACATGTATGCCACTGCTTTGAAGCAAAGGTGTGGGGGAAATGTCCATATACATGTAGTCATATACAAATGGAAAAAAAAAAACATTAGGTCACTGTCCAGCCTTTAACACAGAGTATATGACTTGCACTAGTCCAAATGATTATAATAATAATAATCTTTATTTAGAAATGCATAATTATACCCAAAGGGTTGAAAGCATATATAAGTACAAACATATAGAGTACAATACAACATAATAAGAAAAAAATATGAAACCTATATGTGAATCTGACAATATATTGTCTGTGGTGAACCATGCAATTATTTTTCCACTTTTCTCAGTATAAGTGACTTTTTAATAAATGGAGCAACATATTGCAAGTGAACTGATAGAGACAATATTGTAGCAAAATCAAATTCATAACGTCTTGTAAGGCTATTTAATTATTTTTGTTGTGACGCTGATCATGAACATCACAAAAATCAGAAATAGCCTTACAAGAGGTCATTATTATTTGGACTAGACTCACACTTAACGATAAACCTTTATGACTTATTAGCTTGTAAACAAAATTAGCAACCACATAAAAAAATATAGATTTACAATATCATGCACATCTGCACATGTATACATGCATATACTGTACTGTTAATTCAGAAATTATTGCTATGCTTTTATTATTGCCCAAAATGTGACAGGGTTGCAACATGTGTAATCTCAATAATTTAAACTCACATTTTTGAATTTTTATATGAATGAAGCAGGATTTTTCTCAATATCTAAATATCACAAAAAATAACATTGCATTTTGGTCTAAAAAGACAAAATAGCAATAATAAATGCACACAATAATTTCTGAATTTACAATATATTAGAAGAAAATGTCAATAGTAATGATAATTGCTTTACAGGATTTTCCTCAGAAAAGATTAAGGGACAGTGATGCTAAAGAACAAGAAGATTCTCATATACCAGTGAAAAAGCAGAAAGTAAATTTACAGATATTTAATTTACATTTTTATGCAACAGACTCATGCTTCAAACTCCCTCTAATTATGTGTTACAACATTAAAGAAAACACATGTTAAGTACACATGACTACCACTTAAAATAGGAACAAACATTCTAATTTGTCCATTAGTCTATGTATAGGTTATCAATCATTATTTAAGAACACAATAACATTTTGGCAAGCTAAAAAATGTAGTTTCACGTTTACTTCAGTATCAATATGTAAACAATATATACATGTACCAGGCTTTGTTTATTTGGCATACAACACCAATAGGCTTAACTTTAAAGTGTACCATACTTGAACATTGTTGTATATGTGTATAAATATGTAAATGTCTGATTAATAGCCAACGATAAATCTTAGCTGACAACATCTGTGATCAAAGTGTTAGAGCTCTTAATATCAATTTTTTTTTAAGTATTCTAATTTTTTGCATGTTGTTAATTAATGTTGATTTTATTTAAGGTGACTCATTGAATGCAGAGGTTATTAGGTTTTCCAGAGGTGACATATTTTAATTGGTATAAAAAATAATTTTTGGTAATATTTTAATACATATTTGAACTATGACTAGATTAATCGTAACCATGATTTATTTGGTCTTATTAGTCTGTTACAGAGATATCACATCCTAGTGGTACAAGGTAGTGCACCTAACATTTTTGGGAGATGTCAGTTCAAATCTGACCTGGGATAAATCACACCTCAATTATGCAGACAATGATGTAAAATGCTTGCATGTATTCTACTGTTCTTGTTTCAATTTCACTGCACGAAAAAACATGGTTTTGCAATCTCAGTAATTACTGTATAAGAAGTATTAGATTATAATTAATGCATATCTTTTGAAAAGATAAAAAATTCTGTTATGTGACAGCATCTTTTCTATTCCTTTCAGTTTAAACAAAATGTTAATATTGTATCAAGAAATGGTCTTGTGTGATAAATACTTTGAAATTTTTCAACTCTATCCCATTTTTTTATAAAAAGTATTATGTTTCAGGTATATGGCCGGCTTAATAGAATTGGCGTGTCGACATCATATACAGTAGCTCTAAGCACCATTAATCAGTTGGGTAAGAGGTACCCTGACCTACTTGTAGATGCTATTAAAGAAGGGAAGTACATAAGACTTGTTGGAGATAATGTTAACTTTTCAATCGGTACAAGCCATGAAACTAAGACCAACAACAAAAATATGGTACATATGTTTACCTCTACAGCACTCATTTCGGATCACCACTTTTTATCAAAGCCACATGAACTAGAAATTGATCTTAATCAATTGGGATTTGATCATATTTTGTTACAGCCAGATGAGTACAAATCAATAAGAAATGATGTAGCAAACATTGTTATTGATCTGATTGTAAAATTCCTTCCGCAACTATCATTCTTAAAAGATAATGATATAGAAAAACATCAGCACCATGCAAAAAAAAACAGTAGTTGTTCCATTACCATGCCTTCCTTTTAACGAGCAGTACCTTCAAGATGATGTCAAAATACTCACTTGGTACCAGAATCTTTTTCAGCAGATAATTGCTGGTTCCGGTGCTGATCAAAATATAAAATTTCAAATTGAAGGTGACCAATTGACGAGGGAATGCCTTACACAGGCAATGTTATTGCGATATGGCAATATCAACCCCAATGACGGATTCAAAAATGTAGGGCGATGTGTGGCAGAGTTTTTCCACCTAGGAATGAACTTTTTAGAAAAGGTAAGTAAGTAAATTAGATACCTCTTCAAAGTGAGAAGAGTAAAACTAAACAGGAAATAAATTCACTCAAGAATATTATTTACCGGTACTGTTAATAGTAACCAGCTAGTTGATTTGTTTATTAAGTTTGGTTATTTATTGTAAACTTCCTTAAAAGAAAATCGTAATTTCACATTTTTGATAAACTTGATTAACTAGACAAATTCATTCACAAACTAAATAAAAGTCTGAAGGATTTTTATGATGACTTGGTCCAGTTTATACACCATTCTAATGTGACACTCTTCTTTATTCAAGACATGAAAAAAATAAGACCATTTCATCATACTAGTGGTAGATTTTATAAAGAATTTAATTCTATTCCAAGGTCAATTTCTGAAAAGGTTGATGGACAATTGTTGCTCAAGTGGTTTAATAAGAACAGAAGAACTTTTTTTATTTGAAATAGCATCATTTACTGACATATGTTTCAAAGATGATACAGCCTTACTATTTATTTCATCATTGTTTCCTAGGTTGCTATACTGTGTAGATATAATTAAAATAAATCAATGCATGGGTTTTCATAATTAGGAAAATTGTAAAATTCTTCTTTAAGGGCATACGATACAGTAAAGATCCCACGATTAGATTTTCTTAAAATTTTGAATGAAAGTCAAGTTTTATGTGCACTTCTGGAATATGCAAAGAAAAATGTACCTTGATGATTTACTTTTTGAGATATTTCAGGTTGAAATTTACATATTTCAAGTAAAAACACAATAATTCACGTTTCGATACTTTTGCTGAAAAATACCATAACTTTCAAATGGAAGGACATATTTAGATCAGGTTTTTGGCAAATTGTTTCAAAGTTCATCGGTCTTACAGTGAACTCAAAAATAAATACAACACACTTTTATTTTTTGTGTCAAATTATACAGAAATATAACATAGAAAGCTGACAATTGTCTTACCACTACAATATAATATAGAAAAAAATCTGAATATTAGGTTTTCTTGCAATTTCATTATAACATCCTCAAAGCAGTTTCAAGCCAATTGAAACTGCAAATATGGGGGTCCATGTGCTCATTTTTAAACTAAATGAAGAAATGTAGATTTAAAGCCTTTAAAAATTAAGATTCCATTTCACTTTTTGGCGTTAAATTAAGTTGTAGTGTATTCATAATGTAACATAATCGTGCAGCTATTCCTGCTGTTAATACAAATGTTATATTGATAACTAATTTTCTAAGTCATTAGAATTTAAAAAAAGTAAACAGTCTTTATTTGCCTTGAATATTATGCCCCTTTGTAAATTTCACATGCTTAGATAAACAACATGTGCGTTTTCATCTGAAAAAAACTTTCTAACTCACCCATTTGATGACTTTATAGATTTTTCCGTGAATTGTGACTGTTTATCATTAGCAACGTTGCGAAAACAACACATACAATTTGGATGCATTATTATCTCCCCTGTAATTGTATCGTATGCCCTTAATCATGTCAAGTTTCAAATTTGCATGGTATGTACTTGTGACAAAATCTTTGAAATTTTTAAAAGATATGAATCCTTCAACATGGGGAAATCTTCTGACAGTTTTACATAATTTTTATATGCAGGTTTTGATGACAAAGATGCTGCAAAGCTATCAGACAACCCAGTATGTAGATGAGGAAATACATATTTATCAATTAAACTGTTCTCAGCATGGAAATATTGTAAAAGCATATGCTTTGCAATATCCTGTTGCTTTCTTGATAATGTAATGGGGGTTTCCTTTGAACCTGTGGTTACATTCAAACAAAGATTACATTTACATAATTTTTTACATGTATCACAACATAGGTGTTTATCTCTGTTTGTTGGTGCAGAAAACCCAAAGTATTCCAAAATAAATTCCCTTCTGCATCTGTCCACATTTTTAACATAGTCCCTCATTTCAGTTTGTAGGTGTTCCTTGTTGGAGGCGATGTCAGTGTTATTATAAAATAACACAGCTGTTGCCTGTTGGCCATTCCTGCCACATCTTCCTATTTCTTGGACATAAGCTGTTAAGTAAAATAAATTTTAATAAGAAAAAAAAAATTCATGATGAATATATGCTTTATGTGAAAATAACTTTAATGATAATTATGATTTCACATGATATGTATCAGTACTCTTCTAAATCTGAATCAAATTAAGATTAAAAAGAAAAAGAAATTTGCATACAAGAGGAAGTTTCTCATAAATACTTTTTATTGAATTGCAAATAATTTTACTCTTCTAGCTATTAAGGATGTTCGCTGGTCATGTTTTTGACTGTTTGTCTGATTTTTGAAATCCCCTGGTTTTATCCACCAAAGTGCCATTAAAAATTTTGCCCGCTAATCCCCACTTTTCTTTTCATATTTTAATTTCATATAGTTTAAAAGGCGATTCTTGATATCTTATAAAATCCTTGTTATTTTTTAATAATTTGTTTTAGAAATTAGTAGCCAATGTTAAATGTATGAAAAATGTAGATAAAGTTGTTTCCTGCCAAATTTTAAATGCATTATATCTCAAATACAAGCACGCTGACACATAAATGTTTTCTGCTTTTTTAGTTTCTTTATTTAAGTACTACCTATTTATAATAGTCTTTTAAAAAGCTTGTGATTTTGAAACTGAGAAGCGATCATCTATAAAGGTTAATGCCTTTAAATAAATTTATTCTTACTTTCCAAAGTATTAGGAGGACCAACATGTATTGCCTGTTTTATATCTGGAACATCTATTCCAGTGCCATATGCCTCTGTGGCAAAAACAAGTCTTAGGCTGTGTTGGGGCTTATGCATTCTCTGTGTGATGAGAGTCTTCATCTACAAATTAGTTTTTTTTTTGGGGTCAGTTGTTGAACTTGAGATAAGCTTTAACACTTTGTTAAAAATACACTTTGATCAGTTTTAAAACAATGTGTTGCTAAACAAAGGTCTGAAAAACACATTTGAAAAAGAAAGTTTTGAAATCTCAAAGCAAAAGATTCTTAATAATTATTAACCGGATTTCAAACAGAAAAATCTGGCGGCTCCAGTCGTTTCCATTCAATAAGTTTTGAACCTTTTGACCAAAGCTAATCAAATTTTAATGTGTTGTTACTGATGACAAAATGGAGGTCAAGTTCACTATTGATGATTTTCACTTTCATCTTTCAGGAGTTATGGTCCTTGAAAAATTAAAAATTACAAAAAAAGTTGTTTCTGTGCAATAACTTGTAAACCGTTCAACCCAAGCTTTTAAAATTTTGATATGTTGTTACTCATAATGACAAAATGAAGGTCAAGTTCGAAATCGACTATTTCATTTTTACCGTTCAGGAGTTATGATCCTTGAAATATTAAACAAGAGGTTAATGAAAGCATGAAATCGTTCACCTGAAATTTTTTGTGTAGATATTTCATCAATAATTATATAATTTATGATGTTTTAAGTTCATTAATACAGGTTAAAACATGCCATTTTATGTTTCTTACTTTGCTGAACAATTTTGCCAATCTATCTATAATAATATTAAAGATAATAACCAAAAACTGAAATTTCCTAAAAATTTACTATTTTGGGACAGTAACCCAACAATGGCTTGTCTAATTATTCTGAAAATTTAATGCCAGATAGATCTTGACCTGTCTATCACATTAAACCCCTTGTCAGTTTTGCTCTTAACTGCTCTAGTTTTTGAGATTTAAGCCAAAAACTGTATTTTACCCATTTGAATTGTTTTACACTGGCACTCATACCACATCTTCTTATTTATAATGAAAGATGATACAAATAATGTTACTTCTAGGCTATTATTTTAATATAAAAAAAATTAAATTTAATAAGCTTTAAACATGTTCTATAAGAAAAAATAGCAGAACTTTTTTTCAACTAACATCTTTTGATTGTGGAGCATGATATTGCGATACATATAGTTTCATCTCTTCTTCCTCCACCTCTTCTTTAAATGTTGTTGCCCTGTGGTGTAGGACTCCACACCACTTAAGAGGGACATACATTATGGTTTTGGGAAAATTTATTCCCTCTACTTTTAAGTCGTGTAAGTAAGGGTCAACAGTTTGGAACATTGCATCTTCTGTACAATTTACTCCTCCAGTTGATGGTGGTCTTTTCCTGACTTCTAGATAAACATTTGGTCTGCCAGTGATATAAAAATTAATATAATATAATATAAAAATGAATATAATTTAATATAATATAATATAAATTTCTTGGTGGAGGCACAGGGCAATCTCCTCCGTTTGCACCAGCAAGCATTTATATATAAATATCTGAATTTTATTTTGAAAGGAACTTAAATTGTAGTTTTAAAATAATTGTCTTTTCTTTTAAATATTCTTTTTTCTATTATCTTCCTTTGAAATAAAACTACATAAAGAGAAATAAAAATTGTTTTAACATTTCATAAAGATCAAACGTTTAACTATTAAAAACTACAAAAAATGACCGAACACTAAAATAAGAAAGAATAACTAACAAACCAATTTATTAAATTCTGAAAAATGCAAAATAAATTTAACATACAGATATTTATTCAGTAACAGCCCTGGGTGGGAATCGAACCCACATACCAAGAAATTCAATTAGGAGTTTTATATTACTAAATAATATTGATTTAAACTATGGACTGTTCTCTGATAAAACCTGTGTGGAATAACCTTTTCAAGTCCACTTGATTGACATGCATATTCATTAAAAAAAAAAAAAAAAAAAAAAAAATTGGATAGAAAAAAAAGTGTTGATTACCTATAAGGTGATTCAGTAAGGGACGAGATCAAAAGTTCAATGTCGGATAAAAAACTTAATTCAAATAGTTTGGGGGTGTGGGGGTAAAAATCACTGCAAGTTTTGTTATCCGACATCGATTTTTGAATATGCCCGTATTGGTCAATCAATTTTTCCCAAATTAAGTTAAGAGGGGGGGGGGAGGGGGTGGGGGGGTCAGTGAAAAAACTATGTGAATTAAGTTTTTTATCCGACATTGAACTTTTGATCTCGTCCCTAATCACGACTGGGTTTACCATTTGTAATGCTGATATGATTTTTTTCTGTGCTGATGGATTGACAGTAGCAGTTAGTGCTAGGATTTTTGTGTCTTTTTTCAGAAAAGTCTTAATCAGACCTATTTTCATATATGCAGGTCTAAATTCCTGCTTTCCACATGCCAATACTAAATGGGCCTCATCAATTACAACATGAGTGATCTGTAAATGTTTGAAATAAGTGAAAGTCTATAATTATCCAAAGACATTAACTATCAAATAGACAGGTGTCTGCCTCGTTATTCTTTATCCAAATTATTCAAACAATAAAATCAATTGCAAGTTGTGATAAAAAACAAAGAATTTTTTTTTTTAGTAATGTAATTAGATTAAAAAAATAAGTGGCTGCATATTTGACACACTTTAGTAAAAATAAACCATTCTATGATTTGTTGAGATATTAACAGATTACAAAAATTAGGAACATACATGATTAGACCACTCTTCTGTCATCAACAATTGTTTTACTTTTGGCTGTAAAATGTGTTCAGGATGGGACAGTATGAATCTTATACTAAGATCAACATTTTTCAGCCTAGAAAGAGTATCCTAAAATATTAAGAAGAAAATGACATATAAATTAGTTAAATTGTGAAGATTTGTTTTCGCATTGCTTTTTTGTCTGAATATATTTATAGGTTTTTTTTTTACAATGACCGCTGGGCGGCCAATGAATCAATTAATAAATGGTTTTAACTTATAAGGATTGTTTTAATGTTCTGAAGAGAAGACCAGGAATTATTATCAGATCAGGTATTTTAGAGAAACATTGAATTTCTTATTGTATAGAAGTGGGATCAAATTTTGAGAATATTTCCATTTTTGCAGTATCAACTATTAAAACTTTTCACATTTGTATCTTATTAAAATTATGTGCATGTTATAAGCAGATATGTCTTGTATTAATATAAGTTTCATAACTTTCAATGATATTGTTGTCAATCCTAATTTGATTTTATAGCTAATATGTAGAACAGTAAAATCAGTTTTAATATATATATATATCTTGATTGTATCTAAAAACCAAAGTAACAGGAATAATATTGATTGTAATAAATTTTTTGTTACTAAATGTCTTGTTCAAATGACTTATTTTGTTTGTATTGGCTGCCCTGATACCTGAGCTTTGGGTTTATGCATTAAGTCCGGACTGTCTTCCTTTTCAAGCAGCTTAACAACGTCATCAGTAATGGTAACACATCGATCACTAAATATTTTTTCTTGTTTTCTATGATGGCATTTAAGCCATTAATCACAAGACAGCATTTGCTGTCTTCTTCAATGTAAGGGAGAGCCTGAGAACAAAAAGAACATTTACATGCTATGAATGTATATCTTTTAATGTGTTTATATGAAAATAACAAGACAGCTGTTTCATTTTATTTTCTTTAACTTTAAAAAAAAATTATAGATATGGTGAAAATGGTTGTATTTGTGTGTTCCAGCTACTACATTTTATATGTACCTGTCCCAAGTCAGGAACGAACCTGTTGTTCAGTGGCTGTAGTTTTTTGGTGTTATTCATAGGTGTTTTTTGTTTATCATTTTGTACATAAATTAGGCCATTGGTTTTCCCATTTTAATTGTTTTTCGATGGTTATTTTGGGGCCCTTTATAGCTTACTGTTCGGTGTGAGCCAAGGCTCTGTGTTGAAGGCTGTACTGTGACCTATAATTGCATCGTGTCTTGGATGGAGAGTTGTCTCATTGGCACTCATACTCCATCTTCTTATTTCAATATATATATATACAAATTTGTTCGTGTGAAACAGCTGTTTCTGATTCCTGAAATGATACATGTATCTAATATGAGGATGTATATGCAGCCTGTTGATGTTAAATAAGAAGCAAGTACCAGTTTACTAGTAAAACAAAATATTAATTACAAAAAAGAAGGATACTGATAAGTCTGTAACATGGAGCAAGAAACACACAAAGAAAATATATAAATGGTACTTTACTTGATTGGAAGCCTTACAATGAACTACAAGATATATAATCGACTTAATGAGGCATACATTGTAGATATATAATATTGTAACGGGTCACGGGTCTATTACATTTGTTTGGCAGTCACGCCCTCCCCCTTCTTTATTCATTTCGAAATTACTTTGGGTCACTCAATCTAAGAATAAAATCGTATCTTTTTAATTGTAAAAGACGTTATAACAAAGGCAAAGTTTTAATCCTTTTATTGTAAACCTGTATTGTCTCATTCACTACACTTGACAAATAACGTTAGTTCCGTCGGAAATGGAGTCCCCTTCATTTGGTTTTTTTTATCGAAAGTGTCATAATTAATGAAGTTTTCACTTACCTCAGCATATTTTTCAATTATTGTTGAATGTAGTTTTAATGTAAATATATTATGATATTTAGTGGTTTTGGTAACCTGGTCAAGTTTTGGGAGACTCAACATGTCGTTTCAAATCAGCCATATATTTACTTGAGTCTAATGCCGTAAACTGGTCTATGCGACTCGTCGTAAAATAGCGTTCATACGTCAAATGGGAGTCTTTTGAGTCCCTTTTTACGTCAAAATTGAGTCTTTCGAGTTTCTTAAACATATGAGCATTTCCACGCTACAGTGGAATATAATATGACGTTCAGTATAACCTGTGTAGTGCTTATTATAGTTATAAAAATAAAAGTGTTAGATTACAGAATTGAAATTAAATAAATAAAGAGATAGTTTTTAAAATTTTATATTGATTGATGGAAGAATAAAAAAGTTATTGGAAATTAAAATTGTAAATCTTGAAAAAAAATATGGACAAATGAAAAATTCAACAAAGTGTCAAATTTTCACAGCATTTTTTTGGTTCATGATACTGTTTTGTGTTTAAGTTGATGGTTTTATAGCATAGTACAATACATTTTTTACACACATAATGAAAATAAATTTGGATTAGTGGTGTTTTCTAGGGAAATTATGATTTTTTAGATGGTAATTCGAGCGTTACGATTTTCCGTCAAAAAACCAGTTTCAGCAACAAGATACACAGAATGCAAATCTGGAAGAAAAACACGCGAACTTTTTGTCACTATAAAAAACCTGATGTTATATAACGTTTTCCCTTTATTATGATGTACACATCAATGGTCCCAAAAAAAATAAACAAGTCTGATTTTTTTTAAAAAGTTTTCCGTCAAAAATGTAACGTACGTTGGATTCAGTTAATGCCGTATTAACCGATGATTTTTCATAGTGGAAATGTTTACCAGATGTTCAACGACCCGGATTGATACCGTATCTGATTTGGTTATTATAGTTATTTATACTATCCAAGATGGCGAGCAATTTCCTCAGGTAAGTTTCCCAGACAGAAAATTGAGGATTTTCACGTTCGTTGTGAACGATAACATTAGTTACTAATATAAGTAAATAATCCATTTAACTTCCTGTCTTTAGATATGGTTTGCATCGTGTAGTGGTTGTTTTATAGAGTGCAAACTTCATTTAAAATACCCGGCGAGTTTAGAAAGGGACACGATGTTCACGCATGATTTCGGGATTGACATGGGTAACGAATGTTGTCATTGACATACTTAAACTGGTTTAAAATTAGAGTCAAACGTCACGTACGTTTTTATTAACTGTCACCCCAGCCAAACGGATGCTTCTCGTGGTAAATTATGAGTTGCATCGATAATCTTCTATGATACATTTACATTTTGAAAAAAAAATAAAAACACAATATATCGGGATGTGTGTGTGTATTCTAGACATGAATTACTTAGTGATGGTTGACTACAATGTGCTCCATAGAAAATGTCAAGTTCACATTTGTTACTGTTCAATGTATTTCTATTAATCAACAAGCATGACATTTTTTAAATACATTATAATGAGTTTTGTTTACATACTTATGTTTTCTAATGGTTAAAATTACATAGTCTTATCAGATCTAAATTGAGCACTTGAACATTTTCCAATAAATAAATAACAACGTTATTAAGGACTTTTTGATTTTTCTCCCCTTGTTCGAAAAAATTGTCTTTCATCACAACAGTTTGGTGTCTGACTGATACAATTAATTTAACATTGCTCAGTGTTTTTTCTTCTATTTTTTAAGCTTGTTATTGATGATGTAAAGAAATATATAAATTATGTAACAAATAAGAAATTAGTTTAACAGATCTTGACTGTTGTAACATTGTTATTCGTGAAATCCTTTACCTGACGTCAGCTTGTCAAGCATACCAGTGTTACCATATCATGTTAAATGATACTTTGGATATAATGCTTCACCTGAAAGTATCACAGTTTCTGTTCTCTTATCTTAAGTAACCCACGCATCAGTGTACCATTTGAAGGTGTAAAATGCACAACAAATTTTCACAACACAAAACAACAGCTGTGATTTTTGACCACTCCTTCCAGATATTTGTCTTATTGAAAATATGTCCAGTATAACATGATGTTGACATTAAGTGAGTTCAGATATATTTCTGAATTGAAGTCTGTGATAAAGATTAAAATGTTAAGATGATGCTTTGAAATTCTTTATAACCATCATAATAATATACATGTATCATAGACGCCTATTTACCGGTATACCTTAAGATGTGCAACTTACGTTATGTGTGACTTTTATGAAAAAAATTCAAGGTCACCCATTACCTTGTTACAATATACTTCAATTTGCTTTACCTAAGAATATGAATGTATTTGACATACTTATTTTTTGCTACAATATGCACTGTATTGTATAAAGACAGTAGAATATTTTTATACAATATTAATTTACAAATGTTTGTAACAGTTGTGATTATTGACTATTTTTAATTGTGTGAATAATGTATGTCCAAATCACAGCAGTTTAGCCTATCTTGACAAGATATCAAACAAAGAAATTTAACAAAATCAGTTTAATAATACTTTAAATATATTAAAGTTTTGTGTTCCAAACGCATATTTTTGCATCAAAAACATGTAAAATCATATAAATGTTGTATTATTATCCTGTTATACAAACAAGTAACAGATGTGATGTGGACTTCTGCTTTTTAAAGACTTTTGTGAAGATACATGTCCAAATCACAATTGTTTGGCTTATTTTGACAAAGTACATGAATAATACTCTTACTGTAAAAGAACAGTAAACATTTGATTTTTTAGAACACTATGTTCTTAAATTATTGCCTCAAAACATATTTGTAGTCTATGGTAAACCATTGTAAAACAAAAGTAATATATGTGATTATTGACCTTTAATATTCAGAAAAAGGGTGTCAAATGTCACAACATTTTGACATAATGATGATTTACCATATAAGCCTCGTTATGACTGAAATTATAAAAATATTCCAAGTGATCAGTGAAGATAAGTAAAAGAAAGTACATGTAGTCTGTTAATTTGGAAATATATATTATAAATAACAACAAAGACAAGATGTATTGCTTTGTGATTATTGACATCTAAACCATAAAATATAGTAAAAAGTAACAGTGTTTCACATTCATACATTAAAAAAAACATTTTCATTTTAATCATACATGTGCCATAGCAGAAAAAAATATGAATTACAGTTCATTTGGCCTATCTATTTTATTTACAGAATGAAGATGAGGCCAAGGAAAGCAAAATCAGCTGAGAATGAAGGATCTTTGCATGTATCAAAACCAAAACTCAGCAATGCAGAGAAACAGAAAAGATACAGAGAAAGCCTGAAATTGAGACCCGGTAGGCACTCCTTATAAGTTCATTTGATGCAGGGGTCATCTGGGTTATTGCCATCATTATATCCCGCTTAACTAAGTGTCCGTCCGTTAGTCTTTCCGGGGCAATTTCTCCTTAACCAGAGAAGGGATTTCAACAAAACTTTCACATAGTCTTTATTACACAATGTACTTGCAAACCTGATATTTTGGGTATAGATTTGTGAGCTCTGCTCACAGTACTTCTAGTTTGCATTTGTCATCGCCCGTTTTAAAGCCCATGTTTAACTGACAATAAAACGTATGGCGACCATGAAATATTTCTTAATGGTTTTTTTTGCTTTTTAGATTATCTGGAGTTACAAAAGAAGAATGCACAGAGAGTCAAAGAGAACCGACTGAAGGAAAAAACTGAGACAGAGATCGCGATAATAAGAGAAGGAAACCGTATTAGAGCTCAAAGACATAGAGAAAAACAAAAAGCCCTTGGGATAGAAAAGAAGAGGCCAAAACCAAAGACAAGACAAAAAATCTCAGATCAGCGAGAATACTGGCGAAAAAAAAAGCAAGAATCTCGTAGCAGGTTATCTGGCCAGAAGAAAAGACGTGTCAAGGAAAAGGACCGAATGAGAAAAATGTCACTGAACAGGAAGAGGAAAACAAACCCAGCAAGAGTTAATCAAGTTTTTAGTAGTCCTTCTGCTGAAGAAAAAGCAACACAAAGGGTAAAACAATATCTCCCAAAATGTGCAGAAAAACTGGCAAGAGTTGTAATGAATATTATCAGTAATGCATCACCAAAGAAACGTGCAGCACTTGCGAAAGAAGGGATTACAACACCAAAAAAGAGAAAAGTAGAATCCTACTGCTTTAATAATATAAAAAGACAAATATTTCGACTCAAAAGCAGTAACAAGAAATCTGAGAAAGCTTTACGTCGAGCATTAGTATCAGCATGCATACAGTCTAAAGTTACTAGTGCTATGAGTGTAAGCAGACACCTAGGCATCAAATGGTCTTACCTAAAAAGATGTTCGGAACTGAATGAAGATGGTTACAGTTACAAAGTCAGGTCAGATAAAATGCCAGAAGAAACTACTGAAGACATTAAAAATTTTTTTCTACACCCACACATATCAACACCATTGCCAGATAAAAGGTTGGTTAACAAAGATGGAAAAGCAGCACATATAATGCACAGATCATTGTTAGACACATTTCAAATGTACAAGGAAAAGAACCCAAGTGTTAAAGTTGGCAAAAGCAAGTTTGCATCACTGCGTCCCAAAAATGTGAAAACATTTTGTGATCAACAATTGCAGCAATGTTTATGTGAATACTGTTTAAATGTAGAACTGAAGTTGAAATCTGTCAATAAATTAATTGGGCGCTCTTTTGAAAATGCGGAGGAGCTGAAAATCAAGGACAAATATTGTGCAGTTAATATGGTAATGTGTCCCAAAGAGGGGAAGTACCACAAGAAGGATTGCATTGATGGGCTTTGTAACATCTGTGGTGAACACAAGATGAGAAGTCATCTAAAGGATGTGAAAGATAAATATGGTGTGGAGTATTATGTATGGATGGTCACGGAGAGCAAAGAAAGAAAAAAAGGCCTTATTCTCAAAAAGTCAAACAGCAATACTTTAATTGATGAATTGTGTTCTGAGGTGTCATTCCTTAAAAAACACTTATTTAATGCCCATTGGCAATTGAGTCAATTCCAGACAATTTCACAGCATCCACCTGAAAACTGTGTCGTTGCAGTGTTAGACTTTGGCCGTAATTATGTTTGTGAGTTTCAAGATGAACCACAGTTTCTCCATTGGATTCATACTCAAGTTACAGTACACCCTGTGGTGTGCTATTACAAGTGTAATGAGAATGGATGCAACAGTATAGTGAAGGAGGATCTTGTCTTTTTAAGTGAAGATATCCGCCATGATGCACATGCAGTTAACTGGTTTGAAAATAAAACTGTTGAACATTTAAAGGAGAATAAGATTCAGTGTGACACATTGTTTGAATTTACTGATGGATGCTCATCACAGTACAAAAGCAAGATTCCCTTCAGTTACATTTGTAACTCAAATGTGAATATTCATAGATCTTACTTTGGAAGTCGTCACGGCAAAGGACCTGGGGACCAGGTGGTGGCAGTAGTGAAATCAAAGCTTAGTAGAGCAGTTAAATCACACCAAGCTGTCATAAGTGGTGCAGAAAGTGCTGTTCATTTTCTAACACAGAATAGCAAAGACCAGGAGGAAGATCATCATAGGACAACATATATTTTAGTAGGAAAGACAGAAATAGACCATGATAAAAGCTTTAACTGCCAAACAGTGCCAGGAACACAAAAAATACACAGTATCAAAGGTCTTGAAGAAGATCCAACTATGATCCAGATCAGAAATTTGACTTGTCTTTGTGAAGAATGTTTGCTTCAGAATTATAAATGTTGTACCAAAAAAGAATATGTGGATGAATGGAAAGTGAAGAGGTTAATGAAAGTTGGAAATGAAAAAGACCAATCTAACTCTAAGAAAGGACAGAAAAGAAACCAAAGACAAACAGCGAACATAAAAATCAAAACAAATCAGGATACCTCAACAGATGGTACAGATACAGCTGGTATGGAGACAGTGGATGTTGTTGAGGTTGTGGATGATGTTGAGACAGCAAATGGTGTTAACGAAACAGTAGATGTTGACCATATTGTGTTTTCAGATCTGTATGAGCAGTTAAATTCGTGCATTCATTATGACCAGGTTGAATCCATTGTCGAAGATGTAGGGAAACTTCCTCCAGTGACAAACCAGCAAGACATATATATCGTGTCTCACAAGCGTAAAATAGACAAAAGTACATTGCCCCTTGTAATGAGAGAATTGGTGGATATGGGATATTATCCAACAACTATTTATGGTGATGGAAATTGTTTGGCACGTTGTGCAAGTTTAATTGCATATGGAACAGAAGAGCACTTCAAGGAAATGAGAATTAGAATAGTGTTTGACTTAGTACAGCAGAAACAAAAATACCTTGATGATCATTATTTGGAGAAAGGTGGAACTAGAAAAAAGGATATAGCAAAGCAATTTGCTATGTTTTCCCCATTTTATTTGGCTCAAAACTTATCAAAAGACAACATTGAGTCCATTTTTGAGCAAGAGGTTCTGAGTGTCGCTCATCATGCTACTTATATGGGAATATGGCAAGTAGCTGCAATTTCCAATGTGTTACGAAGAGAAGTTGTCTCAGTGTATCCAGTATATACTGGAATAACCATCAGAAATGACCTTCATAGACACTTTTTCCCATTCATGCAGACATGCAATACAGACCTACTTCCAGCACATATTATGTGGACAAACACAGGAGGAATTGTAGATGAACCTTCAGAATGGGTGCCAAATCACTTTGTTGTACTTCTGCAAATGGAAAAACCAAAAGAATCATTTGATGAGGATTTAATTGTTTTGGAAGAACAAAACACAATAGATTTATCTATGGATTTATTTGGTACTGATATGATTAGCAGTGTATTTGAAAACTTTCTAGAAATGACATATGTTATTGATGAGACAGCATATGGTGTTACCCAGGCAGTGGATGGTTTGGAGATAGACGTTGGTACAGTAGATGGTATTGGTGCAGAAGATATTATTGAGACAGTTGAAGGTATGGAGAGAGCAGATGGTATGGGCAGAGAAGATAGTAATGGTACAGCAGATGGTATGGAAGCAGATAGTAATGGTACAGAAGATGGTATGGACAGAGTAGATAGTAATGGTAGAACAGATGGTATGGACAGAGTAGATAGTAATGGCACAGCAGATGGTATGGACAGAGTAGATAGTAATGGTACAGCAGATGGTATGGACAGAGTAGATAGTAATGGTACAGAAGATGGTATGGAAGCAGATAGTAATGGTACAGAAGATGGTATGGACAGAGTAGATAGTAATGGTACAGCAGATGGTATGGACAGAGTAGATAGTAATGGTACAGCAGATGGTATGGAAGCAGATAGTAATGGTACAGCAGATGGTATGGACAGAGCAGATAGTAATGGTACAGCAGATGGTATGGACAGAGTAGATAGTAATGGTACAGCAGATGGTATGGACAGAGTAGATAGTAATGGTACAGCAGATGGTATGGAAGCAGATAGTAATGGTACAGCAGATGGTATGGACAGAGCAGATAGTAATGGTACAGCAGATGGTATGGACAGAGTAGATAGTAATGGTACAGCAGATGGTATGGACAGAGTAGATAGTAATGGTACAGCAGATGGTATGGAAGCAGATAGTAATGGTACAGCAGATGGTATGGACAGAGTAGATAGTAATGGTACAGCAGATGGTATGGAAAGAGCAGATAGTAATGGTACAGAAGATAGTATGGAGAGAGCTGATAGTAATGGTACAACATATGGTATGGACAGAGTAGATAGTAATGGTACAGTTGATGATATGCAGAGAGCATATGACATTGAGGATACGGACGAGAGAAGGTAAGAGAATATTATTTTTTTGTTTTTATTTATATTGTTGAAATGGGATTCCAATTGAAATTTTTTTTTTAAAAATCCTCCTATTTGATTGTGTTTTAATATTAGCATGACCTCTCTCCTAATTGATTGTTTTTTATATTTGCCTGACCTGTTAGTGAACTGAAGCTCATGACAAGTTATTTACAATAATTATGTATTGAATTTAGGCTTATACATCATGTTGGAGATTTCGTCTTGGTAAAACTACCATACGGAAAAAAACACCAGAATTTTGTTGCTCAGGTAAAGGGTTCTTTGTTATTGTTATTTTAATTGTTCCATTGCTTTTGTTGATTTTTCTTTCTAATTTGTTTTGCCTACAGATATACTATTGTCATCACTTGTTGTGTCCCTTGTTACTACATGTTACATATTGGAAAAAATATAAAGTTTATAACTTTTTAGACTGCTATGTTTGGTACAGAAATACCTTCTTAATGGTAAAGAAGTGGGTGAGCCTAATGTTTCTTCTTACTGTGCTTTATTCATCATTACAGTATTTATTTCTCCTTCTTTTTTGAGAGTGTACATCATTTACTCTATCAATAATTTGTTTGTTTTTTATTTGGTCTGAACAGGACAATAATGTCAGTCTTCAAACAAGGTCAGTTTTTTGAATTTCGTACATGTATATCAAGTTTTTTATATTTTTTTAAATAGATTGGCATTGTTACATGGCTTCCTCTTTTTTTCAGATCATTGATATTGTTGATGGAGAGTATGTTCTCAGGTATATGCAGAAGTCTAAAGATGCTTTTAAGTGGCCAGCTAAGGAAGACGTATCACAGGAACCTCCAGATCATATCATTCAAAGACTCTCAACCCCAAATACAGTTGGAAAATCCAACAGGATGTTATTTGATTTTTAACTTGATTATTAAATTTTTCATTCATTTGATTTAATATGTTTTGTCTTTTCCTACATAATGTGTAAGAAAGGAAATGGAAAAAATGGCCTTGACACAAAATGGAAAAATGTACACAAAAAATACAGCAAAGGAATAGCACTTTTATTGGTGTTCTTCATCTTGTATGTCAATGTGGCACATGCTATGTTAAATTTGCCAACTGCAGAAAAACATCTTCAGGTGAGCAATTTCAGCACTAAGCATCCTTTGTCCTTGAACCGTTCTTGTTTTTAAATTGAAAGTAACAGTTGTCTGAATAATTCCTTTTTTTTTTAAATAATGGGTGCCTGCAATAGACAGTAATGTGTTTTAAAACACCTGAAGATACCCTTTTAATATTATTTTGTCATTCAAGTTTTTTTTTGTTCTTTATGGTGTTTTCTTATTGTTAAGTCTTGAGTTTTTGATGGTCCTATGGTGTTTGCAGCTACATTGCAATAAGTGAACGTGTACCACCTCAGATGTGTAATGTTTGGCACTATTGCCTCAATTGCAGAAGATTTCATCCAGGGCTGGATCACCCTCAAAACTTGAGAATTGGTATTTTCCACAATTGTGTCTGGAGAACATTTAAGAATAGAAGCAATGACTCATCAACTTTGTATTGGAAGGGGGAACAAGAATCTGTGAACTATCATGGTAAACATCTAGTTTATGCCAATCTAGTATGTTCATTTCCTTTCATCTATTCTTCATTGCCATTATAGCCATTGGTTTTGCTGAGGTATCATACAACGAATGTGGTAAACATGTTTAATGCTTCATCAATGTTTTTTTTCTCCTTTCTGGGGAAGAATTGACAATCTATTCTCTCTGTTGTTGGTTATTGTCGCACGACGGGCTTTGTTCTCCGTTTGGATATCATATTTGGCAATAAACAAATATTTTTAGACTATGTATAGTTCATACAACAATAAAAATAATAAAAAAAGGTACCAGACGTTATGTTTTGACATCACGTCTGTTATATTGCCGAAGGTAACGTTAGTTACAATTTTGTATGAAATAGTCCTTTCTCTGCAAACTTTTCTTCACTTTATATCAAAAATTCTACAGAAACATTTAATCACTTTTAAAATCTACTATATTTTATCAGTAAATCAACAGTAATTCTCTAAAAAAATATATCAAGGCAGGACCGCACTACTAGTACAATGTCAACGAAGAAAAAAGGAGGTTTAAGGTGAAAATGGTTAACAAAAACGCACACTAAATATTTCATTTAGGCTGGAAATTGCTGGTCATCATCACTTGAAACAGATTCATTCTTCATATTTGAATAAAAATCTAAATATTGATCAGTCAAGTAACGTTCGTTACTTTTCGCCTCTTGAATGGAAATGCTATTTTAATGCAAAAAAATGGTAAAAATTATGTCCCTGACAACGTAGATTAAATATTTACATATTAATCTTTCAGGCTGCAAAAAAAAATTAAGATATACTACGTTTTCTAATGTGGACATCTTTCACCAAAAATGTTCACTGTACTGTGGAATGTCTCATATAAAAGGCCGTTTTTGTATGACCAAAGTTAGTCGTGATCGGACACCCGTGGCGAAAGGTTGCTTAGCCAAAAGCCTAAATAAAAGAGCCTCCTCTAGAGTTTTCTTTAGCTACGACTAGATTATTTTAGCTTTCTACATAGATTAATTATTTAAAGGTTAGAAATATCCACAAGATTTATTTTGTATCAATTCTTGTTTACGCTTAAAAGATACTCGAAAGAAAGTACGTAACATTCCCTTGATTGAAAATACATAGAAAATAATTTGAAGGTGTAATATTTTCACATTTGTTTAGTTGCCGCCATAGACAGAGATTCAAACTCTATTCAGAATAATTACTATAATTAACTGAAATTCGTTACTTGATTAAAGAAAGTCACTTTGAATTAAATCTTGACTTCTTAATTCGTACGTATTAACGGAATATCACTATTATTTATATAATTACGGAATATCACAAAGATGGACGCGGAGCAGCATACACATATATCTAATAAAATTCAGAATTTAATACTATAATGCCAAAGTTAAATTTGTACATTAATAATTCTTATAACATAAGTTACTTAGCACTTGACCAGAGTTACCCCACTAGCTTGCATATACAGTTTATTTTCAATTGGTGTATTTTATTATGTGTGTTTTGCTTAATTAAATATTGTTCAAAATGATGCACATGTATAGCCTGTATGCAGCGCTGTTATAATGAAGTTATAAAATTTATCCTGTATATTAAATAGTTAAATTTTACTGGATCGATTATTTCAGCCAACTTAAAATAGTTTGATTCTTATAATTCCGAGCTGATTTCCTGCCATATCTGGTTGAGGTTCACATAGTTTGTTTATATATATATAGTTGACGGAGAATACTAGTTTAGGTTTCACTTCAGAGTAACGAAAACGCTGTCAAAGGGGCGAAAACGTTACATTGTTGGCCAGTGTGGGGACAGCAATCTTATTTCATAGAGATTAGAACCTAGACTGAAGTGAAACTTGAAAGTTGAATAAAAATGTCTTTGACTACAACCCTTAGACAACCGAGTTTTGTGGTTTTAGAGGTAGATGAAAACAAGGAAGATACCTCGGGAGTCCGGTCACGGCTCCCCGCATCATCCTCGGATCTAGACTCAGATCATAGCAGGAGCCTGATTGATTTAACACCATCAGGAGAGGTTCAGATGCGGGTCACAAGGAGGGTCATAAATGATTATATGACACCAAATTCTCAAACGGGCGTGACAGAAACTAACTCTTTACAAAGAAATTCTGAAAATAACGATGTGCAAAGACTGAGACAGGAACTAATTGAAATTAGGGAGAGAGAAAGCAGGATAATGGGTTTATTAGAGATTCATTCAGGCGACGAACGTTGTCAGTTCAGTGAATCCTGTGGAGGGGGAGATAGTAATACGCATAAAGTTATCTCTGGCCACCTAGATAGTAGGAGGCGGAAACAGACAGATCTCCGCGGTCAAAATGATCAGTGCTATGGGCCCAGCACTAACTCTCCATGGCAGGCACCTCCAAATATTTTCACTGGGGGTTGTGAAACTGTCCAGATGGACAGAAACGGGTGTGTAGACACCATGACTCCTCTTGTAAGAAGGAACACTAATGTGGGGAATGTGATTCAAAATATTGACAACTCTCTTTCAAATTTTCCTGTAAATAATAACAAGAGGCTCACCAGAGCCTGTATCGCTCACCTGGAGTCTGGTTTTCATTGGACAATTAATCAACTATTTGACCAAGTTTTTTGCAATTGGTTCAATTGTTCAGGGAAAATTTGTTGAAGATTTATTTTTCATAAGGTTTAATGTTAAAATACATGTATGTTCCCTGATGGTGGAAGTCCTGGCAGGAAGTTGATAAAATTGACCAGGAATAAGGGTGAACCTTAAATAAATGTAACAGAACCCGACCTCAAATTACACAAACCAATAACTCCAAAATAGAATTCGGGATTCCCTTCAAAATTTCAGGGTAGGTAGATCTCAACATGGCAAACATTTTTCAATTTACATTTCACTTCTATCTCAAATACTTTTGGAGATAAATGCAAAAATGTTAAAATTTTGAAAATTTGACAAAAAAGGGCAATAACTCCTAAATGGGTTTTGGGATTTCCTTTAAAATTTCAGGGTATGTAGATCTCAACATGGCAAACATTTTTCAAATTTACATATCACTTCTATCTCAAATAGTTTATGGGATAAATGACGAAAAATGTTAAATTTTCAAAATTTGATGAAAAAAGGGCAATAACTCCTAAATGGGTTTTAGCATTTCTTTCAAAATTTCAGGTTAGGTAGATCTTGTCATGCTGATCAATTTTATCCCATGTCAGATTTTTGATATCTGTAACGGTTTTTAAGTTATAAGCCAAAAACAACACATGCACCCCTATATTCTATTTTTAGCTACGACAGCCATGTTTTACGTCAGATCAAAATAAGTTGAGGATCGTTTGTAGAGGACATGTCATAGATCATTCCTATTAAGTTTCAAACCAATCGGCCCAACGGTTTCAGAGGAGAAGATTTTTGAATGAAAAAATTTTGAAAATTTGACAAAAAAAGGGCAACAACTTCTAAATGGGTTTTGGGATTTCCTTAAAAATTTCAGGGTAGGTGGATCTCAACATGGCAAACATTTTTCAAATTTACATTTCACTTCTATCTCAAATAGTTTTGGAGATAAATGACAAAAAATGTTAAAATTTTGAAAATTTGACGAAAAAAGGGCAATAACTCCTAAATGGGTTTTGGAATTTCCTTCAAAATTTCAGGGTAGGTAGATCTTGTCATGCTGATCAATTTTACCCCATGTCAGATTTTCGATATCTGTAACGGTTTTTGAGTTATTAGCAAAAAACAGCAATTTACGCCTATGTTCTATTTTTAGCAACAGTGGCCATGTTTTTCATCGGATCAATATAAAATGAGGATCGTTTGTGGAGGACATGTCATATATCATTCCTATGAAGCCTCGATCCAATGTGCCCAGCCGTTTCAGAGGAGAAGATTTTTGAATATCAGCCAATCAGAAACAAGAATTGCCTCTGGTGGCCATGTTTCTTGACCAATCAGAACTAAATGAGGAATCTTTGTTGGGGACCTTCCATACACCACTCATGCAAAGTTTGGTTGGAATTGGCCAAATGGTTTCTGAGGAGAAGATGTTTGAATGAAAAGTTTACGACGGACGGACGGACGGACGGACGGACGGACGACGGACGACGGACGAAAAGTGATGGCAAAAGCTCACATGGCCTTTTAGGCCAGGTGAGCTAACAACTCTGTAGGTAATACTGTGCCTATGGTAACTGGACCTTCGACTCAGTTTAAACTAAAGAGGCCACCTACTTTTGACGGAACAGGTAGCTGGCAAGATTTCTTGGTACAATTTGAAATGATATCTGCCGTGAATAAATGGGATAACGGAATGAAGGCTTATGAATTGGCCACAAGTTTACGGGGGGTAGCCCAAGGAATAGTAACGGATATTGAACCTATAAAAAGACTTGATTATGAATACCTTGTATCTGCTCTCACATCACGTTTTGAGCCTTTAAATCAAGTTAACATGTATAAAGTGCAGATGAACTCTCTCTATAGGAAAGCTGGTCAAACTTTGCCAGAAATGGCTCAGGAAATCCGTAGGATAACTCGACTGGCTTATCCTACTGCACCCATTGAAATTAGGGATCAGTTAGCTAAAGACTGTTTTGTTCGTGCCATTAATGATCCAAAAATTCAGTTATCAATATTTCAGCGTGAACCCAAGACGATTGATGATTGTGTACGATTTGGTCTTGAATATGAGGCATTTACAATTGATCAAAAGAGACTAAATACAAAACAAGGCATACGCATGCTATCTGAAATTGACGACTTTGACGAAGACAATGTGGTTACACGCTTGGCTAAAATTACTGAACAGATGGAGAAAGTGACAAATAATCAAAGTACTCCTATTAACAGAGTAATGACGTGTTTTTATTGCGGAAACAAGGGTCATATAAAGAAAGACTGTAGAAAATATGACTGGGATAAGAGACATAACTGTGTTAAAACGGGAAAATTTGTTACGAATTCAAATAGCACAAAATCGGTTCGACAAAATTCGCAGTCAACGCAGACTGACTGCAGTGCTAATTTTAAAAGACAGGGAAACTAGAAAATGCTGGGGATAGGGACCGTTCACCAGCTATTGCCCTCGGGGAATCAAGGTCCATTAGTTTAATAAAGTCAAATAAACAAGACAGTTTGTTTGTTAAATGTTTTATTGTTGATATTTCTGTTAATTGTTTGATTGATACAGGGTCTACAAGTTGTGTTATACATCCCAGGAAGTATGAACTGCTTTCCAATGATGTTAAACCTGAAATGAAAAGAAATAACCAGCAGCTTTGTTTGGCTGATGGTAGTTTTGTTAATACACAGGGTTCGGTGGAACTACCAATTTCTATTGGAAAACATACTTTTGTACAAAAATTTATTGTTGCAGAAATTGATGTCCCAGCCGTTTTAGGCTACGATTTTCTATATGGGAATAATTGTACTATTAACATGGGTGAAGGGGTGCTCAGATTAGAAAACTCCCAAATAAACTGTATTAAAGAGAGTCAAATGAGTTCGACTTTCAAAATAAAATTGTCGGACAAGATAACTATTCTTCCTAATACCGAAGTTGTTACATCAGGGATTGTAGAGGGTGACTCTAGTAGCATGATGAATGCTATAGTCCAGCCCATACGTTCAAAACATACTGAAAATGTGCTAGTCGCTAAAGCGCTAGTAGACCCCAGCTGTGGAAAAATACCCATAAGAATGGCAAATATAACTAACTGTGAACAAATTATGCAGCCTTCCACTTATGTTGCAACATGTGAACTTGTTGATGTAGAGTTTATGTCACATGAATGTGGTATAGATAGACTCAGAAAACTGAGTTCTGGTGACGAGTCAAATGAGGTTTCTAGCCATTTACAGGAATTAAAGTTAAAGAGTAGTGAATTTCTTACTGAGGGTCAAATTAAACAATTAGATAGTCTTTTGAAAAGGCATGATAATACATTTTCTAAATCCAAAGGGCAACTGCCATAGAACATAAAATTGATACTGGTAAGGCTAAACCAATAAAGCAGGCACCAAGGCGATTACCTTTAACAAGAAGAGAAGATGTTGATAAAGAAATCCCACGTCTTTTAGACTGTGGAATTATAGAACCCTCAAAAAGCCCGTGGGCATCAAGCATTGTACCTGTAACCAAACGGGATGGGTCCACAAGAATATGCATTGACTATAGACCCCTAAATTCGGTAACTATTAAAGATTCTTATCCTCTAGCCCGAATAGATGATTCCCTTGATGCTCTGAGGGGTTCGCAGTGGCTAAGTGTGCTTGATTTTCAAGTGGATATTTCCAAGTTGCCTTGGATAAAAATGATAAAGATAAAACAGCTTTCACTAGTACAAAAGGCTTATTTCTTTTCAATGTAATGCCAATGGGTCTATGTAATGGTGTTGCCACGTTTCAACGCCTAATGGAATACACTTTAGCCGGACTTAACTGGCAGACCTGCCTCATTTACATAGATGATATTATAGTATTTTCAGACTCATTTGAATCTCATCTTTCTAGACTTAGTGAGGTTTTAGACAGAATAGCCGTACAGGGACTGAAAGTTTCCCCAAAGAAGTGTAGTTTTTCAAAAGCAAGTTTCTTTTCTGGGCCATATTGTATCAAGAGAGGTTATAGCAACAGACCCTGATAAAGTTGAGTGTGTAAAATCATGGCCATTGCCAAGAACTATGACAGACGTTCGAAGTTTTCTTGGAACATGCTCATATTATCGCAAATTCATTAAAAATTTTGCTGAAATAGCCAGGCCATTACATAAGTTAACTGAGAAAAATTGTCCATTTGAATGGACTGATCAATGTGACAGAGCTTTTCATGAGCTCAAAATAGTATTAACGACATCACCAGTATTAGGGTACCCAGATATGACAAAACAATTTATTTTGGACACTGATGCAAGTGGTTTTGGTATAGGTGCAGTACTGTCCCAAATTCATGATGGTAGAGAAATTGTGGTAGCTTATTTTAGCAAATCTCTTAGCAAGGCTCAGCGACAATATTGTGTTACACGTCGAGAACTTTTGGCCATTATTATGAGCATTAAACATTTCCATCACTACCTTTATGGTACAAAGTTCCAAGTACGCACAGATCATGGGGCTTTAACATGGCTTCTCAAATTCAAAAATCCTGAAGGTCAAATGGCCCGATGGTTGGACACTTTAAGCACCTATAATTTTGAAATTCATCATCGCCCTGGTAGGCAACATGGGAACGCAGATGGCTTGTCTCGCCGTCCGTGCTTTCCTTGTAGCTATTACACAAAACAAGATCAAAAAGAAATTGACAGTCTAGAGGACAAATCAACCAAATATTTGAGAAGCATTAAAAAACAAGATTCTACTGAATCAAACCTTGAACAGGAAAACCTAACAGTTGGGTGGTACGAGCATAAGACTGATCAAGAAATGTTTTACGCTCAAAAGAGTGATAATGTGCTAAACAATTTACACTGTCTGAAGTCTAGAACTGAAGACAGACCTGAATGGGCTAGTGTAGCCCTACAAGATAAATTATTTAAAAAATACTGGTCTCAGTGGGATCGCATTGTATTGATAAACAATGTATTATATAGGAAGTGGGTAAATACTACCACTGAAGAAAGTAGTTTACAATTTATAGTTCCAGAAATCTGGAAAGAAAGCATCCTGAAAATGTCACATGATGATGTGCAAGCCGGTCATTTCGGCATGCATAAAACAATTTCAAGAATACAAAGTAGATTTTACTGGGTTGGTTATAAGGATGATATTAAGAAATGGCTGCAAAATTATATTATTTGTAATTCACGCAAACAGCCTCAAAGAAAAGCTAAAAGTAAAATGAAATTGTACAATGTTGGAGCTCCAATGGAAAGAGTTAGTCTTGATATGATAGGTCCATTACCAATATCTTATAAGGGTAATAAATTTATCCTGACTGTGGTGGATTATTTCACAAAATGGGTTGAAGGGTACCCCATGCCTAATATAGAAACTAAGACCATAGCTGAAAATTTTATTACTCATTTTGTAGGTAGATTTGGGGTACCAATGCAAATTCACTCAGATCAAGGGAGACAATTTGAGTCTTGCTTATTTAAAGAACTCTGTTCTCGGTTAAAAATTAATAAAACGAGAACTACTGCATTTAGACCACAGAGTAATGGTCTTGTGGAGCGTTTTAATAGAACTTTGGAAGATTTAATAAGTAAATATGTAAATAAGAGCCAAAAGGACTGGGATGAGCAACTACCATGGGCATTACTGGCTTATAACTCATCTGTTCATGAGACAACAAACTTCACGCCAAGTATGCTAATGCTTGGGCGAGAAATACAATTACCTGTTGATTTAGTATATGGTCCTCATCCACAAAGAAATGAATATTCAGATCAAACAGAATCTGTTAATACTTATATAAAAACCATGCAAAAATGCATGTGGAAAGTTCATGATAAAGCAAGACAAAATATTTGCAAAAGCAGTGATAAGCAAAAGCGTCAGTACGATGTTAATGCATATGAGAATTCATATAAAGTAGGAGATATAGTGTGGCTTTATACTTTGACTCGAGTGCCGAAAAGGAGTCCCAAGTTTCAAAGAAATTGGGATGGTCCTTACTTTATAATAGAAGTGATATCCGACTTAATTTACAAGATAAGAAAGAATCCAACTTCGAAATTGCAAGTTGTACATCACGATCGGTTAAAACCGTTCTATGGTGATGTTCACAACTGGGTTAAAGAAAACGATAACACTTCTGTTGATGATGTGTAAATGAAACAGATCAATGCGCATACTGTTGAAAGGGTTTCTACAGCCCAATTAAACCTGAAAAACAAAATAAGAAAGTTAGTTAGTTAATCTTTTAGAAGTAGATAATTTTTATTTTTTTTTTATTATCGACATTTATCTGCATGTAGAATTAAGTGAAAGAATAATTATGTTTATGTATCAAACATATTGAAATACATAAAAAGAAAATTTAATGATCAAATAAATTATAGAAAGATCGTCGTTTGAAATTTCCGAGGAAATTAAAGAATAAATACTTACTTAAATATGCAAGCTGTGGGTTACTCTGGTTCTATGTGCTGTTTTGAAATTCAGAATATATTTTCAAAATTGGCATATCATTATCTTCTTCAGATGGTATTTGTCTGCTACCACTGTAGTGCTGAATATCATTACAGAAGACAGCTAACCAGACATGTTAGAGATCAGCATCCAAAGAAAGTACTTCGGTGCAGATTCTGCCCTTTCTGGGTTTCAACCAGTAAGAAGTACAGGTTGGTAGCCCATGAAAATTCAAAGCATCAAAATGCCTTGAGGAGAACGGAATCAGTTGATGATAGGGTACATGTATTTCCCTCCTTAACACCAGAAAGATCATCAATAGTTCAAACAGATAGAACACCAAATTTTTATGCCTCAACTATATCTAGGCCAAAGACACCAGAGCGTCCAACAACGCCTAAGTTAACAAAGTGTCCGACTCCAATATCCCCTCTATCAGAAATTTCTCCTGTGAGTATTTCATTAGGGGTAGAGGATCATGGCCCTGTGAGTCCAGTCCGAAAAGACCTCCAGGGTTTGTTTGAACTCAGATCTGTGGATTCAGGCTCTAGTGTGCCTGAAAAACAGGATGAGCTGCCTGTGTCCTACAGGAAACAGAGGGACAGTGCCCACCTTAATTTGCCAGAAATTAGACAGATACCAGAGTCTGAGGAGAAATTCCAAGCACCACCATCCAGGTACATATGTTCGTATGAAGCATTTAGAGTACAGATAGTCAGTGAGAGAGCCAGGAAGTCAACAAATTATCATGGTTCTGTACTCCCCTATGGTTACAGTGCTGTTCGCAAGGAGGAACACGCTGTGCTCCCAGATGGCACTACATACCATCTGTCTGCCGTCTGGGTGCCAGACCCTTGCGTAAGTACACATAGAACATTTTGTACACAAACAGAAGAACAGATGTCACATACAGTGGGTACAATGACGGACAACCTATTTACTAAGGCATATGGAATACAGACAGAACAGGGGACGGACCGGAGAAAGGTTGTAATTACAGCAGAAACTCAAACAAGGATTGTCGTATTTAAGGATGAATGTATGCAGACAGATGTGAAAACAAAAACAACAGATGATATGGAAATGGATTGTGAAAGTGACATGGAAGATCAGCTGGATTTAGAAGATACTCTTGACTTTTATAGCTAAAGAAATGGACATTTAACTTGAATATTTAAAAAAAAAAAAAAAAAACAAAACTTCTTGTCAATTATGCCAAAATTATTATAACACATATTTAGGTAAAGTAATTGAAAATATTTCTTGGTTACGGTAGAATTCTAATTAATTTTTGAAAATAGTTTTGATAAGGATATTTCATATGAGGTATTATTTACTATTTGATTGTTGTATGCATGTTTCATATACTTTAATATGCAGTTTAATACTTTGTTAATGCACCATTACCGTAAATGACCATTTAAAGTAACTACCGTAAATGTGCATGAATAAGTCACATTTTCTTTACATTTGGTACACAAAAATATGTTTGTAATGTCAAGATCTCTTTAGAAATACCTGTCCGAGGTCGGACAGTTTTTTTAAGAGGGGGGCTATGTAACGGGTCACGGGTCTATTACATTTGTTAAACAAATGGTTTGGCAGTCACGCCCTCCCCCTTCTTTATTCATTTCGAAATTACTTTGAGTCACTCAATCTAAGAATAAAATCGTATCTTTTTAATTGTAAAAGACGTTATAACAAAGGCAAAGTTTTAATCCTTTTATTGTAAACCTGTATTGTCTCATTCACTACACTTGACAAATAACGTTAGTTCCGTCGGAAATGGAGTCCCCTTCATTTGGTTTTTTTTATCGAAAGTGTCATAATTAATGAAGTTTTCACTTACCTCAGCATATTTTTCAATTATTGTTGAATGTAGTTTTAATGTAAATATATTATGATATTTAGTGGTTTTGGTAACCTGGTCAAGTTTTGGGAGACTCAACATGTCGTTTCAAATCAGCCATATTTACTTGAGTCTAATGCCGTAAACTGGTCTATGCGACTCGTCGTAAAATAGCGTTCATACGTCAAATGGGAGTCTTTTGAGTCCCTTTTTCCGTCAAAATCGAGTCTTTCGAGTTTCTTAAACATATAAAAGGCCGTTTTTGTATGAGCAAAGTTAGTCGTGATCGGACACCCGTGGCGAAAGGTTGCTTAGCCAAAAGCCTAAATAAAAGAGCCTCCTCTAGAGTTTTCTTTAGCTACGACTAGATTATTTTAGCTTTCTACATAGATTAATTATTTAAAGGTTAGAAATATCCACAAGATTTATTTTGTATCAATTCTTGTTTACGCTTAAAAGATACTCGAAAGAAAGTACGTAACATTCCCTTGATTGAAAATACATAGAAAATAAATTGAAGGTGTAATATTTTCACATTTGTTTAGTTGCCGCCATAGACAGAGATTCAAACATTGGATTCTCTATTCAGAATAATTACTATAATTAACTGAAATTCGTTACTTGATTAAAGAAAGTCACTTTGAATTAAATCTTGACTTCTTAATTCGTACGTATTAACGGAATATCACTATTATTTATATAATTACGGAATATCACAAAGATGGACGCGGAGCAGCATACACATATATCTAATAAAATTCAGAATTTAATACTATAATGCCAAAGTTAAAATTTGTACATTCTTATAACATAAGTTACTTAGCACTTGACCAGAGTTACCCCACTAGCTTGCATATACAGTTTATTTTCAATTGGTGTATTTTATTATGTGTGTTTTGCTTAATTAAATATTGTTCAAAATGATGCACATGTATAGCCTGTATGCAGCGCTGTTATAATGAAGTTATAAAATTTATCCTGTATATTAAATAGTTAAATTTTACTGGATCGATTATTTCAGCCAACTTAAAATAGTTTGATTCTTATAATTCCGAGCTGATTTCCTGCCATATCTGGTTGAGGTTCACATAGTTTGTTTATATATATATAGTTGACGGAGAATACTAGTTTAGGTTTCACTTCAGAGTAACGAAAACGCTGTCAAAGGGGCGAAAACGTTACAATATATTTATAAAAGCTAAATCCATTTTTTTTTGTTTTGGAAAGCTAAAATATTTTTTGGATTTTGATGGGCATTTTTTTCAACATTCAGATGATTAAATAAACTAACACCTGAGGGGAAAAATGCTCATCAAAATAAAAAAAAAACATTTTAGCTTTCTTAAACAATACTCAAGTCTCAACAGACGTGTGATGCAGTTTATCTCGACAGATATTTTACTATAAATAAACATGAATTATTACAGTTTTGCCATATCCAGTTGGCAAAACTGCAAGAACATCTCTGGATTTACAAAGGCTTATGACTTGTTCCTGTTTTTCTTTTAAATTATCATATTTAATGGATATCTCGGCATTCATCCTATGAATGAGCGTCCCCAGGGACGCCATCATTGATAAGTTCGCCAACAGACGGCGTTTGGTTTAGAAATACCTCCGATTTTGAAGAGCGTTGTAAACAAGTTCAAGGTTACGTTAAGTCCGTTCCGGTCGTTATATTTGTATATGTGTAACATACTGAATATTGCGATCGGGAACCAGTCTACAATACATTTTTTTTGCGTACTTTTTCCCCCCAATCTCTAAACGAAATTTAAATTTAATTTAGATGCATTTATGAAAAAAAAAGCTGGAAGTGTTAATTTTTATGATGATACCAACATTCGCATTAAAATACTACATTTATTTACCCAGATACTAAGCATCGCATTTTTGTTGGAGATTATATGAACTTTTAAATATGTAAACACAGCTGGTTTGGAAGGATTATAGCCTATTTATACACTTTCATATGGATTTCTTCGTCTAATTTTAATTATTAATATGTTTTGCAATGCCTGTTATAGTAAAGATTCGTGGAGATACCATTCTTTAAAATTCGACCTTTTAACGTTTTTTGACAAATTTACAACCCATTTTATATCTACTTACATCCCTGCATCAAAAAAAAAACAACACTTTGTAATTCTTGTTTTTGTATGGTGAAGAAAATAAAAGACTGGAGCAAGAACATTTATAGGTAACTTGTAAATTTCAGAAAGTAGAAATCAAATGTAGGCCATACTGGATCAACAGACACTTTACAAAATAATATGGAGTAGGCTTTAGCCTAAAATCGGGCGAAGCCCATATCATGTAAACACGGCCATATTGGAAGCCGTTGTTATGGTGTCATATTTGTAGGTCATCGAAGAAATTTTCGAATAAAGTTCCCAATGCGTACAAAAACTCGAAAAAAGTCGGTGGAAAATTATACCGTATAGAAATTATGTTTTGGCTATCGCCAAAACATAATTTCTTTTTAAGTTTTTGCAAGTGCGAAAATATTTTAACCGGAAGTCGCGCTGTATTTTTGAGGGTTTCTGGGATAGATTTACAAATGCTACTTCCGGTTTGAAACTACAGTCAGGTACGAGAAACTTCCGCATCGGCGCAGTGGTAAAAAATTTTCCTCCATCATAGTACACTTCAAAATTTGACCTCAGGGAGTCCTTTCCAGTTTGTGGTGATCGTCTTGTGATTCTGACCACAAGTTTTGGATATTTCGATAGGGACGTTGTTCTTACTCGATAAATTTGAATTTTAACAACATAGATAGATAATATGTCAACGAAATCAGACAACATCTTTCTGAGGGGTACGTATTTTAAATTCGCAAAACTTGCGAAAATCAAATTTCTTTGTTGATAATGCCTATATGTATAATATTTTTGTATTAATTTGTCAGAATATACGTGTTAAAATGATTTACAGATTTTGGGTTACAGAATATGACAATCATGTCATTTTTTAAAGGTTTCTTTCAGTTTCACTTGTGGTCCATTCATATGTTAATAACCAGGACATGTTACTTCTTTTGTCATGCCTCATGGATATCATTAGCAAGAGTATAGTGCCTGTGATGAGAATGAATTTATCTTTTGGTGATTTTCTTTCAATTTTTAGTATTTAAATTGTTAAAATGCGTCTACAGAATGAATTTACATGTACACTCACAGTACAGTCATGAATCTCAATGATTTGATACAAAAAAGGAGTGGATATATATATATCAGTGTTCTAGCTACTTAAAATAGAGGGGCCCAGCTCCCTGCCACTTTTCGTGTACACCCCTCTGCCCTCTACAATAATTATATTATAAAACACAGTAAAACACAAAACAATACTGAATTATAGAGCACAAAGAAACTAATAGAACTCCTATAAGGGCATAAGATAAGGGAATAATTTATGTTTCATAATTTAAGAGTTCATTTGTTCTTCTTTGCACTTTGAGATCCGAAAACGCATTAAAGTGCCCATTATCTCAATAAATGCCCCTCTGTCCTTTAATCCTAGCTGGAACACTGTATATAGCCCCTATTTACTATAAACATACTATATTTTTTACTCCTTTTTCATATTAGATTCTTGAAATTCAAGTGACTGTGAGTCAACTCTGTATAAAACTCCTGTTTTATCATGTTTATGATGTTCATGCAGTTCTATGCCTGGAATATTGAACTTTTTTTAAGCATAGAACTAAACATAAAATATTATGAATTATTATATGATATGTTTTAATCATGTTATCTTCTGCACCTTTACACTAGCCTGACTTGCCAAAAATCTAGTAAAATGATCCCCAGCTCTACTTATTATTGAAAAAGTCCACAATTGTAATGCACGTTGTATTATTTACACATTTGGTAAAGCAATTTTCAATTTGGTCTAATATAAATCACCTCCCAACTAAATACTATCCTGAGTGTCTATATAGTGTGATTGTCTATAAAATTTGGTATTTATTTAATTCCCATTCACATTTTGTTTACTCAATGACTTTATTTCATATCTACATGTATATATTTGTACATGTATACATGCATTATTTAATAACTTTACATAATATTTTTCAAAAATATCCATATAAATAAATGTGAAAGCATTTTTATTTATAATATAAATTTTGAATTAGTCATATGAATTTGTGTATTGATATCAAGACAAAAGAATAAATTAACATGTTATACCGATATTTTTTTTAATTTTCAGGTTGTACAGTTTTTCCTTTATGTTACTACAGAATGTAATTGTACACATTTTGAAAGCTTTGAACTGTTAGCATAGGAAATTTTGAAAAATGAATTATTAGTTATGTATATACTCATACAAGTGTAACAGTGAAGGTTCAGATAGTCAAATAACTGTAATTTTAGTGATTGATATCATAGCATATAAATAAGTACAATCAGTTTTCTTCATATTTGATCTATTTTATCACATCATTAAATGTACATGCATTGTGTCATTTTATTTTTTTTAATTCCAAGGTAGTAATTCATTTGAACCAGAGGAAAAGCAATAGCAAATTTCCTTGTGAAAATTTTGTTTGAAATTTTACAAAGTTTCACCTGGGGTTAATAACAAATTATTCAATGTAGCTATTGGCAATTGAGCAGGGTCATAATACAAAAAGATTAAGACGAAAGAATAGAAATTTATCAGGATTCTTTCTTGCAAAAATGAAGAAGTATTTCGAACTATATCTATGTATTGTTGTAAAATTAATCTTGACACAATCAATTATTCCCCCCTATCCCCTTGGGACCCATAGGCTGGCCTGATGTTAATTAGTGTATGTGCTTGTTGAGTAGAATCCCAAATGGTCTCAGAGGCTGTAAAAGGGACCCTACATTAAATGTTTTGAATTAAGGAAAAACAGGAACTGTGTTTATAACTCTGTACCTGTTGATATTTGACTTATTTATATATTTGTATTCATTTGCAAATTAAATCAACTTATGTAACAATGCTCTCTGAGAACCGATGATTGGATAAATAAAATATTCGTATTTGTATACATCAAATAAAAATGAAAATTCAGTCTTTTAATTTAACTTTCTTAATAGCTTAATGATAAACCAAGTATTGAAAATATACTAAATAATAAAATCAGTAAAAGTATTGTATTTCACACTTTGTATTTTAAAACAATTAATTTACAAAATAAAATAGAAAAATTGTTGTATATTGCAGTAGACCAAGTTGGAAGTTACCCATGGAACAACCATTGTTATTAAAAGGTTGAATGGTTACAGATTGATTTTGAAAAAAGATGCATGGCTGAAATATTTGGTGAAAATTATAGGCCCTTGAAATATTTGGGGTATGATATTTTTATGTAAGATGAAGAACAGAATGAATCTTAATCTTTTGGCTTTGGTATATTTTAGCTAGGAAAAAAGTTCTTTTAATAAGTTATATTATCACTTCATTTGACCTTTACATAGATACATGTATACATTGTATGTTATGCAAATAAAAAATATCTATTGCTTCTGTATCATGGGAAGTTACCTCACACCCCTTTTGTACTACAACATATAAAAGGTTGGACTTATTCACCAGTTGAAAAATTCCTTGAATTTATTATAAAATGAACTGACCAAAGTAAAATGAATTATTTAAATTAAAGAATTATTAATACTACATGTATTTGAACAGTTTTAGTATGTGTTAATCAGTTAAAAAGTCATGATGAGTTAACTCTTGCAAAATTGTAACAAATTAATATACACATTTTGTTAAAAATTGCTAAATGTTTGAAGTAGTTATAAAGGTAAAAATGAAGTGGGTTATAAAGTTTAAGTTAAAACTGACTAAATGAAAATGTAATAGCTAATGATGAATGAAACCCTTTAATACATGTATCTAATCATACAGCTCTTTTTGACAAGTCAGTTCATTCCAGTAAAGCTTTTTTGTCAGCTGTTTTGTTCTGTCCAGAAAAGAATCAGTCCAGATACTCATGCATAGGTTTTTGTCAGGAATCAATTCATTAAATGTACATTTAACTGTGGTGTTGACAACACTTCAGTATTTTACAAAATAAGAATTTAAATAAGGGCAACCATTTGATTTTTATGGGGGACTATAATAAAATTTGAAGTAAAAAGGCAAGGCAAGGATTTTTTGCAAAGTAAAAAGACAGTATCAGGTGTGAAAAAAAGCAGGACCTGTGTCAATCAGGAAATATTTTTATGGCAAGCCAAAGTGGACAAAAAGGGTATTTTCTAATATTAGAAAATACCTCATTTCTGTACACTTCGGCTTGCCATATATTTTGGTTCAAATGGAATGAAAATTTAGGGCCCAATTGCAGCCGACAAAAAAATCCAGGACCAAACTTTCAGAAAAAAATAGTCTGGATCAAACATTTCATCCTAGCCCCATAAAAACTAAATGGTTGCTCCCTAATAAAAGTTATGTGAAGTAAAGGATATGGCTCACCAAATCTCTTAGTCTGTAACCAACAATCTACATGTAGGGAAAGGAACTGTCCCTTTGTTGCAGTTCTTACTGATGCTGCACGGGTCATTGTGTTTTAGTATGGACATTTTTGTACACGTAGCACTTAAAACCAAAAAATCCCATGGGGACAATGTAAATTAAAAAGTATATGAAATACCTAATTAAACTTGAAACCATAATTGTACATAAATTCTTTTATTTTGCCTCATAATGATGGTGGTTTTTACTTAATTATAATGAACACATCTCATTTCAGGAAGCATTTTAAGTAGATATCATTTTTGCTATGGTATGGGTTGGAATTATCATAGATTGCCTGAAAAAAAGACACCAATTAACTGCAAATGTGAGTTGAGACTAATTTTCTGTATATATACACTTGTAAGTAGTGCCGGGAAGAAGTGTTCATTTTTATTTTGCAATAGTAAAATTATTTTTGACTTAGTAAAGGGTTTCTACAAGAAAATGTTTGGAATATATTTATAACATTGACCCAAAACACGAGCAAAAATTAATCTCAGATTTACCACAATCCCTAGACATACACACATTTACGATTTTTAGTATTGGATTAAAAAAGTTTCAGGTTTGGTTTAATTTAAGGGTTGTGGACCATCATAATGCTTTAGATGCTACATTATGAAATATTCTGATAATTAATTCATTGAAGTGCACCCTAATAGTTAAATGGTAACAATACAATTTAGTGTACGATGAATAATAATATATATTTTGGTGGAGCATATGATTATGGCACGCCGTTGTTATATTTATTCAATTTCGAGATATCTTATTTAGTTCAATAAGATATCTTATAAACTAATTGAGATATCTTAATAATAAAATGAGATATCTTATATATTAAATAAGATATTTTATTAAAATGTTTATAAAGATATCTTATTAAATATATAAGATATCTTATTTAAAATATAAGATATCTCTATTAATTTATAAGATATCTTATTAACTATATAACATATCTTTTATATAGTTAATAATAGAGATATCTTATTTACTTAATGAGATATCTTATAAACTAAATGAGATATCTTATTAACTAATAGAGATATCTGATAAACTTATATAGATATCTTATTAACTTATAGAGATGTCTTATTTAACTGGTTATAAAGATATCTTATTAGATATATAAGATATCTCTAAAAGTTAATAAGATATCTCTATTAGTTTATAAGATATATTTTAAACTTTATAAGATATCTAATAAAGTATGTGTTTAAAAGATATCTTTATAAAGAAGTAAGATATCTTTATAAAGAAGTAAGATATCTTACATACTTTATAAGATATCTTATTAACTAATAGAGATATCTTATTAGCTTATAGAGATATCTTATTAACTTATAGAGATATCTTATTTTCTTTCAAATTAAATAAGATATCTTATAAAAATTAAAGATATCTTAATACTTAATAAGATATCTTGGAATTTGAATAAATATAAAAATGGCATGCCATACATGATTTATAACTTATATGTATTTGGAAATATAATTTTTTTTTGTTTCTTTTTTGCAGACATGGTTAAGTAAAGACTGAAGTAAACAACTTAATTAATAGATAAAAGTGTTACAAGAGAAGACGAGCTAGGGCACAGAACAGAAAGGATTAGCAAATTTACAAAAAAGAATATTACATGCATATATATGTACTGTCTTATTTCAGATTTTAAATTGAATTAAGTTTTGTTTTGTTTGGCTTTGTGAAGTTTTCGTTTGCATTGTTTTTGTAAAATATGGACTGTTACAAAATTATATAATATATAAAAAAAAAAATGAAAATCAAGCAGTTATGATCTCTATTATCTACCATTACTAGACAATAAATTTCTATAACAAATCATTGTCTATAAAGGGCAGTGTTAGGATATCTCTGTCATAAGCAATGCTAGTAAAATTAACCTCTGATTAAAGTGCACAGCTCTGTTATTGTTATCAATAAACCTGCGCATGTTACAAATCTCCTGTGAAACCAATAAGTTGTTGCATGGTCCATAGGTGGTTTTCTGATTTCTTAATGAATTATAGGGCAACATTGTCACTGTTGTTGAAACAAGAAGCTGAAAGCACAGTTTTCAGGCTTTGTTTTTGATGATGTTTTTAATATTCCCATTTATGATTTTCTTACACACAATATTGCACTGGTGAGCAATACATGCTTCTGGGAGCCTCAGGTTTCATAAGAAAAATAACAATTTTTAGTTCAAATGGCACAAAGGGCTATAGTGAGCTACATAATTGTAATTATAACGCACTATTGAATATGACTACACCAACTGGATTTTGTTTAACATACCGTAGAAACCTTTTTTGGAAATGTGTGCTTTAAATCCAGTTGCTAGTAATCATTTAGCAAGTTTGAGACAATTTTGCAGGAATGGTTTAACATTAATAGTTTATGTCATATTTAGTTCCTGCTCCATGGCCTAAGTTTTACCAATACTACTCAATTTGCAGAACGAAAGCAAACAGGTGATGGAAATAATTAAATGAAGACAGGAAAATAATTTAAAACATTGATATTGATGATTATCTATTTCTCTCATCAAATTTGATTTGGTTGAAGATATTCTTACAAAAATAGGATTGACCTGTCCCAGATAAGCAATAATAGCCTTTTATTAGCTTTTTCATAAATTTTTGGTAGTTGAATAAAAAGAAAAAAATTCTGGGGAAGTTTTCAGTTAATGACACACAATCCCATGTGACTTAAAACAAACATGCAAGAGAGATTCGCTCATCTACATGAAAATAATTTATGATGAAAAAAATCATTTGCGCAATCGATCATGGGCATTTGATGGAACAGATACCAGAATATTTCAGCAACTTATTACTTTTTACTAATTTTTAACTTTTTGGAGAACATTATGAACCTATATTATTTATTAAGAGGGAGTTATGCCAATCAACCTACATTTATCTGAAGGATAATGACCTTAATCATTAAGATAAGTTTCAAAATGAAGAAAATGGTACATTTAATTAATTTAACAAATATAATAAGCATTTAAAAATAGTCAATATTTCAATATGCGGCTAAATGGTAATTTTATGAAGTTCCAAATTACCCATATCCATTTGAATTAAACAGTATACATGTAATACATCAAAGTATACAAAATAATAGACAAAAATAATCTGAAAAAAATCAAAAACATGCAACCTCCCACTTAAATGATGAATGGATCTCAGTACAGCCCTACTTTGTCTCTTTTTGTGAAATAAATTTAGTCTTAAAGTTTGCAAAATTAGTTGGTTAAGTATGTTTATATAATATTCAAACAAAGGATATTAAAGCCGGTATTTGGCTAAAAATAAAACCCCAACCAAGTAAAGAGATATATTTCTAATAAATAATATATAAGTACATACTTTGCCAAAAATAAAGAATAGTACCAGATTTCTTACATTAAATATGTCAATTATTAAACCATCACCAAAATGAAGCAGTTTAATAAAAATCTTAGGTTACAAGAAACAACTTTATATTTAACCTCAGTATGTATTCTGATAGTATGCATCTTCTTTAAAAATATCTTTTTGTTTCTTGAATGCACATAACGTTTTCTAAGTAATGTGCAAGGAAAACTGCTAAAAAACAGCTATTTTCAGATATTTGATCAATGAAGTAATATTATGACATCATTTTGACGTCTACAGTGACAATGCTTGATATTAAGCTGAATTAAGTTATTTTTCTAGCATATAATATATTTTACCAAATTCAGGCGAATTTAGAATCCATTCCACAAATGTTAATATATTTAGGCAATAAAAAACAAAAAAAACAGGTTCTATCACCCCTACTCTTTTAATTAATGTCAATGTTTCACAATTCTAATCCGTCAATTAATGATTTTTCAAAGTATATAAATTTCATGTTTTTCTGAAAGTTCGTTCTTGCATAATTTAACAATCCCATCATTTCCAGCAGAAGTTGTGGATGTAATTTATATATATCAAATCTTTTCATAAAATATGTTATAGTCTACATTTATGTTGCAAATATTTTATTATCTCTAGGTAATAATTAGTTTAATGGATATATCTTATTTAAAGGTAAACAAATACAACAAAATGAACTATCAATTTACAAATTTTTAATGTTTAAACATCATGATAAAAATCATTGTCAATAATGGGAAGTAATTAACTTTGAATAAACCAAGAACTATTTACAATATTCATACTCAGAATGTAAACATTAGAAGAAGTTGCCCTGAAAAAATATGCAAATATAAGTTCATATGCATAAATTTACAAGTGTTTATGACATCATATCAATTTTAACCAATGACAAAATTAACTTGGATCACATGGTTTTCGCAGTATCATTGCGGGTTTTCATCTGCCTGGGTGGAACAGTCAAGAAATTTTCCGAATGGATCTTAAAAGCTTAATTCAATGACTTTCCCTCCCCCTCCCTATGTTATCCCCTGCTACAGTCTACTTGATATCTGGATTTGAGACCCATATTCTACAATTAGTCGGGCTTCGCCCGATACTATGTGGTCGGGTAATTTGACGCAACGTTTAAATCATCGCATTCAAATCATTTTCATGTTAATGCGCCAAATAGGACAATGTGCAGAATTACCCGAAATAACTGTATATATACCTTTTATATAGTTGAGTAAATTAATTTTTTTCAGAGACAATTGCCTGTGCTTGTGCCCTGATATAATTTATTTCTGATTTTGTTTGCCAAAAAAAGTCCAAATTTATCTTGTTTATTAATACATGTACTTGACAATCAACAAAATTTATTTATTAAGCAGTGAAGATAAACAGGTACTTAATGATGTTGGGAAATTTGTTATAGACAATAAATTCAAATTTTATCGATTAAATCCTAATAAAGGATTATTATCAATGACAATACAAACATAATATAACAACAACCACAAATCAATTATAATTTACATACGAACCATCCTGATCTGACTGATGGGCACCATTTAAACAATATATATGCACAATTTAAAAATACTTGTTAGGATTATAAAAATATCTATAGATATAATATTTATTTGTGATATAAATTGTTATTGAAAGTCATTAACATACATTACTACATTTGCTAAATTTTCCCTTGAGCTAAAGCATTTCGTTTAATATACATTTGGCAGTATTTTGAACACAACATTTTGTTATTATGAAAAATAAAATGAAATTTCTCTGTGTCAGATAGTTCTGAAAATAATGGAGAAATATGAATGTTAGATTTTTCGAAAAATGAAACAAGTTGCTCAGAAAGTGCAGAACATTTTATAGAAAATGTATTTCATCTGCCACTTCAGCTGTACATAGTGGACAGATTCTATTTTCCAAATCAATATTTCTATGCCTTCTTTTCTCAATGAACAAGTTACTATTACTTCTTCTAATTTTCATGAAATTTGACAAATCTTTCTATTCTAAATTATAAAATATGTTCTTGTTTTATTCCTTCAGTTTTTAATTTTTTTAATGTATCCTACATGTCCTTTTAAGTCATATTTAGAAAAATTTCTGGTTTATATATTTGTATTCACTATATAAACAAGCTTTCATTATCTTATAATATAATATAAAATAGTCATTAGATTTATAAATGATAAAAATTCTTCATTAACCATACATTTGTACAGCACATGAACACTGATGAATCATCTTATGATTTTTTGGCAGAAATGAAAAACATGTTACTACAGAAGATCAATCCAGAAAGGAATCAGAGTATGTTGAGATAGTAATTTCTTAAAGATAGGTGATGAATGATTTTTTTTAAGATGTATATTAAACGAAAAGTTGGTACATGTCAATGATACGGCTATCCAATGACGCAAAAAAGAATCTTCGTACTTATTTCAGAATGCATGCATATTTGAAGACCTCACTGTAATTTGAGATAAGAGCAGCAATAAAAGGGGTTGCTCTGGCTCCTAAAAAGTAGGAGCCAGAAAAATCGCCAGGTGCCATTTTCAGGAGCCAGTTTACAAAATGAGGAGCCAGTTTAGGAGCCAGATAAAATTTTATATCAAGGAGCCAAACTGTGTCAATCTTGCAACTGTTGTTCAGTGTTCTCCCCAGAAATTTTGGATAGCATCACATTTAATGTACTTTCCTATTTGTAGATACCGCTCCGGATCACGTCGCGGAAATGTACATGTACAACTGCCTTGCATGTTTATTTGTGAATGATGTACTGTATTTATATTATAATATATTAAATGCAATAATTTGTTCTACCTTTTCTTGTTTTTATTAAATAAAAATAAAGAAATATTTATAGTTCATTATTTTTTAAAATGTCATAATGTCTGCCCATTATCTACATCTACCAAACAGTGACCACCTTCAACTTATTGAAGATTACATGCATGTCACAGGAGCCAGACATAGATTACTAAATTTACAATTTGAAAATATAATAAAAAAATATGTACCGAAAAATAACCAACCAAACTCAGAATGTATGAATAATATTTGATATTTAGATATGGCTGCTTATAATCTTCATGTACATGTAATTGGACTGAAAAGCCTTTGAGTAAATCATATAAATCATACATGTATATCATGAGTGAATCTGCATAATACGTGTTGGCAGCTTGTTTGGAAAGATTCAATTGTCCCAAATCCGTTATTTTTCTGCACATCGTCACTCGTTCGCACAGAGATCTCTTCATTCAATAATTGCTCCTGTATTAGTTGGAAAAGTATATTTTGGCAGCCTTTTGGTTTGCATTGGAATAACCAATTTTATTTTTCAAAGTTTCATTCATTATTGGCTCGTCCTGGTTTCGTATTAGACAGTCAGATGCCTTGTTTACGTTTTGCATTTTCCCGGTCGCAATTTGACCTTTGACATTGAAGTTTTCAATGACATAAGCTAATTAGTGTCAGCTTGGGATCGTTAACATCTTAACAGTCATATAGCTTAAGGGCAATTAACACCTGTTTAATCACTGTTTAATGGCATTGGGGACTAAATACAGGTGTAATCAATCAAGGGAATGATGTATTATTTTGATTCTAAGCGGCAATTAGGTCGTTCACGAGTAGCGCGAAATTTCAACATGTTTTAACATCTCGGCGACTTAGATAGGATCTCGGCGATTTCTGATAGTGTCTCGGTGCCGTAAAAGATTCTTACCAACTACCTAAAGGCGTTTATCACCTCTTCATTCTAATATGATCATCTGATTGTTTTCTTTAATAAATGGCAATCATAAATCGTAATTGGCGATTTGAATTTCACACCTCCATAATTTGTTTACCTTTTTCCTTACCTGTATTATCCAACATATCGATCTTTGGTACGTAAACAGTAAATGATGATAATTTTACATAGGGAAATGTAGGCGCCAAAAAAATCGCCAGCAGCCGTTTTCAGGTGCCAGTTGAGAAATAAAATCGCAATTTGCGACATTGGCGACCGACAGCGCGATCCCTGCGTTGGTCCTGTGTTTTCTATGATTTTTCCTATACATGTACTGAATTTATGTCATGGATGTATAAGCCATATCATTTCTTTAATAATAAACTTATTACACAACTTGTGAACTTTTCCTTAAAATTAAGATTTGTATTTTTCTTCAGGTCAATATATTGCCATCAATAAAGAACCTACATGAAATCATACTGATATCATTTTGAAATCAACATTGATTACGTGACTCTATCAGCATTCCTTGAGTTCAATATATTACCCATGATAAATAAATGTAGATTTTTAATACAGAATTGATGGAAATGTTAAAATTGGGATTAAAATACTTGAAATTGAAGTAAGCATAAGATTCCTTTTTAAATATATTAACAAAAAGAAGCATTTTGATATTCTCATTAAATTAACAATACATAAATAGCACATAATATTGAATGAAAGATATTTGAACATGGTCTTTATGCAATAAAAAAAATATAGTTTTACTTTCAGAATTTCACCAGATCCACATCCAGCTGATTCTATAGTGAATGAGACCTTTGGTATCATAGAGTAAGTACATCTAATTTTGATACAGTATTTGTAATGTATACTTACTTTTCATGCAGTTGAAAATATATTCTTCAATTAATTTTAACCATAAAAACACTGTAAAACTTAATTACTACATGTATAGCATTTCATTTGTTTTTTCAAATGCTGGAAACATTATGCCATGTTAAAATGTACTTGTTAGAATTTATTGGAAAATTATTTTACCTAACTTGGAAGGCAGTTATTGATCAATTCAATTGAACTTAGAATAATGTAACAAATTACGGTGCATAAGGAATACATATATTGTTTTTTTTATGTTATAGGCTTTGTCGATGTGTTCATAAAAAGTGTTTTAAAAAAGTAATATATATATTGTCATATTTGTACTTAAAGTCTAACACCTGTTCCGTCACATACAGTTGGTCCAGCAGGGGATGCAAGTATCATAGACAAAACAGAGTAAGTAAGACGTCATTATATTTCAGAGTTCCAGCTAGTTTATGGGAAAGATGGGCACAATTATCAGATGAATGGCAGATTAGCACTAATTTTTGTCTGACAAGTGACAAGTTTAACATGTTTTTAGATGAAAAATTAAATTTATTGACATATCTTTGCTGGATTGATAGTATTTAAAGACTGCTTCTAGTAGTCAAAATTACCCAAACAAAAAAAAGATTAATACTATATATAAATGCATTACTAATTCTATATAGTATATAATTAGTGTATTATTAGTATAGCAAATCACATGCAAATGAGATAATTCTATACTAATACTATACTAATACTATACTTGCAATAAAATACTAATAAATTACTATTTATTGAAATACTATACTAATTCTATACTAACTGAATACAAATTTACAACATTATGAATCAATGCAATACTAACAAAATACTTAATTTCCATAAATCCAATACTAATAAAATACTATTTCCATGAATGCTATACTAGCAAAATACTTAATTTCCATAAATGCAATACTGACAAAACACTACTTTTCCAAAAATGCAGTAATGGAAAGTACAAATTTTGATTATTAATTGTATCCAACAAATGTGTTAAAATTTCTTGTCACTAGAATTTATACTTTGCTGGACAGATACTCTGCTGTATTTTCCACACTTGCAATGCGACTTTGTCGTTAATGAAGCAGAACATGCTTACTCTTTTTGGGGCACCTGACGTCACTTCCGTTTTTTAGTGGGAGTTCTGATTGCAAGTGCTTTTGTTTTTGAATTGTTAATTTTGTTCAGATTTTCCTTTGTTGGCAATCTGTTTTTCACACCCTGATTATTTACTGTGGGATTTAGATATAATTCATGAATTTACAATGGAGTTTTATTAATATTTTCAATTTTTTGTTTTGTTTTTTAAGCGTTTTATCGTATTCCGACAAGAAGCCATCTTTGTGTTCCAAGCTCTCTTGAATGCTGGAATGTCCATCTTTAAAACATGGGTAGCATACACTGAAAAAAAGAGAAACATAAATAGCTACTTACAATGTACTTAAATAATTTTTTTTAAATCATCATAAATTAAATGTGATCTGGGATATTGTCTATACTTGTAGCTTACACAATGGCCTTACATTTTCATAAAAACATTTTAAAATTATTCTAGTTAAAAATATCTTAAAATCCCTGGTTGAAAATTCATATACAAATATTTATTTAATTCACACTAAATTATGGTTAATAAATAAAACTATTTCTTACATGTCAAGGACAAATAAATAGGATCCTCTTTAAATGAGTCTGTCCCCTTTCCTCCTGCAAGATCCCATGGATCGTAGAAGCCATCCATCAGTCTTTTAATGGTTTCTGATTTTTCATCATAGCTTGAGGTATCACCTTTCTTGCTTGCTTTTTTTGTCGCTTTTCTCGTGATCTTCCAATTGTGGATAAAATATGGTGCAGCCACACAGATTTAACCACAATTAGAGCACCAGGGGCCAGCTGATGGAAGCCACTTGGTACAGTTTTGTTAGAATCCAATAAAATCTAAAATCACAAATCCATTAGATAGAAACAGCAAATGTAATTATAATTAATAAATTTCTCTCATTTTAACACTTATTTTCATTTATGAAAGAGACTGTATAAAAAATAAAGAGTGCAATAAAGATAATTTTTTGCATTAAAAGATATCAATATTTTTTCCATTTTATAAAAATTTCTCTGTAGAGCAAGTAATGAAAACAGAACTATTCCTCTTAGTACGAATAAAGGACTAACAACAAATTGATGCTAAAAGACAGTAGACTGTAGAACCTCTGAACAATAATATTATACTTTGTTATGGAAAATATATTGAAACAAACGTAAAAAATTAACTTACATATTCAGCAAATTCTATTTCAGGTCTAGTTTTTGGCTGATATTTTTTGGTCTTTTTGTTTTCAACAACTGAGGGTCCTGTAAAAATAGAAGACTCAGGTTTGTCTCAAAGAGTGCAAGGTTATTATAATAATTAAAAATTGATTTCAATTTTGGAATAGGTTATACTATACAACATATTTTTGATATATCATACAAGAAGTGGTTTTGTTGAAGCGTATACTGTCTAAAATTTACAACAATCCTTATTACTTAATTTTCAACAATATTCTTATCCAAAATTGCAGGTAGAATCATTTGAATAACTTGTGTACAAAAATGTAATGTAGGAATATTTAAATTGTGGACTGTGAATTAATATGTTGGTGACATCAAAGTACTCAAAGTTGATTATACAATATAATGCAACTGTCCCAACCATTATCAACCGATTAAATTTTCGTTACAGTTCAAATTAAATTTCTTTACATCATTTCTTTTTTGTCAGCAAATGACAAAAAAGTTAATATAAATGGAATATATTTGGAAATGGAGATTATATCTTTTTTAAGGTTGTTTCTGTTTAGGTGTTATTTGTTACAGCAAATTTTTTATTTTGCTCTAAGAGGCATGTGCAATTGAGCTCCAATGATTATCTCAATTTTCAAAAGAAAAATATTTCAAATCTTACCAGAATTAGGTTGTTCCAATTCCCTGATTCTGCTCTTTAGATCACAAATCTCCTTATCCTTTCTGATGCAGTCGATGCATTCAACACTTTCAGTAATGTTAGACAAATCCATTGACTGTGACAGGTTAGATGAAACACATGTACTGTTATCTAAATCAACAACAGGTACACATGTGTTTTCATCTTCCATGGCCCTTAAAGATGATGTCATAAAGTTGGATGAAATGTTGTTTATATGTGTGTCAGCTATCACATCTGAAGGATTTCCATTTGGTGCAGGTTCTGTTATTGTGTCAACTGATGGCTGTTGAAAGCTGTGTTGTTCATTCGGAAATCCAGACCAAACAGGTTGTAAGCGGTGGAAGGAAGATCTTACAATAGAATGCTGGATATTGCTGGAAGGGTACATTTGAGGCCGAATCATCTGAGAAGTAAAAGGATAAGAAGTTGGTGGTATATTCAGATAAGGAAAATAAGAACAGTGGTTTGATTCCGTTGTGCAAGACTGTACAAAGTCAGAAGATCTAGTATGAAAAGTGTCTGAATTAGAGGCAGTTGAGTTAAAAGATTGATGATGTGCATAAGTGTTAACTGGTAATGGGTCCTGAGGCATTCTAGATTGATCAGGCAAAGATCTACTGTTAGTTACTGAGTGATGGGATTGTCCTGAAGGAGCAGTTGCTGTCCCATTTGGTATTAGTACAGATGGGGACACAGTCATAGATTGTGAATGATCATAATTAGAAACTGAAGAAAAAGCAGGTTCAGAATGTGAGAATGATGGTGAAGGCCCAGAAAGTGAGAGTGCAGGTGAAGGTGCAGACTGTGTGAGATGAGGTGAAAAAGAAGGTTTTATGACAGACACAGTAGATTTAGGTTTTTGTAGATCAGAATCATTTGGAATGGAAGAAATAGCTGCAGATGTGGCTTTCTCTGATGAGCTGACTTCTATGGTGCTTCCTGATTTTTTAAAGAGGGAAGAAGCCATTTCTTGAGCAGCTTGAGCTTGGGCCAGTCTTTTATGATTTTTTTCAGCTTGAATTTCTGAAATTAAAAAATAAAGAATACAGATATAACTTTTGTTTGAAATTATTTTTTGTTCCCCGGTGATTTCATTTAATTAATCTGATCATAGAAAATTCAGATTCAAACACATTTTATGGTTACTTTTCAAGTGTATGACATTTTTCTCTCTCAAAAATTTGCATAATAGTCATAAATGAAGATTTGGTATTGAAATAAAACTAGACTCCCAGGATCATGTATATCTCACAGGGATTTCATTTGTTAACATAATGATCTGTGCTGCTGTTTTTTACTCCAGCTGGTATCTGAGATACAATTATACACCAAAAGCAATAAGATCCTGACAGTCATTAATCTTTAGATATAGTAGATATCTTCTCAAAACATCAACACGTCAGACAATGAGAATAGATGCAACACAAGTATGTTTGGCACTATCTATCACATATTTAAAGTTGTTTGTTAGAATTGTAGAATGTCATAAGAAGTACAAAAAGCTCCTTTGAATGGACGGAACAGGGGCTGTTGAATATGTAAGTGAATACTGTTACCTTTCTTCTTTTTCTTAACAAGCTGCTCTACATCATTAGTGTCTGAATCTTTATCACTTTCTTTAATTCCTTTTTTTGTGACTAAAAAGAAGGAAAAATATTATCACACAGGAGTCGATATACTTACACAAAGGCAACAAAAATATATACTAAAATTTGGAAAGCTTTTCTGCATTAGGAACTGATTAGTTTGTAAATATATGTTAATTTAAAAGATAAACTTATTTTTTTAGTACTGTTACCTTTCTTTTTTTTCTGTACGTTCTGCGCAACATCAATTGTGTCTTTTGTAGTTTTTGTTACTATCAAAAATAAAAATAAAATAATTAAAATTAAACATATCTTATCTACTCTTGACAAACAAAAATACTCTGCCAATTAATGACTTGTTTTTTTTGTGTGTGTTTTTTTGTGTGAAAGGCAGATAACCTTTATATTTTAAGTGTTCTTGAAACTACTTTTGCTGATTTTTCCAGCAGTGATAAAATGAAAATTCTGTATCAGACGCCATTATCATAAGAAACTATAACTTAAAAATTGCCAAAAAACAAATCATTTCCAATTTATAATGAAAATGTATTAAAATTTCCGATCTATTATGGGTTGCATGTGCCTGACATCATAGTCACAATTACGCCATTCTTTTGAATCTCACCAGAGGAATTTCATAACGGGGAAATACTACAATTATTTGGACTTTTTTTGCTCCAAAGTACAATAAAATCAAATAAAAAGTAAGTTTTTTTTGCTATCAAATTTATTATGTTTACTTTTATACTGTTTTTGATTTCTTTTTCTGAGGTTCGAAAATCAAAATGATTGTCACATGAAATGCCTTGCCAGTACCACCTTGCTAAAGCTTGGGATAAAATTTTGCTCAAATAATGCTACCAATATTAAAATCTCAGACGAGTATATGGCTGCCATAACTTATTTCTTAAATCTGCATACAATCCATCAGTTCTGTTCAAAGATCATTATAATTTTACCTTTTGGAGTTTTTGATTTTGACACTGTGGTTTGTTGTCGCTCTTCTGTATTTGGTATTGTCATATTTTCAGGAGTCTGTGTTTTTTCAGGTGTATCAATAGATGGATCTTCTCCTGCAGAAAAAAAATTAAGTTAGCATGTATTTATTTGCCCATCCACATAAATCCACAGCTCAAACCTTTTTGCTTGAACATTTTACTAAATTTTCAAATATTGTTAGCTTGTATCATGAACCAACAACTTTCTTTGGCAGATCTCATAACATCATGGCAAGGTTACATTGTGTATCTTAAACTGATAAGCAAAATGAATACTATGGTAACACAACCTAATTAGTTGAAACAGGACATATTTTTTGGGAAGCGACTATTAAATTTTTATTGATCGAGATGCAATGAAGGAATAAGAAAGCAGTCTCCAAAAATTATAGTATTTGCAAATAACTATAAAGTCACATGGAACATCCAAGCAATTTAGAATAATCAATTATGGTCTGCATAGTTAAGTAAGGAATTTTAAGGAAAAAAAAATAATCAAAATTAGATTAAAAATGCTCCACATCAAATCACTGAAGATAACTTTTTTTTACTCCTGTGACTAGTTCAAACCCCAAAAAGCTGTATTTCTATAGCAAAATCTATTATTGCTTTAATATTTTGGATGAAAAAAAACACAAAAAAATTACTCTTAATATGAAATGGCAGTACAGTTAAGGATGATCGCTGGTCTAAAAAGAAATAAATAGGATTTGAAATAGGTGTTTTAGTTTGAGAGAACATATGAATAGTAAACACATAAGCAAGAAAAAAATATTTATAGGTTCATGTGCTCATTTTAGAGCCATACATTACGTATGGTCCTTGAAAATTTGCAGGAAATAGGTTTTCTCTGGATTTTTCATTGTCTTTGCATTGGCAACTTCAATCTCTCAAAAATGTATGTAAAAATAAAAAGGATTTCATAAAATTTTGTCAAATACCATTTTAAGGTATATATGATTGAATTATAAAAGAAAAAGGGGGGGTACATGGGCAAAAAATTTAATGTTTAAGAAATGGATAAAACCCGAGGATTCCGAAAATCTGAAAAAAGACCAAAACATGACCAGCGAGCATCCTTAACTGCCACACCATACCATCTATAAATAGACATAAAAAAATTGAAATCATTTCATTTCAGTCATTTACATGTTCATGTCCACATACTTTCTGATTAAATGTTAAAACACTAGTTATACCTCTGTAGATCTCAACTATTTCTGCAATATAGTGATGACCTTGTTTCCATAATGCAGCTACTTTCATCCCCACAATCAAGTCTAAAAATGTCAATGCTTGATCAGTTTCTTCATCCAATATTTCACCTGTCAAGTCAGAGCCAAACATCGGCATCTCACCATCATCTGTGAATTTCACTTTTACGTATGGTGCTGAAAGAGAATGAACAGCTTCAATTATCAGGGTTCTCACTAAGAATTTTTAATGATGAGTCCTGGGACTCATCATTTTTCAGAATGGTGATCGAGTCCCAGAACTCATCGCCACTTTTTTAACGTACACTCCTGCATGATTTTGACCATGGTAGGCCTATTGTTAAAGTTTAATTAAAATCATGTGCTGCCTTAACATACTGACGAATATAATTTGAAATTTAAAAAAAAAAAAAAATTGGACTTATGCAGTGGTGCTCCGAACTTGGAATAAAATTTCTGTTACAGATATGAGCAAAAATCTTTGCACCTTTTGAAACAACTTATTTATTTATTATTGCCATTTTATTTTGTAATATTTATTTATGTATAATCTTTACTATTATTTTTTCTCAAACATACTCTTAAAATCCTCCAATTGACATTGTTTGAACACCTTAATAATCAGTGTTGACAAAATTTCCATTTGTGCACCTGATCAGGATGAAATGAGGAAATTTTGTATAGAACCTCCCATAGATGTTTCCTGTCAAGTTTCGTTCCATTTGGCCCAGCAGTTTTTTTTTTAATCAACAAATGAGAAACAAGAATTGCCTATGGCGACCATCTTTTTTTTTCGATCATGACAAAATGAGCAAACTTTTTAAAGGACATTACATAGATGCTTCCAGCCAAATTTAGTTCCATTTGGTCCAGTGATTTCAGAGGATAAGATTGTAATATGAAAACTGGACGGATGCGTACGCCAAGTGATGATAAAACCTCACATGGCCTTTGGCCAGGTGAGCTAAAAAAAATGTCCATGGTAATGGTGCTTCCATGTGTTCTATATCAAAGTTTCAGCTGCAGAAATCTATTCGTTACATTATGCATGACCAATTCATGGCTTTCAATTGGTATATATTAAATCAACTGTTCTTACCCAGACCTCTTATTATGTCTTTTTGATTCCTTATAGCATGCTCCTGCACCAGATCAGCCTCTTTATTCTTTCCAATTCCACCTTTTGTATTGATGAATGCCCTTCCAGCAATCTTATTTTCTTATGTGGGGATGAAAGGTAGTCTACCTGTAGGATAGTATTAATACATTCTGTAAAGTATTTGCTCATAACTGAATTACTATAAAAAAAAATGCAGCATTTTCCTTCATGTTAAGGATCATTCTCTCCATATCTCCCTCCTTTGCTGTGTCATTCATGTTTATGATCTGAATGCCCCAGGTTAGAAGATTACTGTAATAATTTCTTACGTAATCCTCATTACTGCAACTTAGACCTAGAAAAAAATAAGTATTAACTATCATACACATTTTATTGCTATTTTTTTCTTAAATTTTGATTCTTCTGTATAATTAACTTCAGTGTTATTTATTTTTCTTAGCCGAAAAGAAAAAGAATGTGTGATGTGATAAGTGATTGTCTTTAACATTGTCATTGTCCATAAGAAAATAGCATTTTACATATTATCAATTCATCTTACACAAAGTTATTGAAGATTCATGAAACAAAGAATTTATAAATGAATTTTGATTGATACACCATTTCATTACATTATGTAAATTGTGTTACTTTATTTTTGTTAATTTGTTGATCTAACACCATTTTCGGTGAGATATGGCATGCATGTGGATACTACCGGTATTCTTACAACATGAAAACTTTAATGTCTCTTTTAAATTGATAATTATTATATTTATTAAATTCTAAAATTAACCATAAATCTTTGAGAAAATATGACTCAGCACACTGTCTCTATTTTGTTCTGTGCTGTTCCTAATCTCATCTGCAGCTATGTGTATCAATGCTTTAACAACTAGCAAAAACAACTCTTCATGGGCTTTATAATTTGACTTTACATTCCCATTTACATTTGTTCTTCTTAGAACTGTCTTTAAGTGGAACAAAGTTCCACACTGTCCCAATGATGCAGACTTATATAATGCTTTATAAGCTTTCTGAAAAACAATATATACACAGTGTAAAAAAAATACCTTTTCTACTATGAGTTCATTAAAGGGAATCCTGACATTTTAGACATCAACACAACCGTTGTAATTAAATTATAAGGATTGACAGTAATTTTGTTTCAGTCTATTCGAAATAACTTCAATGCACATAGTGCACACTTTCAAATAACCCGCATAATAGATCAAGTTCGTGGTGATTTATTTTTTAACTTCAACATAATTTTTGTTGAGTGTCTGTACATGTTTACTAGTGTGTATATTGGGTGAATGGTGATACTTTAAAATTTAGTGATAAATGTAATATGAAAATGGGTCAAAGTCTCAAATGGCCAGATTGCAATATTTGTGACTAATCAATGTAGAATGTTTATGATGTAAGTTGGAAATACATAAAGGGGAAGAAGATTTTTTTTCTGAAATATCTATCAAGATTAAGACAGCAGGAAGAGTGTCATGACTTTGATATACAGCTATTTTCAGTATTCATTGTGTCCCTGTTTTGTAAATCTTGCTAGAAAATAATTATTAGTTTCAAAGTATCCTAATAAATCCTAATAAATATGAATAAACATCTTCAAACAGTTTCATAACAGCAGGTGCACAACTTCAAGATGTGTACAATCTTTCTGCAAAGTCTATGGGATCTGGATTGGAAACTGTAAGAGTAATTGATAACACTTGTATACTCTTTCATAAAATTGGCTGAAAATGACTATTAGTTCCTAAGTCTGAAAAAAAAGAAAAAAATCCTCATACACTTCCATAAAAGAAGGTGCACAAGTCTGAAAAAAATGAGAAACTATACAACTGTGAGTACTATATATGCTGGATTTGGACATCATCAAATCTTGCAAAAATGGCATTATAAATGAATTTTATGAGAATGAAGATAAGAACAAAATATAAATATAATAAAACTTACAGATAAAAGATTTTGCTTGATATGCCAAAGTTCACATGTGACTGGGGACAAATGTTCAAAACGACCCTTTGGTGTCAAAGCTAAATGTCTTATATTTTTGGAATTCTGAAGCCTCTCTCTGGTCAGCATATCTCCTCCCAAAATAACCCCATACCTATCTAACATATCTGTATTACCTGTTAAAAACAATATGTTTTTTTTTCTTTTTTCAGTGATGAAGGTTACCTATTGGATTATGTCATGCAAACCTAATTAAAATCTATTAATAGATAATAATTCTGATTTGATGATCATCATTATAACCCTACTTAATGTTTTTAAGGAAATATAGAGCTGTGTTGTAAAAAAAGGTGACAAGGAAGATCAAGAGAGCATTACTTAAATTTGACTGTAATGTACAATGTGTACGAATAAATGAAAAGGCCTATATAACTTTTTCATTGTATCAACTCCTTACAGATGTAGTTGATCTATAAATTCAGAAAGGACATTATTTTTTTTTAACTTTCAATGCATATTTCAGTACATACCCAACACATATGTAACAGAAATTTCAAACACATTAACACCATTTTGATTTATATGAAATATTGATGTTAATAATTAAAAGATGAAACACTAATTAATATAAGAAAAACTACCTACCATAAATGCAATTAACAGTAGACATTTTACTAAAAGTCCTTCCAAATACATGAAAACATGTTTATAAACCATATACAATGTCTGCTGATTACATAATTAACATATGCCTTTGTGTGTAGTTCAATAATTTGATCCTCATAATCACTCATTATATTCAGACAATCTTCATTTTTTGATTCATCCTTGAACATAATTTTTAGTGTGAAGACCTGTTGTTTCTTTGACATGCTGTCACTATAACTTAAAGTGAAAGAATAGCACCGACTTCAAAAGTGCAACAATATTAAATATGTATACATTTAAAATAAACAAGACTGTATGGTGAAGATATTGGTAAAAATAAGATAGTATGTTAGTAATGATTTGCTGTAGAGTTTTATTTAGGAAATCTGCTTCAAATTCAAAATATTGGTTTTTATCTAAAATTTAGTGTGTATTTGTTAGAAATACTGATAAATATGTAAATTTAACCAGACGATACAAACTGTACGATACAAAACTTTGTATTGTAAATATGTTTGATACAAATTGTACTTTTGTCAGAACTAATTACGTGACGTCACAATTTAAGGAATGCGGGAAAATACATTTGACGTCTAGAACTATTTGAATTGTGTAAAAGTCTTTTTGTTCAAATGATAAATCAGTGAAATGTCACGGTATAACAGTTTTTCATCCTGCAATCGCCCAAATAAATTTTATATTTTCCAACAATGACTATGTATTGTATATATATGACTGCCAAATTTCAGATAAACCAATTATATACCTACATTTATGTGTTGTTTTAACTATTTGTAACACATCTCGACAGTTATATATAACCAAATCACTTTCTCGGGCTGATACAAATAGTTGTACCAACACATAATGTATGTAATGTTTATTTACCCAAAATATTTCATTTAGAACCATTGTAGGAGTTTTTTCGTCAATGATAGATGTTATAAACATAAAGAAACAGCAAAGCATGTATCGATGAATTGTTTAAAAATAAATATGACAACTTTTTGTCATATTTCAAAGTTAATATTGGTACCGATGTGGTATGTATGTGGTATTTTATTTTTCAGCCACTGAAATTCATCACTGTCACAAAGAAGACGACCTATCAAGACCTTCTTTACATCATTCATCTTGATGGTTTCACTCTCATTCAAAACAAACATTTCTGCATCTATGTCTTCTAATTTAACCTGAAAAATCAATTTTACATAAATATAAGTCAAAATATTCCCACATTAATATCCATTTGAAGGTATTTGTTTCTGCATAAGTCCAGATGCTAAATACATTACAAGGAAACATGATGCAAAATAGCATTAACATTTTTGTCAAAATACTGGTAACCAATATCATGAAAAGATTAGTTAGAAAGATGTAAGATTTCATGCTGTGCCATAAATATATACACACATAGAATGTCACCCTAAACGAGGATTATCACAGATATAACACATTTAAAATGCTAGGTTCATTAAACTTGCTTTCAACATTTTAACTACTTTAATATTTCGTAAGTATGACATTTCATAACTTTAATTTAAAATTGTAATATTAGAATAAAATAGATTAGAAAGAAAATTGAAAATTTGTGGTAGCATTTTTCATGGAGAGTAATTCTATGTTCCTCTATAATAAGACAAAAAAATAAGCTTATACAATCTGTGTGAAGTGTTTTAAATACAAATGTGCATATTTGGCCTTAGAACTAGAAAATTTCCAGTACAGACTGGGATTTTGAAAAAATTGATGATTGTGATACAAGTTAAAAATAAGAGTCTAATAAGTAAAGTCAAGAAATACCAAAGGGATATTCGAAGGAGAGAAAAATCATAACAACTGACAAACTCCGGAGAACAACAAATAAAACACACATATGCTCATTTTTTTTTTATTTAGCAAAAGAATGACTGTCTCCAGCTTAAGAAAGAATATGTGATTGAATGAAAACTTTTATAAATGTTTCATTTGAAGTTCATTGGAATTAAACTTAATCAAATGTACAAGCTATGAAAAATAATACTCCACAAATTGAAAAAAGAACTATAGGCTCTCAAGAGCCTGTATTGCTCACCTGGACCTAACTTGTCCACCTTCATCAGGACTGAGAATTTATCTTGGCTGGTTTTCCCATAGGTACAATGTTAAACAATGTTGGAGTGTGTTGGCCATGTTAGTTGACATTCAAGGTTATCAAACACAATTCTGTAAGAGGACCATCTAAGGACCATTGCTGCCAGCTTTGGTTCCAATTGGCTTAGTGGTTTCAGACAAGAAGATTTTTTAATAAATTTTCCCATAGGGCCCTATGTTAACTAAGTTTGGCTGTGGTGGCCATCTTGGTTGACATTCTGGGTCATCTGACACAATTCAGAAAGGACAATTTCTGGTAAGTTTGATTCCAACTGGCTCTGTAGTTTCAGACATCTTGTATTTCATATTGGCATGAAAACATAAACTTGGTAGAGGACCATGTAAGGATCATTCCTGCAATGTAATGATTCAATTGCTTTTGTAGTTTAAGAGAAAAATGTTTTTGAAAGTCCAGCCAATTAGAGTGCATAATTGACCTGGGTGGCCATCTTGGATTTCAGATCGGCACATAAAACAGAAACTTTGTAGCGGACCATGTAAGAATCAACACTGTAATATAACAATTCAATTGTTTTTGTACATTCAGAGAAGATTTTTTAAATTTCAGCCAATCAGAGTGCTTAAGTGGCCCTGGCAGCCATGTTTAATTTTGGATTGGAACAAAAATAATAAAATTTGTAGAGGACCATCCAGTTAACATCCCAACCAGGTTTGGTTTCAATTGGCCATGGGTTTTGGAGAAGAAGATTGAAATGTGAAAAGTTAAGGGACGGATGACAGACGCAAAGTGATTACGAAGCTCACCCTGGCTTCAGCCAGGTGAGCTAAAAACACTGTAAACAAACGAGTAACCATGGCAAATAAGCACCAACAAAAACAGGACTAACTTCTGGGGTATTCTCAGAAAGACCTTTGTAGTTAAGTCTAGCAAAAACTGCATTGGATGCAAACCAGTGAATATCCTGGGTGCTATTGTCTGTACTTTGGTGGTTTGTTCTGATATACATATCTAGGTTATCACCAGTTATTTTCATTAAAGGGTTTGTGCGAATTGCTTCAACCAACATATTGTGTGAAGCACTAACAGCCTTATCAAGAATCTTTAGTTTTCCAGAACAGGAAAGGCTTAAAGACATTCTGTTCAATCTTCTGATAAACTGTCAAATAAAATATCAAAAGAAACATGTATGAAAATGTACTATCATAATTAGCAAAATATTTTTCATTCTAAGGTTTTAGTAGAATTAGTAATATTCACTTGTATGTATAACTGATAAGAAAGATTATGGGTTATTAATCCATGACACAATATAAATTATACATGCACAGAAAAAGAAAGAAAGCAAAGGAACAGTAGTTTTATTGCAGTTTAAACACCAACACCAAAAGGGGGGAATAAGCATTGTTAATTCAACACCAAAAAAGGGGAGATAAGCAATTTTGAAATCATTCTTTAATGATAAATAGTTTACATTTCATTTTCCATTTTATTTTCATGAAATGCCATTAAATAAATTATGTTTCTTTATTTATTCAGTTCTTCACCCAAAATTGATAAGGAACTAAAAACTTTGTTTTAAAAAAAAATTAAAAGCTGGTTTTCGCACAATTTGTAAATAATAAAAAATGCTTTCACAGTTGAAATGTTAATAGCAGGACTAATATACATTTGTTTGTCTGTAGTTGGATTCGAACCAACATACAGCAAGTGTATTTCCCTTAGATACAGACTTATTTATAATGTATTTTGTTAGTATAGAAAAGCAATACTTCAAGCTTCAAGCCAAAAAAAAGGGATAGACATATAAAATGTGTTTGTACTGATTAGTATCATTTATTTCAGCATATACATAAATAAATTATATGATTCAAGATATTTAAACTAATTAGAATAATATTTCATCCTGCAATTAAATTTTGATCTTTAAATGTTTAAATAAATTAATTGCTTTGGTCTGAAAATGGTTGAATTACCAAAAATAGGCTGTTGCATAAAAATCAAATGTTGTTTTTGGTAGGTAATAGAATGAAAATGACTGTTAATAAATTGTATATGCTCAAAGCACTTTTCTGGATTTGGGCATATACAATTTAAAATGGTACCGGCAGGGTGGCTGCACTTTCAGTGCCCTACAACAAAGCCTTTTGAATATGTTTTAATTGTTTATATTTCAAAATATGTGTAAAGGTATGAAGTTTAATTATGCAAAATTTCTTGTGAATATCTCTAAAAAGAAAAAAGTTATTAAAAAAAGAGATGCCGAAATTGTCAGGAGTGCAACGCTTTTTTGTGACACTTTTAAAAATCATGAATTTTTAAAAGGCCAGCGAAATTTCAATTCATAAGATACACTGTTAAATGTTATTTTTTCGATATCTTCCATATATTGGCCTTGTTTAGATGCATATGATTGAATATTGCAATGATGGTTTCGTGTAGATTTTTTAGTTGAAATATAAATGGTGCCTTGTCAGGAGTGCAACAAAAAAAATCAAGGATTTTGACTAAAAAATTAATACTTGATTGTTTCTATATTTTCTAACAGCAAATACTAACTCAAACTAACCTTCAATACATTACCTTCATAAAAAATACCCCAAATGAATCCAGGAAGTAATGATTATACAATGGTTGCCACATGTATATAGGCACTGTGAATTGTCAGGAGTGCAACATGGTCTTAAACTACAGTTTCTGAAGTCAGAGATTTCTGATTTTACAAAGAAACTATAGACATCTGACACTTAGTTGTATTTCTTGTTCAGAATTTTTTTGTTAAATGTTTGTCGCTTACATAAGCAAGAGAAAATTTTCAATTCAAAGTTGATGTCAGGAGTGCAACAACTCATCATTTTTTTTTAATTAGTTATGTAACAGGAAGTTACAAGTAATAGTATGTTTTTAAATTGACAAAAATGCTGAATATGATGTTTATAATATATTTGTATCTGTTAATTAAGCATGGTTATGTGCTTTTGAGACTTATTTTATGTGACAATTCTCTTGTTTATGTAGTGATGAATAAGAAAAATGATACAAATCATTCAAATATTGTCACATTTTATTCAAAATGATATATTTATTGGCTTAATTATGAAGCATAATACTCATATCACTGTTATATGATAATGTATTCAGTTGTATTTTACGATAGTTTATTTTTTTTTTATGTTTTTCAACAACTACTACTCAGGTGTCAGGAGTGCAACAAATATCAATAAATTTTGTTGTCTTTCTAAATCAGCAATTTTAAGTTTGAAATGTTTCAATGAGTCTAAAAATCAAATCTAAGTGTTTCTATTATATTGTATCTGTTAACTAAGCATGATTATATGCTTTTGAGACTTATTTTATTTGATAATTATTTTCTTTATGTAGTAATGAATTAGAAAAAAATGATACAAATCATTTAAATATTTTCACATTTTATTCAAAATAATATATCTATTGGCTTAATTATGAAGCATAATACTCATATTACTTCTATATGATAATGCATTTCAGTTGTATTTAACAATAGTTTAATTCTCATTGTTTTTTTTTACAATGAAATTTCAGTGTCAGGAGTGCAACAGATAAAATTAGAACCTTTTTATTCATCCGTTTTATTTAGAAAAAAGCTTTATAAGGGTCTGAAACTTCTTGAGTCCAGTTCCCCAAATCTTCACAATGAAAATAAATGATCTTTCTTTATTCTGCAACAATTTTTTATGCTTACAAATGATTTAGTATATACCAAAATTAGAGAAAATGTTAGAAAAACGGAATAAAAAACACAGATTTTGTAAAAAAAATGATTATCTATGAAATTAAAATCGAAGAAAAATGCTATTTCTACTTTCAAATAATTGCATTTTGCAAATAGAACAATCTATAGTTGCTAATTCCCTACTTTAGTGTAGTGTAATATTTGTGTCAGGAGTGCAACAAATGTTGCTAAAATAAGACTATATTTTAAATATCAATTATTCTATTACTACTTGACCGATTAACAAAGTTTTTGCAGTTATACGTTCCCGATTCATACTTTTTTTTTAAAAAATGCATTTTTACTTATCTGGATTTCAATTTTTTAGCAGTATAAAAACTTATAGAAGCCAAGATGAGAAATTAAGTCTTAGAAAATGCTCAAAAATTATTTATTTCAAAAGAAGTACATTTTTAAATCATTTCCAAGGCAAAATTATGAAGATTCATGTTTCTGTTATCATTTGGGAATAAAAAATCATATAATTTGTGAGTATTAATTGGAGAATGATAACTATGTAATATATGTGTGTTCTAATGATTTTTGTGTTCATTGGCATCCAATAAAATGATCTAAAAAAAATATGTTTCAATTTTTTGCCTATTCCAGCTGGATTTAGTAACTAGAACATATATGCAATGAAATGTGATAAATAAAAATGGAATTAAAACAGTTTTAATTTTGACTTTTTTTTAAAGTTTTGGTACCATTTTTTTTAAACTGCCCATTTATCTTCATCAGGAAGACTCTAAGCCAAGGAAATATAAATAAGAACAGATAAATATTTTTCTGTTGGTAACGTGCATAAGTTTATTTGAATACTAAAACAGCTGACTGCAGGATGAAAATAATATTTTATCAACTCCACTTGCCAAAAAATTAGGGAATTAAGAGTCTCTTAAGAGCCTGGAATTATTTTGTTGACCTTAAATCAATGATGGACACGGATGGCAGACACAAAGTGATGGCAATAGCTTACTTGTTATTTTAGGCCATGTAAGCTAAAAAACAAGACAATGCAAAATAAATTTAAGCAAAAAAGCACAGCTGAAGCAAAGCGAGTTGCAAAAATCATATTGCCTTATTTCCTTTTTATGAAGGCTTGTGCATAATAAGCTGTTCATATAATTTGCAATACCAAGACTGTATAATTGATGAATACTGTAATATGCAGTAAATTACTGAAGCCCTACCCCAGCCATTACATACTTGGTTTCCTGCAAAAGAAAAGTCACTTATGTTGATAGTATAATTTGATTTGATTTCTTCTCTCTAACTTAATAAATACCAGATTGTTGAACCTAGAGAATGAAAAAAAATGTGATTGTTCATACCTCATCATTTGCATCTCCTTTTACAGCTAACAGAGTTAAACATCTCTGAATAACAGAGTTCTTGTTGTTTCTAGAAAACATCAGGCAGGAGTATGCAACTGCAGCACTGGTTAAATGTCTGACTGTAATTTTGTCTCTATCTTTCACACATACTGATATCAGTGTATCAAGTAAATTTGGACAACTAAAGGTATTAAATAAAACAAGTAAATTCATATGAAACAAGTTCTATAAATGTATTTCAAAGGTTTAAGTAGAATTAGTAATATTCACTTGTATGTATAACTGATAAGAAAGATTATGGGTTATTTATCCATGACACAATATAAATTATACATGCACAGAAAAAGAAAGAAAGCAAAGGAACAGTAGTTTTATTGCTGTTTAAACACCAACACCAAAAGGGGAGATAAGCATTGTGAATTCAACACCAGAAAAGGGGAGATAAGCAATTGTGAAATCATTCTTTACCCATGAAAAATTGTTTATATTTCATTTTCCTTTTTTTTCATGAAATGCCATTAAATAAATTTTTTCTTTATTTATTAGTTCTTCATCCAAAATTTATAATAAGGAACTAAAAACTTGTTTTAAAAAAAATTAAAAGTTGTTTTTTTTTTCCACAAAGTAATACACAATTTGTAAATAATAAAAAATGCTTTCACAGTTGAAATGTTAATAGCAGGACTAATATACATTTGTTTGTCTGTAGTTGGATTCGAACCAACATACAGCAAGTGTACTTCCCTTAGATACAGACTTATTTGTAATGTATTTTGTTAGTATAGAAAAGCAATACTTCAAGCTTCAAGCCAAAAAAAAAAGAGGAATGGACATATAAAATGTGTTTGTACTGATTGGTATCATTTCTTTCAGCATATACATAAATAAATTACATGATTGGAGAGATTTAAACTAAATATATAGAATACTAGTTCATCCTGCAATTAAATTTTAATCTTTAAATGTTTAAATAAATTAATTGCTTTGGTCTGAAGGTATTAAAGAAAACAAGTAAATTCATACGAGACAAGTTTTGTAAATGTATTTCAAACAGCAGTAAAGAATTCTTTAACTAGAAGTTTACTGTAAAGTAATAATATGAGCTTTATGCACAAAATTTACTGTAAAGAATATTTTGTTATTTTAATGTATAAAATTTCAGTCAGTTTTTTCTGTGCTACTGTTTCAAGTTTTTTTTTTGTCATCAAAAACATTTACCATTAATTCATTTATTAGAAAAAATAGTACCTTTAAAATAATAATTGACAAAATTGTTTGCAAAATACGGGTAGTTTTAGGTGTAAAGCATAGAGAAGGGAATTCCAGCTTATGAACTTGTTAAAACTATATATCCCTGAAATAATATTTATGTGCCAGTTCCAGTCATGATCCTTTAACATTGTTACTATCCTCAATACATGTATTCCAATCAGAGATATAGTGTAAATCAGGGTATTTAATGTCTATCTTGAATTGTATCACATTTTGCCTATTATGCAGTATGAGTATTGTTCATTTTTGAAAGCTGTACATTTAGCTGTATCTGTTCACATATTATTCCATTTAGTATATTGACAGTTGTTTCATTGACACATATGCAACATCTTTTAATTCATTCATTTAATGTATTCTATGCCTTAATTGATGAGAGTGTTAATATATAATACCGCATTTTCATTTCTTGAATAATGGCCATGATGATATCGTCTTCACTCATGTTTGTTTGACTGCTCGTTCTTAATATGCTGGCATAGTCATATTCTTTGTTATTTTTAACATTTAACATGTGTATGATATTTTTTGTCCTATCACTATAATTTAATTCCTGTTCATCATCTTCTTCTTCCTCTTCAGTATACAGTTTGCAAGAATACTCATGGTCATTTGGAACAATGCCATTCTGGTGGTAATATGAATGATCACTTAAAAAATAAGTAACAGTATTTATATTATATTGTGTGCAAGTGAAAGATTACTGGAAAAGAAGAAAAATATGAATAGAATAAAATTTTACTATCTAAAGAGCAGAGACTGTACTTGTTTCAACAAGAGATAATTTGTATTGGTATCATTAAAAGATCAATATACTATTTGATTAAACAGTAAAAAAACCCTTTGTACCCCACGTCATTTGTATTATAGAGAAAAGCTTACAGTGAAACGAAAATGACTGACAGACAGGTCACAAACTTTATACCCCTTCGCTTCCTTGTATCATGGGGTATAATTACTAACAGTTAAACGAGAAGTTATGTTTATAATAACAGCAGGGGAATAACATTTTCTAGGTAGTTTATCTTAGAATTAATTAAGACAAGTGAATTAGTTTGGTCAAATACACCAGAAAAAAAAGAAAGAAAATGCAACGTTATTTACAGATTGATTAAATGATCGGTAACATGATATAAAAATATTTAAGTTATTCTCAGTAGTGTGTCTTTTTACTCCTGATGCTCCTTGGAAATCCTCCCCTCGCAAAACTGTGTCATAATTGCTAAAATAAGTGAAATGGTATTTGTTAATGTGATATATTACATATGTTAGATATTTTTTTATTGTTATTAAACATTCTATGAAGGTTATACTATTTTTCTTGCTTTAAAATTGTAAAAATGTTTTAAAACCAATTTAATTGCCATATGGTATGTTTGGCTTGAATTACTAGTATATATACTCTGCTTTCAAAGATTTTTTTTATGGACAGCAAGTACAGTTGCCTTCAAATAAGCAATCCATGATAGTATAAGGTACATTGGTGCTTAAAGGCATTGCTGAGAACACAGTGTATGCTTTTTTATTAGATAGCTGTTCCATGGACTACATATCTAAGATATATTCTGTTATGCATAAACTTAAAAATGCAGTGTCCTAGCCAATCAAAAATAAATAGGCACAGCTTCTATCAGCTCTTTCTGCATGCCCTTTTGTCATTATACATGAATTCCTTCACTATGCATTTTTGTTTTATGATGTAAGATTAATAATTTTTAATACAAGAAATACCCAAACAAAAAGAAAAAATAATGCTATACTAATAATTTATTAATTCTATATGAAAGCTATACTGTTTAGTATAGAATTGAAGTATTTTATAAGTACTGCATTAAATGCTATACTAAATACTATATTTTTCCATTATTAGTTTAAGTATTTGATTAGTATAGAGTTATGGCTCTAAATGTTCAATAGTATATCATCAGTATAGCATTATACTTAAAATGTGCACAATAGTATAGCATTAGTATAGTATTACACTTAAAATGTGCACAATAGTATAGCATTAGTATAGCATTATACTTAAAATGTGCACAATAGTATAGCATTAGTATAGTATTACACTTAAAATGTGCACAATAGTATAGCATTAGTATAGCATTATACTTAAAATGTGCACAATAGTATAGCATTAGTATAGTATTATACTTGAAATGTGCACAACAGTATGGCATTAGTATAGCATTATACTTAAAATGTTTACATCCAGTGTCAGTAAATATGATTATAAATAAAAGAATTTAAATAGTGAAGCTGTCATATAGCATTGTACTTGAGGTAGAGGTTCCATATGGCAAATACATGTCCCTGGGATATGACAGAAGATGATTCTGATTGAATTCTTTCTATATACATTGCTGCCAACCCAGAAATTAATTAGTAAATTATAGCTATCAAATATAATTATTATCTATGTTGATAAGCATGCAATTACTTTTTCATCCTCAAATTAAAATTTTGTGTTGACATAGATTTAAATAGTTAAAAAAAATAACATTCATATTTCAACACAAAAATGCATCAAATAAAAAAAACATAATTTACATTCTCTGTTAATTTATTCTAGTATGATTTTATTCAAACACATATACATGCACATAAATTCGTGAAGATCTCAAAGATTTTTCTCATGGTGGTTTGGTTCTTCACAGAAAAAGACTAAATCATTCATTTCAATGCATATACACATATCTACGATATCTGAGAGATCAACAATTGTCATGTCATTTGTTTTCTGTAAGGTATTTAGATGTGACAGAGAAATGCCTAGAAAATTGCTTGAAATGTGATAATCTTGTAATATTCCCTCGTGATTCCTGCCAAAAAGATTACCGTCAACTGTTTTCAGTTTTTTAATGCATGCAAACTTAATGTCCTTGTCTAAATATTCACATGGTTCAGGTTCAGCAAACCACAATACAGTTCCGTAGCACATTTTTGTTTTGTCTACATATTTAACAGAAAACGAATTACGTTTCAAATCACGTGTGTAGTCCATGCTATGATATACCAGTCCCCTGATAGAGGCCCTGCAATAAAATTTTAAACTGCAAACATTTCTGTTCAAAAAATTCCAAACCATTAATTTCTCAGCATCTGATAGATTTTTCAGATAATTTTTGCCAGGCAAAGAAAACTGTGGTACAACAGTGGTCTTTTGTCCGGTCATATTTTTCACATATTTGTAAGCAATAGATTCCTCATCTATTGAACTTACAAGAGATGGAAGCATCTGGAAAACTTTTACAGCATTTATGATCTGCATATCAATGTATTGTGTCCCATGAAATAACTGAAGTAGTTCACCATTGGCCCCTTCAAATGCAAAGCACGATGATGACCAAAGAGGACCAAGTTCCTTGACAGTTGTAGACAAATGTATTAAGGAATGAAGATTGATTGTCAGATAACGTTCACCATAAAGAGCGGGGAACATGAAAACAAAATATTTTAGCAATCTCTCACTTTTTTCAATATCCTCTGCACTTATACTTGATTTACATAATAAAAATATGCCTTCAACTAAAGCACAGTAATGATATAGATAATTTGGTCGCATAAGATCTGTTAAGCACGGCACTGAGTAATACATCAACCATGATCTGAGCTCTGCAGCCTTCCAGTATGTTAAATGTTCACTTATAGTCCGCGGTGGTCTATTAATGAAATGAGGCAACTTGATATTTTCCAAACGCACATCAACAATATCAACAAAGCGATACAGTGAGAAGCAGTTTAGGCTGTGTGAAACATTAAACCATAGCTTAAGCATTAGTCGAACTACACCTAAGCACACAAGGTGCATGTAGTCAATAGTAATGTTTTTCACACAGTCGAATTCTGGACAAAACATAAGTACTGATCGACCTTTTACACCATTTACAGTTTTGCCAGATTCTAACGCTTCCCTGGCGTTGTTAATTACCATTTCATGAGTACGAGCAGTGCCGGCTGGATCATCAATTTTATATGGGAAGGTTCTAATGTTGCCCCCAGTCTCAGTCCTATGATTGATCCCTGTTTGTAAACATTTTATACAACAGCTCTCTCCATTATGTTGGTTAATGTTCAAAACAGCGCTTCTAGCCGGTATATCACAGGAAACACCAATCAGGAATGCCTGAACTCGAGTCCATTCTTTCTCGTTTTTTAACACCTGAATACCCCTTTCCAGTTGGTCAAAAGTTTTACAGAGGGGATCCAGGAAGAAATTCATGGTTGCTAGAAGCATATATTCCCTTGTTTTTCTCATTTTATAGGGTAGTTCATTGATCATTAAAAATATAGGCCAAATTGATGTCTTTGAACTTTTAAAAATTGGTACACCATCAGTATTAAATGTAAATGTTAAGTTATCCGGTTTACTGAGAGGACCATTGTTCTCAAATAATCTCTGGTATTGACTGCTGTCATAGACATCTTCTATGTTGTCTTGTTTTTTCTTTGAGCGTTGAAATCTATATTTCAAACCTTCTACAAAATCTGTCTGATGATAAAATAATTTTAACTGTGAAATAATGTCTAACTCTATAAAATAATTCTTGGCACTTTTACTATGTAAATCTTTTCCACAAGAATCATTTGAACATCTAATTTGGTTTTGTGCCACTGCACAAGTACAATGTGAACAATAAAAATGTTTTTCAGCACTCAGATCCATGTGACTGAAGAACTTCTTAAATCGGTGTATGCTATTTAATGTTGGATTTGATATAATCAAGTGCAAGTTGACCAGTGTAAGGAGATCATTTACTTGGCATGTTGTGAGCGAATGTGTTATAACATAAATCCAAATTAACAGAACACTCATTTTCATCGTTAATGAATGGCCAGGTTGCACAGGGGTATCTCCGTTGAGAATTTCAGTATTTGTTACATCGTTGTTGATCTCCAAGTCATCTTCTTCATTTAACAATTCATCGTCATTCTGTTTCCAGCCGATATCTTTTTCGAGGTCACTTAATAAATTTTCAATACATCTGTTTTCCTGTTGCTTTATGAAATCGATTAGTTCAAGTTCATTTTCATGGCCATTTTCCTCTTTGGTGTTACTTTCTCCGTCGCCTATGTCATATGTATCGACGATGTTTGTCGGAAAGGTTTCATCATAATATACACGCATCCCTGATTCATCGCTGACCGAGGATTGTTCGTTTGATTCCTGGTTAGAATTTCCAGCAGCGTCATGTTCAAGAGTATCTCCACTGTTATTCGACGAGATTAAATTATAGTTTATCTCCGATTTATCGTCGATTGTTTGTTTGTTAGATTCTTGATTTATAATTCCAACACCATTATGTTCAGAACTTGTGCTATATAATTTCTCTTCAAGTATTTTTTCATTACTCTTTTCCACTTTTAATTGTTTCAGTTTCTTACTCCTTCTTTCATAAAATTTTGGACGCACTTGAAGCCTTTTATTTACAACAACTGCTTTTTTGTTCCCTATAATACGTAAAAAAAAGGTTAGTATAGGTGGTACGGTTGAGCTATTCGCTAAATATCTATTTAATAACTATAATTTGATTTACATGTATATTTGTGTCTTCCGTACTGTAAATGCAACCACATTGTAGTGCTTTAGTAGGCCCGTTTTATTCATTGTTTGTGTGGAGGTAGCTTAATAGACAAAAACCGGACAGACTCGCCGAAAAGTTGCGAGGAAACTCTATGTATAAAATCGGCCGCTAAGCCTTAAGGCAGAATATACAAAATTACCTACTTAGTGAAATTGAAATACTGCGAAAACTGTTTGTAGTTAATGTGTTTATTTGGGCATTTGAAAATCTTTTAAGTAACTTTATCAAAACATTTTTTGTGAGGGGATTTTGTGGATGTCTGAAAGAAGGCTATTTGTGCAAGTATTTTTTCGAATTCGAGACGATTTTGCGGATACTCCAGTTACTTGATTGGCATCTTATTTTTTGGTTGTAAGTCATCGATCAGGTCTTAACATTTCGTTATTACAATCACTATAATAAATTCTTAAAAAATGGTTTACTAATAAATTTGCTCCGAGTTGTCAAATAATTACCTTGAACTGCTACTTCGTTTTGCATTTGTTTTTTCCATGGTTTGTCGAAGAACAATCACAGTGCCACACTATTATTTTAACTCGGTGGTGAATCTGAAAATGTCGTCTGCTATTCGGTTTGAAACCTCACTGGCTTAATTTGTGCAGTTTTTTTTTTTTTTTTTTTTTTGTTGGTAAATTTGTAATTGTTTTTGTTTTTAAATCCGTTCAATTATAATATGAATATAAAAATATCCAGTTTCACATTATCCCTTTATTATTCGCACATGCGGAACCCCGGGATAGATCACTGGAGAAAAAAATTCACAAATATACACATTCCACATGTGTGTGCTAGTTTTCAAAGTGCATGCGTCATCCACTGTTTCCTCTCTTGGGGGGTTTCAAATTTCACGCGCACTATCTATCGACTACAGCGTATGTACATAAACGTAGAACATTATTTCAAATCGCTACTTGTTTAATTGTTCATCATGCCAGGAAAAAGGGTGATTAAAAGACCTGCCAAATTTGAAAATGATCCAGATTTGAAGATGATCGACAGAAAAGGTATGTTTATTCATTTTTATTTAGAATTGAGAATAATTAATATGATCAGTTATTTTTCTAATCTCAGTTAATTAGAATAATGGTGCCATAATGTGGCGGTGAATGAAAAAGCTTTTTAGATATTCATAAAGAAAAACAATTCATCATTTTGGAAAAATAACGATCTGCATGTAAAATTTCGGGTCCAGGCCGCCACCACCTCGTGCATGCATCCACGCCCTAGGCAAGTATGTCTAATTAGGAGGCAATATTGATTAACCAGTTGCTTTAAAAGAAATTTGATAAAACTTTATTTGAATAAAAGGTTCCAGATTGTTCGTTTTGAAATCATCTCTGTGAATTAAATTTCGCGGGAGTTTTTTGTTTGATCAGGTGAATTGTTATTCGGGTTTCTCAGTCATTTACCGTTTTTAAAAGAGTTCCGAATATTTGTAAACAACTGAACTCGCGACAAAGTGAGAGTGCTATGGTATTAGTAACTTACCATAAATAAGCACATGGTCTGCAAATTCGTATTTTTTTTTTTATGATAGATCAACATAGTTTTTAAAACTGGCTATTATATTATGTTATGCCCAGTAATTTAGATACACATTGAAAAGTAATTATATGTAATGGTGATGGAATACTTGAATAAACTTGGGGAACATAATTAATTGATACGTGGTGTTGAAGTAGGCCTATATGTCAGCATAAAAAAATACCCTACAATTTTCAATTGTTCAGATGTCCTTGTTAATATGTAATGTGTAAATGGTGGGTTGGGGTACATGGAACTTGAACTACATTGTAACACACAATGTACTAAATTCCCCTATTACCGATGACCAGTAACTTTTAAGTTGAAAATGAGACTGTAAATAAGTCAGGGTTCTCGCTAAGGCGCGTATATGCGTTCTGGACGCGCTAAAATTGGACTGGACGCGTCATCCTTCAAACTCATGCGTCCCTTATTCATGTAGATTTAATCAGCTGCGTCTGAATTATTATTTGATATTATTAAGACAATGTAAAGTAAAATATCACAAGGCACATTCCGATAATGATTGAAAGCAAGATGTCCAAGAGGATTTTCAGTTCCTACTCTACTGTTCAAATCTTTCATATTGCTCAACATAAACTAAATTTATTTATTGAAGAAAATGGCATCAAAAACAGTGTGTAAAAATTTTGTAATGTAAGAATTGCTTCCAGAGCAAGGATACTTGTATAGCGGTGCATGTAGACATATACTTAGACCTTTTCATTACATAAAGATATACCAGTATAAAAAAAAATGTCCCTATCTCCGTGATTAATTCATTCTTATTCTTCAACTACAATACAATTTTCTTGTTTTCTTCGAAGTTTAATTCATATTTAAATGTCTTTCTTATATATAGGTGCAAATAAAACCGAGAATACAACAAGGAGGGCAAGCAGCTCAGCAAACATTATTTATAAAGTAGGAGAAAATTTTGACAAGCTATTAAATATTCCTAAATTAACAACTAGCCACACAAAGAAGACATCTTCTAAAGATCTTGAAATTGCCATTAACATTCTGCGGAAAGTTGAACCTTTTATCTATGTTAAGGGAAGGAAATTTGACAGTTTTGTGGACATACAAAAAGATCCCAAAACATTTGTGAAAAGGAAAGATCTTGTCTATGGGATCCATAAAAAAATTCAAAGGTTGTTCTTGAATTCCTAAATTGTTAGCTCACCTATAGTTTTTGTTATCACTTTGCATCCGTCGTCTGTAAACTTTTCACATTTGGATATTCTCTGGAACAAGTATGTAGATTTTAATCAAACTTGGTAGAAATGATGTTTGGAAGGACCTTTACAAACGATCCACCATTTGTTCCAGTTGTCTATCTTTGACTTTTATTGGCCATTGTTAAAAAATCTCCTCTGAAACTACATTATGAAATGTTTTAAAGCTTTGCAGGATTGATGACAACAATACCCTGTATAAATGATCCACTTTTGGTTGAGATTCATCTGCTCAACCAATGGCTACGGCTGTTCAATGTTTCCATTGAAACCATATGGAAAAAGACTTTTGTTAATTGCTCAGGAATAAATGATGTATTATAAGACCTCTGTTAAATTTCTGTCTTTGATTCCAGATGGAAGAACAACATGGCGGTCAGAAGCCTTTTTTGATTTCATTGGCCAATTTTAAAAAATATTCTCCTCTGAAACTATGTGATGAAATGTTTTGAAACTTTGGAGGATTGGTGACAACAAAAGTACACTTTTGGTTGAGATTCATCTGCTGAACCGATGGTTAGGACTGTTAAAAGTTTCCATTGAAACCTTATGTGAACAGTCGTTTTTGTGTATTGCTAAGGAACTTATGGGAATTGTAACCAAAGTTGGTAGGAATGATGTATGGAAGGACCTCTATTTAATTTCTAATTTTGTTTCAATGGATGAACAACATGGCCGTCAAAATAACAATAAATAGTCTTGTGCTATACAAAACAAATTGAATGTATGATTAAATAAGATATGGTTTGATGATGGAGTGGGGAAGCTGCAGCGCATACTCTGAGTCTCTGTTGCTGCAGCTCCCCCTTTTCATTGGTCCTAATTTGATTCTAACCAGATGTTTATGAGGAAGGTGCAACACATACTCCTGAGTCCCTGTTGCTACATCTCCCCCATTCATTGTTTAAAATCGTTTATAATTTAACATATATGACATTTATATTTAGTCTAATAGATACTCCTTTATATTAAATTGAAATTTGATGGAGCCATGGGTCCAAGGCTTGATTGAATGTATATTAATACATGTTTGTTTCTTTAATCAATTTTATGTTATTGTTTTTTATATTTTGGTGACAATCCTTGTGTTTTGGATTTTGGACCAATGAATATTCTGATTCTGATTCTATATCATTGTGTATCTGCCTTTGATTAGTTTGTCACTGTGATATATTCATGTGTAAAGAATGAAATTTTTACTTGTTGTATATGTTTCTTTGCTTGTCTGAACAACTACTGTTATTGTGCTTGAATATGAATTTAATAATAATAATATAGCATGTGTGTATTTCAACAATGGAATTACATTAATACTATTATAGCATGTTTACCTCAAGTGATTCTAGTCTTATTAATCTTACAAGAAATGATTGCATTGCTATAAATGAAAACTAGATCATCTTTGAACCCTCACATCTTCTAATTTATAATCAAATTTAATGAGATGAATTTAAGATCCCATGCCTCATCTGCAATAAGTAATGAAACCAAATATGTAGTCAATTGTATGGAAGTAAGAATGTATAATTGGAAGACTTCAAATAATTGTCTTTTTGTTTTACAAATTATTTTTTCATACATGTACCATTGATGTAGTTTACAATTGAAAGAAAATACATTTCTTGTACATCTTAACAGCTTTAGATAAAGTTATTTAACCTATTTATACTTTTTTAATAAGTGCTGTCAATTGAAAAATATAAATCATATAGTTGTGTAAATTTTTGACATATTCTTTAATTTATTATAGTCTGGAACTATTTTGTTGCTTGTCGTTAAGTTATCATGTTATTTAAAGCAAAAATTAAGCATTGACTGTGATATTTTTTTTTTAATTTCATTAATATGCAATATATATATTGTTGTTAAATTGTCTCTTTTTATATAAAATTGACTGATTCAACATATATTGCAAAATGTGTACTGGCTCACAAAACAAATGAGTAATTAGATATTTTTGCATCTGTTTGCCAATGTGTTTGTAAGCACAACAATCTCATGTAGTAAAGTCAGTGAAAATTGCTACAACCAATTCAAATATCTGTAAGCATTAAGTATTCATATCTGTTATGGAAAGCTTTTTTTCCTTAAAAATTAAAAAAATTGTTACTTTTTTCCAAAAAATTTATTTTTTGATAATTTGACTACAAAAAGTTCCTTCCCTTAAATATTCAATTAAAAAAAATTGTGCCATTAAAAATTATTAGGATTGAAATATAAAAATACAGACAAAATTTCCATATAGATTCAAATATTCAAAGAGGTCTAATTAAAAATTTTAAAGAAATTTAAAGAGTAGAAAATAATGATTTGTATCTCAGATAAAAGATTTAAAAAAAAAAAAAATAATACCATATGACATTATAGCTATGTTGTTTTCAATATAATTTTTTTCACAATTTTATGCAAGCATGGTAACTGCTGGCCTGTCCTTCAAAATTAATGCATGTTTAAGTATTTATTTCTCAGGGCAGTTGGTATTGTATATAAGGAACCATTTGTAGGAAGCAAAATGATTATAAGATTAGATGAAAAAGTTAAATAATGTTAGTGTATTGAATAGAAAATATTTAAGCTATGTACATTGTAACTTTCATTCGTTCCATTTATTGTTTGTGAGCTTTTTAACTACTCAAATGTAAGTTGTTCAGATATAAGGAAATTATGTTTGAAGTTATCTTAATGTATGTTTAGAACAAACTTTATGTTGCATTTTACCTATTTCATGCTATATGAAAATAAACCAGAGGCTGCTCATAGCCTTAGTTTTACACATCTATCCTGAGCATCTGACATTCAATGCACAAACACTGTGGTCTACAATTGCAACAACATTGATGAAGCTCTATTTCTGATTTTTGAAAACCATATTGTTTCAGAATATACTCTCTGAGACAACCTTTTTCCTTACAAAAACCAATAATGTCATCATTAATATCTTTAACATTAGCAGCAATATCTCTATTGCAGTAATGTAAAAGTGCTGTTGAAGATTTCCCAGTGCGACCAGCACGACCTATCTCCTGAACATAGTCTGATATTGATCTCGGAGGTCGAACATGAATGACTCTCAATGGAAGGGGAATTAAAGCCCATCCCTACAACTGATGTGCAAAACACAAGTTTAATTTTTGGCTTCTCACCTGATAATTCTTTAATAACATGATTTTTCACTCCTTCATCTTGCCCACTACATAAAATACCATATATGCAAGAATCCAGGGTTGGTCTTTTAAATATGTAATTGCAGTAACCAGCTGCATTCCCTATATATTGCAAGGGCATAAAAAAAAGGGTTACAGGGAAAATTTCAGGGTTTTTCAACAAATCATCACAAATGGGCTTGTATAGATTTTCATATGACTCATAGACGTCCAGTGATGGCTCTTTCATTTGTATATCAAGAAAAATGTTCTTCCTATCTGGACTCTCCCTAACCACTGTTGGATTCATCATCCCAATTGATGCTATTACAGCCTTCTCATTCTTGATAGTGATGGTGGCACTTAACCCTAGTCTTGTTACTCCTGGAAAAAATCCCGGAAGCTCCTTCAAATGCTGAAAACCCTCACGAAAGGACTTTCCCCTGTTAAAAGAAATGAAAAATAAAATTATTACATGTACCTGTACTGCCATTTCAATGTTGAAGTCAAAAACACCACCACCAAAATACAGGGAAGCAAAGCACTGTGAAATAATTTTTTTTCTACATTGTAACATGAATGGTTCTTACATTTTATTATAAGCATTTAATTGTTTGCCACCATTTGCCATACTTATACATTGTAATGAAATACTGATTGTAACACTGATTCGTATTGGACAATGTTGAAAATCTCATGGCATCAAATGCACAATTAATGCCATGAAATTATTTTGCAAGCCCAGACGTTCTGAAAATTTCCGTTTTAAAGCGATATATTTTAACATCTGCATTACAATGGAGATAAAAGTATTGTATTTTATTATTTGACGGCATCAATTGATGATTTGATGGTCGGATATATCCGTTTACTGGCTCCGCTAACACGTCGCCATTAAACTCAATTTCCGACCATCAAATCATTCAAATAAATGATGCCGTCAAATAATAAAATACAATACAGTTATCTCCTAATTGTAGTAATTTGCATATGGTAAATATATTTTCCTTACAATAGTGGAAAACATGGAAAAAAATGCTTTCACAGTTGAAATGTTAAAAGCAGGACTAATATACATTTGTTTGTCTGTAGTTGGATTCGAACCAACATACAGCAAGTGTATTTCCCACAGATACAGACTTATTTATAATGTATTTTGTTAGTGATTTACAGGAAACATAAATGAAAAAAAAGTTAAAGCAAACACAGTAAAAATAATATATTTAAACTACAAATATCTTATGCTGAATTTTTTTAACTATTAACTTTGAATGCAAACTGTTTTATAATCCATCAGCATAAAAACACTATATGTGCCGGTCCCAAGTCAGGGGGCTGTAATTCAGTGGTTGTCATTTGTTGCTGTATTTCATATTTGTTTTTCGTTTATTTTTTTGTATACAAATCAGGCCATTGGTTTTCTCGCTTAAATTGTTTTACACTGGTCATTTTGGGGCCCTTTATAGCTTGCTATGCAGTGTGGGGAAAGGCTCCGTGTTGTTGGCCACCTGTAATTGCTTTCATCAACAACATTTGGTCTTGGTTTTGAGAGGTTTCTCATTGGCAATCATACCACATCTTATTTCATATAGGAATTACACAATCTACATATATTATATAAGTGCAATACATTTCTTGCTATTGCTCAACATAGATTTATACCAATTTCACAGATTTAAATGAAAACTGCTGCTATATAAAAATAACTTCCATCTTACATGAAAGATACATTTTTAACTTGGTAATAGTAAGTAATTTTAATACAATGGATGGTGTCTTCTAAACATTATTTAGAAAATGCAAAACTAATTTATTATCCAAATTCACAGACAGAGACATTAAATATAACAATCCAATCAGTATGAAATGCTGTTATGGGCACTTTTATTACCAAATATGTTATAGATCATATACACACCCTGCATAGTTCTGAAAACCGCGGATAAATCTGGCTCCTCGATAAGAAATATCCACGTTTACTATTAGAATACGATTTCATATCAGTTTGTAATGGTTTGCAGAACTGTCTGCAGAGTGTGATATATATCAGTCCCAAAGCACCGACTTATGAGCCTTAGTTAAAGTAGTCAAACAGCAGTAGTATGTACTGCTAGAAAAAAAATGAAGACTTTATGAAGTTGGTACTCACCTTTTGCCTTTCTTATACTTAACACTTTCTTTTACATGTAACAACAGATTTAAAATGGTATCAGAAAGTTCTAATTAAAATATTGATAACTCCAACATACATCATGCCAAGCTGAGAAAATATAAAGACAACAACAAAATATCAATGAGATACAATTTAGTCTTTACCAAAAATGTATTGTTATTGGAAACTAGAGCTGTATGCATAGTGGGACTAATACCCCCTGCATATGCATGTTAATGCAAGTTGTTAATATAACAGAATTCATTATTGGAAATCCCTGATGACTCAAAATGCGAGTTTTAATTCATGTTAAAAAAAATAAAAATGCAAGTTTACAATTACAGGGGTCAAAATCAGGTTATGGTGAAGTGATGTTGGCATGTGACACACACACATTCAATTACCGCCACAGGTGAGATTCGAACTCACAACCTCAGTGTTGACAGGCTAGTAATCATGATGAACTACCTAGACCACTCGGCCACAGAGGCCCTGTTTGGGTTTATGACACACCCTCATTCCATGATGAATCTGTATACCAAGTTTGGTCGACCTAAGTTCTACAGTTCAGAATTATGGGTCGGACAAGAAACGGATAGACAGACCAGAAAACATAATGCCTCCTTACTATAGTAGGTGGGGCATAAAAACCACATTGTACACATACTTTGCAAAATTACAATAGCATACATGTACATTTTAAAGCATGAAATGATAATGTTGATCACACGTATGATCAAATAAGCATAGAAGCCTCACAGTGACTTTTAGTTGAAGAACAAAAATGAAAGACTTGTTACTTTCCTTTTTTGAGATTTTTACTGATTTTGTGTCATGGAAAGATACCCTGTATCCTTTCTTTTAAAATTTTGAATTTGAATTGAAAATGCTATTTCTTAGAAAGTTTCCAGGCATTCAAAAATTCAATTAAAAGATAAGGATGAGTATTTATTTATATCTAAAGGACATTTTGCTATTGTCAAACAGTCAAAAACTGTCAAAATCAATCTGAAAATAATACACAGAGATAGATATTACATACCAATCAGCAACTTTATGACATTCGTCAATTACAATTGCCTTTACTGAAGATGTAAAACTACAATAAATCAGTTAAAATTAATAGGAATTAGTTTACTTACTGTTTGTCCATTTGGAAGTACATTAACTTGTACTTCAATAATTGAAATTAAACCCTGAATTTTTTTTATCATAATCTGTGTTTATAGGTAATTAGCACCATACTCACACCTGTAAAAGGCAGCAAGCGATTAATTAATAGAGCAAACTACTTGAATACAGAAAATAATTGATTTGAAGAGTCATTCGACATAATGGGAAAAACAAATTTATAAACCATATTGGAAAATTTTCTGAAAATAGTTATATACCTAGAAGAATGCAAAAGATCATTTCCTTCTGATGTACAAAAGAAGGCTTCAGGATGAGCAAAAATTAAATTGCAATTTGATATATCTGCAGTATCAATGTCACATGTAAGATCTTTAACATCTTCATCAGTTTCTGCAGTCAATATCCTTCCCTGTTGATTAGAAATGACAATATAAATCTATTTATACATATAAAAAAATGTGTTCATAAAACACTGGAGTTCTAAATCAGGAAGCCATGAATTATAACATATGAAAGAATAAAGCTATAATTTTAGCTTCCAGCCAAAAATGGTTGAAATATAAACTATGACTTTCGTATCAAACTCAATGCGTAAGAAGTTTCTTCATAAGGTTCTAGGACTCAAGATACAAGCAGCATCATATTATTACAATAGGTATTTAAACCAAGAACTAAGAGCAATCATTTTGACAATACTGAGAATTATTTGATTGAGAATATATAAATGTAACATTTCCTATGGTAAACTGTTTCGTCCCTGCCAAAGGTACTCATCAGGTGGCTTAAGGCTACCACTACAGTTATTGTTTACATTGGGCATATCTGCATATGATGGTGGGGGTCTGTTCCCAAATCTTAATTTTTATATACATGTTTTGTGTCATTTGTTGTCAGTTTTCAACTTTTGAATGACAGGAATATTTTTGTTATAAGCAAGCTACATGGATTGTACCAAGATAAAAGTAAACATTGGCTTTATCCTGGCACTCATGTTTCTTCATTCAACAAAAACTAGCTGTTAGGAATTTTGATATTTCCAATGGTTCTTTAAGTGAGATTGTGGCAACTAATTAAGAAATTGTTCATGACACTGAGGGCCATATGGCAATATATGGACAGGCAGGTCAATCCAAAAACAGTATATGGACCAAAGTGTATCGTATGTAATCATTTGCACTTTGTAATATTTTCGCTTAAATCCAAAAAATCATTTTTTTTGCACAGTAAATTTTCATAAATTCCTATACCATTTGGGGTAATATATCCAAAATGTGATATTATAACTGATTTGGGCGATTGATCCCAACCTGGTAAACTGTTCCAACTGCACAGGTTTGTCTGTACTAGGGGAAAATTTTCAAGGTATACACACCCATACAATGTATTTGTCCATTTATTATAGTAATAAAGGTTATTTTTACGTAATTTATCAATGTGTAAACTCAGGCGATTCACTCACAAACTAAATAAAGTCCTATTTAGTTTGTGAGTGAATCGCCCAAGTTTACACATTGATAAATTACATAAAAATAACCTTTATTACTTATAATTCAAAAGTAATGCAGAAAATATGAGGTTTTCCATTTGAAATTAACCATCATGGGCTATATTGCATGCGTATGTATTCATACGCACGATGTCATGAAAGAAATTTATCAAGTTATAAACTTTTTACCTGAAGTTGGTGTTAGCCAATGAAATTACTGCATTTGATGTTTTGAAAACAACATTGGAAAATGATGTAAATTACTGTAAAAGTAAGTACACAAAAATTACTCGCCCGTGGAGTTGAAAACATTTCAAGGCCTAAAATCCCCCAAGATATATTAAAGTTAAAAACATTTTATGTTGTAGAAAGATAAAATCTTTTTGGGATTTTGATTGGCGTTTTTTTTCGTAAATGCAGATGTAAAAATAAACTAAGTTGCATAATATCTGCCAGGATTCCCCTCTCAGGTTACAATTGAATTGTATTGATATGGATAATAGAAAGGGAATTAAAAAATTATAGATTAAGGTTCATCTATACACTGCAACAAAAATGGCAGTGTTTACACCATGAAATTTTCTCTGAATGCAGACAAAACTGTGTAATTTTAATAATTTTAAATCCTGGCAGCACCTAGATATATACAAGTTGTATTCATTTTGTGTTTTAAAAAGAAAAAAACTTTTGTGGATTTTGCTAAACATTTTCTTTCCTTGACACAGGTGGTGTACAAATAAATAAAGTCTTGCAAAATCTTTGATATGGCCCCCCTCAGGTAATTATTGTATTGTATCATATTGATTGATATGGACAATAGAAATCTACTCACAACAAAGGTGATTTAAATAGTGTAAATGAGTGGACTGTATCAAAGAAAACTCAGTGTTTGTTTATTTCACCATCTTTTGTGGCAAGGAAAGAAAATGTTCATCAAAATCAATAAAGTGTTTTAACTTTTTAGAACATAAATTGGATGTAACATTTATTTATCAAGGTGCTGCCAGGCTTTAAAACTTTTAAAATTACAGTTTTGTCTGTACTCAGAGAAAATTTCATAGTGTAAACACAGCCATTTTTGTTGAAGTGTACAGATAAACCTTAACTGAGTGGACAGTGTCAAAAATAAATTGGGTGTTGTTTATATTATCCTCTTCGGAAAATTATGTTGAAAAAAATGTGAAATAAAAATACAACAATTATTTTCTCTGTCAAACACAATATTCATTTAACTTTTATATATCTGGTGGATGCCAGGCCTTAAAATGTTTTCAACTCTACAAGTAAGTCTGTTCTTAGTGATTTCTTAGCCTAAACACAGCCATATAATTTTGTCAATTTCAACATTTGTTAAGATGAACCTGGCTTAGTCCTTAATTTACAGATAAAATAATGTTGGAGGGTGAGAACACAACCACAGTGCCATCCAGGATTAAAGGTGCAAGCTGGTATATTATGCTCTTGCCGTATCCTATCGGCAAAATTGCAAGAATTTCTTGCAATCCCTTTTCAATATTTTTTAAAATTTCAATTTGTTTTGGTTTTAGTCTGAAAGAGTATCCTAAACGTCTGAGATGAGACTCATAGTCATACTCCGCCATCACAAACTACTTCCACTTAGCAATTTCGGTACACCTCGGAAGGTCAGATATAGTGTAGTGGAATTTGCCGAGGTTTACTGAATGCTTGACGGCCATGAGGAAATTTCCTCATGGAGTCAGCCAATCGTATTGCAGAGGTCATATAAAGTGCAGTATTGCGAAGCATTACGGAACGGATATGAACTCTGTGACGGAGATTGGTGAATATCCTACCTATTGTCATTGAACGCACGAAGCTAAAAGCTTATGTGAGAGGTTACTGCCATTTATATAGAACAGTTTGCTGTCGAACGGAAGCGAACGGAATTATGGGAAATCAAAATAAACAAACAATGGATTATGTTAGGTACGGTGTATCGTAAAAATCGCAAGTTCCATCAAAAATGCAAGCACGCATGTGCAAATATATAAAGCACTTCCTGTGTAAAAATTGGAAGTTTCACTTTCACAAAACCGTTTCCGTTATATTAACAATTGATAGGAAAATATACTTTTAATCAACATTTGAGGAAATGACTCAAGATTAATTCCCGAACGTTTAATAACTCGAGGACAAAATTTTGAAAAATTGTGGTTTTATATGTAATTTATAGGAAAATTTCCAAGCGGGAACTCATTTTTGTGTACTGACTGTATATATGTAATTTAAAAGAATTGTAGATTATGAGGGCTTTTATAAACACGAATAAAATACTGTTGACAGCTGTGTCTTATAGTGGTCAAAATAGAATTTAATATGTTAATTTATTGTACTGTAGTTGTTTACTTTGCCAAAATAAGGCAAGTACAACTATTATTTCATACATAAATTGATTAATGGTAATTAAATTATCAGACACAGAAATAAAAATATATCAAGTGATATCAACAATAGGATAAACTTAAAAACATTTTTTCCTTTCCCCATCTCTGCCTGTACCAAAGAAAGGATCATGTACACTATGTGACAAGTATCCAGTTGAATGTAGTACATGTGTACTCTTCACAATTAAGAAATTGGATGTAAAACATTTCTGCCATCACAATTTGCTTAATGTCGTTGTGTTAGCCACCTAGCATGTTGTTTTTAGCTTCTTTTGCATTTTGGGCATTGCATACATTTTCATCAACTTCAAAAGCCATGTAAAATGTAGCCTTTTGACTTTAAGGGGACGACCATTTGATATTCTGGTGGGGGCTAGGAGGATTTTGAAAATAAATAACTCAGCCTCGATAATAACAAAAATGAATGGTTTGTTCTGTGGTAGTTTGAAAATAAATAACCTCACCTACAATGTATTGAAAATAAATAACTCGGCAGGTCTTTTAAACCATTTTATAAATGCATGTTTTAAAGCATGAGATGGCACCAGATTCTACCAAAATTCGTCTTTTTTCATATTTTTTTCGGGAAAAACTTTCAAAATCTTTTAATAATATATAAACTACACCATATATAAATATTAATGTTTTTGAAATGTCTGAAAATGGGTTTCACTTCACTTGAGGTATATTGTCTCATGAACATTTACCTCACTTTAATACCTTTTCCCATTTTAACCTATATTGTTTTTTGTACGTATGCAATATATGCAGTTTTGAATTCAGAAGATTCACTTCCAGAGGATGATGATTAATGTCAATTAAATGGTACATAATGTATTTCATCTCATTAAATTTATAAAATGTAATTATAAACTTATTATACTGGTATATATATATATATATATATATATATATATATATATATATATATATATATATATATATATATATATATATATATATATATATATATATATATATATATATATATTTATCACATACTTAGACGTGAAACGTACACTTTTGAACATTTAATAATAGAGCAAGTGCCCGATCCATATCACTGCCCGGGACAAATAACCGGTTATTATGCCCTGCTCTCGTGACGTCATCAGTGCGTTCCTAACAACATGGCGGAGGAGGCTGCTCGCTTCGTAAACGTTGATGAAAATGACACCACACAGTTCGTGGAACAAATGAAAAACATAAACACTAAACGCAAAACAGAAAGTGACCTCAGAATATTGAAGGAATGGTTGGCTACTGTTGGGGAACTACGCAACCCGGAAGAAATTTCAGTTGATGAGCTCAACGCATATCTCGCAATGCAAGATTTTTCCTGTCAGTCAGAACAAAAACAAAGGAAGACTACGAGCCGGATTCGCTTAAATGTATACAGGCCTCTGTTAGCAGATATCTGAATGAAAAAAAGAACATTAACATAATGAAGGACAAGGAATTCGCTCACTCCAGGGATGTGTTGGCTGCCAAACGCAAGGAGTTGAAAGGGAAAGGACTCGGGAACAAGAAACGCAGAGCAGACCCCTTCACTGCTGATGAAATTGAGACGTTATACACCAAGAACCTGTTAGGAACTAGTAAGTAATTTTCTTAATTAATTTTTTGTTTACAAAAAAATGAATAAAACATTTATTTTTGCAATTAACTCTGGGTAGTTTAAAATTCGGAATTCAATTACAGTTTTAAAAATAATTAAATTTGAAAAAAACAACACGGCATTAAGTTTATAATTGCAAAGTTATTTAATTTAATAATCAATGTCCCCCCGCACCCCCCAAAAAGTCAAACATCTGTTTAATTTCATTATTTTTAATCAATCTATTTTAGGTAACCCTGAAGCATTGGTTAATACTATTTGGTTGAACAATTGCATACATTTTGGCATGAGGGGTAGACAGGAGCATACAGATATGTGTTTTGGTGATGTGACAATGAAACCTACCTCAGATGGCAAACAGTATCTTGAATACTGTGAAAGAGAAACCAAGACGAGAAAGGGTGATTCTGGGAACACAAGAGCCTTTGCCCCAAAGATGTTTGAAAATCCAGGTAAGGAAGCATAACGTTAATTACAATATAACATACATTCATTTTGTACACACACACACAAAAGAAAAAAAAGTACCGACTAAAATGAAGCAGATATATTTGATATATTTGCACCAACAACAAAAACATAAAAAAAGTTTTTATCCCATATTATTTACTTGTTGTTGTAACCTTGTGTCCACTTTCAAAATCAGAGTTGATGTAGACATTTAAATCTTCATATGTTGTAGGTTTATTCATATTTTTTATTAATTATAATATATGATATATTGAATAAATTGATATGATTTTTCAGGTGATCCAAGATGTCCTGTTGGCACATTTAAAGAGTTCATTAAGAGACGACCAATTGATATGCTGACACCAGAGAGTAGAATGTATTTGTCCAAACTCCATGATATAAATCCTGACAGCACAAATCCACCTGTCCGGGCAGTGTGGTTTAGTACGCAACCAATGGGGAAAAACAAACTTGGTGACATTGCAAAAACCATGTCTGAGAAAGCGGGATTAATGGGCCGCAAAGTGAATCACAGTGCCCGTAAAACCACTGTGACGTCTTTATTGCATTCCAATGTTGAAGGCACTCAAATTATGCAATTAACTGGACACCGTAATATTCAATCAATCAACCAATATAGCACTGCTTCCATTGATCAGCAGGAAAATATGTCTCATATTTTAAGTGATATCACTTCTGGTAATCGTGGTACTGTCACAAATATTACTGTAAATTCTCCACAACCTAGTACATCTAAACAAATAGTTACTGAACCATCATCAGATGATGAACTAGCAAGTGTAGATGTTGATGCAATAGTTTCGCAAATAGAAAATTATGAAAATTCCACTACCGCATCTACTAGTAACTCTGTTCACGTGCAACCAACTGTTATTGATTTAGCACAAGCTTTACCCACTTCCAAAATATGTCTTTTTCCTTATGCTAAATTAAGTGGAAATGTCACAGTTAATTTTTATGGTATGAATGATAATCATTAGACCAATGTTTATATGATATGGATCTACTATGTGATACAAATATGTATTTGTACATCTGTTACTGGACATGCAGATTTGTTATTGTTAAATTTGATAAATAATATTTAATAAATGTTATGAAGTTTAAGTCATCTTAATTTCTTTCTTCAGCTATGGAAAAAATCTTGGTATGTGATAAACAGATTATAACATGCCCTTTTCCATATCGGCCCTGGTATCATCCCTCGACCCATATCAGCCCTCGAGCTAAAGCTCTCGGGCTGATATGGGAGTCTCGGGATGATACCAGGGCCGATATGGAAAAGGGCATGTTATAATCTATATATATATATATATATATATATATATATATATATATATATATATATATATATATATATGCAACATACTGGTATATTTAACTTAAACTTCAGAAATATATATCTGCATTCCATTTTCATGGGCGGGTCTAGGTGAGGGCGTAATGGGTGTATGCCCCCCCCCCTTTTCAAAACAAAAAAAAAAACTATCGTAATCTGCTTATATTGTATTGAATATGGCAATTTATCATATTCATTAATTCAACACATATCTGATTTCTTTAAAAGACTATTGAAATGTTAAGTAACGCCTTATACGCTAGAATATGGAATTTCTCGTTATTGGTCTACTGTTGTTAAGATCCATCCAATCATTTTAATATACCATAGACAACTAATGAAGAGAATTCGGCATAAAAAATATCAAACCCTGACACTTTAACTATAAAATATACATGCTCCAAGTCAGGAACTGTTACATTAGTGCATTTCACAATTATTTTATGTATTTTAGCAAAAAAAGGACCAAAAAATTTTTCGCCTCCCTGCGCTCGGCCAAATTTTTATTATACGCCTCCCCTTTCAAATATCCTGGAAATGCCCCTGATTTTCCTTTCTCCTTTACTTTAAACAGAGCAATGCACAATACAACATGAATGTACGAGCATGCATTATAAGCACTGCATATTTCTATTTGCACCTACAATTCAGTTTCTTGATTTGGCAGTTATGAAGTGGGTGCACAGATATATGGCAATGGTGGCCATTTTTGTATCAAACACAATAACAAATAGTATCTTTATGATGGTCTTAAAGAATACCACAGTGCTGGACAGGGACTGAGACTTCAAGGTGGAACAGCCAAAATTCCGAACAGATACAACCTTGACTACGTTATTTATTTAAGAATAAAAACATGAATTTAAAAATTTTGTATTTTCAAATATTATAAATATAATTGTGAAAATAAATAATCAGTCCCTTGTTTTACTGAAAATGAAAAATCATGCTTCAACGGTGCAGAAAATAAATAATCTGTCTTTATTTTCCACAAAAATAAATAACCCATCCAAAACAAATCCTCCTGCCCCCCCCCCCCCCCCCCCCCAGAATATCAAATGGTCGTCCCCTAATACAGATTTCGTCACTTTTGAATATATCTCCATCAAACTGTGGCTAGGGACCGGGCTGCCCGGGGCAAAATTTATCAGGGGATTGACACCGGTTCAAAAGGCCATGGCGGCAAACACTTTTTTGGTTACTCTTTTTCATTGGACATTTTAATTTTTCTCATTCTCATAACACATAGGACACCAACATTTTTTATTACCATATTTTTATAAATTTACGTAAAAAAAACTGCTTTAAAGCACACATTGTACCTTACTGTCTATGAAACATTAACACTATTAGAATTACTGTATTTTTGTCGTATATTAAAAGTTGTTTTCTTACATTTGCAATGGTTCAATTAACTTGGCATCTTGTATGGTATAAGAACATAATATAAGCAAGGTTTTTTTTCAATTTATATCAAAAACCATAGAACTTTCAAAATTTAAGAACTGTTTTAATACTTGACAGACTTTATGCATGAAATGCCTTAAATTGCTCAGTTTTGTCAATACAAGAAGGATAATTATTTTCAATTCTTTTATCTAAACTGTAGGACATCTTGTATATCCTAAATACAATACATTTACAAATGTTTTACCAAATTTTATCAAATTTGCTTATAAAATGTTCTCTTTATGGCAAAAAGTATACCTTACTGTCTATGAAACATTAACACTATTGAAATTCCTGTATTCTTACCATATATTTAAATTTTTTTCCCCACATTTCAATAATTCAATGAACACAATATCTTGTATGGTATAAGTACATAATATAATCAAGGTTTTCAAATAATTATATGAGTAACCATAGAAATCTTAAATATTAGAACAAATTTAATACTTGACAGATTACATATCTTAGCCCGACAAAATTGCAACTCTCCTCTTGAGTCACTAAATTTCTAGGTGTATGGACATGAAATGCTTCAGAAATAAATCCTTATACCTCACTATGTATTAGTGAAGGGAAATAATATACTTTTCAACATATGCTTGTCATTTATTGTCCAAAAATATACAAATTCCCATCAGAGTTCCATATTTTGGGCCATAAAAATTGCAAGTCTCCTCTTGAGTCACTAAATTTCTAGGTGTATGGACATGAACTGCATCAGAAATTAATGATTATACCTCACTATATATATTAATAAAGGGAAATAATATACTTCTCAACATATTTTAGTCATTTATTGTCCAAAAATATTCCAAATCCCATCCTAGTTACAAATCTTAGGCTGTAAAAATTGCAAGTCTCTCCTTGGGTCTCAAAATACCTAGATGTATGGACATACAAGGCATCATAAATTAATTATTATACCTCACTTTATATTAATAAAGGGAAATAATATACTTCTCAACATATTTTGGTCATTCATTGTCCAAAAATATACAAATTCCCATCAGAGTGCCATATCTTAGGCCGTAAAAATTGCAAGTCTCTCCTTGGGTCTCAAAATACCTAGATGTATGGACATACAAGGCATCATAAATTAATTATTATACCTCACTTTATATTAATAAAGGGAAATAATATACTTCTCAACATATTTTGGTCATTCATTGTCCAAAAATATACAAATTCCCATCAGAGTGCCATATCTTAGGCCGTAAAAATTGCAAGTCTCTCCTTGGGTCTCAAAATACCTAGATGTATGGATTTAAAAAGCTTCAGAAATTAATTATTATACGTTACTTTATATTAATTAAGGGAAATAATATACTTCTCAACATATTTTGGTCATTTATTGTCCAAAAATATACAAATTCCCATCAGAGTGCCATATCTTAGGCCATAAAAATAGCAAGTCTCTCCTTGGGTCTCAAAATACCTAGATGTATGGACTTAAAAAGCATCAGAAATTAATTATTATACCTCACTATATATTAATAAAGGGAAATAATATACTTAACATATTTTGGTCATTTATTGTCCAAAAATATACAAATTCCCATCAGAGTGCCATATCTTAGGCCATAAAAATTGCAAGTCTCTCCTTAGGTCTCAAAATACCTAGATGTATGGACTTAAAAAGCATCAGAAATTAATTATTATACCTCACTATGTATTAATAAAGGGAAGTAGTATACTTCTCAACATATTTTGGTCATTTATTGTTAAAAAATACTCCAAATCAAATCCGAGTTACAAATCTAAGGCCGTAACAATTGCAAGTCTCCTCTTGAGTCACTAAATTTCTAGGTGTATGGACATGAAATGCTTCAGAAATAAATTATTATAGGTCACTATATATTATTAAAGGGAAATAATATACTTTTCAACATATTTTGGTCATTTATTGTTCAAAAATATACAAATTCCCATCAGAGTTCCATATCTTAGGCTGTAGAAATTGCAAGTCTACTCTTGAGTGACTAAATTTGTAGATGTATGGACATAAAAAGCATCAGAAATTAATTATTATACCTCACTATGTATTAATAAAGGGAAATAATATACTTCTCAACTTATTTTGGTCATTTATTGTCCAAAAATATACAAATTCCCATCAGAGTTCCATATCTTAGGCTGTAGAAATTGCAAGTCTACTCTTGAGTGACTAAATTTGTAGATGTATGGACATAAAAAGCATCAGAAATTAATTATTATACCTCACTATGTATTAATAAAGGGAAATAATATACTTCTCAACTTATTTTGGTCATTTATTGTCCAAAAATATACAAATTCCCATCAGAGTTCCATATCTTACGCCGTAAAGATGCCATACATGTTGATATTTTGAAAATCAAGGGGAGACTTGCATTTTTTACGGCATAAGAATTTTGATTCTGGTGGAATTTGGTATATATCTGGATGATAATTGACCAAAATATGTTGAAAGGTATATGAATTCCCTTTATTAATACATAATCAGGTCTAATGATGAATTTCTGAAACATTTGATGTCCAAACATGCTGATATTTTGAAACTCAAGATGAGAATTTCATTATTTAAGGCCTAAGAATTTTGACTCTGGTGGAATTTGGTATATATTTGGATGATAAATGACCAAAATATGTTGAGAAGTATGTAAATTCCCTTTATTAGTACATAATTGTGTATAATTATGAATTTCTGAAACATTTCATGTCCAAACATGCTGATATTTTGAAACTCAAGATGAGAATTTCATTATTTATGGCCTAAGAATTTTGACTCTGGTGGAATTTGGTATATATTTGGATGATAAATGACAAAAATATGTTGAGAAGTATGTAAATTTCCTTTATTAGTACATAATTGTGTATAATTATGAATTTCTGAAACATTTCATGTCTAAACATGTTTTTATTTTGAAACCCAAGGGGAGACTTGCATTTTTTACAGCCTAAGAATTTTGACTCTGGTGGAATTTGGTATATATTTGGATGATAAATGACCAAAATATGTTGAGAAGTATATGAATTCCCTTTATTAATACATAGTCAGGTATAATGATGAATTTCTGAAACATTTCATGTCCAAACATGCTGATATTTTGAAACTCAAGATGAGAATTTCATTATTTATGGCCTAATAATTCTGACTCTGGTGGAATTTGATATATATTTGGATGATAAATAACCAAAATATGTTGAGAAGTATATAAATTCCCTTATTAATACATAGTTGGGTTTAATGATGAATTTCTGAGACATTTCAACTCCAAACATGTTGATATTTTGAAAATAAAGGGGAGACTTGCATTTTTTATGGCCTAAGAATTTTGATTTTGGTGGAATTTGGTATATATTGGGATGATAGTTGACCAAAATATGTTGAGAAGTATGTAATTTCCCTTTATTAATACAGAGTCGGGTTTCATAATGAATTTCTGAAACATTTCATATCAAACATGTTGATATTTTTAAACACAAGAGGAAACTTGCATTTATTATGGCCTCATTTGACTCTGTACATAGTGTGGTATAATAATTAATTTCTGATGCATTTCATGTCTATACCCATATATACCAGGGATCACCATGACCTATTGTAGTGTGGCGTTGCGCCACGCCTGGATTTTTCTCCGCCACTTTTGATTTGCATGCGCCACGCTTCAAAAATTAATAGATTGTAGTTAAAAACCGAAACCTCTAACCCAATTATCATGTCAGTGGCAATTAGACAATCTAATTAACATTTAATAATGTGAACAGCGCCTCCTATCCGGGATGTGTACAACAGCCGATTGTAAATAGTTACGCATGGTTGAACAGACGACTTACACAACATACACCGAAAAATAATGTTGGTAATTTAGATGAAAAATAAATAAAACAGGCTTCAGATGTAATTGAAATGAATAAATATCATCATTTAAGATTATTAAAACTAATTTTTAAACAGATTTATATATTTCTGATAAAAATATTGTATGTTGAACATCGCGGTAAAACTAGGAAGTAAACAAAATGCGAAAAATCCAAAAAGTTGAACTGTTTTTTTTTCCTTCATCAAGGGAAAGAAAAGTTATCAATCTACAATCAATGTGATTAAGTGATGATAACACATTGTTATCCTAATGATTTCCTTCCCAGATAACAATACTATGTTGGGCCAACGTTGGGAAACTGTTGGCATCGTTGGTAGATGGTTGGCGTTGGCATGTCGGTGTTGGCCCAACGTTGGCCCAATGCATATTCACCAACTGTCATTTTGTCGTTGTTGGACCAACGTTGGCCCAACAATGGTTTTCCAACTGTTGTTTTGTCATTATTGGCCCAAAGTTTGTAAAATGCTGATATACCAACTGTCATTTTCCAGGCAATGGCCCAACATTGGTCCAACAACATTCTGCCAACAGTTTTTTTTTTTCGATGTTCATTGGGTACAGTTCATTGCTACTGAACGCATGCATTCATTTTTTCTTAACAGAGAAGTGTAATTTAAAAAAAAATAAAATAATTTGTGATGAACTAAGGTTGTATTCAATTTAAAGTTTGATAATTTGATCATTTTTGTATTTATGTAAACACGTAATGTTCTAAACTGTTTTTTTTAAATATCAAATATAGACGCTTTCCTTAGGCTGACTGATCTGCCCTAATTAACTATAATCCAAACGATCTTTTGTTTACACATATTTTATGAGTGATAAGGGTTTAACCCTCGTGGTGGCTGATGATGACGTGTATCAAATTTCCGAAGTATTTCGCGCCAGTCTTAGCATCCTTTGTCTCTGGAACTGCACAGTCGCCATTTTGAAGAATATAATCAGATAATTTAATTCGCTTAAAGACCGTATTTATACCAACAACATAAAGAAAATGTGAGTATAATTATGTTGCTTAATTAATTTTTACGAAAATTGCAGTTTTATATAGTAAATACTATATATTAAATCCTTGGTTTTACACGAATTTTGATATGCCCGAATGTTGTAGTTCCTCGGTTGCGACCGGAAATTATCGTTTTGCATATAGTCGTTTTTCAAGAGACATATGTATACAGTTGTATATGTCTCTGATTTTCGAGAAATTTAAAGAACAAACAGCTGAATTCTGATACTTTTGTAAACCCGCATTTTCAAAAATATAATTTTCGATCGTACTGATCGATAGGGCTACTGTTTGTGTTGTATTAAAAAATCATATTTTATTAGTAAAATTAATATGTGAGTTTTTGTTAAAATGTACTTTTTTAATGTTATTATGCGTATTCGGTTTAGGTTTAAACTGGCATCACGTGATATTGGGCTATTCCAGAAATAGTCTGTACCCCCCCCCCCCCCTGTGGAAGATACTGGATTTCCAGAAAAAAATTCAATATAAAATTCAAGATTTCCAGGAAAAAAAAATCAAAATTTGAAAAAAATCCAGTAAATTTTAATGCAAGTTTAAAAAAAAAATCCATGAATTTTTGGTGTTCATTTTAAGATTTCCAGTAAATTTCAATTAAGCCCAACAAAATTATCCAGATTTTTTTTTGTTGCTCTCACAAAATTTCCAGAGTAAAACTTTCCTTTCATCTACACAGTTATAATTTGCTTGGTAGCCCTGAATTTCAAATAAAAAAATTGTCATTTTAAAATTTTTAATCAGGTTAAGAACATTGCTAACAATGCTAACAAATCAATTTAATATTGTATCATATCATGTGATGAAAATTAGATTGATCAAGATTATCAACAGGGTGAATGTTCGATAAATTTGGACATTCTCATTTGTCAATTTTGAATCTTATCACTCATTTGTTTCCTCATCATCACATTTGATGTCACTGACAGTACTGTCATCTGACAGACACTCTTCTTCCTGAATTTCATCTTTTTCCTCTGCTTCTTCTGAAACCTTTTTTCAACATTTGTTGAAGGGTTGAAATCTTCACACCACATGATTTCCTTAGGGCATCTGTTGCCTTTTGTAATTCGTGGTGGAGACAAACCAGTTCATCTTCTGCCTTTTCTATGTCTGTGCCTTTTTCTTTATTTTCTTTATAGTCCTTTAGCAGTCTCAATTGAGATTTAATGTCGAATTGGGCTCTATTGACTCTCTCAACTCCTGCTTTAATGGTTTTGGTCTGCGTATCATTAAAAGTTTGTCCCCTTGCTTCCAATGACTTCATGAGAGCCGAAACTTCAATTATGTCTATCTTGGCCTCTGTAGCATTGTAATGGTCCCAGGCAACCTCGGCCATCCCAATAATTGTAGCCTTATTTTCCCCCCTTACATCTGCATCTTCAATGAGGCTTAAAAGTTTGGCATTTATGAATTCCATTTTCCTTTTCCTCAATCCATAGGCACGGTTAATTTCAGTGTCAGTGTACAAGTGGATGTTCTTAGACTTCAGTACCTTCTCTGGATTGAATGGTGATTTAAACCAGTTATGAAGTCTAAAAAACAAAGAATTTTTTTTATTATTTATTATAACACATGCATTTTAATTGAATGACTATTTAAACAAATAAGAAGAAATTTATTATATTTCTTTTTATTATAATGTATCTACTATAATTGAAATGCTAATGCTGTAGTACACAATAATGAAACTGAAAATCGAGGCAAAATTTTTTTTAACACTTTGATAGATTTTTATGAAACTTACACAGTTCATTGCTAATAAGGCAAGGAAGGTCTCTAAAGATTTTAAAGGTTGTAGTCAGAGGTCAAGGTCACATGGTAATTTGGAAGATGGACCACAGATGGACCTTGAGCAATGTTCTAGTTCACCAATGAAATATGGATTTGACAACATCCATCAAATTTTTTTGTCTAGAGAAATGTAAACGCAATAAATGTCTTTGATTTGACTTCAATTTCAAATTTTCTACATTGTAAATTTCAGACTTGTCTGTCCTATTGATGAACTTTTTTTTCAAGTCAAAATTTGGTCTTGTTAAAAACTCAAATTTTAAACAATAAGGTTCGACAGTATAAATTCTGACTTTACAGCTGTCTGAACTTCACTCTAAAGCTGGGATTTCATAAGGGGGAAAAAATCCCTAACAAAAGAAATTATCTCATTTAGAGATTTTTTGTGCATTTCATTTTATTGATGCAAAAATTTAACATCAAACATAAAAAATAAAATGCTCCGCTGGGCGCAGCTAGATACGACCGCAGATGTCGAACCCTGAATAGTTGGGGCAATTATGAACATAACATTCAAGCTTGATACAATACTGAATTTGGATTGTGAATAAATATTTGACACAGCATAGGTTTCTGACACAGAATGAATGTTGTCTAAGAACTTAAAAATTTTTAATTTACCTATTCAAACCATATCAGTATTATTTGTTTTTATATATAAATCAGAAATAACCAATTTAAAATTTAAAATTGGGCACACATATCAATTTCTTGCTATTGCGCAATACTGTGCAATTGAAGATTTCTTGCTATTGTGCAATTGAAAATTCCCCCCCCCAAAAAAAATAATTTACCCCTTTTTTAGCTTTTGTGCAATACACTATGAAGTTGCACATTGACCCCCCCTCCCAAAAAAAAAACCAAAAAAACAATAAAATTTATTGTAACTCCCCCTTTTTTTTGCTAAAAGAAATTTGAAATTTCCTTTTTAATTTATGAAATATGAAATGAGAAAAAATTGCCCCCTCCCCAATTTCTCATTTACCCCCCTAAATTTTGTTTTCAACGCCCCCCCCCCCCCCCCCCCCCAATTTATCTTGATACTTTGCAACCATAACAGCCCATTTAAATACACCATAACGTATTGAAATAGAAAATGACATCATAGTCATGGATAGCAAATTTTAAATATACATAATTTAAAAGCAGTTTAGATGAGATAAACAAAAAAGCTTCATCAGCACATTTTATATTTGCAAATTTCCAATGAAGTTCATTAAACTAAAGTTATTGGCAAATTTCCAATGGAATTTGTTAATAATAAAGTTTTGATAACAGGGCACACATATCAATTTCTTGCTATTGCACAATACTGTGCAATTGAAAATTTCTTGAAATATTTGACACATAATAGGTTTCTGACACAGAATAACTGAAATCAAAGAATTTAGAATTGGTCATATGATTTGAATTTATATTCAATTTTTTGCTTCTTATGCAATACAATATGCTTTGGAGAATTGCCCCCCCCCCAAAAAAAAATAAATATAAAATTTACCACTTTTTTAGCTTTAATTTTGGACCCCGATTTGGACCAACTTGAAAACTGGGCCCATAATAAAAAAACTAAGTACATGTTTAGATTCAGCATATCAAAGAACCCCAAGAATTCAATTTTTGTTAAAATCAAACTAAGTTTAATTTTGGACCCTTTGGACCTTATTGTAGACCAATTTGAAAACGGGACCAAAAATTAAAAATCTAAATGCACGGTTAGATTCGGCATATCAAAGAACCCCAATAGTTCAATTTTAGATGAAATCAAACAAAGTTTAATTTTGGACCCCGATTTGGACCAACTTGAAAACTGGGCCCAAAATAAAAAAAAATAACTACATGTTTAGATTCAGCATATCAAAGAACCCCAAGAATTCAATTTTTGTTAAAATCAAACTAAGTTTAATTTTGAACCCTTTGGACCTTAATGTAGACCAATTTGAAAACGGGACCAAAAATTAAGAATCTAAATGAACGTTTAGATTCGGCATATCAAAGAACCCCAATAGTTCTATTTTCGATGAAATCAAATAAAGTTTAATTTTGGACCCTTTTGGCCCCTAATTCCTAAACTGTTGGGACCAAAACTCCAAAAATCAATCCCAAACTTCCTTTTGTGGTCATAAACCTTGTGTTTAAATTTCATAAATTTCTATTTACTTCTACTAAAGTTATTGTGCAAAAACCAAGAAAAATGCTTATTTGGGCCCTTTTTTAGCCCCTAATTCCTAAACTGTTGGGACCAAAACCCCCAAAAACAATCTCAACCTTCATTTTGTGGTCATAAACCTTGTGTTTAAATTTCATAGATTTCTATTCACTTATACTCAAGTTATCGTGCGAAAACCAAATGTCTTCGGACGACGCCGACGCCGACGACGACGACGCCAACATCATACCAATATAGGACCGCAAAAACCATCAGTGCATTAACCCCTTTTTACACAAGAGGAAAGATAGAAGATAATGAGAATTGACATAAATTCTTAATTCACTTGATTTGATCCAGATGGCCTTTACATCTTATTTAAAAATAATCTGATATGTGTGCCTTCTCAGCAGGTATACATGTACCAATCAGATTTAAGGAAATAGAAAATCCCTCTAATAGTATTCTTATCAATGATATCATATAGAAAGTTCTATAAAACATGAAAGGAACTTGGGGCAAGTTTAGTCTTGTACCTACATGTAGATGTTTTAATCTCTTTTATAAACAACATACTTACCCAGACTGGGTTTCTTGTTTCTTTACATGTTTAGATGGTGTACTTCCATCACTGTCATTTCCTAAAATTATAATAATTCAGTAAAAATAAACTTTTTAATGTATGCTTTATAATATAAAATCACTTTGAAAAATTCAAGGAATGAAATTGCATAAAATTTAACTTCAAATTCAAATTTGACAGATGTCTGTTAACTTTTTATTCCATAGGTTTTTTTAAATCTTCTAAACATTTCATTTTGATGAATGTTTAATTTCTCTTACTGATTCTTTCTATTTATGAGACTCCAAAGAACTGAGTAATGTGCCTTTTTGGTCCAGCAGTAAGTGTTTTAAATTGTTGTTTTTTCTATTAAATATAGTCTTTACAATACAGTTTTAAATTACTTAATTTTACTTCATGGTATAATATTTTTTTACCTGTAAATAATTTCATATCAAAGAAAGTATCTTCACTCTTTAAGTGTTTACAATTGAAACAAATGGTGCTCTTTAATTTCTTATAAAAGATGATTTTTTATGATTTTACATACCGTCCAAAACTAATTTTCGTTTTGAAACAGGGTCTTTGCCCTCATGTCTGGTGTCCAATTTGGGTAGCTCTTCATCCTTCTCAAACCCTGTAGACGGCATTTCAGGCTCACCTAAAGGTGTTGCAGGCAAATTTACATGTACATCATCTGAAAAACAATTAAACATTTATGTAGCATATTTTTAAAAAATTTAAAGCTAAAAAAATTCAAAAGTAGTTTTATCATTTACATCTTTTAAACTACAAAAAAATCAGAAAAAAACTATTTTTGAGTCTTTATAAATACACAATGCAATAAATTGTTTATCATAAAAGCCTGTAACAAAGGGCTTTGTAAGTCTATCTATACATGTATGTGTATGTCTACAATTTCTTGCAAACAATAAAATCTAAAACATATTGAAAAGAGGTATGAAATTCAAACAGTGATTTCATAACATTTGACATAGACCTGTATAAGACATAATTTATTTCCAAGACATAAATTATGTCTTATGTCAAATGCATAGACCTGTATATGAATATACAGGTCTATGCATTTGAGGATTCACATATATTTCTTATTTTGTGCAAATATGTCATATATTATGGAAAAACTAAGATTTTATGCTGACAGGACTCTTCCTGACTTTGTCAGATTTCAAGTTTACTAAAATATGGTTATAATTGATTTGCTATTTTCTTTACTCTCTCAGAGAACACATTTTAAGTATCTTACCCTTTGTAGTTGTGTTTTTCTCAGTTATTTTCTTCACAGCACCAAGGAACTGTCTTCTCTTTCCCATAGCTTTAACTCCTATTTCCTTCATCTATCAGACACTTCTTGAAGAGCCAATACACTTTCAAACCCATTTTCCACAAACAGATCTTTTATACTTTCCAAACCAAAGTCAGAAAAAAAATTGTCAAAATCTATGGCATCCATATTTATGTAATTTTTGACTGTGAATTTCAAGTAATGTATAATGTATTGGAGATCTAAACTACAAATGCCAAGAATGGGTCCAGAAAAAGGTCATGTGACTAAAAACAGATATCACATGCTGGGAAGGATGCTGGATAACCTGTTGATCTGTCCATAGCTATCTGTAAGAGTTTACCTCAGTTTGACACCAGAATATATTATGTGTGTTAATTGTGATTAGCAAAAAGACTCAACAAAGAAAAAGACAAAGGAAAGAAATCATTGAGAAAATGGTAAGTATCTGCTAGATTTTAATTTGTTAGATAAAACCTCCTTGATAATATCAATATCTCATCCAGAATTTTACACAATGACCCATTATGAGGGATTCCAGGTCATAATATGATGATTTTGTGGAAATTTCGCACAAAATTGAAAAATCAGAAACTATCCAAAGAAAGGGGGGGTTCAAACTACCAACCCATTACCCCCTCTGGATCTGTCACTGTCTAGTCTATAATTGTACTGAATAACAAATATTAATGCTGGAGATGTACAATTTTAAAGTTGTGCTAGCATTGAAATATTTTTTTTGATTTTTTTGCAACCTTTATGAATATTTTTAGGGTTTGATAGTTGTTCTAGATAAAAACTATTAAATTTTTAATCTGGGGAAAGTAGAAGAGATATTAAACTATCACAGTGACGCCATTCAGAGAAGTCACTATTTTCTTAATAGTTTTAACTAGAAAAACTTGTTTTCTGTTTATTTTATACTTAAGATAACTTTATTCAGCAAATCAGGAGCAATCAGAGTTACATAAAAAGAGAAGATTTATATGCTATAATATTAACAGAGAGAATTTTTTTTTATATTAATTAAATTCAATTTTGAAGTAGAAACTGTTTCTATGAGACTAATATATTTAAGGATATACCCATCCTTTGTTGCATATGAAGGTATATACAGAATGGGTCTGACTTACTGCATTGAAATATATGATTGGGTATCAATTAGCTTTCTACATATTAAAGTATATATTAATGGTTCGTAAAATTTAAAATTCAGATAATGCATCTAACCACAATTATTTACTATCAGACCAGCTGTAGCTGATGATGGACAGGGTTAAAAATAAGGTGGGATGCCTGTCAAACTTAACATCAGATTTCATCAATGTATCAGCACATACTTTAAAAGAACAATTGTGCAATTAATTAAATGTCAATATTGAGGGAGTAATTCCCAAAATTTCATATACATTTGTTGCATGTTTTTATAATCAATATTATAAATATATGTATTATAAATAAGTATTCATTTTGCATCCAATATATGAATGGGTAAATTTTTAAATTTTTAAAATTATATGAATTGGGGTTTTTAATTTTGAAGTGCTGATTGCACCCCTGGACCTAGATTCCAAATTAAGTGACCCACTGTGCCTAACCAAGAACTTAACCAGTGTTGCAGATGACTGGCATGTGTGACTAATTAACAAACTACTGCTAAGACAAGAGTCAGAATAAACATCCTGTCTACTGTGTGTGGCCACTCTCAGCAGGACAGCCATGATCAATTAATGACATTTTAACAGCAGTATGCAAATTGGAATTTTATGAATCACCATCTATTATTTTACTAAATCTTTTACAAACATTTAATTAAAAAGGTATAATTTTTAATGTTTTAACTGAATAAACTTAAGTGAAATGTTATTAATTATGATATAGATCATGGCCTATCATACATTTTTCATTCATTACTGATTTTAATACACAGCATCACTAAATTTTCTTCTTGGATATATGAGATTGATCATCACAGTTCGATAGTTTTGTTGTTCCCTTTATTAATCAATTACAAGTTGGTAAAAAAATTAATAGACTTTTAAATTCTCCTCAACCAATTTTAAAGACTCATACAAGAAACTACTATAAACATAAGCAATATGCATGGATCAATGTATCATTTATAGATCATATAATCTTGACCTTCATTTTGTGCAAGATGGATTTAAATCCCTTCAGGTTTCAGTCTTTGCAAACAATTCATTTTTCAAGGAACACTATTCCCAATTCCACCAAAAACATGCACTACAGTTTCTCGCCATAAAAAAATGAGTTTTTTCGGGAGGTATACAAATAAATTGTTTCTGTTTTAACAAACTATTTATAAATCAAAATATATTTTGTGTTTTTCAAGAAAATCAACAATCAAGAATTAAAAAGCAATTTATTAAGAAAAAATTAGATTAGTCTGACATGAAACCATACTTCTCTGTTTTCAGAGCAATTTTGAACTTTAAGTTGTGTAAAAGATTAAGGGGACGACCATTTGATTCTGAGGTGGGGTGGCTGGCAGTTTTTGTAAAAAAATATTCTGGCCTTGAAAAAATTGGAAATAAAAATATGGCCTTTACCTCCAAGAAAACAAAAAAAAATCTGTCCCAAGATTCTTTAGTATGGTATGTAGAAAATAAATAATCTTGCTGCACAGCGGCGGAAAATAAATTTTCTGACCCGCAAGATATATAGAAAATAAATAATCTGACTTGACCCAAACTGCCGCCCCCCCCCCCCCTCAGAATCAAATGGTTGTCACTTAGAAATGTTGTAAATGAAAATTGAAAAAGAAAAAGAAAATATTATTGGTACATTATTGCCTTTATTGAAATATTATTACTTTTAGAGATTCTGGATGGTATATGTAGTATTTGATAATATATTCTGGGAATTAAACAGCTAACTCTTATACATTTTGGGATTCAAAAGGACTCCAGCCCAGTATTGAAATCAGATACATGAAGTTTAAATTATTGTTGTATAGATAAGAATTATTCAGTTTTAAATGTTGTGTAACAATTTTTTTTTTCAGCATCAAAATTAACATCATTGAGTATGACAGCCTCTTTCATTGTTTTTTTTATACCTCCATATCCTTTAACAAAATATTTTTTACAAGATATCAGATTAAATTTTTTTTTAGAAAAAAGTCAAGACCCACCATTAAGTTTCTTTTCCTTAAAGAAAAATCCCTAACATAGTTTTTCATATTATTAAAAAGTGATAACTTATAGCCGATGAACATCATTGTCAGTAAAATATTACTGTCATTCTGAACCTTTTTATCCCTTCTACAATTTGAATATTCTGCATTAACTTTAATGATACCCAGACCATGCTAGTCCGAGATTTCTCTGATGCCTACTGCTTTTTTTTGCCCCAGCTTGTCTTGGAAAAAAAGCTATAGGACATCAGAGCAATCTCAGACTAAGACCATGCATGTGGGTGGGATTAATATAGTGTTACCTTTGTTTGTCGGTCTGTGCCTCAATATGTCCGTCCGTCTGTAAAACTTGCCTTAAGTTCTTAGTTTAGGTCCATCAAATACCACTAAGCAAGCTCAGGCAGGAGCAAAATAAAATGTGAGAATGAAAGTTGCTCAAATGCAGCTAAGCTTTCTTTGTGTAAAAAATTATTTTTACAGGACAATTTTGCAAATTTTTGCCTGGTGAGCAAATCAGAAGGATCCTCTTATTTTAACAATTTTGTTCAATTATTTTTTACATCATACGCTTAAATAATTCATCATAAGTTTTATATGAACTCAATTTTTTTCAGAATCTTGAATACAGAAAACAGTACTTTAAAGATGTTCAGTTGAAAATGGAGAGGGCAGCTGATTTTGGACTTGTTAAGTTGAAAGAGGTGATTCAATCAGAAATGAAAGATTTTGTGAATTTCCCTGTTCCATTGGCATCTCAAATCCAAAGCACTAAGAAAATTGATTTAAACTCTTTAGAATTATACCCCAAAGATGATGAACTCTGTACTGGATTTACACCAACACCTATATATGGAGATGGAAACTGCTTGTGTAGAACAGGGTCGATGTATGTGTTCGGAACTGAAGAGTGTCATAAAGAACTACGGGCAAGAGTAGTTGCTGAAATGGTACTTCATAAAGACTGGTACATGGGGAGTCCAAGCAACAGACTATATGCTCAGTTTACTGAAAGGCTTGCCCAATCAGACAATTTAAGAATGGTCGAAGGAGTGGAGGCAGTATTTGACCGTTGTATTCTTAGATTCACAAAGAATTCATCGTGGAGTGAAATGTGGAACTTAATGGCAATGTGCAGTGTTCTTGGATGTACTGTTTATTCAATCTACCCAAAACTAATTGGAACGCAACGAGACAGACATCTTTTTCACAAGAAAATTGATCCTAGGGTCAGACTTTCTACACAAAAGCTAAGAATTATGTGGACAAACTTAAACTTTGACTCATTTCACAACAAATGGTGGATGCAAAATCACTTTGTGGCCTGTATTTCAACTGAGTTCCAGGATCAACCTTTTAGGAGGAAAGCAACACTTGGGGATTATTTTACTTCCTTCATTCCAAGCAAGTCTAAGGTAAGATATACATGATAAAGCAAATCATTTAAGAATATATATTTCATGAACTTATGTTTGAAAAGACTAATTCAAAAGGCATTGTGGAACATTTTTGCCTTATCAAGGCCCCATATCAGGGATACAAATGTAATATAAGACCTTGTTAATATCAAAGTTTATGATGAACCAAGTCTTCTTTAAGTCTAAAGTTTTGAAGGATTTTTAATGATTTCAAAAAGTCAAAGTAAACTTTGGTCAAACTCCTCCTATTTTCCCTGAAATTGGAAGAAGTAACAATGTAAATTTATATGAATGCAGACAACTTATACCAAGATTTCTTTGTTCAAATTACATTTTACCAAGTTTTTAGAAAAACCTTTGATAGTGACAAATAATATTTTGACTCAATTGTGGTATACATTAATAATTTGGGTTTTCACATTTTTCAATTTGAGCACCAGCTTAACCATGGCGGATCCAGAGTTCAATGAAATGGGGGGCGTAATTGCAAAAAATGTCAAATTTTCGATGAAAATTTGAAGTAATTTGGTCAATTTTATACAAAAAATTTAAAATTTCTCAATTAAAGGGGGGCGTACGCCCCCTCTGCCCCCCTCTGGATCCGCCACTGAGCTAGTATAAGGAAATATCACAGTTTATTTTATCTTTCTCAAAATACTACATCATGTACACACTAGCTTTATTATACCCCCGCTTCGAAGAAGAGGGGGGTATAATATTTTACCCTTGTCCGTCCGTTCGTCTGTAACATAATTTCCATCCCAGTTTTCTAAGCAACTACATGAGGTAGAGGTCTGATATTTTGTATACAGCTTTATCCTAAATATGAGACTTGGCTGTGAGAGATAAGGATAATTAATATTAATTAATATTATTTTATCAAATAAATCATCTGTTTAATCAAGTGTGTGTCCAGGCTGTTAATGCCATTAGTTGAATAATTTGGTCATAACCAACATGATGTCAGATAACACCAATTTAGCCTCTATTTTGTTAAAAGTGCAGACAAAATATGTAATGCAGCAACCAGAAGAGGAATTTTATCTTTCACCCAAGATCTTGTAAAAAAAAATTGATAAGGCCACTATTAAAATTATTTTTGTTTGCCCAAACCCTACCCATTCCTCTAAGATATGGGTAGGTAGATAGTAAAGTATTTTTTTAAACAAAAATTTCTATTTTTTATATACATTTTAGCAAAAAGGCAATAAAAAATTTGTTAAACTTTTTATCAAAAAAGAATTTGAATAGGCAGGATTTATTTGGGTAAGTATAGCTAGGGAACTTAATTTTTAATTTGGCCAAACAGATAAATAATTTATGATAATGTTTGTCACTTTACCATAACTTTACGAATCACTTAATGTAAAGCTACATATATTTACAATATGTTATGAGAATTAAATTTCCTTAAATCTGTTTCCCAGCTTTACCACTATGAATGAAGTTCTTACATTGTTTTATGTCTTGGATTTTGAATTTTATATGTTTTAAAAATAATATTTTTAAAGTAGTCATAGCATACAGTACAAAACAATGACAATGACATACATATATTTTATCCCCCTATATATATAACAATTCTAGACAAAAACTGAACCCCCTTAAAGAAAATTGATAAAAGAAATGATAGTTAAAGTAAACTGTCAATCATTTTATGTGGAGCTCTCTTTAAACAAGCATCTGTTTTTTGCCATGGTTAACTGCAGCAGTTTTTATTTCCTTAAATTTTAGTTTCTCTTACATTTGTTAAGTTATGATAATTGAAAAAAAAATGATGAAATAACAAAGAATTAAGACTGACAATCATTACAATATCAATATTGAGCACAAAAATGTAATCATGGAATTTTATTAATTTGTTATAATTCAGCTTTTACAATTAATCTATTAACATTAATTTTCAGATTCCACTTTTATTTAGCAGTTGTCAAACCCTGAAATACTTCATCCATACAATTATGTTTATTTGACCCAGCATGTGGTTTTAAACTTGTGTTGATTATGTTGCAATAGAGATTCTCTGATAAAGATAGGAGATAAGAACCATCTTTAAATTATGTGAATCCAATACACTTCATTAAATTATAATGAAGCTTTTTTGAGTCCAAATAAATCTGGAATCATCCAAGGGTAAACACGATTTCAAATTTCACCTTCGACAAAGAGAGATACCGAGATTTGCCAAGGATGATTCTAGATCCTTCACAAGTTTGAGCTGCATCTCATACAGTGATGGTCAGCTTATAATGTAGTACCCCAGTGTCAGGCCTTTGGTGTCCAGTTAGGGAAGCATCTTCTGCAAGTCCCTTCCTGGTTACTAATATGGTTCATATTAACTATATTGTTGTGTATGATGCACCTAGGTATGCTAAGCACAATGCTTGCTTTGAATGTTGTTTCTGACTTATATTTTACAGCTTTTAGTGATTCATATGCAATATACTTTAGTATTCGATTGTGCCACCAATTTTGGTTGTTAGTATTAAAAATATTACTATTTTTTATTTTTCAGCAGAGGAAAATCCATGTCTCCAAAAGTAAGGCAAATGAACAACATGACAACATATACACAACCAACGCTGGACCAACTATTCATCTTGACTCGGATGGCGATGACGGTACAGACATCAGCAAAGATTCACAAACAAATGAACATCTAAACTCTGATGATGACACAGATATTGGCAACAATGCACACACAAATAAACCTCATGGCTCCAATGATGTTAGAGATACACAAATAAATGAACCTCGTGGCTCCGATGATGTTACAGATACACAAAGAAATGAACATCATGGCTTCGAAAATGAACCTAATGGCTCCGATGATGTTACATATACACAAAGAAATGAACCTCGTGGCTCCGATGATGTTACAGATACACTAAGAAATGAACCTCATGGCTCCAATGATGTTACAGATACACAAAGAAATGAATCTAATGGCTCCGATGATGTTACAGATACACAAAGAAATGGACCTCATGGATACGATGATGTTACAGATACACAAAGAAATGAACCTCAAGACTCCGATGATGTTACTGAACCTCATGGCTCCGATGGTACAGATATTGACAATAACCCACGAACAAATGAACATCTTGATTCTGATGATACCAACATTCAACCAAATACTAATCAAGATTCAAGCAATGAAGATGCCTATGCAGATGTGTTTGAGCAACAGTATGAAATTGTTACTGAGAACTTTTACAAGAAAATGGGACTTTTGGCACTCAGCAATGAAAGAAGAGATGTTGTTCGATCCATGAATCCAGTGCAGACTGATTCAGACAATATCAATGTGAGCGTTGAAAGAAGCAAAGAAAACAGATTTAAGACTGTGGCAAGCATCTTATCATCACTAAGGAGGAAACAGATATCTGAAATCAAGAGAGAAAAAAGAGCTCATCTATATGCAGTTGTTGCCTGTGGAGAATACCTTATTGCCAATGGTCCTCTAGTAAAAACTCAAGAATTATGTAAGGTACTTTTAAATTCAAAAAGTCAATATAAAGGAAGCGAACCATCTGGGATAAGAAAAAGATCAATTGAACTTTTAGAAACACTATCGAAATATCTACCAGTTATGCAAATTTACATCAATGGTACAGGTTATATAATGGAATACCGCAAAGGAGACATCCAAACCTTTGTTAATAACATGGCCAATTCAGTGAACTTACAACAAGCTGCAAACAGAAACCTTGAAGAATCATTGGACAACATGAAAAATTACATGGACTTTGTCGACACAGAACTTGACCGAAGTATTATCAGATCCATTTTAGTAAAAGTTTTTTCAATCAATTCCGTCAGCAAATTACCAGGCACCAAAAGTAAGCAAACTCTTCAAAGATCCCGTGATGAAGTTCCAGTGAAGTTAAGGAAATTTTCAGAGTTTAAGCATAATCTATTACCTGTTCGTAACGACATGACCAATAGACAACAGCATTTACTACACTGCAGATTGGTTTCAAAATATAAAACCAAGGCATTCAAAACTAGAGCAGCTGGTGCAGGGCGAGAAAAATATGCTCATAAGTTTCCCCAACTTGCAGAAGTAATTGAATTGGCATTTGGAAAAGGATCAAAAATTCATCCTCGTCTTACTGAAGAGACTAGATATAAAGACCCTAATTTAGCATTGACAATGCCAAAAGCTAGGGAGATTTTATTAGCTGCAGCTTCTTCCAAAATACCAAATATAGCACTTTCCATCTGCTATACATACACACAGAATTTTAAACGGAATACAAAACAGGCAATGAGACACCATGCTGGAGAAAATGTTAACGCAAACATATCTTTTAAAAAATTACCAAGGGTTGGCATGCTTGAAGAAAAAATAAATGCTCACTACTGTCGTTCTAATGTTAATTACTTACTGGAAACTGCAGCAGCTAACGAAGATGATTTTATGGTTGATGCTAAAGATGCCAAAGGGATCGTGTGTGCAGATATTGATCCTGTTCAGAATATAGGGAAAAGTTGGAAGGATGAATCTAGACTAGACCATCAGTTTGATCAGTCACGCACAAATGCTTGCACACCGATGACACACCTCTTTCTAAAAACAATATCATCCGAACATGCCATTAAGTCTGACAATTTAACAGTAATGAATATTACAAGAACAGGTCAACCGGTTACTCTAATCAATTTGTCATTTTTTGAACCAGAGACTGTTTTCCGATGTTTCAATGAACTTTTTCTTCTTTTGGCAAATCCTGCATTGGACTACATTTTTAGAAATGACTCAACAGGCACTATAAAGAAAAACTGGATATTTGTTGTAGACAATGGTCCATCTGAGGCACCAGCAAGCTGTCTTGTGCGAATGCTTCTTGTACGTTTGGTATGCTTTTTAGATCTTGATGTTGCAACCCAAATCTCTTTCGAAAAACTGAACTCAAAAGATAATCCTGCTGAGAGACCACATGCTGCTGAAAACATGGCTCTAAGTCGTCATGGACCATTTAGAACATCTGAAATTTTTAAAAATAAACATGCCAGACCCGGTAGCAAGCAGCATTTTGAAAATATGGAACTCATGGCAGAAGAGGTCATCAACTGCATTAAAACTGCAAAGTTTGGAAGCAACAGTTTCTTTTGTTTCCGTGGGATTAAGGAAGACTTTCTCTTTAATGATGAGGACAGACTTCGAAATTTTCTAAGGCTGTCAGAACAAGGCAAAGATGAGTGTGATGAGGAATATTCCGTTTCACCAGGAAATTTATTAGATGAAGTTCATAATGCCTGGAAAGTTGATCTTAACTTCTCTTCTTCATACATCTCTGATTACAGCCATTTGTGCAACTCAAAGAATGATGACATGCGCACATCATGGTTGACAGAATACCAGGCAACAATCTATTCAAGCCATACTTTAACCCATACAGAGCGCTTTCACAGAGAACCTTTACCAGACTATATAAGATGGATATCAAGCTCAGGGGAACTACATTACATGCCTTTTGAACAGAGAAGAGCGATGCCATATGGAAAATGGGACAATCCAGAAATGTTAATGCCAAAACGGTTACTTAGTTACATCAGTCAGATTTCGGATGACGTTCCTGAGTCAGTTTTAACAGCGTTGTCTTTGTTTATATGGATTACAAAAGATCAGGTTAAGGATGAAATGTCAAAAATATCAAAGATAAACCTGAAAACATATGAAAATGATGAAATCAGAGAAAAGTGGTGTCATCACCCTTTATTTAAAAAAACTGTAGTTGAACACCAAGAAGCCTGTAATGAAAAAAAGATTCCAATAACTAGCAGTCCAAGGCAGACATAAGAAAGCTCGCATTACACGTTGGTCTTGTCCTCGCCATGATATAGCTGAAATATTGCTCACTTGGCGTTAAACAACATACACTCACTCACTCATGTACATTTGTAATTACAACATTTCAATCTAGACATTACAATTTTTGATCCCAAGATTGGCCACTTTTGAATTTATGAAGCTAATTTGGACCAAATTGTGTCTAATCATTTGACCACTGACCAGGTTGGCCGCCATTACTAAAAATAAAACTTCCCTCCCGTTCAACCAACATCATAGACCACAGCAACCCAAAAAATCTTACTGGCAATTACTCATAGTACGGTATAGTCATTTTTACCAACTGGATCCATATACATGTATGATATAACAGGGAAACATATAAACCTTTACCAGTAAATGAGTTATGAGTGACATTAAATTAATGCTCTTGTTTTATGTGTTCAGATTTGAGTGTCATCATGGCAGTTTAAAAATGGGTCGTCACAATATTGAATGCAAAAGAGCATACAGAAAAAGGCAAAAACAACAAAAGAAAGAAAAGAAAAGACAACTAGCACTTCAAACTTTAAAGGAGAGTAGTTGTGATGAAATATTGAATAGCCAGCAAAAAAGTGAAAAAAATTCAGTTGTTTTTGGAAGTGAAAAAACAAATGAGAAATCAGAAAATACCTGCAGTGAAATAAGTTCATCAAATATCTTTGAAAATAATTCCTGTAGTTCTAAAGATAGTCAAAGTGAAGCAGCTTCAAAAGTTTCATCAACAGACGCTCTTATTTCTGAGATTAGAAAAGTAAAAGGAAAGCACCTTAGATACAATTTAGATGAAATTGAAAGAGACCCCTTGTATATAAAGTTTCAAGAGATGAATTTATTACAAAGACGGATTAATCGAATTAAAAAATCATTTTAACATTGAATTGTTAGGTAAGTCTTGTTACATTGTACGTTTTTTTTAAATTTTATTTATAATACAAAAAAATATTTAATTCAAAGATCCCTTTGCTTTATTGGGAGAAAGGTGATATCGATCCTTTTATCTCCTGAACAAAGAAGGGTGAAGTTAAATAAATCATCATAAATTTGATTAAAATCAGCTTTAAGTGATAAAATTATCCGATTATTAATTTTCAAATTAAGAATCTTTAGATTTTTTCTTTTCCTAAAATTTGTAGAAAGGAATAATTTTTAATTAAAAAAAAATAATGAACATGCTTTACCGATCCCTTTGCTCTACCGGGAGAAAGGTGATATTGATCCTTTTATCTCCTGAACAAAGAAGGGTGAAGTAAAATAAATCATCATAAATTTGATTAAAATCAGCTTTAAGTGATAAAATTATCAGATTATTAATTTTCAAATTAAGAATCTTTTAATTTTTTCTTTTCCTAAAATTTGTAAAAAGGAAGAATTTTTAATTGAAAAAATAATGAACATGCTTTACTGATCCCTTTGCTTTACCGGGAGAAAGGTGATATTGATCCTTTTATCTCCTGAACAAAGAAGGGTGAAGTAAAATAAATCATCATAAATTTGATTAAAATCAGCTTTAAGTGATAAAATTAAATCTTGTGCTTTTTCTTTTCTTAAAATTTGTAAAAGAAAATAATTTTTAATTAAAAAAATAATAAACATATGCTTTACCGATCCCTTTGCTTTACCGGGAGAAAGGTGATATTGATCCTTTTATCTCCTGAACAAAGAAGGGTGAAGTAAAATAAATCATCATAAATTTGATTAAAATCAGCTTTAAGTGATAAAATTATCAGATAATGATTATTTATTTTCAAATTAAAAATCTTTTGCTTTTTCTTTTCCTAAAATTTGTAAAAGAAAATAATTTTTAATTAAAAAAATAATAACCATATGCTTTACCGATCCCTTTGCTTTACCAGGAGAAAGGTGATATTGATCCTTTTATCTCCTGAACAAAGAAGGGTGAAGTTAAATAATAATATATTTGATTAAAACATGCTTTAATTGATAAAGTTATCAGATTATTCATTTTCAAATTGAAACTTATTTGATTTTTTGATTTTCCTGTAGCAATTGCGAAGTCTACAAACTATCCAATAACCTCCTGTCACATGGTATTTCATTTTCAAAGGATGATTTATTTCATTTTACTCTAACATGTCTAACAAAACAGTTAATGTTATATCATAATCAATATACCGATGAACATGTATATATAATACTGAGCACATTGATTCATTGGAACTGTTTTTGTCCCCTGTTGTAATATAGTCCGTGTGGTGACCTTCTAGCGTTTTTATCCTGACAACTTTTTAAGAAGTCAGGATAGTCTGTTCGCTCTGTCGGTGTTGCGTCTGTGTCATCTTTCATGTGCATATAGTAGGAAAGTATTATTTAGTATGCAGGACCCTTTGGGGATGACAATTGGATTGATAGAAAAGTATGTCACTGTGACTTACATAAGGGGTCAATTTTAAATTTTAAGTTGAGGTTGGGTTGTAATATATCAAATTACTCATAATGAAAATTACTTTAACCAAATGTGAAAAAATTTGTTAAAAAGGTCACTGTGACCTACTTACAATGTGAGGGGTCAAAAGGGGTTCAATTTTTAATTTTAAGGTACATTTGTAAGATAGGGTTGTAATATATTAAATTACTGGTAATGAAGAGTAAACATTTGTTTTTATTTATTTTTTTATACCGTAGTCTTTAAGGTGGATTTCATGTTTGAAATAATATAAAAACAAGAGGCTGTCGAATGACAGCAAACCGGATTTTCCTGCATGGAAATGATGTTTGCAAATCTGGATTCCCAAACAGGATGAAGTAAAGAAATATAAATTAATTTTTGTAGGGTTTTGTAGGGTTCAGAAATGGAAAGGCAAAAATCAATCTTGACCTCCTATTTATAGTAAGTGACAAATATTGGAATTTTTGAGACTTGAACTACCTTTTTTCAATTTTTTAGAACCATAACTCCTGAATGGTGAAAGTGAAAATCGTCAATATCGGAACGGTGAAAGTGGAAATCGTCAATATCGAACTTGACCTCCATTTTGTCATCAGTAACAACATATTAAAATTCGAAAAGCTTTGGTTGAACAGTTCATAAGTTATCACACGGATACCACTGGGAAAGCCATTTTTCAATCTTTCAAGAACCATAACTCCTGAACAGTGAAAGTGAAAATCGTCAATATCGAACTTGACCTCCATTTTGTCATCAGTAACAACATATTAAAATTTGAAAAGCTTTGTTTGAACAGTTCATAAGTTATCACAAGGACACCACTGGGAAAGCCATTTTTCAATCTTTCAAGAACAATAACTCTTGAATGGTGAAAGTGAAAATCGTCAATATCGAACTTGACCTCCATTTTGTCATCAGTAACAACATATTAAAATATGAAAAGCTTTGGTTGAACAGTTCATAAGTTATCACACGGACACCACTGGGAAAGCCATTTTTCAATCTTTCAAGAACCATAACTCCTGAACGGTGAAAGTGAAAATCGGTAATATCGAACTTGACCTCCATTTTGTCATCAGTAACAACATATTAAAATTTGAAAAGCTTTGGTTGAACAGTTCATAAGTTATCACACGGACACCACTGGAAAAGCCATTTTTCAATCTTTCAAGAACCATAACTCTTGAACGGTGAAAGTGAAAATCGTCAACATCGAACTTGACCTCCATTTTGTCATCAGTAACAACATATTAAAATTTGAAAAGCTTTGGTTGAACAGTTCATAAGTTATCACACGGACACCACTGGAAAAGCCATTTTTCAATCTTTCAAGAACCATAACTCTTGAACGGTGAAAGTGAAAATCGTCAATATCGAACTTGACCTCCATTTTGTCATCAGTAACAACATATTAAAATTTGAAAAGCTTTGGTTGAACAGTTCATAAGTTATTGCACGGACACTGTTTGGCAGCCGCCCGTCCGCCCGCCCGACCGCCCGCCCGTCCGCCCGCCCGGCCGCCCGCCCGCCCGCCCGCCGTACATCACCAATTTAATAACCGATATTTTCCTATGAAAATCCGGTTAAAAATATATTTAAATTTCAGTTATTGAATATGCACTGTTACATGTAATAATAGAAAATGTCATACTGGACTAAGCGAAGACGAGTGGGCAGAAATGTAAACAAACATATTGCTGAAATAGAAAATGAGAATTTAGAAAGTGAATCTAATGTTGAAATACCTCAGTCTGATGATGACAGTGATGATGATCAGCAGGTTTCTTCTGATAATTCACATATTTCAAATGATCATAATGTTGTATTTGAAGATGGAGATGAACTACCAATAAATGAAAATGATATTTGTGATATTGAAGCCGAATGCAATTCTTCATATTATCTTCTTAGCGATTCGGAAGAGGAGTCGGAAGATAGCGATAATAATGAAGGAATTAGAGAACAGTTGGCAAATTGGGCTGTTGAATGTGATATCCCAAATGTATCGCTTGCAAAACTTCTTTTAATTTTGAGACCTTGTATAAAAGATCTAGACCAAAAGATCCAAGAACACTGCTTGGAACTAAAATTTCTTATGAAATCGAAAACAAATGTGGTGGACAGTATTATCATTTTGGATTAAAATCTGGAATTCAAGATGTTTTATCTGCACAACCTGACATTTTGGATGTTGATACATCTGTAAAAATTCAGTTGAATATGGATGGCCTTCCTTTGTTTAAAAGCTCAAGTGGACAATTTTGGCCAATACTTGGAAGAATAGAAAATATAGGAAAAGGGGAACCATTTATTATAGGGCTATTCTATGGCAATTCTAAACCTTCAGATGTTTCAAATTATCTCAGTGCATTAATTGAAGAAGTAAATGAACTTAAAATGCAAGGTATACACTATATGGAGCAAAATTTCAACATCATACTGTCTTCTATAATCTGTGATTCTCCGGCACGAGCCTTTATTAAAAATGTAAAACAATATTCTGGATATCATGGATGTGATAAATGCATTCAAAATGGGGTCTGGTTAGGCAAAATAACTTACCCAGAAGTCAATTCACCTGTAAGATCAGACTTGGACTTCACTAATAGGACTTACGAAGATCATCATAAGGGTCCATCACCTATGGAAGGCATAGTTGGGATGGTTTCTCAGTTTCCTATCGACTACATGCACTTAGTTTGTCTTGGAGTTGTTAAACGTTTAATACTTTCATGGCTGAAAGGAAACTTGAAATTTAGATTGGGTGGAACTATTAAAAACCAAATCTCCAGCTCATTGTACAGTTTACGTAGTTATATCCCTAGTGAATTTGCAAGGAAGCCAAGGGGCTTTTCAGAAATAGACAGATGGAAAGCAACAGAATTTCGTCAGTTTTTGCTTTACACTGGTCCAGTTGTCTTAGGCCAGTATATACATGAGATAATGTACAAAAATTTTATGCTTTTATCTGTTAGCTTACACATTCTTTTAAATTCGTATCTTGTTCAACATTATAGTGAATATGTTCAAAATCTGCTATTGGCCTTTGTGCAACATTTTGGGCAACTGTATGGAAATGACAATCTTGTGTACAATGTACATGGCCTACTTCATTTGTCAGCAGATGCACAAAAATTTGGTTCGCTTGACCACATTTCATCTTTTCCGTTTGAAAATTACTTGATGAAGATAAAGAAAATGGTTCGAAAACCATCATTTCCACTTCAACAGATTATTCGCCGACTTTCTGAAAAAACAACTACCAATTGTGAAAAATCTTCTCCTGATCTAAGACAAGAACATGATTCTGGTCCACTTCCTGTTGGTTTCAATGGATCTAACTGTACTCAGTTTAAGTCTGTCAAACTTGAAAAATATGTTTTAAGTCTTAGGCGCTGTGATCGTTATATACTTATTGATGGTCAGATTGGCCAACTCGAAAATATTATTTTAAGAAATGGTGAAATTAATGTTGCATTTAAAATATTTACTTCAATGCGAACATTTTTTGATACTCCTCTAGATTCTAATTTGCTGGGAATATACATTGTCAGTGAACTGAGTAACAGAATTTCTATTAGACTACTGTCTGAAATCCAGACAAAATATATTATTTTGCCATTAAGGAATGAATTTGTTGCAATGCCATTCACTGACAGTGCTTGGTAATTTGACATGTACTTGCTGTACAGTTTCTTTATTGTATCGACAGAAACATGAAAGATGTTTAATGTGAAAAATGGTTTTATGAGTGACTGCTATACAGTATTCTGCATCTATCATTATTTATTAATCCGTACAGGGGAGATTACTTAGTAGTAGAGTTTAAAGAGGAGGAAGTAGCCGTGATACCAAAAAATTGGCTTAAAGGAAAGAATGCTTGTATGTGGCCAACATGGAAGTCGGGGACACGAATTGAAAAGGCAGTGAGGAATAAAGAAGAACCAGACGATGACAATTTTAAGACATATGAATTGGCAAGGATCATGTATCAGACAGGTAAAATTTGTATAGACAAATAAATAAATATTTATATTGCCATTTGATATCAAGAATATATAATCCATAAGTACTATTATTTATTTCCTTCATAATGTAACCAAAAGTAAGCATGTAGTATATTCCCATATTACTTCAAAATCGTGACGTCATCAATGACGAAAAAACCCTTTTTTCTCATTTTTGAAGGTCTGCTATACAATAAAAGGGTTATTGCATGAATATTGGTGAATATTATTCCTTGCAGAATATCAATTGCACCCACAAACTCGTGCAATATAATATTCTGTTAAGGACAATATTCACCAATATTCATGCAATAACCCTATAGTAATAGGGATCGACATCCAGCATACAAGTACCTCCTCATTTTAAGCTGTCATATGAAATAATGCGTAACTTGGCATTGAGATACTACATTAAAGGGGTCTGGCAAAAAGAAGGGCACAACTCATTGTACACTGTGTGGCAAGTACGATATAATCAGAACCACCGTTTTTAATTATTAAATCTAATTTAATAATTAGAAAAATAACTGCTTAGCAATTCAATTCCTTTCTTGGAAACAATAAACAATGATAAAGTCAATTATGTTGAAACTGTTTTGATGATCTGTTTGTCATGAATATTTGTTTTTAAATTGGGCTTTAGAATATTGAAATATACTGTATTTTATCTTATATCTTATGTAATATACAAAAATGTCTGGTTACAGATTCCTACTTTAAAGCCATGTTAAAAGTTAAGAGAGCCGAAATTATGTCAGACCTCCAAACAGATGGAGAAGATCACATAACAGAGGGCAAAAGGAGTAGGCGGTAAGTTTTGAGACTATAATTAATTAAACATTGATAACTTGCCAAGCTTTATACTGTATTTTGTATATATTTTTTTCTCTTACCTAGTCATTTTGACAGATTATTTTCTTTAACGTTGATCAAAACGAAATTTGATGAAATACATTTATAAAAGAATTACTAATGACAGATTCCTAAAAGGGCAGTGGATAAAACGCAAGAATGTATTTATATTTTTGTCGCAGAATATTTGCAAGACTGTCATCCTACATGCAAATACAGTGGACTCTTGGACAGCTAACTAAGTCAAACTTTTGGATGACTATATGACAAAAGCTACTCCTGATTACTAGAATCTTTGGTTAAATCTTAGTAATTTTGCCTGATCTTTGAATTTGACGTACCGGTCACCATTGTCGACTGTACAAATGTAAAAAAAAATAATCAGCTGAGTTTTTTATTAAATTTTATTTTTAGGCCTACTAGTCGCTATGAATCGGATTCGTCCCCAGAAAAGGCTAGTTCTAGCAAAAGATCTAGACCAGTTTACCATTCCTCTCCGGAGAAAACACCTAAAAAAGCAAAAAGAAGTGTTCTACCTCTGCCAAACCTACCTTCAATGCCAAGTCCACCTAGAAGACCCACACCTTCATCATCAGCACCTGTAAGAACTACACCAGTCGGTCGTCCTTTACAAGAACAAACACCAGAAACCAATGATAGAGCTAGAACAAGCAAGCCAGTGTCTGGTACAAATGCGTTATTAATTTTTTTTCTCGTGAAACATAATATTTCAGTCTTTGTAAAACCTTGCAGTTTTTTAGAAAGAAAAGTGATTTTTGATATAGTACTCCACTTATGTTTACTGTATTATGCATGTAATTTTACTTATTTTCACAAATTTCATCAGAGGAACATAAGTAAATGGGAATTTGATAAGTTACTATATGCTGCATAGACTCAATAAACGTGAAAAATTAATAAACACAAATCAATGAAAAAGGTACACATTATAAATTTTAAAAACGCACAAAAATAAGTAAAATTGTATTTATTCATGGCAAATGTATACCGGTATAGGATAGAATATCTAACCATATATACATTTTAATAGTATGATTACACTACACACAATAGAACTGGTGTAAGGCGGTTTAAATTAATTAATTGTTGACAGTTGTGGACAACTATGAACAAATGTTTGTTTCAGATAGCAGTCATGAAATTAAAAAAAAAAAAGAAAAATTGTGACCTGTGCCATAAAGAATGGTATTTAAATTATAACATGAATATTGGAAAACAATTTTTTATTTCAGCTGTTGAAAAGAAAATGCTAACCTTACCGGAAGAACTGAAGGGTCAAACAACACAGAATACCAAACTCCTAAAATAATATATTGAAGAAAATGGACATGACAGAAAAGGAGGCTACTGGTGCTGAGCTTCCGGAAGGAATAGTCCTTCCTATTACAGATATGGAGGGCTATGAAATAATGGAAAATCTCCTGGAAAATGAAGTGACATCTAAAAGACTGGTATGTACATGTATATTGTGGCTTGAAATTAAAAAAAAGCTCTGGATATGGGTGAATGTACATTACATTTTCATTTTATTTCATGACAGTCTTAACCTGAATGAATTTAATTTAAACCTTTTTATGTTTTCCACTGGCTAATGGCTTTAACATGCCATATACTTGGTTCATTGGATTCTGTATCTGTGATATATTGCAATATAATATTCCACGTAGCACCACATAATAAAAGTAGCATTGAATATTCTTTTGTATTGTATTGAGTGCAATATGTCTTAAAAAGTGACACCATTGACATCTAAAAATTGAAACAAACATTTTTAAGTCCTGTAAGTCATATAGTAAGTTGGATATTGTCTGAACACTGATAATTATAAAACTGTCCTAATAATTAAATTTTATTAAATTTGTTGATAATTGCAAAAAGAATTTATGTCTCTTTACTAAAGCAAAAGGAAAAATTATGGCCAGGCCCTAAAATATCTGGGTACCAGATTTTTACCTTTGATATATCAGTGTATACTGCTTTTAAGATTTTTCAGACATTCTATAATAATTATTTGAAATACTTTCTTAATTTGATTTCTAGATTGGACACCTTGGCACAATAGGGGGAGATACAGTTGCAGAATGTACCAGGAGGACGTTAAGATACTTAATATCCAATCAACTGGCAGTACTTTTCAACTGGAAAGGACATGGAAACAAAAAGGGATTTGGGACAAGTAGATTGTCAACAGTTATTAAAAGTAAGCATGTTTTACTTTATTTATTGCTCTAAGTTGATTGGAGCCATTTTTGAGGGCATTTTGGAAAGAAATATATATAGATATCCCACAGACAGACACAGGACTTTTTTTTATTTTGAGTTTGATCAGTAATGCATAAAATTATCTTTCAGTTAAGTTTGAAAGCATGGCATGTACAAATAAATAATAAAAGGATGCTGTTATGTTAATAATTCTTGCCTTCTTGTCTAATAAGTGGAAGAAAAAAGGTACTATTAATCGCAAATATCTTACAATAATATGTATAAATAACTTTCAAAAGGTGTTTATAAAAGCAACACAGTAAATAAAAACAGCATTGTAGGTGGGAAAAGGCTAAAATAAGTAAAAACAATAATAACATTGTTTTGCAGGAGCAGTCAGGAAAAACCGATTGAGCTGTGCAGCCAGTGATAGTGACATTGACACAATAATAAAAGATTGGTTTAGGTATGCAAAAGACAGAGAGGGGGGCAGAAAAAGGAGGGAACTGGCAAAAAGAAGAAGAGAAGCTGAAAATAGAGAAGCTGAAAATAGACAGAGTGAGGATGAAAGTTCCTAAATTGTGAACATGTACAGAAATTAAGGTGTTTCCGTTTTCAAATGTATACTTTTTTATACGACCGCAAAATTTTTGCGGTCGTATATTGGTATGACGTTGGCGTCGGTGTCGTCGTTGTCGTCGTCGTCGTCCGTCGTCTGCGTCGTCGTCCGAAGACATTTGGTTTTCGCACTATAACTTTAGTATAAGTTAATAGAAATCTATGAAATTTAAACACAAGGTTTATGACCACAAAAGGAAGGTTGGGATTGATTTTGGGAGTTTTGGTCCCAACAGTTTAAGAATCAGGGGCCAAAAAAGGGCCCAATAAGCATTTTTCTTGGTTTTCGCACAATAACTCTAGTATAAGTAAATAGAAATCTATGAAATTTTAACACAAGGTTTATGACCACAAAAGGAAGGTTGGGATTGTTTTTGGGAGTTTTGGTCCCAACAGTTTAGGAATTAGGGGCTAAAAAAGGGCCAAAATAAGCATTTTTCTTGGTTTTTGCACAATAACTTTAGTATAAGTAAATAGAAATCTATGAAATTTAAACACAAGGTTTATGACCACAAAAGGAAGGTTGGGATTGATTTTTGGAGTTTTGGTCCCAACAGTTTAGGAATTAGGGGCCAAAAGGGTCCAAAATTAAACTTTGTTGATTTCATTGAAAATTGAACTATTGGGGTTCTTTGATATGCCGAATCTAACCGTGCATTTAGATTCTTAATTTTTGGTCCCGTTTTCAAATTGGTCTACATTAAGGTCCAAAGGGTCCAAAATTAAACTTAGTTTGATTTTAACAAAAATTGAATTCTTTGGGTTCTTTGATATGCTGAATCTAAACATGTACTTAGTTTTTTTATTATGGGCCCAGTTTTCAAGTTGGTCCAAATCGGGGTCCAAAATTAAACTTTGTTTGATTTCATCGAAAATTGAACTATTAGGGTTCTTTGATATGCCGAATCTAACCGTGCATTTAGATTCTTAATTTTTGGTCCCGTTTTCAAATTGGTCTACATTAAGGTCCAAAGGGTCCAAAATTAAACTTAGTTTGATTTTAACAAAAATTGAATTCTTGGGGTTCTTTGATATGCTGAATCTAAACATGTACTTAGTTTTTTTATTATGTGCCCAGTTTTCAAGTTGGTCCAAATCGGGGTCCAAAATTAAAGCTAAAAAGGGGGTAAATTATTTTTTTTTTGGGGGGGGGGGGGCAATTCTCCACAGCATATTGTATTACACAAGAAGCAAAAAATTGAATATAAATTCAAATCATATGACCAATTCTAAGTTCTTTATTTCAGTTATTCTGTGTCAGAAACCTATTATGTGTCAAATATTTGAAGAAATTTTCAATTACACAGTATTGTGCAATAGCAAGAAATTGATATGTGTGCCCTGTTATCAAAACTTTATTATTAACAAATTCCATTGGAAATTTGCCAATATAAAATGTGCTGATGAAGCTTTTTTGTTTATCTTATCTAAACTGCTTTTAAATTATGTATATTTAAAATTTGTCATCCATGACTATGATGTCATTTTCTATTTTAATATGTTATGGTGTATTTAAATGGGCTGTTATGGTTGCAAAGTATAAAGAAATGGGGGGGGGGGGTGGTTGAAAACAAAATTGGGGGGAGGGAAATGAGAAATTGGGGAGGGGGTAATTTTTTCTCATTTCATATTTCATAAATTAAAAAGAAAATTTCAGATTTTTTTTAGCAAAAAAAAGGGGGGGTTACAATAAATTTTATTGTTTTTTGTTTTTTTTGGGAGGGGGGGGGTCAATGTGCAACTTCATAGTGTATTGCACAAAAGCTAAAAAAAGGGGTAAATTATTATTTTTTTTTGGGGGGGGGGGCAATTCTCCACAGCATATTGTATTGCACAAGAAGCAAAAAATTGAATATAAATTCAAATCATATGACCAATTTTAAGTTCTTTGATTTCAGTTATTCTGTGTCAGAAACATATTATGCATGTTATGTGTCAAATATTTGAAGAAATTTTCAATTACACAGTATTGCGCAATAGCAAGAAATTGATATGTGTGCCCAATTTTAAATTTTAAATTGGTTATTTCTGATTTATATATAAAAACAAATAATACTGATATGGTTTGAATAGGTAAATTAAAAATTTTTAAGTTCTTAGACAACATTCATTCTGTGTCAGAAACCTATGCTGTGTCAAATATTTATTCACAATCCAAATTCAGTATTGTATCAAGCTTGAATGTTGTGTTCATAATTGCCCCAACTATTCAGGGTTCTACATCTGCGGTCGTATCTAGCTGCGCCCAGCGGAGCATTTTATCTCATTTGGATATGTCTATTGCTTAAAATATTTAGACTTATTTCTCTTGTACATGTGGATGATGTGCAAGAAATTTATATATTCATGGTACATATAAATTCATCACATTGTTTGTATGTAGGTGATAATTTCTTTTTAGAAAGAAAAAAATATGTACAATGAAGTTTGTTTATAACACCACTTTGGGGACCATTCAAACATTTTGGCTCAAGTATTATTTATAATAAGTGAATAATGGGTTAAGAGTTCATGCAACATAACAATCTATGCACCATGAAAATGAATATTTGTATCTTTCATTATTAATTCATTACTAATTATTGTAGTAAGTGTAGGTTATTTTCTTGCATGTATAACTGTTTGTTGTCAATTCCATATTTTCGTAATGCAGAGTTGTCTTCCCAAATACAAGATTTACCTCCCTTGTGGGAAGGTAAATTATATATAGCTTCATTGGAAATTATCAATTTTTCCTCATTTAGATCATACTAAAATTGTATAGGTTTCTTCAGTGCTAAATTTTAAAGGATTTTGTATAAATTGATTAAGGTAAGGTATATTACAAAAAACACTGTTAAAATGAAGTTGGAATTTTGTAATTAAGTGAACATATTTTTTGTTGACTTTTGAAAATGAACTGTAATGATAATGCCTTTAAATGGTTCATCTTGGAAATAAAGGTTTTTTTTCTTTTTAATTTACATCCCATTAATTTTATTTTTAATGATGTTCTTTTTAAGTGCTTTTAAAAAGGAAGGTTTGCCAGATTTCATCCTTTTAGCAGTGATGTAGAATATTAATTTTTCCTCTAATTTTAATGGGGAATTTGCATAAGATTCCTTTTCAGGAAAGCTTATATCATTATGCCAACATGAGATATGTGTGGTAAGCTTATGTTTAATATGTGCATTTTCAAGCAGATAACTGTGACTAAAGTTTAATATTCTTTGAGCATGTCATTATGTTCTGAGGTAGGAAGTCAGTTTGTTTGTACATACCGATATATAACTTACAACAGAAATATTTTTATAGGTCAGTGTTGGTGAGCTTTATGCTCATGCTAGTTATGTCACATTACAGTGAGTGTAAAAAAACTTTCATCAGGTTGTTGATTGTTGCAATGCTGAGATAATGTTTGCAATTATTTCATTCTGTTTTATAACTGCTCAAAACGGGGGTCATATCAGGTTTATGTGGATAAAATTGGTCGATCACATGATACAATTAGCATCCTTTAAGTAATTCAAATTTTTCATGATGGTTTTATACATGTTTTGACAAGAGTAACAACCCTTGCTAACTGGAAAATGTTAATTACCATTTGGTTGCCTTGTTCAGCTACGATGAATTAGTACATGCCTATAAAAATTATTCGGTATCTTTTGTTATTATTAGCAAATGTCTGTTTCGAGCTGGAAAATTTTGAGCAGACTTGTTCACCAAATTTTTAGTTTAGAAAGAAAAGTGATGAAAATTTTCAAGAATGTAAAAAGTTGTTATTGATTTTCCAACAAGAGACCTTGAAAAACTACAATTTTTTTATGATTTTGTTCGTCTGCAAACGTACACAAATTCTGACAATAACCATTAATGTATCACATTTTATATAATTTGTTGAAATCGATATATAACTGATGCAAATTTAAAGATATTAAAATGCATTTAATGTTTGATTTTTTTATACGACCGCACATACGTGTGGTCATATTGTGGTGTGGGTTTGTTGTCGTCATCGTCAGCGTTTGTTAACATTTAGTTTCTGGGCTCTGATTCTAGTTTCCCTTGACCGATTCTTTTCATATTTTGACACAATATTACTATGGACAAATTGAAGGTAAATTTCTATTTTTGGGGTCCTGACCCCAGCCGTTTTTGAAAAAGGGGCCAAAATGTAAACTGTTAGTTTCCAGGCTCTGATTTAAGTTTCCCACGATAGATTCTTTTCATATTTTAGTACAATGTTACTATGCACAAATTGCAGACATAGTTTGATTTTGGGGGTATTGGCCCCATCGGTTATTGGAATAAGGGCCCAACAGGGCTGAACAATTAAACTTGATTAAAAATAGGGTTGTAATATATCTATGGAAAGGTTATTGCGAGTGGAAATAAATTATATTAATAAAAAGCACATTGGGTCCAGTTGTGAAAAGGAAAAGGGCCCTGGTTTTGACGTGGCGTGAGGGCTTAAATCATGTTTAATGATATACTATATTGGTTGTATGTCTTATAGAAGTGATGATTAACAGGGCCTTTTACTGTATGTTGCTGAGCAATTCAGTATTGCATTATCATTGTGGCTTTGAGCAAGTTATTATTTTTCTTCTTGTAGATTTATTCACGACTTTTCATTGAACGTTATAAATCCAGACCTATTTTAATTCTACCATATTCCATCTGTTAATTTACGGCTTGGCTTATCTTTAATTTTGCAGATCCCTCGGACAGCGCCAACAGTCCACCCCCCCCCCCCCCCAAACAAAAAAAATTCAAATAAATCTTGGAATTTAAACTGTTTATCACAAATTTGTAGGCTTCTGACTTCAAATGTTATATCGAAAACGGATTGTGGCAAAAGAAAACAACAAAACAACGCCGCGATCCTGAACGCCTGAAAAATTAATTGTAACAATTGTTCACGAAATCTGAACTCACCAAGCTGACGTTGAATCGTCCAAGCCGACATTCCTGAACATTAATTTCATAAATATCAAAAACTGTTATTTTAATCAAAATTATGATTTGGTATAAATAATTTCTTTCTAAGGCCAACAAAAAAAATTTCTTTTTAGGGTTACATTCCTCCCACAAATAGGGTAGGTAGGTAGGCATTTTCATTTTATTTCTTTTTTTCATTTTATTTTTTCTCGACTAAAGGTGAGCCTATATTTGTAAAATAGCATCATGTTTAAGTCATGAAAGTGTGTGGTTTTAAGTAGAAAGTTTAATTTTTAACATACACACCTATTAATCATGTCTTTTATTACAATACACTTATTTTTTGTAGGACTTTTGAACAAAATATAGGTACACTGTATTTTAAAATGTTACCTTTTTTTTCATATTAAAGTTTTTCACCAAATCACCAATGGTTACGTTTCCATCTATTTCAAATCCATCGTCTTTGGAGGTGAAATCTGACTTGCACTTAACAGTTATTGTAAATGTTTTTCTGTCAACTTCTTCATGATAGAGCTCAAAAAGCTCTGTAAGTACAATCAGTCTATTTGGAAGATATGCTTTCTTGTTGACAGCATTTATTATATTTTAGTGCCACGATACTCGTGGCTTCCATTGTGCTCATCATCAGTAATACGCTTGGATTTTTGTGATATAAATCAGTCTCCTATTCAAACGCTATTGTGACTTGGTTTTAAACAGACTTTCGGTTTTACCGGAAATGATCCGTATTATACCGGAAATTGGCGGAAATTACCGATTTTGTTAATTTTGGAGAAAAAATTAGGGTCGGTTGGGAAACCCGAAACAGACATTTTTTTTTGGCCTAAGGACACATTTATGCCGAAGAAGGGATGCGAACGAACACGACACAACGTTGAAAATCTCTCCCCCACCCTTGATTTTCATTCTGTGGTGATCCCTGTATACATTTTGAAACCCAGGGAGAGACTTGCAATTTTTACTGTTTAAGATAGGTAAATCTGATGAAATTTGGTATATTTTTGGACAATATTTGACCGAAGTTTGTCAAGAAGTATAGAAATTTCTTTTATTAATACCAAATTTGGTATAATAATGAATTTCTGAAGCATTACATGGTCATACACATTGATATTTTGAAAGCCATAAGGAGAGCAATAGGGAGACTTGCAATTTTTACGGCCTAAGATTTGTGACTCTAGTGGAATTTGGTATATTTTTGGACAATAAATGACCAAAATATGTCGAGAAGTATTTTTTCTCTTTATTAATACATAGTGCGGTATAATAATTACTTTTTGTAGTATTTCATGTCCATACACATAGATATCTTGAGACCAAGGGGCAGACTTGCAATTTTTATGACATAAATATGTAACTCTGATGGGATTTGATATATTTTTGGATGATGATTGACCAAACCCTATTGAGAGTATACAGATTTCTTATATTAATATATAGTTGAGGTATAATGATTTTTGATGCATTTCATATCCATTGCCGGGCATGTATATTGAAAAAAAATTTAATGGCTTGAGGTGGGCAACCCTCACATGTGCCCTGGTTTTGACGTGGCGTGAGGGCTTAAATCATGTTTAATGATATACTATATTGGTTGTATGTCTTATAGAAGTGATGATTAACAGGGCCTTTTACTGTATGTTGCTGAGCAATTCAGTATTGCATTATCATTGTGGCTTTGAGCAAGTTATTATTTTTCTTCTTGTAGATTTATTCACGACTTTTCATTGAACGTTATAAATCCAGACCTATTTTAATTCTACCATATTCCATCTGTTAATTTACGGCTTGGCTTATCTTTAATTTTGCAGATCCCTCGGACAGCGCCAACAGTCCACCCCCCCCCCCCCCCCCAAACAAAAAAAATTCAAATAAATCTTGGAATTTAAACTGTTTATCACAAATTTGTAGGCTTCTGACTTCAAATGTTATATCGAAAACGGATTGTGGCAAAAGAAAACAACAAAACAACGCCGCGATCCTGAACGCCTGAAAAATTAATTGTAACAATTGTTCACGAAATCTGAACTCACCAAGCTGACGTTGAATCGTCCAAGCCGACATTCCTGAACATTAATTTCATAAATATCAAAAACTGTTATTTTAATCAAAATTATGATTTGGTATAAATAATTTCTTTCTAAGGCCAACAAAAAAAATTTCTTTTTAGGGTTACATTCCTCCCACAAATAGGGTAGGTAGGTAGGCATTTTCATTTTATTTCTTTTTTTCATTTTATTTTTTCTCGACTAAAGGTGAGCCTATATTTGTAAAATAGCATCATGTTTAAGTCATGAAAGTGTGTGGTTTTAAGTAGAAAGTTTAATTTTTAACATACACACCTATTAATCATGTCTTTTATTACAATACACTTATTTTTTGTAGGACTTTTGAACAAAATATAGGTACACTGTATTTTAAAATGTTACCTTTTTTTTCATATTAAAGTTTTTCACCAAATCACCAATGGTTACGTTTCCATCTATTTCAAATCCATCGTCTTTGGAGGTGAAATCTGACTTGCACTTAACAGTTATTGTAAATGTTTTTCTGTCAACTTCTTCATGATAGAGCTCAAAAAGCTCTGTAAGTACAATCAGTCTATTTGGAAGATATGCTTTCTTGTTGACAGCATTTATTATATTTTAGTGCCACGATACTCGTGGCTTCCATTGTGCTCATCATCAGTAATACGCTTGGATTTTTGTGATATAAATCAGTCTCCTATTCAAACGCTATTGTGACTTGGTTTTAAACAGACTTTCGGTTTTACCGGAAATGATCCGTATTATACCGGAAATTGGCGGAAATTACCGATTTTGTTAATTTTGGAGAAAAAATTAGGGTCGGTTGGGAAACCCGAAACAGACATTTTTTTTTGGCCTAAGGACACATTTATGCCGAAGAAGGGATGCGAACGAACACGACACAACGTTGAAAATCTCTCCCCCACCCTTGATTTTCATTCTGTGGTGATCCCTGTATACATTTTGAAACCCAGGGAGAGACTTGCAATTTTTACTGTTTAAGATAGGTAAATCTGATGAAATTTGGTATATTTTTGGACAATATTTGACCGAAGTTTGTCAAGAAGTATAGAAATTTCTTTTATTAATACCAAATTTGGTATAATAATGAATTTCTGAAGCATTACATGGTCATACACATTGATATTTTGAAAGCCATAAGGAGAGCAATAGGGAGACTTGCAATTTTTACGGCCTAAGATTTGTGACTCTAGTGGAATTTGGTATATTTTTGGACAATAAATGACCAAAATATGTCGAGAAGTATTTTTTCTCTTTATTAATACATAGTGCGGTATAATAATTACTTTTTGTAGTATTTCATGTCCATACACATAGATATCTTGAGACCAAGGGGCAGACTTGCAATTTTTATGACATAAATATGTAACTCTGATGGGATTTGATATATTTTTGGATGATGATTGACCAAACCCTATTGAGAGTATACAGATTTCTTATATTAATATATAGTTGAGGTATAATGATTTTTGATGCATTTCATATCCATTGCCGGGCATGTATATTGAAAAAAAATTTAATGGCTTGAGGTGGGCAACCCTCACATGTGCCCTGGTTTTGACGTGGCGTGAGGGCTTAAATCATGTTTAATGATATACTATATTGGTTGTATGTCTTATAGAAGTGATGATTAACAGGGCCTTTTACTGTATGTTGCTGAGCAATTCAGTATTGCATTATCATTGTGGCTTTGAGCAAGTTATTATTTTTCTTCTTGTAGATTTATTCACGACTTTTCATTGAACGTTATAAATCCAGACCTATTTTAATTCTACCATATTCCATCTGTTAATTTACGGCTTGGCTTATCTTTAATTTTGCAGATCCCTCGGACAGCGCCAACAGTCCACCCCCCCCCCCCCCCCCAAACAAAAAAAATTCAAATAAATCTTGGAATTTAAACTGTTTATCACAAATTTGTAGGCTTCTGACTTCAAATGTTATATCGAAAACGGATTGTGGCAGCTTTAAAAGAAAACAACAAAACAACGCCGCGATCCTGAACGCCGATGTTTTTTGTTTTTCAAAGCTGCCACAAGCATATTTATAATTTATTTCATTGATTCATAATTTAAGTAAAATAATAGTCCCAGTTCTAACTAGCTTGTGAATTTTACGACGACTTGCGAAATTTACAGTAAACAGCGTAAAATTTGAAAGACAAACAGGAAACCGGAAACGGAACTACAATTTTTTACGGACTTGTAAATTTTACGCTACAACGGGTAACTTACGCATCGGCACAGTGTTAAAATAATGGCTGCATCAGAGTACACCTCGAAATTTGACCACGGGGAGTCTTTTCCAGTTTGTGGTGGTCGTCTTGTGATTCTGACTACAAGTTTTGGATATTTCGATAGGGACGTTGTTCTTACTCGATAAATTTGAATTTTTACAACATAGATAGATAATACGCCAACGAAATCAGACAACATCTTTCTCAGGGGTACGTATTTTAAACAGTGCTGGTAATGGGCACAAGTCAAATCGGCACCTGGTCAAATCGGCACCTATTAATAGTCAAATCGGCATTTACTTGGTCAATTCGGCATCCAATAATATTTGTGTGTGTAAAAACAAGATATCTTTTACAAATTTGTATATATATTTTTTAATTCCAATTGTTTTGTTGTAGGTATATCCAGGGACCAGTCAGTTAGACTGGGTTTGCCAGGACTGCACAGAAGCATCAGAGGTAAGTTTTTTTTAAAGTTTTTTTAATCAATATTTATTAATAATTAATTACAAGAACATGAAAAAAATATTCTATTCATTTCCATAATCAATTTAGAGTTATTATGTGTTTGAATTGTAATGTTAGTAGTTCGTTAGTTTTGTCAAATATAATTGGAATCCAATTTTGTATTTGTCATTTATGAATAAATCAACTAATTGATTTAATCATGTAATTAAATGTTCACACCTTAATATAATAAGTTTATAGTAGTAATAAACATATTAATCAATTGATTAAATCATGCAATTCAAATTTTCATACCTTGATAATTGGATTATGTTTTTATTATTTTAACTGTTGATTAAGAATTTAAAATATGTTGGATTAAATATGTTATCCTATATGTAATGATTTAAGTTAAACATTTAAACCGTTAATTTAAAAAAAATAATAATGTAATTTTAATTATGTCTTCTTTTTTTTTTATTTAAACTTTTTAAACAATTACAATACAATAGACATTTACAACAGCAAATTTTACTATGTTATTAACAAATTACAAAAAAAGAAATAAAGCCTCTCACTCACACATGCATTCCAACCCTTAACATATATCAATCTTCCACTTGTGAATCAAAAAGTCCAGATAAATTCTGCCATCTCTTATAAAATTTCTCAGAATTTCCTTTGGAAAAATAAATTTGCTTTTCCAATAGATAGTAGTCAAAAATAATATATTTAATATTCTCAAAAAAGAGACTACTTTCACTAAGTCTTTGTTTATAAATATAATATTTTACTAAAAAAACAAGCAGATTCCGTGTTATAAAGAGCTTCCCAAATTTTCCAAACAGAATCTCTATTTTTGTATAATTCATTAATAAGCCTGTTTTCTCATAAATCCATGTCTCTAGTAAAGACCAAATTCTTTCAATAAATTTACATTCATAATATAAATGAATAAGAGTCTCCTCCTCATTCTTACAGAACGTACAAAGAGAATCATTTTTTACACCAATTTTCTTTAAAAAACTATTTGTTGCTAGAATTCTATGAGTAAATCTATACTGAAACCATCTCAATGTTACATCATTTGTACACTTAAAAACTATTAATTCCAATTTTCTAAAATTCAATTCTTGAGGAGGTTGTAAGCTATATAACCATTTGTTCTGATATTTTTTTGTACATGTAATCTTCTTAATGAAAACATCATATATATATCTACTACCTTTTTTGACTTTAGTAATCTCCTGATAAACTTGGGGAAGGAAGGGCCTGTCAGGACTTCTCAGCTCTGATATAAATGGCCATCTTGCACTCACTGCATTTCTTAGGCCATAATATAAGGTGACAGGAGGTCGAAAATTGTATTTTTCACAAAACTCATCATATAATAAAAAACGATCCAAAATAATAAGATCACCTATATAATTAATGCCAATATCTGACCATCGTTTATAGAAAACTGGTCTGTTATCGATCTGAATACCAGAATTAAACCATAATGGTAACCTCAATGTATCTTCTTCACTATGTTCCAAACTATGCTGGTACTCTGAATAAATATTTAATAATTCTTTCCAAAAAATATTTTTAGTTTTCAAAGCTAAATTGCTAAAAAAGATATCACCAAAATTCAAAAGCTGTGCCTGATTTGTACAGCAATCGCTAAAAAATAATTTTTTCCAAGAAGAATCACCAGCAAACATTCTTCTTATCCCAGTTAATTTGAGTGATTTTATAAATGAAGGAATATGTATCATTCTCAAACCTCCATCACCATAATCCTGAATTAGCTGGTTTCTAGAAATCCTGTCAGTACCACCACCCCAAATAAATTTATAAAAGGTTTTCTCAAGCAGATTTAAAAACTCATTATTAGGCTTTGGCAAACTGATAAACAAATGGGTAAATTTAGAAAGAAGCAAAGTTTTTACAACTGTAATTTTACCAAGCACACTAATGTAACGTTTTTGCCATTGTTTTATCATATTTTTCACTTCAGAAATTTTAGATTCATAATTAATTCTTATCATATCGTCCAAATTTAAACAAAAAGTAATTCCTAAAAATTTAATCGGTTCAGTAGTCCAATCTAAATTTTTATCAGTACATAATTTTCTAGTACTATTTTTCATGGCACCAATCCAAATGGCTTTAGTTTTATCAATATTTGGTTTCAAACCAGAATATTTAGCAAACTGATCTAACAAATCAAGAGTTTTTTTCAGTGACTTTTCGCTACCATCCAAAATTATCCCAGTATCGTCTGCATATTGTATCAGCTTAAACTCATTTCCGTCTACCATAACACCTTTTATATCCTCGTCATTACGAATAAAAATACCCATAATTTCTACACATAGCAAAAATATGTAAGGAGATATCAGGTCGCCTTGACGGCAACCTCTTCCTATATTGAAAAACTCTGAGAAAAAACCATTTTGAATGACACAAAGTTTAACAATTGTATCCATTTTATGAACTCAGGGCTAAAATTGAAAAAATGTAAAACTTTTCTAATAAACTTCCAAGAAACTGAGTCAAAAGCCCGCTCAAAATCTACTGACAAAAACATACCTGGAATATTGTTTGTTTCTGTGTATGAAAAAATGTCATACAAAAGTCTTGTGTTTTCTCCTATATATCGCCCTGCTAAAAAGCCTTTCTGATTTTCATGAATTAAATGATTTAAGACTAATTTTAATCTACCTGCTAAACAGGCTGATAGTATTTTATAAGAAGTGTTCAGCAAAGATATAGGTCTCCAATTTTTTAAAAATTCTCTAGGCTTATCTTCCTTAGGAATAATTGATATAATACCCATTTTTTGTGTAATTGATAGTTCGCCAAGTTCATAGCTATTATTAACCCCTCTCAAAAAGAAATAACAAAGGTCTTTCCAAAAAAATTTATAAAAATTATTTGTGAATCCATCAGGCCCGGGAGACTTATCATTTTTCATAAATTTAAGAGCAGTAAGTGCTTACTGGTAAGAAATTTGCCCATTCAAAGACTCTGATTGCTCCCTGGAAAGTTTTGGAGCATGAGTATGTGCCAATAAAGTATTAAGGTTTATATCTTGAAGGGTCTCGTCTCGGCTTTCATATACGGATTTATAAAAAGAATAAATATTATTCAAAATATTTTTCTGGTCAGTCACAATCTCCCCTGAACTACTGGAAATTTTAGTTACAGTTTTACTAATATAGTTTCTCTTTTTTAAGCTACAAAAATATTTACTTGGCTTCTCTCCCTCATCCACCCAAGTAGCCTTTGACCTTAAAACAATGCCCTTAAACTTCTCCTTTCGCATTTTTTCCAATTCAACTTTCAAATCGTCAAGTAATTCCTTTAAGTTACTAGAGTTAGGGGCTTCCTGAACCATACTATCTAGATAGCGAATTTGGTGAATCAGGGAATTCTTTCTATTAGCTAACTTCTTCTTTCGCATTGCGGAAAAAGGAATAGTCATCCCTCTAATTTCTAGTAATAACTGTTCAAAAAATGCCTGATCACTTATGCTAAATTGTATCTCTTCATCAGATATATTCTGAATATTATCTATGTTATAAACAGGTAATGCATATTTTTTCTTAACCTCTAAAATAACCTCTTTTACCTTATGCACATACCCATGATCCCGTAATAAAAAATTGTTGAACTTCCAAAAACCCTTCCCTCGCTCGAAATCAGTAATTTTAAAAGTAAGTTCTACTGAGGAGTGGTCTGTCCTGTATCCAGGTTTTATTTGAATGTTGTCAACTAATGACATCATCTCTTCTGTTATTAAGAAAAAATCTAATCTTGCACACTTTCTTGGCGTTTTTTTAAACCAAGTATAGGCTTTTTTATCTGGATAATAAACCCGCCATGGATCTTGGAGTTTATTTTCTTCTATTAATTTCAAAACCTCACTTCTTGCCCTTGGATTATTAACTGATTTATAGTTACAATAATCCAATGTTGGTTTTAATACTAAATTAAAGTCACCACAAATTATCACAAAATCAGATGATGATTCCTTTAAGGTCTCACTCACATTATTATAAAAATTTGGCATATCCTGATTTGGCCCATAAAGATTAACTAAGGTTATATTATATTTTTGTTCAATTTCCAAATCTAAAATAAGTAAATTACCAGAGGTATCCGCCCTTTCTTTAAGAAGCTTATATTCAAAATTCGTATTAAAGAGAACAGCCACTCCTCTCGAGTCCCTCTTTCATGGGCTAATATGTGCATTATAACCCCACTGAGCTCTTATAAAATTAATATCATCTATAGTAAAATGTGTATCCTGTAAACAATATATTGAAAAATTTTTTTCACGCAAATAACCAAAAACATCCCTCCTTTTATTTTTATCTGTTAAGCCTCTGCAGTTCATGGACAAAATCTTGAAATCACCTGTCATTAATTACAGACAAATGTCAAAACAAATATAGACTTTAATAGCCAACATCTGGCAACTTTCAAACAGTTGAAAATTGATGTACACAAATTTACACATATAAACATACACACTCGCAAACTTACACCCATAACTAAAAATAACATTTATTTTCCGCTTCAGGTGACTAGAGTTTTGTTTGAGGTACGTCCAAATCAGCAATAATGGAGAAATATAATAATAAATACTACCTAACACAGCTGCACCAGCTATCGTTAAAAATTGTATTTAACTTTTTTCACTAGCAATAAAAAACAAGCATTTTTGCTCCAAAATAACTCTGATTTTTAAGATAAGAGCCTTATTTTTTTTACTGTACTTCTACCCTGTTCACTTATCAATCATTAAATATGGTACTAAGGATACCTCCAGAAATAAAAATATCATTTTCAGTGTAAGTACAGAAAATCTTTTTTTTTAATACAAATCTAAACTTGCATTCTTAAAATGCAATATTAAAATAACAGATTAAATTTTAACCAACTTTGAAAAATTGACTAAAGTGCAGCTACCGGCACCTCTACTCTTGCACCTTATCAAACATCGACACTTAAACAATATTAAGAAATGTGTTTCCAGCACTATATTTTTTCTCTTAACTTTTACTATATTCAGTAATAATTTATTTCTAAATTAGTAACTTAGAGTTTAGAATATTTTAGAATTATATTTCTAATTAACATTGTACCATATACATGTTAGTACATTTCAATAAACTTGTAATTAAAGAACCCATTTAAGTAATAAAAAAAACTATATGCAAATCAAAGTGCACACTTATAAATTTTTCGAAAATATTGGTCATTCATATTTTTTTCAATTTACAAATGTAATATCCAAATACAAATGGAATGTCAATCACAACAAGTAAGTAAAAATGAACACAATTCTGATAAATTTTACTTAATTATTTATTTTGTATATTTTGTCCAGGGAGCTGTACTTGTACGTCTGGTCTCTAAACATACATCTTGGCGCGATTCACGAATTCTAGTTTGTTGTTTTTCTTCTGTACGCAACACATACGCTATACGCGAAAGTTTAGATCTCTTCATCTTCAAATCATTTGGCAAATCTGTACGCACCGAAATTTTGCGCTGCTTTGGAATATTTTTACACATTTTCAGGACATAATTTCGATCCCTCATGCAACTAAACTTAACAATTATAGAATTGGGCGATTCGGTTCCATTAAATTGAAAATTATCAGTATCAGCTTCTGTCGGCCGTTTAGGTAATCTATGCACATTCTGAAGAATAACATTCTTGGTGTAATCTTCTGAAGTCTTTAATTCAGATTTAAAAAGGTTCCTAACTATGTCTTCCGTTTCTTCTGAAGTTTCCGATAGGTCACCCTCAATACCATATATAAGAAGGTTATACTTTCTACTTCTTCCTTCTTGGTACAATAATTGTGTCTCTAAATTATTAATTTTATCAGTTAAAGAGGTTAAAGTAGCATTTTGAACCTGATCAGAGTTATCTACCTTTGACTCATAAAATGCCATCGATTTTTCAATGTTTATTTCCAATTCTCTCATCAACTTCAGTTTCTCATCAACTTGTGTGTTCATTTGTTTGTTTACCGAAACTTTAAACTCGGACATTTCAGCCTTAGTTTCCGTTACAGATTTTTCTAAGTTTTGATAACGATTTTCCCAACGGGTCTCCATTTCATCTAGTCGACCACACAATTTCTGGTCAAAATTAATAATCAAGTCTTTTAAATCTTGAAAAGCATTAACATTCACAAATTCTGAGTCCTCCTGTGAGTGTTTGCATTTAATATTATCGCCAGACTTAGCAGAGTCGGACTTCGATGACTTTTTTGCTTGATCATGAGAACCGTCCGCCATCTTTGTATTGTCGGAACTGGTACTTCTCGTTAAATATCTATGAATTCCTGTTTTATGTTCGTTTTTAGCAGAAATTACATTACTCTTCTTATGCGTCGAGTCTGGAAGTACATGGCTACGTCTACCAGGCATGCCATAAGTTGCATATGGACCTACCTCAAACAAAAAACTCAGGAGCCAAAAGGAGGCATACTGTCACAGATTACACTCTTGCTGTTATGTTATCTCTTATTGTCGTTTCAGGATACTTCAGTTGTAGTAGACAGATCCTTCAACATTCCAGATCCTATACTAGAAGAGTCGTTGCAAGATGATCCCATTGGAGATGTCATTGTTGATGAACTATGTGTACTCTACATGGATCGACAGCAGCATATTCGAGATCCACCATTGGAGTGTATTTATGTCAGCCATTAGGACAAACAACGATGTAGAGGGATGGCACAACCGATTCAACAGCAATGTAGCTACCAGAGGACCTGTCCCCTTCTACCAGATGGTAACCGAACTGTTTCCAGAGGCATGTGACATCCCACTTCAGCTGAAACTGGTAAATGAGGGTAAATTACAGCGCTACCAATGGAAAAAGAGTCGACAAGTCCAAGGCAAGGTGTTCAGTCTATGGTACAACTACAGTGAGCGCGCAACTTCAGCCAGCCACCTTATACGCGAATGTGCTGTCATTTATGGTCCAACGGCAAAGTGACAATCTTAGTAATTGACATAGTGCTTGCTATATTATGTATACATGTATACTGTCTTTAATACTTATGTCACCAAAGTGAAAATGCTCAATGAATTAGTGCTTCTTATTTAATGAATACATGAATACTTTGTTTAATATAGTGCTTGAAGGATAGAACTTTTATTTCCAAAAATAAAAATGTAATGGACTGTAAGTATCATTTATTTCATTTGGTTAGTCTACAGATATATATCACTCTCAGGAACATGTTGTTTAAGGAAGTCTCCAACATCCTGTAAGTTGGTAGAATTGTCAAATTCTTATTGAAATAGACATTTGAGTTTTGGTCCCTGTCTGTCATGAATGATCTCTCCAGTGAAAAAGCAAACTGCATGCTGTAGGTTACCTCTATGCAACATGCCTAAGCTAATTATATTGCAAACATGTTTAGGTACATGTCCCATTGGTTGTCCCAGTATTTCATTAACAGTTTGTCGTCTAGGTTCAGGTCTAGTCTCCACGTTAATAATACGGTTATGAACATGAGCTGAGGCTCTCACTAATACGGCATGTTGGTCAAATATGTTGTTTTGCTAAGGTGTACAAGACATGGGGAATTCTATCCCCGGGAGTGGGCTTCTATGGTAGTGGTGGTAACTGAAATAAGAGGAGACCATGTTCTAATTTGATGCCATTTTAAATTTGGATAATTGAGATGATTTATCTGTACCCATGTATTTGAAAGGTTCATGAAAAAAGTATTACCCATTTATTGTTGAATAAAATGCAAATGGCATTATTCCTCTCCTGTCCCAACCAGTTTGTTGCCTGTATCTGTGTACTTCTTTGACAAGTTCCATGATAGCAGAGGAAGATATTTTACATATAGAAGAGGGGGGGGGGGGGGGTCTCAAAACATACCACCACTACCAAACCATTTTATTTTTAATAAATGAACTAAGCCATTTATGTACCTTTATTTCAGGACTAAATGGGGAAAATTAGGGAAGAAAAGACACAACATACTCATCAGACATCAATGAACTAAGCCATTTATGTACCTTTATTTCAGGACTAAATGGGGAAAATTAGGGAAGAAAAGACAACATACTCATCAGACATCATCAAAACCTCAGTACAGCCGTATATGCATATGTGGTATTTATGACAGACGTAGCACTGCAGTACTTGCAAAAACGTCTGAGAAAGACTTGAGAAAAAAAAAATTTGAAATGGCTCATTGACAATAAACTTTTGTCCCCTCATGCCAAATGGGTCTGTAAAGACTGTTTACTATATGCACATAGTCGTCTCGAAAAATCTCCCTTGAATGTTTCCTCTGGATCTATTGAAGATGATACTATCGATGAGTCCACTTTAAATGATCAAGCTTCCATAAATGTTAGTGAGCAGCCACAATTAAATGAAGAAAATTGTGCGGGTAAAGAACGAAACATCAATCCAGCAGTTCAAAAAGTTTTAGAACTGATCAGGGATGAAAAATAACAAAAATAGAAATAGACTTCTTGTACTTTGAATTGGGGAAAAATGTCTCTGGTCGGGTCTTTGAGGGTACATTAGACCACACTTATAAAAACCTTGATGCTCTTCTTGAAATCTCTCCTGCAAGTTTTTTGAAGAGTAAACCTTCATGTCTTGTTTCATTCTGTTAGGTACAGCAGCATTGCCATTTGAATTAGACAAAGTCGTCGATACCAAAAAACTGTATTCGCTTTGTATTTTGCTCGAGCATCTTTCTTACATACGAAATAAGAATTATATTGGAGCTTTCTCCTTTTCACAGAGTCTGATTCAGTGGTGTATACATGGGAGCAAAACCGTAGTGTCACTTATGGGGGCAACCACTGCCTCAGGTAGTATCACCACAATGAAAAATGTCCTCACTGCATCAAGTGAAAACAAAAATATTTGTCCTAACAATGATGTAGACTGCTTTTTTGACAACACTCAAAAGAGTAGGGAAAACAACTCGTGTTCGTGCTGGGGCCGTTACTCCTGTCAATGTTGCTACTAATGTAGTATACATTCAAAGTGAAAATGCATCAAATATACAATCAGATGAAACCCTTAAGCCAACTTTTTGAAACAAATCATTTCTCGAAAGTTCGAGCCAAATTATTGAAAAAGACAAACAGTTGTACGACGATGTTTTTAGACCATACAGATCACAATTTATCGGTAAAGTGATAAGCTAAGTAATGAACGAACTTGTCGTTGACGATATTACTGGGGAATACAAGGATCATGTCTTATACAGTGTAACACTATCCGAAAGATATCCTACGAGACGTATTTGTAGTAGGTGTAGTGCAACTTACCCTAAAACGACAACCGCATGTCCTTGTTGTAGGTACATGAATGTGGTACTTTTGAAAGGGACACACTGTACGGAGATGTTGCTAATGGCCCTACTCAACATGTCAATGCTACACCTTGGTGAAATAATAGGTGTAAACCCCAAAAGTCGAATCACGATAAAATCAGTTCTTAAAGAACTGGGCACGCAATGCGAGATAGGTGAAAATCGGTCATGGGTAAGGATCGGTTGCGATGGTGTTCCTTACAATATGATACAGAATTTATTAAAAAGCGTCTTTGTGTGTAGCAAATGTGGGTATGAAATTGACACAAATTTGACAAGTCTTGATGAACACATTTCGGAAGTTCATCAAGGAAAACAGCGTGGTCAGATATCCTTCAAAATATTGTTTGACTATATTCACCTTTTGGTAGGTGCTGGACACATGGAGATCAACCTGTTTCGTGAGCTTTTGCCATCACTTGGCGTCCGTCGTCCGTAAACTTTCACATATTGATCATCTCCTCTAAAACCAAAGGAGCAAATTTAACCAAACTTTACAGGAATGATGTATGGAAGGTCCTTTACTAAGATTGCCGAAATTTTTCCAATCCGCCAAAAAACATGGCTGCCAGGGCAGGACATAGTTTAACATTGGACACTATGGGAAAACATGTTAAAGTTCATATCCTCTGAAACTACTTGAGCAAATTTAACCAAACTTAACAGAAATGATGTATGGAAGGTCCTTTACTAAGACTGCTGAAATTTTTCCGATCCGCCAAAAAACATGGCTGCCAGAGCAGGACATAGTTTAACATTGGACCCTATGGGAAAACATGTTAAAGTTCATCTCCTCTGAAACTGCTTAATCAAATTTAACCAAAATTTACAGGAATGATGTATGGAAGGTTCTTTACTAATATTGCCGAAATTTTTCCGATCCGCCATAAAACATGAAAACCAGCGCAGGACATAGTTTAACATTGGACCGTATGGGAAAACATGTTAAAGTTCATCTCCTCTGAAACTACTTCAGCAAATTTAACCAAACTTTACAGGAATGATGTATGGAAGGTCCTATTCTGAGATTGTTGAAATTTTTCCGATCTGCTGTAAAACATTTCTGCCAGCGCAGGAGATAGTTTAACATTGGACCCTATGGGAAAACATGTTAAAGTTCATCTCCTCTGAAACTACTTGAGCAAATTTAACCAAACTGTTCTGGAATAATGTATGGAAGGTCCTTTAGAGGGATTGCACATTTCGTTCGAATGCGACAAACAGCATGGCTGACAGCAGGAACATAGTTTAACATACATGCCTAGGGAAAGAATATTTTGATCATCTTCTCTAAAACTATAATAGCAAATTGAATAAAACTGTTCTGGAATGATGTATGGAAGGACCTTTACAAAGTCGGCTCATTATGTTCAAATCTGAGAAAAACATGGCTGCCAGAGGGGAAATACTTTCAACTTTGGACCCTATGAGAAAAATATATTTTGATCATCTGCTCTGAAACTTTTGAAGCAAATTCAACCAAAGAATTAATAGAAGTTTGTAGAAGCAATTTGTCGGTTGAGCGATACAGACTCAGCACACTGAGCCTCTAGTTTCTTTTTGTCGAAATATATTCTTAGAAACATTGGCAGAAAAGCTCGGTTTCATGTCTAAGAGAGCTAAAGACTTTATTGTTGGATGTGGCGATCACCATCTGACATGACAAATTTTTCAAATTGTATTGTATGCCTTTGCTGCGGAACTAAGAAGGTCCTACGTAATTTCTTGCTTCGAGAAAAGCGAAACTCCAACTTCTGCGGGGTTCGTTTTGTGGGTGGATGAGGCAAGGAATCCAAACATTACCATGATGTACAACATTGTATTTACATTTTCCTTGCAATGAAATGTTTTCGAAGTGGGGTTAGGAGAAACAACTCGACATTCATGTTGGCTGGCAGACAAACCGCGGTACCGATTATGTTTATTAAGAAACATACCATATATCAAAATTTGATATGCAATGACATGGCTATTCGTGTAAATGCACCCGATCCTATTAAGGAATATATGGAAAAGAACGAATCGTTCTCGGTAAGTGGCGATACTGCACGTGCAGAAGGGGGTGATTATGTCACGGAAAATGTAAATAGGGCTCTTAAAAATCACCTTCCCCCCGGTTTTCCAACACTGCAGTCATGGGTTAATGCCAGCAGATGTAATGACATGTTGGACAAAATTCGTAAGAAGGTATTTTTAAATGCAGGTTTAAATGAACCGTCTTCCGATAAGCAGGCATTTAATGTAGATAATGAAGTTCAAATGCTACGAAGAGAAATAAGAACTTCTAAGTGGCTCGAGTATCCCGAGGTTGACTCCCAACTACGTTCTTTGTCTGGAGAGACATTACACCCTGGGCTAGTGAACGTGTTGCATGTTAGTCGGGACAACTACAAGTCCTATCTTCTGAAAGAAAAGGCTGCCGCGTTAGAACCTGTTTTCATCACAAATCAGGATAAAATTGACTTTAATAATGTCAGTAATTGGACCATAAGTAAACTAAACAAAACATTGTTCAGACAATCCAAGAGATCGATGACAAAAAGTTACTATGAAAAGAACATATCCTCTGCAGTGAAAAAAAGTAATGTTGACTTCTATTATGAGGTAAAGGGCATCTTAGATGGCCTACAGCCTGTTGATGTTGACTTGCCTCAGCTGTAAACAGTAGCTTTATTAAATAAGAAACATTTTTTAACTCATAATATTTATTTCATATACTTGGGTAAGATAAATATTTAGATAGATGAATAAATCAAGTTACCTTTCTATTTAATGTCAAAATATATTGCAAATGAACAGATATATAATATATATAAATAGAACTATATAATAATAATGTGCATCAATAAAAATATTTAATGTTATGTGTTAATATAGAACTATGTAAAACAGAAATGAATGGCACAACCTTTAATGCTTTTTATTCCAAATAATTTAACTTGTTTGCAATGTTTTGGACAATAAAAAGGTAACATGATCAATTCATCTTTCTTTTTAAAATGAAGTCCAATGCATTTTTGGTGGACCCAATATGAAGTCTTGCCTTTTTGTTTTAGTGTTCTGATAACCGCAACCCAACCAAAACGACAACTCCGTTGTACCCCACACATTCTACAGGCCTTTTTGTTGGCCTTTTTTGTTGTTTTTGTTGCAAGTATGGACAACAACGGTTGAACTGCGGTGACGGGTACCATCCTTCTTTTACCTGGGCTGTTGGGGAGTGGTGCATCACCAGACGGTCCAGCTATTGCAGCTATAGCTGCTGTTGGTTCGGCTGCTATACTTGTGTCGGCCACAGCATCCCTGACAAGATTAGAAGATTTATAGACATGACACTTTCCATTGGGCCATGTACGTGTTATCTTTAACTTATACGGTTGTGGAGTCTTTTGAATTTACTGTAGTCCAGACTCCTTAAATGAGATGTACTAAATGAAGTATCTTTTTAGTTCTCTATATCATTTATTTAAAAAAATGTTTTTGCTCGAAAGTTCTCCGCCTCGGTGAATTCCCTGCCTTTTTATTTCAAATTTGATCGTAGCCCCCATCCCCTCAATAAAAAAAAATCAAAAGGTTGATCCCAGAGATAAACTCTTTTTTCGTTCATTTCATTTTGTTTTTCGTTTCGTTTCGTTTTTCGTTTCGTTTCGTTTCGTTCATTTCGTTTTGTTTTCGTTTCTTTAGCACAACCCTTTAACAACTGGCAAAATGAAAATATGGTATCTGGCGCGATTTGTTATGAAAGGGAGATAATGCCGATGTTCATTGGCGCATGCCGATATTTGTTTACGTGCAGGATTGTCGAATTCGACAACGTTTGCATTGAGGAATACAACAATGTCGAATTCTTGGATTACCAGGACTGTAAATTCGCAAAACTTGCGAAAATCAAATTTCTTTGTTGATAATGCCTATATGTATACAGCCGTGTCAGGTTTTAAGACGCATCGTCTAATCAGACGCACCGTCGCACACGATATTTGTTTGTAAACACACGCATGTGCTTTTATACTTCCGTCAACACAAAGTTCGTCTGCTGACAACAGATCGCTAAAAGGCGTGTTTTTTTAAATGATCACTTCTGTATAAAGCTTAAGGTACGTATAATAAGAAATACTAGTATTAAAATCATGTACATACATACATTATCTTTGACCTGACCCAAAGACGGCAAAGTTCAGGGCCCGCCCCGGAACCACGTGGATTTGTTTACACCTAAACAAGATTGTTTCTATTTCTAACAGGATCAAAACATTGTCCTTACCTTCCAAAATATTTGTGAACTACTTTTAATCCTCCTATGCTATCATAAAACAACAATGAATTGTCGAAAATTGCTGACAACACAACGTCGCCATCATCATCCGTCTGCTTGCATTGCAATACACTAAATCACGTGACAATTATGTACGTTCACCAAAACTATAGTCTATTTCTAAAATGTTCCTATTAAATTGACAATTTCTATACATTAAAACATGGGAGGGAGGGGGTCAATATTTTGTTTTCTTGTCATTAATGGAACATATTTTACATTTTATTTGATAAAATTAAAATAACTTGACTAATTTCTTCATTTTATTTTTTCAGATATGAAAAGGAAAGCTGATTACCCAGCCTTGTTGAATGCATATCAACACATTCAAAGGACAAAGGATGCCATCAGAAAAACGGCTAGAATGTTTGGTGTTCCAGAGTCAACTCTGCGGAAACGTGTGCAAAATCCATAATTACTTGAATCCAAAGTTTGTCATCGTACAATCTTGACTAGTGCAGAAGAAGCACAACTGTCCAACCACTGCAAAAAAATGACTCGTATTGGATTCGGATATAGTGGATGGCAAGTGATTGATCTAGCTGCAAAGATGATGAAAGAAACCGGAAGGGATATAAAACCACAAAAGGACTGGTACTGTGGTTTTATTAAAAGGCAAAACGACTTAAAAATTTCAAAGCCAAAGAAGCGGAAGGTTTCACGGGTCCATGGTACATCTCCAGCTAATATTGATGCTTATTTTAATGAACTTGAATCAATTTTGGACAAATATGATTTAAAAAATAAGCAAGGTTCAATTTGGAACGTTGACGAAACTAGAATTAGGCTTGGTCATAATGTAACAGGGTCTTTTTACGTTATACTATAATTAATATTTAAAGACAGTAAAAAACAGCAGTTCTGATATATTTAATTAGATTATTTTATCTTGTATGTATCTGCGAGTACTTGATGTGTGAATGTGATTTTCGTGGTCAGTTGGTTTACGGAGGTTTCCCAAGGGTATCGATCTCGTTTCTTATTGGTTATGACGTTAGAGCGAACGAGATTCGAAATGGTCAGACATTTGTAATTTTTGAGAAAACGTCTTTGACATAATTTATACTGTGGACAGCTGAATTTATGGTTAATGAAACTTAGCCACTGATATGATACTTATAGCTGTACCCTTGCAACTGTGTGAAACTTGATAGCGTAAACTGTAAGTACATTTTGGTGTATTTTTACCTTTTTTATATTCTGTACTGTAAAATACTGTTATGCTGAAGTCAGATATTACTAAACATATTATTGTAGTGTGTATTGAACACCGAAACATAACGGTGCATAGATTTTACAACGTAGTGTCGAGTTATTTTTAGTGTGGTCTATTTATAGACGCACACTATAGTAATTGTTTACATTTTTACGAAGCGCACTATTAACAGTAACTGAACTGTATGTGTATTGTCCTATGGAACGAATGTTTATTATGTCATTATGTATTGCAATGTTAAAGGCTCAATTTTAAATTGGCCCTTATGTTATTATTATTGAATTGCAAGTAAAACATAGATTTGTAATTTGTGTAGTGCTGAGAAAGAGCCTGTTGTTAGAACCTAGCTTTATGGTGTTGTCAGTTGTATGGAATACTGATTTACTGTAAACTGCAGACAAAACTTTGTGCCACACACAGGGTTTTCTTCATGTCTGTAATATGTGAAAACTTCATCTGATTTACGAATAACAGAACCCTAAGTGTGAATTGGAGTTTAGTATTATTGGGCCAGAAATCACACTGTAACAATGGCGCCCACGTATAGTTTCGTCTTCTAGATGAAGGGAGGTAACCATGCAGTTTAGTGACATTCTCGCATATACAGATGTTCTACTGGTGTCTGCCGTAACCGATATTGATGATTGACATTTTATTTATGCCACCGGTGTTGAAGTTTCTAGGATGTATGAATTTGTTGAACAGACATTACGTTAATACACAGACCACTTCTGACTGTATAAAAGAGGATTGTATACATTGTATTTAAAAAAATTTCATGTAGAAAAAAAGATATATATATATATATATATATATATATGTATTGCATTGTTTGTATTGTCTTGTTAGTATTAGTTAACTGAAACATCAAATATTTGAACTTTGTAAAAATTTTACATTTATTTGAATTTATGATATCTATTTGGATTATATTTCAAATTTATTAGAAATTTATTTTCATAGTTTTGAAATAAATTTTCTTTGAGTTAACAGTAAAAAAAAATATTTTTCTTATTACTTTGTACTTAAAGTTAGTTAAAGATTAAATTAGAGTTAACTATACAAAAAAAACAAAAACTTGGTTAAAAAGAATTTTATTAAAAGTCAATAACTAGAACTTGGTATATTGATATTGTGTAGTATTATATGTGTAATTCTGCGTAATTAATACTTGATATTACTTATAGACTGTGAATCATTTACATCTTGTTAGTATTTAAGATTATATCATGTGATATATTATACACTGTATTAGTAATTGTCTTGATTCTTGAAATTTTTTTTTGGCATATAGAAATTAATCTATTTTTTCCCCAAATTTTTGAAATAATTTACTTTTATTCAATTAATATTTTTCTTTGAATTTTGTTAAAATTATTTTTCTTTTAATTCTGATTTAAAGATTTAGCCAAAAAGTAAATTGCTAAATTTAAGTGAATTTTTGTAAATAAAAAGGCATAGTTTAAAAAAAAAGATAAAAAAGGTGTAGTAGAAGAATTACATTTGCATATGTAATCGCTTATAATGTGTTTGTAGTGAAGGAAAGAAGTACATTATAAAACAAAAACAAAACAGGAATTGTAAACTTTGCCTTATTGGGTAGATAAGACAAGGTACTTATAAAAAAAACTTAATTCAGGTGTTTACAGTTTATAGTTGGTATGTAAGTGACTTGAGAAATAGTTCCCCCTTGTATTTTTTATTTTTGAGAGGAGGTAATCCTGGAACAGCTATACTGATTGATTGATTGATTGACACTTGGTAAAAGTTGAAACCTTTATAAATACAGCTAACCACTTAGTTTAACTTCTGAACTTGAAAATTATTTGCCATCACTTGACTGTCTGTCATTACGTCTCTCCAGTCAGAATTGATTCGTCAACCCTTGGTCCCACTCCCTTGCCACATACATTGTGCTTGAGTTTTTAGTGAGGAACCAGTTGATGTTGATGCTGAAAGATGGTGATGTATGCAGACATGTACTGACAATTGTAAGGTAAGATAGTTCTTGTGGGGTTTTGGTTTAGATATAGGTTGGTTGTCATTGATCTTTGACCTAATTACCATTGTATCAGTTTAGATTTATTTGTTCATTTTTGGATAGGTATTCAGGTTCTTGCCAGGTTGTTAGTGTGAATTTGAATGTAAGTGTGAATCTTGTTAGAGGTTGTATCTAAGTTGGATTGCTTTGAGGTTTGTGTGTGTGTGTGTACTTGTTTGATATTGTGTTACTGTTTTATATAGGTGTGTAGAACTGTCAATATTGTTTGATTGTACACTGTTTATACATGCTTGGTGTTGTGTGCATGATTATATCCCATGTTTAATAGTATTTGATTTCAGACAGGAAGTGATTAATATCAATTGATAATACAACTTGCTGGTTGTAAAATTTTCTTTGTTTTAGATAATCACTTTTTGTTTCAGATAAAAATAATTTTGTCTGTTAAATTCTTTTCTTTAAGACGTTTATTTCTCTTCTAGGTATTTTATTTCTTTTCAGACGTTTCTATCTCTTGTAGGTGTTTTTTTTCTCAATTGTAGGCATTTAATATTTTTTTTCAGAAATTTTTGTCTCTGTTTTAGATATTAGTTTCTATTTCAGATACTTAATTCAAACTTTATTCATTTATTTGAATTTTCAGGAACATTTTCTTTTGAATTTCAGAAATTTTTGTTTCTCTTTTAGATATGTGTTTTTATTTCAGATATTTAATTCAAATTCCTTTGATTTAGTTGAAATTTCAGGAAATCATTTGTAATATGCATATATTTCTTGTAGGTTAAATTTTCATTTATTTCAGAAAACTGGTATAGATTTTTTTTTTCAATTTCAGATAATTTTCTTTGCTTTTCAGAAATATTTATATTTCTTTCTGATACTTTGTTTTTTCTTTCAGAGGTATTTATAATTTATTTTCTTTTCAGTGAAATTAATTTACAAAATTATTTCAGGGCTTTGATTCATTTCAGATTTTGTTAATTCTTGAATTTGAATTTCAGGTAAATTTTCTTTCAAAATTAGTTTTTCAGATTTGAATATACTTAAATTATTTTCATTTCAGATAGATTGAATTGTAGAAATACTTGGTTGTTTCAGTCCACTTAGTTCATTTATTTAAAGCTACATTTTCTTTCAGAATTGATCTTGGGTGCTAATAATTTTTCTTTTCAGAATTGAACTTGATTATAATATAATTTTTTTTTTCAGAATTTAATTTGATTTATTCATATATATTATTTTTTTAGAAATCTTTTGGATTATTCTAGTATTTAAAAAAAAATTAAATTTCAAGCTAACATAATATATCTTTGTTTCAGTTGAAGCTTATTCTGGCATTATTTTTTCTGTACTTTTATTTTTATTTGACCTTGTTATAATCATTCATTTTTTTTTTACAGCATAGAAGTTTAGTTGTAGATATTTATCATTTGTGTCATTTTCCTGTTCTGTTATAATATAGTAATAATTGAGTAATTGTATTTCAGTGATTGTTAACATAGTTATACATTGAGATAGAGCTGTTATTCATTATTTATATTTCAGCTTAACACCGTGTGCTTATTTGCAGTATTGTGTAATAATTATTATTTGTTTTTTTTCAGCTGCACTGGTACATTAGTGTGGATGTTAAATTTAATTTTGTTTTCAGATAGTGTATATATTCCCTTGTAGATATTTATATTTATTTCAGAAACTTTAATTTTTAAGTTATACCATGGAGGATATAGAATATTCTCAGGAAGAGATAGATCAACTCGTGACAGTACTGAAAGCACTACGCATTAAGCCAAAAGCTGACTCCGCATCAGATTTTGTATCATGGAGGACACAGTACCTGTCTATAGGAGTTAGTCAGCTTGAACCAGAACCAATTTATGTAAATTACCGAAACTACCATCATTTCTGGAGAACCGAAAGCCGAAACAACGTATGACGTATGGAAATACCATGTCTAATGTTTACAGAGAGATAATTACCAACAAGAGCATATATCAACCAGGCTGGTAGATTATCATTGAAAGGACAAGCAAAGAGGACTGCTATGAGACTTGGACCCAATGCAACAATATCTGAACTTCTAGAGAAATTAGACAGCATTTACGCATCAGTTGAACAATGGGAACTATTGGAACAATTTTACTCTGATCGTCAACAACCATCAGAAGATGTCAAGTCATGGGGACTCAGGATAGAAGATACACTGAATCGTGCCATACAGAAAGGATTGGTTAAACATGAGGACTCAAACATTATGCTATGTGACAAGTTTTGGAGTGGATTGCAACCATCACTGAAAGACATAACCAGATACAAGAATGATCAGCTCAAAGACTTTGATGAATTACGACTAGCGGTTACAGTCATAGAACAAGACCTTTTGCTGAGGAAATCGGAACAAGAATCCTGCAAGAAGCAAACCATCAAAGAACCATCGAAACCGCAGATTCAACCAAGAGTACCAAGGCATAAAAAGCACAAGTCCAAACAGAAGGAACAGAAAGTATTAAAGAAAACAGCAAATGACAAATCATCTACATATATGTCACCACATACGCAGGGTGGTTAAGGCAATGATCCCGATTTTTTTGTAAGGGGGAAGTAACTCCGGGTTAACTTATTATTTATTCATATATTCACGCAATTGAGTGCGTCTTTGACAGTATAGCGGTTTTCAATTTACACACACGGATATTGGAATTGATAAACATTATCAAAATGATGCCAACTTAGTTACTGAATAAATCAAATACAATAAATTATATGAATTATAAACTAGATGGCTAGGATAGCAGTGTTTTTGCTTCGCAGTCGTCTGCTATTTAGCCACGCCTACTATGACAGTTCGACCAATCGAGGGCTAATCACTGTCGAGTGGAAACTTGGATGGCGAAGGCGAAGAGCACCTGCAAAGTAAATTAATGTACCAAAGTTATGAGATAAGCGAGGATTTAGGCAATGTCACTCTCTAGATAAGGGAAAAGGTAACACGCACACACGGGTCTTGCTACATTTTATTTTAAATAATGTTTAAAAATGAATATAAACAAACTATGGACAAGGTAAATTCAACCGCGTGCTTCCAGTCTGCGCTCATTACACAATATTATGCCAGTTATTGTGTGTTGTACATACATTTTTAGAGACACAGAAGTCTAAATTCCATTATTTTGTCATCTTCGCAGTATCAAAACTGATAACAATCATTACAAAATTTACCACGTGCTGCAGTAATTGTTGCTGTCTACGATCCTGACATATTAATTTTATTTGATGTATTATGACATGTTGCACCTACATTTCTAGACATGAGGCAGGGATAATTTGTTATTACATTCATTTTTCAATGCATCATTATCCTTCGGCTCATCTGAAATCATTGATGTTTGTGTAGCCATAATTTCATTGATATATCTATAACACATCCTGGTCCAGGTTACAGGGATTTCCAGCATAACATTATTACAGTTTTGGCAATGCTAAGTTATGAAGTAGTGACACTTGTCACATATGCCAGTGTAACGGGATTGGATTTTCCCGAGTTCACGGAATATGTGGAATAAGGAGAAAGTCTGACGCCACCGGGCCGGACGTGACATCGTCAGAACGAGGGTGTCCTGGCCGGTCCTATCGGAAGTTGACCGGCAAACCCACATAGCAAAACGACCATAAAGCCATGTACAAGCTATTTTCCAAATGTGACATTAAAAGCATACATCATTACATTAGTATGGCCACTTGCACTCTTTGTGACAAAAAAAAACGTAACTATTAATCTACATGTTTATTCTACAATCATGACAGTCTCGTGGTTGTAGCAAATAAATCTGTTTTATAGTGCACTCTTTAAAAAATTTTATTTGTACCAAACATGTATGATACATGTACAAAAATTTAATAATAGCATTTCAAAGCTTTGCAATTCAGCTCGTAAGCCATGTCGTAAGTAAAGTCGTAAGACTGTCCAATACAGATTTTAAAAAAATATGTAGATGATAGTTTTACCTCAAAAAGCAAAACTTTTGAAAGGTAATGGGTATTCCTACTCTTCTGTTTAATTGTTCAGGTGAAACAAATATACTTGTTTTCTGCCTCTTCGCGGAAGAAATAGGGCAGATAAGTAGGTAAAATGATTTTATTTTAAAAAACATTTTACCTTGACTTAATAGGGTTATGTTTTGGACTTTTAACACTGCTAAACAACAAATATCTGAACTTGAATGCTGCATATATATAACCATTAGTGTCCATTAAATGTGTTTGGGTAGGCATGGAAATTTAGGTGAGATATAAATGACCATATTTTTTGGCCTAACATTCTGAGCACATGTGCAACCTATTTCCAACATGTCTAAGTACGGGTCTTATCAAAGGTTGCATGCATACAGTCCCAATTGAGGTTGAATTACTTTCTTGCCTTCAGTAATTTACCCGTTAATTTTTTTTGGCTAATATTTTAACTATTTAATTGAACCTAACTGATTGCTAATTATAGCAAATTATTACATAAATCCTTTCAAACAAGAAATTGAAGATTTAAGCTCAGGCCCAAAACAAAACAAATATGCTTGTTTCCTATGTGGCAGAAAAAAAATGGGGTAGGTAGGTAGGAAAATTTATTTTATATTTATGCCCTGTCACGAATGCTGGGGCATATAGATTTACCCTTGTCCGTACGTACTCAAGTTTTGCGTTTAGCTCCTATTCTCAGAAACCTATAATAATATACTGAACCGCAAAAGAAACGTCGCACAAAATGACATGTTCACATACATTTATTTCAAAGTGACATTTATATATTTTAAATTATTTTTTACAAAATTTAATGAATGATTTACAGTCTTTTGGTTACAATGTTCACAAAAACGTCACAATTGTCGCAACGTCACATGTTTTCAATGCTGTGCTCCAACGTCCGTTAATAACGTGTATGTCCTCCACCGGCACCAATTACTGCGGCACATCTTCGGTACATGGAGTTGATGAGCCGATTAATAAACGCCATCGGAATACGTGCCCATACTCTCTGAAACGCTTGTGAAAGTTCAGCTGCAGTTGTCGGACTTGGCTGCTCATTATTCAACCGTCTTTGAACTTCGTCCCATAAATGTTCAATAGGGTTTAAATCTGGACTCAAAGCCGGCCAATCCATAACATTAATGTTATTCTGCTGTAGGAAGTCTCTTGTGGCTCTTGCGGTATGCGCACGTGCATTGTCCTGTTGGAAAGTCTTGTTTTGATGACGTGCGAAATGGGGCTGAACATGGGGTGTCAAGACTTGGTCGATGTAACGGGCAGCTGTTACGCCATTTCCTCTGCCTGGGCCAAGGTTCTGAAAGATGAGTGGACCAAGTTTAACGTTAAGGCCGATTCCACCCCATACCATGATGCTAGGTCCTCCCCACGCGTCTGTTTCCAGAATGCAGCTGTCTTCGTAACGTTCCCCGCGTCTTATCCACACTCTGGTTCTGCCATCGGCTGTTGAAATGCAGTAACGGCTTTCGTCAGAGAAGATGATGTTACACCATTGTCGATTTCGCCAATTCTGTCGCTGAGTGGCCCACTGAAGACGAGCTTGACGGTGTCGAGGAGTAAGAATAGGTCCTCTTGCTGGACGGCGACATCTCATGTTTCTAGCAGCTAATCGCCGACGAACCGTATCATCACTTATGGGTCGTCCATGTGTTCCAACAGTGTTTCTGGCAGTTTCGGCAGCTGGGGTGAACCGATTCATCAAATGGTGACGAACAATGCCTCTATTCTGTCTAGGGGTAGTGACTTGGGGTCTACCACTCCGTGGACGGTCATTTGTGATGTTTTTTGCATTGTACCGTGTCCGTAGACGTTCAATTGTTCGAACAGCACAGTGGAAGTCGTTGGCAATAACTCTGGCAGATTGCCCAGCATCCAATCGACCAATGGCCTGTTCTCTCTGTTGTGGAGTCAGACGTGGCATAGCTTCTGTGTCAACACTGATACTAACACTCTTTAATTTTCTCCGGCCTTTTATACCCATAAAGGAGCATGAATTTCACGAACATTTAAGATTTAAGAAAAATTACCGCCAAGTGTGTCCCACGAGCGGTTTTAGGTACGGTCTCTCTACGATATCAACTGAAAATTATTCAACCGAAAATTTAATTCACAGGTAATTTAATCTTACCTGGTGATGTAATCGTAATACTGATTATATAAAAATCATTAATTAATATTTATTTTGAATTTTGCTAACATTTTGAAAAAGCGACGTTTCTTTTGCGGTTCAGTATATATCAATGATATTTCACCACTACAGTCCTCTTGTATAGTACAACACAATTCAGCAATACTTGGGTCGCTATGACCTACATTTCATGCTTCAGTGACTTTGGTTAAGTATTGCATTTAGGTTCATTTCCCAGAAACCTATAGTAATATATCAATGATATTTCACCACTTCAATTCTCTTGTATAGTACAATGCAGTTCAGCAACACTTGGGTCCCTATGACCTACATTTCATGCTTCAGTGACTTTGGTTAAGTTTTGCATTTAGCTCCATTTCTCAGAAACCTATAGTAATTTAGGGGCCTCGGTGGCCGAGTGGTCTAGGTAGTTCGTCACGACTACTACTGATCACTAGCCTGTCAACGCTGGGGTTATGAGTTCGAATCTCACCTGTTGCGGGGTGTGTTCGACTCCGATCTTAATTGACAAGGATTGCCAAGTTTCCTACCGAAGGTCGGTGGTTCTCTCCGGGTACTCCGGCTTCCTCCACCAATAAAAACTGGCCGCCGCGAAATGGCCAAAATGTGCTGAAAACGGCGTTAAACCCCAACTAAATAAATAAATAAATAAATATAGTAATTTATCAATGATATTTCACCACTACAGTCCTCTTGTTTAGTACAACGCAGTTCAGCAACACTTGGGTCGCTATGACCTACATTTCATGCTTCAGTGACTTTGGTTTAGTTTTGCGTTTAGGTTCATTTGTCAGAGACCTATATAAGTAATATATCAATGATATTTCACCACTACAGTCCTCTTGTATAGTAAATGGCAGTTCAGACGTAACACTTGGGCTTTTTTTAGGGCGGGGCATCCATGTCTTATAGACACATTTTCTAGTTTTACATATTTTAGACTATATATGGAAAGGATCTTGACTAGCGGTGCTTATAACCAAAAATGTTAATAAAATGTGTAAGGGTAGGTAGGGGCATTCTTCATGTGCCTGTCCCAAGTCGGGAGCCTGTAATTCAGTGGTTGTCATTTGTACATGTCTGTCGTATTTTATAATTTTTTCGTAAATTGAATAGTTATGAATTAGGCCATTAGTTTTCTCCTTTGAATTGTCAAGGCCTTTTATAGCTGGCTATATGGTATGGCTTTTTTCTTCGTTGAAGGCCATGAAGTTAACTATAATTGCTTACTTCCATGACATCTTGTGGATAGTTGTCACATTGGCAATCGTACCACATCTCCTTATTTTTATAGTGATGCAGGAAAAAAACATGTTTTGGTCTCATCAAGACTTTTTTGTTTTTTTAGCTCACCTGACCAAAAGGGTCAAGTGTAGACTTTGAACGCAGCTTAGTAAGGAGTATACACTCAAACAGACACAATCTCGAGTAACCACACATATAAAAAATCAATGACGTTACATTGACGTAAACTAACGTGTACATGTACAGTGACAGTGTGAGCTCAGAGTGTGAGTTTCGACAACGAGCTGATTTGTCGTATTATGATACTGTCTGACCAATCTCGTATCTAAAAGGAGGCCAAAGGTTTTTTTAAATCGGTAATCTTGCAGTGACCATGGTGACGAAAATAATAAGGCTAAACTAAAATTGAAAAAGATATTCTGAATCGTGCATCAAAAATTGGTATCAAAGAATTATTTAGTTTGGCACATGTGAAACTGCCCATTCCCCTTTTCACAACCAAACGGTCGTGTTTTTACATATAAATGCACAATACGCGTGGCAATGATGGAAATTTTTTGAGTCAGAGGTAATTTGGTAACGAGGTAAAATCGACATTAAAAAATAAATATATTAACAATATTTTTGAATAAATTTTATGTCAAGATGATCGGTTTTCTCTTATCTATCTTTTTACTGATTTTTTTTGGGGGGGTGGGTGGGGTGTGGCAGGAGCCATAGACCTTTTGATGCATATAGTGATGGCCCATGAAATTATAGAATGGCACATTTTATACTTTGAAAGGAAATTCTACACTTGCCCATAAAATTAGTTTTACGGTACAAGGCAAATAGGAATTTGTTTTTCTTAATCACTGTTTATTTGTGCTGCTGTTACCAACGATAACAATCATGACAATGCACATGTAAATAATATGTCACGTTATAGGCTACTGTACACGGACACCATGCACTGATTAGATTTTTTGTTATTGTTATATTGTTCTGTCTAATTCATATTTATTAATGTTCATAAATAATGTTAAAATCACATAAGTTGCAGTATCCATCAAGAAAACCATTTGGTTACTTTAGCAAGTACAAAACTTATTTGAAATTATATAAATAAAATATATATATTATAATATTTTTGTTTTGCAGATTACTCTTGCATATTATTAGTATACAGATTTCTAGAGGAATATCTACATGGATAGTGAGAGGCACCTTTTTTGAGGAATGACTATGTGATGATTTTGATTTATAAATTTGTTATCACTGGTCATTGCTTGAAGAAGTGCTGAAATGATTCATCAGTGGAAAGTGATGCCAAATTATTATTAATGACAAGCAAAACACGGTTTTGTACTATTCATTGTTTTTAATTGTGCTCAAATCCAAACAGGCCGTCACAAGAATACAGTAAGAAAAGGTCTTACATTAAACTTCTTTTGCATTTTTAAGGTATCCAAAGCGTTAATTTTTGAACATTCAGTGTTCATGGAACCCAATTAGCATTGGGTATCCAAAATTTGACCACTGCCATCATTGCAATTTCACCTTTGAATAAACTTAAAAACTGCCTTTTCCTTCTGCATATATAGGCAATTTAAAAGATTTGCATAATGTTACATGTACATACACTTATCATTCACAACACCCATTAGGTTCCAGGCTTTAAACTAAATATCCGGACATGAAGATCTATAACAGCACTAAAAGTAACACTCTTCAAGTTTTTGGTAAAAATGTTAGTTTTCTGAATTAAACAGTCACAGACCTCCAGATAAAGTGACATCAGTATCATTAGCAACTTAAAAAACGGTAGATAAACTTTGGTAATATTTTATGGTTGTCAAATTTACGCTCAGTCCACAAAAAACTACAAACCGGTTTCAGAAATCAAAGCGTCAATGCTTACATATCTATTTACCTATATTTTTGAAATAAGATGTAAGAATATGTCATAAGGTTTTAAAAGTTTTATCTTTATAAAAGTTGATTTTTCTGGCTAATTAAATTTACACAAAATTTAAGTGACGCATATCATTTTGGATGATATTATGACGATTTGTTCAATTTGTGTTTAACATAAATATGACACTATATGAGCAAATTTTGGTATCCATAATACAACAATTATTCAGACATATCAGAGGTTAGCATTTGCAAGGCATAGTATGGATCATAATGAATTATAACAATCAATTAAAAACAGTAGTTAATGTGATAGTGATTCTATCTTGGTAACACTTCACAATGCATTTTACTCTTTTGATAATCTTTAATGTTTCCACTTAAATTATGTCACCTGATGATGCGGGATTATAAGCCAACCTGAAGGTTTTCACTCGCTAATCTAAGTATAGTTCCTAAGAACAAAAACAAAAAAGTATGGTCTCGCTGCTGCCATCAATACCGCCCACTTTTACTTAACTGTCACATGTAGACTCATAAATTTGCTGTTACTGCCTTAATGGTCTCGTGCTCGCCTGGAGTGTTGAAGGTCGCGGGTTCGATGCCATTAAAACTGATATTCTCCACCAAGCACATGCATCTGGGGAGTAAGTGCAAAGGACTGGTCTGGTTGGAGTCAGTATAATTAATGTGTGGGTTGAGTTGATATGTCCTCCTGCGGACTGTTACCTCGTGGGCTGGCATGTTAAAAATCCGGCTAGGCGTGTCAGTCTTTATTACAAAGCAGGGTCCATATTCATATATTGATGGTTGCCACTAGACGTTAAGCAAAAATTCTGCCATCCATATATTTGATGAAGAGTTCATTGAAAATGAAAATATTTTTAGTATGCACGACTAAATATGTGTACAATCATCCTCCAAAATAAAGCATTTAAGACTTCAAAACTGTACGTGAGGGAGGGGGGGGGGGGTGTCCGGATAACCTCCATATGTACCTCAGAGTTAATTTCAACCAGAACATTAACACATTTCTACCTTGAAAGTAAGGCTATTGAAATAATTTGGACAAATTCCATGGGGTGGGGGATCCAGAGAACCTCCGTAAGTACCTCAGAGTTAATTTCAAACGGAACAGTAAAACGTTTCTACCTTGAAAACTAAGGCTATAGAAATACTTTGGACAAAACGGCCTCTATGCGGACGGTAGTAAAACAAGGGTAAAATAATTCATGCCATTCCCTCGATCGCATACTTCTGGTCGCCGGGGGGGGGGATAAGAATGCATCTGGCATTGTTAAGCAATTTTTTTGGTTTGTTACAATTGTATTGCTTTTTTGCTAATAGAGATTTGTTAAGAGCGATTTTATTTCTCTCCATCCAGCGGAAGGCTCTTGTATACAATAAAAAAAACCAATTCACCGCTTTGGAAAGTTTTTTCATTGCCACGACAGTCGACAACAGAGTTGTCTTTCTTTACACTTATACGGAATAACGTGTGACCGGTTTCGTCCCGATTTTACTACTCCTGATCACTGAAGTGTTTTACAAATTGCTGATTTCTCGATTTTTAATAATATTTGTATAAAAAATACAAATTGCAAGGGCTAAAACTTTATGGATCGAGTAGAAATTTAAATGGCTCATGCATTTGTGAACGAGCTTTATGGAAAGTGCTGCTCATTATAGAAAAAAACTGTAATACGGAAATAAATATTGATTAAACTCGAAAAATTGACATTTTCACTTGCGAGAGAGTGGGAATTTAAAGGTAGAAAAATCAAACGACTTTATCATAAAAATGAGCAGTTGTTTTTTATATCTCTAATATCTGACGATTCTAAAATGGCCAGTTATAAAAAAAAAATATGGTTTTTTAGCCCTTGCAATTCCGCATTGTATATGACTTTTGTTTACTTTCGCTTTTCATGTCACGTGACCTAATTTGCATATATTATTTGGTCGATTATAATTGATTTCGAATCGGGATAAAGATATCTATCAGTTGGTCATAAAGTATGTGTAAAGGTGTTTGAACGTTGGCTTTAATTTGGTATTTGTGTAAAATGTGGTTTTTTGCGCATTTTTAGTGAGGGGTACTGCCTTAACTACCCTGCGTATACAGCAGCTTCAGACACCATCATCGAGCCATTATGCTAACACTCAATGCTACAGATGTGCTCAAACAGGACATATTGCTATTGGTTGCAGAGTTCGCATGGATTTTTCGAACCTAGGCATGAACTACAGTACCCCACGTCAACAACAATGTCAACAGGCTACAACATTGCTAGCATCTAGCATTACATCAAAGTAACTGATAAATGGAATAGATACGCAAGGCTTATTGGATAAAGGGTCGACTGTCAGCACCATCAGTGAAGAGTTCTACAGAAAAAACTTCTCAGATATACCCATGGAATCCTTGAAGACAGTATTGGATATTGAATGCCCTGATGGACAGTCATTGATCTACTTAGGATACATCGAACCAGAGATTAAGATCAACGGAGCTTCACAAGGATCACCACAACATGGAATTTTTCTAGTCGTACCTACCAGCAAGTACCATGCACATGTACCACTTCTTATTGGAACGATAATAATGATGAATACTAGACATAGATATGGTGTACGTTTTCTACAAGAAGCAGATCTACATACTCCAGTGTACATTGCCTTCAAGTGAGGGAGAAAGAACTTCAAAAGCATAGAAATAGGCTTGCCATAGTGAAATCTGCTGAACCAAACAGAATCATCATACCACCTAACACTGAAGTGACAATTAGAGGAACACTAGAGAAGGAACTACAATATCACACTACATGTGCCCTACTGCAATCAACCTCATTATCACCACTACCAGATGACATTGATATTTCTCCATCAATCATCAGCTACAGTTTCCAATGCAATGATGTCATTCCTGTTCATCTTGCGAATATTACAACACGTACCATCACCATTAGCCCGAAGTCTATACTCTGTGAAGTACAACCAGTCAATACATTGGATTTACCAGTCAACAATCAGCAACTTTTTGGAGATGATTTTATCGAACAAGTCACCATTTCAACTCAGAATCTTAAACCCAGACAACTCCCAATTGGAAAGAAACTGATTACAGATTATAAGGACATCTTTTCAACCAGCGATATTGACATTGGCCATGTAACTCAAGTAAAACACCAGATTGAACTGACATATAATATGCCTTTCAAGCAGAAAAGGCATAGAATTCCACCGGCAATGCTACAAGAAGTCCATGATCACTTGCAACAACTATTAGCTGCAGGAGTCATCAGGAGATCAAAGTCACCATGGTCTTCCAACGTAGTCATCTGCAAGAAGAAGGATGGAAAGATGAGAATGTGTATAGACTACCGTCAGCTGAACCAGAGGACTAAGAAAGACTCTTATGCACTTCCTAAGATAGATGAGATTTTGGATTCGATTGGTGGAAACAAATACTTCTCCGTGCTAAACATGAAGTCTGGCTATCATCAAATTGAGATTGAGGAATGTGACAAGGAGAGAACGGCATTTACTATCGGCCCATTAGGTTTCTTCGAGTACAACAGGATGCCCTTTGGTCTAGCCAACTCGCCTGCTACCTATCAGCGATTGATGGAAGACATACTCGGAGACCTTCACCTACAGATATGCCTAATCTATTTAGATGACTTAATTATCTTCTCCTCAACCTTTGAAGAGCACATGGACAGACTGCAACAAGTATTCAACAGACTACAGCAAGCAGGAATCAAACTGTCTCCAAAGAAATGCTCATTCTTTATGGAACAAGTAAAGTACGTTGGACATATCGTATCAGCTGATGGCATCTCACCAGATCCAGACAAAGTAGACAAAGTAATGAACTGGCCAACTCCATTAACACCAGAGGAAGTTAGGAAATTCCTCGGCTTTGTAGGATACTACAGAAGATTTATCAAAAACTTCTCGACAATAGCAAGACCTTTAACTGAACTGATGCCAATACCACCAAAAATCAAGAAGAAATCGAAGCAGAAAAAGACAATACAGTGGATTTGGGGAAAACAACAAGAGACAGCATTTACCACATTAAAACAAGCTTTAACAGAACCATCCATTTTGGCTTACCCAGATTTTACATTACTATTTGAAGTACACACAGATACCAGTTCGAATGGATTAGGTGCCATCTTATACCAGACACACGATAATCAGAAGAAAGTAATTGCTAATGCCAGTAGAGGGTTGAACAGAGCCGAACGCAACTACCCTGTGCATAAGTTGGAATTTTTGGCACTGAAATGGGCTGTGACGGAGAAATTTAGAGATTACCTTTATGGAGCCAAATTCACAGTTATAACAGACAACAATCCTCTCACTTATGTTCTTACAACAGCTAAGCTAGACGCCAGAGTCCATAGATTGATTGCAGCATTAGCGTCCTTTGACTTTAACATCGTTTACCGGCCTGGGAAGAAAAACTCTGATGCAGATGGAATGTCTAGACATCCAGCTATAGCACCAGCTCCAAGGATGTTACAGATCCCAACTACATCAATAGAAGCAGTCTGCAGTGTACTACAAGACAATGCGTATGTGGAAAGCTTAGCTATGAGCACTGATGTTATGGATAATGTGCCAGAATTGCCAAAGATGACCAAGAACTTCAACATGAAAACTGAACAAGAGAAAGATCGTCGTTAGCCAATGGATACACTTCATCAACGCACATCGTAAACCAAACAGGAATCAGATCCCACAAGGAGCTACACATGTTGCCTTATACAGAAACTACGACAAATTGAAGATTATAGATGGTATCTTATACAGACAGATCAAAGTTGATGATGAGACAACAAACCAATTTGTTCTCCCGGAAACATTAATACCAATGGTCCTCAATGCCTTACATAACCAGATTGGTCATCCAGGTAGAGACAGAACATTGAGTCTTTTGAAAGATAGATTCTACTGGCATGGAATGACGAAAGATGTAGAGAATTGGGTTCAGCAATGTAAGAGATGTGTTCTAAGAGGATCGAAGGCAAAGACAGAGTATGCGCCCTTAGTTGACATCGAAACGACACAGCCATTAGAACTAGTGTGTATAGATTTCCTGTCCTTAGAAATATCAAAAAGTGGATTCCAGAACATTCTTGTAGTAACAGACCATTTTACCAAATATGCAATCGCTATACCAACCAAGAACCAGACAGCGAAAACAACAGCTGAGGCATTCATGAACAACTTTGTCCTTCATTATGGTTTCCCTCAGCGCATACATTCGGATCAGGGAGGAAACTTTGAAAGTAACATCATCAAAGAACTATGTATTATCAGCGGGATGGACAAATCAAGAACAACACATTATCATCCGATGGGAAATGGTCTTACAGAAAGGTTTAATAGAACACTTATCTCCATGCTGGATACACTTGAGCCAGATCAAAAGTTAAACTGGAAATCTTACGTTGGTACCGTAGTTCATGCCTACAACTGTACTCGTCAAGAATATACTGGACACTCACCATTCTTCTTGATGTTTGGTCGCCAACCTAGATTGACTATTGACCTAGCATTTGGTCTGGATACCAACAACAACAAGCAACCAGTGACTAAAAATGCAGAGAATCTACGCAAGAGACTGAAACAATCATATGAACTGGCAATTGCATCAGCAGAGAAGGCAAAAGTAAAACAGACAGATAATTATGACACTAGAGCGAGAGGTGCAATATTACAGACTGGTGACAGAGTTTTGGTGAAGGTAGTTAGTTTTGATGGCAAACACAAGTTAGCAGAAAAATGGGAAGATCAGCCCTACATCATTCTGGACCAGCCCAACAAGGATATACCTGTTTTTGTGGTTGCGAAGGAAAATGGAAGTGGAAGAAAGAGAACGCTCCATAGGAACTTGCTTCTTCCAATTGGTCATCTGAGAACCTTCGATAAGCCAGATGTTACATCGTATCCCGTTCAAGCTCCAAGAACAAGACCGACACCATTACCAAGATCAAAATACAAGCCTAGCCAGAAACCACTGCCAACTACCATCGATAAACCAGAATCTGTCGAGGGAAGCGAGTTAGACAGTGGGTCAGAAGAAGAGTATTATACTATAACAGTACAGATGGAAGAGGACTTGCCACATCCCATTGATGAGGACACTGAGAAATTACCATCTGATGATGATGTCCACAGTGAGCCAGGTGACGATCAGGATACCACTGATGGACAGCAGGAAAGTTCTGTTGAAGAGGACGCTCTTCCACCAGCAATAGCTGCTGGCGATACAGAAACTCCTTAAGAATTACCTGCAGAGCAACCAGAACTTAGTTTCAGTGATGGTGAAGCTGGACATCAAGAACCAGTTGTACAACCGAGACGTTCAGGGAGGGAGAGAAAGCAACCTCTCTGGATGAAGGATTACTCATCCAAGAGATTGCAGGAAGCTGTTAAACCGGTATCGCTAGAGAAAGCAGAATATTTAAAGTCCATGACCTCAGACATGTTGTCAGAGGGTTATTTTGAATGTATGGAAGCAGAGGTGTCAAAACGAATTTTGAAAATGATTACAGGGAATCCAGATTAACTAATTTTTTTAATTGCTTTCAGTTTTTATATTTAGGTAAATGACGGGGACGTCATTTTTCGGATCAGGGGAAGTATGTAACAGGGTCTTTTTACGTTATACTATAATTAATATTTAAAGACAGTTAAAAACAGCAGTTCTGATATATTTAATTAGATTATTTTATCTTGTATGTATCTGCGAGTACGTGATGTGTGAATGTGATTTTCGTGATCAGTTGGTTTACGTATGTTTCCCAAGGGTATCGATCTCGTTTCTTATTAGTTATGACGTTAGAGCGAACGAGATTCGAAATGGTCAGACATTTGTAATTTTTGAGAAAACGTCTTTGACATAATTTATACTGTGGACAGCTGAATTTATGGTTAATGAAACTTAGCCACTGATATGATACTTATAGCTGTACCCTTGCAACTGTGTGAAACTTGATAGCGTAAACTGTAAGTTCAATTTGGTGTATTTTTACCTTTTTTATATTCTGTACTGTAAAATATTGTTATGCTGAAGTCAGATATTACTAAACATATTATTGTAGTGTGTATTGAACACCGAAACATAACATGGAATAGACTTTACAACGTAGTGTCGAGTTATTTTTAGTGTGGTCTATTTATAGACGCACACTATAGTAATTGTTTACATTTTTACGAAGAGCACTATTAACAGTAACTGAACTGTATGTGTATTGTCCTATGGAACGAATGTTTATTATGTCATTATGTATTGCTGTGTTAAAGGCTCAATTATAAATTGGCCCTTATGTTATTATTATTGAATTGCAGGTAAAACATAGATTTGTAATTTGTGTAGTGCTGAGAAAGAGCCTGTTGTTAGAACCTAGCTTTATGGTGTTGTCAGTTGTATGGAATACTGATTTACTGTAAACTGCAGACAAAACTTTGTGCCACACACAGGGTTTTCTTCATGTCTGTAATATGTGTAAATTTCATCTGAATTACGAATAAAAGAACCCTAAGTGTGAATTGGAGTTTAATATTATTGAGCCAGAAATCACACTGTAACAATAATCCTCCGAAAATCATTTCTGCCACATGCGATAAACCGTTTGTAGTGACAGCTGGACATAACGTAACTACTACTGTGATCGCTGCAGGAAGTGCACTTGGGAAAACACTGGCGCGTTATATCATCTATAAAGGTCAACGACTGACAACTGAACTCACATCTGGATGTTTACCAGGTTCTAAATTCACTACAACTCAATCTGGATGGTCTAACTCTATTACATGTGAAGACTTTTTACTTAATCATTTTATTTCAAGTGTCCAAACAAGACCGTGCCTGATGTTATATGATGGACACAGCACACATGTAACCACAAGTCTAATTGAAAAAGTCCGTGAAAATGATGTTCACCTGTTTGTGCTGACTCCTCATTCTAGCCATCAATTACAACCCTTAGACGTTGGCATTTCAGTGCGCTTAAAGCAGCACTGTCTTCTGAGTGCCACAAACTAGCACATTCTCATATAGGGAGACAAATCACTAGACAAGATCTTCCTGAACTGATTGCTAGTTCTTATAAGTCAGCATTTACCGTTTCCAACTTAATGTCAGCATTTCGCAAAACAGGACTTGTACCGTACAATCCAGCCGCTGTATTTCCACCTGAACTTCCCTTATCTTCTGCTAATTCTACTGTTAATGTTAGAACAATAAATTTACTTTTGACAGACATTGATAAAAGGGCTTCTGAGACATTAGGTCAGAGAAAGGAAATGAAAATGAATAGAAAGTACCTTATTCCTCCAAGCGGAGCAGCTATCACAGAAAGTGACTTTATTGAGAAACTGAAAGAAGCGAATGAACAACCAAAAAATGAGAAAAAGGGTAGAAAGAAACACAATACTAAAGTAAATGTTGATATTGAGGATGAAAGTTCTACAGTGATCTGCCAAAAGAAAACAACAGCTGGAAAAAAACGCAAATCTAAACCAGTGAAAGAAACAAATCTAAAGAAAAGTAAAAGAAAAGCAAAATCAAAAACTGTTCAAGTTGTAGACAGTCAATCTCAAGGTCCAAGCAAACCAAGGAGTGGGAAATCCACAAGTAATGAGGATATTGAACACTTAGGATGGTCCACCCAGTATAATGACAATGATACTGACATTGAAGCTGAGGATGACAGTGCTGCCTGTTGTGTTTGTAACTTGTTCACCCCTAAAAACTTTTCTAAATCTGGAAATTTGGAAATTCTTAACTGGGCCAAATGTGATGCTTGTAAAGGTTGGGTTCATCTGCGATATTGCTCTGAAATTTTGTCTGTGAAAAATGGTGAACAGTTTAAGTGTTCAAAATGTGACTAATATGTGTAGACCTGATTATAAAATGTTTGTATGAATTGAATAACAGAAAGTTATATTCCTGAAAATACTTTATTTTTCTAAACTTAGATACCAACAAAATTTCAAGCGTTAAGGGTAAAATAAAAGGCATAAATGGCTGGCCCGTGGTAAAACAATGATATACTGGAGTCTCCGTGAATTATTTCGATTCTAATAGGACAATTACGGTGTTTTTTTTTATATTGCCGTGACCTAAGGTGAACTCTGATTTCCGCCATATTTGGCTGTTCCGGTAATTTGACACACAACGTCACAAGTACAACAAACCTATTCGATGCGGTGTTTTGGTTTTGTTTTGGCTAGCGCTCAGGGTAAAATAAAAGGCATAAATGGCTGGCCCGTGGTAAAACAATGATAAACTGGAGTCTCCGTGAATTATTTCTTAAATAAAATACTTGCAAACATGACTCCAAATATTTTTTATAGCCGGTAGTTCATGCCAATTTCCGAAACAAGTTTTATGAAACGAATTTCCTATTACAATCCATGCACTTTTAAGTTCCTTTTGTATGGATATCTTGATTCCGTAAGATATCAAATGCACTCATTTTATCTTGTCGTAGTTGACGAGTCGGATCCCTTAAAAAGGGAATAGTCTACTGAACATCACCTTTCAAGATAGATGTTCTGACATTTGGGTTTCAAATCATTTGCCCTCTTTTTTTCTTTTTTATTCCGATCGACCGACCCTATTTTTTTTTTAAAAATCCATAAACCAATTAATTAAAAATAAAAGGCCTTATGGTGAAAAAAATCATTTGTGCAATTGATCATGGGCATTTGATGGAACAGATACCAGAATATTTCAGCAACATTTGTGACAACTGCCAGATAAATAAAATACATTACAGTAAAGAACTTTATACTTTTTACTAATTTTTAACTTTTTGGAGAACATTATGAACCTATATGATTTATTAAGGAGGGAGTTAAGCCAATCAACTTACATTTATCTGAAGGATAATGACCTTAATCATATGAAAAATATATTAAGAATAAGTTTCAAAATGAAGAAAATGGTACATTTAATTAGTTTAATAGCATTTAAAAATAGTCAATATTTCAATTTGTGGATAAATGGTAATTTTATGAAGTTCCAAATTACCCATATCCATTTGAATTAAACAGTATATAATCAAAGTATACAAAATAATAGATAAAAATAATCTGAAAAAAATCAAAAACATGCAACCTCCCACTGAAATGATGAATGGATCTCAGTACAACCCGTCTTTGTCTCTTTTTGCGAAATATATTAGTCTAACGTTTTCAAAATTAGTTGATTAAGTATGTTTATATAATATTCAAACAAAGATGTTAAAGTCGGTATTTGGCTAAAAATAAAACCCCAACCAAATAAAGAGGTATATTTCTAAAAATAACATACATGACATATAAGTACATACTTTGCCAAAAATAAAGAATAGTATCACATTTCTTACATTAAATATGTCAATTATAAAACCATCACCAAAATGAAGCAGTTTAATAAAAATCTTAAGTTTCTGATGATTTGGCAACTTTTCACATAAACCTTGCAATGGGAAATTGCTTGCGCATGCAAGCAGGAACTGTATATGAAGGGGACATGAATGTATATGTAAAGTCTTTGTAAATTGACAGATCTTTCTGCGACTCGGCGGAAATAATTCGTATCCGTCTCCAGGATCACCTGGTCATTTCCGGTATACACCATTTTGTTAGTGTGAGTGAAAAAATTCAATTACAAATTTCGTTAATTTTATCCTGAGAAAGTGTTAATAGGGTAAGTTATTAATGCCATAATGTTGTGTTTTACTTATATTTTGTATATTAATCCGGTTTGAAACATTTACATTAACGTATTTAGTTACAAAGCTGTCTAAAGAGTGGTATTGACTGCATTTGAAAGTTTTGTCCAATTTGTGTCCTCTATGCTCTAATGTTTTCGCGAATGGCCGTCTTCATCACTTATTCCAGTTCATTAAAACCATTTTTTTCTCAAAGCTAATGTATATTGTGACAGTATTACTATAATTTTATAAAGTTTTTGTAATTCTAAACATTAATTAGGAGGGCTAGAAGTTGTTTAAATTTCGCTGGATTTTTTTCAAGAAATCACCCTCTATAACCTAATGTTTTTTTTTATGGCCGTCTTCATCACTTATTCCAGTTAATTAAAACCATTTTTTTCTCAAAACTAATGCATATTGTGACAGTATTAATATAATTTTATAAAGTTTTTGCTACTCTAAACATTAATAAGAAGGGCTAGAAGATGTTTAAATTTCGATGGATTTTTTCCAAGAAATCACCCCCTATAACCCAATGTTTTTTTTATGGTCGTCTTCATCACTTATTCCAGTTCATTAAAACCATTTTTTTCTCAAAACTATTGTATATCGTGACAGTATTTATATAATTTTATAAATCTTTTGCTATTCTAAACATTAATTAGGAGGGCTAGAAGTTGTTTAAATTTCGATGGATTCTTTCCCAGAAATTACCCCCTTATAACCCAATGTTTTTTATGGCCGTCTTCATCAATTATTCCAGTTCATTAAAACCATTTTTTTTTCTCAAAACTAATGTATATTGTGACAGTATTAATATAATTTTATAAAGTTTTTGCTATTCTAAACATTAATTAGGAGGGCTAGAAGTTGTTTAAATTTCGCTGGATTTTTCCCCAGAAATCACCCCCTATAACCCAATGTTTTTTTTTATGGCCGTCTTCATCACTTATTCCAGTTCATTAAAACCATTTTTTTCTCAAAACTATTCTATATTGTGACAGTATTAAAATAATTTTATAAATCTTTTACTATTCTAAACATTAATTAGGAGGGCTAGAAGTTGTTTAAATTTCGATTGATTCTTTCCCAGAAATTACCCCCTATAACCCAATGTTTTTTTATGGTCATCTTCATCACTTATTCCAGTTCATTAAAACCATTGTTTTCCTCAAAACTAATGTATATTGTGACAGTATTAATATAATTTTATAAATCTTTTGCTATTCTAAACATTAATTAGGAGGGCTAGAAGTTGTTTAAATTTCGATTGATTCTTTCCCAGAAATTACCCCCTATAACCCAATGTTTTTTTATGGTCATGTTCATCACTTATTCCAGTTCATTAAAACCATTGTTTTCCTCAAAACTAATGTATATTGTCACAGTATTAATATAATTTTATAAAGTTTTTGCTTCTCTGAACATTAATTAGGAGGGCTAGAAGTTGTTTAAATTTCGCTGGATTCTTTCCCAGAAATTACCCCCTATAACCCAATGTTTTTTTATGGCCGTCTTCATCACTTATTCCAGTTCATTAAAACCATTTTTTTTCTCAAAACTAATGTATATTGTCACAGTATTAATATGATTTTATAAAGTTTTTGCTATTCTAAACATCAATTAGGAGGGCTAGAAATTGTTTAAATTTCGATGGATTTTTTCCCAGAAATCACCCCCTATAACCCAATGTTTTTTTGATGCCCGTCTTCATCACCTATTCCAGTTCATTAAAACCATTTTTTTCTCAAAACTAATGTATATTGTCACAGTATTAATATAATTTTATAAAGTTTTTCCTATTCTAAACATTAATTAGGAGGGCTAGAAGTTGTTTAAATTTGGCTTGTTTTTATAATAATTTAGGCGGGCTAGAAGTTGTTTAAATTTCGCTGGATTTTTTCCCAGAAATGACCCCCTATAACCCAATGTTTTTTTATGGCTTATTCCGGTTCATTGAAACCATTTTTTCTCAAAACTAATGTATATTGTGACTGTTTTAATAATTTTATACAGTTTTTGCTGTTCTAAACATTTATTAGGAGGGCTAGAAGTTGTTTAAATTTGACTTGTTTTTTATAATAATTTATGAGCAAAATACTTTTAGATATTGTGCCAAAAATATTTGAATATTTTGACTTTAGGGTTACTGTCTGTCTTGATAATGACAGAGGCATTTAGGTCTGTCCTTCCTGAAAATTCATAAAATTACCATACTCTTTTTTTTTCAGACAACAGATTCTGGGAGGTTCCTGGTCTACATTTGATTGATGGGCCTACTACAAAGCCTGACAGTGTCTTACAACTTTACATTGCATTCTACATATACTTTATCTCCAAATACCTTGTTCTTTTTCAATTAAAAACTGATGAATCTCATTATTCGTTACATTTTTGTTTGTGAGTACTCAACCCTCCCCCTACATTATGGGTCAGTGGTCAAAATAATATAATAAGACAAACGATAAAAATCAATTCAATAAGCCGCCAAGCACTAAAACATAAAAATAGAAAAAACTAAACCGACATAATAAATAGTGTTAAAACTTAATTATCACACAAGTATTTTCAACAGATTCTCACATGTCTTAACAAATTTAACCAAGATCTTATAATTTTATAAAAATTGATGTTAGCACCGCTCTTCAGATATTTTCTGTGGTGATCCCTGCAGTGAGATCTTCAACACGTAGAAATCATTATTTTTTCCCCTTAATGCACCGATTTGATGCTTTCTTTTATAATGAATAGTGTTACAGCCGAAATCACCTTTAAATTGTAGCCAACAAAAGACACAAATCAATAATAAAATTTAACAAGATTTATTATATACAATTTTACAAAAAAATATTACACAAACTAAAATGTCAACTTAACTGTTCAAAATCCTTCGTCTTTTCCTAATCCGGAATTCTTCTCGTCACTGTTGCGGGAATCCAAACGGAATATTATATCCAATCAGTCACAATCTAGTATGATGTAACGTAAATAAAAGTGTGTAAAGTACGATCTGTGAAACGTAAATAAAAGTGTGTCAATCCAACAGCTGAGAACACAAGAATGTTAATGTCCGGTCCAATATGCTATGCTCTAAAAGTCTAACTTTCTTGTCCGTATATACTGTAGAACGGAAACTTCTGGAATACGGTAGAAGTTCGAATCACACCAGAATTATTACGTAAGTCAAATAGAAAGTTCTAGTCATTCCATCAGTATCTATTATTGTTCCAGTGATTTCTAAACTGCGCAGTTATAACATTATTTGGTAAACAACTATCATGACTATAAGTATTATGTAAACATATTATACATGTTATAAGGCCACACAAAACAAATTAGGCCAAGATAAATAATATAATAATTACAATATCATAACAATAGTGACCAAAGCAGCGATGGAATACAATGAATGATAATATATAAAAGATACTCAATGTTTAAGTTTGACAACAGGAGGTTTCATTTCTAATATCTTATTAAACTAAAGTATACATGTAATCTAATCACATTTTTTATTCAAATTTCAAAAATTATACGCTGTTATTAAAAACTAGACAAAGTGATGCGCCCTGCACTCAACTCTTTGAAGTAACTGTATTGCGGAAGGACGGATGGACAGGGGTAAAACAAGATGCCCCCACTTTTTTGTTGCGGGGGAATAAAATTTTGCAAATAAAACTACTGAGGCAAATTGCCTTAATGGAAGCTACGCCACTGTTCCATATTCTAAAGACCAGTAAACAAACGATTTTTTGGGGTGTATTTTTATCCTCTCGATTGAAAAGCATCAGGACATGGATGTATTGTTGGTAATATAAAAACGAGAATTATGATCAAGGAGCTACTCTGCACCACAACTAAAATAGTGAATTGGGTATAAAAGAAATAATGAAATTTGAGTTACGCTTTATGTTGCTCAGACTGTGCTTCTTTCTAAGATGACCACTGAAACCAGATACGGAAGAATAAGAAGAGTCGCACTCGGGGCACTTGTACGTATATTTTTTAATGTCTTTCTTGGCTTTCAACTATTACACTGAAAACATAGACAACAGCGAAAGCAGGCGAGACACTGAGTTCCGTGGAGCCCTTCCAATTTTTTCAAAATAGTAGACAAAAGTGTTTTCCCGAATTGTTCCACTGAATATTATTATACCTCAGTATGTTTTTTCTATATAAAAATTACGACTATAATTTTACTATTTTGTCTGTTTCTAAACTTGAAACTATTGCATGTATTGACTGATCAATAATTTCCATTACTATTGACCGGTCAATAGTTTCCACTACTATTGACCGGTCAATAGTCACTGTTCTGGAAATTATTGACCGGTAAAATGTTTTTCGGTATAATAATAAAACACTTACTGACTCCATATTCTGCTAATAGTAAGTTTATTATCCATTCGTTACCACCTATCGACTACGCCTCGGTGCAATAGTTAGTACCTAGGAGACAATAAATTTACTATTCCCTCAACCTGTCAATATGTATAGAATGTGTTTCGGGTGAACAGTTGCCGCGCCAAATTAAAGGACGTAAGAAAGCTGGATTTGCACACTAGTAGTATAGTACTTGAGCTAGTCCAGCACACCCCCCCCCCCAAAAAAAAAAAATTTTTTTAGAACCCCCCAAAAAAAGAAAAAAAAATTTCCCCCGTCCCCAGAGAACCCCCTCGAGAGATGCAAAAAAATGAAAAAATATTAAAACCACCCCCCAAAAAAAATTTCCCCCAGTACACATTCCTAAAATAAAAATACTATCTATCCCTCCGATGTCAATTTTTATCTTTTAAAAATGAAACAACCTACAGCTCCTGATTTATATCCATTGTTACCCATAGAAGACGGTCAAAATTATAGATTACAAAAAATAACGGAAATAGAAAAAACATTGATTAAAGAAAGAGATACTCGCAAATCATTATATAAAAATACAATCGTGGAGTTAATGTTACTGATGGTGTCGATACAAGTCTAATTTCAACATCAGTTGTTTTAGCAGGCATAGGAATAGCTATTCCTGTCTTACTTCCTTTACAAATTACAGCTGTTGTATGTGGCAGTTTAGGAGGTTTAATTAAATTGGTTAGACGAAAGTTAACAACAAAATCAAAAAAACATTACGAAATTAAAACAATGGCAGAATGTAAATTAAATAGTATAAAAGATTTAATATCAAAATCTTTAACTGATGGACAGATAAGTGAGAATGAATTTAAATCAGTTTTGGATGAATTGGAAACATATAACAAAATGAAAGAAAACATACGTAAAAAACAAACACAAACAAGAATGGATGATAGTGAAAGAAAGAAATTAATAGAAGACACAGAAGCTAGAGTAAAAAAAGAATTAAAAAAAAAAGGAAAATATATAATTTTCTTTAACAAAATTCAAATATTTAATGATCCTCCACCAAAATATGAACTAAATCCTTTTTAAAAAAATGGCTGAAGGAGGTATTGAGTTTGATAATCCTGTATTTGATAATGATGATTATGATGAAAAAGAAGAAACGTCTTTTTCAAGATGATGAAGAGTTTCAAAAGTCTATAAATAATGAAATTGTAGTATTAAGAAATTTATCAGAAGGTGACGTTAAAATTCATGAAAAAGAAATTACCAGAAAAATGATAAAAAGATTTTATTTAAGAAATAATGAAACTATACGTAATAAAAAGGGTTTTTCTATTGGGGAGGATAATTATGGAAGACCAATGTTATATGTAAAAGATGAATTAGGTAATGAAGTTGCATTAACATATTACCGTTCTAACAGACTGGATTCAATAGTAACATTTTTATCATTTAACACTCTTCAAAGAAACTATGGGGTTAATTTTGTTAGATATGTTTTAGGTGTGGATGATTTTGAACCATCTGCTACAAGAATAAGAAAAGGTAGAGCGGAGTTTCAGAGAACAATAAATGAAGGACCAATTTTTGAATTCAATAATATAGAAATTCCATTACAAGAAATATCCACACAACAAGAAGGACAAGAATTATTAGAAACAGCAAGTAATTCAGAAACATTTGTAAAAGAAATAGAAACTTCATTTAGTGAGCAAATAAATAAAGAAACACAAACAAAAATTACAAAAAGAGAGATGGATGGTATAATCAATGCAATGACATCAGTAAAAGAAGAGATTTCAAATGAGTTAGCAAAACTGAGTGAAACAAATAAAGAAATAACAAAAGAAAATATCAAATTAGAAAAAGCTAAAAAAAAAGACAATGATGAATTTCAAATAAATAGAATTAAAAGTAGATTAAGAGATTTAGAATCTAAAAAAAGTGCAAGACTAGAAGTAATTAATATTAATAAAGAAAGACTACGTAGTCAGGTAAATAGAATTAAAGAGACAATTTATAAAATATTAAACGAAGATACAACATTAGGTGAAAGAATTAAAACATTATTCAGAGAACAAGGAATTACAATAGCTAGTATTTTAACTGCTTTTGGAATGATTATTGGTGTTATTGTTGAGACATTTACTGGTGGATCTACTTCTTATTCACCTCCTACTCTAACACCATCAAAAGGTGGTGTACAAGACTGGATAAAAAAACAATTAAAAAATCTTGGAAAACTATTATCTTTTCTTGCAGGAAAATTAGCAGCTGCATTACCAGGTATTATTGGTTCTATTATGTCTTGGTTGTTATCTATAACTGGAAATATTGTTAATTGGTTTGGGAATAACTTATGGGCTTTGCTTGTTTTGGTTGTTGGTTTATTGTATGCTGCTGCTAGGGAATATATTAATAAATCTCATAAATAATAAGGGTCGCAATACCTAATACAATACTTCCAACTATTATTGCTTTTTTGTTATCTTCATGTGTGTTATTTTCATATTTTTGAACTGGTTCTATTTGTTTTGGTTCTGATTGATTTGTTTTTGATTTAACTGGTTCTGGTAAAGATTTTTTTGTTGTCTCAAATTTAACATTTACATCGTTATTGAAACCAAGTGTTTGATTTTTTGTTGCAATTACAATTTTGTTATTATAACCAACAATGGTGCCAATTTTTAATACCATATCACTGGGAGACATATATAAACCAAGTCCATAAGCGTAATCAACTTTACTTCTTGCGTATTTTAAAACATTTTGATATTTTGATATTTGTGTTGGCAAATCGATAGGATTATTAATAGCATCTTGTACATTTGCTAAGAATTGTTTTTGTGCATCAAATCCTGTTCCTACTTTTATATATTTCTACCCTTGTTTGAGATTGTGCCCCTAATAAAGCCCATACATACATTTTAATACTTTCATTAATACGTTAAATACCTGCTTTTGTAAAACCCTCTGATTTATCTAATATAAATGTTGTCCAAGCCATACTTATATCTTTTGTATGATAAATTGTATCATGAATATTAAAGAAAGGACCATCCCCTGAATGATTATATCTATATTTATTACTTGGTTTATAATATTGCTCATAATTTCCTAATCCTTGAGATGATGATTCTAGTTTTTGTCTCCAATCTGTATTTGGAGAAACATTGAATTCATCACATAATTTTTGATATGCAGCTTTGTCATATGGGTTTTTGTAATAACAGAAAAAAGAATTTGTTGGTAAAGGCGATTTAAGTTCTTTTAAAATTCTGGCAATGCAATAATATAAATGAAACATATAAACCGATTTTGTAAGGTTAGAAGTATTTTGTATGTGGTCATTGTAGGAAACACCACATCCTGTACTTGCACACCAAACTGCAAAGTTTAACTGACATTGCCACCAATCAAATGAAGAATGAATCCATGTATTCCATGGTTCGTTGGTATGTAATGATGGGTTTTGATAGTTTTGAAATAAATCAGGGAAAGCTGTTTTGAAGTTTTCTTTTTGATTTACAAATATTATTTGATTAACAAGATTTATATCTTTTTTAGAATATTTAATACCAGGATTATATGATGCATTAGGATTATATTTAAATTCTTTTGTTATCATTTTTTAATATAAAAAATGTATCATACTATTTCAAATATTGATAAGACAATAAACTTACAACAATACATTAATAACAGAAATGGAAATAAACGTATTGGTTTGAAATTTATAAGATACAGTGTAGGTTGGTATAACGTTTATAATGGGTTTACAAAAAAGACCGGAGATAGAATTCGAAGGATTATGGATGGTTATTATAGTTTCCAACAAATAGCGGATGAATTTCGAAAAGAAAATATTGTATTATCCGTAAATGAAGCAAATGGTATTGCTTTATTAAACACTCCTACTGAGTTAAAGATAAATAAAGATTTGAGAAATATGTTAGGATTTAATAATAAACGTATATTCGAACCTGATAAATTACATTATGGAAACAAATTTGTAGATTTTGCTATCCATAAATCATTGTATATCCATTTGGAACAAGTTAGCACTTCTTATAATTATCTTGATGGCATGCCGAGTACCTTGTTGGCTGTTATTCCGGTTAAGAATAAAGAGTTTGGAGATAATATAACAGTAAGATTTGAGCATCCGGAATATAAGTGTTTGGTAAATGATATTATAACAGAATTGAAATTAGAAATTAGAGATGAAAATAATAACAAGATAATTAATCATTTACCAATTAATTGTGTTTTAGAAATTATATAATTTATTTAATAAAATGAGTATACTTGGTGTCAAGAAAAAACACGTAGATACATCGAAAATAGAAAAGGAAATATTAAATATAAAGAGTGAGCTTCTAACAATGGATACAAAGGATAAATATTTATACAGAAGTGTCAATACCCTAGATCTCAAAATTTTAAATATTGAAAATATGGTTAATAATATTAAAAATATACCAGACAGAAAAATAATAAGTATATTTGCCGGAATTAGTGGTCCAGTGCAGAATGGTCAAGCGTTTTATTTTGGTAATGGCGGCGGTGATTATGTAATGAATTTCCAGGTCAGATATTAGGTATTAGTTTAAGAAGTTAAAAAACAAACAAAGATGATGTATATGTCATAGTTCAACTTACTTCCGATACTAAAAATAGTTATGGAATAGGTTTGGATAATTCTTTTTCTAATTATGTTAACTTTGCTATACCTTTAAAATTTGAGGCTGGAGATAGGATAAGTTTTATTAGTAAGAGTACAAATATTGGATGTATCAATACTCAAGTATCAGCAATAATTGAATTATTTTTGTAACATTAACATTAAACCTAAATTTAATCTTTTAAAAATGTCGGCATACGGAAACGAATTAAATCTTAATATAAAAATAAGAGAACCTCGTGGAATGAAAGGCATTCGTAAACGTGTGGTAATAAATAATAATCTTTCAACTATTGATAGAAATGAACAGTTATTAGTGAGATTTTCAAATTTAAGTAGTAATGATGTTATTGTTCCTAGAACAACCAAATTAGCATTTGAAATAGAACTTCAATCTACAGACAACAATGCAACTATATATCAAAATATAGGAAGGGCAATAATTAAAAAAACAATTCGTATAAGTGGGAACGAAATTATGTCAATTGATGATAGTGATATTTACCATTGTTATACCGATTTATGGAAATCTCCATACGAACGTGCAAATATGGCATACCAAGGCATCGGTAAAGAAAACATGTTAAAACATAGAGTTGGTGCAAATGATGCAACGTCAGATGCAGAAGATCAAGAAATTGCAAATGCATATGGTAAAAGATTTTGTATTCCTATTGATTTTGAATTATTGGAAACTAATATTCCTTTTTACCAAGCTGGTCTTGGCGACAGACTTGAATATGAACTTACATTTAACGATTACAATAAAGTTATTAAATCAACAGATACAAACGCAAGTTATAAAATTAAAAATATTTGTTTAGAATTTGATATAATTTTTGACGTAGAATTAGCAAGACAAATAAGGCAACAAATTGATGGTAAAATGGTTATTTTATATGATAGAATACTAAGACATAGAAAAATAACTAAAAACAAATCTGATACATTATGGAATATTAATTTAAATGTTCCAGCTAAAAGTATGAAAGGAATTCTATTTTTATTTGAAGATCCTAACAGAACAAACACTGAAACTTATTACAATCCTAAAATAACAAATTTAGAAATAATAATAGAAGGTATCCCAAATCAACTGTATAGTCAAGGAATGAAATCTTATCAACATTGGGATGAGATAAATAAATTCTTTGCTTTAGATTCAAAACAAAGCAAAGAAACAAATATTGTTACAAAAAAGTTAAACTTTACTGAAATAACATTAGGAAAATATCTTAAAACTAATTATGCATTATGGTTGGATTTACGTTCAACATATGATAACTCATTACATGGATCAGGTAGAAGAATTGAAAATGGCTCCGAAGGTATTACTATCCAAATAACAAAAAAAGCAGAAGCAAATGAACCAATAAATGTTTATCTGTTTGTTATACAAGATGCACAAATTAATTTTGAAGATGGAAGATTTAAAGAAGTTAATTACTAGTTAATTAAAAGTTTTAAAACTTTTGGAAAAAAATGGAATTACCAAAATATCCCCATTGTGCTATTATATGTGGTCAAACTGGATGTGGAAAAACAGAGTTTGTTCTCGATTTATTAGAAAAGGAATATTATAAGGTGTTCGAATATATAGTTATACTTTGCCCAACCATTCAATGGAACAAAGCATACAAAAATCGTGAGTGGATTGGTGATGTTAGAAAACCAAAAGCAAAAAATTTAATAATTTTTAATCCTATTGTTAATGAAGAAGAAAAGCTACAAGAACTATTAAGAATATTTTTTTAAAGAATATGCTGGTCATCCAACATTATATATCATTGATGACTGCAGTGCAACAAAAGAACTAACAAAAAAAAAAAGATATGTTGTCTAATCTTGCATTTTCAGGAAGACACGCGGAACAATCAGTGTGGGTCATTTCACAGAGATACAACTCTGTTTTAAAAGACTTAAGAGAACAAACAAAATGGTTATGCATGTTCTACACAAAAGATCGAGATAGTTTTGATAATTGTTTAAGAGAAAATGATGTTATTCCTACTTTAGAAGAAAGGCAAAGAATAAAGGAAAAACTTTAAAAAAGAAACATCGTAAATTAATATTAAAGACAGATCAACCTACTAATTATTGGTTACTTGATTGATTTTTTTAGTAATGCTTATGCAATGCTTAAGTAATGCTTATGCAATGCTTAAGTAATTCTTATACAATGCTTAAGTAATGCTTATACAATGCTTAAGTAATATAACAAAAATAAGCAAAAAAAAAGCATGATATTGAAAATACTAAAAATTATAATAAACACTGCAGTCTTATCATTAGTTAAATATGTTATATTTAATTTTTTTAAAATTAAAAATAAATTATATAAAATGAATGCTGAAGAATTATTGAAAGACATCGAAATTGAAGTAGAAGATGACAAACAAGCGAGCGAAGCGAGTGGTTCCTTTCAAGAAAAAAAACGTGAGCGATTATCAGCCGTTGTTGCTGGCGGGGGTAGTAAACAATATCTGGGTAAAGAATTACAACTTTCAGACATTGATACAATGGGAACGGAACAAATAAACAAACTATATTGTAAATATGAAGCAAGATTAGGAGCTAGTATGACTAAGACATTAGGAAACTCTTTTATTAATTTATATGTTATGGGTGTATCAAAGTATTTTAACGTTGTTAATCAACCAAAGCTAATTCAAGACTTAGAGGAAGATCCTTTTATCAATCATGCTTTAACTAATACATGTTGTGAATTGTACTATAGATATGGAATGTATCTTGCTCCTTTTACTGCAATGTTAACAACAGCAAGACATATTTATTTCCAAAAGAAAGATGAAAATAATGACATAAAAAATGATGAGTGAAAATGAAAAAAAAGAAGAAACTAAAGAAGAAATAAAAGAATCTAAAAAACCCCAATTAAAAAACCTAAAACGAGTAGCAGCTGGTAAAAAAGGTGCAGAAGCAAAAAAAATAAAAGCTGAATTAAAAAGAAAAGAAGCAGAACAATTAAAAAAGGAAAATATAGAATTAAAACTAGCGAGAGAAGCAAGTGGTCCCATTCAAATAACAAAAGATTCTGATACAGAAACAAATTATGCTTTTAAAAAAAATTAAAAAAATTCTGATAAAGATTCAAACAATAATTACAAACTATTATATTCATCAATTGGAATTGTTGTATTGGGATTATATATTTATAATAAAAGAAAACAAACTGGGAAAATAGGGGAAACTGAAAAAATTGAAAAAATAGAAAAAACTCCCCCAAAACAAAAAAAAAGAAATCGATCCTTTTGAATTTCATTAAATTTAATATATAAAAATGTCAACACCAAAAGACGGAAAACAAATAGCAAATATGTTATATCATGCTGGAGTGGAAACATTGTTAACAGTTGGATATGCAGAAATAGGTAGAAAGGTATTTAAGAGACCAGCACCAAAAGTGGATTTTAATATAAGTGATATTGGAATGTTATCCATTGATATATTACTTGCAATGGCAACAAAAGATATGTTGGTTAAGCAAGGTATTATACCTGCTGATATTGTAAAGTAATTATTTATTTAATTATTTAGAAAATGGCAAGTGCTTTATCAATGATGCTTGGTGGGGCAATAACAAACGCATTTGCATTTTCAGGGAGTAATTATTTATTTTCACACATGGGTAGTAACGCAAATGAAGAAAAAATAAGACATGATAAAGCTATAGAAAAATTAGAAAAAGCACAAGCAGAATGGAATAAAAAAAGGATACAAAGATTAGATTTTATTAACAATGACAATGAACAATTACAAAAGGAACATCATGCGGTTCAGACTTTTGATGATGTTGACCAGGCAATGAAACAATATTATTTTATTACGGGTAAACAATTAGATACACTATCACCTAAACCTACATTAAGTGATTTTTATACTCCATCAGAAAACCAAAAAAATAGAGAGATTGCATTTGTTGTTGGTGGTATGGCATTAACTGCTTTTGTTGCTTGGAAATTAAAATAGTTTGCATTGATTAAATAAAATAAAAAGATTCAAAACCATAAGGTTGAGTATCTATTCCATTATCTAAGATATATCTCTTATCATCAAATGGAGACATACTTATTTTATTTATTTCATTAACATACATTTTATGTTTATTAGAGTTTAATGAATACATTTTATTCATTTTAGTTTTATTATTAAATAGACAATCTTTATAATCATCAAATTTAATATCTTTCTTTATTATAGTTTTTACAATTCCTTTTAATTTTTTTTCTTCTTCTAATTTTTGATTACTTAAATCTGTCAATGTGAAAGAATATGCTTTACTTCTTAAAAAAATTATTTCATTCATAATTTTTCCATTAAGTTCATCTTTAAATTTACCAATAACTTTTTTATTTTTTTCTGAATATAAAGGGTGATCTTTAGGATAATCTGATGTATCTAATTCATCTATTATTTCTTTCATATCTTCATAAATATCTTTAGTTTTAATACTTAAGAATATACTATCCGTATCTGAAGCAACTAATTCATTCTTTTCCCATAATTTATTAACAACATTATAATAAAAGTTATACATTAATTGTTTCGAGTAATCTAATATAGCCTGTCCTAAATAAATAGGTTTATTAAATTTAACAGAAGTAACATTATTTTCAATTGCAACAAAGTTATCATTAAATATTATTGAGTCTTTAAAATTTGGTTTGTTTATATATTTCTTTACTTCTTCCCTATTAATAGATAATATAATATTATTTCTTCCTCTGATATTTTCTAATGTCTTTCCATAAAAACTGTTGTTCATCAGTTTCCAAAGATCTTTTTCAAAAGCAGATTTTGATTTAGTTCTTTGTTTAGTATTAAAATTAATATACTTTGCTAACCAATTTGATTCTTTAAAAGAAATAGTTCTATATACTTTTGTCACTTTCAAACCAAGTTTAATATATTCATTTAGAATACTATGATGAATAATATATTTCTTTTTATTATTTAGTGTTAAAAATAGTTTTTCTTCTTTACCTAATGGTTTCTCTCCTAATAAATTTAATTGATAATCAGATAATTCTTCTTTATTTATTTTTATCTTTTCCGGTGCTAAAGGATATTTATATGTTTTCTTTTTACATTCATCTGTATACTTTAAGTCACATTCAATTAAACATCCTCTTCCTTTTGGAATATTTTTATAATAATTAGAATCCTGTTCCCATTTAAAATCTTTAGTTGGTAATTTTTGTGACATTGCCCATCCATATAAATTATTTGCATCAAGATATAATAAATATTTTTCTAATAAGAAATCATTTAAGTTTCCTCCATTCTTTAATATTTCTAAGCATTCTTTCATTTCATTTTTATCTAATATTCTATTTCCATTATCATGATAGTTAGGAGTATATTTATGAAATGCTTTTACATGTCTTGGGCCTAGAACACCAGAAAAACCACCTCTAATACCTTTTTCAAACATTTGTAACATATCAATATCAGTTAATAATTCTAATTCTATTTCTGTATATTTTAATCCACATTGCCATGTTAAACCGGGAGAAGAATAACAATAACAGGGGTCTATTTCATGATATTTTATAAAGAATTTTCTAAATTTTTCAAACGCATCGGCTAAGATAAGAACATCTGTTTTAAGATATAAATTATGATAGTCTAATAAATTTTTACAATTATAATGTTCCCAGACTCTCTGCGCATGTTTATACTCTTTTTCTGTAATTGTTTTTTGGGTTAATGTTGAATAAAATTCTTTAATATCTGGCAATTTCTCATCTTTTAATTTTTTTAAAGAATCTATGTATTCATATGGATAGAATCCTTTTTGTTTTAGTAGAGAAATATTTCCATCAAACTCTTTTTCTAAAATAGGAAACTCATCCATTGATTTAGCAATATCTGATAAGCTTTTTAACATAAATCTATATGAATCTAGGAATCTTAATTTTTTATAATTTGATCCATAATCTATAGAAATATAATTTTCTGAGTTTTTAGAAAGAAGTTTTACTTTATCTTCATATTTCATCAATTCTTCAATTAAAAAATGGAAATCATAATTTGATCCATTATGAAAGAACACGGGTATTAATTTTGTTGCTCTACCTTCTTTTGTATTACACGATTGACACGCTGCTCCTCTATATTTACCTGAAAGATGATTATGTTCTCTTACTTTATTATCTTTTTCACTTTCTTCAAATCTTGTTCCACAAATATAACATTCAGTTGCTTCTTGAAATTCATCTTCTTCATACTTGTTTAATATTGGTTTTTTCTGTTCATTAAGGTAGATCTTATAATTTATTTTTTTGAATATCTTCATTAATTTTTCCACATATTTTTCTATTGCATCACTACCAACATAAGAAAAGTATTGTGGTTTATATATTTCTGGATAATCTGAATGAACATAGATTCCATAACTATTTATTTCTTGTTTACGTATTGGGTTTATATAAGATTCATTAGGATTTGGTTGAGATGTCTTTATAGGAATATTATTTGATTCAAAATCAGAATAGATAACAAATGGTAATCTATTTTTAAAATGATAATTTTTAAATTTAAGAACATTTTTTCCTAGTTTTGGCATTATGGCTTTACAATGTTCGTTATCATAACATATTTCTTTATGTTTTATTAGTGTTTCTTCTCTTTGAAATCCTTGCAAACAATTTCTACATGTAAATGATTTATGATTATTCTTATCACACTTAAAATTATCTAAATCTTTTATACAACAGTAATGAGTATTTTCATTACTTTCAATGTACAAGAGATCAACTACATTTTCACTTTTTACGTTTGAAACATAAACTGGATATAAAGATTCTTTATTTGTTTGGTTCTCTAACGCAAATACATTTATACTTAGATTATTTTGTTTCTCTACTTTTGGGATATCTTTTATTGATACGGGATATTCAATTCCTTTCATGTTAATTTTATTTTCATATGCTTTATATTTAGTTACTCTTTGTTTGTTTTTATTGACGGGGTATAACTTTGATAATAGGGCCCAAAGAAAACACTTATTATCATTTTTATTTTGAACATTAATAATATTACTTGATTTAAATTGAAGGGGAATATAAGATGAAGCTTTCTGATAATCATATTTAAATTGTTTTACTTGTACATTTTTAATATTTCTGAAAACAAAACCAGATCCTCTTTCTTGAAATTTATCTATCCAAGCTTTAAATTTATCTATTAAACTATCATAGAATGTAGATATATTATTTTGTGTTAGGATAACTTCAACAGGATGAGAGTAATGACTTTCTATTATATCAAATGACATAGGCGTTGAAAATTCACTTGTTATTATCATTTTTATTTTCAAAGGAAATTGATTAATAACTATTTTATCTTTTAATAAGTTTATATATTTAGTTATATCAGTTTCTTTTATATCATCAATAATAGTTTCAGTAATAAGATCTTTAAATGATTTCGTAACTTTGGATTGTTTGGGTCTCATTTTTAATAGACATAATTTGAATTAAGTATATATTTTATTTTTTTCTAAGTAATATTCATGTTTATAATTAGGATTTCTAAGTATAAATTTTTTATAAGATTGTTTATATTTTTCTTTATTATTTTGATAATGTAATATTTGTTTTGGTTTATTACATTGTTTACATGCACATTTAACTCCCATCGTTTTATCCTTTGCCTTGTAATATTCACTTAGTAACTTGTATTCATTACATTTTGTACAAACTTTTCCTTCAACCATTTTTTTAAAAAAACATTTTATTTACTTAAAAATGGTTAGTCCAAATCTAACAAATAAATTAGCAGATGAATTACATCATAGAATTATAAAATCTTTTCCTAAAAGACGTGTTTATGTTAATTCAATAAATCAAACATGGGCAGTTGATTTGATAGATATGCAACAATATTCAAAACAAAATAAACACTATAAATATTTATTAGCAGTTATAGATATTTTTAGTAAATATGGTTGGTTAATTCCATTGAAAAATAAAACAGGAGTAACAGTAAGTGAAGCATTTAAAACATTATTTAAAGAAAGAAAACCAATGTATATTTGGTCAGATAAAGGATCTGAATTTTATAATCGACAAGTAAAAGAATTGTTAAAAGATAATAACATAAAGTTATATTCAACTGAGAATGAAGAAAAATCTAGTGTAGTGGAACGTTGGATAGGAACAATGAAAAAAACATATGTTTAAATATTTTACTGCTAATGAAACTTTTAAATATTATGATATATTAGATAAATTGGTTAAAAATTATAATAATACGGTACATTCTTCAATTAAAATGACACCTGTTGAAGCAAGTAAATTAGAAAATAAATTGACAGTGTATAAAAATTTATATCCAGAAAAAGAAAAGAAAATTAAAAAACCTAAATTCAAAGTTGGAGATAGAGTAAGAATAACAAAAAATAAAGGTAAATTTGGAAAGGGTTATACTACTCGTTGGAGAAAAGAAATATTTGTAATTAACGAAGTATTAAATACAGATCCTGTTACTTATAAAATAACTGATTTAAAAGATGAAGAAATTACAGGTAGTTTTTATGAACAAGAATTACTGCGTTTTAGATCTTTCTTTACTTATGGTTAATTTATTACCAAAACAATACACAATAATGTGTTGGTTGTTAACTCGGTTACTAGTCAACACAGAGCAAATCTAGTACAACCGTAAGAAAAGTTACCTTTGTTCGGCGGACATGCATGTCCGTTGATCAATACAATGATCGATTTAGTCTATTTAAAAGTCATGTCCTATTAAATAGCACTTCAATAACTAGACTTACAAGATCAATACAGGAATTTAACATGAATATATTAATAAAATTAATTAAAAATCACAATTTACATTTTTACCATTTCTCGAGGTTGGAGCGCACTTGGGGGAATTTTTTTCTTGGGGTGGTTTTAATATTTTTTCATTTTTTTGCATCTTTCGAGGGGGTTCTCTGAGGGGGGGGAATTTTTTTTTTCTTTTTTTGGGGGTTTCTAAAAAAAATTTTTTTTTTGGGGGGGGGGGGGGTGTGCTGGACTCGCTCAAGTACTATACTACTCACATTGTAAGGGATAGTCAATCGTTATTTCCGTATAACGAACAAGGCAAATCTAATTTAGTGTACATCATCGTACTGGATCCTTTATAGTAGTCAAACAACCATACAAGACTTGCGAATCGTATATGAAGGTTGTTTTTCATGTACAAAGTACAAGGCGTGCATTATTTTCCGTTCAGAAAAATATGGAACAAAACTTTTTATTAGTTAACTAAGTACTTTTACAAAATTGGAATGTTTTAATTCGCAGGCCATCAAATTTCTTTTCAGCGTAAGCTCATGTGAAAATTACAAAACGCTTTTTATTTCAATCATAAAATAGTATTTTCTTTACTTCGAACAAGGACCCCCCTAAATAGGACCCTCATTGTAAGGCACTGAATCCGGACGCAGCAAACACACGCAAAAAGATACTGACTGGCAAAACTTTTTACCAATAGATAATCTTGTATTATTTTTCATTTGTATTACAATTCGTTTTTTTTTATTATGAAAAAAATATGATTTGCAAGGCTAAGTATTAAATTTTGATTATTTACAAAAATAAATAAAAAAGCTAGACCAATCCATTAGGGGTAAATAATCGATGTTATTTAATTAAAGACGACCAGAACGCAATTATTATGGTAATGCTCAGGTATATCTTATTTTTATTTGGAATAAAACGTGTCTTGGAACTTTGTCCGTTTATAACTGGTAAGTAAATAGATTAGGGTTATCCCTGGAAAGAGGGATTATTATGCTTTGCATGTAACACAGAACGTATGTACAGTTGTTCAAATACTACGTTCGTCGTAATATGCATTTCATAATTGCCATTGGATGTTAAATAATAATTCATCAATATATCAAATCCTACGCAATTATCGATTTTGCACATATTTCGAAAAAGTTTAGATTCGAAACTGGGATTACATCTTTCAAGATATGGGATTGCCCAATTTTAAAAACCGACTTCATGATTGAATGTTTTTAAATTTGGGTAGCCCGTGCAGATTTCAAGTTTTTAAGTGCAGAATTTCATAATATCAGTCATCCTGCTAGCACCCCCCCTTTTTTTACCGATATGTCTTTAAACTGTAAGACAATGCCATAATTTTTTTATATAAAGAGGTGTATGCCAAATTTCTTTTCCAGGCTACAATTTTATCCCCCCCCCTTCTTCTTGAGTTTTCCGTTTGTGTCAACACTGTTCAAAAGGTGCATTTAACTGCTTATTATTTTGTCTTGGTTATTTTGTTATTAAAAACTATAATATGTATGTAAATGTTTGTTTATGTTTATTTTCTTCATTTTCTGCATAATTCAATAGCAATCAGTACAAATCAAACACACAACAGATGTTTTTGCCACCCATTCCCGGAAGTCATGTATCAGACGGAAGTACCTGTTGGCTAGTAGCCGCATTAGACTGGTACCCGTCCGTTATTTTACAAGATTGACAATATGGACCGGTATTGGCTAATTTCTTTCTTTTTAATGGCCGATATGGGGCATGCGCATTCACACATGATTGAACAGCATCGTCGCCTCGTATGTGAGACTGAAGCACAAAAAGCCCTATTACGGTTGACTGAAGTAATTTTACATTGCCCAAAATGAACAATAGACGCCGAAAAATCACATGAACCGTTATATGTATTTTTTAAATAAGAGAGTGCGATTTGCATAGATGGGCAGGCTTTTAAAGTTGCCGCTGAAGCCTTGTTTTTGGTATCCACAACTAAATGGTACGTGATTGAACCTAGATAAAAGTTAAATAAGAAGTTTTAATCATAAATTGCAATATCAAATCTTTGGAAACACAAATAAATATCTCCACGTAGTTTTTCCCAGGTGAATATGTTTATTTGCAGGTAAATTTGAGGGAAAACACATACTTTTCAATGCAAATCCCGATCTTTCATCATACTGGAAACCTTAAAATTCTATCTTTTGATAGGTGCTACCTGAAATGTCAGGGAGGCAGATCAACTTTTTCACATAAATCAGTTTTGGGTCACATTCAGGAATTGTATTTTTAACATAAAATGTAAAACGAATTGTAACAATGAAACCAGGTGGGATGTGACAAAACATTTTTACAACAAAACAAGATTAACAATGTAATATTACTGTTATATTAGAGCTGTTTTTAAATACATTATGAGGCATAAACAAATGATAAGCTAAGATAAATTTTAGAGTGGCACTGCCACACAACATATATAATGCCAATATGCATTTCCTATTTCCCTTGGTGGACTATTATTTTTGGGGTTTCTCTTTGCAAAACATGAAAATTTGCAAGGGAAGTTGAAAGCAGGGTATTTTTTAGCTTTGCTTGTGGGACTTTTACTTTGGGATCAAATTCTTTAGAACATGTTTACTTTACTGTCAGTTTGATATGACAATTTTTATAGGATTTTTGGAATTTTGACCATTTGTTGGACTATGATATTCCTACAACACCTTGTTAATGCAATGCCTTAGGGGTACATTTTACATAAAGTTTGTATATTTGTGTTACATTGTAGTTGGGTCTATGCGAAGGTTAATGAATGTTCATACTAACCTTGATATATAGTGTCATGATCAATTGCTTCGTGAGGCTTAATATGAAAAGCTACTTGATATTTATACAATGTATAGACAAAAATCCATCATGGGATAAACAAATTGATCAAGTTTGTTCTTTAATTTCTTCAAGAATATATTTACTTACAAGACTTAAATCATATAATCAAAAAGAAGGGTTATGTTTATTTAAAATGGTTATATCCTTCCACTGTTTGACTACTGCTGCACTATATGGAGTGAAACCTCCAAAGGAAACATTGATAAATAAGACATTAGACATTTTATATTTACCAATCATGGACCCTTGTCAGGCAAGATACATAATCATAATACAATAATTATTATAAAAACATGCAAGAATAAATGCACAATACACAAAGAAATAAAATAAAATATGAGCAATATAGGATGTTATTACAGTATAAAGTGTGTAGTACAATGAGGTCGACTTTGTAAAAAATAGATATAAGAAAAATATATTAAAGCATGAAATATAGTTTCGTATTTTGTAGTAGATCTCCTCATGACCAGTGCACAACAGTGATGTAAACTCCAAAAGATCTGCTTGTGTAATAATGAATACCAATTTTGATGCACCATCTAAACCTCTCTTTAACATGTTGGAAGAGTTGGGATGGTTATCTTACGAAAACAGAGTTCTGTACCATAAAGGTGTATTAATGCATAAATCCATAAATAATATTGCTCTTGATTATCTATGCAATATGTTCAAATCTTGTACAAACCAGTATTCATTGCGCAAATTCTGATTTTCTTTTTGTACCAAGACCAAACACAAATTATATGAAGAAAACTTTCAATGTATACAGGCACAATATAATGGAAAAATACTTGTATGCCTTTGCTAATAAAAAATGCAAATAATATTGAAATATTTAAGCGAAGGTTCTCTGAACATCTTTTCTTAAAGCGAAATAGCTAAGTATGTAAATGTATTGGTTCTTATTTTAATCAAGAAGAAATTTACTTGTTCATATGTAATGGTCATTGTATCGTGAGACTAACTATAATTTGTTGTGTATAAGATATTGCATATTTATGTTGTAAATATTTAAATAATTTGTTATATCGAGAGCCACAGGGGTGATTAATATTCAATAATTGTATACTAAATGTTACCCAATTTAAATAAAGTATTTATTATTATATTACAAATGTATTATTATTATTATTATACTTACCAGGATTGTTTACCGTCATGTGTAAATTTAGTGTTAGAAACAATATTAAACTGTAATTTGATTTGCATTGTTTCTAACTTACTGACTTTCCTTTCATAATAACCACTTATGAACACAATTGAGTGGTGAACAGAAAAAAAATTATACTGGGTAGAATTGTTTGCATTATAAACCATATTTAACCTTCATTTTGATTTGACCAATTTTATGTGAGTTATGCGACTTTGAGGCCAAATAAAAATATATGTTTGTTCCCAATTTTTTACGACCGTTTTGCTGATCCTAACATTTTTTCTCAATTTCGAAAATTTTTACACTCCAGAAAAAATCGGGTCCGTTCCGGCGACATTTGGGGTTTTATATTTATCAAAACCACGGACGCCCACAAGCTAGTGGCCAGCATTTTACTGATATGTGGCTATGTCATTTGCCAACAAATCCATGCAAAAAATATGATTTTGTGTATGCTAGTTTCTTGGATATATAGAACATAATGAGATGGACATCCCATTTGATTTTCTATATTCCAGACCAAGGGCAAGGGCAATGTCCCCCCAGTAAATCAACATAAATAAAATTATCGCTATTTCAATTGAGGGTTTCTGAATTATACACTTGAAACTTGTTGCAATGATTGCTTCACCACAATTTGTTGGTTGCCATGCATGTCTATACATATTTAATAGGAGTAACATGAAGGATCTGCTATTAAATCATTCCAGAGTATGAGATTACCCTTGGTTTTTTTTTGGTGTTCATGTTCTATCAGAACACAGCACAACCTGTGAATGGAATGGAAACCAAACTTGTATGTCAAATTACAATGGACATATTAATGGCATGATGCCACAATATCAGACATACAGTCAAAACTGCTCTAAAGTCTCACTCATGAACAGAGTACAATGTATGTAAAATTAACCTCTGTATAAAGGGCACCTGCTCATAAAGGGCACTTTTTCTGGTCCCTTAGCTGCCTTTTATAGACAGGTTTGACTGTATATGCATTCATAGGGTTACAAGTATTACAGATGCACATCAAAATCAGATATCAAGCAAAGAATTATAACCCACTCAGTCACAGCCGAATCTATCCACCCCCCCCCCCCCTCCCCCCCAATAAAAAAAAAAGAAAAGAGACCTTTCCTACCTACTATATTTTGAAAACTGATGTAATAGGAAATACACATTTGTTTTGGCCTGACCATTTTCCCCACCTCAGTGACACCTAAATTAACCTATTGGCCATGGATAGCAGCAATAAAAACAAAAAGCTCGAATTAATCTTACATGACACAACAGCAGGGGTATTTTGTTAGAATACGGTGCAACAATTTTGTTTTATGTGAAATAAGACCTGTCAGAACACAGTACAAGGTACACCAGATTTTTCTACATTTATTAGTGTTATGCCATTTTTATACGACCGCAAAAATTTTGTGGTCGTATATTGGTATGACGTTGGCGTCGTCGTCGTCCGAAGACATTTGGTTTTCGCACTATAACTTTAGTATAAGTTAATAGAAATCTATGAAATTTAAACACATAGGGTCCAAAATTAAACTTTCTTTGATTTCATCGAAAATTGAACTATTGGGGTTCTTTGATATGCTGAATCTAACCGTGTATTTAGATTCTTAATTTTTGGTCCCGTTTTAAAATTGGTCTACATTAAGGTCCAAAGGGTCCAAAATTAAACTTAGTTTAATTTTAAGCATTTCTCTTGTTGGTTATTATCTTGGTGTAAGGGAGGTAATCCAAACACATTTAAAGTAAAATGTTGTGTATGATTCGATTACCTCCCTTAAACTGCTTGTAAATTATGTATAAAGAATGCAGATTGTCTTTGGGAGATTTATAGCTGTCAATTTATTTTTAGAAGTTACTATTTATTAATGTTAATTTAAGCCATATGTAATTTTCTATTTTAATACTTTTATGGTGTATTTAAATGGGTAATTATGTTTGCAAACTCCATGAGAAACTTGAATAGGGATTATGACCATATCTTGAGGGAAAGAATCTTTTTTTTTTTGGAAAAAAAATGGAAGGGGGGTGAAATTGTGGGGGGGGGCTAATTTTTTCTCATTTCAGATTTCAGAAATTAAAAAGAAAATTTATTCAAATATTTTTTTTTTTGCAAAAAAAGGGGGTGGGGGGGTCAATTCGCAACAGCATATTGTATTGCACGAAAAGCAAAGAATTGAATATAAATTCAAATCATATGACCAATTCTAAGTTCTTTGACTACAGTTATTCTGTGTCAGAAACCTATTATGTGTCAAATAATTAATTACAATCCAAATTCAGACCCGTATCAAGCGTGAATATTGTGTCCATTTTTGCCCCAATTGTTCAGGGATGGACCTCTGCGGTCGTATCCAGCTGCGCTCAGCGAAGCAATTTATTCAATCTTCCAAGGACCATAACTCCGTCCACAGTACAACCCCATTTCAATAAACCGATTTTTCAATTAAAAATCTGAAACTAGAAAATGTGTCTATAAGACACCGATGCCCCGCCCTTAAAACAATATAGGTGTTGCTGAAATGCGTTGTACTACATGTATACAAGAGGACTGTAGTGGTGAAATATTGATATATTACTATAGGTTTCTGAGAAATGTACCTAAACACAAAACTTAACCAAAGTCACTGAAGCATTAAATGTAGGTCATAGCGACCCAAGTGTTGCTGAACTGCGTCGTACTTTACAAGAGGGCTGTAGTGGTGAAATATCATTGATATATTACTATACATGTAGGTTTCTGAGAAATGGAGCTAAACACAAAACTTAACCGAATCGGGACGTTCGGATGGACAAGAATAAATCACAGTCACATTTGTGGCGGGGCATAAGCATGTAAAACTTCAATGTACCAATGTGTAATGAATTCAAAGTTTATCATGTGGAGAGTTAAAAATATATTTCTTCTTTTTTTTCAGGTCCAGAGTTAATATATTTTATTGATGTACATTGTACATTTTTCATCCCTATATCCAGAAGGAAGCATGCCAACAGTAGGTTTGGAAGGAATATTGCATATATATTTATGAAATTTCTATCGTTCTTTTGAAATATATAGAAATAAGAGGATATGGTATGATTGCCAATGAGACAACTTATAGTATTCAGCAGAGATCAAATGATGTCGATGCCATTGTGCACCTCCTGTACATGTTTTACTTCTTGATCAGAATTATTTCTTTATAGTTTATGCGTTAAATACATCTTCAAAAAACTAATCAAAGATATCAGGCTAAAATCTTGCTCGCCAGACGCACATTTTGTCTACATAAGACTCATCAGTGACGCTCGAATCAAAAAAGTTAAAAACCGAAACAAGTATAAACATCTCATAATTAACATCTTAAAAACGTCGCATGAATTATGATGTCAATAATTAATGAGATATCAAACATTTTGAAAAATACATGTTAATTTGTGAAAATATTTCAATGATAGACAGTTATAAAATGATTTTTTGTTACACATACATATATATTATTTACCAAAAAAAAACAGAATCAGAGATTTCATATTTAAGTCATTTGAGCAGGTTTTTCCAAGCAGTTTAAATTATTAATTTCAATTGATCAATTACAAATGATGAAGAAATACTATACAATTCCCACCATCAGAATTTTAATTAATCTTAATAGCAAATTTCATGAGAAATAAAATTAATTTTGTTTAAGTGGTTTGTCTTACCTAACTCATATATTATCTTGTTTATGTAACATTGAATGAACTTTTCTTTTTATATTACAAGACAGGGCCAAATACTTTATTATAGTCTCACCTCTCATAAAATATTACATATAACTAGATGCCCAAAATCAACTAAAAGGACCTTTATTCAACCCCTCCCATGCCCATTGTCCCCAACTAATTGAATGCACTGGTAAAATTTCAGACTGTTTCATTTACATATTACCTGCAAAAGTTTGAAAACACACAATGTTGACAACAGAAAAGTGTTATCACCTTGTTGACTTTATTGGTTGGGGGTCTCAAATTCTGTTTTCGCTAAAATTTGTCGTAGTTTTCTTCTGTGACTGCAACAGTGGTGTTTGTGATATCCCTGTAGTATAAGGAAATACACCCAATTTATTTGGGAGTTGTCAGTTCAAGTCTGACCAGGGATCTTTAAATGTAATTTCATATCTCGCCACTTTGAGAGTCACAAGCAACCTTTATTTTAAGTACGCCAGATCTTTAACATAGCTTACTTTTATTGATAAATACAATATTTAATAATTAGTTTTAACTAACTTTTAATTGTCATTAAACATTGAAATGTCTGTGACAAAAAAAATAAAAAACAATAAAACAAACAAATAATGTAGCTTTTTGCAAGGGAGCATCCTTCCAAGTCAGGGTTTTGTATCCACAGCTGTTTGACAACACTCGTTCAAATTTAGTGGGTTGAACATATCGCCGCCTAGTGTGTGACCTAAAAAATTCTACCTACAATGCAAATGGATTTTCTTTTGACCTTGAAAAGTAACCAATGAAAATAATTAATTTCTGACCCATAAATATGAATGAATGTTGCCAGGGGCTTGTAAGAACAAATGTGGATACAAAACCCTGACTTGGAAGGATGCAAGGGAGAGGATCAATAATCTTGCATATAGATTTATCAGTCCATATATGTCCAATGATCTGTGACCATTGTTTATTTTTGAACATAGAGTAATAATTATCTTTATCAACATCAAATTTAATTATAACTGAATTTGAGCATGGTCAAACAAAGAGTTAAGTTCTTGAGTCATGAAATATAGAACAGCCACAACTGTCATTCTTGTCTCGCCTGTGACAAAAAATAGGTAATAGGTATTACTTTCTGGCATGGGCTAATAACTTTGAACACACAATACCTACAATTTTTTTGGTCCAGAGATACCTTATCGTCTTAGGTTCGCCGCAGTATACTTGTCTTGTGACCATGACCTTGGTTTCATGGTTCACTGACTTCATAAATAAATGTGAGCTTTTGTCATCACTTGGTGTCTTGTCCGTCTGTAAACTTTTACATTTTGATCTCCTCTGAAACATCTTAGTCAAAAGAATTGAAACTTGGTATGAAGCATCTATGGAAGGACCTATGATTTTGTTCTGGTCAGATAACTAATATGGCCGCCATGATGAATTCTTATTTCTGATTGGACAAATTTTATAAAATTTGCATATTTCGTCCCAGTAGAACATCTAATATGGCCTCCATGATGAAAATTCCGATCGGTCAAAATTTCAAAAATTTTCTACTCTGAAACCACAAAGCCAAATAAACTGTGTTACGGCCGAAATCACCTTTAAATTGTAGCCAACAAAAGACACAAATCAATAATAAAATTTAATAAGATTTATTATATACAAAGTTTACAAAAATATTACAAAAAAACTAAAATGTCAACTTAACTGTTCAAAATCCTTCTTTTCCTAATCCGGAATTCTTCTCGTCACTGTTGCGGGAATCCAAACGGAATATTATATCCAATCAGTCACAATCTAGTATGATGTAAATAAAAGTGTCAAGTCCGATGTGTGAAACGTAAATAGAAGTGTGTCAATCAAACAGCTGAGTCTGGTCCGATATCTTCTGCTCTGAAAGTCTAACTTTGTTGTCCGTATATATACTGTAGAACGGAAACTTCTGGAATACGGTAGAAGTTCGAATCACACCAGAATTATTACGTAAGTCAAATAGAAAGTTCTAGTCATTCCATCGGTATCTATTATTGTTCCAGTGATTTCTAAACTGCGCAGTTATAACATTATTTGGTAAACAACTATAAATATTATGTAAACATATTATACATGTTATAAGGCTACGCAAAACAAATTAGGCCAAGATAAATAAATATAATAATTACAATATCATAACAACTGTAACTTGATACATTGTATGAAGCATCAATGGAAGGACCTTTATAAAGTTTGCATATTTCATCCCAATATGACAGCTAATATGGCCAACATGATGAATTCTTATTGCTGTCAGAATTTCAAATATGTTCTTTTCTGAAACTGCAAAGCCAAATGAACTTAGTATGAAGCATCGTGATCTGTGGAAGGTCCATTACAATTTTCACTTGATATGAAATAAAATGGGTTGACTGTCATGGTGAGTTATACATGGTCAAATCTCTTGAGCCTCTTGTTATTTATCTTTTTGAGCAGAAATGGAAAATGATTTTTTGCCTACAACATACAGGTAAATTTTAAATTGCTTGTATTAATTACTGAATAATTGTTATACAAACATCTATTCTAATTTTGTTTGTAGGTATTCATTAAATTGATTGTTTTTTATAGATTGAAGACATCTTACAATTAGTAATACTAGGGGCTAGTCATATATAGTAGTCATCTTGAACCTTACCCTTTTTCAGGCATTGAGTGACTCTGATAAACTTTTTCCTTTTGTTTCATATATTAGAAATCCATATTATACTTCACTACAATAATAGTTGTACGTAAGATTATGCATTTCTACAACACTATGACCCACATTTCGTGCATGAGTGACTCAGTTAAGTTCATACATTTAGGTCTATTCCTCAGAAACCCTACTGAGAAATATCAATTACATTATACCTACATGTATGCAGTCATTTTATATAGAACAACTAAATTAAGCAACATTTGAGTAAAAAATGACCTATATTTTATGCTTGAGTGATTTGGCAAAACTAGGTTTATTTTTACAGATCCTATGGTAGTATATTAATGATATTTTACACCTACAATCATCTTATGTAGTACAACACAGCTCAGCAGCATCTGAGTGACCATGACCTTTATTTTATGCTTGAGTGACTTTGGTAGTTTTTGCATTTATTTATATTTTTAAAGAGCCTATGGAAGTATACTGATGATAATACAAAACTATTTTTGCCATATATAGCATAGCAGAACATTGGAATGGCAGTGACCTACATTTTAAGCTTGAATTAAAATTTTGCATTTGGGTGTAATATTAACGTTCCAACCATGTATTAATGATATTTCATAATTACAGTAATCTAATATAGTACAACATAGCCAAGCTATATATATATTTGTCATTATGACCTACATTTGGCGGTAGAGGTAATGTACCGGTAATTAGATTGTTGCATTTTAATCTATTTCTTAAAAAGAATGTGATGATACATAAATGATATTTTACAACTACAATAATCTTCTTTAGTTTTGATCAAGATCACTTAGCCGAACATATAAGTCCAATTGACTTACATTTCATGCTGGAGTTACTCCATTAAATTCTTTGCCCAAAAAAAAATTCCCTCGAACTGATTTTGCCATCCAAAAATCCAAACAACTAAATATCAATTTTGTGACTTTCTCTGATTATACCTGTTTCCATAACCATTTATTGAAAATGTGTTTGTGCTAAATTTTTATTTTATTTTGGCTAATTTCAGAATTTGGGTTTCGACAGGGCAAAATTTATACTCCTGTATAAATAACTTCCTTGATTTATCGCAATTTCTCGTTACACGAATAATAGAAGATTCATTTTTTCTTTCAATACTGTACAGTGTAGTATATGTCAGTATATAAACCCGATTCCTAGCTTTGTATAAGAGTCCTAGAAATATCCTATTATAACCGAGTGACATATCCCGTTAGTATTATATGATCCCTGGCTATCACGGATAAAAACAAACGACGCTATATAGACTGACACCGCAGCTGTCAGATTAATAGTTGGGAACCAGTCCTCTGAAAGGGCAAGGTCAAACGTTAGCTGATACCGACCGTTATATTAACAAAAAATGAAAAAAAGGGTAGAAAGAAACACAATACTAAAGTAAATGTTGATATTCTACAGTGGTCTGCCAAAAGAAAACAACAGCTGGAAAAAACGCAAATCTAAACCAGTAAAAGAAACAAATGTAAAGAAAAGTAAAAGAAACCCAAAATCAAAAACTGTTCATGTTGTAGACAGTCAATCTCAAGGTCCAAGCAAACCAAGGAGTGGGAAATCCACAAGTAATGAGGATATTGAACACTTAGGATGGTCCACCCAGTATAATGACAATGATACTGACATTGAAGCTGAGGATGACAGTGCTGCCTGTTGTATTTGTAACTTGTTCACCCCTAAAAACTTTTCTAAATCTGGAAATTTGGAAATTCTTAACAGGGCCAAATGTGATGCTTGTACAGGTTGGGTTCATCTGCGATATTGCTCTGAAATTTTGTCTGTGAAAAATGATGAACAGTTTAAGTGTTCAAAATGTGACTAATGTGTGTAAACCTTATTATAAAATGTTTGTATGAATTGAATAACATAAAGTTATATTCCTGAAAATACTTTATTTTTCTAAATAGATACCAACAAAATTTCAAGCGTTAAGGGTAAAATAAAAGGCATAAATGGCTGGCCCGTGGTAAAACAATGATAAACTGGAGTCTCCGTGAATTATTTCGATTCTAATAGGACAATTACGGTGTTTTTTTTTTTAAATTGCCGTGACCTAAGGTGAACTCTGATTTCCACCATATTTGGCTGTTTCGGTAATTTGACACACAACGTCACAATTACAACAAACCTATTCGATGTGGTGTTTTGGTTCTGTTTTGGCTAGCGCTCAGGGTAAAATAAAAGGCATAAATGGCTGGCCCGTGGTAAAACAATGATAAACTGGAGTCTCCGTGAATTATTTCTTAAATAAAATACTTGCAAACATGACCCCAAAAATTTTTTATAGCCGGTAGTTCATGCCAATTTCCGAAACAAGTTTTATGAAACGAATTTCCTATTACAATCCATGCACTTTTAAGTTCGTTTTGTATGGATATCTTGATTCCGTAAGATATCAAATCCACTCATTTTATCTTGTCGTAGTTGACGAGTCGGATCCCTTAAAAAGGGAATAGTCTACTGAACAACACCTTTCAAGATAGATGTTCTGACATTTGGGTTTCAAATCATTTGCAACCTTTGTATATATGGCAATATAACCAAGATTGTTTAAAAGTACACGATTTGCCCTCTTTTTTTCTTTTTTATTCCGACCGACCGACCCTATTTTTTTTAAAAAAAAAATCCATAAACCAATTAATTAAAAATAATAGGCCTTATGATGAAAAAAATCATTTGTGCAATTGATCATGGGCATTTGATGGAACAGATACCAGAATATTTCAGCAACATTTGTGACAACTGCCAGATAAATAAAATACATTACAGAAAAGAACTTTATACTTTTTACCAATTTTTAACTTTTTGGAGAACATTATGAACCTATATGATTTATTAAGGAGGGAGTTAAGCCAATCAACTTACATTTATCTGAAGGATAATGACCTTAATCATATGAAAAATATATTAAGAATAGTTTCAAAATGAAGAAAATGGTACATTTAATTAGTTTAATAGCATTTAAAAATAGTCAATATTTCAATTTGTGGCTAAATGGTAATTTTATGAAGTTCCAAATTACCCATATCCATTTGAATTAAACAGTATACATGTAATACATCAAAGTATACAAAATAATAGATAAAAATAATCTGAAAAAAATCAAAAACATGCAACCTCCCACTGAAATGATGAATGGATCTCAGTACAACCCGTCTTTGTCTCTTTTTGCGAAATATATTAGTCTAACGTTTTCAAAATTAGTTGATTAAGTATGTTTATATAATATTCAAACAAAGATGTTAAAGTCGGTATTTGGCTAAAAATAAAACCCCAACCAAGTAAAGAGATATATTTCTAAAAATAACATACATGACATATAAGTACATACTTTGCCAAAAATAAAGAATAGTATCACATTTCTTACATTAAATATGTCAATTATAAAACCATCACCAAAATGAAGCAGTTTAATAAAAATCTTAAGTTTCTGATGATTTGGCAACTTTTCACATAAACCTTGCAATGGGAAATTGCTTGCGCATGCAAGCAGGAACTGTATATGAAGGGGACATGAATGTATATGTAACGTCTTTGTAAATTGACAGATCTTTCTGCGACTCGGCGGAAATAATTCGTATCCGTCTCCGGGATCACCCGGTCATTTCCGGTATACACCATTTTGTTAGTGTGAGTGAAAAAATTCAATTACAAATTTCGTTAATTTTATCCTGCGAAAGTGTTAATAGGGTAAGTTATTAATGCAATAATGTTGTGTTTTACTTATATTTTGTATAATAAGTATATTAATCCGGTTTGAAACATTAACATTGACGTAATTAGTAACAAAGCTGTCTAGAGAGTGGTATTGACTGCATTTGAAAGTTTTGTCCAATTTATGTCCTCTACGCTCTAATGTTTTCTCGAATGGCCGTCTTCATCACTTATTCCAGTTCATTAAAACTATTTTTTTTTCAAAGCTAATGTATATTGTGACAGTATTACTATAATTTTATAAAGTTTTTGTAATTCTAAACATTAATTAGGAGGGCTAGAAGTTTAAATTTCGCTGGATTTTTTCCAAGAAATCACCCCCTATAACCCAATGTTTTTTTATGGCCGTCTTTATCACTTATTCCAGTTCATTAAAACCATTTTTTTTCTCAAAACTAATGTATATTGTCACAGTATTAATATAATTTTATAAAGTTTTTGCTATTCTAAACATTAATTAGAAGGGCAGAAGATGTTTAAATTTCGATGGATTTTTCCCCAGAAATCACCCCCTATAACCAAATGTTTTTTTTTTATGGTCGTCTTCATCACTTATTCCAGTTCATTAAAACCATTTTTTCTCAAAGCTAATATATATTGTCACAGTATTAATATAATTTTATAAAGTTTTTGCTATTCTTAACATTAATTAGGAGGGCTAGAAGTTGTTTAAATTTAGCTGGATTTTTTCCCAGAAATCACCCCCTATAACCCAATGTTTTTTTTATGGCCGTCTTCACTTATTCCAGTTCATTAAAACCATTTTTTTCTCAAAACTATTGTATATTGTGACAGTATTAATATAATTTTATAAATCTTTTGCTATTCTAAACATTAATTAGGATGGCGTGAAGTTGTTTAAATTTCGATGGATTCTTTCCTAGAAATTACCCCCTATAACCCAATGTTTTTTTATGGTCGTCTTCATCGCTTATTCCAGTTCATTAAAACCATTTTTTTCTCAAAACTAATGTATATTGTCACAGTATTAATATAATTTTATAAAGTTTTTGCTATTCTAAACATTAATTAGGAGGGCTAGAAGTTGTTTAAATTTCGCTGGATTTTTTCCCAGAAATCACCCCCTATAATCCAATGTTTTTTTTTTATGGCCGTCTTCATCACTTATTCCAGTTCATTAAAACCATTTTTTTCTCAAAACTGTTGTATATTGTGACATCATTAATATAATTTTATAAATCTTTTGCTATTCTAAACATTAATTAGGAGGGCGTGAAGTTGTTTAAATTTCGATGGATTCTTTCCCAGAAATTACCCCCTTATAACCCAATGTTTTTTTATGGCCGTCTTCATCACTTATTCCAGTTCATTAAAACCATTTTTTTTTCTCAAAACTAAAGTATACTGTGACAGTATTAATATAATTTTATAAAGTTTTTGCTATTCTAAACATTAATTAGGCGGGCTAGAAGTTGTTTAAATTTCGCTGGATTTTTTCCCAGAAATGACCCCCTATAACTCAATGTTTTTTTATGGCTTATTCCGGTTCATTGAAACCATTTTTTCTCAAAACTAATGTATATTGTGACTGTTTTAATAATTTTACAGTTTTGCTGTTCTAAACATTTATTAGGAGGGCTAGAAGTTGTTTAAATTGGCTTGTTTTTTATAATAATTTGTGAGCAAAATACTTTTAGATATTGTGCCAAAAATATTTGAATATTTTGACTTTAGGGTTACTGTCTGTCTTGATAATGACAGAGGCATTTAGGTCTGTCCTTCCTGAAAATTCATAAAATTACCATACTCTTTTTTTTCAGACAACAGATTCTGGGAGGTTCCTGGTCTACATTTGATTGATGGGCCTACTACAAAGCCTGACAGTGTTTTACAATTTTACATTGCATTCTACATATACTTTATCTCCAAATACCATGTTCTTTTTTCAATTAAAAACTGATGAATCTCATTATTCGTTACATTTTTGTTTGTGAGTACTCAACCCTCCCCCTACATTATTCGTCAGTGGTCAAAATAATATAATAAGACAAACGATAAAAATCAATTCAATAAGCCGCCAAGCACTAAAACATAAAAATAGAAAAAACTAAACCGACATAATAAATAGTGTTAAAACTTAATTATCACACAAGTATTTTCAACAGATTCTCACATGTCTTAACAAATTTAACCAAGATCTTATAATTTTATAAAAATTGATGTTAGCACCGCTCTTCAGATATTTTCTGTGGTGATCCCTGCAGTGAGATCTTCAACACGTAGAAATCATTAATTTTTCCCCTTAATGCACCGATTTGATGCTTTCTTTTATAATGAATAGTGTTACGGCCGAAATCACCTTTAAATTGTAGCCAACAAAAGACACAAATCAATAATAAAATTTAACAAGATTTATTATATACAAGTTTACAAAAAAATATTACACAAACTAAAATGTCAACTTAACTGTTCAAAATCCTTCGTCTTTTCCTAATCCGGAATTCTTCTCGTCACTGTTGCGGGAATCCAAACGGAATATTATATCCAATCAGTCACAATCTAGTATGATGTAACGTAATTAAAAGTGTGTCAAGTACGATCTGTGAAACGTAAATAAAAGTGCGTCAATCCAACAGCTGAGAACACAAGAATGTTAATGTCTTGTCCAATATGCTATGCTCTAAAAGTCTAACTTTCTTTTCCGTATATATACTGTAGAACGGAAACTTCTGGAAAACGGTAGAAGTTCGAATCACACCAGAATTATTACGTAAGTCAAATAGAAAGTTCTAGTCATTCCATCAGTATCTATTATTGTTCCAGTGATTTCTAAACTGCGCAGTTATAACATTATTTGGTAAACAACTATCATGACTATAAGTATTATGTAAACATATTATACATGTTATAAGGCCACACAAAACAAATTAGGCCAAGATAAATAATATAATAATTACAATATCTTAACAATAGTGACCAAAGCAGCGATGGAATACAATGAATGATAATATATAAAAGATACTCAATGTTTAAGTTTGACAACAGGAGGTTTCATTTCTAATATCTTATTAAACTAAAGTATACATGTAATCTAATCACATTTTTTGATTCAAAGTTCAAAAATTATACGCTGTTATTAAAAGCTAGACAAAGTGATGCGCCCTGCACTCAACTCTGTGAAGTAACTGTATTGCGGAAGGACGGACGGACAGGGGTAAAACAAGATGCCCCCACTTTTTTGTTGCGGGGGAATAAAATTTTGCAAATAAAACTACTGAGGCAAATTGCCTTAATGGAAGCTACGCCACTGTTCCATATTCTAAAGAATTATGATCAAGGAGCTACTCCGCACCACAACTAAAATAGTGAATTGGGTATAAAAGAAATAATGAAATTTGAGTTACGCTTTATGTTGCTCAGACTGTGCTTCTTTCTAAGATGACCACTGAAACCAGATACGGAAGAATAAGAATTGTCACACTCGGGGCACTTGTACATATATTTTTTAATGTCTTTCTTGGCTTTTTTAGGTGGTGGGTTTTCACTATCAGAGTCTATATCTGAAACAGTAAACTCCCAGAAGGGCAAATCCAAGTTCAGGTCACTGTCGTCACACGACAAGAAATAACTTTTATTTTTGTTTAGTTGGGATTTTACGCCGTTTTCAGCAAATTTGGCTAGTATTATATGATCCCTGATGCAAGAAACAACTTTATTTTAACCTCAGTATGTATTCTGATAGTATGCATCTTCTTTAAAAATATCTTTTTGTTTCTTAAATGCACATAACGTTTTCAAAGCAAAATGTGCAAGGAAAACTGCTAAAAAACCAGCTATTTTCAGATATTTGGTCAATGAAGTAATATTCTGATATCATTTTGACGTCTACAGTGACAATGCTTGATATTAAACTGAATTAAGTTATTTTTCTAGCATATAATATATTTACCAAATTCAAGCGAATTTAGAATCCATTCCACAAATGTTAATATTTTAGGCAAAAAAAAAAAAACGGGCCCTATCACCCCTACTCCTTTAATTAATGTCAATGTTTCACAATTCTAATCTGTCAATAAGTGATTATTCAAAGTATATAGATTTCATGTTTTTCTCAAAGTTCTTTCTTGGATAATTTTACAATCCCATCATTTCCAGCAGAAGTTGTGGATCTAATTTATATATTTCAAATCTTTTCATAAAATATGTTATAGTCTACATTTATGTTGCAAATCTTTTATTATCTCTAGGTAATAATTAGTTTAAAGGATATATCGTATTTAAAGGTAAACAAATACAATATTATGAACTATCAATTTTCAAATTTTGAATGTTTAAACATCATAATAAAAATCATTGTCAATAATGGGAAGTAATTAACTTTGAATAAACCAAGAACTATTTACAATATTCATACTCAGAATGTAAACATTAGAAGAAGTTGCCCTGATAAAATATGCAAATATTAAGTTCATGTGCATAAATTTACAATTGTTTATGACATCATATCAATTTTAACCAATGACAAAATTAACTTGGAACACATGGTTTTCGCTGTATCATTGTTAGTTTTCATCTGCGTGGGTGGAACAGTCAAGAAATTTTCCGAATGGATCTTATAAGCTTGATTCAATGACTTTTCCTCCCCCTTTGTTATCCCCTGAGTATGTGGCGGATGTTCAACTAACGCCAGGCGGAGTTTTTTTTCCGGAAGTTATTTGAAAACTGGGTTAAAAAAATCTTTATCACCTATCTATTCCAACTCGTATACTGATGATTCTGGCAATTTTTCGTACTTGGACAAATTTCGGTAACTCGAACTACCAATAACTCGAACAGATTTCGACGGTCCCTTGGAGTTCGAGCCATCAAAGTTCTACTGTATTGTAAAAGTTTTGAGACAATTATGTGCTAGGATGTGCAGATCATTTCAATATTTCAGTTATCCCGTCGTTTATGTTCATATGGAAGCTTATTGTTTCAAAATTTCACACTTTCTTTGTGTTTTTACGGGTTTCCTGTTGTATTATTACATGTATTAGTAGGATCGCTACTATTTATGGATATGGACGTCCTGCAGATAACATATGTTAAGAATGTGTAATATACATAGATTACATTACTATATACTCATTTTTGTCTCATTCTGCATGGACAGATTACATCTTTGTATCATTAGTATAGACATGTTAATTTTTGATAATCATGATAATTGTGTTGCCAATATTTCTGATTTTTCTAAATCCAACTTGTGGTTTAGATTTCAATATTTCTCTTGTAATTGGATTTTTGCATATAATATACCAGAATTTTGTTATTATTTTTTGCAGTCTTTCCACATTTGGATGATATAAAGTAATAAACATAATTTGATGTTTATTCTTAGTTTTATTTTGTCTTTTTAATTTTATTTGTCTCTCTTCGTGACGTATTTTATTTAATATTTTCCACACTTGAGTTTCTTCATAGCCTCTTTCTGATAGTTTGTTTACAAATAATTGAATCCTTTTCTCGATTTCTCAGTATCCTGATACCTTCACCTTTAATGAATGAGTGAAAGCAATTATTTGCATGGTTTGAATTGGAAGCTTTCAGTTTTCTTTGTAAAGCATTTAATATCTAGTACATTTGTTTGCGAGAATTTAGTTCCTTTATATACTTCGACATAAAGAATTTCATACTTTCTTTATTTATTTCGTAAGTAAATGTCAGGAGGTCATGTGTTTCATTTGCCATTTCAAATAAGTATTCTATCTCTTCAATACTACCATTAAATATTATGAATCCATCGTCCGTCATTCTTTTGTGAAACATTATCCTGTTTAATATGGATATTTTTCAATAATTATTAATGTGATCAAATATAGCGATATCACAAATTTCACAAATTGTATCAAAAATATCACACTGTATTATTATAACAACTAATATTTCACACTGTTCATAACCATGATTACAAGTAACCATAAAAATCGTTATAGCCATATTTAACCGGCAATGTGCCACTTATCTTTAAATTGGCCATAAAATCAAGTCAGCAATATTTTAAGAAAGTTTAATAGCAGATAATACCACATACGATCACTAATAACAGTCACATAATTACATGATCTAATCCAATAATACAGATACTTGTACATGTTGTATTTCTAAAGAAATTAATTAGAGTTATTTACATCTACTTTCCATATAAGGCCTTTTATTTTTAATTAATTGGTTTACGGATTTTTTTTTTTAAAATAGGGTCGGTCGGTCGGAAATAAAAAAGAAAAAAAGAGGGCAAATCGTGTACTTTTAAACAATCTTGGTTATATTGCCAAATATACAAAGGTTGCAAATGATTTGAAACCCAAATGTCAGAACATCTATCTTGAAAGGTGTTGTTCAGTAGACTATTCCCTTTTTAAGGGATCCGACTCGTCAACTACGACAAGATAAAATGAGTGGATTTGATATCTTACGGAATCAAGATATTCATATAAAAAACGAACTTAAAAGCGCATGGATTGTAATAGGAAATTCGTTTCATAAAACTTGTTTTGGAAATTGGCATCAACTACCGGCTATAAATAGATTTTCTTGGATCATGTTTGCAAGTATTTTATTAGGGACGAGATCAAAAGTTCAATGTAGGATAAAAAACTTAATTCACATAGTTTTATCACTGACCCCCCCCCCCCCCTCCCCTTAACTCAATTTGGGAAAAATTGACTGACAATATGGGCATATGCTTTGAGAGTATACTTTTTGTATCATGGGTCATGTTTTTCCTCAACAATGTATGTTTGTTCTGTATATTGACTTGGACATCACTTGAATCCGTATTTTTCAATCCGAAAATCGATGTCGGATAACAAAACTTGCAGTGATTTTTACCCCCACCCCAAACTATTTGAATTAAGTTTTTTATCCTACATTGAACTTTTGATCTCGTCCCTTAATGGATAATCTATTTTTAGACGAATTGGAACATCATCTTTTATGAAACTTTGATGCAAAAGGATTTTAATTTATTTTTATTTTTGGGATGGCTGATTTCAGAGGGTCGGCGGTAATAAAAAACCTAAATTTTCAATTTTATTTTTTTTCTTCAAATGGGCAAAATCGGGTCGGCGGATCCGTAAACCAACTAATTAAAAATAAATGAAATTAATAAATACATAATATATAATATTTAAAATATTTAGAGAAAATTCTGATCAGTCCACAATCCCCCTTTTAGCATGATCAGACATAAAACGTACATAAAATATATACATTTGATAATAACACAAATGACTTTATTACAAAAAAACATGCTGAAAATGGTTAAAACACATTTATTTCATTCATATTAAGGTTATTTCCGTAATATTATGAGTTATTTCGGTATTTGTTGGTTATTTCGGTAATTCAAGGTACCAGAATCCGACTGCCTTAGTCGCAAATTATGATTTGTATATTTGCAGTTGTTGCTTTAATTTGATGAAGTCTACAGAAACCAGCATGAAGAAATATGACAAATTATTTTCTGAATTGAAAGGAGCTGCTTGAAAGCAATTTCTTTCTTTTAAAGACAAAATTCCATGGACATCTTCTAACCAGGAACTTCCCTGTTCCAACAGAAAACGTGCAAGAACCCCTTCCAAAACTGGTGACACACCATCAAACAAAAGGCCTAACATGTACATGTTAATTGAATCTGAAAAAAACACCCAAAGCTAGAAGAAGACGATCTCACCAACTCTCCAGGCCCAAAAGTAAAGGTATGTAAAATATTTTTGCAAGCTTTAAAAACAGGAAGAAATGCTAATTTAACCTCGCTTCAAAGACTGGTGTCACTGTAATTAGGGACAAGAAAAAAGTAAAGTGAAATAGATTTTATTAAAAGATGGAACATAAAATAACAATGAACATAAGCTCGAAAGAGCTTTTGAAACCGACATACATATTATGTATACATGTATATATATATACACACAGACATACATGAACATACATTGACAAACATAAAACACTGAAGCATAGTTAATATGCAGCAGCAGATATTTAGGTTATAAGCACTATGAAAAGCAAGCACTATAAACTAAAAAAAAACGAGAAAAGCCATGCAAGAAAAAATTGCAGAGCAAAAACAAAAAAAAAGTTTAAATGCATATCACAGAGACTTGACATGAAAAAACTTGAGGAATGAAAAAAAATTTTTTTTAGGAACAAAAAGAAGACGAACAACCATCCACATCCCATTTAGTTGTCAAGTTTTAAAAATTATTTAAACTTATTCCCTCCCGCAAGTCATTTGGACGTTCATGGACAACTTTGCTGCGCCATATCTCAGTGAATGCAGACCGTACCTGGTGGTGTTGACTCTTAGTATGTTGACAGTGTTATTGTATCTAAATGAGTAGGAACGTTTCTTTATATTTACTAAATCGTATAAATATACAGGAGTTTGTTTATTAATTATCTTAAAAACTTCTATAGCCATAAAACGTAATCTCCTTAATCTCAGTGAAGATACTGTGATTTTCCAAGTAAAATTTCATAGGCACTGTCTGAATCGTTATAAATCAACCTTAAAGCTCTTTCTTGTACTTTCTCCAATTTCTTTGTGTTACCTTCACCACAAAAGTGCCAAACTAAAGGACAGTAGTTAAAATTTGACTATATGAAAGAATAATGAATTGTAAGCTTGCCAAGTCTACTCAAGTTATTTCCAATGCATTTCAAAAAATTAGGCTGCTGTGAAGCCTTTTTACAAATTCATGTCTTTTTAAAATAAAGATTATCATTTAATTATTCTTTTTTATAATAATATATTATAGAAATGAATAGTGATGAATGAATAATATACAATGTATAAGTGCTTTCCCAAGAAATTTGTGAAGGTACATTTCGTATTTCGAGGGCACTCAATGGTTAAAAAAGATAATATTGGGGGTAGTCACCTTGACACGAGGGCAGTATATTTATAAAAACCTGCAATAAACAGCCTTCACCATAGTGTGATGGTATAAAAGTGTCATAAAAGTGTGCCAACACAACAGTGGTACATGATTAAATGCAAATCAGTTTCAAAAAGATAAGATTAAACTAAAAATTGAAAGTTAGGTTTGGCTACCTTGGGGCACATGCAGCACCATGCTAAATTGGTCTAGGGAAACCTCTATGTATTATGCAAGAAAATGGTCACACATTCATTGATTCCCACTTCATTTTTGAAGTGCCTTGATAAAATTTAAATTCATCAAAGTCAGATGATTGCAAGCATGGATTTTTCAAATATCGAGTACCTTAATCAACGTGAATTGTCTAATCACTTAGCTGATAGATGCAATTATCAAAGTCGTAACTAGAATGATTCCGCAATTTATCAATGTATAAACTCGACCAGGTCACTCACAAACTTAACATCAGACTTTATTCAGTTTGTGAGTCAACTGGTCTCCTTTATACACTAACATATTGCTTCAAAATAACTCTTATTCTTATAATATTTCTTTTCAGAAAACACAAGTACAATGTAATTGTTATTCAGGCTTCACATGGTATATGGGCTCGCATTCCCTGTCTTTGTTGTATATTCCCCTTTGACTGATGGCTCAGGGGATATAAAACACAAATGGAAATATGATACCAAGCATATCTCCTGTGCAGATCCTGAATAGCATATATTATATGTGTAAAACATTCTTGAAATTAAACCTATATGTATTGTTCTACAAAACTAGTTCCATACTGGTAGACTTTCCCTTTACCCATCATGACGACATATGTGAGAAGCTTTAGAAAGCAAAAGTTTATTCTTACAGTGTACACCATTACAAGACCATAAATTTGCTAATTGCAACATAAGCAACAAAAAAGGGGAATTTTAGCCCGACTTCTCTTATTGACTTTTATGTTTATTTCCAGGTTTTGTTTTATGGTTTATCATTTCATTTTACTTTACCACTGAGTTTTGTTTGAACTTTTCTGTATGTAAAGTTTTATTATTGTGTTGTCTTAGTGCATAATACATGTAATTACAACGAGAATGACTTGATTTATTTTGGATTTTATAAAGAAAAAAAACTACTATATATTTCAAAATCTGATTTCTACTATTAAAAGGAGCTAGTCATACATGGATGGCTAAGGGATTTAGTACTTATACATGTGGGATGAAATATAAATCTCTTTATAGCCAAAAATGATTAATATAAAATGAAGTATATATATGACATGTTTACTAAAATCCCAAAATTATTCTTTATCTCAATAATATGTTGTGATAAGAATGATGAAAATATTTTTAGCTCACCTGGCTATGCCAGGGTGAGCTTTTGCCATCGCTTTTCGTCCGTCGTCCGTCCGTCCGTCCGTCGTAAACATTCAAAAATCTTCTCCTCTGAAACCGCTAGGCCGATTGGTTTGAAACTTAATGGGAATGATCTATGGCATGTCCTCTACAAACGATCCTCAATTTATTTTGATCTGACATAAAACATGGCTGTCGTAGCTAAAAATAGAATATAGGGGTGAAAGTGTTGTTTTTGGCTTATAACTTAAAAACCGTTACAGATATCAAAAATCTGACAGACTAAAATTGACCAGCATGACAAGATCTACCTAACCTGAAATTTTGAAGGAAATCCCAAAACCCATTTAGGAATTATTGCCCTTTTTTCATCAAATTTTCAAAATTTAACATTTTTAGTCATTTATCTCCAAAACTATTGAAGATAGAAGTGAAATATAAATTTGAAAAATGTGTACCATGTTGAGATCTACATACCCTGAAATTTCAAAGGAAATCCCAAAACCCATTTAGGAGTTATTGCCCTTTTTGTCAAATTTTCAAAATTTTAACATTTTTGCATTTATCTCCAAAACTATTTAGATAGAAGTGAAATGTAAATTGAAAAATGTTTGCCCACTACCTATCCTGAAATTTTGAAGGGAATCCCAAATTCTATTTGGGAGTTATTGGTTTGTGTAATTTGAGGTCAGGTTCTGTTACATTTATTTAAGGTTCATCCTTATTACTGGTCAATTTTATCAACTTCCTGCCAGGACTACCACCATCAGGGAACATATTTTAACATTAAACCTTATGAAAAATAAATCTTCAACAAATTTTCCCTGAACAATTGAACCAATTGCAACAAACTTGGTCAAATAGTTGATTAATTGTCCAATGAAAACCAGACTCCAGGTGAGCGATACATGCTCTGGTGAGCCTCTTGTTTGTGTTTATAATAAGAAATTTATTAGTGTACGAGGGTTCGATTCCCTCCCTGAGCTATAAAAAAACATTGGCTGCTTGCCAAAGTGGGCAGATTGCTTGGCCCCACACTAACATTTTTATTATAACCAATACTGTTTCCATCGTTTTTAACAGCCATTCTACAAAATTATTATAACTGTAATATTTAATGCAAAGTATCGAATTTTTTTCAATACATTTAATTTTTTCCTAAAATGTGTATTATTCAGGTTCATATTGGATACAAGAAAAGTGTCAGGAATAGCAAACTTAGGGGACCTAGCATATTGGCTTGCAGAGCTCTTGTTATGAAGCAGTACACCACTGCATTGAGCTATATTCTTCAAATTGATGAAGGGAAAAAGAGTTTATCATCAAACATTTTAAAAGTAATGAATGCTGAAGCAACGAGTAGAAAATTCTAGTAAGGATTTATGAAATTATTGCAAATATTGACTCAGCATTTTCTTCATTTCGAGCGGCTTTTTCATCATCTTAATCAAATGTCGAATCGAATTTATATGATACCATGCAAATATCTGTCAAGAATTTTATACTGGAATAATGTTTGAACTTTGATAATTGAACGAATCAGTACTAGCAAAAACTAGAGCTGGGAGCATAAATAACTAGATCCTAATCCCAGACTACTGTGTGTCTCATATACTTCGACAATTTGAATTCTGAACAGATATATCATGTTAAGGAGGGGTATTTGCGAAAAATACCAGTCGAGAGAATGTTAAATTTCACAAGCCGTAAGGCGAGGGAAATTCATTCTCAAGACTGGTATTTTTCGCAAATACCCCTCAAGAACATGCTATATCTGTTTAATTACACCGAATGTTAACGTACAAAACGCATTGATGATCGTGACATTACAAGCGTCCAGTCGGATACAGTATTTTTTGGCAAATGCCACGGCAGAGAGGGTAAAAAAGGCATATCCTTTTTGCATATACCCCGGCGCTGTTTAAAAATGAACGATATTTATTTGATAAAAGTAAATTGGTGAAAAATACACTGGCTATCAACCAATCAAAACCCAGGATTCTTACATAAGGTGTAATTATACATACGGGAAATCAGATTTCGTTAACCCTTCCAGTGCCACGAGAAATTCACATAAATTTTCGTTCAGTGCCAAGCATTTTTTTTTACCTCCGATTGTCCAGTGACGTTAACAATAGCGCAACTTCAGCCTCCATAATGGGGTAAAATAAGGGAATATTGATTCCGAATATTGAAAAAAATTAGAGATTTTAACCTCGTGGAATATTCCTTAATGCATCTATATATAAGACCGGCGCATTTCGTAGATTTCAACTCGTCAGTTGTGATCAAGGTATCATTTTGAACTTATTCGATATTTTCCGTAATGATATATATAATTGAATTTGTCTAAGGATGAAGAAAAATTTAAAAGGACAGTTTCGCGATAAAACAGTTGATCGGACTCGCACCAAATTACAGAAGAAGGAGAATATATAAATGATGTACTCTGGGTAACCTTTTTTGGTGTGTCATTGTGGATGGTGGGTGTTGCATTTAGCGCATAGCTTCTTATCCGTTCATTTTTATCGAGCCTGCGACTTTTGTCGCGTAAGCGAGACATGGCGATCCTGCATTCCGTCGTCGTCGAAGCTTCATCATCCATAAATAACGTGGAGAAAAATTATGTACATTCAACTATTACACTGAAAACATAGACAACAGCGGAAGTGGAACCCTTCCAATTTTTTCAAATTAGTATACAAAAGTGTTTTCCCGAATTGTTCCACTGAATATTATTATACCTCAGTATGTTTTTTTCTATATAAAAATTACGACTATAATTTTACTATTTTGTCTGTTTCTAAACTTGAAACTATTGCATGTATTGACTGATCAATAATTTCCATTACTATTGACCGGTCAATAGTCACTGTTCTGGAAATTATTGACCGGTAAAATGTTTTTCGGTATAATAATAAAACACTTACTGACTCCATATTCTGGGAATAGTGAGTTTATTATCCATTCGTTACCACCTATCGACTACGCCTCGGTGCAATAGTTAGTACCTCGGAGACAATAAATTTACTATTCCCCTCAACCTGTCAATAAGTATAGAATGTGTTTCGGGTGAACAGTTGCCGCGCCAAATTAAAGGACGTAAGAAAGCTGGATTTGCACATTGTAAGGGATAGTCAATCGTTATTTCCGTATAACGAACAAGGCAAATCTAATTTAGTGTACATCATCGTACTGGATCCTTAATAGTAGTCAAACAACCATACAAGACTTGCGAATCGTATATGAAGGTTGTATTTCATGTACAAAATACAAGGCGTGCATTATTTTCCGTTCAGAAAAATATGGAACAAAACTTTTTATTAGTTAACTAAGTACTTTTACAAAATTGGAATGTTTTAATTCGCAGGCCATCAAATTTCTTTTCAGCGTAAGTTCATATGAAAATTACAAAACGCTTTTTATTTCAATCATAAAATAGTATTTTCTTTACTTCGAACAAGGACCCCCCTAAATAGGACCCTCATTGTAAGGCACTGAAACCGGACGCAGCAAACACACGCAAAAAGATACTGACTGGCAAAACTTTTTACCAATAGATAATCTTGTATTATTTTTCATTTGTATTACAATTGGTTTTTTTATTATGAAAAAAATATGATTTGCAAGGCTAAGTATTAAATTTTGATTATTTACAAAAATAAATAAAAAAGCTAGGCCATTCCATTAGGGATGGGGGTAAATAATCCATGCTATTTAATTAAAGACGACCAGAACGCAATTATTATGGTAATGCTCAGGTATATCTTATTTTTATTTGGAATAAACGTGCCTTGGAACTTTGTCCGTTTATAACTGGTAAGTAAAAAGATTAGGGTTATCCCTGGAAAGAGGGATTATTATGCTTTGCATATAACACCGAACGTATGTACAGTTGTTCAAATACTACGTTCGTCGTAATATGCATTTCATAATTGCCATTGGATGTTAAATAATAATTCATCAATATATCAAATCCTACGTAATTATCGATTTTGCACATATTTCGAAAAAGTTTAGATTCGAAACTGGGATTACATCTTTCAAGATATGGGATTGCCCATTTTTAATAACCGACTTCATGATTGAATGTTTTTAAATTTGAGTAGCCCGTGCAGATTTCAAGTTTTTAAGTGCAGAATTTCATAATATCAGTCATCCTGCTAGCACCCCCCTTTTTTTTCTGATATGTCTTTAAACTGTAGGACAATGCCATAATTTTTTTATATAAAGAGGTGTATGCCAAATTTCTTTTCCAGGCTACAATTTTATCCCCCCCCCCCTCTTTTTGAGTTTTCCGTTTGTGTCAACACTGTTCAAAAGGTGCATTTAACTGCTTATTATTTTGTCTTGGTTATTTTGTTATTAAAAATTATAATATGTATGTAAATGTTTGTTTATGTTTATTTTGTTCATTTTCTGCATAATCCAATAGCAATCAGTACAAATCAAACACACGACATATGTTTTTGCCACCCATTCCCGGAAGTCATGTATCAGACGGAAGTACCTGTTGGCTAGTAGCCGCATGAGGTACTCAAGCCGGAACTGCATCGAAATAGTTCCGCCTTTATACGCATGCGGGACGTTAAATCCTCACGGAAGAAATCTCCTCACGCGACAACGGAGATGCCCCTTAGCGAACCTCTTCAATTCGTCTAATTCGAGGAAATTTGGTACGTCATATTAATGCCACGTCTTCCTTTTGTTTGACGTCAAGAGAAAAACATCCTTAGGAGTTATCTCCCTTACCCCAGGCCTACCCCTTGATGAGATGGGTAAAAAGGACAGTGCTTGCCTGTGAATGTTTTAGGTATTTTTTTCATGATCTGAATCTCTAGATGGTGAAATTAGTGGGTACGAGTAATTCTGCTAGAAATATTTATCTTTTATAAAGATTAAAAAAAAACAGTTATATTCCCTCAGACATGTCAGATGAAATTTTCAAATAAAAAGATATTAATCATAGTTTAAATCTAAGTACATGTAACATTAGGGTTAAAACATTGCATACAGACTGGTCTTCACATTTATTTCATGGACCACTTACTTATCTGTTACAGAAATTTGTGTCAACTGTTTCGTGTGAATCTATTTTGAGCAATATAATTTTTTGTTTAAATTTATTATAAGTTGCGTTTATGATATTTATGCAGTCACTTACTGTAAAGCCTCGTTAGAGCAGATTTTCTGATATTTTGTAATCCTGTAATTTCACGGATGTTAGATTGTACATGAATATGTCTCACGATATAAATTTTATTTGTCTTTGGCTTGAAACAGACACAAAATGATTCATATAGTCTCACATTTGACCTGCTTCTAAGCTTTGTATAATTTTATTTTTTTTGAAACAGCATACGATTATTCACTATAACAAATATCTTATTTGTGTACTATAGCTAACCATAACTATGCTGTACAAGTCAACCAATCAAGTACTGATAGACAGACACCAAACATGGCGGGTGATAATGCGGCAGATATAATATGCTTGAATTCCAAACGAAAAATTGACACAAGTATTTAATATTATTTATGAGTACCGGTAATTCGTTTTACCAAAGTAGCTATTCCTGTTTTGAATATCAAAACGCCTACGTTTCATGATAAACTGGCATAACTTTCTGAAACACTGGAGTTTTATTTTGTAATGGTGTAGGGGAGGTAATTCTTAAGGAAATTTACCTAACAAATGAAAAAAAAATCAAATAAATAAAACAAACTAGCAAATAAATAAAACCTAATTAAATCAATATAAGAAAAAATGAAAACAAATATTTAAAAAAAAAATTGGATGGTGTTTTTGCCAAAGTCTTGTACCAATATCCCATTTCCAGTAGAAACAAAATAAACAATCATGCTTTATTAAAATTCAAACATTAAAATACATAAACATGCTTCTGTATCCTGAAACAAAAAACATGTTCAGAATAACTACATCCTGGCTGAGGAATAAAAGTTTTCTTAGAATAATGTTCATCATGCAATTTTGTGTTTTATGAAGCAAATATTTAATTGCGTGTTTTTTGCTAGCTTGTAACAGGTTTATTCCCTGAACGTCTACTGGACTAAACTAACATCCAATTAAGACTAGGGATTAAGAGGCCTTCTAAAGGGTAATGAAATTAAGGTTACCAGTATTTTTGTGCTTGTTAAAATGATTACTGTAGTAGTTGGAAGTATTTGATGTATGATAGATAACAAATATATTTATTGAAAATTTTTATGTTTTTTTCAATGTCTTTCAATGGTTTTTCTATTTATTTTCTGTGGTTGTTTTGTTTTGGTTTTGTTTTTTTTTTTTTTTTTGTAACCATACATCTTCTATAGCGTCCATGGGTATGAGTAGAAGTATAGCGGCTCGTCTCACTAGGGTCTTGACGTCGTCGTTGTCTCGGTAGGGAATCTGTAGTCCTAATGCCTGTGTCTTTCTCCAAATGGCCTGAGTGAAGTGAAAGAAGCAACCCTTGGTGTGTAGTCCTGGAAATACGTCTTTGAGTACGTTGTGGGTGGCTATCTCGAAGTCAAGTACAGCTGTGGTCGGAGCGAAGTGAAGGCCTTGGTCTGTGATCTGCAAATATTAAAAAAATCATTAGTTAGTTTCAACCAAAGTACATAAAGATATATACTTGAATACAAAGGTGATCAGAATAAAGTAAGTATATAAAAGATGGGTATACCTTTTCTTTTCTTAATTTCTCCATTCTTAATAAAGTAATTAGGGATAAATATGAAAAGTCTAATTAAATTTGTAATATCTATTTCTTTTCTTTTTCTTTCAATTTCAGCATTAAATATTGGAAAATAAATATTGACTTAATTATTTATTTCATTTTGATTTATTTCATTTAGTATTATTTAATCTTCTTTCTTAAATTTTCTTTTAATTTCAGCATTAAAAATTTTTTTAAAAAAATTGAATTTTATTTTATTTTCATTTATTTCATTTAGTTAATCTATTTTTTTAACCTTTATTGTACGACATCTCAATCTCTACTTTTATATTAATCATTAAAATCAAGGTAAATACAGGTAAACTAATGATTGCATTACCCTTGACAGGCCTCTTAATCCCCCCTAGCTAATTAGATGTTTTTTTAGTCCAGTAGACGTTCGGAGAACACACCTTGTAACCTTCTCAATTTTACTAACAATTTCTTTTGATATGCTTTATCATAAATCTCCCTTCTACGTATTTTTTTAGAGCCTTAAGAGCTGAGGATTTTTTACCGAGAGGACATCCAACTGCTCTCAGTGTTTTAATCAGTGCAACATCCCTATTATTGTTAACCTTTAAAACTGCTGCAGCAGTACGACCAGTTGCATTGTCTTATTTTTTGGCAGGTATGTTGAAATTGTTCTGTTTACAGACTCGCATTTATTTGTATTGCTAAAAAATTCATTTGCACTAGAGCGTAGACAGACAGTTTCATTTCTAGTAATTCTGCTATCAGCAGTTTGTCTGCGTCATTGGGAATCAAAGAGCCATTTTTTAAACCATGACTACTAAGGCCTATAGATTTTTACCACCAGCTTGTTGTTTTACCACCCCTACATAGTGTTCTGCTCCATCTACATGAATCACCGCATTTACCACTATAACAATTTACAAACTTTTTTACAATACGGGGTAAACATTTTGAAATTTTTTCATTGTCACCATTGTATTTAGAAAATAATGCCTTCATTATACCATATGACCGCAATTTTATATCGTTTGACAAAGCTGTTTTTATATCATTGTTCTTTGCTTTTGTTGCACCGCGAAACATACATTTACTAAATTTTGCCTGAAGACCCTGACGAAACTGACTTTGTCCACGATGTACAGAGTCGGCCAATCTTTTTACAGACCAGAGTGGACCAAATAATAATTGCATTGCGTCCTGATGGCCAGACACACTTTTTGCATCACCATCAGTGGTGCAATAATCAACTAATAAATCAAGTTGCCATATTTTCATACCAATTTCATATCCAAGATCCCTTTCACTTAATGGATCACTTTGATATGTGTTTGCAGTAGTTTTCATGGTCTGGACATTCAACATTATAACCTTTTCCTCGCAACCATGCACCAACCCAGCATATCTTATTAATTAAATGGTAACTGATAACATCATGGTCATCAGTTTCATTTTCGCAGGCTATACCTATAACCTGTGAAGCATTTTGACCCATTTCATGCCTACTCTTAATACTTAAACTTTGATATGAACCATTCAATTGTAATTTTATTGCATGGGATTTTTTTAAACCTAATGTAACATTTCTTTTTTGCATATTTTGCCCGACTTTTTTTGTTTCATCATCTGCAATATTTACCATTTTATTACATACATTATTAGTAATTCTTTGCATAGAGCTTCTTGCTAATGGGGGAATACCTGCACAGGACAAAATTAATCTTGCACTACCATTACCAATATTTGTATTTGTTATACCGACTTGAAAGGCATGATTTATTGTAGCTGCCTTACGACCAGGACCACTTTTGTCTATTTCGTGAAAAAGCTTGTAACTTTCCGATACAAATAAACATCGACTACATTTCATCGTCCAAGTCCAACCAAGACCCCATTTCTTTTCATTATCAAGTTCAAAATTGGGTATTTCACAATAGGGACTTTCTTCTTTGTGAGTCATAAACAGTTTATTTATCATAACAACAGTCAAATCCCTATATACTGTTCTGTATTCAATACTTTCATCATTAACAAACTCATCAAGATAATTACAATCTGGTTTGTTTCGGTCTCAGTAATTTAACTGAATTTGAACAATTTTCAATTTGAGGGTCAGTATAGGACATACGTCATAGCTTTGTCTTGAATAAAGTTTAAATTCTTTTGAATCAAGGCGAGGCAACCAAATGGACTGCCTAGGTGATTCTGTAGATGGATAAGATGAATTATTAGATACCTGTGTAGATGGAGCAAACTCATTTTCCACACTAAAATCCGGATTTTCAATCTTGGTCACCAAGCACCGGTTCGTCAATAGATTGGCTTAGTTACCTTTCTTAAACTTGTGTTTTTTTCTATCACCCTTCATCTTTGAAATGTGTTTTAAAAAATAACTTGTGTACCGCAGTAATAGATGACGTCATAAAGCAGTGACGTCATAATTCATATGAAGTCCCTACTACTTTCAGATTTACACATTTCTGGTAAACAGGAAGTGGAAATATTAAAACGGCTATAGAAATGTTAATACTCGGTGGATTTTAAAAAGTAAACCCATTTTAGAATCGTCTTATTCAAATCTAGCCTTTAGTTTTAAAAAATTAACCTTCTTTTAACAGTTGGAAAAAATTGAGATGAAAATGATGTAAAAATCTTTTTTTTCTTCAAAATTTGCAATATTTTCATGTATAAAATAGAAAAAAAATATTTCATATGCCTTTTTTCAGGTTTAATGATAAATATAAATGTTATTGTTACGTTTAGAATAAGGTAATAATTTAGCGAGTGTTAATTTATGCTCAAAATATACTATTATTGAAGGTTGGTTTTTTTACTGTTTTTGTGTTCTAAAAATTAAAATGAAAGGAATTGCTATATGTCAAAATTTATGCTTATTCTTTCTTATTTTCAGTCCGATCTGGAAAATATTGCACAGATTTCATCAGAAGACATATCCGCACAAATAGGACACCAGAAATAAGTGAAAATTTGTATGTCATATTTCAATATGGATCAAGACCTGCAATGATTTTTCACCTGAGGGATACAAAAGAAGTCCATCAAAATTTTTTTTATTGCACCATGATATATGGACCTACTGTAAAAAAACAAAGCATTATAACAGAATAACTAGTGTTGTTTTAAAACAGTATTTATCTGAGACATTTGTCATAAAAAGTTTGAAAGGATGAAACAAAGAAAACCAAGAAAATTTTTATTCTACATGGGGAGCATGAAATAGGTACATTTTGCTTTGAGGAAGGAGAATTTTTTACCATGGCTCGTGATTTGTCAAATTACGAAAAAAGTAGACTGACATCACATCCCGAGATTTTAACTGGATATGTATCAGTGTCTCAACGAAACGGACAGACTTCAGTAATGACAGCATAAAATATCATGACTTCTATAACAGGAAATCAATTGCGCGGCTTGTCCCATATGCTGTAGATTAATTGACTGCAATGCAATGTTACCTGGTAAAAATGATAAAGTTTTATGAGTTATCTCACTTGGCTGAAATTTTCAGTGATGAAATACTGAAAAATAATTAATAGATGAATATATATCAATGGCCAGAACCACATTAAAATATTATGAATTACAAACTTATATTAGAACTCTTGAATTATGTGAATTCTGTTGAAGATTTATACATTTTTTTTATTTAGCTGAACATAACTATGACTGTCTGAACCAAACAAAGATAGACACGAAGATACCAAACATGGCCGGTGATAATGCTCCAATCATGATGAGCATTTCTGAAAGACCTCAGCTAGAGAATTCATCCATTCCAGATGAAAATGATAATGACACAGGTATTTAATATTATTTCTGAGTAATTTCGTTTTACCAAGTAGCTATTCCTGTTTTGAATATAAAAACGCCTAATTTGCATGATTTGAGACATGTAATGGAGTATACTTTATTTAATTAATGAATTATTCTAACATACCTATTAAGTTGAATAACTCTTGCTTTAAATGTCATGGAATCTCATTGCATTTTAGAAAATTAACACAATAAAAACTAGGAGTTATGGACCATCGAGAAAAATGGTATTTTCCTAATGAATTGTCTCCCTTTGAAAATATCATAATGTCCAAAAGGCATTTCTTAAAAAATATTCTAAAGCTCCAAATTATGTTAGAACTCTTGAATCATGCAGCCTTTTCATAAAAAAATGGAAAAAGTTATAATCCAATATGAGTGTTAACAATAATGAAACTACATCAGTTAAAAATCAATGCTTGTCTTCTATTCAAAATTCCAAAGTTTTAACTATTGTTCAAATGTTGTTATTATATTGGAACACAGTTCCCTGTATTTTATGCCTTTTTGAGCAAATGAACAATATAATGACAGTTACCTGAGATTACACTGAAACCAACTGAGTTGTCGCATCTAGAGGGCAGAATTATTTACACAAAATTTTAATAAACAAAGAATATTTATGCCAAGGCCGATTCCATTAAATTTTTAAGACTCGTTAGTTAAGATTTCAAAATCCAAAATTTTTATTTCTGCAATTTGTAGACTATATAGGATATTTATGAAAATATTTTAATTCTTTCAACGCATTGTTTTAAATCAGAACATTAAACATTAGGTGAAAATGCAAAATTATTCAGCTCCTGATAGAGATTTATAAAAAAAAAATTATTTTTAGTTAGCTGACCATAACTACTGCTGCCTGAATAAAACAAAGATTGACAGAAAGACATCAAACATGGTCGATGATAATGCTCTAACAATGATGTGCATTTCTGAAAGACCTGAGTTAGAGAATTCATCAGATGAAAATAATAATGACACAAGTATTTTTATTTACTATCTAGCATTCTGTTTTACATAGAAACTGTTCTATATTGATCAAGCAAATGCACAACCTTCTATTCATCTGTTTGTCCATGTTCAGTATCTTGTAAGCATAACTTTTCTCAGACTCATACATTTGATATTTTAAGATACTAAACATATATTGTTTATGTATTCAAAATAAATTATCCATGAAAGCGAACAACCTCGGTAGCCAGGTCAATAATTTTCTATATTTAGATCGGAATTCCTTCTATTTATTAAGACTCTGGTTAATATCGGTTAGGGACATTTTTTCCGGAACTTTATAATAAAAAAGAATAGGATAGCAATTATCGTTATTAAGTGATGATACATGATGAAATATGACTTATAGTGGAGGGGACATTAAGTTTTACCGGCCTTGTCCGTGTGTACGTCCGTACGTCAAGAAATTAGTTTCCGTTCTTTTATCTTGAGTTTGCCTCAACAAAATGTAATGAAACTTATACACAATTCCTATTACAACAAAATGCAGATCACATTTGAATTTTGGTGGCGTCATTTATACCATTCTGCGCCTTAACAAATTAAAAAAAATACTGAATTTTTCGTTTCCGTTTTCTTACTTTTAAAGTTTGCCTGACACAAAATCAAGACATATACATAATAAATTTGCACCAAAGAAACAGCGTCTTTATTGCTGTTCTTCATCTTGAAAATTACAGTGAGATCTTCAACACAGAGAAATCATTCTCGTCTCAATGAAAGTTGCAAGTCAGCCCCTAGCACCGGTTTGAGCAGAGTTGTTTGCTAAAGTCAATATCGTCACAGTTGTACCATAGAAGACACACAGACGCGAGGCAATATGAACAATTTAATATGAATAGCTGGCAAAGAAATCTAACAAATCTCTCAGATTGCCCGACAATTTCACTTATACATTAATATAAAACGAGACAAATTTAAAGTGAAACACAGGGTAAGTTACTAGATGTTGTATATATATTAACCCCTCACAAATGAAGTTTTAGGTGGTGGGATGGGATTGTATTCGGTACTGCCTTTTTTATTAGTTTATCCTGACTTGTTTTACTAAAATTGTCATCTTGCCTTTTTTTGGCAAAGTTGCTCATCCTGCCTATTTCGTTACTCAAAACTCTTGTCCCGGTGGTTTTCTCCGGACACTCTGGTTTCCTCCACCTATAAAAAATGACCGCCACGAAGTAGCCAAAATGTGGAGCTTTAAAGAGACTTTAAAACACCAACAATCAATCAATCAATCAAAATGGTTATTATAACTTTGATCAAGTACAAAATTGGGTAGTGTTACTTTTACTGTTCTTGAGGTATATCCCTTGATAAGTTACATTGTATATGCAAGCAGGGGCATCATCTCTGTCCCATGAACACAGTTACAATTAATTCTTAATAAAACGAAAAAAAATCGTTTAAACTCTAAGAAAGATGATTGAAAAAAACAATATAGGAAATTGAAGGGGTAGTCTTGTAACTACTTATGTCCGACACTTCAGACCACTAAAAGTTGGATCCCTTTGTATCATAGACACTAACCAGGTTTTTACAGGTAAGTATCTTCTGACGGATAATAATCACCAAAGCTTGGAACTGTAGTTGTTAAACTCTATTTAACAGGAATGTTTGAAAGACCATTTAAGGGCACAGACACAGATCAGGTTTTATAGTTTGTTACTTTCTGAGGACTAACCACCATAACCTGGTACTATAGTTGTCACATAACACCTAAGAGGACTGTAATACTAATACGTTTAAGGCCACAGATACCAGTTTTACATGTAACGTCTAAGGACTAACCACCACATCCAGGTACTATAGTTGTCACACACTACCGCAAAAGACTGATTATAAGACCCTTTGGACCATAGACACAGACCAGGTTTTACAGGTTAGTATCTTATAAGGACTAACCACCACAACCAGGTACTATAGTTGTCACACACTACCACAGCGGATTGATTATAAGACCCTTTGGACCATAGACACAGACCAGGTATTACAGGTTAGTATCTTAGAAGGACTAACCACCACAACCAGGTACTATAGTTGTCACACACTACCACAGAGGACTGATTATAAGACCCTTTGGACCATAGACACAGACCAGGTATTACAGGTTAGTATCTTATAAGGACTAACCACCACAACCAGGTACTATAGTTGTCACACACTACCACAGAGGACTGATTATAAGACCCTTTGGACCATAGACACAGACCAGGTTTTACAGGTTAGTATCTTATAAGGACTAACCACCACAACAAGGTACTATAGTTGTCACACACTACCACAGAGGACTGATTATAAGACCCTTTGGACCATAGACACAGACCAGATTTTACAGGTTAGTATCTTATAAGGACTAACCACCACAATCAGGTACTATAGTTGTCACACACTACCACAGAGGACTGATTAAAAGACCCTTTGGTCCATAGACACAGACCAGGTTTTACAGGTTAGTATCTTTTAAGGACTAACCACCACAACCAGGTACTATAGTTGTCACACACTACCACAGAGGACTGATTAAAAGACCCTTGGGACCACAGACACATATACTCATATAACACGGTTTTACTATCTCGCATGTATAAACAGATTATAGAGGTTAGTATAGACATAAGACTATGGCCATAGCATTGTCAGTTTATTTTCGATCTATGAGTTTGACTGTCCTTCTGGTATCTTTCGCCCCTCTTTCAGTAACATGGCAGTATGTTCTACGTTGTTATATAACCACACAACACTTAAAAGTAAAACAAAACACATATAAAACGGTTTACTATCTCTTATTTATAAACAGTTCATGGAGGTGAGTACAGACATAAGACTAACTTCAGTAACCTGGCATTATGTTCTACACAGAAATATAACTGTACAACACTTGTTCTCAGTAAAACAAAACTCATTTCACATGGTTGACTATCCCTTATGTATAAACAGGTTACAGAGGTTAGTACAGGCATAAGACTAACTTCAGTAACCTGGCAGTATGTTCTACACAGAAATATAACTGTACAACACTTGTTCTCAGTAAAACAAAACTCATTTCACATGGTTGACTATCCCTTATGTATAAACAGTTTATGGAGGTTAGTACAGACATAAGACTTACTTCAGTAACCTGGCAGTATGTTCTACACAGAAATATAACTGTACAACACTTGTTCTCAGTAAAACAAAACTCATTTCACATGGTTGACGATCCCTTATGTATAAACAGGTTACAGAGGTTAGTACAGGCATAAGACTAACTTCAGTAACCTGGCAGTATGTTCTACACAGAAATATAACTGTACAACATTTGTTCACACCATCCTGTAAAAAAATGACTTATACATTACAAGTTTTATTATTCCACTATGTGTTGATTTTGATGGTGAAATCAACATCTGATTGGTTGAATTAAACTATCACACATGAACAACAATTCATATTCTGTTCTGGATGTAGAACTTGCCTTGTGCGAGGTTACCAACGGTACATGTTTTATAACGTTATCATGGTTATTGTAGTGTTTGATATATATGCTATAGTGTATCAGTATAGAAAGAAAGATAACTCTGTTATATGTTGGAACAATTTATGTAAACTGCTTATCTCCCTTTGTACTGTGTTATGCATTATTGCTGAGTTTCCGGTTGGGTAATAAAATAATGTACCTCGAATGGTGTTTGTTTGTGTGCCAGTATTTGGTTTAATCCGAGTATTTATTGTGACAGACACTATATCTAAATTGGCGACGAGGATAAACAAAGATTGTTTTACAGTATGGGAACTGTATTACTGCCAGATGTCAACGGAATACAGAATTTTGACATTTCTGAGTCGACAGGAATTTCTGCACGATGGAAACGATGGCTTCGGGCGTTTCAACTATTTGCCGCTGGAAAAGGAGTGACAGATGCAGATCAAAAATATGCATTATTATTGCACACAGCCGGAATGAATGTACAGGAGATTTTCTTCACATTGCCGGAAGGTGTAGGAGAAGGTGCGTATGAAAAGGCGGTGAGTGCTCTAGACGCTTATTTTACCCCACTTTCAAATGTCCCTTATGAACGATCAATTTTTCGATCTATGACTCAGTCTTCTTCAGAGACGATTGAACAATATATAACGCGTCTTCGACAGAGAGCTGATACATTTGATTTCGGCAACCAAAATGCTATTGATGAAAGAATACGAGATCAAATTATTGACAAATGTTTAAGTCACCATCTGAGACGTAAACTGCTTGAGAAAGGTAGGACACTAACTTTGGCAAATGTGCGAAGTATTGCAAAAGCTATGGAAGATTCAGAACGACAAGCAAAATCAATTGAAGGTCAAGGTCAAGTCAACATGATACAGCCAAAAGGTAAACAGTATGGGAAGAAAAGTTTTCATTCTGGTAACAAAAGATTTAATTCTGGTAACAAGTCTACATGTACATCAATGTGCTACAGCTGTGGACGTGAAGGTCACATTAGGACTGACCCAAGCTGTCCGGCTCGTGGGAAGAAATGCAGGAAATGTAAAATCGTTGGTCATTTCGAAAAAGTTTGTAAAACTAAGGATAAGTTAAAGCAAGGAAAGATTCGTCAAGTTGCTGAACAACCACCGAACAACAAGTATGATGAGGAATATGTATTCAGCATGTTCAGTGTAAATCGGATAAATTCAGTGTGTGAAAATATTGTTGTCAATATTGGGAATGTGGATTTGAAAATGGTAATTGATTCGGGAGCATCCTGTAACATAATGGGAATAAATTTATGGAATTATTTGAAAGATAACCATGTGAAATGTGTTTCGTCCAAGTCTACGAAGAGTTTATTCGCATATGGTAGTGAGGAACCATTGAAAGTCGCAGCAATATTTACAACCACTGTACAATGTAACAATAGAACGTTAAATGATATTGAATTTGTTGTTATTGAAGGCAAAGGCCAGGCTTTGTTAAGTTGTAATACAGCAGAACAGTTAGGTGTGTTGCAGCTAGTTCACAATGTCAGTGAATCTGGAACAATTAAGGACAAGTATCCAGAGTGTTTTACAGGAGTTGGTAAATTGAAATCATTCCAGTTACAGATACCAATCGACGCAGATGTTGAACCCGTTATTCAGCCTATGAGGAGGGTACCGTTTAATCTGCGAGATAAACTTGCCAAGAAGTTAGATGAACTTTTAGATTTAGATATAATTGAACATGTCGATGAACCTAGTCAATGGGTTTCTCCAGTAGTAGTCGTGCCAAAACGTTCAGGTGATGACTTCAGACTATGCGTTGACATGCGCCAGGCCAACACAGCTGTGAAACGAGTGCGACATCCGATTCCAACAATAGATGAACTATTGCAAGAAATGAACTCTAATAAAGTGTTTAGTAAGCTTGATGTCACTTGGGCTTTTCACCAAATTGAATTAAAACCAGAGTCTAGGGAAATTACTACTTTTGTAACTCATAAAGGGTTGTTTAGGTATATGCGCCTTATGTTTGGTATTAGTTGTGCCCCTGAATTATATCAAAATATCATGCAACAAGTCCTTCAGGGCTGTGAGGGTGTCCATAACAATATTGATGATATTATTGTACATGCTAGGAACCAGGTTGAACATGATAAATGTCTTGAAAATGTTGTTAGAGTACTGCAAGACAAAGGTATAACTTTAAACTATAATAAGTGTGAATTTAATATGTCCAAAGTAGTGTTCATGGGTCATGTCTTGTCTGGTCGGGGTATTGGGCCCGCAAATGTCAAAGTCAAAGCTGTTGTTGAAGCACGTGAGCCAAGAACTTCAGCAGAAGTTCGTAGTTTCTTAGGTCTTGTTAATTATAGTGCAAGATTTATTTCTGACTTGGCTACTATTTCAGCTCCGCTGCGGGCACTTACTCGTAAAAATGCCACGTTTACATGGGGTACAGACGAACAAAGGTCGTTTGATGAGCTAAAACGTCGTCTTGCCAATGCGGAAACTTTAGGTTATTATGACAAGTCGGCACCGACAAAGGTAATCGCAGACGCTAGTCCAGTTGGACTTGGAGCCGTGCTCATACAAGAACAAAACGGTGAGTTGCGCATTATTTCTTACGCGTTTAGGAGTTTAAGCGATACGGAACGCAGATATTCTCAGACCGAAAAGGAGGCTCTAGCCTTGGTATGGGCGTGTGAAAGGTTTCATGTTTATATTTATGGAAGCCAGTTCGAGCTTTTAACAGACCATAAACCGCTTGAGTGTATTTACTCTACGAAGTCGAAAGTATGTGCTCGAATTGAGCGCTGGGTTCTCCGTATGCAACCATATACATATACAGTAAGGTATATTCCAGGACCGAAAAATATAGCCGACTCTCTATCACGTTTGATCAAAGAAGGAAAAACAAGTGACCATCGGGAAAATGTAACCGAGGAATACGTTAAATTTGTAGCTCAAGAATCAACACCGGGTGCGATGACAACACGCGAAATCGAAAGAGCTTCCGTAAATGATCCTGAATTGAATGCTGTCCGAGCATGTCTTGTACACAGTCAGTGTCACCGTATCGAGTTCAAAGAATATTTACCGATTCGAAGTGAACTATGCTCGATTGGTCAATTAGTACTTCGGGGTACTCGTATCGTGATACCTATTAGTTTACGGGAACAGGTACTTCAGCTTGCTCATGAGGGTCACACTGGCATTGTTGTCATGAAAACACGTTTACGAAGTAAAGTCTGGTGGCCAGGGATAGACAAAAGTATTAAGAAGTTTTGTCGAAGCTGTTATGGTTGTCAATTGGTAAGTCAGCCTAGTAAACCCGAACCGTTAAAGTGTACAGAGTTGCCCTCTGCGCCATGGCAACACTTAGCTGCTGATCTGTTAGGACCGTTACCGAGCAATCATTATATGTTTGTATTAGTTGATTATTATAGCCGCTATTTTGAAGTCGCTGTTACCAAGAATATTTCGTCCGAAAATATTACGTCGTTGATTTCAAAATTTTGCTTGACTCATGGATTGCCGTTATCAATTCACACTGACAATGGACCCCAGTTTGTTAGTCAAAATTTTAAAAACTTTATGTCGGAACATGGTATAGTCCATCATAGAACAACTCCGTTATGGCCACAGGCTAATGGTGAAGTAGAACGCCAAAATCGTTCGATAATGAAGCGTGTCAAAATTGCGCAAGGCGAAGGTCGCGACTGGAAATTCGAACTAAATAAATTTCTAATCATGTACCGTAGTACTGCTCATTCTACAACAGGAGTAAGTCCGTCAGAATTACTTTTTGGTCGAAAAATCAGAACAAAGTTACCCGAGTTGATTGATTATAATTTCAATGATTTTGAAGTACGTGACCGAGACGCCGAACAAAAGGAAAAAGGGAAAATATATGCCGATAAGCGTCGTGGTGCGTGCGAGAGTGATATTCGTGTTGACGATCAAGTTCTAGTCAGGCAAGACCGTGGAAATAAAATGTCCACACCTTATGTACCATCCCCTTTTAAAGTTGTTGAGAAAACTGGTAATAGTGCATTGGTTGAATCTGACCAAGGTGTTCAATACAGGAGAAATGTGACACATTTAAAGAAATTTATTGAGAGAGAAAATAATGGTTTAACATGCGCACAATCTGAAGCAAACAAAAATGTAGTTGATACAGAGTCTGAAATTATTTCTAGTCAGAAAGATAATTATGAGAATTTAACTGAATCTAGCCATTCCGATGAAAATAAGTGTTTAAGTTCTAGTCAAGATGAAACTTATAGTATGAAAGATAGACCCGTCAGAATGAAAAGGTTACCGTCAAAGTTTGACGATTTTGTCTTGAAATAATTTGTACCATTATGAACAGTCATTGAATTATCAATTACATGATGTATGTTATGAAGGTATTAATAACAGATTTTTTTTGTTGTTGACATACTATTGACAATGATGTTAATTTGAATTTTATGTTTAAACAAAATTGACATAGGGTAGCTCAATTTTATTTGAAGTTCCATTTGATTGTTTATTAAAAAAAAAAAAATGTCAAGATGTTTTCAAATCTGAAAAAAGAAGGAAGAGTGTTTGATATATATGCTATAGTGTATCAGTATAGAAAGAAAGATAACTCTGTTATATGTTGGAACAATTGATGTAAACTGCTTATCTCCCTTTGTACTGTGTTATGCATTATTGCTGAGTTTCCGGTTGGGTAATAAAATAATGTACCTTGAATGGTATTTGTTTGTGTGCCAGTATTTTGTTTAATCCGAGTGTTTATTGTGACAGACACTATAGTTATCATTTGATTGTTTTTTTGAGATATAATATAGTATTTTTTTTTAAAATACTTTAAGATTTAAAAACAAACAAGAATGAATCAATAATTAATCGCAACTGATTATCATTGTGTACGTTGTGTTTAGTTATAAAAAAAAACAAACAGATAAGAAAAGAAAAGAAGTATAATGATTAATATCTTATGTTTTAAAGAAATAAAAAAAAGGTAAAGGCAGTAGAATAAAATGCTCATTTCCAAGGGCTAAGGGAGATATGAAGATTTGTTCATCCAAGGAAAATCATACATGAAGAGGGCATCATATCTCCCTTAGGCTCAGGAAATAAATGTATAACATTCATGCATTAAAAAAAACATACCCCTCCGTGAAGTTAAATGGTCGTACCCGAACATCTCTGTATATGTCAACATTTCAAAAGACAGGACTGTTAAACATTCTTTGATACATGTTGTATAAAGTTATTTTTGTATATAAGCTTTGCTTTCATTCATAATATCTGTTCAGTTTTATATAAAAATGAGAACCGACTAATGTGGTTTAAAAATGTATCAATAAAGGTACAAATAGGAGTGTAACTATTCAATCTGAAGGTTAGAAATTATTTCATTGATATTAAATCTTCGAACTACCTGTATCCTGTGTCTGTTGGAGTGGGGTTTGCTCCATATTTGCGTTGTTCTACATGTTAAACTATTTAGCTCTGTTCTCTTCCCTCCTATTCTACTTTCATTTTCAAAAAGAGCGCCGGAAATAAATACGGGGAAGCCGTTCTATTTTTAACCAGTAGATGCGTACGCATTTCTGGTTTCAAAGGTTGTTATCTAGTTGCTTCGATTATGAATACTGATTAATGTAGAAGGGGAGATAATCCAAAATCCAACTTCTTTGCTGTGAGTTTTGTATCATTTAGTTCACTCATAGGTGTAGATAACTGATTGTCTTTTATATGGATGCTCTAAATACAAATAATTTATGATTCTATCAAACTGGAAATATCAATTACTTTACGATTATGTAAGTTACACAGCTAAGTGCTAGCATCTATTTCTTAGCGCATAGATTTTCATGATAAGTAAATCTTTTTCAGTAAATTTTGAGGAATCTCCAGATTCTGTAAGTTTCCAAATAGTGATGGACAATTAAAATCTACTGCAAAAAGTTCGACACTAAACCTTGGAAAAATCAAACAAGATGCACAACCTTACCCATTCTATGGGTATAAAGAATAGGGTTTGTGCAGAACTGGATTCTGTTCATCCACAGGCTGATGTTCTGTCAATACCAAATGATGCATTCTTCCCAAATGATAATGACTATGTAGACTTGTATGTAGATCTTGGGGTCCTAGTACAGAGGGCTCTGGTAGATTCACTTCCACAGTTGAAATAATATAGAAATCTTATCAACTTTCACATTCAACACAAGTATTCCAGTCTTTCAGAAAAGAAGAGTGATATTGTAAGTACCGTATAAGTGGTTTTTTTTGCGGGTATTGAATGATCCCTTTGTTCGCGACTAAACTAGAAATGTGAAAATTGTATGATGCGTTTTATTCCACACCTAAAATGGTAAATCAGGACATTTTGTTTGTTCGCCTGTTTGACAAATTAAAACAGTCTGTTTAATCATTAATTAATCATGTGTAATAAAAACATTTTGTCAATTGTCAAAATGTTAAAAGTATAAAAAAACATTTCAATGGCTTTTCCATTATTAATTTTATATTATGTTCACAATTATAGTATCCGGTCAAAGACATGTATTTAGTTTAAAGGCATGACTTAGTTTTAAAGAACATAAGGAAATTATTCCCCCCCCCCCCCATGATTGTTGATCGCTAAAAATACATCACGCTAAAATTAATATACTGCAAAATTTGCCTCCTACTGAAAGACCATTTATACGGTATTTATATAGATAGGTGTAAAATTTGGCATGTTGCATAACATTGATATAAAATACACCAATACTTACAGAAAAAAAATTATGATCATATATGCCTTTAACGGTATAGCAAGTTAAACATGAATACCTTCAACTTACATTCTAATTATTATTTTGGAGTTCCACTATCAGGTAAATTTAAATGGTATGGACCATATTCAATATTACTAATATTACTCTATGAATCAAAGCTATTTCAACTGTTACAGATCTAGACTAATGGATTCACAGTAATTTGTATTAGAAATAAAAAAAATCCACATCAATAACCACCAATAGTTAGCTTTTTCAGTAAGCAAGAAAACATGATCAATTTTTCCAATTAAGGGATTTTAATAGCCATCATGTATGTGTCTGGGCATAATAATTAACTACCTTTGCATTTTTGTTAAATGACATATTGTGCATTTGGCTTTAGACCAAAGCATATTGGAAAAAGATGAGAACAAAACTGAAGAAATGATTGAGATCATGCAACATCAACAATATGTCCCTAAGCAGACCAATGGCAACCCTTTACCTGTCCTTCTTGGCGGTGATGTCCGCAGCGTTGAAAGAGGGGAAACAGCAAAACTTGCAAGAATGGATGCCATTGATCGTGAACAAAGGTTGAAAGGCTTAGTATGGAAGTCTGAAGATTGGCATGCTCATGTTATCGCTTTACAGGTATGACTGCTAATGCACATTATGCCCTGTCTGAAATCTGAATAACAATATATTTTGATGCACAACCTGTTTTGTACATTTTGAGATATTTTGCATTGAATAATGTTTACATAAGATGTAAATGTTGGTCTTACTGTGACATTGTTTCCTTTGCACATTTTAAAATCTTATGCGATAAAATACAACAAGATAAGCGTGGAAAAGCAGTATAAGATATTACTTTGGCGATCATATATTCCAAGCCATTGCCGGTCTATGTAAGCTGACATCCAAGACAGTCTACCCAATCAGAAGCTGGCTTTCATTTATAAATCGGAATATATCATATTAATGTGCAAGAACTGCTTTTAATACTACATGTACTAGTTTTTATGTTACTCACTTCATTATATTTTTGTAGGAAAGTTCTGACTTGTTGTATAAAGCATCACCCAAGGAAGAGAAGGGAACATTGTTTCAGCTAAGAAACCAATTTGAAAGACGTGGAGTCAAGACACAGGTTTGTCATGGACAGTTATACAGATGTATTTTGTTCTAGCTTTATCATTAAATATACAATATATGTACATTGTCAGAAAATAAAGTTTATTTGTACGAGCCTTAGAAACGTGTTGCGGCGAGTACAAATAAAGTTTTTACCTCACCATACCAGGCCATGATTGTGAGCTATTACCATCACTTTGCATCCAATGTCTATCTGTCCGTTTACTTTTCACATTTCAATCTTATTCTCCAAAACCCAATGGCTAATTGAAACTAAACATGGTGGGGATGTTCATTGGATGGTCCTCTACAAAGATAACTCGAATAATTCAAGCCGTTTCCGTATCCGATTCTCTCCTTCGGTAAACGGCTTGATCAAAGTGAGCGAATATAACGACTGGATTATTAGGGTTACTACAAAGATTATGTTTTTGGTTCTGATCCAAGATGGCTACCACCACGGGACACATCTAACATAGGATATTATGGGAAATACATACAAACATCTTCTTGTCAGAAACTGTTTGACAGATGGAAGTAATATTATGCCTGAATGATCAGACAATAGTCCATAAAAAATAGATGCTTTTGGTGCCGATCCGAAATTCAACATTGCTGCCATGGCCAATTATGCACTCTGATTGGCTGATATTTCAAAAATCTCTGAATTTACAAAAGAAATTGAATTGTTAAATTGCAGTAATTATCCTTACATCGTCCTCTACCAAGTTTATCTTTTTCATGCCAATATGAAATCCAAGATGTCTGAAACTACAGAGCCAATTGAACCAAACTTGGCAGAAATGGTCCTTAGGTGGTCCTCTTTCAGAATTATGTCCAATGACCCGGAATGTCAACCAAAATAGCCGTCACAGCTGAACATAGTTTGACATAGGATCCTATGGGAAAATTTAATTTGCAGATCATCATACTGTAAACTTTTGGAACCAAACTAATACCAGCAATGGTCTTCTTTCAGAATTGTGTTTGATAAACTTGAATGTCAACTAAGATGGCAACCGCACTCTTACTTATTTAACATTGAACCTATGGGAAAACTAGCCAAGATAACTGCTACATTTAAATTATCAGTCCTGCTGAAGGTGGACAAGTTAAATCCAGGTGAACGATACAGGCCCTTGAGAGCCTCTAGTTATTTTCTAACAATGTGCATTTTTTGTTTTTATCATGAAACTTGTTGAGCGAAAAGGCATGAAATTGGAACATTTATAGCTGATTTGAAAACAATATTGGGCAGATATATTGGTCAGCTAAAGGTGTAGAAAATGTATTTGATACTGTTTTCACATAAAAATTTATACCAGTGAATTGCTTTTTTTAACAGGAATAAAACGTAGGAACAAAATATATTCAGTTTGTAATAGCTAACAAAGTTTGGGCTGGTCTCATAATATATGTAATATTTATAGGTTTCAAAATGAGTGAGAATTAGATATCGCTTGGTATCAAATCGAGTTGTTTAATTTGGATATAATAATAAACAAGCCTTTGGCGAGTTTATTATTAAGTCCAAATTAAATAATGAGAGTTGATATCAAGCGGTATCTAATTTTTACGAGTTCTTCAAAATATTTCTCTTATGATTCTTCAGAAATCCATTATTTCCGTGGCACGTAGTGTAACGGGAATTAATTATCTTCTCACGAAATAGTTCGAAGGCGTATGAATTTTTTGGGCGGGAAAAAATTATTGTGTTAAAGGATAAGTGAATGAATTGTCATTTCTAGCCCTGCTTTACTACAGTTAACATCAAATTTTTCTAAGTGCCATGAAAATACATTGAAAATAGTGTTAAGCGGATCGTCGGGGAAGAAATTAGAAAATCACAGAACGATTTATTGTCGCATATGGATGGAATATTTTCTATTAAACTGCAGGAAATTGATAATCAACAGAAGGAGAGATCAGAATCACAAATGAACAGATTACAAAATGAACTTTCGCTAAACGAGGATTACAAATTTCAAAGAAAGTCTTGTGAAGACCAATACAAGTTTAACCGTAAGCTTACCGTAGCTTTGAAGGAAGCGAATGCCAGTTTACAGCCTAGGGATGCAGGCCCCGTTTTCGCTAAACAGAAATTTCTGAAGGTATACAACCTATACGCTACAGACAAAAACTGGTAATGATGGCACATTCGTCAGAATTAGGATGGAAGTCGGTGCAAGAATACACAGCGAATATATTTGCAGATGATTCTGACGATGATAGGAAGAACATGAGAGCGCAGACACGCGCGGAGAGAAAAAACCAAAACAGAAAAAGCTAAGAAGAAACGTCCCACGCCGTACAACAGAGATTCTTCAACAGCAACGTCTTCGAGCAGTAACAACGCTAACGGAAAAGCGAGTGGGAGACCCAGAGCTTGCTACAACTGCTTCAAGCCCGGTCACTGGCAATTTAAATGTCCAGAAAAGAAACGAAAGATAAGTACTGACTTATTTAATGTTAATAAATTAAGTAGCATTTGCTCATATTTACTGTATGATAAATGTTTTCAGGTGAACACAAATCACCTAACTGACAAGTTTTTAAAAGATGTCAACAATGATGATAGTATTTGTTTACTCGAGCATGAAAATATCAAACAGGCGTCTGGTTAGTTAACGGTAATAACTAGTTTAGTCACACCTGTGGGTAAATTGAAAAACAAAATCAATACATAAATGGAGAGATAGATACAAGCAAATATATTTTAAGCGTTTTAGAAAGGGGGTATGGTATTACATTTAAAGTGCTACCAGAAAATGTTATATTGAGAAATAATAAATCTTCTATGGATAACGGGGAATTTGGTAAGGGTGAGATTTCAAAATTAACCGAAAAAGGTTGCTTTTCAGAAGTTCATATACCTTGTGTTGTTAATCCTCTAACGGTAGCCTTTAGTAGTTAAAAAAAAGCCTCGTATAGTGTTTGACTGTAGGCATATCAATGAATGTATACACCAGTTTAGGTTTAAATTTGAAGATGGTACAGTGGCAAGGGATTGTTTGAAAAAGGGAATTATTTGTTTAGATATTGACCTAAAGAGTGCTTATCGTCATTTGGAAATATTAGAGGAAAACAGAACTTATTTAGGGTTCAGTTGGGATTTTAACGGTAATACAAAGTATTTTTTATTTAATGTACTTCTTTTTGGTTTGGCCAGTGCAGGTCATATTTTTACAATAGTTCTAAAGGAAGTGGTAAAATACTGGAGAAATCAGGGTTGAAAGATGATAATGTATCTTGACGATGGGCTTGGCGGTGCAAGTGATTTTCAATCAGCTGAAAGAACAGCTCATGCATAAAATCTAATCTGAATTTGGTTTTTTAATAGCCGAAAATAAGTGCGTTTGGTATCCACGTCAAGATATGATCTGGATAGGTTTGGTTTGGGATATGAAGTTTGGGAAACATAGAGTTTCCAGTGAACGTATAGAAAGATTAGTTTATGCTATTGACAAAATTCTTAACTGTGTAAGAAATGGTAGAATTTTGCACAGAGCAAATTTGTTGCTGGAATTGTTGGTCAGACTATCTCAATACAAGCTGTGTTCGGTAGTTTGGTCAGACTTGGAACTAGAGAGTTGTATGATTGTAGGGGAAGTTGGAAGTCATTTGTCGCTCTGACAGCTCTAGCTGTTAAGGAGCTGAGGTTCTGGTTAAATTCAGTAACTCAGCTAATTGAGAAAGGTAGTAATCTGCATGAGTCAGATGTGTGTGAATTAGTGGCGTTCACTGATGCCTCAGATGTAGGTTATGGGGGTTTTATTGGGCCTGCTGTTGATGGCATATGTGCCGAGTCGGTCTGTGACTCGTTAAATATTCTGACTGACTGTGGTCTAGAATTACCAGATAACAGTTTGAATACTGTAGTACGTAGTTGGACCGTATTGAAAAGTGGTTAGAGTTCAACATGGCGTGAGCTTGAATCAGTAAGTAGAACCTTTACGGTAAAAAGCTCAATAAGATGTTTAAAAAACCATAATCTAAAATTTAACAAGAATAATAAGAATGTAACTAGTATAGTTAAAAACGGTAGCAAGAAATCAGAGCTTCAAACTATTGCTTGTGAGATAAATTCGTTATGTTCAGAAAACAATATAAAAATTAAACCACATTGGATTCCAAGAGAACAGAATAAATTGCTGATGGTCTGAGTAGATATTAAGATTGTGATTTGACGAATCTGTATTTCAAATGTTATATAAGTTATGGGGAAGACATACTATAGACAGATTTGCTACAGATTACAATACTAAATGTTTAAGATTCAATTTTAAATACTGGTGTAAGAATACAGAAGCAATTGATGCGTTCTCACAAAACTGGTTTGGAGAAAACAACTAGTTAGTACCATCACCAAATGTTGTTTGTAAGATTATAAGAAAGTTGTGCAGTGATGAGGCAAATTGTATTCTGGTGGTACCATTATGGTACTCTGCCCTTTACTGGCTCTTATTGCATGATAGTTTCTGGAATTTGAAATATTTTGTAACAGATAAACATCATATAATGAACATTAACCATGTTGTTACAGGAAGGGGAAATAATTGTGTATTTGGGAAACATATGCATTTAAAATCAGATTTGTTTGATTTTATTTTGTATTTTGTACAGGATTAAAGCTTGGTCGAATTGTAAGAGCAGCCGTAGAGGACAGCGGTATTGGAGAGGATCATCCTTTGCACAATTTGGTCAATAGTTTGCCCTCGAGATTGTTTGATGCCAGAAGTGACAGTATTGTTAACAAATATAATCATGCTTTTTAAGAAATTGGAAGCATTTTCACATGACCATAGTTTGATTTCTATGCCAGCTTCGCCTATTCATGCGAATAGTTAGTTCATTTGCTTGATTCGAGTGTTGCATACAATCGATAGTCTTTTTATTCAATTAAATGGGCTCATGACATTTCTGGTCAGTTAGATCCTACAGAGAATACTTTTGTAAAAAAAAAAAATACAGTTGAGTCGGCTAAACGTACTGTTTAAGCTCCATTTGTAAAGAAATATCCTGTATCCAATGATATTTTGATAAGTTTATGTTCTATGTTTCAAGGGTCGAATGGTTTAACAGTAGTTAGGGATCTGGCTATGATTTTACTTTGTTATAGCGCTTTTCTGAGATTTAATAAGTAATTTAAGGTGTAACGACATTGTTTTCAAAGACAACTATTTAGTTATTAAGATATATAAGAGTAAAACCGATCAATACAGAACCAGATATGAAGTGTTGTGTTCAAAAGGTCAATCAGTAGCTTGTCTCTTTGCCATGTTAAAGTAAATCGGTATGGCACGTTTAGGTATTTTTTCAGATAGGTATTTGTTTCGTCCATTGTACAAATCTAAGAATAAGTCTGGTTTAGTTTAGGTTAATAAACCGATCAGTTATAGTACAGCTAGAGAATGTAAACTTAAACGATTGAAATTAGTTGCACCAGAGTTAAATCTCGATTTACACTCTTTGAGGTCTGGTGGTGCCACTACAGCAGCCAATTCTGATGTTAATGAAAGGTGTTTGGAAACGGCATGGTAGATGGACAAGCGATTCTAGCAAAGATGGTTATGTTGCAGATTCTATTGAAATAGATTAAAAGTGTCTAAGCAGTTAGGTTTATGATTTATTAACCGCAAGTTTGGTACTTAGATAGATTTATTATTTTCGTTCATTTGTTTTTTATACACTCTAGCTATCTTTGTTGTTTCTATATACAAGCAGCAAGCTAGTCGACAAACATACGTTTGTGTTTTAGTTGTCTTTTTTGGTAAAAGGGTGTTATGTTAAAGACATAAGGTATAGAGAAGACTCCATAATTTCCGTGGCGTGTAGTGTAACGGGAATTAATTGTCTTCTCACGAAATAGTTCGAAGCCGTATGAATTTGTTGGGCGGGAAAAAATTATTTCTAGCCCTGCTTTACTACAGTTAACATCAAATTTTTACATGTACGTTATATATATATTATAATTTCTGAAATATAAGCATGTTCAAATTTGCATTAATTTATTAAAACTTGTTATTAAGGTTAGGTTGTATGGCTATACAAACGTAATCGGATTTGGTTTATTTAGACTCATTTCAGTCTATAAATTAATTTTATATAGCCGCAGTCTATTGACTGAGAGCAGATTGTTTTTCTTGAATGCTTTTTGAACGTTCTTATATCAAGTGAGGTCCTACACTTGTGTTTCGCCTGGCATTGACAAAGGGACACAGGTTTCTAAAATTAGTTTTTCCTGGTCGGCCACGAAGCAATTAGATATGAATGTAGAACAAACTGGAAGTCATTATGATTGCCACTGTTTTGATTTATATTGATTTGACATATTTGTATGTATTTATTGAATAAACTCGGCAGCTCAGAAAATATACAAGCAGCAAGCTAGTCAACAAACATACGTTTGTGTTTCAGTTGACTTTTTTTTGTAAAAGGGTGTTTTGTTAAGAACATAAGGTATAGAGAAGACTATTTGTTTGTTTTTGATTCGGCACCCGACCCGCGGGAAATCTTAATGTTCATTTTTCTGTGACGTCAAATGTTGCTATGGAATGGTGGCTTTCAATGATGACCGCGCAGATTTCAACCAATCAGAAAACAGCGACGTTTGGATCAAGGCCAATCAAATAAAAGAATTTCTCGTAACACTTGTTCATATCATATGATGTGAAATTCGTTATGACAAATAATTCATCGCACGAGAAATAGATAATGCACCATCATAAGGCAAATAACATTAATGCGATATTCAGATGAATAAATAAGAGGGAAGAACATGATAACTCAATATGAGATATGATTATTTCTAACTCCCTATATTAATTTTACTGGTAAAAAATGCTATGAAGAATACTGGGAATTTTTTTCCTTTGTCACTCAAGGATTTTGTATTCTCGCTGCATTTGAATTATTAGGAATTTCAAATGGTGATCAGCTGAAAGAAAAACTGTCTGACCTAAAGTGTGATGAAGAAAGGATGTCTTTTTTGAAAACGTTGTCAAATAAAGTAATTGAAAATTTTGTTGCCACAGAAAAATTTAGATTAAAAGCAGTGAAGGTCAACCTGATGACCCTACCACATTAAGAGCAGACTGAGGCTATCCCGGATGCACAAAGACATATGATGTAAATGGAAGGCTTCTGCAAAAACACAGGGAACAAGCTGATCAAGCTGAATGGAAAGAATTTGAACAGATGGCTCACAGAGAAGAAAGAGGATTATGCAAGAACCCAGAGGTCTCGCTCATATTACATGTAATGCATAGCACTGTTAGAATGTCATAATGTAAATGAATTGTCAATTTAATAAATACATGTGATGTCTGTGATTGCACAAAAAATGAGTGATTTTTGGTTGTACATTACGATGTACCTGCAATTTATATTTTCAGTTATAATGGAATTGACTGTAATTTTTTAGAATGAAAAAAAATTACAGTCAATTCCTTATAATTTAATTCCAACTGTTGACGTATAAAACGCTTGGATTTCCTTTAATGACATCAGATTAGAGTAGAAAATTTAGTCTATGATATGACAGACGAAAAATATTTGTTTCAGTTTTGATTTCAGACTTTTATAAACATGTGTACATATACAAATATAACCAGCTACAGAGAACCATTTGTAATATATTATACGTAATAAATAATATTATTATACTTCATGCCAGAAACTACTGTGATATTTTGTACATTAATAATTCGTATATAAATTCCAACCTATTCGGCAAATATGGTATATAGACTACAGTAATATGTCCAAGTGCCGCTTTATATGTCGCATGAGTTTTTGTGTACATTTTTCCGTCAACTATGGCATAGAAGCCGTCAAAATTCAGTATGGACAAAGATCTGAACCTGCGCAGACAAATCACATTCGAAACAGACATAAACATTGTGCGTCACAATTTAAAAAAAAACCAATCACTGACCTGCGCAAACACTCTCTCCACGACGTTAAATACGACGAACCAATAGCTTAGGAAGAGTAATACGTAATGCCCTAACTGGTGTGCGCAAATGAAGGGAATTCCCATTCAAAGTATAAATAAATGAAATCAAGTTTTACTATTTCTTTTAATCAAGTAAAAAGTTCGACATACAAATTCAATCAGTCAAATGACCAATACTTCAAATCGCGATATAAAAATCAAAACGAATTATTATCGTGCCAAAAAAATGCTGCAAAGCTCCGCTTTAGCCTATTCAAATGTGGTTGGTGGCCATCACCATAATAGGCTTGTTTTTGCACGAGTTTTTCTGTTTGTTGTGGAGAGCAATAAAGGCTTGTTGTATAGACCGCGCTTTTTACTATCCACGCCTTTGTCAAGATTTGGTTACTCACCTGTAAAGTATTTTACTACGTACGAGGAGAAAATAGAAAACAGCACGTGCTATAAGTTAAGACAAACAAAACATTTTAATATAACATTGAAAATATGACGCAATTCGTGCTCAATTTAAACGTGTGTTGTGCACATTATATTTAGAAATGTTTGAAATTTAAATATATAATTAAAAGATGATATTCTTATGTTTATGCATATAAAGTTAGAAGTTAAATGAAAGGTTCAGGAAAAATAGTTCTGGAATACATTAAAAGAAATACATTGTAATTGTCTTGTTTGGCTGAATATTAAATTTTATTCACATAGTTTGTAGAAAGATTAGGAATAATATCCGACATAAGTTTTGGAGATATTTGTTAGAAATTTTTAAATAATCAAAATATCAAATATTTCTCTTGATTACCCTCAGTCAGTGCTCCTATCAATTCACTGATGACATAAAATTTTATTTTTTCCAACCATGATTATGTCCCGGGTTATATATTATATATAAATTGTCATGCGATACTATATTCATTTCATTGCCAGACTATACGAAATAAAGATTCACATTAAAGTGCAAAGAAGCTTTACAATCCAGTCGTCGAATGCCTGTGCATATGACTGCAAAGTAGAAAGTGAACTTTTATTAGTAGAACATATAATTTCCTTTCTTTCATGACAAGGCTTACAATACATCATCTCAAAATAGTGACTATCATGTATGAAATCACTCAAACAATAAATGTTTCTCAAAATGAGATTTGTCTTTATGAGGTCACAATTAATGCATCATCGGAAATATTCAATGCCAAACTTATAGAGAAGATTTAAATGCATATATATATATATATATATATTTGTCGAACCAAATAGAACAGATTTGTGTAAGTGTTGAACATCTCCCTTTGTAGGTAACATCCATACTATTTTTTCTATAGGAACGAAAATATGTATACATCTTAGATATTTACATATAATATGTATACTTATAGATATTTGGATGATATTTTGGCTGTCAGTAATGACGACCTCAGTGTGCACATTAAAGAGATTTATCCTGTTGAACTTAATTTAAATAAATCAAATACTGACAATGAACGCTGCACATTCCTGGATCTTGATATCTATATCTCTAACGGGAAGCTTGATACTAAAATTTACGATAAGAGAGATGATTTTTCGTTCCTTATTGTTAATTATCCGTTTTCAGATGGCGACGTTCCTTTGGCACCATCGTATGGTGTTTTTATATCTCAACTTGTTCGATTCGCTCGTGTATGTAACGACGTATTTGATTGTAACGAAAGGACTCTCTATATTACTGAAAAAAATATTACACCAGGGATTTCGATATCACAAACGGATTTCATTCGTAAATATAAATCAACGTGCAATCTTATATGTTCAGGTATTTCACATCCCATTTTTCATGGTAATATTCTATACAAAGCACAAAAATGTCGTCATTCACCTGAAAACCTAACCAAACCTTTAAACAAACTTATCCACAAGAGATATAATTACGATACTGTTGTCAAGTCATTAAAGATGGCATTTTGGAATTAATATTGATTCACTCATATGGTCTTTGCATCGGAAATAAACACATTTATTCTAAAACCAGTTGTTGGCATGATATGGGTTATGTTCTTCTGGTATAATTTGTGATGGCATGATACTAAACCTCCAACTGGAGAGATTGTAACTGATTTTCTATATGATAAAGACATAATCTTTCGATCAGGTTAATTGAAGTCTGGAGCTGGCATGTGATGATCAGTAACTGGTAGTAGTCCTTTGTTAATATATATTGATCATTGTCATTTTGCTTAATTAAGTCTCCCAAACGAAGTTTGGAGACTTATTGTTTTTGTTGCGTTTCTTCTTATTATTATGTCGCCCCTACGAAAGTCGGCGACATATTGTTATTCTTCCGTTTCTTTGTTATTATTCTTTCTTCCAATAATTTATGTCCGGCTTAGTTCTCGGAGATGCCTGGATAGAATTGAATGAAACTTGGCAGAAAGTAAGATCAATATGTGAAGGTGTGCAATCAATACTTTTTTTCGAAATGGCCGTCATTTTCAAGATGGCTGCCAGGGGCGACATCTGCTATTGCTTGCAATTGCAATTCTAGTTATTATTATTATGTCGCCCCGACGAAAGTCGGCGACATATTGTTATTGTTCCGTTTCTCTGTTATTATTCTTTCTTTCTTTCTTCCAATGATTTTTGTCCGGCTTAGTTCTCGGAGATGCCTGGATAGAATTCAATGAAACTTGGCAGAAAGTAAGATCACTATGTGAAGGTGTGCAATCAATACTTTTTTTTCGAAATGGCCGCCATTCAAAAATCGGTACCCTCTGAAAATTTAAAACGTTTATATCTCAAAAACTGTATGATAGAATTTCATTAAACTTCGTAGGTTTGTAAAGTACAATTAGAAGAACAAACTGATGAAAAAAAATCGCGATCGGTTGGAGACTTTTGGCGGCCATTTTGAAAAATGACGTTAAAATGGCGAAAAACTTTACATGGATAGAATTAAATGAAACTTGGCAGAAAGTAAGATCACTATGTGATGGTGTGCAATCAATACTTTTTTTTCGAAATGGCCGCCATTTTCAAGATGACTGCCAGGGGCGACATCTGCTATTGCTCGCAATTGCAATTCTAGTTCTTCTTCTTCTTTCTCGCGCCGCCAACTTTGTCCGGGGCACTTTTGTACTTTATACTTGACCGATTTCAATCAAATTTTGCATAATGATAGTACCCCATGAGATGTTGCTTCTAACCATTTTTCAAGTGTAGGGGGCCAGGGGCAGTGCCACGCCCCTTCAAATACCTCAAAAATTGATATTTTTTGAATAGGTCAAAAATACTTTACATTCCTACCCTATAACCATATATATTATTACTGCTTATGATAACATGAAGTATTTGGTACCTAAGGGGGGTCTGAGGGGATCATACCCCGCCCCTCTCAAATGACAAAATACTTTACATCTTGAAATCCATTGAGATCCCCACCCTATAACCATATATATTATTACTCCTGATGATAAGACGAAGACTTCGGTACTATAGGGGGTCTGAGCGGGGTCATGCCCCACCCCCTCAAATGACAAAAGACTTAATATCTTGAAAACCATTGAGATCCCCACCCTATAACCATATATATTATTACTCCTTATGACAAGACGAAGCATTTGGTATCACATGGGGGTCTGAGGGGTCATGCCTCGCCTCCCTCAATTGACAAAATACTTAATATCTTGGAAAACCATTGAGATCCCCACCCTATAACCATATATATTATTACTCCTTATGACAAGACGAAGCATTTGGTACCATTGGGGGGTCTGATGTGGTCATGTCCCACACCCCTCAAACGACAAAACCCTTAATAAAAACCCTTGAAATCCCCACCCTATAACCATATATAATATTACTCTTTATGAAAAGACGAAACATATGGTACCATTGGGGGTCCAAGGGGTGGCGTGCCCCACACGCCCTCAAATGACAAAATACTTAATATCTTGAAAACTATTGAGATCCCCCACCGGCTCCTTCAAATAACAAAACCCTTAATAGGTCAAAGATCAGTTTTTAGAGCATTACTGGATTCATAGAAATTATGAAAACATGAATCTTTTAATAATATGTGGGAGTTATGTTTGGGAAACTTCGTTTGGGAGACTTAGTAACAGTTCACTATTACAATTATTACTTGTTTATTGTTACCTTTTTTAACATCGGACTCTTTTGAATTGAGTTTTACTGTGTGTATTGCTGTGTGTTTGTTTGTTTATTCCACATTTGCTAGAGGTATAGGGGGAGGGTTATCTCACAAAACATGTTTAACACCGCCGCATTTTTGCGCCTGTCCCAAGCCAGGAACCTCTAAATTTGTTAGTCTTGTGTTTTTTTTTAATTTTGATTCATTTGTATGTTTGCGGAGTTTATTATGCGGTCCATTCCGCTTAACTAGTATGCATTATAGTTGAGGGGCCAGCTTGAAGCCCGCTTCCGGGTGCGGGATTTTCTCGCTGCGTTGAAGACCCATTGGTAGCTTTGTTCTGCTCTTTGGTCGCGTTGTTGTCCCTTTGGCACATTCCCCGTTTCCATTCTATATTCTATCTGAATACTAACAAAAAACAGTTAAAATCAGATTCCTAATCTATCATATTTATGTCCACCTTCTGTCACATCCGTGTCGGCGGGTGTCAAACTCACATCGTTGACACACTACGGCACCTTTTCGCCTAGCACCATGTCAAACGCGCTAGATATCCGCTTTGAAAATATATTTTTGCATATTTTTGTAGTAATCAAGCAAACAAACAAAAATGGTCGATAATATTTTGAGTAAACATATGTTTTACTCATGTTGAGAGTTTTGGTGTACATTGTATGTTGCGAAATTTAGGCGTGTTATATGCATGTCAGGTTTTTAGACGTGTGTTTAGAAACTTTCAGGTGTAGACTTTTAAGCTTGTGTTTAGACTTCTGAGGCTGTATTGAGACTTTAGGGATAACATGGATGTTGATATTTTCGAACATTATGTTGGAAACAAATATGGCAAGAAATTAGTCCAAGTCAGTTTTAATATACTTGTTTTGTACCCAGTAACAAAATGGTGACAATATACTAATAAATTAAAGCATCAAAGCAGATTATGCAAAAGACATGTCAGAATGTGAAAACGGTTTCTTCTAAAATGGTTACATACCAGTTACAATTTTGTCTTCATTTTATAAAATGGTTACAAATCATTTTGGGACTTTTTTATAAACTGGTTACATTCCAGTTACAAATCTTTTTGGAACTTTCTTATAAAAAGGTTACATAGCAGTTATAATATTTTGGACTTTATTTTATAAACTGGTTACATTCAAGTTACAAATCTTTTTAAGGATTTCAAGGCTTCTAAAATGGTTACATACCAATTCCATTTTTGTTGTCTTTATATTATAAACTGGCTACAAGTTACACAATCTTTTTGGGACTTTCTTATAAAATGATTACATTCCAGTAACAAATTTTTTTATGCTTTTGTAGAAACTCAAAATATTTTCATGAGATTCTCTACATACATTATTAAATACATTTGTTTCTACAAAAACCTTGTATTATAAACATATTTGCTTCTAACTGTAGAATAAACATCCTCTGTATTAATAGGGGCAATAAAGAGCTGTGTAATGTCAGGTGAATATAATATCAATTTTATGACACATGTAATTAAAATAGGGAAGCATAAATGTAGTAGTAATTTGAAATTTGAAAAATACAGGTGTGCAACTGAGCAAATTGTTTAATTAGATAGAAATACAATTGCATTGAATAAAAGCCTTCAAATTTTGAGAATTTATAAACCTACCAGATTATTTTATCTTAATTATTTTTTAGTTGGAAAAATAGACAAATAATATATACTAAATTATAAAATATATTTTTATATTTCTGTCCAAAAAAATATTATAGAACATAAATTTGTTTATAATTGTTGTTAGTGCTGCTGCATGGTTACATTTAGTTTCAACCTTCCCTTTCTTTACTTAACTGATTATTTTAAAAATTCAATAGTTATAGTATGTGGCTTATTCTCTTTTTTTAATAACTTTACTGTATTTTGTTAGATTGTATGACAGAAAATAACGACAAAAAGTCACAATTCAAAATTTTGCATTTTGAAAGAACATATATATATATTTATTGTATGCCTCCTAAAGGAGAGTTTAACATATCAAAACATACATATTTACATACAAAATAAAGGTTAAAGTTTAAATATTGAGTTTAAGAACCGTAAACGTTAAACATATTACGTAAAAAAAGTTTGTAATGATTACATGAAAGTGTTGCAGAATTTATATACATAACGAACACAGATGCGTTGAAATTTATCCATATTGTCATCATCTAGTCCAAAGTCTGTATAACATGCGAGGAGAATTAAACAAAGTTCATCTTCGGTTTTACATCCAAGAAAGGCAGCGAATGATATGGGATCAATGTCAGTAATTTCAATCTAGAATTCATCACGAATCCCTGATAGGTAATCACAGCTTGTGACTGCATGAATGCATGGATCAGAAAAGAATTTACCACATCGATCACAGAGAATGTTTCTATGTACATTACGGATAAGACAGCAAATTGATACCAAGAAATGAGCGTGCTTCCTTAAGTGTGGATGACTTAAGGCAACAGTCCATGCGGAATGTGGCTTCAGCGTTGGATGAATCATCTTAAAATAATCAAAATCGGAGTCATTGTTCATTCGAGCAGTCCACTTTTCAAGTTCATATTTACTAACTGCTTCTTTTACTGTTGATTTCCATACCCGATTGGATGGAAAAAATCCATTTTCCATGAAATAATGTATAAAGTCATCTAGCTTGTATTTCGTTAAGATTTTAACACAATCAGAGGTAAATCCCAAAACACTAGAGTTACATTCCATACATTGCAAACTGAAAAGTCTACGAACTAATATTCTAAATGAAACAGATGTAGGTGGTAAATTGCAGATACGACCGAAAAATAAAGGTTTCTTTTCCCAGATAATGGCTTCCATTGATGACCATCCTATTAATGATAAACACATATCAGTTCTTGTAAGCTTTGGAAGTCCTTGTATTGATTTACATATGTATCTGTGAGTGCGTTCAAGCATCAAAGTTTCTTTAGTATTTAACTGCCCCCAAAGTTCACAACCATACAACGCTTTGGGATAACACACTTGGTAGACAGTTTTGCGCATACTTTTGGATTAATGATAGCTGGGTGAATACCAGTTCCTACCACAGACAAAGATGTTGAACGAAGCATCCTACATGCCTTCAAAGTTCTTTCATCAGTCTTTAAAGATGTGTACAAAGTTATACTTGCACTTAAAACTGTCTCGATTCTTCACCATATAGTTTGATATCCATTCCATGTAATGATTTTCCAAATATTAACATTTTGCTTTTTGCTGGTGAAAACTTAAGACTCCAGTTTTTACTGTACTGTTCACATATTGTTACCATAGACTGTGCTGATTCACGGTTCGTTGTGATCAAGGCAATATCATCGGCTTGCACTGGTGAACTGGCGTTTAAGTCGTTTATAAAAGCCCCACGCTTAGAATGTTCAAGATAGTTTATGAGGTCGTTAATGAAGATCATGTACTGCTTCCCTGATAATGCACTACCTTGTCGCACACCACGATGCAGTTTAAACCAATTAGTACGAATGTTGTTACACAAGACTGCACGTGTTAGATTACTGTACATATTGTCTAGCAGGCACCAAATTTTACCACAAGCTCCATATTCATGTAGCTTTATACGAAGTCCATCATGGGGGACAGTATCGAAGGCTTTCGCACTGTCCAGTAAAGTAACTATGGCTGTCCCGTTGTTCTCTACGTGATGAAGTATGACTTGTTGAAGATTGAATGACGCATTTAAACTTGACAGCTGTTTTTGGTATGCCACCTGCTGCCCATTTGGAAAGTCAGGCCTAAGTGATGTTAAGATAGAGACTAATATTTTCTCAAAAATCTAAAAATTCAATAGTTATAGTATGTGGCTTATTCTCTTTTTTTAATAACTTTACTGTATTTTGTTGGATTGTATGACAGAAAATAACGACAAAAAGTCACAATTCAAAATTTTGCATTTTGAAAGAACATACATACAGGACAAAAAGTCACAATTTATATTTTCTCTTTTTCACTAAGTTTAGGACAAAAATCTATCATTTTGACATATTATTTGGGACAAAACTCAAAATTTATAGTTTGAAATATTAGTTAGGACTTAAAAGTAAAAATTCATAATATGACATATTAGTTATAATTCAAATTTTTCTGAACATTTTGGAAGAAACAGACATGTAGTTTTGATACAGTCACCTTTTATGAACAGAAAGTAATTACAATTGAAGTCAAGATTGTAAATGGTTATAATTTATAAGAGAGTAATATTTTTGATATCTATTTGAGTAAAAAGATATTTTGCCAAAAAAAAGTTTTTATTTTTTTTTTATTTGTATTCAACATATTGAAATATTTGTTACTAAACATGATTATTGAATTGAAAAAATGAAAAGGTAGTCAATGAATCAACAAATAAATGGTGCATGTGTATGTAATTGTAATTAATATAATACAAAGGGAAATAGAAAACAAACATCTGTTGTACTTTGTGTTATTTCAGGCATTTTATCTTTTTTTTCTTGTAAGTTCTATGTGCTTTCATATCAATCAATTTCCACATTACGCTAAAGAGATGCTTATACTTCCTACGAATTTACGAATCAAAAATATTGTTGGCAAGTTTGAAATCAAAACAGATTATAAAAACACCCCACAAATTATACATATTAAAGAATATTTACCTGAATATCCTCGATTACATTACGAATAGCGTTGTGTGCTGCTGTCTCGAAGTCCATGAAAACTGTCGTTGGTGTAAGCTGTAAGTTGATGTCGGTCATTGCTGTCTGGAGTAGTAAAAAAATCGTCGGTAGATCTCTTCGCTCTTCCTGGGTAGTAGTGAGTAGACAACTGGGTACATCACTCCGTCCATTTGAACGTGTAAGCGGAAGATGGAATCCTGTAGACCGCCCTCCGTCACTGAAAGTTAGAAATAGAATATCTATTTATATAACGGAATAACATTTTCAGAGATAAGAGGGTCTGCGAACGTTTAGTTTCCGGTATTTAATTGAATTTATATGCTTTTGATCATTAATGTTGAAAAAATATAACTCTCTAAATTGAATCAGAGAGAAGATAGAAATTTATCCATGAATGGGTTTCAAATAAAATGGGCGGAGATAAGAAAAATAAACTAAAGTGGGACGACAATACGTGGCATCATTTTCGCCGTTCGATCTGAATTATTCAATATTAATAAACAAATTAACCATTTTTTTTCTATGTTTTTGCAGTTTACATTAGTCTTTTTATCCTTTTTAAAGGCTAATCATTTGAAGCTATTTAGATGAAATTATAAATTGATGGGGATGACTGTTATATTAAATGTATGATGAATAAATTAAATCTGAAATCACGGCCAAATTATGTAGCCTCATTAAATAGAATACATGTGTATGTAGACTAGATTGATGAATGTCAAAATACTTTTCCTGATGAAATATTTTTAATTGAATAGGTATAAGTACATAACAAGCCGAAACTGTCGCCTATGACGAGATGTCGAGTACAGGACACTGAAAAAGTTAGTTTCATGCGGCGAGTGTTGTCGCCCAGTCTACTAGTAGTATTCATGTAAGGAAAGTTCCAGACAAACATGTGTATCTCTGACTCTCTAAAGGGGTTGCAAATAAAACGTTTTTAAAGGGTTGTAGAGTAGTATCATTTATTTAAGGAAGGTTCCAGACAAAGTTGGATATCCCTAAAAATGATAAGATCTCGCTTTGCACAAAAAATATTATTATATATTATTTGGTTTTATCAAAATCTTTTTGAACACAAAAACTTGTTTTGTAATTTTTTTCCTGTAAATTAGGGAATTAAAAAAGATATCTATGAAAATCAGTAAGCATAATTTGTTTCTCAAAAATATCCCAGCCTTCTCTATTTCATGAGATGGTGCTTTAGAGTTCTATACAAGCTGACTCACACAGTTCTACGTGTAATTACAAAGATACCAGTTATATGAGTATGTTTTGCCATGTTGCAAAATAGGGAAAAACGAAGCAAAACATACCTTTACGTAAAAATCGGGTCTAGGATAACTGCCACCCCCAACATTTTTTTATTAGGGGATGGGGTGCAATTCAATTTTCCTGCTCCCGGAAAATTAAACCTGAACATCTACGATGGTTTATTGCGAACTTTCAAATTCCACCACACTGTACTCGATGCAACAGGGAACAGGAGAATCATTTTTCTTTATAGAAATTTAAGAGGTCTATCAATATGAGTGAGTGAGTGCATGAGTGCATGTCGTTTAACGCCAAGTGAGCAATATTTCAGCTATATCATGGCGAGAACAAGACTAATGTGTAATGCAAGCTTTCATATGTCTGCTTTGTACTAGACCAACACGCTGGGCTTGATTTTTATAGTGCTAGCACACTGGGGTAACTGCTGTCCTCAGTTAGACATGTCACCCCACTCGGACACATTATTCTGACTCCGAGCCGGCCAGTCCTTGTTCCATCTCCATATAATGCCGCGTGCTTAGCGGAGTGCTTGGTGTTGCGTGGATTTATTGGTATTCGGTAGTCCACCATCTAAAGATAAAAATACGCATAATTCCAGTGGAGAGGATAATACCCCCACAATAACTAGAACAGGAAATTAATTTCCAATATATATATTACCCTCATCTGAATTATTACGCGAAATTCTTAGCAATAATACATGGATTCCGCTATGAAATTTGAAGAAACCGACCCAATTTGCTGTACATCCGACTTATACGTGGAAGTCAGTCTACAGTATGCCAGTTTGTATATCTTTGTTGTTATATAATTGTAGGTATGTCTTCAAGATCCATAGTAGTACATCTATATGTTATTATAATTTTTGCTAGGTTTACAGGATCACATGGTCAGCCTACAGTATCTCCAGTTGTATCTATGTTGCTATAATTTTAGGTCAGTGTACAGGATCCCATGGTCAGTCTACGGGATCCCAATTTATATATTAATGTTGTTATAATAGTAATCAGTCTATACATCTCTGTGTTGCTTCAGGTATGTCTACAGATTCCATAGTCAGTCTACATGATCCCTGTTATAAATCCATTTAGCAATAACTTTAGGTGTCTAGAGGATCAACGTCGGTCCACATGATCCCCAGTTATATATCTATGTTGCTAGAACTTTAAGTCAGTCTAGAGTATCTATTGGTCGGTCTACAGGACCCCCAGTTATATCTTTATGTTTCTAGAACTTTAGGTCCGTCTGAAGATTCCCACGGCCAGTCTACAGGATCCCCAGTTATATAACTATGTTGTTAGAACTTTAGGTCAGTCTAGAGGATCTCATGGGTGGTCTACAGGATCCCAAGTTATATATCTATGTTGCTATACCTTTAGGTCAGTCTAAAGGATCTCATGGGCGGTCTACAGGATCCACAATTATATATTTGCGTTTCTATAACTTTAGGTCAGTCTAGAAAATCCCACAGTCTGTAAACAGGAACCCGTTATATATCTATGTTGCTATAATTTTAGGTCAGCCTAGAAGACCCCCCCCCCCCCCCGTTATATATCTATATTGCTATAATTTTAGGTCAGCCTAGAGGACCCCCAGTTATAAATCTATGTTGCTATAATTTTAGGTCAGCCTAAAGGATGTTGCTAGACCTTTAGGTCAGTCTAGAGGATCTCATAGGCGGTCTACAGGATCCAGTTATGTATCTAAGTTGCTAGACTGTTAGGTCAGTTTAGAGGATTTCATATTCGGTCTGCAGGATCCCCAACTATATATCTATGTTGCTATACCTTTAGGTCAGTCTAGAGGATCTCATGAGCGGTCTACAGGATCTCAAGTTATATATCTGTGTTGCTAGAACTTAAGGTCAGTCTAAAGGTTCTCATGGGTGGTTTACAAGATTCCAAGTTATAGGTTTATCTGTTAGAACTTTAGGTCAGTCTAAAGGATCTCATGGCCGGTCTACGGGATCCACAGTTATATATCTAAGTTGCTAGACTGGTAGGTCAGTCTAGAGGATTTCATATTCGGTCTGCAGGATCCCCAACTATATATCTATGTTGCTAGACATTTAGGTCAGTCCAGAGGATCTCATGGGCGGTCTACAGGATCGCAAGTTATAGGTCTGTTGTTAGAACTTTAGGTCAGTCTAAAGGATCTCATGGGTGGTCTACAGGATCCCCAATAATATATTTACGTTTCTACAACATTAGGTCAGTCTAGACAATCCCACAGTCGGTCTACAGGATCCCTAGTTTTATATCTATGTTGCTATAATTTTAGGTCAGCCTAGAGGACCCCCAGTTATATATTTATGTTGCTAAACCTTTCGGTCAGGACCTCATGGGCGGTCTACAGGATCCCCAATTATATATCTATGTTGCTAGAACTTTAGGTCAGTCTAGAGGATCTCATGGTCGGTCTGCAGGATCACCAATTATATATCTATGTTGCTAAAGTTAAGCAGTAACATGCTGCTGTTGCAAAATTAGAAAAATTGGCAAAAGTATATTCATGTTTTTTTTTTTTTTTAGAAAACCCTGAAACATATAAACTTATCTTTTTTATGGTACTACAGGTCTAACTTGAAGACATTTTGTGAAAAAAATAAGTAATTTCAAGAAGTTTCTATTTTTAGTAAAGGTGGCCATCTTCGGTGGAAGGCCAGGCTATGTGACACAAATACGAAAAGGGATCACATAAGGATAATTCATGCCAAGTCAAGTTCCAATTGGCCTGGTAGGTTCAGAGAAGATTTTTTTTTTCAAAATCAGCCCAATTTGCTGAAAAATAAAGCAGTTTTGGCCATTTACAAAAATCTATTTTTTTTAGTAATTGCAGCCTTCTTTGAAGGAGGGTGGGGGCTATCAGATATAAATTTGAAAGCCCAGTAGGTTCTGAGGATATGATTTTTAATTGGTTTTAGGGCAAAATCAGCCTAATTCATATTATCGATAAAATAAGCACAAGTACAAATTTTTGGGGGGAACCTGTAATACAATGTATGTTAAACTACTCTTTTTCATGATGCTACAGTTCAATTTTGAGCATATTTTGCTGAAAATTACAGTGGTTTTGTCCATTGAAAGAAATTACATTTTTTAGTAAGGGTGGTCATATAGCCGGAAGGCTGAGCTAGCAGATGATATTTTGAAAGGGGACCATCCAAGGACCATCAATGACGACAATGGACACCAACTGATGGAAACAATGGGAATAAATCACAAAAGAAACATTTAGATATACCAGCAAAATACAAAAAGTAAAATATTATATTTCAAAACAATTGTCTGTGCAATCTCTTTAGGACAAAAAGCCACCAACTTATATAGTTTCTTATACAATGCATTGAAACTATTCATAACCTTAATATGAGCAATGCTTCCAGCAGAGATCAATCTATGTGTTTATCCTGCAGATAATGACATGAATTGAAATTCAATAGAAATAATTTTAAAAAATTATCTTATACCAATATCTCCCCAGAGCTCCCCTCAACAATGTCAATGAAACTGGAAATAAAGTCAAATGATTCGGAACTTATTGCTAAAAGGCATCTCATTTTAGGATTAGGGTAACATACACTTAATTATGCTTCTATTGATGAAGTAAAAGTTTATTTGACACTCGTTATACCACTAGTATATTTTCAACTGCAGGATAAAACTTGTAAAATCATATAAGAAATAATAATATACCATTTACAATACAAAAACTCGTGTTAATTGATCACACAATTTGCTTATAAATGTTTTATCAATTGAGGCTGATAATTCCTTACCAACACAATGGCTCTTCTTGTGAAAATCCTTTCTACACTTACTACATTGGATCTGGAAATTTAAGAGAAATTTAATTTATATACACAATTAAAACATTGTTGTGACATATTGTTCTCCCAGAACCAAGGCACAGCAACAAATCTTTTATAATTTTATAACCATTAAATTGAAGTTTTGTGAGAAGTATGGCACTTACCAAAGTTTCTTTATTGTTGTCAACTTGGAAACCACAACAAGGGCAATAATTTTTCAAATGTGCTGTAAATGGAAAAATAATGGTCATTGATATTCTCAAAAGTTTCGGTATGGATAATCAACACATTCTGGACAACTATATAACTTCAAAAGCTTCCTTTTGCAAGTACTTGCAGATAATGTTGTCTTTTAATTTTTAGCTAATGCTAATAACACAGATATATTACTTGGGATACTGTAGACTGACCTACAATTATAAAAGCATATATCTATTACTGAGGATCCTGTAGCTAGACCATGGTATCCTGTAGACTGACCTACAATCAAAACAATATAGATATATAACTGGGGATCTTGTAGACTGACAATGGGATCTTGTATACTGGCCTACAATTATAACAACACAGATATATTACTTGGGATACTGTAGACTGACAACTAGATCCTGTAGACTGACCTTCAGTTATAACAACACAGATATATTACTGGGGATCTTGTAGACTGACCATGCGATCCTGTAGACTGACCTACAATTATAACAACATAGATATAGTACTTGGGATACTGTAGACTGACCATGGGATCCTGTAGACTGACCTACAATTATAACAACATAGATATATTACTGGGGATACTATAGACAGACCAAGGGATCCTGTAGACTGACCAACAATTTTAAAAACAGAGATATATTACTTGGGATACTGTAGACTAAGAACTGGATGATGTAGACTTACAAACAATATTACTGGGTATCTTGTAGACTGACCATGGGATCCTGTAGACTGACCTACAATTATAACAACACAGAAATATTACTTGGGATACTGTAGATAACAAAAAAATAAATGGAAATGGTGAGCTGTCAAAAGGGGCGTAAAATGACTAAAATGTATGAAATACACAAGTCGAACAAAACCACATATAAAATCGTAAAAAACAAAAACAAAATAAAAGGTTAAAAATACTCAACGTTTCGACCAATATGGTCTTAATCACGAGTATGTAAAAAATAGAAATAAAAAGGTGTTGACTCTTTGAAATCCAGAGCAAGACTTGGGATACTGTAGACTGACAACTGGATCATGTAGACTGACCTACAATTATAACAACACAGATATATTACTTGGGATACTGTAGACTGACATCTGGATCCTGTAGACTGACCTACAATTATAACAGCACAGATATATTACTGGGGATCTTGTAGACTGACCTACAATTATAACAGCACAGATATATTACTGGGAATTTTGTAGACTGACCATGGGATCCTGTGGAATGACCTACAATTATAACAACACAGATATATTACTTGGGATACTGTAGACTGACCTACAATTATAACAGCATAGATCTATTGCTGAGGATCCTGCAGACAGACCATGGTATCCTGTAGACTGACCTACAATCAAAACAATATAGATATATAACTGGGGATCTTGTAGACTGACCATGGGATCCTGTAGACTGACCTACAATTATAACAACACAGAAATATTACTTGGGATACTGTAGATAACAAAAAAATAAATGGAAATGGTGAGCTGTCAAAAGGGGCGTAAAATGACTAAAATGTATGAAATACACAAGTCGAACAAAACCACATATAAAATCGTAAAAAACAAAAACAAAATAAAAGGTTAAAAATACTCAACGTTTCGACCAATATGGTCTTAATCACGAGTATGTAAAAAATAGAAATAAAAAGGTGTTGACTCTTTGAAATCCAGAGCAAGACTTGGGATACTGTAGACTGACAACTGGATCATGTAGACTGACCTACAATTATAACAACACAGATATATTACTTGGGATACTGTAGACTGACATCTGGATCCTGTAGACTGACCTACAATTATAACAGCACAGATATATTACTGGGGATCTTGTAGACTGACCTACAATTATAACAGCACAGATATATTACTGGGAATTTTGTAGACTGACCATGGGATCCTGTGGAATGACCTACAATTATAACAACACAGATATATTACTTGGGATACTGTAGACTGACATCTGGATCCTGTAGACTGACCTACAATTATAACAGCACAGATATATTACTGGGAATTTTGTAGACTGACCATGGGATCCTGTGGAATGACCTACAATTATAACAACACAGATATATTACTTGGGATACTGTAGACTGACCTACAATTATAACAGCATAGATCTATTGCTGAGGATCCTGCAGACAGACCATGGTATCCTGTAGACTGACCTACAATCAAAACAATATAGATATATAACTGGGGATCTTGTAGACTGACCATGGGATCTTTTAGACTGTCCTACAATTATAACAACACAGATATATTACTTGGGATACTGTAGACTGACAACTGGATCCTGTAGACTGACCTACAATTATAACAACATAGATATATTACTGGGGATGTTGTAGACTGACCATGGGATCTTGTAGACTGACCTACAATTATAACAACATAGATATATAACTGGGGATCTTGTAGACTGACCATGGGATCCTGTAGACTGACCTACAATTATAACAGCATAGATATATTACTTGGGATATTGTAGACTGACGATGGGATCCTGTAGACTTACCTACAATTATAACAGCACAGATATATTAATTGGGATATTGTAGACTGACGATGGGATCCTGTAGACTGACCTACAATTATAACAGCATAGATATATTACTGGGGATTTTGTAGACTGACCTACAATTATAACAACGTAGATATATTACTGGGGATCTTGTAAACTGACCATGGGATCCTGTAGACTGACCTACAATTATAACAACACAGATATATTACTGGGGATCCTGTAGTCAGACCATGGGATCTTGTAGACTGACCTACAATAATAACAGCATAGATATATTACTTGGGATCCTGTAGACTGACCCACAATAAAAAATAATACTGTTCATGGGATCCTGTAGAGTGAAATACAATAAAAATAGCATAGACATAGAATATTGGATCTGTATATTGACCTATAATAATAATAATATAGACATATATTGTCGGATTTATTCTTGTAAACTGAAGCAAGGGATCACGAAATTAACCTACAATAATAATAACATGGACATATAATAAGGGATCATGTATACTGATCATGGGATAAAGTAGATTGACCTACAATAATAATAAATTAGACATATAATGTAGGATCTGGTAGTCTGACCATGGGATCCTGTATAGTGAGTGACCTGCATCATAATAACATAGACATATAATAAGGGATACTGTAGTAGAATGGCATTGAGTCCTTTAGATTGACAATAGATAGTCAAATAATTAGGGATTATGTAGACTGACCTACAAAATACCAATCTAAAAATATAGATATATGGCACATGATCTACAGTAGTAAGTAATTCTTATGTGTATTAACAGATGCTCAATTCATGAAGAGTACCTGTAAATCTTTGTCTGTTGCATGTTGGTGGGTGTTTTTCTTTCGGCTGTGTTTGTCCTTTCCAAACAGGCAATGCCTTTCGAACCTTGAATGGATTACGAAAGGCATTCCACTAAAAGGAACCACCTCCTCTCCGAAGTCTTGAAACCTTACTCGCCAATTATTTGGCATTTCTGGTTAAATTAAAAAAATACATATCAGTAAAAAACTTTAAGACAAGAAAAGGGTTTTCAATTAAATGAAAGGTGAAAACATTGTAAAAATAAACTATTGAGGTGACACTGATGATTCTGTATTTCTCTGGTATTTCTACATATAAATAAAAAAAAATATTTAAGTAAAACTTTTAGATAATAAATGGGTTTTCAATGAAATAAATGCTTTTAAAATGGCAAAAATCAACCATTGGGGTATCATTGCTATTATTTAACACATTATTTATATGTTTAATCATTGTTATTCATAAAGATATAGAATGTAGTTGTGAATATTAATTTCAAAATAATTGATTTATATAGAATAATATGTAGAACTTTTCTGGCCATATATCTAATTTAAATTGTCATGATGAACAAGGTACAAATGTAAATCAAATAGCTAGAACTTTGATGTTTTAGTTTTGCAGAAGGATGTGGAAATGACATGCCCCACTTGTCCGGCTTATCCCAAACTTTCAAGTGCAAGTAAATATTTTCAAACAGTGTTTCAAGGATAAGGGGTTTCTGCAATTGTACAACAATTAGACCAAGACATCATCTCCAAAAAATAGTGTAGGTAGAGGTAGGCAAAAACATTTTGTTTTAAAAAAGTTTTTACATAGGTTATTTAGAGAAAATATATTGACTCTAATGGTGCTTGTCAAAAAATAAAATAAACTTTAGGCTAGGCAATTTTAGTGCCAAAGTGTTAGGGTCGGCAGGGATATGTTAAACAAACATAATTTTTTTTGGCCTTAGCATGATTAAAGACAAAGTTTTACTGCATCAGTAATAATTATGACTCCTGGGGATGATTATTTACTATTTGGATTTTTTATTTTTCATCCCTACAGAAGGGATGAACTATAAAGTATCAAAATAATGAAAAGGATCCCAAGAAGTCTTGTATTATTTAGACTACTGTCAGTACTGTTCCCACTATGAGCCTGAGGGGGGATGTTTCAACTCGTTCATTAAGAGTAAAACGTTAATCAATTGGTAAATGAAAACTACAGAAGTACATTGTACAATTAACAGAAAACTTGCTTTCATTATGACCAAAATGTGCCTGAATTTTCCCAGACACATAAGTTGTCGACTTTTCGACTTCGAAAGATTTCCGAACGAGTTCGGCCTCAGTGCTGGTACTTACATATCCCTTCAGGTTATCATCACTGACAGATGTCCAACCATGGATACTCCATCGTGGTTGTGTGGAATTATTACATGAACTTTCAGTCATTCCTGATTTGTAACAGAATATTAAATTAAGAGTGATATCAAAGACTTGAACTTGACGGCATTTTTACCAGAAGTCGGAAGATGAACTAATTAAAAGAGCGGGAAAACCAGTAATCTAAAATTAGAATAATATGACGCAGGGCGGTCTACGGGATTCCATCTTCCGCTTACCACGTGTATGGTGTAGATCTGGTGGAACAGGGTCGTCACAGAAGATGCGGTCTGAAGCAGCAAGGTGAGTCAGGTTGTCTTTCGAAGCAAAGGCGACGATGCTTGGTCCCTGTGTGTCGTCGAATAGTAGAAAACGTTCCCCTGTTGTCGTCTGTGTCCATTTGCCGTCGAGTTGGATGTCTGCAGTAGTAGTGGGTAGCTTTGGAGTCTGCTTGCGTCGGGCTCTGTATAACGCTGACTTGGCAAGGTATGTTTGGCAGGGTGTGAATTATCAAAACTTAAAATATTGAAATAAAATTTTGCAATTAGGCTTTTTCTTCTAAGTTCATATGGTGGGTCACCCATTTCTATCTGTAGACTGGAAAGAGAAGCAGATTTCATAGAACCTGTGGAAAGCCTCAATGCTTGCTATTGAATAGTATCTAGTATTTTTTTAACTGCATAGGAAGCTGAGTTGTATATCTCACAGCCATAATCTATTTTTGACCTAACTAATGCAAAATAAATTGTGCGTAAAGTATGACTATTGGCACCCCAGTTTGTGCCAGTAAGTAATTTCATACAATTCAATGATTCTTCCAGTAACAAATATGGTATATATACTAAGAACCCAAAGCTCTTCATGCTTTAGCTTTGAGAACTCACTTATAGTACTGACAGTTGATTGGAATTTAGTTTGGATCATTAAGTTAAGCACATTTTATTAGAGGCTTATTAGTTTTAGTCACAAATAGTTACTCTCAAATTTTTATCATTTTTTGCTCATAGTTCACCCCAAAATTTACAAAATTAATTTCAAAAATTTATATTTTTCACATTTTTTAATCATTTTTGTTCATATTTTACCCTAAAATTTACAAAATTAATTACAATATTCATACATTTTTTCTACCTACAATTAACTAATTTGATTAATAATTATATCTAATCATGCTAATCAGGGCATATAATCAAGCCCCCTTCCTGCACCCCTTCATAACTACTAAAACAACAATATTTAATTATGTGATTTTAAGAATGTTGGCACTCAGGGAACACACCAAAGAGATGTATACAGTAATGAACAATAATTAGATTAAATTTGTCATTAAACATTGAAATGTTTATGACATAAAAAAATACACTTAGAAACAATAAAATAATCAGAACCAAACATATAATAATATAACCACAAGCATATTTTAGATAAACCTTTTCTGTACTCAGTTCTTATAACTGCTATTGATATTATGCTTATTAGGGTTCAATAGTTTATTTTTAAACAATTATTCTTTATTTAGCAAGACAACGTATTCAGGGTCAGTATTTAAAGAGTCAAATAAATCTTCCTCAAATTATTATTTAAGTTACAATCTGATATTAGTCGAAGCAGCCCTGCTGCATATCCCCGCGCTACTCTAGTGTTTTTGAAATCCATACAATCTAAACTAGTGCTGTTGCTATAGTGATTCCAAATATATATAGTTGAAGTAGAAATCACAAATAAAGTAGTCTTTGGGGAAATTTACTAAATTTTCACTAAAATTTGAATCATATATTTTGAAATTTAACTGATCTAGAATGGTCTTAAAGCTAATATGATCCAACAAAATCTATAGTTGCTAAGTAAAATTCCAAAAATAATAGTCTTAGATACTTTCAGGAAATTCTGAAACATTTGGCACAATCTAAAATTGGCAGGGCAATTACTGAGCCAACTTTCAGTTCCATATTCCAAATAACGTGAGAGGAGTTGTGCGACAAAGGAATACTGTACCCTTAGGCCACCCGTGTAGCTCAGCTCTCACGGGCGCTATTCAAATACTGAAACCTTTGGCACAATCTACATTAACGTAATAAAGTGTTCTTCATTTTCAATTACATTACTAAACTTACATAACCTATCTTCTCTTGGAATCTAAAAAATGTCTTCTCCTCTCAATTGCAAGGAAGTCGTCTCTAATAAATAATTTTTGAAAAAGTTATGAGATAGATTTATTCTACACCAAACTTGGGTTTTGTTTTTTGTGGAGTTCCAAACTGTTGTATTATCAAAACTTTTTTTTATTTTCAATCAATACCTTATACTTGTGAATTAGTTCCTGTTAAATGAAATTTTTTTGCCTTAACTAAAAATCATAATTTGATGTACAGTCAAACCTGTCTATAAAGGGCACCCAAAGGACCAGAAAAAAAATTGTCCTTTATGAGCAGGTGCCCTTTATATAGAGGTTAATTTTACATGCTTTGTTCATAAATGGGACCTTTTTCACTGTGCCCTTTATAGACAGTGATTTGGCTATAGAGAGGTACTGTTTAAAGCAGGTTTGACTGTACTTATTAAACCCATTTGCACTTTGAAATTTGGATAAGTGACTTATCTGCAATGGAATCAAATATTGACAAACTACCTTTTAGAAAAATTTCATAAAAATTTTGGTAAAAATATATTAGGTGTACATAAAAACAGCTCTAATATAGCTGTAAAGTGTGAGTTGGGTAGACAACCAATATGTATTTTATTACATTTATTGCACTTAAACACTTTAACCGTTTAAACAGCTTCCATCTAATCATTTTCTATACGAAATATATGAAGTAGATCAATCATTATTCAAGAAAGGACAAAGATCATGGTACACTTTTATAGATTTATCCTTAACGAACTTGAATCAAGATGAGAACAATACGGATATTAATAATATAGTAAAGACCCAAAAAGATTTGTAACTGGTATGTAACCAGTTTATAAGAAAGCCTCAAAAAGATTTGTAACTGGTATGTAACTAGTTTATTAAACAAAGACAAAGAAACGTTGTAACTGGTATGTTACCAGTTTATAAGAAAGCCTCAAAAAGATTTGTAACTGGTATGTTACCAGTTTATAATAAAGACCCAAAAAGATTTGTAACTGGTATGTAACTAGTTTGTAATAAAGACCCAAAACGATTTGTAACTGATATGTAACTATTTTATAAGAAAGCCTGAAAAAGATTTGTAACTGGTATGTAACTAGTTTATAAAATAAAGACAAAGAATCATTGTAACTGGTATGTAACCAGTTTATAATAAAGACCTAAAAAGATTTGTAACTGTTATGTAATCATTTTATAAGAAAGCATCAAAAAGATTTGTAACTGGTATGTAACTAGTTTATAAAATAAAGACAAAGAAACATTGTAACTGGTATGTTATCAGTTTATAATAAAGACCCAAAATATTTGTAACTGGTATGTAACTAGTTTATAAGAAAGCTTCAAAAAGATTTGTAACTGATATGTAACCATTTTATAAGAAAGCCTCAAAAAGATGTGTAACTGGTATGTAACTAGTTTATAAAATAAAGACAAAGAAATATTGTAACTGGTATGTAACCAGTTTATAATAAAGACCCAAAAAGATTTGTAACTGAAATGTAACTAGTTTATAATGAAGACCCAAAACGATTTGTAACCGATATGTAACCATTTTATAAGAAAGCCTAAAAAAGATTTGTAACTGATATGTAACTAGTTTATAAAATAAAGACAAAGAAACATTGTAACTTGTATGTAACCATTTTATAAGAAAGCTTCAAAAAGATTTGTAACTGGTATGTAACTGGTTTATAAATAAAGACAAATAAACATTGTAACTGGTATATAACCAGTTTATAATAAAGACCCAAAAAGATTTGTAACTGATATGTAACCATTTTATAAGAAAGCCTCAAAAAGATTTGTAACTGGTATGCAACTACTTTATAAAATAAAAACATTGTAACTGGTGTATAACCAGTTTATAATAAAGACCCAAAAAGATTTGTAACTGATATGTAACCATTTTATAAGAAAGCCTCAAAAAGATGTATAACTGGTATGTAACTAGTTTATAAAACAAAGACAAAGAAACATTGTAACTGGTATGTAACCAGTTTATAAGGACCCAAAAAGATTTGTAACTGATATGTAACCATTTTATAAGAAAGCTTCAAAAAGATTTGTAACTGATATATAACCATTTTATAAGAAAGCCTCAAAAAGATTTGTAACTGATATTTAACTATTTTATAAGAAAGCCTCAAAAAGATATGTAACTGTTATGTAACTAGTTTATAAAATAAAGACAAAGAAATATTGTAACTGGTATGTAACCATTTTATAAGAAGGCTTCAAAAAGATTTGTAACGGGTATGTAACTAGTTTATAAAATACAGACAAATAAACATTGTAACTGGTATATAACCAGTTTATAAGAAAGACCCAAAAAGATTTGTAAATGATATGTAACCATTTTATAAGAAAGCCTCAAAAAGATTTGTATCTGGTATGCAACTACTTTATAAAATAAAAACAAAAAAAAACATTGTAACTGGTATGTAACCAGTTTATAATAAAGACCCGAAAAGATTCGTAACTGATATGTAACCATTTTATAAGAAAGCCTCAAAAAGATTTGTAACTGGTATGTAACTAGTTAATAAAATAAAGACAAAGAAACATTGTAACTGGTATGTTACCAGTTTATAAGGACCCAAAAAGATTTGTAACTGATATGTAACCATTTTATAAGAAAGCTTCAAAAAGATTTGTAACTGATATGTAACCATTTTATAAGAAAGCCTCAAAAAGATTTGTAACTGGTATGTAACTAGTTTATAAAATAAAGACAAAGAAACATTGTAACTGGTATGTAACAAGTTTATAATAAAGACCCAAAAAGATTTGTAGCTGGTATGTAACTAGTTTATAATAAAGACCTAAAAAGATTTGTAACTGATATGTAACTATTTTATAAGAAAGCCTCAAAAAGATATGTAACTGGTATGTAACTAGTTTTTAAAATAAAGACAAAAAATATTGTAACTGATATGTAACTAGTTTAAAATAAAGACCCAAAAAGATTTGTAACTGATATGTAACTATTTTATAAGAAAGCCTCAAAAAGATATGTAACTGTTATGTAACTAGTTTATAAAATAAAGACAAAGAAATATTGTAACTGGTATGTAACCAATTTATAAGAAAGCCTCAAAAACATTTGTAACTGGTATGTAACCAGTTTATAAAAGAAAAAACAAAAAAAAACATGGTATCTGGTATGTAACCATTTTATAAAAGAAAGAACAAAAGATTTGTATCTTGTATGTAACCAGTTTATAAGAAATCTTCAAAATAATTTGTAGTATTAAACTGTTATGGTACCATTTTATTAATAGAATCTTGATTGCATACCTTTTAGATATTGACATGCCTAACTCGTGCATCCTTTAATTTGTGAATATACTGTTACCATTTTGTAACCGGTTACAAAACAAGTATATTAAAATTGACTTGGACTAGTTTCTTGCCATATCTAGTTGAGACTTTCGAGCTTGAGAATTCAGTGGTTACACACTACATGGATGTTGAGATCTTCGAGCACATGTTGAAACTTCGATCCCGACCAATATGAATGTTGAAATTTTCGAGATTACGTGGATGTCTATTGTTTTAAGAAATTATCAATGAATTATGTATCATTTTGCAAATAGATATCCAAAGCGTGGAATACCAGAAAAACCATTATATTTCGAGAAACTTTATCTTTCACAATATCACATGAACTCGCATTTCATTGGACATGTTGAACAAGAGTATTTATAAATAGCAACGGAAGTTAAAAACAACCATGAAAATGAATTTGTAAGTAACATCGTTCCAATTCACAATACTGACTGGAATAACATCTTATAGTATTACCATACTGTTTACAAGTTTTTTTACATGAATTATACATACATTGTATGACTACGGGTCATGTTAGTGAATTGTAACTTTAGAAGTGATGACTCACTAAGACAGGTAAGAGGATTATGGGCGGCGAAAAGGGTCAAAAAGACGTGAAAACAAAATTAACAGCTAAAAACAAAATCAACAGACTCCAATGCAAAACTAATGTACATCGATGTTAAGGTTCATCTATACACTGCAACAAAAATGGCAGTGTTTACACCATGAAATTTTCTCTGAATGCAGACAAAACTGTGTAATTTAATAATTTTAAATCCTGGCAGCACTTAGATATATACAAGTTGTATTCATTTTGTGTTTCAAAAAGAAAAAAAAATTTGTGGATTTTGCTAAACATTTTCTTTCCTTGCCACAGGTGGTGTAAAAATAAACAAAGTCTGGTGAAATCTTTGATATGATCCCCCTCAGGTAATTATTGTAATGTATCATATTGATTGATACGGACAATAGAAATCTACTCACAACAAAGGTGATTTAAATAGTGTAAATGAGTGGACTGTATCAAAGAAAACTCAGGTGTTTGTTTATTTCACCATCTTTTGTGGCAAGGAAAGAAAATGTTCATCAAAATCCATAAAGTGTTTTAACTTTTTAGAACATAAATTGGATGTAACATTTATTTATCAAGGTGCCGCCAGGCATTAAATCTTTTAAAATTACACAGTTTTGTCTGTACTCAGAGAAAATTTCATGGTGTAAACACAGCCATTTTTGTTGAAGTGTATAGATGAACCTTAATCGAACAGCTTAAAATTAAATCAACAGACTCCAATGCAAAACTAATGAACATCGATATTAAACGAACAGCATAAAATAAAATCAACATACTCGAATGCAAAACTAATGAACATTGGTGTTAAACGGACAGCTTAAAAATAAAATCAACGGACAAATGCAAACATCGATCGAATAACCGAATTAACGCCAGATGGCGGTGTTATTGCTGTAGATAAAAATAGTCATCTATGAATCCAGGAAGTAAAAATATACACGCGTGATTTTTTTTTATAGCGGTATGTTGATTATACTATGAGAGATGCAAAATAATGAAATATGTTTTGTTAATTAACTATAATTTAATTTTGGATGTAACGTCGTTTCTGATTGGTGAAGGTTTTTGTGTTTATTGTTCAATAAACAAAATTTTCTCCTTGACTGACGTCGCGTCGTCTTATTTTCTAATTAAATTATAATTGGAATGACTGTCATTATCTTTTTGTCCATTCGAAATAACACCAAAAATGTTATGCACACTTAAAATTATAAGGAATGACTGTGATTATCTTTTAGTTCGTTCGAATGCCATGCGCCTTTAAAATATTTAGTGTGCATCAAACTTTTGATGTTATTTCTTCATGAACAAAAAAAAAATAATGACGGTCATTCCTTAAATATAGTTATAAAAATAATTTTGTTATGGCTAGGCAAGTACCATGTAGTGGACGGATCGTCGTGCAGCAATATTTGTCATGTTTTTCATGATCCCTTAATTGAGATTAATTGTGTCTGTGTTTGCAAGACCGAGCTTGCTAATCAATTTTACGATTGCATGTATAGGCGGATGCAGGGGGCAGGTGCGAATCTAGAATTATTAAAACTGAGGGGGCGAGGGTAACTAGCGGAGCGTTCTACAAGCCTCTGTAATGTATAATTTGGAAGGACGAAAACATTAAAGAAAACACCCCGAGAACCCCAACCTTTGTTTATTAAGCAAGATCCTCGGGGTCTCAGGGGGGCGTATAAGACAAAAAATGACCCCGAGTTCCCAAAATATCCAACTTCATGAATTGCCCTGATAAATCACTGCAAATTAATAGCAATCTTTTGAAATTTGGCGAGATTTTTTTTAACAAACTCGCGAAGTCGGATCCACACATTCCAAATATAGAGCGCTATATTTTGGGCTTTAAAAGGTGACCCGGACCAAAATTTGGCCAAAGAATTAACGTAGTAAATTTAATAAATTTTCTAGATTTGGACCCCATGCACCGCCATTGGAGGAACAGGGAGGGGGACGGGGGACGGACACACCTTGTCTGAAAAGTAAACGAATGCGCAGTGAAAATTGCGAAGATATGACAAAACTCATAGTCTGCATGGAATCCCACCTTTTAAAAATCCTAGATCCTCACCTGCCCCCTGCACAAGTGGGTGGGGGGTGACTTGACCATTTTATGACGGGGGTGTGTCGGTGAACTTGAAACCCCTACCCGAAATTATACACATTATATCGAATTTGTGACACGAAAATGTCATGAATATCCAGGAAAGCTAAAATTACTTATATAGTAATACCAGTAATTATCCCCAAATAATAAAAGGCAGTTATATCGTGATGAGACATATTTGTATATTTAACATTTAAGGCCTATATATTGAAATATTTGTTATGATATAAAAAAAAAAAATGACCCGAATTCTCCTCAATGATTTATATTTTAAAAATCCGTACCGGAAATCTCCAGAGTGTCAAAAAATCCCGACACGACATCTCTGCCGGGTATGTAAAATCTTGACCCGAATTTGCCGCCCTTCCCGTATCTAAATATCATTGAGTTACCCCCACGCCACCCTCTCCTCCGTTGTCCGTTGATTTTATTTTAGGCTGTTCGTTTAACATCGATGTTGATTAGTTTTGCATCGGAGTCTGTTGATTTTGTTTTTAGCTGTTAGTTTTGCATTGGAATCTGTTGATTTAATTTTAAGCTGTTCGTTTAACATCGATGTTCATTAGTTTTGCATTGGATTCTGTTGATTTAATTTCAAGCTGTTCGTTTAACATCGATGTTCATTAGTTTTGCATTGGAGTCTGTTGATTTTGTTTTAAGATGTTAAATTTTTTTTACGTCTTTTTTACCCTTTTCGCCGCCCACAGAGAATGGTTAGAGTCGGTACAAGATAAAACAAATTAGCTACATCCTAAGTGTTGTGAGACAGACAGACGTGGCCAGGGAGCGGTTCCTAGACCTGCTTTCGCCATTTGCGACGCAGGTAAAAATTTAAAATATATTACATGTATTAAGAAAAGACAAAAGATCGTAGCATTCAAATAGTATGTATACATTAACAAATGAGCAGTTCGATTTTTAGCAAATTTAATGTATCTTACAAAAGCAGTTGAGACCAATTATCTGCATGTCACTAGTTTTCTTCTTTAGTAAGGGGTAGTAATTTTGTTTTACATTGAAAAAAAAGAATTCTGATTTAAAACCTACGCACATGCGTAGAGTGCGTATAGGAAGCTGCGCCCTTGATATATGTATGTAAATTAATGTTGCAAAAAAAAATTAGTTACTATGTACAAACAAGTATGATAATGGTAATGAGCTGTAAAATGCAGTGAAGGTAGAGAATAAAGGGCATAAATGACAAATGACAAATTGTTACCCCATTAAAAATAATGAATCCACAGTGCTAACCTCTGTGTCTGACATCAGGACCCAAACACTAAAATTTAATTTCATCATTCAAGCATGAAATGTAGGTCATGTGGACTTGTATGTTGGTGATCTCTGTAATGAACTAAAGAAGATGACTGCAGTTGTAAAATATTATTGATATATCAACACGTTTGATATTTGTTGTACTATATAAGATGAATGCACAGGTATAATATCATTGATTTATAAATAATGGACTAAACGCAAATCATTCATGTATGAAATATGGGACATATTGATCCAACTGTTGGAAAACTTGGACCGTGTTAACGATAATGTCCTAAGACTGAGACATGTCCTAAGATAGTCGTCTTACGACATGTTATAGTCCTACGTCATGTTATCGAAGCTATCCTAAGTTAGGACATGTCCTGAAGTTTGTCCTGAAGTTAGGATGTAGAAATGGGTGTCTTAAGACCATCCTAAGATAGTCCTAACAGTTAGGATTAATTATTGTAATATAAACAACAAGCATGGCTGCTGTGTACATGTACTTTAGAAATACGACAAAATAAAGTGTTTAGAGACAGAGATAACCCTTTAAATTAAAGATTAAGATTTGTGGTGCACGAACTTTTTGCTGGACAGAACGCTGACAAATATACAGACAGATAGGCACACTTTAATTAAATATATGTGTAAAATGTTATTTCATTCTGATGTATAACACTAGAGATATCAGCACAAAATTTATACAGTACCCCCTTTTTCATGTTTGGTTTTGGGAAGCCAAAACATCAAATAAATCAAATATCTGCTGCACATTGACACTTTTATTCGTGTTAAATAGATATATGTATGTATGTATTTTCATACATGTATACACTGCTGAATTTTCATTTATTTGGCTGCCGTTTTATTTTTCTTCATTTACCCTACAGTTTAGAAATGTTTTTATTGTGGATTTTTTTTAAATACCGAAAGATCTAATGTAAAAGTCTTTCATTCTTAAGAAATAAACTAAGTATAAAATATGATTATCCCAAGAATATCTTATGATGGTCCCAAGTTAGTCCTACCTAGGACTATTCTAAGATAGCTTTGTTTTTCATCCTAAGACACGGCCCCAGCATTATAACATGTAAGAGGATTATAGTAGCATCAATGATATGTGTATTATTTGAGTCACTTTGACTAAAATAGTTTTAGCTCCTTTAATTTTCATAAAATGTTGATGATATATTTACTTTGACCTGTTGGCAAAAATATAAAAAGAATCAAGCAATTTGAACCACACAATTTCCGGGAATAATTTCATTGGATATATAACAGTTTGACAAACACTAATTTCTTTTCTTAGCTCGGACCCTTTGTTTATAAATATAGTATTTTGGTATATCTTTTATTTTTAATTCCATTGTATTTTGGTAACTTGGATTTTTTTCAGTGGGGGAGGGGGAATGGAAGAAAATTGAAGGATAAAAAGGACATGCCCGAAAATTGGTGACAAAAATTTTAGAATGAATATTACATAAAATCAAATACATTTTCATTGTACATGCACTAAATGTACGTGCGAGCAGCTCAAAAAATTTAGTCTTGCATTTTTCAATGACCACGATTTATCAACTTTCTTCCCACATTTAGCATGTTCAGCACTCTCATAAAATGAGAGAAGTATAATAGTATACGACTACAGATGTTTATTATGCATAATCTAATAGTTTGTTGTTTCGTGGACTTGAATCATGTAACCTGTCATTTTTATCATTTCTGTCTTGTCTTAAATACAAATTTTACTTCTTTTTATTTTTATTTTATAGTTCTTACCTGACATCTACGTGTTTGGTATATATACTTGGTAGCAGTAGATATATTACACAAACAATATGACACGGAAGTTATATATGTAAAGATATACCCGGACGATTTCTATTTATCTATTTTATTGATTATAATTGCCTGTTGCTAAGTAAATAGTAAACATAAGATATTAAATACCCGGTAAGAACATATTGTGAATTTTAATACCGTAAATCGGGAAATTTTGGATGTAGTAACATGATTTTATGTATTTTATTAATAAAGAAAATATTTAAATATCTCTAGCTCTTTCAAACGTAATGCGAAAATTGTTCATGTCCCCTTTGTATCCGACTCTTGGTTACAAAGTTACTGTATGTCAAGGTCAAATCAGCGATAAACTTTACATATGAAATGGACTTCACAGAGTTTCCTGTTGTTTATCAAATAAACCAAAATAAAACACAGCTGAATTTTCAAAACGCCAAAATTTAACATGCCAAAATAAAACATGCACATTTCAACACAAAACCGCCAAAATTTCCCTACACCAAAATATCCCAAGTTACGGTATATATACATAAATCTACGCACATAATGAATATCTTCATACATTCAATTGTATGTAGTAATCTCAGACTTTGGCCAAATAATAATTGAGGATGGATTTATGAATATTTATTTCCAACAACAAGAAATTACTTTTAATGAAGCAAAGCTAGTAATCTATCTAAATAATATATCACTGCATTTCATTCCAATTACAATTTTATAGCCATGTATATCTATTTGGTTACATTGTTTGGTAATATAAGATAAACCATTTAAATAAACCACATAAATTGGTGTCAGATCACAAATATCAATAACACAGGTGTCATTATTAGTTTAAGCCGAAAAGAAATTTAAAATGCAATGCAATCGTAAATTGAAAACAAGCTAATCAAAGCGTAGCTTACCTCACATTTCGCACATGAGGCACATTTCATTGGAAATAAGTCCTACATCTATACAAATAACCTGTATAACCAAAATTACTAATTGTAACCTCAGTTGCAAAAACAATTAGATTTCATTATTATTTATCGAAAATCCTACTGAACTAATTACTATCATTTAAATTTAAAATTAGTCAAATCTTCATTCATTGGTAAAATTTACAATCTATTTTCAAACGCGCACATATTTAGATACGTCATTTTAAAATTAAGAAATAATTCATGGCATACTGCGGTTTGTTTAGAGATTTCACCACGGGTGCGGCTTATTTTTTTTTAAGAATTACCCTGAGTGTACCACAGAGAAACTGAGCTTCAAATGAAGACTTAATACAGTTAAGCAATGAATATACAGACTAAAAACAGTTTAGCTATCACTTACGTACGGTACATGTATGTGAAAAGTACATGTATACTTTAAGCAAATATAAATAATAATACTAGTAATAATAATAATAATAAAGAACTGGATGTGAATATCATTGCCTCGTGGTAAATGTCTAGTTTTATATACTCATGTGTTGAGGAAGGAAGTTGAAAAAAAAATCCATATTTTAAAGTGATCTACGGATATTTCATTTATGCCTTGTCATGTCGATTTATAAATACAAACAAAAATATGGGTTCTTGCTCAATCAAAGTAAGTAAGATTGGGGCTGTGTGGCGTCAAATAGTGCTTACTTATATGAAACTTATAAAATTCCGACGGTATTTTCGATATTTTACGACTCACAATTCTTCCACGAATACTAATTTTGTTTATCTAAAAATTTTTCTCGTGAAATTAAAAACCTTCAGATAGAAGTTTAAACAGCAAAGTACAAACACCTCCCGTTTAAATGTATTTAAGAAGACAAATCAAGCCAGGAAGAGAAACGGGAAAATGAGCTAGATCAGTAACTGTTCTGTTTCGAAAAAAAACCGACACATTATGAGATGCTATTTATAAAGAGAAAACGGTTGTATTTATTTTTCCATAGGGATAATTATACCCTTTTTCAAATTTTCACCACTTTTTAACAAAAACCCAGAGCCAACATTCATAGTCAATTAAACACTTTCATAATAGTATTCAGAAATATATTTGAAAATGCATGATGGTCATCTTCCTATTAAGTCAGCTTTACAAAATTAGAGTTACCGGTACTATGCCGCCTTTTTCTGTGCAGTGAATAAAAAATTTAAAAAATTCATTTTCACATTGATGTAAAATTCTTTCATATTTTTATACACCTAATTCATCCTACAACTTGAAAAGATATGCTAAGTCACACTAACTTTTTATTCAATCTACAATGTTCTTATATTTTGACCTGAGTAGTGTACACAATTGAGCAACCTAGTAAGTAAATGATTACAAAATACATGCAATATGTTTTAACAATGATAAAATTTCACAAACAGACAAGAAACAAATCTTGGTCCATACTTTAAGAAGGAAAATAAGAATTTTAGAAATGTTGGATTTCCATTAATACATAGACCTATGTATAATACTTACAGGATATAAAAAATATTAAGCTTGTCTCATTTCCTGGTATGTTTAAAAAAATGACTTCCTTGATTTATTTTTATCATTGATTTGTTGACAGTTATCAGTTTAAAAAGGATCACCCATGCACATGGTTTATATCTGCCTTCCTTTTAGAATTGTAAACCATTGTCACCTGCTACTGTGTGCTTTTTAGCTCACCTGGTCAAAGACATTTGTCATCACTTGGCGTTCGTCGTCCGTTACTTTTCACATTTTAATCTTCTCTTCTGAAACCACTAGGCCAAATGGAATTAAATTTGGCAGGAAGCATCTCTGTAAGGTCCTTTATAAAGATTGCTCATTTTGTCCCTATCTGACAACAAACATGGCCGCCATGGGCAATTGTTGTTTCTGATTTGCTGAGTTTTCAAAAATCTTCTCCTCTGAAACTGTTTGGCCAAATGGAACAAAACTTGACAGGAAGCATATATGTGAGGTCCTTTATTAACTTTGACCATTTCGTCCCAATCGCACTACAAATATGGCCGCCATGGGCAGTTCTTGTTTCTGCTGGCTTGTATAAAAGAATCTCCCCTCAAATCGCTTGCCCAAACGGAACGAAATCTGACAGGACGCATATATGAGAGGTTTTTTTTATAAAGTTTCCTCATTTTTCCCGATTGGAATACAAATATGGCCGCCATGAGCAGTTCTTGTTTCTGATTGGCTGATATAAAAAAATCTTCTCCCCTGAAGTCCCGTGGCCAAATGGAACGAAACTTGACAGAAAGCATCTAATTGGGAGGTTCTATACAAAATTTCCCCATTTCGTCCTGATTATGCAACAAAACTGCTTGGCCAAATAGTGCCAAACTTGACAGAAAGTGTCTATGACATATAACAAAAATATGCAGAACCGCAGAATTGCTTGAAACCAAACATGGTCTGGATGTTCCTCTTGAGGGGCTCGCGAAGTGTTGTTACTCTGGTGCAGATCCCTAATTCAAAAAAAATGGCCCTCAGAGGAGGATGTAGGTTGGGATTGTTATTTTGAAACTCCTGGGACGATGCCTCTGCATGGTGGACCCTAGGTCCCCGAGGGTATTCGCCAACACAGTCGTCAGACTTGTCTGACATGATTATTCATTGATTTATTACAGAAATTACCAGTATTTAGCAAAATTCAAAAATAATAGAAATACTAAGGGTTCATTCCTTGTATTGCACATGGTAGATCTCCTTAGCTGAAATGTGGCTTCCTATTTCGGTATTTTTGGTTATGAGTACTTCTTGTTTAATATAAGTTAGGTTTTTGGTCTTCCAAATGTTTTTGTTTTAATGCTGCTGATGAGAGGTAACTCCTTGAAATGCGTCATATACAGCATAGTATAAATTTACTATATCTAATATTAGTATCTTTGGATTGTTTTTTTTAACATAAGACCCTATTTGAAATACATGCAAACATCTTCTTTCGAACCGCCAAATTTTAGAATATGCTGACCTGTAAGTAGAAGAGACTTGATGAAGAAAAATTTGGTGCCTACAAGGCTTACCACACTTCATATTGATAAGGAGAAGTGACTTCTCTCTTTCATACCACGTGAGCGATACACGCTCAGCCCTCTGAGGCTCTATTTTCAAACTGGAAGTGGTTTTTAGGGAATATACCTAACGTTTCTTATAAATTAAAGTAAAAAATATTACACTACCTTTTGTTTCCAATAGTCGTAATAAATTATGTTTTTAAATAATATGACAAAAAACAGTCTTAATATGGCAAATTTGGCACGACCAATATTTTTGCACTGGTCTTTATAAATACCGGTATTTAGATGAAAATGTATCCGGTTAATAATTTATTACAGATTTTCGGCCCCGTTATGTATCCACAAGGGCAATACAGCTTCCAAAAAGGGCAATATGGAATTCCATACGGACCAGTTTTACATACAGGTTAATAATTTAATACAGATTTTCGGCCTGGGGCAATACGGAAAGTCATCTTGCCCCGTCATACATCCGCTAGGGCAATACAGCTTCCAAACATGGCAATTTGTAATTTCATACGGACCGGTTTTAGAGACTATTTTGTCACACGGACTGGTAATACGGGCCAGCTATATAGACGGGCTTGTCATAAGGACTGGCCATACTGACCTTCTGTACGGACTGTTTGGATTATTTAATAAAAGTGTTACGAACTTGCTGATTTTGTATTGGCCTTGTATTGATTCTCAGTCAGTTGTATTGGCCTCGGAATTAAACAACACCTAAATAAATGAAGGACATTAATAAGGATATCATACAAACATGACAAACAAACCATAGACAGCACACAACGTAACACATAAGCACTAAGTAATCAGAGCATGCTGAAACTACAAATAAGCCAGAAATAGCCTTCTCATGATATGGTTCTAAATTTTGTAGCCATTTAAAATTATTCATGCGAGTAGTAGACGTGTTCCTACAATTTCGTCTAGAATTTCGAAAATTGTGTAAAAGAAGTACAGATGTCACTTCCACATTTGGTACATTTATATCATGCAATCACAAACTCTCTTGCGATGCATGATGATTAATCTAGACACATTCCGTTGCGGATGAATACTTCTATATAAATTACCTGAATGTGTTTTTCATTAGAATTGAAGTTTTATAACCTAATAAAAGTAAAAAATCTTGTTTAACGCGCGATCCTATGTCGAGAAATAACTGCAGCAGAGTGATATTTCGAGACAATACGGGGAATATTTTAAAATTAGGCCACACCAAATTGATTTTATAGTTCTTTGGATTTCACTGTTCCGATTTTCAGACTTTGTACATTTTAGGAAAAAATTTGTTTCTCGCTTCATTTTACAAAAATGTTGAAAATTTCAAGGTTTTTACACCCCAATAAAACTACAAAAATGAAGCATTGCGTTATTAAATATTTGGAACACACTTTAATGTATCTTTAATTTTTTTATTAAAATGCTTTATTTTTATTCTAATGAGAAATTTTCAATCTGAACACGTGACCGCAAATATATTTCCGTACAACCCGGAAGTCCGTATTGTATAACATCATATTAAACCTAGATCTGTTGGAGTTGTTTCTCGTATGACAGTAAATGATATTTTCTCGAAGACAAAAATGTCCAAAATAAAAAAAAAACAAACTAAGAGTAGTGCTGAGCAATTCAATGATCCCTACCAGATAGTTCTGTGAGAAAATACACCAAATGCTTATTTTGACAATTATTCTTATGTCCAATGGCAAAAGCTCTAAGAATAATTATCCGATAAGGTCACATACTCACATTCCAAAAATTAGATCAGTTGGTTAAAGGATTTGCGAAAAATAATCCGGAAAACATCTAGTGTGACTGACGGACAGACAGACGGACGACAGTGGACCAATAAAGGTTTCCATTCATTGATACCCTGATTATCAGATACATTTGAATTGGAGACTTGTGAAAATACCACGTATTGATTTTTGTAGCTCTGATAGGTCATTCATTTCTTGTTGGACAATGTTGTAAACACTTTGCATTCGAAAAATGTTTTTGGTAATGAGTTTGTTTATAGATCAAATCTGAAATGGGAAACGATTTTCAAGCGAAGGACTTGTTAAATATCAATTTCTTATATCCAATACAAAGAAGTTGAGATGGAAAAAAAGTAAACAGAAAAATCAATACCAGCAAGTGACTACAATGTATAAGCTTGTCCTATTTAATTTAAGTGAGGATATGTGATAATAAAGTTTCTTTAATTTTCAGAAATGTGCTCCTGGTCATTGATTGTTTGGTCTTTGGTACCATACAAACTGCAGGTAGGTTTACATAAAAAACTTAGTTAAAACTTATTTCCGTAAATTACTTCTATTAGTATGTCAAGTGCCTTAATTTTATGAACAACGCTATATTTGTCGTTTGGATAGTTATCCATGAAAGTAAAAGCTGCAGGGTATATAAATATTCACAATATATGTACATTGTCAGAAATATACAATTTATTTTTACGACCCTTAGAAACAGGAAGAAGTATGAGGTTAACCGAGCAATTTCCACCTGTTTCGCGGCGAGTACAAATGAATTGCATATTTACCGACAATGTGCATGTTTTTATCCTGCAACTATAAATCGTTATCTTTTATCGAAAAAAGTAATGAAAATGGCCTCTTTCAGTAGGTTATTTTTTGGCGTGTAATCTAGGGGTAACATATCATAAATACTGTGAACCAGAACACAATACTAAGTCTAAATGCAAGTGAAGACAAGGTTATCAGGAGATGATATTCGCCTGCTAGAAGAATATCGAAAAAGAAAATATTCGACACCCTTTATTTGTCTACTCAATAGGTCAGTTGCAGGATAAAAATATTTATCTATGGAAACGTAAGTGTACATGTATTTATCATACATTTGGTGTTATTAAGGCCAATTTTGTTCGTATACTACTGCCGGAAATGTCCATGTCACATTTGTCCTGTTAATGAAATATAAGCCTAATCGGACTTGATATCCATATTATGTTCCCGCGTGGTCCTCGGAGGACCTGATATTGATATCAAGACCTCTCGCGCACCCGTATTGAGGCTCACAATGATAACTTCCGTTGACGTCACGGAGTCAGCTGTCCGCTGCTGTCAACATGGGGGAATGGTATGTTTCCGTTCCATCCGAAGAAACAAATGAGTTTCTGGAATCAATGAAAAACAAAAACACTAAAAGAAAGCCAGAAAAGGGCATAATAATAACAACAATACCAATCAAAGACTCATATTTTATTTATGAGGGTAAATGTACAATAAAGAGATTAATACACAGGAGTCCAAAATTAGGCAGATAACTGTACATGTATATATTTATACACAAGCCTTAGGGCGATTTTGGCAATAAGTTTTATCAATTAAGATCGGAGTCGAGTAAAACATAAATTCGGTTATCATCACATATTGTAGTTGCGACGAACTACATATATATACATGTACTTTATATACATACATTTTTTTCTTAAATATTATTGTCTACTTTGCATATTAGTATGACAACTGAAATATTTTTTTAGGAATAATACACCTGTTAAATTGTCTTTTTAGTTGACTGGTCTTTGGTAAAAACGCCTATGGTTTTGAACAAAAATGTAATGTTGAAATGCCACGTACAGAATTGTTGTCAGGACGGCCTTGCACGTCAATGGTTAGGTGGTCCCAACAATAACGTGATATCCTCCAATGAAGTAACAGGAAATAAAGCTAAATACAGTGTCCAACGGTCAGGGGATGGTTTCACGTTGACTATATTAGATTTTGATACAATCGATGCTAACAAAAACTACACGTGCATTTATGGATTTGATCAATATACAGCTAATTTAAGTCTTGCAAACGGAGTATACGAAGGTAGGTGTCGCATGTATTATATTAAGGGATACATGTAATTAACATGATCTTATTTAATGATCAATGCTAAAATAGTTTGAACCACACTTTATACACTCCATACATGTACATGTACATGTACATGTACAAAGTATATATGAAGTGAAATATATATATATATAAAGGAAAAGCGGCCCGCTGACTACATGTTTCTACTGGAATCGAGTGACAGGAACAGGAAGCAGCCTTCTCCGTTCTCCACATAATGAATATCAAGATCTGGAAAAAGACCAAAAACAAGGGGCGAAAGAAGCGACTCAGCCCTCCTCAGCAACAACCGAAAAATGAACGTGAATATAGTTCTAAGCAGGAAGCCAGAGAATCCACGAATGCATGTAATACCAACCCTTTAGGAAGTTGATAAGACTCCAGACCGCATTGACATTTTCTACCATGGTCAAATTCCTCTCTCACGTCATCCTATTTATAATTCAATTGGACCGTGGGACGTCAGAGCGCACTCCTTATCTAAAATTTAGGAAATATTGCGAACTAAAATTACTTTAGTCCATATTCCTCTGACGTCAAACGTCCTAATTTAGAAATGAATGAGGCATGGGAAGCCAGAATACACTCCATAGATAAAACTGGGAAATTTGCCGATTCTATTTAAAAAAATGTTTTCTGCTACAAAACCGTATACTTCAATTCTATTACCATTTTGTCTTACAGTTTTAGAAAAGTAATGTCCCCTAATAATTAAGAAGTTAATTTGATAACAAAAATGACGATTTTATTCCGTGTACTTTCATTTCGGCTGGTCAAAAACGTCAGTTATTTAAATAGTAATGCAAGTATAACAAACACAATGTTCATGTTCGCTCTAACGTCCCATGGCCCCATTCAATTCTAAAACTGGCCGTTCGACACCAGAGGAATCCCGGAATATATTAATTAATGTTTTTCGAATTTCGTTATTTTATTTTATTTTATTTTCGAACCGTGTGTTTTTTTCTCGGAATATTTATCTCCAATAATTCTTTTCGCTAAGGTTGGATTGCTTCCTTTTAACTAGGCGAAATGTCAGTAGACGACACAAATTCGTCGTCTATACCGGTTAGTTGTCATTGATTAACTTTTTAATACTAGTAATAAGGGGACATGGCTTAAAACTTAAAACTCTTTTAAAAGAAAGATGCTGTAGAATATAAGCTTTCATGGTAAAATATATATGTATTAGACGTATAAAACTGATATTAGGTGTCAATTATTGCGTTCGCCTTATTTAGTATAATGTTATGAGCGTTCAAACATAACAACAGATGAAAATTGTCACAAAATATAATTAATTTATTTATGTTTCAGAAGAATCGGTGAAATCAAATATCACTGTATTGGAAAGACATATAACTGGTTATATACAGTTTGATAAAGTTTATCCTGAACCGAAGTGTCAGCTCATGCTTAATGCAAGTATTGAATTTAAGGTTACACTCCACTAATTATCTTAGTTTCAGAGAAATGCACCCTGGAATTTGATTAATTATTAGAGTTGGTAAAGTTTGACTACATGATAGATAAATAATAAATGTCTTAATCTCAAAATTGTAATATTGACTGAAAGAGGATAGATTTTAGTTTAAAAAAATACGAATTCCAAAACATTAACTGATTTTGTTTCTGACAAGTAATGGGAGGTCATAAACTGGGACTTGTGAATTGACATTGGTGTGTAAAACTTTGACAGTGATAATCGGCACCTGAACTAGTAGGTTAAATTGCGAAAAAAGAGCCGGAAAAGTAAACCTTTTTTCCCACATATGTAATGGAATTTTAAGCAGAATCTGAAAAAGTAAGTCTCAATTGGATTGAAACGCTGCATCAGACCTCAATTTTAAGCCGAAGTGGAGTGAAATTTAACATTTTTAAAGCTTTTTGTATGAAAATATTTGAAATGTTGCTATGCCAACTAGGATTCCATGGATATTTTTTATTTATTTTATCATGATTGAATCAATGCTAACATAATGGCCTTTCAGAATATATATATATGTATATTGGTATTATTTACTCTGAAGATGGCACAAGACCATGACATTTGTTAGCTCACTTCACATAAAAAATAGTACTATTAATTTGTGGAGTGCAACCTAAATGCATGGGTTTTACTACTTGTATGTCAGGTACACTGCATATACAAACCCGTACATATAGTTTAGAGGAAGCTATGGTCCCCTTCCAAATTTTGTCTGAGGTTAGGACAACAATGATGTTTTTTAACTCACTTTCGTGAAGTTTGAATGGAGATTAAATCCAGGTGAACAAAAGAGCCTCTAGGAGCTTTTTATTGTCTTGCCTGCGATAAATGCGAGATATAGGTACATCACTACTTTCCGGCACTGCAGCGGCGGCGTGGGCGTAAACGCTTTTAGAACTTTAATAATTTTGCAAAAATAATACCTAAATTGAACATCTTTGGTCCACAGATATCATATGATATAATCTTTGCAGCCGTATGTTTGTCTTCTCGACCTTGTTTTCATGGTTAATTGACTTCATAAAGATTTGTAAAATTTGTGTCATGTTTTCGTGATTAGTTAAATTCGATTTCTAAATTCCATTTTTGTAACACCTATACCTACAATATTTGGTGTAAAGCTAGTTCTTGATGGATTTATACCAGTCTGACACCTGCCACCTGTTCTTGACTCACTTTCATGCTTGATTTACTTATGTCACATGTTCATGATTAAGTCCATTTCTCAGCAACTGTAATACCTAGATCTACCAAATGTGGTAGATACTTCTTTGTGGGTACATACCTGTCTAATACTAATCATATGACCTTAAACTTGATTTCATGCTTGAGTGACTTGCATTATATTTTCGCGATTGAATCCATTACTCAGCAAGCAACTGGGCACGTGACACCTTGACACACCATATTTGGTCTATATATGCTTCTTGGTCACCTGACCTTGACATCTATATAACGAATGAATGACATGAGTCACATTTTCGTGATTAAGTCCAATTTTTAGCTCATTTGAAACATGGGATATAGATATTCCTGGTGGATACATGCCCGTCTGAAACTATACATGTGACCTCAATTTCACATTTAGTGTAACATTTTAATAATTAAGTCCGTTTCTCTACAATTGAAATACCCACCATGTAATGTTTGTTTGTAGATGTCTGTCTGACAACTGACACCTGACTTTGACCTTCACCTTCGGATGACTCTCGTCATTTTCACAACCAAGTACGTTTCTCGGAAAGTGTAAAACATTGACCCACTATTTTTGGTCTATACTTACTTTTTGGTGGATACACACCCGACTGAAACCTGTTGAACACAGTTTTAGGATTGTCTTGCATCAGATTTTTCAGACAACTGTTAAATAATCATAAATGCCTATTTTAATCCGTAAACTTTGAGTTACAATGTTGGTTTTCGGATAATATTTATGAGCGTATTTATTGAAAATTCAGACAGCCAGTATGACCTATCATTTTGCGTCCGTCGTCCGTCATAAACTTTAAAAAAAAATCTCCTCCTCTGAAACTATTGGGCTTATTGGAACAAAGCTTGGCAACAATGGTCCTTAGATTGTAGTATTTCAGAATTGTATCCGTTGACCACGCCAGTCATCAAAGATGGCCACCAAAGCCGAACATAGTTATACATAGTACCCTATGGGAAATTTACTTAAATATCTTCTTGTCTGAAACCACTCGTCCAATTGAAACAAGACTTGGCAGCAATGGTCCTTAGATTGTCTTCTTTCATAATTATATCCGATGACCTTGCCGTCATCAAAGATGGCCACCAGAGCAAAAAATAGTTTAACATAGGATCCTATGGGATTTACTTAAAGATCTTTTTGCCTGAAACCTTTAGAACAAAACTTGGCAGTTATGTACTTAGATGGTCCTCTTTCATTGATGATATCCAATGACCCCGTGTGTCATCAGAGATGGCGGCCAGAGCCGAACATAGTTAACATAGGACACTATGGGAAATTTACTTAAAGATCGTCCCGTCTGAAACCACATTGCCAATTGGAAAAAAACTTGGCAGTAATGGTCCTTAGCTGGTACTCTTTCATAAATTTAACGCATGATCCTGCCTGCCATCCAATATGGCCGCCAGAGCCAAACATAGTTTAACAGAGGACCCTTTGGAAATTTTACTTAAAAATCTTATTGTCTGAAGCCACATCGCCAGTTGGTACAAAATTTGGCAGCAATGGTCCCTAGGTAGTCTTCTTTCAGAATTATATCCGATGACCCTGCTCGCCATCCAACATGGCCGCCAGTGCCGAACATAGTTTAAGATAGGATTCTATGGGAAACTTGCTCAAAGATTTTCTTGTCTGAGAACTATTGGCCAATTTGAACAAACTAGGAAGCAATGGTCCTTAGCTGGTCCTCTTTCAGAATTGTAACGGATGACCCTGCCTGCCATCCAATATTTAACATAGGATTCTAAAGGAAATTTACATGAAGATCTTCTTGCTTAGTTTTTTTGCTTTGTTTTATTTTTTATTGATGTTTTTACTTTAATTTTATTGAAAGTGTTTTACAACGATCTGGACATTCATACTTTCAGACTGGAGGTTCACATGTATAAAAGTAAGTAGACAGCTTGAAGCCTGTTGATTTTCAAGATTAAAATCAAACATACAGGATAATACACCAAAAAGTTACAAAGGATGTCCCGCCTTACAATACCTTAGCTGAACATTGACTCTTTTCAAAACATTATACATCTTTCAATCAGTGGAAAGCCTAATTCCAGGTGACCGATACAGGCTCCTTGTAGCCTCCAGTGTTTGTTTGGTCTTTCAGTGTAGAGTATTTGCATTCGAAGTCTGGGAATAGTTATGATGTAATTATTTTTCAGGATGACGTCTTATATTCAGCAACACCAGAAATATATTTTGAGTTCTACTTAGCAAATGTGTCTATCGACTACACTATTTCCAATTCTGTTTGCTACGATCGGCTATTTATTGTGACTTGTACAATTGGCTACGGTTCAGTAAACATTTCGCACATCACTTTACCCTCAAATTGTACAGGTATGAACATTAAACATTGTAGTTAGAACATTATATTTTTGTTTGTTTGTATGAGGGGTTGCAATGATATCAGGAGACCGGTAGAAAAGATATGGTAGATAGGAGAGAATACAGTTGACGGGATAAGGAGAAATGAGATCCTACCCAATAATGTTAACTGTAAAATCTTATTGTGATTCTGTTATCATGTTTTACCGGGAGATCTTTTTTTTTATTTCTCGCGTTTTTTGACTTGTTCCCAATTTCGTCTTAAAAAAACGTAGGGGTAATCAGTTGAAAACTGCAAAACGTTCGGGTAATAATACATTAAAGAGTATGTAATAACCACCATCAAAATATGGCCACCATTTCTAAAAATAGAAGATTTATTATGAGAATCACTGAAGCCATCGAAAGCAAATATGACAGGAAGATTCCTTAATGTGAATTACTGACACGACTGACGTTGTTACATGTACTTTGATAGAAGTTGATGTATATTAAAAAAATCTAAGCCGAAATGCAACGACTATTAGTTAGATGACGGTCTGGCGGGTGCCACAATTCGTTTTCGAATGATACCTTGTAATTTAATTTGCCCCAACACGTTGAAACGAAAGAACCTAGGCCTTGTTTAGTCTCGAAGTAGGAGACTTATAGATTTTGATTTACGATTTTTATCGAACATTTTTTTCTTCCTCTCCGATTTTGTTCGTTCGAGTTCTCAATAACCGTCCGAGATCTGAGATTTTCCATGATAAAAGATCAATGTTTCTAGATGTGCCTAATACTATTCATTTTTTGATGGAGGTCACGTAGGCGTATAATGAGCAGTTCAAAGAGGCTAGGGGTTTACTTTAGGAAAAACTCTACGAGAGTGACAAATAAACATTAAAACACTAAAACCGTTAAAATCCCCACCCCTAAACCATATATTTCCTATTCCCCATGGTAAGACGCACCAAAATGACATAAACCTGGCTTCTCCAGGGTGTTATCAACACTCCTTCGAATAAAAAATGTTCAATTATCTCAAAAACCGTTAAAATCCCCACCCCTAAACCATATATTTCCTATTTGCTATGGTAAGACGCACCAAAATGACACATACCTGGCTTCTCCAGGGGGTTATCACCACTCCTTCGAATAACAAATGTTCAATTATCTCAAAAACCGTTAAAACCCCACCCCTAAACCATATATTTTCTTATTCCCCACGGTAAGACGCACCAAATGACACATAACTCGCTTCCCCGGATGGTTATCACCACTCCCATCAAATCAATAACGTTCAATTATCTCATAAATTTATGACGTTCAAGCGCGACGTCATAATGAAGAAATGGCACTAGAGCGATGCGTATAAGCAATACCGTGATTCCCCTGATATATACTTCATTTACCCATTGGTTCATCCCCATCCCCTCGAATCCTTAATCTTTTATTATCTCGTAAAACATTGAAATCCCCGCCCCTAAATCATATATTTTCTTTTTCCCCTTGATAAGACAACCAGATTGATAAAAACACCTACCCCCCCCCCCCCACCAAAAAGGGGGGGGGGTATCTTCGCCCCTCAGATCAATAATTTTTAATTATTTCAAAGTCCGTAAAAAATATTTATCCTTTTTAATGCGCAATGTTCAAATCTCATAAACATCTAACTCCATACCCCGAAACCACATTTATTTCTAATTGCCTATATTAAGGAAACACAATAAATGATTTTACACATTGCCTGGCCAATGGGGTATTTCCTAAAAAAAAATCAACAAAAGATATTGAGATCCTTGGCCCTCAATTATAAACATTTTTATTCTTTGTGAAAAGCTAATGATATCCTCAAAGTTCATGTCCCACCCCTTTAAACAGCTTCTAAACTGCTTGCCGGGATAATCATTATGCCCATGACAAGACCTAGTGAATGCACAATTGGTATTGTTCGCGGGGATAATTTACTCTGATTCCCGGAAGAGGATAAACTGTTATATATCATTAAAAATTCTTCATGCAATAATATTTTATGCCAAACTGTATTGGTTTAACTTTTTTATTTCTTTTCTGACTTTATGGGGCTTGTTTATTATTAGGTCGACAAGGTCACTTACTAAGAGAAAAAATTTTGTTTCAGGATGATATCTATCCAAAGATGACAATGATTTCGTTCTGCGATTTCGCAGGTGTGTCATAGCGTAATTTTTAAAACTGAAAACTTGTCCATCTCAAATTTAAATGTAAATACGTGAATATTTTTGTTGACCCGTGAAATTCATGTTTGCAGGGTATTGATCCTGGCCGGGGATCTTGACTGTCCAGTTGTTTTTCTTTTCTTTTTTGTAGGTGTTCTTTTAAGAGTTGTCTTTTTTTATAGATAGTGCCACTCAAATATTTTTTTTATTAGGGCCCCGCCATGAAAATTAACACTATGTCGTATGATAACTTCAGATTGCCTTCACAGATTTTCATAAATTTTATACACAGTGTTGGACATGATCAGATGAAGGTCCCTTTTAATTTTTAGGAACATTGGAAAACACTGTTTGGGGAAAAACGTAGTTTTTATATGAAAAAATGCATATTTTTAGAATTAACGCTATGTCGTATGATAACTTAAGATTGGCTTCACAGATTTTCATAATTTTTATATACAGTTTTGGAGATGATCAGAGGAAGATCCCTTTTGATTTTTTGCAAAATTGGAAAACACTTTTTAGGGAAAACCTTAGTTTTTATATGAAAAATGCATATTTTGAGAATTTACATCATGTTGTATGATAACTTAAGATTACCTTCACAGATTTTCATAAATTATATACACAGTGTTGGACATGATCAAAGAAAGGTCTATAGTAATTAGTCTGTCAGTCCGTCTGTCTGTCCGTCAGTATTTCTTTACTTGTACGATAACTTAAGATTGCCTTCACGGATTTTTGTGGTTTTTATATACAATATTGGACATGACGAAAGGAAGGTCCCTTTTCGATTTTGTGGACAGCAATTTTTGGGAACAACTTAGTTTTTATATGAAAAAATGCATATTTTGAGAATAACACTATGTCGTATGATAACTTCAGATTGCCTTCACAGATTTTCATAAATTTTATACACAGTGTTGGACATGATCAGAGGAAGGTCCCTTTTGATTTTTACAAAATCTGAATTCACTGTTTAGGGAATATATAGATTTTGAAGCGTTTTTGATTTCCATGAGTTCAATCACACAAGCCGGCGGGGCCCTTTCTGACATTGTCAGTATTCTAGTTATTAATGTGATCTTATCTTGTGTTTTATCTTTTTATTATTTTATTTGCTGTCCTTACATCATATTAGGTTAAATATATTATTGATACAAGGAAGACATCAATGTATCAGACATAATATGTAATAATAGATATTATTTCATTTGCTTGGTCATAAATTAAAAAAAAGTTTCTTGTTTGCTTGCAATTGTATCTAAATATAATTTAAATTACATTGACTTGATGTTGGGAGGACACGGCAGGTAAGAAGTCTTTTTTTATTTTTTTTATTTAATGAAACCGAATGCATTTTATTACACCATACAATAAAAATAGTTTCGTAAACAGTTCAGAAATATTGGGATATGTCTCTGTCAATGCAGCATGTCGACACAAGCAAAAGTTGATCAGACATTGTATGACTAAAACTCGGGTCACAAAAAATACCCATATCAAGATTTTCAAGCATGTCAAGTAACCTCTCCATTAAGTATGCATAAACTTTATAGGAACAATTTCCCCATTTCAGTCTCTGAAAAACAATTAATTTATTGAATACAATGTAAGGCATTAGATATATCAGTTACTTTGTTTGGGAGAGTTCGTAACAGTTCACTGTTACAGTTATTACTCGTTATGTACTGGAATCTTTTCAAACTTGGACCCATCTAACGAAAATTACAGTGTTAAGGATTTTAATTAAAAAGACAGCGCATTAATTGTCAGGGCATAATAATCACCTTACAGATATTTAACACAAGTTATATTATTGATTGGAAAAGGTTGAGTCAAAGAATACCAGACAGACTTATCAGGTTTGTAGAATTTCTGCTAAAAAACATTACATCTATTCTCACTGCGTTTAGGATTTTTTAAGTGTTTCACGTTGTGCCTGTGAAATTTTTCTAGAATGGGCTTGTTTATAAATACTGATTTGCAGCTTACACAGCACAATGGGTTTATCGTCGCTATTTACACGTGCTTCTTTACATGATAATGATAAGATGAGTGATGTTATCAAAAGACCCTATAGTCAATTCTCACTACCGTTTCTCGTGTAAGCACAGCAATGTAAACACACTTGGGGACTAAGTTGCACAAAGGAACAGGCAAAATCTTGAACTTATTTTGTGCTCAAAATTTCGTTTAAATTAAAACATAAGAAGTGTTAGAATATTCTACATAGGGAAATTTAAGAAAGAAAGCTTTTGTGGTTTTAAATAAAATGAAAGAAAATGAGAAGCTAGATAGAAACTAAAAAATGTATTTCTCTCCGCGAATCGAACCCACATACATGTATTATTTACATGTTATTTAGTAACCAAGAACTTTACCGACTGAGCTGTGACGACTATTCTTTTACTTGGTTATTTAAGGAACATGTATCTTAAAAGTATTGAATGGATTTTTTCGTAGAAAAGTTTCGTTTTCGTTCAAAACCATATTTAGAGCTAAAAATAGGAAACAATCACCGTTAGTGCAATCTTTCAAGAAAATGCTCTATTTAGTTCTGTATACTAGGTGCTACTCAGGAAATTCTCACTTTAAAGGTGTGGAAAACCCCCGAAAATGACAAAAATACATTTTCAACTTTTTTATGAGCTTACACTTAGTTTGGGTTGGATTTATCAATAAAAGAAAAATTGAAAAACAAATCAAAAACTATTTTTATTATGGGAAAAAGATAAATTTGACAGATTATAACTACTATCAGAAAATGATCCTCTGAGTTAAACATTTTCTCGTCTTATTGCCCAACCTCTTTCGGTATGTTGTTGTAATGTATACATTTAAGACTCGGAATAATAATAATTTGGGTCAGTCATTGATTTAGTTTCGGGGAAAATTTATACAGAATTAAAAGTATCTTTAGTTTGCCTCTGCTGATTTTTATCAAACTTCTAACTGTTATTAGACAATTAGGAAACTACCCGTGCAAGCATGGCTATCCGAAAAAGATAAATAGGTTTTCTTAATCCCTTAAATTGGAAATTTCCTCCATTTCCCCTTATACAGCGATATGTGAAAATTATATGTTATCATGTTTTATATCTATCGATTTGAAAGACAGTAGGATCGCCATCTAAATGATTAAGAAGTCAGAGATTGTATATCTCCTCTCTTTCACTCCTTCCCTCCCTATTTCCAGCCCTTGAATAAAGCACCATTTATAGTATATCGTACAAGCACCAGAAGAATGGATTTAGTGTGTTGCACCCCCTTTTTCTCTGTAACACCCCACGGCTTTCATTGCAACCCATTTCCACCCACCCCCCTTTTTTTCTACAGCACCCTACTATTAACCTTCATTGTGAATTTTTTTTATTGTCATTGTGATATTGCGTTTATTTCTTTCATAAAATGATGAACAATAAAAAACAAATTTGACAATGAAGGTTGTGAGGTGTTGTAGAGAAAAGGGCGACAGGCAGAGGAAAAAGAACGGATGCAACACACATGCGCTGGTGGTATATCGTCTATACCTAGAAATACTTGTGAATGAAAACGGTCCGAGTTCTTCTTAACAAAGCAATCCGAGAAATACATGTAAAAGCTTAAGAAACAAAAAATTAAATAGCCACAAATCCCCAATGTCCAAGTTGTCCAAAAATATTTATGTATACCATGTGTATACGTTAGAGCCGTTTCAGACTTTAATTTTTAACTTATGTAACGCAGTTGTAGCTGTATTGTATAATCGACATATATATGATCAGCATCAGGGATAAAAGTAATAAAACTTTATTATATAAATAATTTATGCAGTAATAAGCGAGCGAGATATGTCAATTGAATTATTCCTACTACTACACTATTCCGGCTAAAAAGTTTCAACCACATGGCGGCAACCATGCAAAGTCTCGTTCTGTCATTTGCTTCCGACGTGATTACGTGAATAGAGATTATATAAGTTATTTGTGGAATTACGTCAACTTTTTTATAACATTAAGTGTATGAAATTAAAAATAGATACGAAAGAAACCACCTGGAATCAAATTTGACAAGAAAAAAGATGCAGACGCAAGTGTCATATTTTCCCGCCATGGTAACCGGAAAATTCGACCTCAGACCACTCGGACCGTGTTATCGGACAATTCTGACCGTGTCATCGGAGAACTCGGACCGTGTGAAGTAACAACGTTGATAATGATAAACTTAATACTTTGAAGTGAGATTGTTACACCATTACGATGTTTTCACTAAATACCGGCAAAACAAACGCCCGCTTTCCAGATCACACATGTTTCATCATATCCAGAAATGAGACACAGCTTGCACATTTAAATATTCAAAATGGCAGCATTTTGAATTCCCACATATAAATATATACGTCGACTTCTTAAGGAAAAATCCGTCTTACTTAGCCGGAACAATTTGCGGGGAGTTGGAGGGGGGTATTTGGGGTATTTGGGGGTTTAACAATTCTGTCCAAAATTTGAAGTAATACAAATTCAAGGTTTCAACGATCAAACAAATTTCGAAGCGAGTATCCTGTATTACTGTACTACAGAAAATGATAAAAATGCTCTTTTGATGGTTTTCAAGAGATTGTTTACGTTTTCAAGTGAAGGGGATTTTAATTGCGGGGACGGATTCCAGAAATGCAGACATCACATATTTTAACTTTTAAGGACAAAAATGCCTCAGTACAAAAATTTAGGTTCCCACGAAAGCATTAAATTAATAGTTCCAACTTAATGCACACCCTTGAAAGAGGCTCCAGGAGGGTTGACGAAATAAACCAAACATTTTAAGAATTGTTTCTGCTAGTCATGGTGTAATTTGTGTCAACACCAGATTCCAATGTTTTACGAAGACATATTAAAGATCCATAAAGGGTAACTATTTAATTCTCAAAACATTATGAATACCTAATGGTCCTCTCAGGTTTTCATTCGTTTTAGGTCTGTAAAAAAATCGATTTACTCCTGTAAAATGACTGTGGTTTTTTAAAAGGAGGTACGGGCGAATATAATCGGAGTATCTGATAAAGAAAAACATATTTTTGTTTTGTTTTCCATTTTTTGAAGAGTATAAACATTGTTCTTCTTGACCGAAAAATATATGGACACGTGGACATGTGGAACAATTCATTTTTTGGTGAATAACTTACCATATGCTTTCTTTCTTGAAATCAAGTCTTTCAACTTCAATATATCCATCTAAAAACTTTCTTCTAAGCCTTTGGTTCTACGCGTATGGTATATTTCCATTTAATTTAGTAAAATTTAGTTTGACCTTTCGTGTTTTCATTTAGTCAAGTTTCGTCCGGGATCGATTCGATTTAAAATAATACCGCCGTCAAAACTTATGAAAACCACATGACCGTCATGAATATTTATGAGTAAAACTGTTGCTCATTTCTGGCTATGTATTAAATTTATGGAAAGTTCATGACCGATAAAGTTAATGTAGAGTCTGGTTCCTGACCGGGAGTGGAGACGAATGCGGAAACATGGGAACATGTCGGATTGAAAACGTATGAGTTAACTCATCGATAATTCCAGCATTTAAAGAAACGTACCTGGACGTGTGAAATTCTCACACGACACATTCATCCTCTATCAGTCAAATTCTGATTTGAATTGTGTCTATTGCAGTTGTTACGTGATGACGGCCCAAAGAAATAGAGCCCTTAATTTTAGTAGTATAGATACATGTATAAGAATCTGAAGCTTATTTATTTTGGTGTCACATTTGTGTCAGTTAGTGACATATTTTTGGGGGGAAATGTAATTTTTTCTAATAAATCACTGATTTCGGAAATCTACTATATCTATAGTTTATGTTTGCCTCTTTTGAATTTTACCAAACATCAATATGCTGTTAAACAATACGAGAGTCTGAAGTACATCGATTTATATTAGGTATCAGTTAATCACATATTTTTGGGGGAATTTTTTTAATGTTTACTCAGAAATCACAGATTTTGAGAATTTACAATATCTATTGTTTATCTTTGATTTCTATCAAAGATCAATATGTTAAAATAATATGAAACTATGAAGGCTTTTCATATTTTTATTGGTATGACGTTGGCGTCGTCATCGTCCGTCGTCGTCGTCGTCCGAAGACATTTGGTTTTCGCATTATAACTTTAGTATAAGTTAATAGAAATCTATGAAATTTAAACACAAGGTTTATGACCACAAAAGGAAGGTTGGGATTGATTTTGGGAGTTTTGGTCCCAACAGTTTAATAATTAGGTTCCAAAAAAGGGCCCAATAAGCATTTTTCTTGGTTTTCGCACAATAACTCTAGTATAAGTAAATAGAAATCTATGAAATTTTAACACAAGGTTTATGACCAAAAAAGGAAGGTTGGGAATGTTTTTGGGAGTTTTGGTCGTTTAGGAATTAGGGGCTAAAAAAGGGCCCAAATAAGCATTTTTCTTGGTTTTTGCACAATAACTTTAGTATAAGTAAATAGAAATCTATGAAATTTAAACACAAGGTTTATGAACACAAAAGGAAGGTTGGGATTGATTTTGGGAGTTTTGGTCCCAACAGTGTAGGAATTAGGGGCCAAAAGGGTCCAAAATTAAACTTTGTTTGATTTCATCGAAAATTGAATTATTGGGGTTCTTTGATATGCCGAATCTAACCGTGTATTTAGATTCTTAATTTTTGGTCCCGTTTTCAAATTGGTCTACATTAAGGTCCAAAGGTCCAAAATTAAACTTAGTTTGATTTTAACAAAAATAGAATTCTTGGGGTTCTTTGATATGCTGAATCTAAACATGTACTTAGTTTTTTTATTATGGGCCCAGTTTTCAAGTTGGTTTAAATCGGGGTCCAAAATTAAACTTTGTTTGATTTCAACAAAAATTGAGTATATGGGGTTCTTCGATATGCTGAATCTAACCATGTATTTAGATTTTTGATATTTGGGCCCGGTTATCAAATTGGTCCACATTGAGGTTTAGAGGGTCCAAAATTGAACTTTATTTGATTTCATCAAAAATTGAATTCTTTGGGTTCTTTGATATGCTGAATCTAACCATGTATTTAGATTTTGGATATTGGAATACCACAAAGGGATGGTAAGAATGGTCTTTGGGAGTTATGGCTCAAACCGTTAAGGAATAAGGTGCAAAAAAGGGGGGAAAAGGGTTTCCAGGTTAATGGACAATTACTTAAGTACAAAACATAATTTAAAAGGCAGTGTAAGGTTGGTAATTGAAACTCATTTGAATATCTCACCTAAACTGCTTTTAAATTATATATATTGAAAATTTGCCAAAAACTTTATTATTAATAAATTCCATTGGAAATTTGCCAAAAACTTTATTATTAATAAATTCCATTGGAAATTTGCCAATAACTTTAGTTTAATGAACTTCATTTGAAAATTTGCCAATATAAAATGTTGCTGATGAAGCTTTTTTTGTTTATCTCACCTAAACTTATTTTAAATTATGTATATTGGAAATTTGCCAAAAACTTTATTATTAAATTTCTGATTTATATATAAAAGCAAATAATAATGATAAGGCAAGAGATACACACCAAACAGGATGTGTAAGTTATAATAATAAGTATTGCGCAATAGCAAGAAATCTTCAATTGCACAGTATTGCGCAATAGCAAGAAATTGATATTTGGGCCCGGTTATCAAATTAATCCACATTGAGGTTTAAAGGGTCCAAAATTGAACTTTATTTGATTTCATCAAAAATTGAATCATCAAAAATTGAACTATTGGGGTTCTTTGATATGCCGAATCTAACCGTGTATTTAGATTCTTAATGTTTGGTCCCGTTTTCAAATTGGTCTACATTAAAGTCCAAATTGTCCAAAATTAAACTTAGTTTGATTTTAACAAAAATTGAATTCTTGTGGTTCTTTGATATGCTGAATCTAAACATGTACTTAGTTTTTTTTATTATGGGCCCAGTTTTCAAGTTGGTCCAAATCGGGGTCCAAACTTGGGGTTCTTTGATATGCTGAATCTAAACATGTATTTAGATTTTTGATTATGGGCCCAGTATTAAGTTGGTACAAATCAGGGTCCAAAATCACTCTTTGTTTGATTTTAACAACAATTGAATATATGGGGTTCTTTGATGTCCTGAATCTAAATGTGTATTTAGATTTTTGGGTTTTGGGCCTTGTAGTTAAATTTATCCACATTGAGGTCCTTAACGTCCAAAATGAAACTTTGTTTGATTTCATTAAAAATTGAATTATGGGGGTTCTTTGATACAACTGTTCAGGGTTCGACCTCTGTGGTCGTATCAAGCTGCGCCCAGCCGAGCATTTTATTTTTATTAGTCCAGAATTTTATCTTTTCGTGGAAAACTTTTTTCTAAAATAATCAGAGATTTTGAGAAAACCTTTTTCTAAAAAAATTACAGATTTTGTACAAAGCTAGATCTCGGAAATCCTTTTGCTGAATGATTCACTACTTTATAGATTACCCTATGTGTCTGTTATAGATTACCCTATGTGTCTGTTATAGATTACCCAATGTGTCTGTTTTAGATTACCCTATGTGTCTGTTTTAATACTAAATAGCATAATTTAATATCGTTCAATGATTTCAAATCAGTTTTGGTAAACATCCTGGAATCTCATACATTTCATTGTAACAGTACCTGGCAAACATTCATTATTTAAAAGTTATCAACCGATGACTAGCAATTGCTTTGGTCAATTGGATTTTAATCATTTCAATTTCTACTTTGGTAAATATCCAGGAGGAACCTCCGACCTTTAAATTGTGGGAAAGTAAATAGCGACCGCATGCTGTGAAATAGCAATTGCTTGGAACAACCTTTTAAACATTGTATTTCTTTGGTATTTCCCAAATATCTCTAAGATCTTTTACCGTTATGAGTGAAACAAAACATTAGATAATGACACTATATCTCTATGCAAACAAACAAGTTTATGACAGATGTGCAAAGTATCAAAAATTTCTCATGGTAGTCTATTCGTTGTAAACATAAACCGACACGTACATACTATCTATAATCACATCTATGTACAGTTAAAATTAGTACGGTTCACGTTGTATATACATCTTTACATTTAAACACTTATTGAATACAAAATCCAGTTTGCTATTCTAGTGAAATTATTTAGATGATGTTGGACCTGTTCCCACTGTCCTAACCTTTCATGTGCCTCCACCGATTTGTGACTTCCACCGGATTGACTTTGTTGAACTTCACGACGGGTGCCGTATACGGAGCAGGAACTGCTTACCCTTCCGGAGCACCTGGGTTCACTCCTGGTTTTTATAGGAGTTCGTGTTGTTCATTGTTTTTTAGTTTTCTGTGTTTATTTGTTGTGCTTGTGGTTGTTCATTTGTGTTCCCGGGTTTATATGCCCAATGGATTACGTTTGTTTTGATTGCTCCTTAGGTATATTTGTCCTTTTTATTAGAAGAAATATGCAAATTAATATCCTTAGTAATACAAAGCTTTGTCAGATTGTGACCCCATAGTCTGAGAAGACTGCATATCAGTAAAAGCTATAATTACTTACAACCAAAACTATTTGGGAAAAGAATAAGTAGAAAGAAAAAACGTAATTATAAATTTAAAAAAGAACCTGTCATAGAAATGATAAAAAATGTATTTATTCAATACATGAATGTTCAATACTTTCAGTGGTACGTTAAAATTATTACAATTAGTACATGTTATCTTTTAGAAACACAGTTACCAGACATCTATACTACAGGTACTACAGCTACAGGTAAACCTCTATTACTGTAAGGTTTCCTGTTCGTTTTAATTGTTTGAGTTTTTGATGGTTGTGCTTATTAATTCATCATTATATCTTTAACCAGATTTCCAACATTTAGTAGTTCTCGAGCACTGTTGATGAGTTGTCAGGACATTCCTATAAAGTTACATAACCATTTTTTCACAAATATGATTAGTATCACTTTTATCAAGCTTGATCACGATGCTTCTTAAATTTACTGTTTGAAATTTTGACTTTAAAACTGAATACGTAAAAATGGTAACAAATTTGAATTAATTCATTGGGTTATCTAGAAGTCAATTCATTTTTATACGACCGCAAAATTTTTGCGGTCGTATATTGCTATGACGTTGGCGTCGTCGGCGTCGTCGTCGTCCGAAGACATTTGGTTTTCGCACTATAACTTTAGTATAAGTTAATAGAAATCTATGAATTTAAACACAAGGTTTATGACCACAAAAGGAAGGTTGGGATTGATTTTGGGAGTTTTGGTCCCCACAGTTTAAGAATTAGGGGCCACAAAAAGGGCCCAATAAGCATTTTTGGTTTTTGCACTATAACTTTAGTATAAGTTAATAGAAATCTATGAAATTTAAACACAAAGTTTATGACCACAAAAGGAAGGTTGGGGTTGATTTTGTGATTTTGGTCCCAACAGTTTAAGAATTAGGGGCCAAAAAAAGGCCCAATAAGCATTTTTGGTTATTATCTTGGTGTAAGGGAGGTAATCCAAACACATTCAAAGTAAAATGTTGTGTATGATTCGATTACCTCCCTTACAAGTCGTAAATTATGTATAAAGAAATATGGGGGGGGGGCAATTTTTTTCTCATTTCAGATTTCAGAAATTAAAAAGAAAATTTCAAATTTTTTTTTGCAAAATAAGGGGAGGGGGTTACAATAATACAATAATTTTTATTCTTTTTTGTTTTATTTTGGGGGGGGGGTCAGTGTGCAACTTCATAGTGTATTGCACAAAAGTAAAAAAAGGGGTAAATTTTTTTTTCTTTTTTTTTGGGGGGGGCAATTCGCCACAGCATATTGTATTGCACAAAAAGCAAAAAATTGAATATAAATTCAAATCATATGACCAATTCTAAGTTCTTAGATTACAGTTATTCTGTGTCAGAAACATATTATGTGTCAAATATTTAATTACAATCCAAATTCAGACCTGTATAAAGTGCGAATATTGTGTCCATTTTTGCCCCAATTGTTCAGGTTTGGAGCTCAGCGGTCGTATCCAGCTGCGCTCAGCCAAGCAATTTATTATACCCTAAAACAAAATTTTATCGAATTATTTTACCTATAAAATGAAGTAAATTAATTGCAAACAAACAACACATCATTTCTCTGACTGTACAGGTGCTTGTATGTGTACTGTACGGGCGCTTGCAATTTTTTGGAAAGATTGCAAATCGTTCCTATGCCATCGGCCTCGAAAACCGGAAGTGGCCTTTTCGATACCATCGGACATTAGTACATAAAATGTAGTTCCAACGATGACAGCATTTTTAAAAACAATTACGAGTATTTTATTTTTGTTGATAATATCTGAACTAATATTTTGAATTAACATAATCTTTGTTATTTACCGAAAATTCCAAGAAAATAAAATGAATTTTCAAACATTATTTCGAAGACATGACATTCGGCGGATGAATATATCAAAACAAATCTACGCAGATACAGCTTCCAGTTACATTTCCACTGAGTGCATACATGTATTTATTTTAAAGATTATCGATTAATAAAAAGTATTATGTTGCTTTTATAAATGTTAACGGATATTCTTTTAGGATTAACCCTTTTAAATTATGCATGTTTTGAACTTTCAGCCATTTTGAATTTCGGTCTGAGAAACGTGCTGTTTGCATTTAAGTTACTCATTTGAATTGTTTATTATAAAAAAAATCATTCTGCCAAACTTCTGCATATATTTCCATTGATAATTATGTATACCACAATTTCAAAATATCGACGGTGAAATGGATCAAGAATTTAATAGTAGAATGGATATAAAGTTATTTCGGGAACCCAAATTTAACTCCGGGAATCCCCGTACGTGCGCATTGACAAGGTGTAGAAAAACTTCCATGTGCGTGATTTTAATAATCGTTTATCTAGATAAACTTGGAAGTTGGATTATTTGGAGTTGAAATTTGAAAAGCAAGAATGAATGTTTTATCTTTTCTCTATGTATAACAGACTTTTATTGTCAACCTGGAGGGCGATGAAGTAAATCTCAAATAAATCTTTCGTCAAAACTACAAAAGCGAAGTTTGAGTTGACCATACATTTAATTACTAGCCTGATCCATTTCAATTGTCCAAATCGCGAATATGAAAGCCGATATTTTAAGGAAAGTCGGACTCGTGTAGTGAAAATAAAATCCATTCCACCATATTTTTTTTCTACCGGTAATCAAAGGGAAATAATCCAATAAAAAAATATGGCTTAATTTACTCGGCCCGCTGACAACTCGGACCACGGTAAGTCTGACCGGAATAACAATAATTTAAAAACAGAGAGATACTGTGAATGAAGTAATGATTCGATTTTATGAACTTTTTTATGTTGACTCTGTTCCCGGACTCTGTTGTACACATTTTGTAGACTGGCTTGGAAGGAAATCAAAGAATGAATCTTAATTTCTTAAAAAAAAACATTATAATAAGACTAGCTCTTCAAATAAAAACATAATCAGTGCCGATTGGTGCTTTGGAGCGTCATGTAATGACTTCTCTCTGTTTCTCTTCACTTCTTGTTAGCTTGAGGGAAAAAAGTCATTTCTCCTGTCATCCTAAAGTAGGTCGCTGAGCCCTGGTCCCAAATACATTTAAATTAAGATTTTTGACACATTTCCATCCACGTTTTGAAAATACAGCCCTTTTGATTGTTTACCTTATGTTCCATTCACGTATAATAGGGTAGCGAGTAATCATGCATTCGTTCTTGAGAACATGTCAAAATTAATTGTGCATTTACTAATGTGACTATTATTTCTTTAATGGACCCATTACTGGAGAAAAACCTTACGATTATCTCAGACATGAATCTAATTTTTTTAAGTCATTTCAAGTAAAATTACGGTCCAATAACATAATTTAGTAAAATGTATAACTTAAACACATATTGAACTCTTATTGAAAACTATCTTAGGAAAACGCAGAAGGGAGACATATTATTTTTGTAGTATTTATGTCGCCCCAAGACATTAGCCGGGACGACAGATTGTTATTGTTCCGTTTCTTTGGTTATTTTGGTTTTTTTTTTTCCTTCCACCTAATTTTGTCCGCACGAGTTCTCAAAGATGACTGGAACAGTCTTTATGAAACTTCACAATAATGATGATCACCAAGTCTAGTTGTGCATGTAACATTAAAAATTTTCAAAATGGCCGCCGTTGCCATGGAAACGGAAAAAGTATGAAAATTTTTGAAAACTTTCATATCTCAAAAACTGAACCATAGAATTTCACGAAACTTTATACTTTTCTAAAGTATGAGTAGTAGAACATGCTCATGGAAACAAAATGCAATCGATTGGATACGTTTAGCGGCCAGTTTGAAAAATGTTGCAAAAATGACGAAAAAATTAACATTGTCCGATTTCAATGAAAATTGACATCTAGGCTAAATTTGTGATGGCAAACAAGATGCAATCATCAAAATTCAAAAATGTTCAAAATGGCCGACGTGGGCGCAATTGCAATTCTAGTTCTTATTCTTCTCAGCGAAGCTTGTCCGGGCCATTACTTTTGACCTAGGCTTATACCCTTTGGTATGTGGGTGTATTACTATGAGGGGGTGTGTCGCGTACCATTATGACCTTCATTAGACCTTGACCTTTGGCCTCAAGGTCAAATTATGACTAAAGTTATAGTATTTCCTTGTCCGGGTTTAAACTTTTGTCTTTTGACCTAGGCTTATACCATTTGGTATGTAGGTGTATTACCATGAAGGGGGGGGTCGTGTACCATTATGACCTTCATTTGACCTTGACCTTTGACCTCAAGGTCAAATTATGACTAGAATTATAGTATTTCCTTGTCCGGGTTGCAACTTTTTTGTCTTGACTTATACCCTTGGGTATGTAGGTGTATTACCACGAGTGTGTGTCGCGTACCAATATGAACTTCATTTGACCTTGACCTTTGACCTCAAGTTCACATAATTATTATTTTTATCGAAGAGGTAAAGATTGATCTAGAATAAATTGAAGCGGAGACATATGTTTTTGTTTAATTTCCATTTGAAATTATACACAACTACAGTTGCAATCTTTCCAATGGTGGTTTTTATCACTTTGATTTGTATAGTCACTTGTTGTAATATAATGTACTTGGACTATAATGTGGGATTATTTCAAGAATATTAGGAAACACTGTCCGTAAGAGAATGTTATATCGCACGAGCTTGCGGGTGTGATACAATATCCTACGAAGGGACATTATTTCCCAATTTTGTGTAATAGCGCCTTCATTTATATCAAAGCAAATAAGACCTTCCAACCAACCAAGAAAACTACAGATGAGCACTCAGTGCAATATCAGCGCTAATTTTTTGTTGTGTTTAATATTACATTGCTATACAACAACAATTCATATAGCGATAGAGTATTATGCGAATGGTAGCATAAAATACATGTAGTCATTTCGGTGACATAGAATAATTATTTAAGGAATGTTTCAAATAACCTGGTTTGGATCAATTTACGCATAATAAACCAGCTGTTTGTGAATTGGAAACATTCCTTATAATTTTATTTCCAAACAGAAGTACAATGATTCCTTGATTCAAGCATCAATAATGACATTGGACTATTTTAATTTACAAGTGGCAGAATTAATCCGTTGGTGATATCACAAGACCAAACCAGGTTATACGATATAACCAATGTTGGTCTATCCTGTGCATCCAATCAGATTAAATTAATAGACACTTATGGTTTTTTATACTGGGTTTATTACGTTGAATATCGGTCAAGACGAAGGTGAGACATATATTCAAATTGATAAAGTCAATATTTAGTACATTAGTGTCTATTATTTTCGAAGCATCCGCTTTCGAGTTCATAATGTATTGCATGTCATGTCATGAATACTGAAAAATGTATGATTATTACATCAAAAGGAAAAAGTATGAACTGCCGATAAACGAAATTTCTCGACCTGTAGACATCAAAAGAAGGTAACTCAAATTACTGATATCTTTATTACGCCTATGTGGGCCAAGAAAATACAAACACTGAACAAAGAAATAAACACAAAGTCAATGGTACAAATTATTTATAAATGTAAAACTCAAATTACTCGATTAGAATCCAATTAACACGCTTGCAAATTAATCTAAGAGGTTTTCTGGAAATAATAGACTAGGAGGTGAGAGGGAGTGAGCCATCTTCAGCAAATTTTTAAGACCCGGGTTTTTGATTTTAATTATCATAAGCATATTCAGAATGTTATAGTAAGGTAAATTTATAACTAAATACATGTAGTAACACAAATTAACAGTGATATTTGTTATTCATACGTTATAAATGTACTTTGAGCTGCCTACTGTAGCATTAAGATTCAACTTGTAAAACTGTTTTTCAATACTCCTAGATCATAGTATTACACTCACAAATATACGAGAGCAGCCTGAAACCTTGAGTGTGTTTCATCTTGTGACAAAATATGCATTAAACTTTTCACACAAGATATCAGAGGGGACGGAAAGGGTATTGGGAGACAGGGAGAAAGGGGCGGGAGAAAGGAGAAAGGGGGCGGGAGAAAGGAGAGAGGGGTCGGGAGAAAGGAGAGAAAGGGCGGGAGAAAGGAGGGACTATCAAAGGGAGACGAACTTTAATGTTGAAAAAAAAATAAAGAGGTAAAAAAACGAAAAAACTGGATACTAGATGTTCTAATAAATGGACAAATCTTTGAAAAAAGGCAACATTTATATTTCCCAAACCATTTTTGGCATTTCCGATCATTTCTAGAAATCATCCTTTCAAAACGGAATTATATCTCCGTTACGTTTGCCCCCATCATTTCCGGTTTGCCTTCACATGTGGGTATCTGTTTCCTCTTAAGTATTTGGCGATCTTCTACAAATTTAAAAAGAAGGGATGCTGACAATGTCAGAGAGATACACTCCCTCCTCTAAACAATATTACATGTACTTAACGCGTTTTCCGGGTCACCTTAAAATATTTACATTATCCACTTGACCATACAAAGTAAGGTGTTCTCAAGAACAGGAAAAAATAGAGATGACACAATAAAAAACTATGTCTAATTTCATGATCCTCATACATGACCATACATATCAAAAATGAGTTTCTTGACATTGGGGCATGGACAATGCACCATTGACAACATTCCAACATTGTGTATTAATTTGCGTACGAGTCGGAGGAAGGCCTTGTTCGTAAAATCAGTATATGCTTTAATAAAGACCTATGCCACCTATATATGGTCATATATTAATTCAAATTTGTATTAAAATCGATTGATCTGAAAAAAGACGGTTGTTAAGGTGGGAGATGGAAGCAGAGGGGCGGGAGAAAGGAGAAAGGTACCCCCTTTCCACCCCCTCATATCAAGCAACTATACGGTGCTAACCTGGGTTCACTCCTGTTTTTTTTATAGGAGTTCGTGTTGTTCATTGTTTTTTTTTTTTTTTTTAGTTTTCAGTGTTTATTTGTTGTGCTTGTGGTTGTTTATTTGTCTTCCCGGGTTTGTCTTTCCAATGGATTACGTTTTTCTTGTTTCTGGTTGGCTGATTTAAAGAAATCTTCTTCTCTGAAATAACTTGGCCAAATGGAAAAACTTGACAGGAAGCATCTGTTGGATGTTTTTTACAATGTTTCCCCATTTTGTCCAGATCAGGCGAGAAACATGGCCGCAATGGGCCATTTTTGTTTCTGATTTGTTGATTTAAAAACACAAATTTTCTCTGAAACTACTTGTCCAAATAGAGCCAAACTTGACAAAAAGTGTATATGGCATATAACAGAAATCTACAGAATCGCAGAATTGCTTGAAACCAAACATGGCCTGAATGGTCCTCTTAAGGTGCTGACCAAGTGTTGTTATGTTTTATTGATACAGGCAAAATCTTCTGGAGAATCACCAAATTTTAGAATATGCTAACCTGTAAGTAGAAGGACCTTGATGAAGAAAAAAGTGGTCCCTTCAAGGATTACCACTCTTCACAATGATAGGGAGAAGTGACTTCCCTGATGTTCATTAATAAAAACTGCTTTTATGCCAGGTGAGCGATACAGGTTCAGCCCTCTGAGCCTCTAGTTTTTCTTTTTTTTTTCTTTTTCGTCCATCCTTGGATTACACACTCATTGCTGTCTTCAGTAGTTAGTGGGTCGTAGTCGCTTCCTTTGGTGTCATTTCCGGTCAAGTTACTTCCGGCTCCATCGCGCACCAGCACGACAAATTCGACTTTAGAACCTCCCCTATATATATACTACTGGACGGACAGACAGACGGGCGCGATAACAATATTCCGGAACTTTCTTCAAAAGTTCAGGGATAAGACGGACGTTTGCAAAGTTACTTAACCAAACTCATACGATACCATACTTCATGAGTATCATAGTATTACACTCACAAATACACGATGTGTGTTGCGAGCAACATGAAACCTTGAGTGTGTTTCATCTTGTGACATAATATGCATTAAAATTTTCACACAAGATATCAAGAAACTATACAGTGCTATCGCAAGCAACTATACATCGAAACTTTTTGTCTTGGCAAGCACCTATACAAACCAAGTTTGTATTGTTTTACATTCATTTCAATATAGGGAATTAACGAGACAACATAGGAAATTCGTGTTTAACCTGAAGATTAAGTGATCATTTTAGTATTCAAAATAAATATTATTGATAGGGAAAGAAAAAGAAATCACGTTTACAAAGCATTTGAAGAAGCCGTGTTGTACCAACAATAGATGATTTCGAAGCATTTTTTACTTGATATGTCTGTTATAATGAATAAATATAGGTTATAACAAGCATGGATGAATAACATCTTATGGTTTTAAATTCTTATCGATTTATTTAATTGAAAAATGTTTTTGTAAACATGGAAAATTGTCAAAAGCTTACCTTCTCCAAAGCTTGTATCCTTGTCCAGCGCTTGACAGATTCGCAACTCAAATGTTGAAAAAAAATACTGTACACTTCCGCTCCCACACTGTGATAATGAATAATTAACTATTTCATTATTTGTTAATATTGAATAGTAAATAATGAAATATTTCATTATTGGTAATATATAACACTTAAATCGGTAATCCATCAATGAATATGTAAGTAGGGTCACGTGTACCTGATCAAAATAGATGTTTGACACAGAACTTTCAAAAATCCCTAGTGATTTTCGTTTGTATTTCTTTCTACGAAGTTTGTATTTAGAGTTTCATATTTCGCCAAAAGAGATAATTATTCCATTGCTAATATAAGAGAAATCGTTTATAGTACAACTTTTTCCATAATTTTCACTCAAAATTCAAACTTTAGAAATTAAAATGTTCAGAATATAAATAAACATATCTATAATTTTACTTCAGATATATCAATATTAGACATTGCAAACATTAACTGCGCGAAAACCGGTTCAATCAGCTCTGAAGAAGTTTGGTTTGTGAGGCTCCATGATATTGACCAACTTTTACAGGATCAGATCAATTCAAACACGCCCTGCCTATTTTTAAACCATAACAAAAAGTTATTGGTATGAGAGTTATTTTAAAAACAGCGGCTAATTGGTGTGGATTGATATCAGAAGTGAGGTTTTACGACCTGTAATATTACTTTAAGTAGAAACTTAAGTAGCTTTATGCATATGACATATAATAAGTATATTTCTTAACTAAGACAAATCTTAGCAAAATCTTAGATCAAGAAACACTTAAGTTAAGATGTTTTATGCATACGAGCACAGTTCCTTAATTTTTTCAATATTATTTTCAGTACATTTCCAGGAAATGTCGAACACTGTAAATAAATGATGATATGGTTATACCCTTTTTTCCGTTTTGACAGTTAGGGTTACATAATGTTGGATTATCATTTCGCCTTTTACGTTTTCTACTTTGAACATTAATTACAATGTGCATATTCAGTTTCCGACGGTATCACCGGTTGAGTTGCTTCTATTAGTTACTTACGTTGGGGAAGGAGTATTATTTAAGCAAATACTGTAACCAAAGATAAAGTCTAATAATATGGGGGAAAAGGGAAATAAAGTAACAAACAGCGGGCCTTATAACATGTTAAAGGTCTTTCAGTGGACAGTCATTTTGATTTATAAATAAAAAAAAATTACTTATGTACAATAATTTTGAAAACAACCAGTTTCATTATATTTGATTGAATTTTGAAACATAGAAAGTTAATATTATTTTATTATTTCTCCCTTCTTATTGTTCATCAGTTGTGGTTCAACAGATTTTTTGACAATGATATCAGTGTGAGTGCTGTTCAATAGTTAATGAGAATTTTAACAGAAAGCAGCTTGCCATAAAAGAATAAAGACATAACTATCTCAGCTTCACTCTCTTTAATGGATTTTGTCCATTGTTAGCTCACCTAACCCAAAGGGTCAACTGAGCTATTCCCATCACTTGTCCGTCGTCTGTTAACTTTAACAAAAATCTAGTCTGAACTACTTGCCCAAATGGACCCAATCTTGGCTACAATCATCATTAGGGTATCTAATTTAGAAAATGTCTCCGACGATCCTGCCCACATGCCAACATAGCCGCCATGGCTAAAAATAGAACATACGGGTGAAATGCAGTTTTTGGCTTAAATCCGTAAAACTAAAGCCAAACTGACTTGGTAAAATGTTCATCATGTTAAGAACTAGCTGCCTGAAATTATCAGACGAATCAGAGAACCCATTGTTGGGTTGCTGCTCCCAAATTGTTACTTTTAAGGAAATTTCACAATTTTTTGATATATTATCTTTAATATTATTACAGATAGAGATAAACTGTAAACAGTAAAAAACTTTCAGCAAAATAGGATCTACAAACATGTCAATATGACAATTTGAAATCGTCAATTGACCCCTTAGTAGAGTTATTGCCCTTGAAGACAATGTCTCACAATTTTTTGTCCTTTTTGTAAACTTTTACAAAAATCTTCTTCTCTGAAACTACTTGGCCAAATTAAACCAATCTTGGCCACAATCATTATTATTGTATCTAGTTTACAAAATATGTCAGATGATTTTGCCTGCCAACCAACATGGCCGACATTGATAAAAATAGAACATAGGGGTAAAATGTATATTTTGTCTATTAGCATCAGATTGACTCCTAAGGGAGTTATTGCTCCTTATTATGATTTAACCTTATTTTACGTAATTTCCAAAAGCATAGTAGATCCAGATGAGCGACACGGGCTCTTTAGAGCCTCTAGTTATTCTTATTTATCTATTATTACAAGTATGCTTTGTGTCTGTTTTAATTTGAGTTTTCTTCAAACAATTTCGGGATTATTTCTTCTATTTTGTAAACAAATGCACATAAGCTCATTCAAGTGAAACAAGGTTGCTATGAAATAGCCAATTTCCCCTGTCATTAATAGTAAAATAACAATAAATAGATAGAGGCAGTGGGAAACGACAGCTATATACGGAAGGTGCAGGGACGGACGGAGTTGTATTAATTTGTTCAGTTGTTTGAAGACCGTCAAACAACACACACACGTATCCATGCAATCGAAAACGCCTCTCGATATCTTTTATAGTAATGAAGGTTATTTTGAAGGAATTTATTAATGTGTAAACTCGGGTGATTAACTCACAAACTAAATAAAGTCCGAAGCTTGAATCTTTCCCCGTGACGTCAATGACGGACATGGTTTTGGATTGTCTCAACTTTTCCTGCGCTTTTTCAATCAGGATTAAATCTGGGGTTTTCTTGGTGTTGAACTCTTAATGAAGTTTATAGGGGTAAACTTTTTACTGCAACAATGGTATAATGGTGTTATCTTCCCATTTTCCTGCGGTTTTTATTCCGGCTCTTTTCTGCGTCTTTCAATTGTAAGGATGTTCTTCCGGAGTCTATCAGCGTTGATCCTGTTTGTTCGTGGTCCTTATCGTGGCTTCTCTTGCTATTCGCTGCTCAAATCTTAACTCATACTGCTCTTTGTTACTCATGACTATACTCACGTGCTCATTTAGTTTTTCTTTTGCTGCTGATGCTGCTGGTTGTGGTTTATTGCTGTTGCTGCTGCTAGTGGTGGTCGAAAATCCAAGATTTGATCACCCTTACATCCGGGTCATTTTGAAAAAACACTCCGTTTTTCTTATAAGTTTGCTCATTTCGTCCGATTGGACAACAAACATGGCCGCCATGGGTAATTGTTGTTTCTGATTGGCTGAGTTTTCAAAAATCTTCTCTTCTGAAACTGTTGGCCAAATAGAACAAAACTTGACAGGAAGCATATATGGGTGTCCTATATAAACTTTCCTCATTTCGCCAAGATTGGACTACAAATATGGCCGCAAACGGCAGTTCTTGTTTCTGACTGGCTGATATAAAAAAATATATCCTCTGAAATCGCTTGGCCAAATGGAACGAAACATGACAGGGTGCATCTATAGCAGGTTCCTCATTTCGTCCCGTTCGGGCAACCAACATTGCCGGCACGGGCAATTCTTGTTTCTCATTGGTTGATTAAAAAGATTTTTGTCTGGAACTGCTTAGCCAAATAGAACGAAACTTGAAAGGAAGTATCTATGGGAGTTTCCTCATTTCGACCCGATCGGGCTACAAATATGGCCACCGTGTGCAGTTCTTGCTTCTGATTGACTGATAAAAAAATCTTCTCCTTTCAAATCGCTTGGCCAAATAGAACGCAAATTAATAGGAAGCATAAATTGGAGGTCCTTTATAAAATTTCCTCATTTCGTCCAAATCAGATCAAAAATATGGCCACCATTTGGCAGTTCTTGTTTCTGATTGGCTGATATAAAAAAAATTCTCCTCTGAAGTCGCTTGGCCAAATGGAACGAAATTTGACAGGAAGCATCTATGGGAGGTTCTTTACAAATAAAATGTATCACAAAATACCGATTGAATTTGATACACTGTATGGCCATTTCGTTGACTGACAACTCATCAGCAGTGCTCGAGATCAAAATGTCGGAAATCCGGTTAAAGATATAATGATGAATTAATAAGCACAACTATCAAAACCCAAAACAATTAAAACAGACAGGAATCCAAATTCAGCTAACGGTTACCTCTGCATCAAAAGGAAGAGCCTTAGAAATTTTTGGTAAATCTTTGTCAAATTTTGAACTGGAAATGTAAAGGTATTTAAGTAATGAATTATGCCAGGAGAAAAATGCTGGCCACTGGGCGGATAATGCCCTCGGGGATCGGGGACTTACAGTCCACCAGCTGTGACATAGACCCAGTTTCCTCATTTCGTTCCGTTCAGGAAACAGATATGGCCGTCATGGGCAATTCTTGTTTCTCATTGGTTTATTAAATAAAATCTGGAACTTCTTGGCAAAAACCGTCAACCAAACTTGACAGGAAGCATCTATGGAAAGTCTTCTTAACCAGGGTTTTATCAGGGATACGTTGATATCATCACTTAGTACATTTTACGGTCGTCACAGTGTTCCAATATCTAAGATGATGTTGGACCTGTTCCCACTGTCGTAACATTTCATGTGCCTCCACCGGTGTGTGACTTCCACTGGATTGAACTTCACGACGGGTGCCGTATATGGAGTAGGAACTGCTTATCCTTCCGGAGCACCTGGGTTCACTCCTGGTTTTTATAGGAGTTCGTGTTGTTCATTGTTTTTTAGTTTTCAGTGTTTATTTGTTGTGCTTGTAGTTGTTTATTTGTCTTCCCGGGTTTGTCTGTCCAATGGATTACGTTTTTCTTGTTTCTGATTGGCTGATTTAAAGAAATCTTCTTCTTTGAAATCACTTGGCCAAATAGAACAAACTTGAAAGGAAGCATCTGTGGGATGTTTTATGCAATGTTTCTTCATTTTGTCCAGATCAGGCGACAAACATGGGCGCCATGGGCAATTCTTGTTTCTGATTGGTTGATTTAAAACAATTTTTTGTCTGAAACTGCTTGTCCAAATAGAGCCAAACTTGACAAAAATTGTATTTGGCATATAACAGAAATCTACAGAACCGCAGAATTGCTTAAAAGCAAACATGGCCTAAATTTCCTCTTAAGGTGCTGACCAAGTGTTGTTATTTTGGTGCCAGTCCCTCATTCGAGATGGCACCAGCAGAAGATTTAAGTAAACATAAGACCTTATGGGAAATACATGCAAAAATCTTCTGGAGAACAACCAAATTTTAGAATATGCTAACCTGTAAGTAGAAGGGCCTTGATGAAGAAAAATGTGGGGAGAAGTGACTTCTCTCAGGTTCATCAATGAAAACTGCTTTTATGCCAGGTGAGCGATACAAGTTCAGTCCTCTGAACATCTAGTTTTTCTTTTTTTTTTCTTTTTTTCTGTTTTTCTCCATCAGTCTCATTGCTGTCTTCAGTTGTTAGTAGGTCGTAGTCGCTTCCTTTGGTGTCATTTCCGGTGACGCCACTTCCGGCTCCACCACGACAAATTCGACTTTAGAACCTCCCCTATACATGTACTACTGGACGGACAGACAGACGGGCGCGATAACAATATTCCGGAACTTTCTTTAAAAGAAAATAATAAAAATAAAATAATGGCAAGTTATTTCATATTTTGAATTACTTATGGCATTAAAGTTAAATTGATAGAAGAGAATTTGTGAAACAATAATATTCAGGGAATATCGATCTTATCAGTGTATTGTAAGTCTTAACAGTTAGAAATTCCGTAAAATGCAAATAATACGTTAGAAATGACTAACATTTAGTCTAATTAGCTTCTGTTTAAAATTAATTTCATAAGATTTAAACAAAGACAAAGAAGACGGAAGTTTGGTTGTTGCTTTGGTCCTGCCATTTGTATTCATTGTAGCCATAATATTCGTACTGGTTAGATATAGAAAAAAAATCAAAGGTAAGACAACTTTATTTATATTTCATATATACAACAACTCAATAAAAGTTTGCATACAGTAAAAAAAAATTATACCAATTAAAATTTATGTCATTTGATTTTCGTGGTTTGTTTTCAGATATATATTATATGGTTATTTTGCATTTGTTAAGCAATTACCTTATAATTGTATACTAAGATATTTTAAATCAATCATAAATGACATCAGTTTTTTAGCAATAGAAATCGTAGAATATTGCAAGCTAAACTTTGGTTATTTTCTACATTGCTATACTGTGAAAAAAAATCATTTCTATTTGCCCCAGTAAGATTATGTGAAGATGCAGTAAGAGGTATATGTAAACATTTTGTTTCAAAAAACAATCCACCATAATCTTGTATTTTCAACCGAAAATTTATTACATTTGCGCGTAGTTTTATCTGCGATTTTACCTTGCATTTCTTACAATTTTATGTATTACATGTGTTTTCTAAAAAAAATGATTTATTCTAAATATTTGGTATATATGTATCTAATAAGCACAATTTTTAGCTCACCTGGCCATAGGCCATGTGAGCTATTGCCATCACTTGGCGTCCGTCGTCGTCGTCGTCGTCGTCTGTAAACTTTTTCAAATGTTAACTCGTCCTAAACTACTGGACCGACTTCAACCTAACTTTGCAGAATTGTTCTATAGGGCATCTGGAAAATTTCTATCGTTTAAAATTTTTGAAATGTCGAAAAACATGGCTGTCGTTACTATAAATAGAACATAGGGGTAAATTGCTGTTTTTTGCTAATAACTCAAAAACCGTTACAGATATCGAAAATCTGACATGGGGTAAAATTGATCAGCATGACAAGATCTACCTACCCTGAAATTTTGAAGGAAATTCCAAAACCCATTTAGGAGTTGTTGCCCTTTTTTCACATTTTTGGCTTTTTTTTATGTTATTATTTCAAAAATCTTCTTCTCTGAAACTACTATTCAAAATCATATGAAACTTGGTAAGATTGTTGCTTAGGGTACCCTGCATAGAACTGATGTGGGGGTTTTTGATTCGTCGAAAAACATGGCCGCTGTTACTAAAAATAGAACATAGGGGTAAATTGCTGTTTTTTGCTAATAACTCAAAAACCGTTACAGATATCGAAAATCTGACGTGGGGTAAATTTGATCAGCATGACAAGATCTACCTACCCTGAAATTTTGAAGGAAATTCCAAAACCCATTTAGGAGTTATTGTCCTTTTTTCGTCAAATTTTCATAATTTAACATTTTTCGTCATTTATCTCCAAAACTATTTGAGATAGAAGTGAAATGTAAATTTGAAAAATGTTTGCCATGTTGAGATCTACATACCCTGAAATTTTAAAGGAAATCCCAAAACCCATTTAGGAGTTATTGCCCTTTTTTGTCAAATTTTTAAAATTTTAACATTTTTGCATTTATCTCCAAAACTATTTGAGATAGAAGTGAAATGTAAATTGAAAAATGTTTGCCATGTTGAGATCTACCTACCCTGAAATTTTGAGGGGAATCCCAAATTCTATTTAGGAGTTATTGGTTTGTGTAATTTGAGGTCGGGTTCTGTTACGTTTATTTAAGGTTCACCCTTATTCCTGGTCAATTTTGTCAACTTCTTGCCAGGACTACCACCATCAGGGAACATATTTTAACATTAAACCTTATGAAAAATAAATCTTCAACAAATTTTCCCTGAACAATTGAACCAATTGCAACAAACTTGGTCAAATAGTTGATTAATTGTCCAATGAAAACCAGACTCCAGGTGAGCGATACAGGCTCTGGTGAGCCTCTTGTTAAATATTGGTCTAGTCACTTTATAGCTAAATGTTAAACAAACATTCACATGTTTGAACACTACTTAACAATTCTAAAACACATACTAAGACATGCATAAAGGATTGATTTTGTATGAAAAACTTAGTTTTTTTACTGAAAAAAACCTGAAAACTGGTTATATTTTTCTTATTTTTTTAAGTAGTAATATTATTAAAATGAATTAGAAAAAAACATTTGCGTTATAGTAAAGCGTTTGTTTGTTTGTTTTTTAGGAAGGGAGGTAGTAAATTCTGCAAATTTTATTGAAAAACTGCTGAACATAATCTAAACTATAAAAATGGCAGTTTGCTGAACTTTACTTATAGGTTAACAAATTCAAAATACAAACATTAAATTTTTAAATGGATTTGAATAAATTTTCTGGTAGGAATATTTTTATGACAAATTCTTTAAAACCTGAAAATCTGATTTTCATTTAAGCTTTCTATACACTTTGCTTACCTTTTGAAATCATTGAAGTTGTAAACTTAAACATAATATACATGCATATTGTTCAAAGTCTTTGATACCAGTTTTGAAGCAAAGGATGTACACATTTCGTCGATTTAGGACTCATCGATTGTACTCAATACCTAAAATGTGTAAAACAAAAACAATTCAAAAAAGTTTATGAGCAAATTCAAAAATGCAAAAATGACCAAATGGGATACACGTTAAGCCAAATCCATCTAAGGACAGAGCTATGCACGAGGAAAATATTTTTGAAACTTTTGATGTATTTATTTGGCTAAAGGTAAAAAAGAAAATAAAGTCCTTGCTAAATATTCTTGTCACGTAAGTCATCTTTGATTTCTGATCAGCACCAAAGTCACAACATTCTGCAATTCAGTGGAGAAGTGCAGTTTACACAAAGAAGTTCTTTGAAATCAAGGTAAGGTTTGCGGTCACAGGTAGATAATTCGAATTGGAAGCTTCCATAAAATTCTGATCACTTGAGCGTTTAATCCGGTAAATTTTATAAACGTCGAAAAAGCGCGTTGCGTACAATTATCGTCTGACATAATGTCAACACTTCGTAGCAGTGAATCGAATTAAATGTTTAAGGATTAAAACTCAAAACGTTGCTCTGTTGCTTGGAATGCATTTGGGAACTATACAAATGTCAATTCAAGCAAAGTTTTTTTTTCCAGAAACAGTTAAAAGTCTGCGCAGCGCCGAAGCGTGTATGTGTTGAATATTGATCAACGTCGAACGTTGATTTGGGAGAATATTTTTTCAAACGACAAAGTTTCATGTTTATGGACGACTTCATCATTGCCGATGCTTTGAATTATTAGATATTTCAGTAACTGATCGTCTTTAACATGCCCAGAAATTATGCTTGCTACAAGATTCAAGCAACGAACCTATGGGGGTCATAAACCCTGATCTATCGAACTTCTAACAGTTCAGCAAGAGCTTTTGAATAGCTACATTCACATGTATCTTGACTTCATTAGTTCAATAAAAATGGCCATTGATTTTCTGGTCTTCATCTACTTTAGCCGTTTAGGGCCCACTCTTGTACTGTAGAGCAATGATTTAGTAGGGATATGGTTAGCTGAGGGAAGGGTTACTTCATGCAGGTCAGAGCCTATTACATTCATATTTTGGTGTTTTTTCTTATTTCTGTTTAGAATATAAAAAAGGGAAAACTATGCAGTATTTTTCATAAAAAAACAAAAACAAAAAACACATGCCATACATGAGACATGTTTTATAGCTGAATAAACATTGCGTCACGATGCAAGTTAGATAGATCCAATAAACTAGATATGCTTGGTACTGTTACTGCACTCGAATTTGAACTTGATCTAGATACTATCAAAACAAGTCTTCCATATGAATTTCATCAAAATCGGCAAAATATGTAGGCGTGAGAGCCCTCACAATGGGGACGCCCGGCATTTCTATGTCCCCGCATTGCCTTCCAGCGGGGGACAAAAATTATGCCATGAAAACAGCTTTCAGTGATTAATTTTCTTACAAAACGCGAAAAATACTTTATGTGTTTAACAGGGGTTAATATAGCATCCGTTTCCATGGAAACGAGATCGGGGACATATGAATTTTATTGTTCTATTATAATGGAAATATTTAAATCTATAAGTTCTCAATTTTTCATGACCCGGAAACGGAACATTTTCAAATTTTTAGTGCCATGACAACGTCTCTTTTTTTGCAAGGAAATGTTAAAATGTTGTGTTTTCGTGTTTTATTTTCAAACTTTTCTAGCAAATTTTGTATATTATATATAAAACATAATATTTTTTACAATTTTCATTACAAAATTTAATAGTTTTGATACTTATATAAATTATTGCTTGAAAATAGTAAAATAAATACATTGCGGCAAAACTACCAAAAATCCAAATTTTGAGCTGTTCTTACAAAAAAAAAACTGGACGATTTTCTTAAAAGTGCCACGAAATAATAGAGGTTCCCCAATGAACAAATAAATATGTCAATTTACTACAATATTTTAATGACAAAAATCCTGGGAGAGCGCAAACCTTACCTTAAACAAATTTGGAAAAGTGTTGTTTTTTTTGTTTTTTTTGTTGGCTTGGCAGCCATATGGGAATTACATTGTAACAATAAGTAATTCGGTTCTTATATGGATAATATTTGTTAAGTTCATTTCTAATCTATAGATGAATGTGAAAACCATTTTCTATAGGGTCAACCTACTGATGAAGAACGTTAAATACATTCCACTGGTTCAATTTTCCTAAGTCTTGCATAAGTGTCGGCCTTGGATCCCGATCAATATCAAAATAACAATAATCATTAAGGACCTTTATAAAAACATGTTTTTCAAGTTATTATTAATATTACTGTTCAATGGTTTTAAAACAAGCCGAAAACTTTCTGTTGCAATTTTGTTTTTACCTTCGGTTATTTTTAGTCATTTATTGACTTCACTATACTTGAAATTTTAAACTTGGATCACTATCCCTTCCATCAGCCAGAAATTAATTTTAAAGTAATACATGTTACTCCTTCCAACTTCGAGGATGTATATAAAATTCATTTCGTTGTATAGCTTATGAATATTCATGAATTCATATATGAACATATCATGTAATTTTCCTTACATTTTAAAACTCGTGCGTTCTGTTTTTGAATTTATAGCCTTGGTAGTACACGTATATTTACGGATTTGGGTTATGTAGTTATTTTAATAACGATTTGCATTTTTTTTAACGTCATTATATAATATTTAAATGTGTGGGACAATATTCATGTTTTGATGTTCATTATTCATTTTGTTTAACATGTTTATCATATAAACAGTTTGAATAAAGGTTATAGCGAGTAGCACAACTAAACCATTGTTGTTTTACTTTTATTCATAGAATAGAATTATTTTATATTCGGACGAACGCAGTGAGGGAGAATATAAAATTATAATATATTGATTCGTTTTATCAGTATATTAAAAACGTTTCAGCATATAAACATAAACTACAGATCTTAAAGCAGTAAATTTACGGCTACTCTATTGATTCCCAATAAACAACTACATGTCGGTTTAAGAAGATCACCAATAGCTCTTTTGTTTATTTTATTATATTTTTAAAAAAAAACTATTTTGTAGATTTCGTGGACATATCAAGCCATGAATTTAAGACCCCAACGAAATCCGAATCGTTCTCACAAGATTATGTTTTTATAAGGGCGCAAATAGTCATTTAATTATGTTTGAATTTATCAAATGTTATGAGATATTTATTCAACTTTGATTGAATTTACATCTCAATAATTACAGCTCTTCATTTCAAAATTTTTGAAACTGAAATCTTAAAGATATTAAGAACCCACGAACATGTCCTTTTTCCAAAATCCACCGAAAATGATGTCTAACTGAATTCTAAGTAAATGTAGGCATGTATGTAATCCGCAAAAGTGTATCAAAAGTACATATGTAATGGTTGTTAATCTCCCAAATTCGCGCAAATGAAATGTGTCCACCATCTCATGAAAAACTGTCCAAATGAAAATACTCAGTGAATGATTATCATGATTATGTCTAATTGTTTTTTTAGAATGTCCAGTATTTTCTAAGTGTAAGTCAAGGAACAGGAACGCAAACAACTGCAAAATAACTAGAGATAATGGGTATGTTTTATGAATAAATGTAATAAATAATTTATTGAGGTTAGAAAATTGGTTCTTTGAAATTTTATTACGGTATAATAATATGCAAGAGTAAGTCAGTATTGTTGACTGAGACTATGAATGCGATTTAAAGGCTATTTTTTCAATATATCTTTATTACAAAAGCAATACAGCTTATAGGATACAATACAGTAATGTACAAAGCATTATATAGCAAAATAAATGACAAATATTGAGATAACCATACATGGTTAAAACCGTGATTACACAATACATCTCTTATTTTACAAGACCAATTCAATTTATCATTTGGTTTTACATGAGAAGATTCATACATTCTTTATAACACTTCTATAATATACAGTTATCAGTCTTTGATAAACTTAATTTATCATTCACAGTATATATGTACATACAACGGGACTCTTCCCAATTCAAAGTATACCATATAATTTGCAGTTCTCTTTTTAACTTTCAAAATTCTCTTTAGAAATTGCAGATTCAATATCTTATGCTTTATGAAAACCCCATACTTCAGAGCCATAATTAACCATACTTTCAACATATGTATCAAATAATGACAGTAACGTCTCTATATTGAAATGATCATTTTGTATCTTACTAAACAAATTAAATACAGCTTTTCTACCCTTGATTTGACAACATTTTCTGTGTATTATTAAAAGTAGCGTTATAGTTTAACAAAATTCCAAGGTACACAAATTCATCACATAATTCAATAGGTTCTCCATTAATAAACCATTTTTTTTTTCTAGTTTAGAAATACCTCTATTTCTAAATACAGCTATTTAGTTTTTGACCAGTTTATACATGTTATATGCAAATTATATTAACTAGAATGTATATTTATAACATCAATCATCTTCTGAAGTTCACTAATATTTTCACTAAATATGACCGTATCGTCAGCATACATCAATAAATAAAGATTAAGCATATTTAATTCATACGACTGACAACCTTCTTTTATCAATTCTATTTCAATTTCATTGACATACATAGCATATAAAAAGTGAGACAATGATTCTCCTTGCATTAGGCCAACATTACAATCGACAAATTCTGAAAATTTGCCTTCATGCTTACCTACTTAACTTACTATACATAGTTCTCATTAAATTTAATAACTTTCCAGTTACACCATATTTAACCATAATTTAGAATGACTCACACTATCGAAAGCTTTTCTATAATCTATTAAAACAGCAAAATAATCTCTTACCATTTCTTAATGATTTTGATATGATAGAATGAAGAGCAAAGACAGCATCATGAGTTCCATATCCCGGTCTGAAACCATACTGCGCATCCACAAGAACACCATTTTCGTGACTCCACTTTACAATCTTTCATTGATAGGAGCAGTAAATAACTTTTCTACAAGGGAAACTAGTGATATCCCTCGATAATTACCGGGGTCATTAACGGAACCCTTTTTAAATAACGGCACTATGATACTTTTCACCCAACGTTCAGGATAGGATTCAGGAAGTTTACATAGTATAGGCAACAAAACAGTCTTACTCTCTAATATATATTCATTTAAAATATTGTCCACACCTGGTGATTTATTCCTATTTAATTTTTTAACGCAGTCCTCTAGTTCATTTTCTGTAAATGGTCTGTCCAGGTCTTCAAATACATTTTACCCATATCCTCAGTGCCTGCTATCTCCGTCCACCAGCTCAGGTTAAGGTATGGGGAGTAAAACTCGACAGTATGAACTGAATGCACAGAGATAACTGCATATACCAAAATGTGGACTTGCAGTAACAGTGTCACGAGAAAGCAAAAGAAAATGCTCCAACTTTAGTAGACTGAGATGTAAACTGATCGATGTTGTTTTAAGTTATACAAATAAATAGAGGATACATGTATTTACAACAAATTCAAAATAAAGAACAAGAATAAATTAGGTATGAGTAAAAGTCTCCATTTATTGAATCTATCATACATTAGTGTATATAATTTACAATCTAGTCATGCACATTTAACTCCGTTATCTTGTAATTATCTTTATTTTACACCATTTCCGAATTGGAGTGCTGATCTATTAAATAGGATGTCCTGAAACTTGGTTTTATTTTGATTTATCTCCCTTTGTCCACATTTTGGTATCATATTACTGGGTGGGTTGGGAGGGCGGCCGAAATTTTCAATACCAATAAAACCATCAAAGTATCATATAACCTATCACATCTGTATATTACCATACTATTGCATGGATGGTGAAATAATGAGAACGAGTCACATGAACTTCCGACTACGTCACAGCCAATGAGAATATACCCATATCCTCAGTGCCTGCTATCTCCGTCCACCAGCTCAGGTTAAGGTATGGGGAGTAAAACTCTGCCCATATCACATTCCAAACCAAGATTTACCCCGGAAAATTAAATAAACGTCTTTCCTTCTTCCCAAAACTCAAAATATTTAAATAAATCATACGTATTTCAAAACATTTTATTAATTATAATTCATATACCCATGACAATGTATTACATGATAATGGTATATTACACTCATATATATACGAAACCTTAGAGTGGACATTCAAAAAGCATTTTCCAGTGTCGAGTAATCAGCTTGTTCCCTAAAAAGAGTTTCAGTTTCATTTGCCCGTTTTGTTGATTCCGCAAATTTTCCTGCTACAATACCAGCATCAACTAGAGAATGCATTCTAGTATAGTAGTCTGCGCTTGATTTATTAAACCAGCCAACATGATTCATAACTTGATCTATACTATCAACTGAACCAGACAAAGCCATCGTTATCGCACAACCAGACCTAAGACTGTGGGGAGTTTCGCCCTCGTATATCCCTAAAAGAACCAAATAATACCTCAAACGTTCATAAACAGCAGAATAACTCAAATTCTGGTCAAGAACTCGTCCATTTTCCCAAACAACACGAAATAAATAGCCTACCGACAAGTCAACACCGCAACGTTTACAAAATTCTACATACTCAAGAAGACCTTTTACTGGACAGATTTCCAAATCCTCACATTTTTTTATAACAAAGGAGTTATTTTTACCCTTGTCGCCCCTAAGCGTCTTGCCGAAAGTGTGTTGAAAAACCAAACCAGACCCGTCGTGTAACACTTTTATCTCCTGAGTAACAACAACAGACAAATCACTGGCTCTGTCGCCAGCGAAAAACTGTAGTTTTAACCAAGCTTGGTCCCTATACAAAACGAATTTCTGTCTAACAGTTAATCCAGGTTTTTTAAGTTCTCTACCAGTGAAAGAGCATATAGATCTTACTTTAGTCAGGAACATGGGTTTCGCTTGCTTCGGAAGGACATTTGCACTAGCCTGCTCCTCTTTAATAAGCTTAAGGTATTCCTTAATAAGAGGGGAAGTAGCAGGATTTCCTGAATTGGACAAAATGTCCCATTCCCGTCCCAAGCCATTTTCATCAAATATATTAGCTAGTGACTGAATCATTCCCTCAACTGTAGCAGAAGCCAAACGTCTAGGACACAAACAAGACGTTTCTCCCTTTTTGCCCAGGAATTTACATTTAATGTTATGCACTACCGTTTTCCCAAACGTGTCTTTCCATACTAAAAATTGGCGTACGTTTTGAGGTTTACATGCTGATAGCCTTATACAACCAGATTCACGGAGAAAAGCTAGGAAAATGTGAAGTAAGCTTTTCTTCTTTTTGTAACCAGACGACAGATATTTCTTTCCATCCAACTCATCTAATCTAGTATTTATGGAATTCCAATCTATATCCATGCCCTACAAATGACAAATAGAAGTTTTACAGATAACTATGTATGTTAGTCAACAAAATGAAACTCTAAAAGCAAACAATGGCCAACGAAGACCAGTTTTATCCAAAACAAAACCTTGCTTTGAAGGAATTTTTACAACGTCTGTTTGGCCTTTTTTACCTATACAAAGCGAACCAACTGATGCAGCTCTTAGTTTAGGCCACCAAATCGGTACAGGGTAAAGCTCGGGAACTACTATAGTACAATCTACCTTCTGTTCCTCCAAAAATGAAAGTAGGGGAAAAACTAACACAAATGGGGGGTACACATATGGATTAACCTCCTTCCTTAAATCCTGAGAGAAGACATTGACACCCGAACTTTCTGGAGTTGGCCATGGGGTAAAATGACGCAAGGGTTTTCCACCCGAGACCATTGCATTGGAATCCAAAGACATGAGATCAACAGAGTGGGGGCCAAAATAACAATCTACCTCCAGCCAAGCACTGTCATTCAACATAGTATCGGCTAATGTCAGTTTCCTCGACGAATTATCGGCTTGATTTTGACCAGAAGGTATATAAGACATATGAAGGTCAATATTGCTTTCTACAACGCAATGAAATATCAATTTAAGTATTCCGTTGAGTGCTTGGCTCTTTGACCCTTGATTGCCCCATGCGCATACAACTGCAGTATTATCACACTGGACATCAACCCTAGAATTTAGCAACTCCTTATGCATGGCTTGTAGCGTTTTTAAAATGGCATTTGCCTCCTTAACATGGATAGGCCTGTCATCAAGGGAATCCCAATAGTCACTTAAAACGATTTCAACTTCACCTAGATGTACTACAGCACCGTACTTGTAACCTGATGAATCAGTGGACATATCAACCCTTGTGTGATATTCTGGTCTCCACGTTGAGCAACCAGACCAGTCATCTATGAAATTCCAGTATTCCAATTCTTTTTTTAACTCGCCAGAAACCGACACAAACCTGCTATTTTTTATAGCTCGAGAGATGGCCGAATTCACTTCCCTACAAAACAATTTACAGCCTGGCACAGCTAAGGACATTGAGATACATTTTCCACAAAATCTTTGTAATGTTCTCAAATCAATAGACTCTGATGATAAAATCGATTCCCGAAGATCTATGAATTTTTGTTTCTTATCTTCCGGCAGAATAAACGCTTGCCTAACCGAGTCAACGTAAAAACCAAGAAATTTCTTACAAGTTTCGGGAAATAAGGAACACTTCTTCAGAGATAGCGTATAACCCAGCCTTGTGAGTATCTCAAGCATGATATAGGGTATTTTCTGTGCTTCCCTGACTGCATTGATATCACAAGCTTGGACACTGACTTGAGAAACCGCAAATCTATCATCAATGTACAAGGTATTTAATACATCCATACTCCTTAAATATGATGTCACACACATCCCCAATGATTGGTAAACAAAAGCGGACGCTGACCAACCGAACGGGAGGGTAGTGCATACCATGAAATAACCCCCAAACTGAATTCCAAAATACGACTGGGATTCCTCACTAAGCTTGACATGGTCGTAGCCTGATTTTTCATCACATGTTATCATTACAGAGTTTCTTTGAACTAATCTTGGGATATCTCTTAAAGTCTCTAACTTAAAAGGGCAATCCCTAATCCACAAGTTGAGATATCTCTCGTCGTGACATACACGGGGCTTGCTAGGCTCAATTGTCAAAGGCATTATAACTTTAGGTGGAACACAAAACCCAACTTTACCTAAAACCCTAATAGCACCCGAAGCTATTCTTTCACATAATTCTTTAGATAAAAACTCAACATGTTGTTTACAACTACCCGAATTTAAGAAATATTGTTTTGGTGGAACATCAGAGTCAAATATTTTCCCCTTAAATTTCCCTGTGAAATGTTGGAAAAAATCTTGCACATTTACTCCATTTTTTAACCATTTCATAACATCACTTTCTTTTTTGTTATCACCAAGTATCGACTGCCAAGCATTTAAACAACTATGTAGTTGACCACTAACAAAGTAGTTTGGGTCACGTAAAGGTAAAGAGTTTATATCAAAGTCAACGTTATTATTCAACACTTCTTCACATTTAGCAGCACGAATCGTAGGCGAAGGGATCTCGCCTCTAAGCGTTACCCATGCTGGACTTTTCCTAATCTCTATATGTGTGGGGTCAAAACCACTCTCCATTTCCCAATCAGGGACTTTCACAAAATCACACTCAAAATTCTCAAAAGATTTCTAAAAATAAAATAACACCAAATTAGAAATATAGTAAGCCAGCATCGGAGCACATAAAGGGAAATCCCCTCGCCTACAATTCGCGTGAGTAAAACCCACTAGGGCATCAGTAGTCCCTTGAATTGCAGACAAAAGGAATTTTAAAGAAAACAAAATATATATTTCACTCCAAAAGATGTATCAATATTACAACACTCTTATCATAAAAATAAGCTTGAACATGAAATGAAAACAAATAGATTATATTCAAATCATTGTTTTGTTTTAAAGCTACAAGTCCTGAAACGAAAATGTTTATTTTCCTTTGTTTTTGGCGTCCTTCATAAGTTGACAATCTTTGACTTGATGTGACGTACTCTCACAAAATAAACACGGACCCCTAGGTCTGAAGTTGAATGATCCACGGCCTCTGCCTCTAAAATTATTCACCATATACGGACCAGGAGGTTGAAAAAACTGACCACCCTGCATCCCATACGCAACGGGAGCCTGGTAAGGAGCTGGAGGATAAGCATTAAATAAAGGCGAATTTTGCGGAGTTGGTCCCAAATCATTTGAAGCTTGTTTACATTCGGATTGCTTTTCCTTTAAGCACTTAGAAATTGCCTTCGTGATCGTATCAGCTGCTTTACCCCCAATCACTGATAAACATAAAGACGAAATATTCAATTTATCCTGGTGCCTACTAGCCTGTCGGGCTAATTCTTCAAAAATGTCACTTTCATCATGATTGGCACGCCTAGATGTTTTAGCTAATTCTTCTAGCGTGAGGAGTATTAAAGCATTGCTTGGCTCTTGCTGCAGGCAGAGAACTCTCACCTTCTCCTTCAGCTCCTTGACAGCCTCTACTCTGGCGCTTTTTTCCAAAGACGCCACCCGATCCTCTAAATCGTCAGACTGGGGAGGGTCTCTCTTGCGTTTCACAGCTGATACGCTAGTATCATTTGCTGCACCTGATGACGTAGATGGACCAACAGCCTGAAATACATGTACACAAAAAGTTTTTTTTTAAAAAGTGAAAGTGACAATTGCACCATTGGAAAACATCGATAAACCCAATTTCAAGAAAATCAATAATCAATTTAGAAAATCCATTAAGAGTTGAAAATTACATGAGATAATCTTACTCAAATTAAGCAAATATACAATATTTGACACAAAATACAAATCATTCATATTTCAGTTTACACATTTTGAAACGATATCCTTAAATTATATCAAATATTACACTAGATTTAGCTCATGCACCGGAAGAGAAGGCTAATAATAATCCGATGTTTATAAATATTTTAATTGTAGCTTTAACACACAATTAGTAGTAATGTGCTCGTTACCGGTTTCCAATAATGATCAAATTAGATAATCATCCGTGGTTTAATACCAATTTATAAACAAAATGTCTCAGTAATCAGGTAATCAAAACCGACGTAAAGCCTCTAAAAGTGTACTTTTGTAGACTAGTTCTCAAATTCGTAATTATACAACACTCTTATTATTATGGGAATTTAAGGTCTATTCGATCTGTTTGTCTGATATTTTTAAGCAGTATGTATAAATCGCACCTGAGACGTAGTGTACTGCGGATAAGATAAATAAATAAAATAGTTGAAATAGTTTAACAATACGAAATTCTAATCTATATCTTCTGGATTAAACGAAGTCCATTTGGGAACTTTTGGTTAAATTTGAAAGATACCCCTCTAATATCAATGTTTTAACAACAATATGAAACTCAAAACATCAAGACATGTCTAGGGTACCGTGTGAGTTGTCATATGCACATTCAATCCATAACATGCACAACATATATTTAAATCATGGCAAGAAAGTTGTTATTATCAGTGATATAGTACTCGCGATTCGATGTGCAGATTTTGTACAATTTTTCTACTCACCAAGTCAGGATCACTGAGGTTCTGCCCCGCAGGCTGACCATGTTCATTAGCGTAGAGTATTGTACAGTGAAGAAGCCATCTTGCTTCTTCTACGGTCAAATCCCTTTCTGCCATCAATAATATATCATCAACTTGTTCCCCTGTTAGCACGAAAAAGTGCTGATCGATCTCCTCTTTCTTTAGGTTCTCGGTCTTTACCTCTTTTTGAATCCGGGCATATTCCTTTAACGACTCCGGCTGTCTTGTCTTTACTCTCTTAATTAAAGGAAGGAGACGGACTCCCTTCAAGGAGTGTTTTTTCTTCAAAACGGTCGGTAGAACCATCTACAAATAAAGGAAACCAATTTTAACACCATATCAATTACAATTTATAGTATAAAATTTGATAAATTCTGATACATAATAACATATATTGCTAATTGTGCTGTCCATTACTATCAAATCATTATTTCTTTTCCTTTATACATGTATGTAAAGCTCATGTAGCCCTCTGCGGGCCATAAATTAGATGAATAAAATATGTTCCCTGTTCTATATTAAAATAAAAATATTTACTCTTGTTACTACACCTAAACAACTTTAAAACCTCAGGTAAGGAAACCACTTTTAAATGTCTTAATTATATAGCTAAAAACATAACATGTGCACGTGCAAAGTGACACCACGCCAATATATCACGAACCTGCCATTGTAAAAGTAGTAAAAATGGGGAAAATCAAATATCTTAGCAACGATTAGCAAAAATTCTACAAAGTACACTTCAAATCAGATGTCAAACAAGTAGTTATATCATTTTTTATTTCCAAATGTCTATCATTTCTCTATCAATTGTATTTTCACTAAATATGCTTCAAACATTTCTAAAAAATGTAAGCAATTTCATCATTAAAATATAGTGCGCTGCATACCCGTAGGTCCCTATTACATTCCGTAACTTTCAAATTATTCAAATACAAAAAATTGCCTAAAATATATTAATCGTCTCCAAATCCATACTGCTATTAATCAAAATCCTTTTATATCATTCTCAAAATAAACCAATTCATTTCAAATATCAAAATCTTCATTTGACCTTCAAAGTCCTTTAGTGCCACATCATGGCACATGTATTTCCTCATATAAAACTCCATTTAAATTCATCATTTCCAAAATATCCAGTAAATAAAACAATCAAGTAACAAACCACCTAGGTTTAAATGCTACCAAAGCAAATTTAAATAGCCACCAAGGCAAATAAATTATTCTACCTTAACGTTTTTCCTGTCGCACTCGATGCGTCCTTACAGGTACATGGATTGTGAAATAATGAGAACGAGTCACATGAACTTCCGACTACGTCACAGCCAATGAGAATATCTAAATTTTCACAGTGAATACCATTATCAGTGTCATTTAAACTTTTGAAATGATCAACAAACACACGACAATTACCGAGCAGTAAGGTCATGACGGTATATCGTGAGCTACTGTAATTGTGGTATACAATTTCTTCAGTCTAACTCGTGTAAATCATTATCTGGCTCTACAGACAACATAATCCTAGATTGCTCTAACATATGACGACCTGTTTTGTGACATGCTGGGGTCGTGAGACGTTAGAGCGCACCCAATATAGAAAACATGGAAATTGCCGACTTAGACTTGGGGCGGCAGTTTTTATACGACCGCAAAATTTTTGCGCTCGTATATTGGTATGACGTGGGCGTCGTCGTCGTCGTCGTCGTCCGAAGACATTTGGTTTTCGCACTATAACTTTAGTATAAGTTAATAGAAATCTATGAAATTTAAACACAAGGTTTATGACCACAAAAGGAAGGTTGGGATAGATTTTGGGAGTTTTGGTCCCAACAGTTTAGGAATTAGGGGCCAAAAGGGTCCAAAATTAAACTTTGTTTAATTTCATCGAAAATTGAACTATTGGGGTTCTTTGATATGCCGAATCTAACCGTGTATTTAGATTCTTAATTTTTGGTCCCGTTTTCAAATTGGTCTACATTAAGGTCCAAAGGGTCCAAAATTAAACTTAGTTTGATTTTAACAAAAATTGAATTCTTGGGGTTCTTTGATATGCTGAATCTAAACGTGTACTTAGTTTTTTTATTATGGGCCCAGTTTTCAAGTTGGTCCAAATCGGGGTCCAAAATTAAACTTTGTTTGATTTCAACAAAAATTGAATATATGGGGTTCTTCGATATGCTGAATCTAACCATGTATTTAGATTTTTGATATTTGGGCCCGGTTATGAAATTGGTCCACATTGAGGTTTAGAGGGTCCAAAATTGAACTTTATTTGATTTCATAAAAAATTGAATTCTTGGGGTTCTTTGATATGCTGAATCTAACCATGTATTTAGATTTTGGATATTGGAATACCACATAGGGATGGTAAGAATTGTCTTTGGTAGTTATGGCTCAAACCGTTAAGGAATAAGGTGCAAAAAAGGGGGGAAAAGGGTTTTCAGGTTAATGGACAATTACTTAAGTACAAAACATAATTTAAAAGGCAGTGTAAGGTTGGTAATTGAAACTCGTTTGAATATTTCACCTAAACTGCTTTTAAATTATTTATATTGGAAATTTGCCAAAAACTTTATTATTAATAAATTCCATTGGAAATTTGCCAATAACTTTAGTTTAATGAACTTCATTGGAAATTTGCCAATATAAAATGTTGCTGATGAAGCTTTTTTGTTTATCTCACCTAAATTGCTTTTAAATTATGTATATTTGAAATTTGCCAAAAACTTTATTATTACATTTCTGATTTATATATAAAAGCACATAATAATGATAAGGCAAGAGATACACACCAAACAGGATGTGTAAATTATTATAATAAGTATTGTGCAATAGCAAGAAATTTTCAATTGCACAGTAATGCGCAATAGCAAAAAATCTTCAATTGCACAGTACACTGTATTGCGCAATAGCAAGAAATCTTCAATTGCACAGTATTGCGAAATAGCAAGAAATTGATATTTGGGCCCGGTTATCAAATTGGTCCACATTGAGGTTTAAATGGTCCAAAATTGAACTTTTTTTGATTTCATCAAAAATTGAATCATCAAAAATTGAACTATTGGGGTTCTTTGATATGCCGAATCTAACCGTGTATTTAGATTCTTAATTTTTGGCCCAGTTTTCAAATTGGTCTACATTAAGGTCCAAAGGGTCCAAAATTAAACTTCTTTAAAATTTTCCAATTTAAATTGGTTATTTCTGATTTATATATAAAAACAAATAATACTGATATGGTTTGAATAGGTAAATTAAAAATTTTTAAGTTCTTAGACCACATTAATTCTGTGTCAGAAACCTATGCTGTGTCAAATATTTATTCACAATCCAAATTCAGTGCTGTATCAAGCTTGAATGTTGTGTCCATACTTGCCCCAACTGTTCAGGGTTCGACCTCTGCGGTCGTATCAAGCTGCGCCCAGCGGAGCATTTTGTTAGACTCGAAATCGTAAGATATCAAATTTTAATTAGATAAGTAAAGAAATACCAAAGGGACACTCGAAGGAGGGAAAAATCGTAACACCAGACAAACTCCGGAGAACAACGAAGACAAGACCAATACAATACATGCACTTCAATCAAAAACTAAAAACATATGAACAACATGGACCCCACCACAAAACCGGGGGTAGACTCACGTGCCCCGGAAGAGTAAGCAGTCTCTGCTTCCTTCAGGACACCCGCCGATTGATGTACATCATACATCAATTTCTCAAGGAATATGTACATTTTATTCATCAAATGTAAATGGTTGGTTGAAGGAAATCAAGCTTTCGTTTGTGGTACACGGAGATGTTAGTAAATAAAATGTACATATTCTTAGAGAAAAATTAATAAGGAATCGATTGATGTATGATTTATCTACTTAAAATTTGATATATAACAATGACGTCTAAAAACTGCCACCACAAGTCTAAGTTGGCAATTTCCATGTTTTCTATATGGAGTGCGCTCTCACGATCCACGGCCCAAGGTATGTCACAAAAAAGGCCACCAGACGTCAGAGCAATCTCGGACTACAGACAACATAGCAAATCATTAATCGGTTTGATTGAAACGTTGATGTTTTAGTTAAGGCATATGTTCAAATAAAAACTACCTGTTTTGAAAAAGTTAGCCATGGTTAATTTATTTATCTATCTTTTAAATGGTCATTTCTAGTCAATATCATTTTTATTTTCTAAGTATCCGTCGTCGTAAGCTTCTCTGATACCACTCGGCCAATAGAATTAAAAGTTAGCACCAGTGGTCCTTAGGTGGTCCTTTCTCAAAATTGTATTGATGATCGTGACATTAATCCAAGATGGCCACCATAGTCGAACATAGTTTAACAATGGGACCCAATGGGAAAATCAACATAAATTATTCTTGCATGAAATCACTCAGCCAATTGAAACCAAACCTGGCAGCCATTGGCATAAGATCCCCTGTTATAAGAATTGTATTCGATGACCCTGACCGCCATCCAAGTAGCCACTACAGGCGAACTGAGCTTCAACATCAGGGGAAATTCACTTAAACATCTTGTGTAAAACCAGTGACCTAATAAGAACAAAGAATGAATAGGGAATGAAAACGGGGAATGTGTCAAAGAGACAACAACCTGACCAAAGAGCAGAAAACACCTCAAGGCTACCAATGGGTCTTCAACGCAGTGAGAAAATCCCGCACCCGAGGCGGGCTTCAGCTGGTCCATAAACAATAATGTATACTAGTTCAGCAAAATGGACGGCACACTAAACTCCGAAACATAAATATGAACCAAAATTAAAAAAACACACAACACTAACAAAGGCTAATGGTTTCTGACTTGGAACAAGCGCAAAAATGTGGCGGGGTTAAACATGTTTTATGAGATCCCAACCCTCCCCTATACCTCTAGCCAATGTGGAATAAACAAACACACCTCGACACACACGCAGTAAGACTCAGTTCAAAAGAAGTCGAATGTTAAAAAAGGTAACAGAAGAAACTAAGCAAAATGACAATGATCAATATATATTAACAAAGGACTACTAGCAGTTACTGACATGCCAGCTCCAGACCTCAATTAAACTGATTGGAAGATTATGTCTATATCATATAGAAAATCAGCCATAATCCCTCCCGTTAGGGGTTTAGTATCATGCCATCATAAATTATACGAGAAGAACATAACCCGTATCATGCCAACAACTGGTTTTAGAATAAATGTGTTTATTTACGATGCAAAGACTGGTAAGATTTCAGCCATTATATTGAAGGAGCCAAATATCAGGCTAATCTACTCCCTTTGGCGGCAATGGCTCTTTGGTTGTCTTCTTTTAGAATTGTACCTGATGACCTCAACCACCATCCAATTTGGCCGTCACAGGCGAACTTAGTTTTATATAGGACCCAATAAAGATTTTCTTATCTGAAACCACATAGCCAAGTGGAACCAAACTTATCAGCAATGGTCCGTAGGTGGTCTTCTTTTAAAAATGTATCGGATGAGCTGGATCTCCTTCCAAAATGGCTCTCACAAGCGAACTTAGTTTAAACATGGACCCATATGTGAAAATTCACTTAAAGACTTTCTTGAAGTCTACAAAAGTCCATGTGATACAGATTCCTGGGAAACCTCTAGTTTCTCGTTTACCCTGGAAAAAGTGAAGAATTTGTTAGCAGTATTTGGTAAAATGATTAAACAAAGAGCGATTCCTTAACAATAGCTTTGAATTTTGTTGCACTCCATAAAGTTGCCCTGAAAAATACATTTACTGTGCTTCCAGTATGGAGACCCTATGTTAACTCCCTATATAATCCTTTACGGGGATGTGCAGAAAATTTAGGTGGGTTTTTCATGATTTTTGGTATTATTTCGGGGTATATTTTGAAAAACTAATATTTTCGGGTTGTATTTACACAAACTTTGGTATTAATTTTTGGTGTATTATTTCAGATATTATTTCAAGAACATATGCTGTTAATGGATTTATGTTCCATTTAAATGTACATTATACACTTTTATCATCTGGCGTCAAGTTACGACTTGAGTGCTATTCAATTCCTCATATATTTTTATATATTCATCAGTATTAGTTCTGGTGCGCTTTTTAGCTCACCTGGACGAAGGCCATGTGAGCTATTGCCATCACTTGGCGTCCGTCGTCATCCGTCGTCGTCTGTCGTCGTCCGTCGTCGTCGTTAACAATTTTTCAAAACTCTTCTCCTCTGAAACTACTTGACCAATTGGAACCACACTTGGTATGAATGTTCTTTGGGGTATCCTGCATAGAACTGTTGTGGGGATTTTTGATCCGTCGAAAAACATGGCCGCTGTTACTAAAAATAGAACATAGGGATCTGACAACAGTTTTTCGCAAATATCTCAAAAATCATTAGGTTACGGTAAATTCTGCAGGTTGAAAGTGTTCAGCATGATGAGAGTTACCTGTGTGCTGATTTTCGTGAAAATCTGTCAACTGATGTTAGAGTTATTGCCCTTTTTGACATTTTTGGCTTTTTTTATGTTATTATTTCAAAAATCTTCTCCTCTGAAACTACTGAATGGATTTGGATAAAACTTAGCATGATTGTTCCTTAGGGTATCCTGCACAAAGTTTACGCTTCGATTTTTGATCCGTCGAAAAACATGGCCACTGTTACTAAAAATAGAACATAGGGGTCAAACAACAGTTTTTCACAAATTTCTCAAAAATCATTAAGTTACGGCACATTCTGGCAGGTTGAAAGTGTTCAGCATGATGAGAGCTACCTGTGTGCTGATTTTCGTGAAAATCTGTCAACTGATGTTAGAGTTATTGCCCTTTTTGACATTTTCGGCTTTTTTTATGTTATTATTTCAAAAATCTTCTCCTCTGAAACTACTGAATGGATTTGGATAAAACTTAGCATGATTGTTCCTTAGGGTATCCTGCACAAAGTTTACGCTTCGATTTTTGATCCGTCGAAAAACATGGCCACTGTTACTAAAAATAGAACATTGGGGTCAAACAACAGTTTTTCGCAAATATCTCAAAAATCATTAGGTTATGGCAAATTCTGGCAGGTTGAAAGTGTTCAGCATGATGAGAGCTACCTGTGTGCTGATTTTCGTGAAAATCTGTCTACTGATGTCAGAGTTATTGCCCTTTTTGACATTTTTGGCTTTTTTTATGTTATTATTTCAAAAATCTTCTTTTCTGAAACTACTATTCAAAATCAAATGAAACTTGGTAAGATTGTTCCTTAGGGTATCCTGCAAAAAGTTAATGCTTGGATTTTTGATTGGTCTAAAAACATGTCCGCCCTTACTAAAAATAGAACATAGGGGTCAAAATGCTTTTTTTTTGCTATTTCTTCCTAGATTATAGAAAGAAAATGAAGATGAAAGCTACTTTCAAGGTAAACATGGTATCCCGAGTTGAATGGTGATGATGAAAGTTTGTTTCGGACGGCCATTTTTAAAATGGCTGCCATTTTCCCGCCATTTTTTACACTTGCTCGGATTTCAACAGTATTTGGTTTTTAAAGTAAACATGGTATCATTAGTGTATGGTGATGATGAGAATGTTGTATAACAATGATTAAACTTCATAATATGTGAGCTTTTAATTGCTATCACTTGGTGTCCGTCATCATTGTTGTTAACAAATTTTCAAACATCTTCTCCTCTGAAACTATTAGGGGGATTTGGATGAAACTTCATACAAAATGACAGATGAGTTAAGCATGGTTTATTGGATAAAAACCAACAGCTTAGACAATATGATCAAAGATCAAGCATAATAGAAAATAAAAAGCCTTAACCCACAATTTTTACATAACTTCTTTCAAACATTTTTAAAACGAAGACAACATATTGTGAATCATCAGATTGACCATGACTGTATCTTAATCAAGCGTAGGGAGAAGTCATGCCCATTTCTTTCCAGAGGTTCTTGAAAGGCTTTTAAAGGTATTTTCAGCATTTTACATGACCTTTAATACTCAGTTTAATTTACAACAAACATTAATATATTAATTTAGTTTATAGTGCATTGTTTGCCAGGTGAGCGATTCAGGCTCTTGAGAGCCTCTTGTTTGATATTGCTGTTTTTCTGGTAGGTATTTTCATCAAAATTATTTTAAGTTCAGAAGTCCTGTGGTAACATGTAGCAGCCACCTAATGGAATTTTACTGTTAATATTTTAATGACGAATATTTAATCAGCTTAACTATATATTAATATGTTTTGTTGACCCAAAACAATATTTGTTGAGTTAGTTTCATATGTTTTGTTCATACTTTTTTCTTTATTTTTGCAGTAAAAAAGTTATGGGAGCTACACATGAGGAATTGAAGAATTTAAATTCGTAAAACAAAATGTGGTTGGTGTAGTTAAAATGCATTTTTCCAATAAGGCACAACCTTGATCTGACAAGTAAAAACACTTGTAGTTTACAATGAAAACTATCCCCATTTAGTGTATCAGGAAAAATAAATGGAAATAACATTATGTAAAGCTTTGTGGTCATATTATGGTATTAGCCTGTCGTCGTCGTTGGATGTCGGCTTCCGTAGACAGTTATGTTTCCGCTAATTTACTTTTGTTGTAGTTTACGTTTCCGGATGATATTTTACCACAATTCCCCATAAGAAATACAGGTTACGATTGATTTTGGGAAATCTGGAATCCTGTTTTTTGATAACTTTTAATATGTTTATCCAATTTTTATAATTTTGGTTTTGTATGTTCCTTGATTAAAATGAGAAAACCTCCCTGTGATCCGTTTTTTCCTATGTCATACCGTTTTAGATATATAAGAGACCGAAAAAGGGACACACATTAATTTTCCAAACTTTGTTATTTCTGATCACAGATTTCTTATCCGATTTTGATGATTTTTAAAAGGTCCGACCTTTATAGAAATACAATAAAATTACTCCAGGCATTTTTTTCCTTTTGTCATGGTAGGGATAAAACGGATTGTCGCCTAAAATGTGTATTTTCAAACAATTTTAATGGGAATTCGTTCTAATTTAATTTGTTCTTGGTGAGTGTTTCCATGTCAACATATTTCTTCTATCTTTTACGTTTTTGAGACAAATGGTGTTAAAAGGGTAAAAAAAGCAATGTGCATTGATGTGTATTTATATATATATATATATTTTTCATCCAATTATAATGGAGATTTTTTCTTGTAATTCACCTTGATGAGTGCTTCATTTATATTTCAGCATTTTTTTTCAAGATATAAGGGTAAAAGTTTGGAGGAATCATACATTTTTTATTTTTCATCTGATTTCATCTTGATGTGTTTTTTTTCAGGACTATGTCAAAGAATTTTCTTATCTTCTATAGTTTTTGAGACATATGTGGTTAAAAAGAGACCAAAAAAGCAACGTGGCTGGAATTCTATTTTTTTTTTTTTTTTTTTTTCGTTATTCATCTGGTTTTTGTGGGAGATCCAATATTTTTCTGTAATTTATAATTATTATATTATCCAACACTTTATTGTCTTAACTTTCGGTCTTACAAATAAGTCGTCAATAAGTCTTTCCCTAAGAATGACCCCCTTTACGTGATCTCAAACTAATTGTCATTGTCTGTCAACTATATAGGTTTAAAAAATCAAAATGTCATAGGAAGTTATTAAAATGCATCATTTTACCTTTAAACAGATTTTTTTCAGGATTTTTTGTTCATCAATTTATTGAAAATAGAAGGCATGTCTGTAAGGAAATATTTTTTTATTGTAGTTGGTAAATTAATTCAGATTACAAAATACTACAACAATAATTTAAATCAATTTTTCTCAGTTTGTAATCGTGAAAAATACCCATGGTCAAATTTTGTTACATTTATATACATTTAACATGTTTAACTTTTTTGCTTTTCAAGGTTGCTACAAAAGAAAAAAATATTAGTTAAAATGATTCCTTTAAGTAGCTTATTTATTATTTATGAAGTACAATTTTTTATCATATTAATAAATGTGTGACTTTACAAATCTTCTCCTTTAAAACCACAATGCAATTGGGTTGAAATCTTTGATGGAATGATGCTTGGTGATCCCCTTTCAAAAATGTGCCCGTGGGTTTAAACCTCCAACAAATTGGCCGTCATTACAATAAAAAAAACATGAATTATCAAAATTACTTAAAAATATTATTTAATACTATTTGAACAATTGAAACCAAATAATATGGCTGCAATTACTTAAAATGTTAGCAAAAAATATACAAAATCTCCCCTCAAACTACTGGAATATTCGAGGCGAACCTCTCATGGAGTCTTTACAAGGTTCCCTTATAAAATTGTGCTTAGTGGTTCTGGACCTCCGATCCATATGGCCGTTAAAATTTTAAATAAAATCTCGTTTTGTTAATACAATAAATTACCAAGCAAAATAATAAAAAATCTTGGTGAGTTGAGACTAGGCTTGGAGGAAATTCGTAATCTTTAATTGGTCCACTTTCAAAATTATGTTGGATTGTCTGACCATGACCTCCGACCAATAGGCCGTCATTTCTAAAAATAACTCGATGTTATTTAGATACGGGACGTGCGGAAAATTTGGGTCAAGATTTTACAAAACCGGCGGAGATTTCAGGTTGGGATTTTTTGACACTGGAGAATTCAAGTCAGGATTTTAAAGATTTCTGCAGATTTTTATATAGCACTGAGGAGAATTCAGTTACCTCCCGTATACGCATCCAAGTAACATTCACATGTTCAACAAAACCACCTTTCTATTGTTAAAGATGTGTTTTACCGTATGAAATCTTTGCTCCAGCATTATTTTTCGGGTAACATTTTTTATCACCCAATATATTGATAAAAACACTATAAAATGGTTAAACATTGTTTACTTATTGCTATATGTTTACTGTATGGAATTCTGTATTTATGATTTGTGGTTATTTTTGTGGAATTTCCGGCACCAACGTTACTTATTGTATCGTAGTTAGTTTTGGAGAAGACAATTTTTGTACAATGTGGATATAAATTTATCGTAGATTTTTCTGAACATTTCATCACGTGCTTCCTGTGTTACATTCGTATCATATGATTATTTATAATAAACTTTTTCATTTAGTGGGACAGGAACAACTGTTTGATTTTAATGAGGAAATGTAAACGGTAGAGATGATTTGAAAATACGTTTTTTTTTTTATTTTAGAAATAAAAATCTGGCTCAAATATTCAAAACAATGTTAATAAATCAGGATTAAATATTACACCTATGCAAACATGAATATTAAAACCCTATTAACCAAGCGTTTGCATTACCCATGTACATATGTCATTCAGAGATTGCAGAGAATTCAGAACACAGCTGCTAGAGTCGTAACAATGTGAAAAAAACACGATCACATTACTCCAACTCTAGAGACTCTGCACTGGCTGTCTGTACATTACAATAGACAGCCAGTGCAGAGTCTTACTCTATGTATTTAAAGTGCCGAAACAAGAGGCACCGTTATATTTACAAAAAATTGTGGATATATACAAGCCAGCAAGATCAGTAAGATCCGAAAACAGTACAACTCTCGTAACACCAATTGTACGAATTATGGAGAAAAGCGATTTGATAAAGCAGCCGCTTCTCTTTGGAACGATTTGCCGTACGAATTTCGAAATGTACAGTCAGTGAACGTTTTAAAAGGAAATTAAATACTCATCTCTTCCGACAAGCGTTTTTAAGTGTTTAAATTTGTTTTGTTGAATATGAACCCCCCCCCCCTCCCCTCCCCCCCCCCCCCCGTGATACATGTATCACATAGTGCCATTGACATTTTTATACCCTCTGTTTTAATATATGATGTGTTTCTTATATATATGTTATTATCTGTTTTATTCTGTGTCAAAGCCAAATTTTTCCTTATTTGTGACAACATATGAATTTTTACACTTAACCTAAAATTTATCATAATTTGTTCTTAATAATATCCAAGTTCATTATTTGTATAAAGCCATACATTTTCCTAAATTGTGTCAGTTTAATTTTTTTTAATTTAACATAAATTCAATCATATTTTATTCTTTATAATATGTAAGTTTTATTTTTCATTCCTTTTCTTTTATTTTTTTAATTCCTATGCATTTTATAACTCCACATTTTGTATATATGTATATACTTTTTGATTTCGACTAGTTTTTCAATTTGAAATTTTTTACTCATTTTGTACATATATGTCATATTTTATGCACTGTAAAGCGCTGAGGGTAATATTGTTTTAGATAAAGCCTATAGAAAAATCGTAATAATAATAAAATAATAATAATAATACATGTATCTCTCATAAAATCAAACGGTTCTTTCCGAAAAACACGTTTGAATTAATTGTAATAATTAACGGCTAATGAGTCTAAGATATTTCGGAACATAATAATAAACTATTTCATTTTATAAACGATATTTTGTGTGCTGTACATAGATTTTTTTAAAGTGGAAATACGAGCCTGATTATAGATTATACATGTGTTTACTCAAGTAAAATTAATTTATCAGATTAGGCCACACCAAATTGATATTTAGTTCTTCTGAATTTTGGATGGCAAAAATAGTAGCGAGCGAGCGAGCGAGCGAAATTTTGATTTTAATGTTTTTCTTGAGGACTAGTTTTTTAAGTGAAGATCAAATCTACGTGCTGCAAACATTAAAAAAAAATATTGCAAGCAATGGAAAATATCCAAATTTTAAAAAAAATTAGTGGCTGGAAAACAATTTTATTTTTAATTTGTTGAAAAATGATGAATTTGGGGCGAATTTTCAGCATTTTAATACGTTAGTCGTAGACGGGACAAATTATCGTATACCAATGATATCCGTCCGTCCGTCAACACTTCGTACCGTAACTCAAATTTGCTTCAATCAATTCTCATGAAATTTTAACACAAGATTAGGATTAACGGAAGAAAGCTTTCTTTCGATTTTGACGATTTTCAATTTTGTCATTCTGGATTCATAGGACTTACATGTAGATTGTTCAAATAAAAGCAATTTTTTCACATGTCGTGCACTAACTCGATGGTCTGAGGGTCTGTATACTTTTTGACGATTTTAAGTTTTGTCGTTCCTGAGTTATGGGACTAAAAATGTCCAAATATAAGAAATTTTTCACATGTCGCACACTAACTCGAGTACGCTTTGACTGATGTCCAAATATAAGCAAATTTTTTATAAGTATAAAATATCTTACTTACACAAAGATGATAGTTAGTTTGTTGTTACAGTGTTATAATTTAGATATTTTAACCGTTGAAAAAGAAACATGACACTTAATATGAAAAAAAATCAACATTTTCCTACCGGCATATCATGCGCATAAGGCGCAGCAGTTTATTGCAAAATAAAGTTACATAAAAAGTTTTCTTAAAATTTACTTAGTCCAAAAATTGGAAGAGCGAAATCCAAAGAACTAAGGATCAAATTTGCTGTGGCCTTAATTGGTTATCTAGTCAAAATCTAACAAGTGTATTAAGATTTTTCAACGACAAATTGAAGTTTATGACACTGCCTTTATAAAGTTTATTATTGTACTGGTGCTAGACGTGAATATTTATATCATTTTTCCGTGGGGGAAAACTCAGTATATACCCATTTTTCCGGGGGGACTGGGTAGGTGGGAAACTAGTATATGACACAGTGATCCATTGTGGTCCTCTTTAAGAATTGTACTTGGACCATTAATTAAGATGGCCGCCACAACTGACCATTGTACTTTAATATTTGACACAATCCGAAAATGCACTTAAAGAGTTTTTATTAAAGCACTGAGCTAAATGAAACTTAAATTTGCAGCAATGGTCTTTAGATTGTCCTCCTGCAAAATGGGCCCATGACCAAGATTGCCACCCAATATGGCTATACTCGAACTATTTATTTCGTGTATGCAAATTAAATCCATGCTTTTAGTGTTTTTTTTTTTTGTTGTTGTTGTTGCTTTGCTAGTTTTTAAATGTGTTCATTTATACAGAATTGTAATATGTCCAATAAAATATACCAAAATCGCTCTATTGCTTTGATTTATTGCAAATACCTTTTTGTACCCGAATAAACTTTCATTGTTACTATTTGGAGGTAAAACTAAATTCTTTTATACCAATTTTGATGCACAACATAACTATTCTTTTCGTCGATTTACAAGCCTTTATGAAAACAGGTAGAAAAGAACCGTGTCGGTACTTGTCGACAGTGGGCTTCTTGTATTTGCTTCTGGCAGCAAATTCAACACTAATCTGACCATAGAGATTTAACATGTTTAATGAATCAATGTCAATGAATTTGTCACTGCGGTTTACTTCATTCCCTAATACTGTAGTAGCAATGTAACCTACAGTACGGGCTTCAGCGAATTTATGTCAAATCATTCGGTTTTCAATTCTGCAGCGTGATAATGTTGGCCTAATGGATATATTTCATAGTTCTTAAAGCAAAGGATTTGTTTATGTATCCAACAATAGACTATTCAGATTAATGAAAAGTAATTTGAGTGTAACGTGTATTAAATTCAAGCGTCAATTAAATTACTGTCCTATCTCAAAAATACTGATTTTGGTTCATATCCTGTTTGCCAGAATTTGTGAAGTTAAAAATGAAACCTAGGTATCAATCTCAATAATGGATATATGATACAGTGGATGTATGACAAGGGATATGACACAATGATATATCACTCTTTGGATATATGATCTATTAACATGGAGGGTATCTAAATTACTAAAGTTATATCCACTTGAAAACCAACAATCTAAACAGTCCCCTTAATCTTAAATAGGATATAGCACATATAACATGTATAATACATACATTTGACATGTTATATAGAACAGAAACAATGTATCTTCATCCCTCTACCATGCTATCTGGAATCTATGGCTAAACTTATGGCTAAGCGCTTTTATATATACAGTAAAACCTGTCCAAACCGAACTCTCTCGGGACTTTGTGTTTTGTTCGGTTTTCAAATGTGTTCGGATTGTAGAGGTACACGGAAGTGGACAGTTTAAAATAAATTTTACACTTACTGACGACGGACACCAATTAACACAACATCATTGTTAACGGAAAATTATATGTTATCTCGTCCTCATGTAACACAATTAGAAGCTAATTGTATACATGTATTAATGGTTTATATACAACTACAAGTTTTTCATATTGATTTCAATGTAAAATAAAATAAAATGAAATATATCAGAAAGATATTTTATAGATGCAGAAAAACAATTTTTGATAATCAAATTAAGTTCAAACTGTTCATCGATCAGGCTCATTGTACAGAGAAATAATCATCCAGTGTTGTCTGACGTATAGCGAGTTTGCTTTTCACAATGATGTCCTCAGTCATTGAAATAATTTGTTCAGTTTGATCTAAGTAGCGACTATCCGTAGAAATAGAAGAGATTTGTGATTTTTTAACAAATCCAAAATATCTGTATGGTTCATGTCCGAACTTGGCTTGACCTCAGTTGAATTGTCTGTCCCTAAATCGTCGTCTGACTCAATTACGGGATCCACATTAAATTAACTTATCAAGTCAGATTTCCAATCACTGTCAAATGCTGATTCTGTGGCTAAATCGTCAGTTTCTGTTATATGCACATTCTTTTGACCTTTGACCTTAACTGTTGAACTGAATCAGTTAACGGAACGTCATCATCCGGGACTTCAGACTCATGTGCATTCAATGATTCAATTGTCTTGGATTTGGTTTCGTTCCACGACTTCTTAATCCACTGAATGGCTTTAAGAGCGTTTATTTCTTTACAGAGTTCAGTCACGGAATGAAAATTTGTCAATTTGTGGTAGTAAGTAAAGTCAATAAATACCAAAGGGATATTAATGTTTGATCATGTGCTTTCTATACCTCGCTTTAAAGGCACGAATGAAACCTAGATCAAGTTGCTTTAGTTTAGAAGTCGTATTTGCCGGGAAGAACTTGAATTCGACATTACCTAGTTTTAAATTGTGCGAGTAAGAAGTTGCATTGTTAAGAAAGATAATAATTTTCCTAGAATTCTTCCGCATATCACGGTCCATATCCTTTGCCCATTCAATGAAAAATTTGTTATTCATCCAGGACCTTTTGTTAGCCTTCCAAGTCACAGGAAGCTATTTAACATCCAAATTTCGAAAACATCTCGGTTTATTTGCGTTACCAATGACTAAGGGTTTTAGTTTCTCGCCTCTAACACTACAGCAAACCATAACAGTTAGCCTCTGTTTTGCGATTTTTCCCTTTACATTCTTTCCCACGCTCTGCCAATGTCTGGTCAGGGGGGGACACGGAAGAAAAGGCCTGTTTCATCTGCATTGAACGTATCCCTGGGGTCATAATCTTTAACAATTTCAGGCAGTTACTTTTAAATTCTGTAACAACGTTCAAATTCACATCCGAAATCTCCCCGCAAACTTTAAAAAATCCAATACCATATCGTAAACGCCAACTTTCAAGCCATCCATTTGAGGCCTTAAATTCGTGTAAATTGAGCTCCTGTGCGAACTCACATAAATACTTATGCCTAGCCATAATTCGATTTATGCCTAGGCATAAATATTTTTGGCTATGCATAAATCAAATTATGGATAGCCATAAGTATTTATGCCTAGGCATAGGTATTTATGCCTAGGCATAAATTGATTTAAGGCTAACCATAAGTATTTATGCCTAGGTATAAATCGATTTATGCTTAGGCATAAATATTTATGCCTAGCCTTAATTTGATTTATGCTTAGGCATAAATATTTAGGCCTAGCCTTAATTTGATTTATGCTTAGGCATAAATATTTAGGCCTAAGTATAAATAAATATTTGTGACGCACATACCGCGCCATAATTTACCTATACGCTTTTTATAGCTGTATATATTTCCAAATACTATCTGGAAACGACAGCCAATTTTATTTGAAATTATAGTTCATAGTTCAAACAATACAAACTTACTTTTCTGTTACAACTCCAGACTTTAACCCTCTGAACGATCCACACAGAATGAATAATTTATTGACTGTCCAGGTATACATAGTAAGAAAGAGTTTTTGGCGCGGAAATAACAACAAAAGGATTTCCCCGGCATTCCCTACATTTCAAAGCCAATATATCGTTTAATAATACATTCTATTAAAAGAAAATGGTATTTAGACATATTTGATGTATACCATTTGCATTTTACACAAGAAAGATCGAATATATTGTTCATTGTCCACTATTTTCTCTGATATAATTGCGTTGTCAAGTAAACAACTCCTCAGCAACAACCGGTAAAGTGATGATTTTAGATATTGAATGACAAACTATCAAAACTGTTGTATATAAACCACTAGTATATGTATACAATTAGCTTCTAATTGTGTTACATGAGGACGAGATATCAAATAATTTTCCGTTAACAATGATCTAGACGTCAAACATCCAAAAGACGACAGTCAAAAACTAATTTAGCGCTTGGTTTGTTGGTGTTCAAACAATGATGTCACAAAAGCTTCTTAACCAGGGTTTTATCAGGGATATAGTTGATGTCATCACTTAGGAAATTTTACGGTCGTCATCACGAATTGATTGACCATTGCAGTGTTCCAGTATCTAAGATGATGTTGGAACTGTTCCCACTGTCGTAACATTTCATGTGCCTCCGCCAATTTGTAACTTCCACCGGATTGACTTTGTTGTATACGGAGCAGGAACTGCTTACCCTTCCGGAGCACCTGGTTCACTCCTGGTTTTATAGGAGTTTGTGTTGTTTATTTATTTTAGTTTTGTGTGTTTATTTGATGTGCTTGTGGTTGTTCATTTGCCTTCCCGGGTTTGTCTCTCCAATGGATTATGTTTTTTTTATTGTTCCTTAGATATATTTGTCCTTTTTATTGCCACTGGATCAATACCACTGCTGGTTAACAATTTGTCCCCGAGGGTATCAATCGTCCAGTAGCTTATTATTATAGCATGAATTACAATGATACCAATAGGATACAGGCTAGGACCTCGCCCTGTATAAAAAGGTCCTACCCTGACGACATCAAGGACCCCATGTCGCCAGGTAAGATGAGTGTCCATTCACAAGAACTATCGGATTTGACATTCACCAGCTATGTACAGTCAAATGATCATTATTTTCAATACAAAAATTCTGACCTCTTTAAACAGATTATGCCATGTGAAGTTATTTCAGATGACATCTTACAATATGATGACTATATGCCACACTGCACCATTTCACTGTGCAAATAAAAAAAATGTAAAACTTGTAAGATACTTATAACAGAACCGTATTTTACAAGCAACATAACGGGAAAATCTTACAATACATGATCATCTGACTTGTACATCGACTAACATTGTATACGGGGTAGAATTTAATCTTTGTGGTTTGGTTTATGTGGGTAAAACTAAAGGTAGGTTAAATACAAGAATGAAATGACATAGATCGGGTATTAACAATAACGCCAATCAGGTTGTTTATCAACATTTCAACCTTCCTGATCATTCAATCCTATCAATGAAAGTCCGTATATTAGAAAAAATATATCAGCCTACTAATAATCCAAACCTCAGCACACCCCTTCGCAGACAAACAGAAGAATTTTGGATTAAGGAATTGGGTACCCTATGCTATACGGTTGCAGCATTGGGAATCTTTCAAGCCCAAAATGCAGCGAAATCAATGTGATGAATATTTTCAATACAACTCCACGCCGTAGACGCAGTCATGGTCATTGACATTACACTTCGCCTATTGAACATGACATTTCTTTAAATGTGTTATTGCCGTATATACAAAAACCTTTAGGACTACATCACATTCGAGTTAAACTATATTCCTTTCCTTTATGTAAGCTTAGCTCACTCCACAAAAAGCAATGGAGCAGCAAATCACGAATTTTAATTCAGCTGAGTACAAACTCGCTGCTGTGGTATCGGATATTGCTTCTTTTCACAGATTATTCAAACCAGCTCGCATCCATAACGACGAATCTCACCAAAGGTCGTTCCTTAAAGTTAACTTTGTTCATAAAAGCTTGGATGTAATAATTCTTAGCAATATCCCTCACCACTAAACAGTAAAATAAAAAATTCATCCATATTTCAAGGACCAAACTGTTCCACTTATTTCTTATACAAAACACATTGCAACCAAGATTTTCAATTACAAACGCGCATTGCGGGACCTTAATTCCGACGATCCCAAGTCTAAACCCCCTGACTGCTCCTGTTCGACATCTCCATTCAATTATAGTCCTGTGGGTCATGTTATCACTGGGGATCTCAATCTAGTTGATAATCAAAAGCTAACAAATATGCTAGCTAAAGGCCCCAAATACCGAGAACCTCAGCCAATTAATTGGAAATATAATTTCAAATTGCTAATGGATTCTGCTGAAGATTATGCCAGAAAATAGACTTCAAAGGAACAGGAAACAGGCTGACACGCTTTCGGAGTGGGTGAAGGCTATTAGGTCAATGATGTAAATCCGAATTTAAAAACTTCCAACAGTATATGAGCACTAAAGCTAAATCCATCTCTAAAGACCCTATGGTTGTTGAAAACTTGACTCGCCTCAAATATGCAGTTGTCCCAGCTGACAAAGCCCCAATAACATCGTTTTTGTCTGCAAGAGCTATTATTTTGAGGTCTTAGAAACGAGTTAGGATTAGATAACACTGCGGGTAACCCAACTTATACACCGACCACACTCACTAAGCAGGAAGTCCTTGATAACCACAAGACCGTTCTTCATTCCTTTGGCATTTCTACAACTGCTTATTATTGGATTCCTAAGCTACATGAGAATCCGTTTAAACAAAGGTACATTGCTGGGTCAGCTAATTGCTCTACAAAACTCCTTTCAAAGATTTTAACATTCATACTGACATGTATTAAATAGGGCCTTCATATATACTGTGAAACATCATATTCCACCAGTTGCGTCAATCAGATGTGGATTCTTAAAAACTCAAAAAATTTACTACAATATATAAAATCAAAATCTTTGGCTACATGCAACAGCATAAAAACATTCGACTTCTCTATACTCTACACTACCATACCACATTCTCAATTAAAAGATCGCTTAAAGCAACTAGTTCATCAATGTTTTTTCAAGAAAAATTGCACACGCAGGTATAAATTTCTAGTTCTAGGTAGAGAAAAGGCTTATTTCGTGAAGAACAACCTTGATTCTGACAAAAAGTATTCTGAAAATGAAATTACAAACATGTTAGATTTTCTCATAGACAACATATTTGTTGAATTTGGCGGTCTAATTTTTTAACAAACAATCGGCATTCCAATGGGAACCAACTGTGTTCCTCTCCTCGCCGATTTGTTTCTGTACTCATATGAAGCGGACTTCATTCAAGGGCTACTATGTGAAAACAAAAAGTCCAATCCTTTAATTTCACTTTTCGTTATATAGATGACGTGTTGTCGTTAAATAACGACAAATTCCAAGATTTTCTACATCTAATCTACTACAGTGAGCTTGAAATTAAGGATACTACAGATACACCAAAGTCCGCTTCATATTTGGATTTGTTTCTTGAAATAGATTTGAAGACAAAACCTTATGACAAACGTGATGACTTCAACTTTCCTATTGTTAATTTTCCCTTCTTGAGTAGCAATATACCAGCATCGCCTGCATATGGTGTCTACGTTGCTCAGCTTATCCGATTTTCAAGGACATGCGTGAGTTACCTTCACTTTCGACAAAGAGAATTACTGCTGTCTCAAAAGCTTCTTAACCAGGGTTTTATCAGGGATAAATTGATGTCATCACTTAGGGCATTTTAGGGTCGTCATCATGAATTGATTGACCATTACAGTGTTCCAATATCTAAGATGATGTTGGACCTGTTCCCACTGTCGTAACATGTCATGTGCCTCCACCGATTTGTGACTTGCACCGGATTGACTTTGTTGAACATTACGACGGGTTCCGTATACGGAGCAGGAACTGCTTACCCTTCCGGAGCATCTGGGTTCACTCCTGGTTTTATTGGAGCGTGTTGTTCATTTTTTTTTTATTTTTCTGTTTTTATTGTGGTTGTTCATTTGTCTTCCCGGGTTTGTCTGTCCAATGGATTATGTTTTTTTTTATTGCTCCTTTTCATATCAATAGCACTCCATAAACAACATGAAACTGTTCATTCATCCAGCAATTCATCTACCAAATCTAAACTACGTCCTGGTACCAATGAAAATATCTCATGAATCTTTTATTATTATTATTATTCTTATTATTACTTATACATTGTATATTTTTGTTTTAGTATCTGATGGAATACTTTTTCATTTCTGAAAACTCAACTCTTACCAAATACATCTTGCATGTCGTATCTTAAAATGTTTTGTACAAGTTTATATGTGCAGGTTTTGGTGTTTGAGAATCTACTGCATCCGCAAAGACCCACACTGACTTTAAAATCACACCGAAGACATTATTAAACAAAAAAGGTTATGGGTAAACCCATATTGACATATAGACTATGTTTAATGTAAAAGTAGTTTACTTACATACTTTATATATTTTTATATACATCTTAATTATGTTTATAAATTTCCTTGGCAAAAAAACGATAAATGAATTTATACCGTTTAACACGTTTAACCGAAAAAGAATGCTCAATACTAACGAAAAAGACACGATTGGCAAATATGATATATCAGATTTTACATATACATGGTACAACATGCAGTTACATGTAACTGTTTCAACAACAATATGCAATTATGCTAAAAAAAAGAAGAAGGTAATATACATAGTTATTAAAAGGAGGAAACATAACCCTTTCGAGATTTAATAATTAGGGATATTACTGCCTTCCGAAGGCCATAAGGTTAGTATTACACTGAACTAAACTCCTAGACAAAATATCTGTTATTACGCTCTGATTATCGCGTGAATCGACGAGGACAAAATAACACTTATAACTCGCTTGCGGAGTAACACTCCAGTTATTTGATTTGGACGCTAAAAAGAACGTAGTTATTTTACAAGTAGTTGCCATAGTAAAGTATAATAATAGGAAATGTCGTATTATGAAAATTGTTAATGATTAAAATATTAGTTTAGTTTATTTTAGTTTAGGTTTTTATGCCGTTTTTAGCACATTTGGCTATTTCGCGGCGGCCAATTTTTATTTGGTGGAGGAAGCCGGAGTACCCGGAGAGAACCACCGATCTTCGGTAGGAAAATTGGCAATCCTTGTCAATTTAGATCGGAGTCGAACACACCTCGCCACAGGTGAGATTCGAACTCACAACTTTAGTGTTGACAGGCTAGTGACCATTAGTAGTCATGACGAACTACCTAGACAACACGGCCATCGATGCTCCAAAATATTAATTTAAGTTAATTTAAACACTGAGTACTATTTCGATAAATTATTGTTCGGAGGGTTTATATCCCTTCTTTTACGATACACAATCAATACTTAAGATTTTTCATTTCTGTGCCTGATAAGTTAATGACAATATTCGTAGCCCAATAGTTTTTTCCTGTTATAAAAAGTTTGAATTTAGTGAAAAACAACTGTTTTTGGATTGTTGAACTGACAGTGATCTCTTGACTGCCTGTTTGAATATGATTGATTGATAATTTCACGACCACAAATTCTTTTTCTTTCTCAATGTAAAAGGTAAACAAGACAATTGTTGACTGGGTTCTTTTAAGACAGCAGTTTGTTTGCCCTGAGGTCTAAACTTTAGCCTCCATCTTTTGGTACATGTAACATTTTGTTTTTCGCAGGTTAAACAAAACAGCAGTTGTTTCGAACCAAGACAATAACTGTATATTTTTTCCATTATAACATCAGAGCCTTTTATTTTTCACACCAGAAAATGTGCCACCAAAGAATTCAAACAGGTGTTGGAGGACTAGAATATATTTAATTTTCAATGTAAAAATTTAAGAAGTAAGGAGAAACATTTGGGAAAAATTTGAGATAATTACTTCTCAGATCTCAGTTTTCTAAAACTAGATTACACAGTTTATCTCTGTTCCCATCACGATTGACTGATGTTTCATTTTGTTACACCTTGAAAACGTTATAGTACAAAAAAATCATATATTAGAATGACCATGCACTTAGTGAGAACATCAAAGAAGTGCTTTCAACAGGTCACGCGTCTTAACTGGACACTTTTTTATCCTCAGTCGATCCATGTCTTCCGTTACCCAATTAATATTTGAATAATATATTATGTATGATATCATGAATATGAGAGTTAGAAGCGTAGAAGATACATTTTGCAACTACAGACAAATAATTCGTATTAATTAGTATATATAATGTTTTATAGGTGAGGTTGAGTGAGCGGAAGGTCTAATTCATGAATCCATTTTTGGTTCTAATAAATTGGTTTCAAACCGGAGTTTCAGACCAGAAGATTTTTAAATGAATTTTCCCATAGCGACGAATGTTAAAAATATTTCGGCTGTGGCGGACATCTGGGTAATCTGAAACAATTCTGAAAGATAAACAACTAAGCACTATTGGTACCATGTTTGGTTACAATTGGCTCTGTAGTCTGTGGCTTTATACAAGAAATTTTAAAGTGAAGTTCTCATAGTATCCTTCGGCTGTAGCGAACATCTTCTTTAATAGCCCGGCTCATTTGACAAACTTCTGAAAGAAAACTATCTATGGACCATAGTTATCAAGTCTGGTTACAGTTTGTCCAGCTGTTTAATACGAGAAGATTTTTAATGAATTTTCCCATAGGGTCCTGTATTAAGTTCGGCTGTCGCGGCCATCTTGGTTGCCAGTCCAAGTTGTCGAATTGACTCAATATGTTTTAGACAAGAAGATTTTTCAATGAATGTTATTATAGGGTCCTATGATAAAATAAGGTCGGTTGTGGCAGCATGCAATTTAGTAAGAATGCAACGTGTAGTGAAAACCGGTACATCACCAGCCACCCCTCGTGGATTCGTGCCAAGGTTATTTCCCCGGATTTTGCTGGGTGCTATTTCTGGCTTCTTGATCTTAATAAATGGTAAAGTGAAACCTTAAAGACTTTATAAAGATTTGAACCTTAATCCTTATCAACTTAACCAATGGGCAGGATAATTCGTATGTTTGTATGACCTAACCCCAACTCTATGAATTATAACCTATGCCTATTGTAATTGACCTTGGGTACACTACTAATCTATCAAGCATTTGACCAGCGTCCCTCTGACACTTATCAAGAGACAGAATGACACTAACCCACAGGGACAAGATGTTAAATGCCTCCTGTCCAACAAAAAGGTAATAAGATGATACCCGTGAACCTCTAGCCCTTGTCCAGAACAAAGTACCCACTGGTACTAAGTTGCCATTTGACAGGCCCATTTGTCACACAAGACAATTTGTCGCCGCCTTATTCAGACAGTATTATGGCCTACTTCTTATTCAGAAATAGCCGATTGCACTTGTAAACTCTTAAATATTAATAACCTTTCACTGTATACTATCTTTACGAAGTACGCAGTTGGAGCCCTTAATCTGAACTGCCTAATGACTAAGAAACTTTACTTATATACTTTATATAGTAGCCTCTAACCAATACAATCTATAGACCAAAATAAAATAATTCCATATCTCTTATGCGTTTTACTAGACCTAAATGCTTCGTTAACAACAAAGTATTAACTGATGGCTTTCGACCGATTAACTCGGATCGAACAACATACATGTACCTTATTTCCAGACAATAGTCCGAACTGTTCCCGCAATTACTATACAACCAAAACAAATAGAAAACGAAAGTAGAATTACCAATTCACAATGCCTCTCAGAAATCGATATTTTGAGAATAACAATTTGATTCTCAGTTCTCCAAACTACTTTCAAAAGTCAACTAAATAAATTTCGTTACAAGAAAACGAAAGTAGAATTACCAATTCACAATGCCTCTCAGAAATCGATATTTTGAGAATAACAATTTGATTCTCAGTTCTCCAAACTACTTTCAAAAGTCAACTAAATAAATTTCGTTACAACAGCTTATCGGACACAAGTTTTAACGTTTACCTCACATGGGCCTTTACAGCAAACTTTTGTTCCATCTAGCTATGTAATTTCGTAGAAGAAGTTTAAAATCCACCCCCTTTTTCTCTTTTTTTATTAACAGCAACTATATCCGATGGTTGAGGCCTTATATGCCGACGGGGACGAACAGAATAATTAAGTTAGTATGTCCGAAGGAAATTGGGAGGCTTGGACCATTCCATTTAAGTTTGGTCAGATTGGCCCAGTGGTTTCAGAAAAGATGATCTTTGTTAAGCTGACAAACAGCTTATCTTACGATCAAATTCTTTGATACCAATTTCGATCCACAAGATTTTCACATTTCGTCGATTTTTGACTATTTAGTTGTGCTCAAGGTATAAAATGCTGTAAACCAAAATCGAAGAGCCAATTCACAAATGCCAAAATGAGCAAACGGGGTAAAATCAAAAGCAGCTAAGGACAAAGCTATGCACGAGGCAGATACTCCTTAGTTTTCACAAATTTTACACTTTTGTAACAGTAAATTTTATGTATCAATTTCGGGCTAGTATTGAAATACTAGCTACTTAGCTGGGGATACCATCGGGGACTTGGAGTCCACCAGCCGCGGCATCGACTCAGTGGTCAAAATAAAATTCTTTGACACCAATTACTATGCACAAGCTTTTTGAATATTTGATAAATTCAGACACATTTTAAAGTTGAAATTGTGTATCCTCTGATAAATCTTCCATTTCTTCAATTAATATATTAAAGTAAGTTTGACACCAATGTCGTATCGTTCTTGATATAACATTTCAAGACAGACTATGGTATAATGCAACTTATTTTGATAAGTTCTAGCACGGGCAATTTCCTAGCTGTAGTCAAATATATTTCATGTAAAAAATAAAATGTATAAGACGTATAATGAATATATGTCTAAAATGATAAAAACGGCAACAAAAATGATCCTGAATACTTTTTGCAAATAACAAAATCTATTACCTCCAACGCCACACCATACACAACATATATATTTATATCGAACAAATAAGGAAATGATGAAAAGGAAATTGTTGAAAAAATATAAAAAAGGAAATACAAATTTGTCACAATATGTTATGGAAATATGATCAATGTTTTTCTTTTACTTGCTGGTAAGTTATTATAATTATCAGATTGTAATTTCTAATACATGTACTAGGTATTAATTTTGTTAGTGTCAAGTTGTTCAATGTAATCAGATGACAATGGTAATCAAAAATGCGATATTGTTTGTCTGCGTTTGTACAGCTATGGGCGGAAAAAGGGGTATAAAACAAAATTACAAAACGTACAATCAATTTTCAAACATCTTAAGTAACAAAACAATAACCACAGGCTCCCAGGAGCCTGCACCACTCACCTGGACTATGTCCATCTTGACTGGCAGCCTGAAACATTGCTGTCAAGTTCCAATTGGCTCACTGGTTTTTATCAAGAAGATCTTTCAGTGATCTTTCCCATTAGGTCCTATGTTAAACTATGTTAAGCTCTGGGAGCCATCTCCATCTTCAATGGCGGGCAATGTCATTGGATAAAAGTCCGAAAGAGGACCACTTAAGGACCATTGCTGCGGTCTTTTGTTCCAATTCGCCAAGTGGTTTCAGACGAGAAGATCTTTAAGTAAATTTCCCGTTGGGCCCTATGTTAAATTATTTTTGGCTCTGGCGGCCAACTTACATCGTAGACCGCGTCATCATATACAATTCTGAAAGAGGACCACCTCAGGACAATTGTTGCCAAGTTTTGTGTTCCAATTGGACAAGTGGTATCAGACAAGAAGATTTTTAAGTTAATTTCCCATAGGGTCCTATGTTAAAATATGTTTGGTTCTTCCGGCCATCTTGGATGGTAGACCGGGTCATCGGATACAATTCTGAAAGAAGACCACATAATGACCATTGTTGCCAAGATTTGTAGCAATGGGGGAAGTGGTTACAAGAAAATTTTTAAGTAAATTTTCCTTAGGGTCCTATGTTAAACTATCTTTGGCTCTGACGGCCATCTTGAATGACGTGCGGGGTCATGCATCGGATACAATTCTGAAAGAGGACCACCTAAGGACTATTGCTGCCAAGTTTTGTTCCAATTGGCCAAGTGGTTTCGGACAAGAAGATCTTTAAGTAAATTATGCAAACTATGTTCGGCTCTTGCGGCCATCTTGGATAGCGGACGCGGTCATCAGATATATTTCTCAAAGAGGACCACCTAAGGACCATTTCTGCCAAGCTTTTGTCAAATTGGCCAAGTGGTTTCAGACAAGAAGGTCTTCAAGTAAATTTCCCATATGGACTTACCTTAAACTATATTCGACTCTGGTGGCCATCCTAGATGACGGCCGGGGTCATCGGATTCCGAAATGCATGTATAATTCTGAAAGGGGACTACATAAGGACCATTGCTGCTAAATTTGTTCCAATTGGCCCAGTGGTTTCAGAGGAGAAAATCTTTAAAGGGAAGTTTACGACGACGGACACCGGACGCCAAGTGATGACAATAGCCCACAAGGCCCTTTGGGCCAGGTGAGCTAAAAATGATATTTATTCGAATCGGAAATCTTAGTTTTAATTCTTTATGTCAGATATGGCCAAATAATGGCTAAAATCACACCATCTCCTTTCAAATACTTCGTAACCTTGTCTTCCCTTTCATTGCATTTTCTTTAGGGCCTCAGTGGCCCAGCGAAAAAAATTATATTCATTTTGATAAAATGACAACAAGCATAATATGTACAGCAAATATTTCGCTAGTTATGGTACTCGATTGCGCTTTGTCACCTTTAAAATACCTGAATCAGTTTTTATATCAGTTTTAGTTAGTTGGATAATTTTCACTTAGCCTGTAAGCTATCCTTGCAAATAACGTTCTGTTCTAAATTGCCGAATAATAATTAATATAGTTCATACGTACATTTTAACAACTCAAGCAGTCCAAGAAATTTTATTAAATATATACATCATATATTTTTTATGACTTTTTGTAGTGCCAGCATGTTTTGTGTTATCTGAAATAACCAATAATACAGAAATCTGTGTGGAAGATGGAGATGAAGTTACATTAAATTGCTTTACCAAAAGATTAGATGCGATTTTAGTATGGCACCGTGTAAAGGTGTATAGTCAAAATGAAAAAGTGAATCCAAATTTATCAGATGATTTAAAGTCAAGGATTTCTGTGGTTGGAAACCATGCCGAATATGAATATAACTTAAGGATTACAAATGTATCAAAAAGTGACGAAGGAAACTATGCATGTTCAACTGCTAAAAATGGTACACTTTATGTAGGATATGTTACACTTAACGTTTTAGGTAAGTTTAGCTTGTGTATGTTTGTGTGTCTGCATTCAATGCAAATATTCAGTAGATAATGTAATTTTGAAGTCCTTGTCCGGATACGTTCGAATAGTACATGAATGATGGTTAATAGGCCTGAGGTGTGCAACTATGGGTTGTTCATTTCCGGTCGTTCCAAATATCTAAAGTACAAAGTATACATGTATATAGCCCTCGGTCTATTATGGGAATCTCGATATGATACCCGGCCCTACACGGATTAGGTCATGTATTGACGTTTAGAGTAATCTTGGTCGAATTTTGAATAAAGTGGCAGGAATAGCACGCTCAGTTGCTGTGGACATTTACACGATAAATAATCATAATGATTATTTGCCTGAGGTGTGCAACTATGGGTTGTTCATTTCCGGTCGTTCCAAATATCTAAAGTACAAAGTATACATGTATATAGCCCTCGGTCTATTATGGGAATCTCGATATGATACCCGGCCCTACACGGATTAGGTCATGTATTGACGTTTAGAGTAATCTTGGTCGAATTTTGAATAAAGCGGCAGGAATAGCACGCTCAGTTGCTGTGGACATTTACACGATAAATAATCATAATGATTATTTGTTTTGAAGAATAAAGAATCGACTTTCACAGATTTTAAACAGTAAGTTTAGTTTTCAATATTTGTATATGAAATAAACAAGACGAAATATAGTTTATAAGATAGATTTGACAACATGGGAATATTGTCATCAGATTGTAGGTATATAAAGTATTCATTTTCAATGTCTCTACTGTTTGTACCGTAGTTTTTGTTTTCTGTTTTACATCTGTACGTGTTTGGCTTTTTATCAGATACATTTATCAGATCATTTTTTCTCCCTACTAGACAGTAAAGAATATACTGTTAGTGCTACAGAAGCTTCGGAGAATTTACCAGTCAATAAGATCAACTCTACATCAGGTATACATTAATTGTAGAAAACGGGCTAAATAGAATATATTCAGTGACTTAAAATATATTCTGCTAGTGTTAAATCGGTATAAATAGTTATTCTTGTCAATATTTAAATTCAATGTATTTCTTCCGTAATCATGGTAATTGAGCAAATTGTTATTCCAAATATTTCGGATGTTCCATACAAATAATGACAATTACCTTGGTATAGGTAAATGTCGAAAAAAATCAGAAACACGTTCTACATATATACTCATATACTCATAGACTCTGCATGCCATTGTGTATTTCAACTTGGGAAAGCTTTCTTTTCAGCTCACCTGACCCGAGGGTCATGTGAGCTATTGCCGCACTTTGCGTCCGTCGTTCGTCGTCCGCAATCCACATTTTAATCTTCTCCTCAGAAACCACTTGGCCAATTGGGACCAAACTTTGGTGGAATCGTCCTTGGGTGGTCCCCTTCCAAAAATGTGTCCGGTGTCCCCGACCTTCGACCAAGATGGCGGCCAAGCTAAAAATAGAAAAAAGGGGGGTTAATATTTTTTAAATCTTCTTCTCTGAAGCTACTTTGCCAATCTCAGCCAAACTTTGCTGAAATGATCCTTGGGTAGTCCCCTTCCAAATTGTGTCCGATGGTCCCGATATCTGACCAAGATGGCCACCCAGACGAATTTTTAACCCTGTGGGAACTGGTCCCTATATGAAATATGCAATGCAAGTGAGTGATACAGGCCTCTGTGAGCCTTTGGTTTCAACTCTCATTTTAGCTTATTTTCCATCAAAAAGATCTATTGTTGAATGGACACTTTATTTTTTTTAAATGATTTCTCAAGGGGAAAAATCATTTTATTAGTTTGGAGATGTAATGAATGACTCCTAATTCAATTTATCTATTGACCATTTCACTGTCATGACTGCAAATTAACTTTATGAACTTTGTGAATTCTTTTAACTCTTCAGACATCATACAGAAATCATTAATCAAATTAATCATACAGGAACGATTTAAAAAAAAAAACACTTTCCAAAATGTAAAATAGCAATAAAATCACTATTCCCATGTTTATTGTGGTGTTCAGAGATGGTATCTCTTTTAAAATAACACTATTATATTTCATTATAGTACATTCTTTTATACAAATTTTGATGCAAAATCACGATGTTCATATTTCGCCGATTTACGACTCATCAGGTGATAAACGCCGAAAATGTTGAAAACAAAATAAAAAACAAGGAAGAGTGATTAAGCGGGATGTGTTATATCTAATAGAATAAAAAAATCATACTAAGAGAATAGCGATTTTAATTTTTGCTGTTGTCCATTTTAAAATTATATTTTTCTTGCATTTCTAACAAAAGTATTATCGCAAGGGTTTGACAGTGTCAAATTTTTGTAGTGTCGGGAAAATATGAATTTGAACAAATGTGTAGTAATTGTCGTGCTTAAATCGCTGACAATAATTAATCGATCCAAAAGAAAGAAAGGTTAAGATAAATAAATTTCATTGATATAAAAAAAATATCAAATGACTTCACCTTTATTGCAAAAAATGTCTAAGTGAATATTAAAGCAATAGGATAAATGAAAGCAAAAAAAAGATCAAACTGAAGAGACAAGGTAATAAACAAAAATTTGAAAAAAGGAAACAAAACCGCTATACCATTCGCGTATTACAGACATAACAACAGGTACTTCAGAGGGTAACATGACATACTTCCTTAACAAAACCAGCTCTTTTGCAACTATTAAAATTCGGTAAATCTAATTTCCATAAGGTGTCAAGGTACTACCCGAAATTGATGCTTAAAATTTGCTGTAACAAAATTGTAAAATTTGTGAAAACTAAGGAATATCTCCCTCGTGCATAGCTCTGTCCTTATCCTTATAATTTTTACCCGTGCACCTAGTAACTGCTTGACTCCGTCCGTCCGAAAGACCTTAGTCAGGAAACTTTCGTCAAAGTTTTCCTTGCTTCTACAGAAGGGAATTATTTTATATTTTGTCTGCAGCTTAATGTTGAGTTGTAGCGTGTAAGCTAATTTTGGATCTGTCGTTCAAGCAACATCCTATTTGACGATATTTTAAAATTCAACAACACTCAAAACACTAGAAAATTTTGTTTGTGAAAGTTTTCTTGGGTTCTAGAAAAGGGAATGATTTTATATTTTGTCTCCAGCTTGATAATGTTGAGTTGCAGCGTGTAAGCTATCTTTGTATCCGTCGTGCAAGCCACATCCTGTTTGCCGATAGTTCAAAATTCAACAATACTCAAAACACTAGAAATATTTTCGTGAAAGTTTTCTTGGCTTCTAGAAAAGGGAACGATTTTATATTTTGTCTGCAGCTTGATAATGTTGAGTTGTAGCGGGTTTGCATGCTGCGACACAGATCCAGACCCGGTTTTGGTGTTGTTCATGTTCCAATTACAGCCATTTAACATAAATCACTCAATTCATGTAATTGAGTTATTCGCAACAGAGATCGTGATATATCAGTTTTGTCTGACGAAGAAATCTGTACTGAACCTGAATGCCAACATGTCACAAAATTTGAAAGAGTTACCAAAAGATCTTAAGATAAAATCAGTAAATTGAACATATATCTCATTACCTTCAAACTGTAAACATATCTACATTGGTCGCTACAGAATTAAGGTTGACAAATAAGTAATAAAAAAGCAAACAATTTTCTAATCGCCAAAAATTTTAAAATTTAACAGATTTAGAGATTTGAGATCAGAGTATGACGACGAAGTATGAAGAAATGGATATAACTCCCGATAAACATCTGGAGTCAGTCTGGGGCGATTCCATTTTGGAATTTTACTTCCTCAGTCAGACTCCAGCGAAGGGGCAGTTGTTCACATAAACGACCACAAAAGCTACTCCACCATTCGAAAATAATAATATTGTACGATTGAATTTTTGTGGTATAAAAATCAATTCAGGATTATCTCCCTCGTGCATAGCTCTGTCCTTAGATTGTTTTCGCTTTACCCCTTTTGGTAATTTTAGCATTTTTGAATTTGCCATTCAAATTATTGGATTGTTTTGGGGGTTTTCAACGTTTTAAACCTTAAGCACAACTGATGAGTCGTTAATCGACGAAATGTGTATACTTGTGCACCAATATTGGTATCAAAGAATTTTATTTTATAAAGGCGAGTAATCTGAGTGAACATACAATGCATTTACAGTGTAGTCTTACCTGTGAAAAAGTCACTCGCGTCACAAAACGACTGTGAAACATAGACACACACTTCAACACAAATCGAAGTTAAAACACGTTTTTCGTACATTTTGTTTCATTTTAATAGCTCATAATGGTGGAGTTTAAAATTAATTATTAAACACAAGTGGATGTCATAGATCGCTTTCAAAAGTATACGTAAAAGGGCTAAGTTAATTTATTCCATTCCCATGCCCATTGTCAAAGTCATCGCTAAAATCTACCCTTTAACGACAAAAATTACGAACAGACAGGCGGAAATAAGTAAAAAATAGTACAAAAGGGATATGGGCTAATCACAATTTTCAGGCAAAACCACACGTCCCAAACAAAACATTCCTAGATTGTGATGCTTTTTTATGCAGTATCAACGTACGACAAAATGTTACATTTCTGACATAATTCTAAAATTATATTTTTAGGATCCACAACAAAAGATATCGTTTTCTACTTTGCTATAGGAACAACGGCAAGTGTTTCATTATTGTTTGTTTCCTGTTTTATCATTACAAGAGTAAAATACGAAGAAGAACTTGGAAGACTTAGAAATGCTATCAATTCGATTAATACAAACTCAACGGAATTAGTTGAAATGAACGAACATGTTCATGTTTATCACATGGTCGAAGAAATCCCGACTCCAAATAATAATACTGCTGTTCAAAATCATGAGTTAAGTTCTAACACATCCAGTGGTTCAGCCGAACCCTCGGTAAGTACACATGATATGGATGACTATCTTCATCCATATCATTCTTTGATACCAAATTTGCAAGCGGACAGTCATGACTACGAAAACCCGATTCCTATAAAAGATGAAGATGACGTATCGGACATTTCCATCCGTGATAACGAGGAATATATTCATATGTACCAAACACTACTAAAATACTGGAAATTAAAGCAACATTCTCATGAAAAACTTAAAATGCTTGAAAGGGATAGGAGGTATCTTCCCAGGACGCAGAAATCATTAAATATTACTTCTAATTGTGGATCAACAAAATCTCATGGATTATATATAAGCGGTAACAATACCGTCGATGACATATCTTTAGACTAGAAATGTATATTTCAAACAAAATATGAAAAGAACTACAAACTGTATTATCAAAAAATGACAAATATACCTAAGGAGCAAACCAAAAAACGCAATCCATTAGACAGACGAACCCGGGAAGACAAATGAACACTGAAAACTAAAAAACAAACGAAAAACACGAACTCCTATAAAAACCAGGAGTAAACTAAGGTGTCCGGAAGGGTAAGCAGTTCCTGCTCCGTACACGGCACTCGTCGTGAAGTTCAACAAATCCGGTCCGGTAGTAGTCACAAATCGGTGGAGGTACATGAAATGTTACGACAGTGGGAACAAGTCAAATATCATCTTAGATATTGGAACACTGTAACGGTCAATCAATTCGTGATGACGATCGTAAAACTTCTTAAGCGATGACATCAACTTCTCCCTGAAAAAAAGAACTGGTTAAGCAGCTTTTGTGAATGCAGTAATCCTCTTTGGCAAAAGTCATGGTAAATCACGCATGCCCATGAATATTGGACAAGCTCAGAAACTTAGACGTCATACGCAGGCGATGCTGGTATATTGCTACTCAAGAAGGAAAAATTAACATAGGAAAGTTGAATTCATCACGTTCGTCATAAAGTTTTGTCTTCAAATGTCCCTCGTTGTCTATTTCAAAAAACAGACCCAAATATGATGCGTACTCCGATGTATCTGTAATATCCTTAATTTAAAGGTCATTGGGGTAGATGAGATGTAGAAAGTCTTGGAATGTATCGTTATTTAACGACAACACGTCATCTATACAACGAAAGGTAAAATTAAAAGATTGGGCTAGTTTCTTTTTGTTTTTACGTAGCCCTTGAATGAAGTCCGTTTCATATGAGTACAGAAACAGATTGGCGAGGAGAGTACAGTTGGTTCCCATTGGAATGCCGATTGTTTGTTGAAAAATTCAACCGCCAATTCAACAAATATGTTGCCTATGAGAAAATCTAACATGTTTGTAAATTCATCTTCAGAATACTTTTTGTCAGAATCAGATTGGTTCTTCGCGAGATAAGCCTTTTCTCTACCTAAAACTAGAAATTTATACCTGCATGTGTCATTTATCTTGAAAAAACATTGATGAACTAGTTGTTTCAATCGATATTTTAATTGAGAATGTGGTATGGTAGTGTAGAGAAGTCGAATGTCTTGCATGTAGCCAAATATTTTGATTTTTGATATTGTTGTAAATTTATTGAGTTATTAAGAATCTACATCTAATTGACGCCAATGGTGGAATATGATGTTTCACAGTAATTATGAAGGCCCTCTTTAATACATGTCAATATGGATGTTAAAATCTTTGAAAGAAGTTTTGTAGAGCAATTAGCTGACCCAGCAATGTACTTTTGTTTAAATGGATTCTTGTAAAGTTAAGGAACCAATAAAGAGCAGGAAGGTCCATTTATTCACCCTTTGTTGAAATTCCAAAGGATTTAATAATGGTCTTGTGGTTATCAAGCACTTCCTGCTTAGTGAGTGTGGTCGGTGTATAAGTTGGGTTACCTGCAGTGTTACCTCTTGCCAACTCGTTTCTAAGAGTTTCAAAATAATAGTTCTTGCAGACAAAAACGATGTTATTGGGGACTTTGTCCGCTCGGACAAATACATATTTGACATGGAGGGGAGTCAAGTTTTCAACAACCTTAAGGTCTTTAAATATGGATGTAGCTTTAGTGGTCATAGACCGTTGGAGGTTTTTAATTTGGATCTTTATCATTGACCTAATAGCCTTCTCAAAACTATTTTCTATTAACATACGATTCGAATATTTCCAAACATCATTATTTACCACGTACGCTAACAATTGCCTATAATTACCCTATGTAAACAATGTTTAGACAAAGAATTAACCGGAATTACGGGAGACATGGGTTAAATATTGACAAGACAAAAAGTTTACACCAGTATCCGAAAAATAGTTGAAAAGATCGGCTCTCATGCAATTCTTTGCCTGATGAAAGATACTGTAAAGGTTTAAATGATAAGTTTGTTCTACAAGAGAAACAAAAAGTAACCACTGATTTTTTTCAAATGACTTACATGTAGGGCGGCATGTGTGATGTAGGTTTAGGGCCAAATAAGTAAAGAAGATATACGTGTACATTTAATATTAACCTTACAAATCATTAAAATATCAAATTGACCTGAAATAAAGTAGGCAGAAATTAAACTTTTGATGCGGAAATATTTTTTTCCAAAACAAAAACATGAGTAATGTAATTGTTTGTGTTAAAATGACCTTAAATGACTCAGAGTCACTCTTTTATTGGATACATGTATAGAATTTTGGGAAATGTTAGTAGATCTGATAGACAATAGTTTAAAGTTTGAAAATCAAAATACAAAACAATTTTGATTGATCAATGTTATGGCGTGTTTGATATTACATTGACTTCATTCTTTTAACATTCCAAGGAAATTTTAATAATACCCATAATAATACGATGTATCATATATTACAATTATGTTTAGTTATTAAATAAATTGTGCATAGATTACTATCTGGTTTTCTTGTCTTAAACTAGTAAAATACCCCAGAGAGTCAATGGAACAATCACAAAAAATATAAATAAGCACTATGGACAACATGAACTCGTATAAATGCCAGGAGTAAACCCAGATATTCCGGAAGGGTAAAGCAGTTCCTTTTCGGTCTTTTTGTTCGACAAAGTCTGATCAGTTGTAGCCACAAAACAGTTGAAAAAGTATATTTTGGCAGAGTTTATTGAAACCGTTATGAATTTATAACAAAATGAATATTTAGGATTTTGGTGACCCGTTTCATTTTTGCTGCGTCTCTCGTTCCTTTTCACTGACAGTCAGCCAACGTCATCAAGATATTACATTAAACTGGTATCAGAACATTCTAAAACAATAAAGAACAAAATATGATTATCGTGATTTTTCGTTAGCAAAGGAAACTGTTTTAATTTTTACATTCATTTTCCAGTCTTGAGATGTTTTCGTTCATTTTACCATTCAAAACTGCTCTCCTAGATTTTGGTCAATTTTTCGGATTGCCACCACTGCTGATAAGTCATAAATTGATGGATGCTAAGGCATAGTGTATTGGTGCAACATATACATGTACCGAAGTATTAAACATTTAAAGTTAGGAAGAATAAACGTTCATTATTTTTGAAACTTCAATAATTAATATGTTTGACATCAGTTGAGCGAGCTGAAAATCAAATTTCACGTTGTCAAATTTATCTCTTCTAATTGGTCGCACAAATACTTTTTATCGTTATAAGTTATAAGTCGTTAATATGTATGGCACGCCGTTGTTATATTTATTCAATTTCGAGATATCTTATTTAGTTAAATAAGATATCTTATAAACTAATTGAGATATCTTATAAATTAATAGAGATATCTTATAACTTAATAGAGATATCTTATACTCAAATAGAGATATCTTATAAACTTATAGAGATATCTTATTAACTTATAGAGATATCTTATTTAACTGGTTATAAAGATATCGTATTAAATATATAAGATATCTCTATTAATTTATAAGATATCTTATTAACTATATAAGATATCTTTTATATAATTAATAATAGAGATATCTTCTTTACTTAATAAGATATCTTATAAACTAATAGAGATATCTTATAAACTTATAGAGATATCTTATTAACTAATAGAGATATCTTATTAACTTATAGAGATATCTTATTTACTTTCAAATTAAATAAGATATCTTATAAAAATTAAAGATATCTTAATACTTAATAAGATATCTTGTTTAATAAATATAAAAACGACGTGCCATAAATATGTAGCATAGACAATTTTGGACCCGTGCTTTGAAACTTGAATTTTACACGAACAAATTGGGACTACTGTGATAACGCATACTCTAGGAGTGTCGTGAATCAAATTCTTAAAATTTCTAAAGAAAAACTTTCTTCTAATAGCTTCATCTATTGCAAATATATTATTCACACTTTTGATTTTCTTTACGCTTTAAACAACCCTACTAATGGGTGATAAATCAAAATCTGTTTGGCGTGTTATAATTCACCAATGTTTCTGGGTTAAACCAGAGACTCCCAGGAGCCTGTATCGCTCAACTGATATTTCCGTTTGTACATTGCTAAGGGACCTTGAGATTAACATCGTGACATGTTTGGTTTCAATCAATTCAGTAATTTGCAAGAAGAAGCCGTTTGTATATAATTCCCATAGGTCATAAGTCAAACTAAGTCTTAAGCTGACAGCCATTATGTCTTACAGATTGGCACCAAAGTAACGACACTTGGTCAAAACATCATAAGGAACATTCATGCTATGTTTGGTTTAATCCATTCAGCGGTTCTCTAGAAGATTTTTGTACGTATTTCCCATACGGTCCTATGTTAAACTAAGTTCCCCACTTGGTGCCATCTTGGATTACGTATCGGCAACAAAAGTAATAACACTTGGTCAGCACCTCATACGGAACATTCATGCCATGTTTGGTTTTAATCCATTCAGCGGTTCTCTAGAAGAAGAGTTTTGTATGTATATTATATTTCCCAGAGGGTCCTATGTTAAACTAAGTTCCCCGCTAGCGGCTATCTTGAATGACGGATCGGCAACAACTCTTGGTCAGCACCTCATAAGAAACATTCATGCCATGTTTGGTTTCAATCCATTCAGCGGTTCTCTAGAAGAAGAGTTTTGTATCTATTTGCCATAGGGTCCTATGTTAAACTATATTCCCCGCTGGCAGCCATCTTGGATGACGGATCGGCAATAAAGTAACAACACCTGGTCAGCACCTCATAAGAAACATTCATGCAATCTTTGGTTTCAGTCCACTCAGCGGTTCTTTAGAGGAAGATTTTTGTATGTATTTGCCATAGGGTCCAATGTTAAACTAAGTTCCATCGCTGGCAGCCATGTTGGATGACGGATCGGCACCAAAGTAACAATACTTGGTCAACACTTTGTAAGAAAAATTTGTGCCATGTTTCGTTCAATCCATCGATTGGTTCTCTAGAAGAAGTTCAAAATGTAAAATGTTGACGGACGGACGACGGACAAAAAGTTATAGCAATAGCTCAGATGACCCTTTGGGTCAGGTGAGCTAAAAACGGACATAACAAGATGCCTATACGGTATTAGATAAGAAACCAGAGGCTCCCAGGAGACTCTATCGCTCACCTGGACTATGTCTATTTTGACTGGCAGCCTGAAACATTGCTATCAAGTTCCAAATATCTAACCGATTTCAGTGAACTTTTATATAAGGTCCTATGTTAAACTATGTTCCCGTCAGGCAGCCATCGTCAATGGCAGACAGGGTCATCGGATCCAATTCTGAAAGAGGACCAACTAAGGACAGCCAGGTGGTTTCAGACAAGAAGATATTTTAGTACATTTCCCATAGTTAACTATGTCGGCTTTTGCAGCCATCTTGAATGGAAGGCGGGGTCATTGGATAAATTTCTGAAAGAGGACCACTTAAAGACCATTGCTGCCAAGTTTCGTTCCAATTGGGCAAGTGGTTTCCGACAAGAAGATCTTTAGATTTCCCATGGGGTCTTATGTTAAAATATGTTCGGCTCTGGCGGCCATCTCAGATGGTGGGCGGAGTCATAGGTTAAAAATCTGAAATTTGAGGACCACCTAAGGACCATTACTGCCACGTTTTTATCCGATTTCCCTAGTGGTTTCAGACAAGTAGATCTTTAAGTAAATTTCCCATATAGGGTCCTATTTTAAACTATGGTTAGCTCTGGCGGCCATTTTGGATGACAGGCGGGGTCATCAGATATAATTCTGAAAGAGGACCACCTAAGGACCACTGCTGCCAATGTTTGTTCCAAATTGGACACTTTTTTCAGACAAGAATATTTTAAGTAAATTCCCCATATGCCTATGTTAAATTATTTTCCCCTCTTGGAACCTAAGAACCATTTCTGTCAAGTTTTGTTCCCATTCACCAAGTGGTTTCAGACAAGAAGATATTTAAATGAATTTCCAATAGGGTCCTATGTTAAACAACAAATGTATGTTCGACTCTGGCCGCCATCTTGGATGGTAGAAGGAGTCATGGGATATAATTCTTAAAGAAGACCACATAAAGACCATTTCTGTCAACGTTTGTTCCTATTGGGTCAGTGGTTTCAGATCTTTAAATAAATTCCCCATAGGGTACTATGTTTAACTATGGTCCGCTTTGTTGGCCATCTTTGATGACAGGCAGGGTCATTGGATACAATTCTGAAAGATGACCAACTAACAACCATTGCTGCCAATATTTGTTCCAATTGGCCAATTGGTTTTAGACAAGAAGATCTTTAAGTAAATTTCCAATAGGGTCCTATGCTAAATTATGTTGGGTTCTGTTGACCATCTTGGATGACAGGCAGGGTCATCGGATATAATTCTGAAAGAGGACTAAGGACCATTGCTGCCAAGTTTTGTTCCAATTGGCCCAGTGATTTCAGAGAAGAAGATCTTTAAAGGAAAGTTTACCGATTTCGTCATTGATTCTAACAAAAAGTACTCTGAGGCTGATGTTGTTAACATTTTATAATTTTTCATAGTATATTTGTTGAGTTTCGAGGACTGATTTTTTTAGCCGACTAGTTTTTATTTTCGCATGAAGCTAAGTTTATACAAGAGCTACTATAGAAAAAGAGAAGGTACTAGTCTAGTCCTTTAATTTCAGTTTTCGCTATTTAGATGATGTACTATCTCTTGCTAATCCTTACGTTAAGGATTATCTACATTTGGTAAATCCCAATTTACTTAATATCAAAAACACCACCTACACATCTAATTCATAGTATATGTCTTTACAGCTGATAGTACTATTTGCTGGTCCAGTCCTCTTTCTGATATATACAATTTTTATGACGTTGAAAACATTTGAGCAATCAAAATTAAATATGGCTTCACTTTATTTCAAAAATTACTTTACAACTGTATCACAAGAAACATAAGCACGTTGAAACAGACATCGCTGGTTTGTATCAGAAGTAATTGGATTTATCCAGAAAAAAACTAATGAGGTTAAAAATGAATTTTGGTAATTCAGGTAATATAAGAATAATATACAGTCATGTTTTTTTTTATTTATTTTAATTCTTTATTTCTGAAGGTTCCTAATGTATAGCCAAAAGCTTATATACAACACCAAGCTCACAGTCACATAATCGGTTCTTACAAGTCACATTTTGAAAACATATCTTCACTACCAATAAATTAATCAAATTGTTTCTGATAAATAAATAGGGAGTCACTGTTTTTACCTTAAGTTTTCTTTTCCAAACAATATATGTAGCTGTCAACATAATCGACAATATTAAGCAACATGTTGCCACGTAAAGTTAGAGTATTTTATTTACATTATTTCTCTTGCCTTTATCTGCTAAAATATATAAATAAATATTCTGGCACACATGTCTCATCAAATACTAAACGTTATTCACTTTTCCATTAAAAAAACTGTAGAAAACTTTTCACTATAAAGAGACAAGAGAAAATCTCGGAAATTAGATTATCTCTCAACGCACATTTTACCAATATTGTTGTTTTTACCGACTGTGTTGGTTTGAAAAAATTTTAATTGCCCTCTCTTCAGCTGTGCAATCGGCGATATTTCCTTCATACATAATATTCATTACCATATCTTGTATATATAATGACATACGTGGAAAAATAATCAGCAGTAGTGTAATATCTATTAAAATCTACAAAAAGTGTTTTCATACTCCTTGTCAAAGTTCAAGACTAAACATATGGAAAACCAAAACAATGCCCAAAGATTTCAACCTAAACTAAACTAGTTAATGACAAAAAAAGACTACCTACGTGTATACACGAAAGATCGTTCAATAAAAGATTATAACAGTAATTTGTAAAATAGCTAGTTGCCGCTTTGACTTATTTTTTACAAACAGCTTAAACACGTTTACCATGGGATTTTGGTAGTTTAATAAAATAGTATACTGTTAGCTATGTTTGGTGTTTAAGCCCGGTTGTATGTTTAACGTTAGTGGAGGTCCATATTACACATTAGTCTCTCTAATTTCTTGTCAACAGCACTGGAACTTAGTTGTTCGTCGCCACATATTCTCATTCGTGTTATTTTTCTTTAAATAAATATGAAGGTTATTTGCTGTTAAATTTAAATTTACTTACATTCGAATCTTCTATATACTGTGAAATTGTCGAAAGCACACAAACGAAATTAAAAAATAATTTTACGGATAACATTATCATTACAGAAAAGTATGTTACGGCCGGCATAATATAATACGACGTTGTTAAACAATCTAACGTAAAGTAATTTTCTTTTGTAAAGTTTACCATTCATGTCAGAAATATTAACAAACCCAGACTGGGGAAACTGTGAAAAAAAATTAAAAATAAAACTACTTACGTACACTCTCATCTATATCAGTAGAACTGTGTGTATTTTCAGTTGTCATTCTATCACTTTCTTCCGAAATTTGAAAAAAGTATATCTGTCCTAGTCTATTCATTGAATTACACCATAACTGTCGATTTCATATATCAAATGAAAAGGACATGGTATGATTTGGCCTGATATTCCAAAATACAAATCTAATGAAAAACCTTCTCCCAGCTATCATTTAGCACTCTTAAAATGTTGCATTTTAAGGAACATGTTTTGTTTTTAGCAAAGAATTTCTGCAACAGCAGCAATATGCAGTCAAAGACAGCTACTTTTCACTGATGTTTGGACATTTGAATTAAAATTTGGATATGAGCAACAGCCTTGTTCAAAGAGATATTTCACTGAAATATGTCTTTTTGTACGACAAACATTATATAAAATATTTTGGACAAGGCTGTTGTTCATAGTTGTTGAGACCAAACTATACTGTAAAAATACTCGATTTTTGTCAAATCCTTGATTAAGTAGACGTCCATAATGTCGCTGTTGCATCATGGGAAGGAATTTTGTACACTAATAAATTGTTAAAGTTCGATCATTATAGGATAAAAATGACACAATTTTGAATCTGAAATCCGACTTTTAATTTTTCTGCCAGATGGGGCCAATTATATTATACATGTTCATCAGAAACTCACACATCGAACAAGAAATAATAATATCTTCTAATTTTGTATATGAACTAGGACAAACATTTTGACGATCTTGAAGTACGTTAAGTATCTTACCATATATCATATTCAGAGTACAGTTCGTGCTGTCACCATTTTCATTTGTTGCCTCAAGAATCAAGATTGTATTGAAATGGGAACTGTCTTTAGAAATTGTTAAATAAACATCAGTTCTTTTAACAAAAAAAGGGTGGTCTATCTATGTGGACGTCTTCTGTACTTTGATTTACATACATATTATAGTCGGTACAGTTCAACTTTGTATGTATTTCGTTCCAGCATTCTATATACAAGACCACTGCAGGATTATAAAATGTTATACATGTAGATACGTTGTCAGATTCTCCATTTAGAACAGATATATCCGTAACTGTTTTTACACACGTAGGCTTAGCATCCAACGTTTCCTGGTCTGAAATATTGTGTTTATTTCGATAGGGAAATTAATGTATATAATTAATCTATATTATCTTAAAGAATTACAGAGCAGTTCCGTTTAACATGTTTAACTAAATAATAACAGAGCATATCTTTGGGAAGTTTCAATTCTTATCCTTGTTAAAAGAATTGTACATAGTGGATGATGTTTGTGGCCATCTACAGATACTAAGGAGGAAAACAACACAAATAGAATAAAACATGCTTGTAAACAAGAAAATGAAAATTTAAAGAAAATGAACACAGTAGACAAAAATAGCAAAGAACAAGTCAAAAACAGTTCTTGGAATGAGGCGAATATGAAAACACAATAAAAACTGGAAATACGATGTATGTTGCTTCTTACAATGTCTTATATCTGTTGTGTTTACCATCAAACGTTAAACGATAGTAAATGTAAATGCTTAAAGGAACACCGAAATATTAAGTGGAGTATCTGTTCTACAGTATCTTTAATTTCATGTCCCAAGAATTGTATATACAGTCGATCTTTATTTAATGACATAACATCGTACGATTTGTGGTCTAGGTAGTTCGTCATGACTACTAATGATCACTAGCCTGTCAACACTGGGGTTGTGAGTTCGAATCTCACCTGTGGCGGGGTGTGTTCGACTCCGATCTAAATTGACAAGGATTGCCAATTTTCCTACCGAAGGTCGGTGGTTCTTTCCGGGTACTCCAGCTTCCTCCACCAATAAATACTGGCCGCCGCGAAATAGCCAAATGTGCTGAAAACGGCGTAAAACCACAACTAAACAAAACTATTATTGTGTTATGTTAAGATTAAATAAGTAAGAAAAGTGTGGTTATCAATTTAAAAGGATGCAACACTAAAGCAGGTCAGAATTGCAAACGCACACCGAAACAGAATCATGAAATATATATATCATAATCAAACTGTTCACAGAAATATACATTGGATTCATATTATTTATTATAAGAACAAAAGGGCGACAAAGGAAAAATATTATTCTTACATTAAGATTTTAGTTTATATAGTTTGTTTTCCTTAATTTTTGCTTATACTGAAAAAAAATAAGATATTAAGTTTATAGATTAATACATGGTCTTTTTCATATTGCCCTTGTTATCAGCCCGAGACCTTGATATCGGCCCCGAGGGCTTTAGCACAAGGGACGATATGAGTTGAAGGATGACAAAACGGGAAATATGAAAAAGACATGTATTAATCTATTTATCACATATTTAGTCACTAACAAGAAATGTTTTAATGTTGAATTAGATTTTCCAGTCTTCAAGCAAGTTTGCCAGGTTTTCGACATCCCTGAATATAAGTTGCACATTCACAATGCTACAGCTATTTCTTTCACTTGGAGTATAGAGTCAAAAAAATGAATGCAACTTCAGCTCCTGTTTTTGTCCCCCGAGATCTACGAATAGATTTTATAAACCCCTATTTGAAACTGCTTAGAACATTTATGAACGGTTAATTCACCATAAATAATGATCAGACGATTATTTTCAGCTGAGCGGAAGTGACGTCGCTGAAGCTCTGAGAGGGCAGATAACATGCTATCTGCCCTCCTTTGATGTTATTGCCCCGGGGGCAAATACCATGCATCAAATCATATCTTTATTTACATATGCAAAATCGGCGTTATTTGAATAAAATATGTGATAACTGTTTTTAACAAGCTTGTGGCTTAACTAAATGTCCATATTATGTCGTGGTAATTTATGCATTATTCATGTAATACAATTTGCTTATCTGAACTTAAAAAATGACCAGATTAAGATTAGTACTGATAATTGAAATGTAAACCATTGATGGTTCTTGTATCAAAATATCTACATTGTACGGTTATTTAAATTAAATGTATTGGAGAAATACGGGGTAGAAATATCGACAACCAATATTAGGTACAATTACAATTTATATAAATTTAAAATTGTATCATATGTTCGTTGTTGATGTAGATAGTTTTGCATATATGGCAAAGCCGGAAGTGTTTGTAATTTTAACATAACTTAAGGATGCTCGCTGGTCATGTTTCGGTCTTTTTGTCAGATTTTCGGAATCCTCGGGTTTTATCCATTTCTTAAACATGAAATATTTTGCCCATGAATCCCCACTTTTTCTTTTATAATTCAATCATATATACCTTAAAATGGTATTTGACAAAAATTTTTGAAATCCTTTTTATTTTTGTATACATTTTGAGAGACTGAAGTTGTCAATGCAAAGACAATGAAAAATCCAGAGAAAATCCATTTCCTGCAAATTTTCAAGGTCTTATAGCTCTAAAATGAGCACATGAACCTATATTTTTTTCTTGCTTATTTGTTTACTATTCATATGTTCTCTCAAACTAAAACACCTATTTCAAATCCTATTTATTTCCTATTAGACCAGTGATCATCCTTAACATATACATCCAACGCTGGCTTTTAACCAAATTACCCAAACTCTGATGAATCAAAAATATTAACCGCACAAATACATTTCAGCAACAATATTTGCATAGATTTTCTTTCAAAGTTTATTTTGTCCAATGTATAAACACTTCAAAACAACAAGTTTGAAATATACAAAGACACATACGCACAGAATTAGAGCTACTCGTCTACTTACATGACCTACACGCACTAATATATATGATGAAAATTGCAAATTTACTATACTTCATGTCTTTACTACAGTACATTCCCACAGAAAAAAAAGCATCAACAAAAACCATTTGTTCCTTTATAGTTTACAAAAAGTGTTTTCATCTATGACTAATGTTGTTTTTCCTTTAACGGTCACATATTTGCCTAATTTAATATAAAAAAACCTGCTCTACATGATATCATTCAAGGGGTCATCTCATCCAAACCAATCAATACTATTCATGTTATTGTAATACAGTTCAGTTTAAACTTTTTTTATAGTGAATTGCGAAACAAGTTATACCAACTTCTACTAATCCCTCTACACGTGGCGAATGCGAGAGCAGCCCCTATAGCGGCTAAATTTAACTACTATTATTCGACATCTACAGAGGCGTCTTTATACGTATAATTTGTTAAAAAGCTACAATGTTGCCGTTTCATAAAAGTTTAATAAGAATTGTTATGTTGTTGCACATGAAAAACTAGATTATATGGCAAGCCGTTTTACTATTTATTCTAACTTCAAGATATCCCATATAATATATGCGTCGTATACAGCATAGTATAAATTTAGTATATCTAATATTAATATATTGGGATTGTTATTTTATTTATAAAGTTTATAAGATATTTTATAAATATTTTTGTATAAGATATCTTATATAATTTATAAGATATCTTATATATTTGATAAGATATCTTATATAGTTTATAAGATATCTTATATAGTTAATAAGATATCTTATATAGTTTATAAGATATCTTATATAGTTAATAAGATATCTTATATAGTTTATAAGATATCTTATATAGTTTATAAGATATCTCATATAGTTTATAAGATATCTAATATAATTTATAAGATATCTTATAAAGTAAATTATATGAGATTGCAAATTACACCCATTGGGTCAAGCAAATACAAACAAAACACTAAAAATTGAGGAAAACGCATATTGGAGTTTATAAAGACATACAAAAGATAGTTCAGTAACTGTAATATAAAAAATGATTAAGGTTGACTCTTTGACGGATGCGGACCCTATTTAAATTCTAATGTTTGATTAATAAAGGTGCAAACAGACGATAAAAGGGTTGAGTTAGGAGTATATTTCAGTTTATCTAGGGCGACACATTTTCAAAATCAGGAAATAAATTGTTCATGGTTTCAAAGAGTTTATTTCAATGTTGTTCATTTAGTCGACATTTAGTCGACAGTGTATAAAGAAATTGTATTCGTCATACACTCATCTCTAGCTTGTTTAATGTTCACACCATTAACCAATTCAATCAAAACATATAATATATTAAAATTATTTTCAGTTCAGACGTATTTCCTGTTTTCCGGAATGTCTTCCGTGATGTTTAACGAATAGTACTGTGACTTAAATATTCGCTCACATTTGTCCTTATTATGTATTCCGTTGTCATGGATTGTTTAAAATCTACGGGAAGTTGAATAGTTGCTATGTCTTCTAATTGGCTGAATTAGAAGAAACTAAAGAACAACGTCAATAACTTAACAATAACGTGCATATAAGTTTGGCAAATAAAAATAATAAAACCTTCAGGCCAAAATGAAAAGGAAATGATGCTGTACACATACCATAACTCGGGCTTTTTAAAACTTTCTACGATTACACATGACAAACAATATAAACATTTCACATACACATGTACTTTTCTCTAACATTACTGATATCTACGATTTTCACGACGTGTTTAATCTTAAGGTATCCGGACCATAAATGACCACGTGATTATTCAAAAGTTCCCGGATGTTCCATACAACGCAATTGAATTGACCTCGGTAATTATCGGAAAACTTCGGAAATGCCAATATAACCAAGTTATTTTTACAGACTCTGCATATGAGCAACAAAGTGTGTTTCAACTTGAGAAAAATATATATACAAAATTCCAGACTTAAATTTTTTGGTTCAGTAATTCACGGTCAAAAAGAGATACAATTTTCGATCATGATCTATTATGGTCCGGATACCTTAAAATGGATGTGCCATCAGCAGACTTTTATCCGCTTTAACTGAAGGTAGTATCAGTATCATTACATAAAAGAGCTCTAAGGCTTGGTCCCGTCTCCGGAATTTTTGTATTCTCCCCTTTTGCTTTGTGCACATATTTGATAGCAATGTTGTTTGGACTTCTCTCTTTTGGAACAATGGCAATATTTTCAGTATACTGTCTTATATTTGTGTAACCAAGACTGGAACGGGTTTGTCATACAATGTATCTGGAGTACGGTTTTTTGGAATGCTTTTATTTGGAACAATTGCAATGCTTTCAGTACCGTCTTCTGTTTTTGTATTTAAGACGGGAACAGGTTTGTCATACATTGTTTTTGAACCAAGGTCGGTACTTTTGGAACTGTCTTTTATGTGTGCTTCCGAAACTGGAATTGGATTGTCATATTGCTGGATTTCATTTGGAACAAATGCAATTCTTCCAGTGCTATCCATTGTTTGTTGTTCCATGAGTGAAACGGGATTGTCATATTGACAGATTTTATTTGGATTAAGGGTAGTGATTTGAGTAATAATCCCTGTATGGTTCTTCGGTTCTGGAACGGGTTTATCATAATCATGAACTTCTTTGTTTGATTGCCGTAGCGTTACATAAGGGTGTAGATAATCTTCATTGTGTATTGGGGGCTGAACTGAGATGTATGAAAAATGTTCTCCATCTTGCTTCTTTGATATGGTCTCTATTTCATTCGAGACATTTTCATTCATAGTATGGTTTGTATCTATAGGACATCTCTCTTGCGGTTGTCCGTTTAGATTTTCTACTGAATAGCCAAGGACATTTTCTAGACTGACGAGCAACCTATGTTTGGAAAACCTGCCTTTTACAATCATGAACACTAATGCTGGAATCATGACCATTAAAACAATGACAACAATTCCCAGGATGACATACACAATAAACTCTCTTGTTGTTATATCTAAAAGAAAGCAGAAAGAATAACTCAAATTTACAGATGTGAATGTGTTAACTGCAAGGAAAAATTTCAATTTAAGTGTAATGTGTATATCGTTTCTTGCTTTTGAAAAATATTTTTTTTCACAACGTGAATTTATCATAATGTGCTTATCAATACTTGGACAAAAACTTCTTTGTTTTATAAAATTCTACAGAATGTCTTTCCCGGTATATCACCTTTTGATTTGTGGAATTTTCACATTTTTTTTATATTTGATGTTACATTTATTCCCGAAATAAAATTATTTACTTTTGTTTCTAATGCATACTGAAAACCATTCTTTACCTTTCGTCAAACCAGTTTCTAAAAATAATGTAGTTTCAAAGGGTATAGGCGTACTTCCTGTGAGTATCACATCTTCCTGTAAGCAACTTATGTTGGTCTCTGAAAAAAATATTTCCTGGTAGTTTTGAATGTTTAAATTCAATATATCATTATACAATTAAAAGGATATGTCAGATGATATTTCCGGTAGAATGTGCTTTTTTGAAGACCTATTTATGGATTTAGAATTTAGGAAACAACCATTTGTATTTTATGAGCACTAGGAAGGAATTTAAAAAAAAAATGGCATTTTCCAAAATTGGTAAAAAAAACTCTAAAAAAACAGCGCCAGAAAAAAAAGCTTAATGGTGCCGCAAAAAAGTCATGGAAGATACCTTAAATGTATATGCCCCTACCCCTAAAAAATAATGATTTCTCTTACGTACGTCAACCAATCCACATCGCTTTCATGCATATTTCTATCATTCCAAAAATAATCAACAAAAATCTTATAATACTCACTTTTATAATATTTACCTTACAAGCAATATAATTACAAAAGCATACTCTGCTATGATTCATTACTGAAACAAGTAATACTGTATTAGGATGCTATCATAAAAGACTCCAAAATCCTACCTTGTACCTAAAATCATTCTTATCTTATCACAATGCAGTTTAAGACACTTTGACTAAACACTGTCTATTCTTCAACTGAAATTTAATGATTATTGGATAAATTCAATTTTCATATATTCATCCTGTTTCTAAGGTAACAGAACCCATCTTGAATATCCCAATGCGAAGTGTTTTTCCTGGCATGGTATTTAGCCGCATTTAACCTCAACATAAAGTTTCATGAAGATAGGATAAATTCCTTTATTCCCTTCCCCATGGTTACGGTGGATATTTTGAAAATTCAAAGTCCAAATAACATCCCTAGACATGACATCTAAACTTCAAATGAAGGTTTATAAAAATTGGACAATTTTCCCAAATTCCAAGACCAAAGTGAATGTCCCGTGTTCACACCTAACCATCAAGCTTTAGACAGTTTGGAGCAATTTCAATGTTGGGGGGATTTTTTGTTTTTTCTAGTTTCTATGACAACCAAACGTGTGTGAATTCAAAGACTTGATTGCAATTGTAGGATGTTGTTGAACCTTCGATGGCGTCGAATTAATAATAATAATAATATTTAATAAACGAACAAATTAATTGAAGTAGTTTTTATAAGAACTTACTTGTATCTTTAATCCGAAGCCTAATATGTTCTTCCAAAAGATAGTCCTTTATTTGTGTTTCGCATGTATAGTTTCCTTCATCATCTGTAGTAAGGTTTCTAATTAGCAATCTATAATCTCCAGTCGTATGATTTCCCACGACAGAAAGCCTGTGGATGTAATCCAGCGATGGGTTTATACGTTCGTTACTTGTAAGTACCACTGATGTATTATGTATAAAACGTTTCCATGTCATGCGCGTTGTAGTTGTCTTTGGACCCTTTACCTGACAGGTTAATGTTATGTTTTCTCCGGCAGTAGCACATTGTGATGTTGTCGCATGAATATTTGATTGGACAACACACACCAGGACTGTAATTTGTAAAAACAACATACAGTTTTACTGTTTCTATAAACCTGTGCTTAGGACATAATATGATTCATTCATATACAATTACAACGATTGGCCACAGTTTCTTATACTTTTATGGTAGTTTTTTGATATATGTAGTTTTGGTAGATGTCTTGTGAGGTTTTTGCGTTTGGCTGACTTTTAAGAACTAGAGACTCTCAAGAGCATGTATCTCTCGCTGGATTGAACTTGTCCACCTTGAGCAAACATTTTATGGTAGCAATTATCTTTGCTGGTTTTTACATGGGTCCTATGTTAATATACGTTCGGCTTTGGCTGCCATTTTAGATGACAGTCCGGATTACCAATGACAATTCTGAATGAGGGCAATCTAAGGACCATTGCTTCTAAGTCTGATTGCGAATGGCCAGGTGATTTAAAGGAATGAAGATCTGCAAATTTAATTTCCCTCATGGTCCTATGTTGAATTAAGTTCGGTTGTGCTGGTCATCTTGGTTGAAAGTCTGGAAAAATCTGACATAATTCTGAAAGATCTAAGGACCATTGCTGCTATTTCTGGTTCCAATCAGCCAAGTGGTTTCAGAAAAAAAGATTTTTAACTGAAGTTTCCCATAGGGTTATATGTTAAATTAAGTTCGAGGATGGCGGTCATCTTGATTTACAATCCTGGTCATCGAACACATTTCTGAAAGAGGAGCACCTAAGTACATTTGTACCATTGATACCAAGTTTGGTTTCAGACAAGATTTTTGAAATTCATCGTCCCTTCTTCTATCTTTAATAACAACAGCCAAGTAAGTTGAAAGTCGGGAATGCCGGACACAATTTTGGAAGGGACCCCCAAAGCACCATTCCAGCAAAGTTTGGTCCCATTTGGCTAAGTGGTTTCAGAGATAACGATCTTTAAAGAAAAGATTACGACGGACACCAAGTGATGACAATACCACACATGGCCTTGTTGGCAAGATGAGCTAAAAACGCATGGAGATATACTGTTTTTAATTCATACCTAGAGAGATTTCAACAACAGAAGTGCTATCTAATTTTACTTGTTAATTAATTAACTTTTTTTATTACCTTACAATATTTTATGCAATTAACTGCGCACCGTGAAACAAATTTATTTCAGCAGCTGTTGGACGATTTGAACAATTTTTGTATTTGCATCGCCATTTTCTGAATGAATTTACAATAAAATCGAATCTGAATTGAACAACAATGTCAAGATTTTAATCTTTAATATAATACCTTAAGTGCGACTGTACACTTCTATCAGTGATCTGTGACCACCTCAATCATAGGCCTATAGTACACCAGGTGATAGACTTTTCGACTGATCAAAATTTGTATTTAATCGCCATGATCGCAGAAAACCTCATTATCAAGGCAGAATTGCCAATTTAAAATGATAGAAAATTAATTTTAAACAAATCAAATTTTTCATTCCTTATTTCAAAAAGAAAAAAAATATCATACATATCAAGGTATCATATTTATAATTACTTACACAATAGTATTAATTTTTCACTGACCATGACTACAACAGCTTTCATCTAGATCAAGTATGTCAATATAATTAATATATATATATTTTAATTCAGACTATTATTTCAGTAGGAAATCGAATAAGTAGATGCAACATTGTTTCGTATAATAAATGAAGACACAATAGAGAAAGCATTTCCCTTCATACGAATTCATACAATGTAGATTGTCACTGACAGATACAGGATGTGGATAAATGCATGAAATGGGAATCATATCTTATATGAATATTCATAGGATATTCTATCACGTGACGTCATTGAGATAACCGAAAATGAAAAAGGTTAGATAAGGGTTAGGGTAATGATTTACATAGCCCTAAATCCTAACCGTAATCCTAACTCTTATCCCAACTCTAACCCTAACTCTAACCCTAACCTTTACACTAACCCTAACTTAACCATAACACTAACCCTAACCCTAACCCTAATCCTAACCCAAACCTTAACCTTAACCTTAACCTTAACCTTAACCTTAACCTTAACCTTAACCTAACCCTAACCATATCACTAACCATCAACCCTGACCCTAACCATAACACTAACGATAACCCTAACCATAACCCTAACTCTTACTCTAACCCTACCTATAACTCTAATCTTAACTCTAACACTTACCCTAACCCTAAACCATAACTCTAACCCTAACCCTAACCCAACCGTAACCCCTTATTCTTACTCTAACTTAAACCTTACCTTAACTCTATTCTTAACCTAACTCTAAAACATAACCCTAAACCCATATTGCTTGTGCTTCTTAGTGCAATATTATTAGTACTACGAGGGGAAAATTCGCCACTATTCATATACAGTAATAATTACTTCTTATTTTTTACAAATTTCTATCAAAAGTGTTAAGCATTATGTCAAAATTAATAACACATTGAACTTGTGAGAATATTAACAATAATTCCACTATTCCCATAAAAAAAATTACCTATATAATATTTAAAGCGGGAATAATGATAAAACACCATTTAATCTTTCCAACATTCTGTGCTTCAATAATGCTTCTGTCAACAGATATTTACTTAATCCTAAAACGTTTGCTGTCAATTATTGTATAAACCATGTTTGTATTTTTTGTTCATTGATCACTTGATAAGGACAGATAGATTCTTTTATAAGACCGTCTTTAGAACTATGAAGAACTTGTTTGCTTTTTTAATTGCTTTAACCCAAATGGGTTTCTGTTTGTAACAAGGATGATATTATATAAAAGCCAATTTTTTACTTAATATAAAATACCCACGGTTCATTATACTATAAGAGAGTAAATGAACATATGGCAAATTTAGTTTTGTTGCGTGATTGAAATCAAACATTTATGCCTTAAGTTCACCAAAGTGCCGAAATAGTGTTTATAAGAGGTTTCGTTAAAGTTTACTTAGAAATGCATGCTTGAAAAATAAAGTATATTTGTTCAAAATAATAATTTGAAGAATAATGTAAGGTGGGTGTTCCAGTTGATGCTGGAATTGTAGGTAGAACGCAGCAGGAGACCTAAAATTCTATTTGGAGTTCCAGTTTCCCTGAGTTTCATTTAGTATTTGTAATGCAAAAATACAAGCCCTTGAAGGCATTCTTCATAGTGTGCCCGCATCAGATTTTATCTGTGTTGTTTTTAATCAATTCAAATTATCCTCATGAGTCATTATGATTAATTTGCTATATGATTTGTTTCAAATTCATTAATCATGCTTTGTATGTATTATTATGCATATGTATTTTTACTTTATATTAATTACCTATCTTTGGTTGACACAAAATTATTTAAAATATATAATCTCTTCATTAACTTTGATAAAATATATTTTCTTTCAGAAATACATGATTTTGTTGAATTTATAAACAAATCAATATATCACATATTAGGTAATTTAGTATAATTTAAATCATAGTTACCCTCCCCCCCCCCAACCGAGTGGGATAACTATTTTACATTCCGGGTAAATAATAGACTTAAAGTAATTTAAATAATAGTTATCCCCCTGAGTGGGATAACTAATTTACATTCCAGCTCATTCAGGGTAAAAAATAGACTTTAAGTAAATATGTCAGTACTATTTATTATACATTATAGATTTGCTTTTATATATATTATATATTGAATACCCTATTGGCAGTCATAACATATAATGTTTATATAGGTAAAATTAACACCTCCTCGGTGCGTAGTCTAGTGGTTAATGCATCTGGACTTTTCTGTTAAATCTATTGTGTAAAGTTGTTGATTCTTTTGTAAACAAAATAGATTATGGATGGTTAATTTTATATAGGCTTTACGGAAAAGAAAACAGGTTTTAATTTTTATTTTGTAAATTTTGTCTAACCAGATACCGTATATTTAAACGTCGAAATCTTATCTTGCTCAACAAAATGCGAGTTTAAATTTGGTTGAATATTTCAAAACATTTAAGACAAAAAAGTTTCATACAATTTTTACCTTTTGATTATAAGGAAGAAAAACAATTGTTAAACGCATATTTCATTTTAGAAACCCTCCTTTTAAAAGTATTAGGTGATCAAGTAAAAGTACTTTACTGATGTCTTTCATTACATGTATAATTTTTATATCTCTTTCAAATATATACTAATTATGTACATGTGTTGACTCGACTGTTTTTACCTTTTATTATTGTATATATTTATATTTGAATAAAATTTTATTTAAAAAAGGCCTCTGGACAATATACTAAAGTCTCAGGTTCGAATCTCAGTAGATTCTTTCAAAATGTTTAATGTTAATTTTTAAATGTAACATGTTTTTACATAAATTTTCCAAGTTTAATTGTGAGTAAATGGTTCCCACCAACTTTAAACGTAACAAAGAACTCTTTTGTTATTTTTTGTCTTTTGTGTATTTTTTGTACGCTATTGTTTTCAGTCTAATTGACACTTTTTAATTTTACATGTCAGTTTTGGCTTTTATATTAACATTTTTAATCTTTTTATATTTTTTTTTCTTTTATTTGCAATTTTTTAAATTTTTGCCCGAATGGCCGCACATAAAAAACACCAAATCTTGACATAAATTTCATGCTTGAATGACTCTTATTACATCTTTACAAGTAAGTCCATTTCTAAACAAATGATATACATGTATATAGACCCACCATTTTTTGGTCTATAGGTACTTTTTTGTGGGTACATACCAGTCTGAGACCTGTCATATGACCTTGGACACAATTTTAGGCTTGAGTGACAACAATGAGCTTTCTTCATACAAATGTCATCTAAGCATTATTATGCATTTTCCTTTGATTTTCAGTGTCAGGTATCAACATTTATTCTGTGCCCATGTGCATACTCAGGCGATACATTTAGTGTTATATTAGATATGTAAACTGGACACTTTTGTCATTTTCATGAAAAACTACCTTAAACCTGAACCTTAACCTGTATTCTATATTGAAATTCCATAAAGAAATTTGAAGTCGATGACCCATGACTTCAAGGTCACAGCATCCTTTTTGCATCAAAATGCTGCTGTTCATATCACAAGCTACCCATGTACAAAGTAAAAAAAGGATGATAGCATAACTCCTTCATGAAAAACTACCTTAACCCTGAACCTTAACCTCATACAGACAGGCGCACAGACCGAACAACTATATGCCCGGCCTGCCTTACAGGCGGGGCATAAAAATTTGAAACAAAAAGTTGTTCAAACCATGGAACTATATTTCCTTGTGAAGATTTACTAAAATTCAAACTAATTGGAAGTACACATACATGTAACTAAGAAAATTTCTATATGGTTGGCCAGTTTGTGCCTAATAGTTACTATTGTTATCATAAAAATATCAACAAGCTTTGTTTATTCTTCATATTGTGTAACATTCAACAACAATTTAATGTCAGTTGGACTAATCTTCATCTGATGACTCCTCTTCTGCTTCCTGTAGCCATTTTATCAGTGGTTCCACCTACAAACAAACAAAAGTATAATGTCATAAACAATTATTTTTAGCTGCAAGGTTATTACACTTGACAGTTTTAAGTGAACAATTTTTTAATAATTATATAATAAATAGGCCTGTAAAAACTGATCCCATCATTTCATTAAAGCAGCTATTTGCATAAAAAAAATTGACATGTAGTGACTCTTTGTAAAAGTTCATCTGTCATTGTAAACTTTACTTTACTTCAGATCTGAAACTTGGTTTGAAAAGCCTTAGTGAAAGGGTCAGTTTAAAAAATGTCATTTATCATGTCAGTGAACTAACATTGCAGCAATTGCCAATGTTTGTTTCCAACCAGTCAAAATTTGAAAAAAATCTGTTCTTATATAACCATTTGTCTATCTAAAATTTCATATAAAAGATAAATGGACGACTTCCATTAAATTTGCTCATTTTGTCCAAACTGGACCACTTATGTACATAGTGACAATAACCAAATACTTTTTTCTGATTGCTAAATTTATTTCTAAACACTCCTCTACAATTGCTTAAGTATCATATGAAGCACCAATAGCCAGTATCTCTTTCTAATTAGTCAACATTTTTTAAATTTCTTAGCCAATGAAAAATTGTTTAAAAGGTTTTGATAATTTTGATAACTTTATCTATGTATATTAAATAACCAACAGCACCAATATCCAAGACATGTTTCTGTTTAATCATATATGGATGGGTCATATGCTTTAAATGAAGGGATCTCAACAGTCTGAACAATATATTATTTCACGAATGATCTTTAGAGTCAGGCACTGGATAGTTACATAATAGATCTATACAGTGACAACAGAATTACAATGGTTATGTCTTGACTTTACTGATTTCAAAACAACAACAACTGGGCATTTAACACAAATAATACCATTCTGGGGATAGTTTTATGTGTATATTACAAAGAATATTTAATGTCAATTCCTCTTCCATGTGTGAACTGGAGTATAATATACCTGAGTCTACCCCCAGTTTTTTGGTTGACAATGTTTTCAGAGGGGTTACAATATACTCCATCACCACTCTTAGAAATTTATTTATTTTATTATACTGAACGTTTTGGATTTTATGAGCGGGTGACAGTATAAAATACCACCCGCTGTTTCTTTCCAGCGGGTGATCGAGTAAAATACCACATTGTTGTAAACCAGTGAAAATGCATAAAAAGTAGAGAAATTTACATAAAGTATAATAAAGGCCACTGTGACCTTTACGGTCAGAAAATTCGACTTTTTATCCTGTAATTAGCTGATTTTGGCAGCTAAATAACAAGGTCAAGTAAACTCAAAGAATATGTTCGAATTTCTACCTATATTTCTATTAAAGGCTCATACAAAAAAACCTTCACAATTTCTGACAATGTATATATATGTATATCTATATGAATAAAAAATTTGGTTCTTAGTTCATTGGCATATTATCTATGTACTTAATTTTATTTAGCATTTTGAAAACCCATTGTTCAGTTAAGACATGATTAATTTCTGATATATATACATGCCTGTTTCCTTAACCTCTCTCTTTCTGGAACATCCTCAGGATGTGTGACTGTACTATGCCATCTCAATAAAACCTGTTCTTCAAAAACATCCATATCGTATAACATATGTAATATCTTGACTAGAAGTGTGTTAATCTTAGGTTCCTGTAGACAGAAATCCTACAAAATAAAATAATATCATATCAATCTAGTTTGAAAATTAGTAAAAATGTTTCTGTAATTTTCTCCTTGTATGAATTTACAAGAATATCACAATATTGAAAAAATGTTTCCATGAATAAGCTAATAAAAGATTTGAAATAAAATTGTAACAATTGAACAAATCAATCTAAAATTATCTCCCTTTCTTTATGGACATGTATACAAAACTACCTTACATTGAGAAGTAGTAAGAACTGTTTATGTTAAACAAAAACATATTTCTCCCCTTCCTATATATGTATAATATGCAGCTTCATTCCTAATATGATTTCTATCTTAAGAAACAAAAATGTTATGGCCCAGACATTTCCCAAAAAAGCTTATTTTTTTTACGTTGAGGTCAAGGGTCAAGGTGAAATGAAGGTAATGATATGTCACATACAATCTCATCAAAATACATCTTCGTTTTTAATATAATATGTCTATCATAAAAAACAACCTGGAGGCTCTCAGGTGCCTTTATTTAGTCTAGTCAAAATGAAATTTGACCTCAAACTAATTGCAGCAGAAGATATTTTTAATCTAAATTGCTTAAGTTCACATGTATATCCTAAATATACACAGAAAAAAATCCACGGAAATCAGACCACGGGAAACTTCAAAATTAGACTTTCAAATCTCCTATGGAATTTTCAATGGAACATGGGGAGTAACTCTTGCTAAAACTAGGTTTTTGTCCTTTTTTTAACAATTTTCTTCCTCTGCTTGTTAAAAAAGATACTTCCATGGACTAAATTGGCTTAATTTAACCTTGTTATATATTCTGCTTTTTACGATACAAGAATATTCATAATTTTATTTGTAGTTTGATTTAATTTACATGTTTAATATCGCAGAAAATGATTACTTTAAACCGTGTGGTGATTTTGAAAAAAAATAATTAAAATATTTATTGATGATTATCCATTTTTATTATAAATTAATAATTTCTACTTAGTTAGAAGAGTTTTTAAAACCACAAAGTGTAAGTACTACTTATATTTTCATCAAAATTTTACTTCATAAACTTGATACTGTGAATTTATTTATTTTCATTGACATCAATTTTAGTGGATTGGGGAAAAAAGACATATTCGTGGGTTCTTAATTTTGTGGATTTCAAATTTTCAAAGAAAAAAAATTACATAAAACCAATAATAATTTAAATAATATAAAATTAAATAAGAATAGTTTTATTGGTGAAAAGCATTCAAATGTAAAAGATGTTTCTATTATGCAACAGATTTACTTTGAAGTGTAATAAACAAGATGAAAGGTATCGTTTGTCTAAGATTTGATTAATATTAACTAATGACCATTAGTCAAAACATACTTATAATAACAACGTTTGCTACCCAAGCTAGAAACAAAGCCATAGAATTTACTAATTTAGATATAGATTTAAAAACTTAATTGAGTAAGCCCAACAAATATCGTGGAAAATCTTACTTTAAATGAACACTTTACTGGAGGTAACAAACTGTTAAAAAATAACAACGCATACACTGTTTAAGTATTTATATATTTTCATTAATAATCTAAAGCTATATTCAATTTTGTTCAGCAAACCAGCCTAGCATTTAACATCTCCTCTGACAACATGGTCATTCGTTCGAATATATACCAAATGTGCATTTATCGTTCTTCACAACGACCCTGAACATTTTGATTATTCTTCATAATAAAAGGGATTGACATATATGTTTCATTGGGTTTTTAAATTCGCTGATTGGACTGTCCATGAAATGCATGAAAATTGGTGTAGCACGAATAATAAGTGTTTCATAGTATCCTAATTTATTTTGGGAAATGAGGGATCTTAGGAAGAGAAAATATAATTCAAAAGTTGAATTAAAATATAAAAACTCTGTTACAGTAACTGGTTTTACCCTTTTTTAATGCAGAATGTGTACTTTGGCAAAACATTTTGTACAAGAAAAACAGTAATTATTTTATTGTTGTGGTTTTGGCCAGATTTCAAGCAGTTTTTACAGACTTATCTCCCTTATTAAATGCAAATTTCCATAGGAAATTTCTTTCAGCTGTAATTTTATCTGCCTGCATTCATTTCATGTCGATTTTTTCTTGGTAAATCCTTGTACATTTCCTGACACAAAAAAACATCTCTTCTGTTGCAATTACTTTGAGGATAGGGTCCATTTTTGCTACATTGACTGGACTAATTGCTCAAAAGTTCCAGCAGAGGAACAAAGCTTTCGTCGCCATTTTTAATCTAAAAGTCCCATTGCAACATATGATATGGTAGAGTTACATGTGGAAGACAGTGCCTGACATCAATGTCAGCAAAGTCTTTTCAAGATGTTTCCTATGTCACCTTAATGATATTATATTATACAGGTGTGACGTGTATCAAATAAATTTTGCTTTTGACAGATATTTACTTCTAAAGCTAGTAAACCATCCATCTGAGGCTCTGCTACATCTGGTTTGATGTAATTCTTCAATAAAGATGCATGTTTTGTTAAATTCTACAATAAAAAGTACACATTATTACAAAATTTTAAACTTCAAAGAATTTTGTAAACTTATGGGAGGTAACTCTTTAATTTTTTTCATCTTCAACAAGACAGATTCAGTGAATCACAATTAATATTAAAAATATTCAGGAAAATTTAGAGAAATTTATAAATTATTTGAAAATAATAAAATGTAATAATAATCTTTAGTATGGATTTTGAAAAATCTTCTTTTTTTTAAAAAAAAAAAAACCCACTACTATCTAAAGAGTTTACTTTATAAAAAAAAATTATCAGCCTCTTGACAAATTCTTTATTGTTTCATATATCTGCATCATTAGTGGTCATATTTCTTTGTTTTTACTAATAAAATTGGAAAGCAACTGAAACAAATATTGATAAATCCTTTTACAAGGAAAACTTTGTCCAATGCTGATATAAAATTAATAATAGAATTATTTTTGAACTGCTGATTTCTCTTTGGATGAACATGTCCACAAAGAAATTAAAGTTGTAGTATTACATGTAAGAATGGAAATGGTAGATAAATTCCTTCTTTTGGATGCCAAAAAGGCAAGGATGTAATTATTAAATTTAAATTTAAGCTGTAAGATGCAGTGCCTAACAGACTGTTTTCTTTTAAAATGTGCTAAATATTTGTTTCATGTGAAACAGTTTATGTATGGTCATAAAACAGTTTTAATATATCATCCGATATCATGGTCTAGAATATGAAAAAAGTTTTTGTACTCAGTCATAATTTATTCGCAATGACTCAATATTTAATTTTATCAACAGTCAAAGGGAAGCTACTCTTGAATTTTCTGATTATTTCCAATTTAACAGCAATAAAAATGTGTGCTTGTACAACAAGAATGTTTGTTGCATAAAATTATCATTAATAACCATATACATATATATAAAATCATGTTTTTAGAAATTTAATCAAATCAGTAATTTGTGACTGAAAACTTCAGTAACTGAAATGAAGGAGTTAAAAAAAATACAAAGCACAGAAATTACTATGACAAAAACTATCTCAAAATTACAGGACTTTTATTGAACATTTTTTTTTATAAATATCAGTTATTTGTAGCTAAGAAACATAACTGGAACACAGAGATTTGTTAAAGCATTGAGTAAGAGCACAATTTCAGTTTAATTCCATACAAAATTATCTTCAGTCAATGCTTTCACACCTCAATAAAATTACATGATTATATGAAGCATTTAATCTTTAAGTACAGTTTGTTATACCTTTTTCACAAGACCTAATAACTGTGTTCCCTCTAACTGAGGATTTTCCTTCAATGGCAGATCAATGAGAGATTTCAGAACCATTCCATGTAAGTCTTTTATTGCTATGTTATATGCATGTCTGAAGAAAACAGTGACAAATTCCATTAGTACATGTAGTAAATGAAGTAAAATTCATATAAACACTAGAGAAAAATTCATATAAAAACTAGAGAAAAATTCAAGAAAAGAAACAATTCTTTCATCAATGTTCTTTGTCATAAAATAATCATTTTAACAGACAATGGAGAGTACAATATCTGTACATACATAAGATCAATGCCATTATCTGACAAACAACTCTGACAGTCGTTTCAAAGTGACATGCTCACCTCAAACACAGACGGTTGTGGATTCAATCTCTGGTTGGGTTAAACCAAAGACTTTTAAATGGGTACTTATTAATTCTCCCCCAAGAAAGGAGGAGAAAGAACAAAGACTGGTCGCCTTGGGGTGACATGTCTTCTTACAGACTTACATAATGAGCTAGAATGTTAAAAACCCAGCTCAGCAGTTTGGTCTATTACAAAAGAAGGATTCGTGTACCAAGTCCAGAGCATGAGTCATATGTTGACATACTCAAGTGATTTGGGGCTTTTTGTCACTTTATATATTGTTCAGAACTTTGTCAGCATCATCAATTCTATAAATATCACCAGCATGTATTATCGAAGGAAATGACATTTATAGCAATTTTTTAAAGAATACGCTAACTAGAGGCTCAGTGGGCTGAGCCTGTATCGCTCACCTGACAAAATGCTTCTACAAACTTCCGTTAATTCTTTGGTTGAATTTGCTTCAAAAGTTTCAGAGCAGATGATCAAAATATATTTTTCTCATAGGGTCCAAAGTTAAAAGTATTTCCCCTCTGGCAGCCATGTTTTTCTCAGATTTGAATATAATGAGCCAACTTTGTAAAATACCTTCCATACATCATTCCAGTACAGTTTTATTCAATTTGCTATTATAGTTTTTGAGGAGATGATCAAAATATGTTTTTTCCATAGGCATGTATGTTAAACTATGTTCCTGCTGTCAGCCATGATGTTTGTCGCATTCAAACGAAATGAGCAATCCCTCTAAAGGACCTTCCATACATCATTCCTGTAAAGTTTGGTTAAAATTGCTCAAGTAGTTTCAGAGGAGATGAACTTTAACATGTTTTCCCATAGGGTCCAATGTTAAACTATGTCCTGTACTGGCAGCCATGTTTTACAGCAGATAGGAAAAATTTCGGCAATCTTAGTAAAGAACCTTTCATACATCATTCCTGTAAAGTTTGGTTAAATTTGCTCAAGTAGTTTCAGAGGAGATAAACTTTAACCTGTTTTCCCATAGGGTCCAATGTTAAACTATGTCCTACTCTGGCAGCCATGTTTTTTTGGCAGATCGGAAAAATTTTGGCAATCTTAGTAAAGGACCTTCCATACATCATTCCTGTAAAGTTTGGTTAAATTTGCTCTAGTAGTTTCAGAGGAGATAAACTTTAACCTTTTTTCCCATAGGGTCCAATGTTAAACAATGTCCTGCTCTGGCAGCCAATTTTTTTGGCGGATCGGAAAAATTTCGGCAATCTTAGTATAGGACCTTCCATACATCATTCCTGTAAATTTTGATTAAATTTGCTCAAGTAGTTTCAGAGGAGATGAACTTTAACATGTTTTCCCATAGGGCCCAATGTTAAACTACGTCCTGCTCTGGCAGCCATGTTTTTTGGCGGATCAGAAAAATTTTGGCAATCTTAGTAAAGGACCTTCCATACATCATTCCTGTAAAGTTTGGTTAAATTTGCTCAAGTAGTTTCAGAGGAGATGAACTTTAACCTGTTTTCCCATAGGGTCCAATGTTAAACTATGTCCTGCTCTAGCAGCCATGTTTTTTGGCAAATCGGAAAAATTCCTCAATCTTAGTAAAGGACCTTCCATATCATTCCTGTAAAGTTTGGTTAAATTTGCGCAAGTAGTTTCAGAGGAGATGAACTTTAACATGTTTTCCCATAGGGTCCAATGTTAAACTATGTCCTGCTCTGGCAGCCATGTTTTTTGGCGGATCGGAAAAATTTCGGCAATCTTAGTAAAGAACCTTCCATATCATTCCTGTAAAGTTTGGTTAAATTTGCTCCATTGGTTTTAGAGGAGATGATCAATATGTGAAAGTTTACGGACGACGGATGACGGATGCCAAGTGATGGCAAAAGCTCACATGGCCTTTGGCCAGGTGAGCTAAAAAGGGCAATAACTCCTAAATCGGTTTTGGGATTTCCTTTAAAATTTCAGGGCATGTAGATCTCAACATGGCAAACATTTTTCAAATTTACATTTCATTTCTATCTTCAATAGTTTTGGAGATAATGACGAAAAAATGTTAAATTTTGAAAATTTGACGAAAAAAGGGCAATAACTCCTAAATGGGTTTTGGGATTTCCTTCAAAATTTCAGGTTAGGTAGATCTTGTCATGCTGATCAATTTTACCCTGTCAGATTTTTGATATCTATAACGGTTTTTAAGTTATAAGCCAAAAACAACACATGCACCCCTATATTCTATTTTTAGCTACGACAGCCATGTTTTATGTAAGATCAAAATAAATTGAGGACCGTTTGTAGAGGACATGTCATAGATCGTTCCTATTAAGTTTCAAATCAATCGGCCCAGCGGTTTCAGAGGAGAAGATTTTTTAATGAAAAGTTTACGACGGATGGACGGACGGACGACGGACGAAAAGTGATGGCAAAAGCTCCCCTTACTGTGCATTTTGTAAACTCATGAAAAATGTTGACAATTATGGATGACCCTTTATTCCAAAAATTTGCTAATTTAGAATAGTAATACTGAGGTACCATTTCTATACTGATATAAAGATTACACATTACTTACTTTAAGGAATTTATTTCCAAGATCATATTTTCATTACTTATATTTTCATCTTCAGATCTCCTTAACTGGTCTATCATTTCATGATAAAACACTGAAAATACAAGAAGTTTTTTTTATTGGTGTCATGAAACAAAACAATGCTATTATTGAGATCTCCAACTTGTGACTAGAATGCTGTTAAATAATATACACCCTTTCTGCGTGTGCATTTATATTCCATAACATCATTAAATTAAAAAAAAATTGCCTCCCTGCCTCATCAATTTTTTTTTAAATGGACTTAGGAGCTAATAATTATATTGGGTGAACAAAGCTATGTAAAACATAATCAGGTTTTCAGAAACTACAGCATCAAAAATAATGTACTGATATCAAGATTTAAATACAAATCAGTTTTAAATATACTGCTATACAGTTTCATATTTGAAAATGGGAGATAACTCATACAATGCTCATCCCTACATAAGAATATATGATTATTTCAATAAAAGAAATACATGTACAAACAAGGCTTTTCTTTAAATTGTTTAAGATAACAACTTCAAAAATATCTCATAAAAAAAAGATTTTACAACTCACTGCTAGTTTCATCATGTAGTTCCTCTTCCTCTTCTGAGAATTCATCACTTTTATGTGATGCTATGGTACTGACATCATCATCTGAATGTATTGTAAGACCCCATATATCCTTTACAAGTTCCTCATCTTCTTCATCACTGTCACAAGGGGCTTTATATTCATAGGCTTTACTTTTGGCCCCATAGTCTGGAGATGATTCTAAAAGTGAAAAAAAGACACATGTATGTGATGAAAAAGTGTTTTCTTCAAATATTTGACCAAGATAGATGTCAATGGGAAAATTCCTTACATTTTAAGTCTATTCCTAAGAACAATATTGTACAATCTTTAACCTGTCTTGTGACACTTTATTTGATAATAATACCTATAGTTTGACCTTGATCAGCCTCTGGAAGTTCATCACCAAACCCATCATCATTGTCCAAAGGATGAGCCTGTAACATACAACCAGGTGGTAAGGTCACACCAGGGCCTACTCTAACCTAAAGATGAAAAAATCAGTATTAAATTGTTTTCTTGTAATCTATTAATATAATTTTAAGCCCTTATTTTCTTGGTAATATGTTGTTAAAGCATGTTAGTTCAAAATATGTCTGTCTAAATTTATTTCCAAAACACTTTATTCATAAGAGCAGAAACTAAAATATCTGATGAATTGTTGTCATCTGTTTTTTTGTTTGTTTTTTTTTTAAAACAAACACTGAATACCTTCTATAACTAGTATGTAAATACATCATTTTTTATTGCCTGTATCTATAGCAGTCCTAAAAGCTTAATCCTACTGACTGCTGAAAAATATGCTGTTGTAATAAGATATTGTTTTTTAAACAAATGAAATTATGGAATAATTTTGTTTTCAAAATACCATACCAAGATTTTTAAACACCTGTAATAGGGGAATGAATTTCTTTTCAAAGTACCATATTAGATCCCAGGTCTTAGAGGAAGTGGTTTCAATTTTACAGGGGACAAATACTTAAATCCAGTTATTGACAGAGCCAGGATAAATTGTAACTTCCAGCTTACAATGTAATATTATAACATGAATCCAGATAATGACAGATCCTGGATTAACTGTTATCCCATCATCATTAAATTATCACAAGGAACCAGTACTAATATCCGAGCTAATGACAGATCTTGTATTAACTGTTTATACAACATATACAATAACATTATCCCAGGGAAGCAATACTTACATCCCAGCTAATGACAGATCCTGGTTTAACTGTTACCCCATCATACACAGTAACATTATCACAGATTACACAAGTTTGTATAACACAGTTGTCCTCTATTGTAACATCATCCCATATGTAGGAACCAGTTATTTTTACATTCTCACCTGAAAAAAAGGAGCTATAAAGGTGCTGATCTTGTAAACCTAAAATCGCATTACGACACAGATTCTCCATACTCAAAAATCACATCAAATTTTTTATTTTGGAATTGAAAAATTACGTCACCTGAGAAATGTTTTTTATGACACTTAAAATACTGCCTAATGTGATGTATTTAAAAGAAACCAGTGACGGCACAGTGAAGTTATCATCTAAATGAACTCTTGAACTTCATCTGATAACACTGTAAAGAAAATGTTAAGTTGGTTTTGAATGAATTTGTGCAACATTCTTGTCCAAAACATTAAATAACTAATTAATCAGCTTGACTTACCTATTTTACAATTGCTGCCTATAACAGATTGTGTTATGACTGTATCACATCCAATAGAACATCCACTTCCTACCACAACATTTTCCTCTAACACACATCCTCTACAATATATATTTCATCATCAACATGTACTGTCCAGGAGAGGCTTATTCATAATCATGTATTTCACCATGTGCAACCAAGTTAGCAAATGTTTTTATTTTTAAAGGTATGCTACATTTTACCAGAAATATAGTGCATTCAGATCTAAGGGGATTAATCCAGTAAAGACACCGTTGATAATTTTAGGAGGCGGATTATTTCTTAAATGTCCAAACACACGTGTATTTAATAACAATTCTCGGACTACCTGAGTTATTAGTACAATGCTTGAACCAATGCTATATGAATGTGAACTAATTACAGTCAAACCTGCTTTAAAGGGCACCTCTATATAGCAAATCACTGTCTATAAAGGGCAAGGCAAAAATGTCCCATTCATTAACATAGCATGTAAAAGTAACCTCTGTATAAAGGGCACCTGCTAATGAAGGAAACTTTTCTCTGTTCCCTTGGATGCTCTGTATAGATAGGTTTGACTGTAAATCAGGGTTCTCACTAAGAATTTTTCATGATGAGTCCTGGGACTCATCCTTTTTCAGAATGGTGAGTCCCAGCTGATTTTGATGAGTCCCAGGACTCATCGCCACTTTTTAACGTACATTCCTGCATGATTTTGACCATGATAGGCCTATTGTGCTATTGTTTAAGTTTAATTAAAAACATGTGCTGCCTTAAAATACTGACGAATATAATTTAAAAAAAAAAATTGAACATATGCAGTGGTACTCCAAGCTTGGAAGAAAATTTCTGTTACAGATATGAGCAAAAATCTTTGCACCTTTTGACACAACTTTATTATTTATTATTGCCATTTTATTTTTTAATATTTATTTCTCCTATTCCTGACGTGTTTAATCGGTGGGATAAAAATATATAATATCTTTAACCACTTCCCAGTGATTAAATTTCTACGTGGGAATTACCGCCCTTTTTCTACAGTTATTAGAATGATAAACTAGAGAAGTCCCGAAATGACGTCTATGTAAACAAACTATACACAGCAACGACATTTTCTTGAGGTTTTTGTCGAAAATCATAGGAGAAACAGATTCTCCTTCAATTTACTCGTGAGTTATGGAATTTCTCCACCCTCAATAGTTAAATTTTAGATTTTAACATGCTCGCTAAAGGCTCGCGTGTTAAAAATCGAAAATTTAACTATCTCGGGTGGAGAAATTCCATAACTCACTCGTACCTGAAGGAGAATCTATATTTATCTTATTCTATAATCTTTACTATTATTTTTCTCCAACATAATCCTCCCATTGACCTTGTTTGAACACTTTAATAATCAATATTGACAAAATTTCCATTTGTGCATAGATAAGTCAAAATCCACTATTTTTAAATGAGGTCTACATATTGTTACCGGTCGGTAAAAAAAGCTATGGCCAATGAAAAATCAAGAGAATTCCGATTGCTGCCATTTTCTAGCTTACTTTTTGTCGTTTCTCTCCCCTTCCCCTTTGATATCCAAGAAAACGAAAAATGGCGGCTCGAGATTTTTTATGAAAATAGCGGTCTTCGGACCAGCTGATTAGCTCTACATGCGTCCCAGGGACGCATGAGTTCGAAGGATGATACATCTAGTCCAATTTTAGCGCGTCCAGGATGCATATACGCACCTTAGCGAGAACCCTGTAAATGATAAATTTTGTTGATACATTAATCTTACCTTGCTAATGTAACATCTTTGCTGAGATAAACGTTATGACGACCATACGATACAGTGTTGTCAAGGTTATTTATACTGTTATCAGGAACTAATGGATATGTCCACCGACTCATAATGTCCCGACTGAAATTTATAGGAGTCGTCAAACGTAAAAAAGATCTAACATCACTGCTAATTTATTACTATTAAATGTGTATGTAAAACCATTGGATCTTTGACAAATATTCTTTACAAATATGATGCATGATATATAAAACACTATTAGAAGTTGTGAAATGTTTCAAAATCCCTTGATCCTTTCGTTTCTACCTAGTTTTTATTTTAATATAAAAATGACAATTTTTTTTTCTTGGGGAGTATAAGGGTATTTCATTTGTCAGAAGGCCCAGTTTTTGAAAGCTAGATAAAACAAGACATTTTTCTCTCCTTCAGCAGTTTGGTTTAAGCATTTTTCACTGACTCTATTTTTCAAATTAGAACAGATATATACATACCTGACAATATCATACATCTGCAAATTAGAAATTCTAGCTGCGTATTCATCTCTGACAATTTTGGCAAATATTGTGTTACCCATAATCTGCAAAATAATGTGTTCAAGTAACCTTTTTATAAGTGAAATGATAATACATTTTGTGATTAAATTAAATATTTCAATTATAATTCTATTAATTTTTTCACACTTTGTTAAGACCACATCATGTTGACAAATAGGTAAACAACTAAATTAAGTGTGGGCACATTTCTATGCCTTACACAATAAACAGTTGGATATTATAATATACATTACACAGATATATTGGACAAAAAAATTAAGAAATCATACCATATTGTTTTTTTTTTGTTTTTGCCCCTTTAACACCCTTTACCTCAAAAACTGTAAAAGACAGGAACTAGAGGCTCTTGAGAGCCTCTATCGCTCACCTGGATTTATCTTGTCCACCCTGAGCAGGACTAAAATTTAAGTGAAGCAGTCAATGTGGCTAGTTTTCCCATAGGGTCCTATGTTAAACTAAGTTTGGTTGTGGTGGCAGTCAGGGTCATTGGACATAATTCTGAAAAAGAACAATCTAAGGACTACTGCTGCCAAGTCTGGTTCCAATTGGTCATTTAGTTTCTAACAAGAAGATTTTTAAATGAATTTTCCCTAGTGTCCTATGTTAGGTTAAGTTTGGCTGTGGCAGGCATCTTAGTTGCCAGTCCAAGTCATCTGACATATTTCTGAAAGAAGACCATCTAAGGACCATTGCTGTTAAGTCAGGCTCCCAAGTGGTTGCCCAAGTGGTTTCAGACAAGAATATTTTCTTTTTTTAATTTTCCCATAGGGTCCTATGTTAAACTAAGTTCAGCTGTGGCAGCCATCTTGGTTGACAGTCTGGGTATTCGGACACATTTCTGAATAAGGACCATATAAGGGCCATTGCTTCAAGTCTGGTTCCAATTGCCCCAGTGATTTCATATTTTTAAATGAATTTTCCTATAGGATCCTATGTTAAACTAAGTTCAGCTGTGGTGGCCAACTTGGTTGACAGTCTGGGTCATCATACATAATTCTTAAAGAGGACCATTGCTGGCAAGTCTGGTTCCAATTGGTCAAGTAGTTCCAGACAAGAAGATTTTTCAATGAATTTTCCTATCGGTTGCAGTCTGGGCATCAGATATAATTCTTAAAGAGGACCATCTAAGGACCATTGCTGCCAACTCTGGTTCCAATTGGCTCATTGGTTTCAGAGAAGAATATTTTTTTTAAAAATATTCTCATTATGTCCTATGTTAAACTAAATTCAGCTGTGGCAGCAATCTTGGTTGTTAGTCTGGGTCATCGGACACAATTCTTAAAGAGGACCATCTAAGGACTATTGCTGTCAATTCGCCATCTTGGTTAACAGTTTAGGTCACTGGACATTTTTTGAAACAAAACCTGCTATGGACCATTACTGCCAAGTCTGATTTCAATTGGCCATGCAGTTTCATAGAAGATTTTGAAATTCATCCCTTTTTTCTATTTTAGTAACATCAGCAATATCAGTTGGAAGTAGGGGATGCCGGAATAAATTTGGAAGGGGCCACCCAAGGACCATACCACCAAAATTTGCTCCCAACTGGCCCTGAGGAAAAGATTTTTCAATGAATTTTCCCATAGAGCCCTATGTTAGACAAGTTCAGCTGTGGTGGCCATCTTGGTTAACAGTCAGGGTCATCGGACATACATCTGAAAGAGAACTTCCTAAGGGCCATTATTGCCAAGTCTGGTTTCAATTGGTCATGTAGTTTCATAGAAGAAGATTTTTTAAATTCATCCCACTTTTTTTCTATTTTTTGTAACAGCAGCCATGTTGGTTGGAAGTAGGGGATGCCGGACATAGCTTTGGAAGGGGGCCACCTGAGGACCATTCCACTAAAGTTTGGTTCCAATTAGCCAGTGAGTTCAGAGGAGAAGATCTTTAAAGGAAAGATGAATGCCAAGTGATGGCAATAGCTCACTTGGTATTTTAGCCCAGGTGAAAGCACTGGAGTAACTATTTTTTTTTAATCATCTTAATTGGATAAGAAATAGAACAAGAGGTTCCCAAGAGCCTGAATCGCTCACCTGTTATATTTTTTATACCGTCACAATTTTCTCCTTAATATTGACCTGTACAGCTAAAATGTAGATTCCTGAACCCAGATATGGTTGTTAGGGACTTTTTCATCAGTTGCCATGGACTGTTTCAATGTCATTGACTCTTGACCTTCCATTTTGACTTGAACAGGTAAATTGTAGGGTCCTGAACCCAAATATATCTGGTTGCTAGGGACTTTTCCATTGGTTGGTATGGATTTTTCAATGACCTTGACTCTTGACCTTTCTTTTTTACTTGTACAGGTAACACCTGCCCACTTGTCCTGCATTGGCAGCCATCTTTGATGGAGGTTGGGGTCATCGGATATAATTCTGAAAAAGGACCACCTAAAGACCGTTGCAGCCAATTTTGTTTGAATGTCCCAGCTGTTTCAGACAAGAAGATTTTTACGTAAATTTCCCATAGGGTGCTATTTTAAACCGTTTGGCTCTGACGGCCATATTGGATGGCAGGCAAGTGATCAGATACAATGCTGAGAGAAGACCACCTAAGGACCATTGCTGACAACTTTTGTTCCAATTGGTTTATTGGTTTCAGACAAGAAGATCTTTAAGTTAATTTCCCATAGGGTTCTTTGTTAAACTATGTTCGGCTGTGGTGGCCATCTTTGAAGGCAGGCAGGTCATCGTATAAAATTCTGAAAAGGACCACCTAAAGACCAGTGTTGCCAATTTTTGTTCCAATTGGCAGAGTGGTTTAAGGGGAGAAGATATTTACAGAAAGTTTACAACGACAGTCGATAGACGCCATGTGGTGGCAATACCTCACTTTGGGCCAGATGAGCTAATTAGACATTTAATTACATACCTCCTCATTCATTAGTATACCCCTTATGAAATCATCTCGCCCAAGATAATCGAAGTTATCTTTAAATAAGGCTGGAACCTGTGGTGAACAAATACTAATCTGACAATCTAGCAGGTCATATCGTAACTGTACATTCTTATGATTGGTTAAAACTTCCTAAAATATATTCAAATAAATAAATTCAGTAATTTATTTCTTTAAATGACTACATTTTCAATATAAATGATATTCTCATAAAAGAAATAGTATTAGACTACCAAAAAAAATAATATTTAGATTCTTATCCATAAAAGACAAAATGTTATAAGACTGGTTTGGAAACCCCTTTTGTCAGACTTCCCAACAGATCAATGCATGTCAATATTTATATCCACTGTCTCGGTGGTCTCGTGGTAGCATGCTGGCCTCGAGTGCATAAGGTTGCAGATTTGATCTCTGGCCAGGTAATTAAAATGGGTATTTGCTGCTTCTCCACCAAGCACACGGCATCTAGGATTTAGAGCAAAGATTAACTGGTTGGTTCGGAGTATAATGAGTCCAATTTGGGTGATATGTCTTCCTGTGGAGTGTTACCTCGTGAGCTACCACATTAAAAATCTGGCTCAGCATGTCCGTCTAGTACAAAGCAGGAATAATATTCATTATCATATCAACTTGTTCTCGTCCTGATATGCACGTGGTTGCAACTGGATGTTAAAAATTTACTTGGTAAAATTTCAAAAATACCGGTATTAAGGTATATTCTCACCAAGAAACTTTTTTTCAAATCCTTAATAAAATGTAAAATTTTCCATTATACATGTACATGCAAATAAGATTCAAATTTTCTAAACCAGTTCATACAAATTTTTCAATACAATATCTGTTACCATCTTAAAGACAAAAAACAAATTTGAAAATGGAAATAAGGGGAGAAAAATGACATAGAAAATATATATAAAAATTGTATCCACTAACCCTTCCTATTTTTATTTGCCACAAGGGGAGGACAAGAAACTAAAAATTAATTTTATGAGGCCTTAATGTTAACAAGTAAGTATGAATTAAAATGGTTTTAACATTCCTTTATCAACAGAGTTCCACAAAATCAAATTATGTGAGGAACTTGTACAATCAAAAGCTTTATATGCATGTTCAAAAAAGAAAACCTGTAATTAATGACTGGTATGACCAATTAATTGGTTTTATTTATTAATTGTTTCCTGAATTAATGAAATTTAAATGTGTAATTGTTGGTTAATGTCTGGTATTAGTTAGAATGAAAAATGAAATCTATATATGTCAAATTGCTTTCTTTTGTAACTTCTCAAAGGAAAATCTACAAATCTTAAAATATCATTTGTCATTTATTTTTCTGTTTTTAACTATAAATTCTTCCTTCTTTTCTTTTCAGAATCTGAAGAATGATAAACAGTATACTTTAGAGAAACAAACCACAGGAAGTTCAATTTTCTTCTGGTTCCCTGTTTTAATAAAGTGTAGAATGCGTTCATTGGAACTGTCAATGGCAAGTAAAACATCATCCTCACGACATCTGGAACAATGTCCAGGTGGGCCTTTCTTCATGATCACTGTCATGGTTGCATTCTTATCTTTTTCTCTTCTCCATCTATAATATTATTAATAGAATATAGAATGGAAATGGGGAATGTGTCAAAGAGACAAGAACCGGACCAAAGAGCAAATATATTTTTACTATTTACTATAGTAACCGACAACATATTACAATAGTCAAAGTGTAAGGACTCTATACATCCTTCTCCTCTTGTCAGCTGTTATGGCTTCATCAGTACTTTTGCTTCTTGTTGAAGGACACAAGATGATATGTTGTCCCATATTTCATGCTCCATATCCTCACATTTTCATAATTATTCCCACTTTCAATGTATGCAAGTTGTCTCCCATTTATGGAGTTATCTGCTCTTTGGAGAAGGTGTCTTCCATAGATATCAATGTACAAATTGTCATTTTTCTGCAAAATAGTTTTCCTTCCTAACAATATCCTCCACACACATTAAGATATGTTCTGGCATATATTTTCCTACATTTTTCAATGCCCGATGAAGGTCTTCCCAAATTCAACATCTTTATAAAAAAGTAAAATTACTTTTTGACCTTTATATTTTACACAAGACACCTTCTGTCAGGAAAGATAACTCGTGCATATTGGAGACAACTCTAATATCCACCGGTACAGACTTATAGCATAAATAGTACAATGAGCATGCAAGTGCCTGTTATATTTTTTGAGGTAAAAATATTATACAATTTCGTTGATCCTTTTATTGTAATAAAATCTAAATTTGAAAAATTTATATAAAACATATTAATTCCTCTTTTTGTCAATCAGAACTTCAGGCCATGATTCAGTCATGTAATTGAAAAGGAAAATAATTTATATTATTTTAACTTATTAGAGTTTTTTTATTTTAAAATCATACAAAGCAACTTTATAATAATATACCAAATCAAATGATTTTTCAAAAAAAGCAATATAATGCATTCTAAAGAAGATCTATTGTGTACATCTACTTAAAATGTCAGAGATTAGGCTTAAAAACTGTTGTACTCATAAACTAAAAATTGTTTTCATTACAAGGTCTTACTTGTGTTCTTGTATGATAGTCTTTAGGTCAATATTTGCTACAATATCACCATACACCAGGACAAAATCACTACGGATAAGTGATTTATCATCGATCTCTCTAATGGCATCTCCCATAGACAAACAACCCTCCGAAAGTATAGGTGTCACTGTACAGGGGGAAGAACTGTCATTCCATTTGGAATTTCTGAAACAAAGAAATAAAATGCATTGCAAGGTACACCTGTTTAAATTCATCAATTTGGATGCATGGGAAGGCAACTTTTATAATTATGAAAAAAAATATTAAGAATGCATCAAAGATAGCATTATATTAACATGATAACTGTTTGATGACTTTCATTAAGTAGAGTTGTTCTATAGGAATTTTGTAGTTATTAAAGCATATTCATTATAATGCAATGTTAAATTCCAGAAAAAATCATTTTATTCATAAAACAGAACAAATTTTTGGTGACATGGATAGATGTAAATTATCATTGAAAAACCACGTAATATTTTTTTCTTACATATACTACACCTGTATATATAAACATGTAACAGGAATTATACACAATATCATTACCATTTACTGTTAAAGCAGAAATTTTCATTGGGAATTTAATTCAATTTCCTGGGCACATTGTATAATCAAGGAAAATTAATCCCCAACAGAATACAACTCCTTAGTTAATCAATAGTTGTCAAATTTGGAATCCAAGAAATTTCATCCCCATCAAATCATTTTCAGAAAGCAATCCACAAAATTTTAATTCATTTTTTAAAAACCTTTCAGCAACTTTAATCAACAAATTGTAAAAGGGGTATGTTTTTGTATTGAAACCTTAGTATGTTCCAGAACACATTAACCCTTGTTCATCATTGACTTTTTAAGTATATAGGTACATCTGATATGACATCATACCTTATATGTGTCCTGATTTGGTCAGCTAAATGACAACAAAATACAAATATTTCCTGAATCCCTGCTGCAGCTAAGAATTCCAGGGTATAATCCAACATTGGTACATTGACAACTGGCAATAATGTCTTAAAAAAAAAAAACAAATTTCAAGTCACACACAAAATCTAACAAAATCATAAAATTAGAACAAAAAGTAGAGCATAATGTTGGGGTACCCAATTCACCCAGTAAGGAGGATGGTTTCCTACCATTGCAGAGAAACTGTTACAAAAACATTGTTGATTTTTATTTTTGGAAAAGAAGACTACACAAGTGTTTTTTACGCATACATTTGGCATGTATACACTTATTGATTTTCTGCCAGCAACGGCTCAAAGGTGGCATGGTTCCATAATTTTGGAGGGGAACCCAAATTGCCCAGGTAGTGAATGCATCCAACGAGACTTCAGTACACAAAATGTGTTCCTGTCTGTTAAAGCTACAAAACTTTACTTTCATCCGCAAAAGAAAATTTTCCATCAGTATTTACAGTGACAAAATAAAAGGAGTGGGTGATCTGAGTACACTGGACAATTTGGGTACCCTGACGTTACCCATATGGAATCTTTTTTCAAATTTAGTATTACTCATTTAATGCACATATCAGAAACATCTATTGTTCATATTGGATCTGGTATGATTGTTTGATAGTAGACATGTGACTCAACCCAAAAAAAAAAGACCTTCATTCATACATTCAAAGTTTGGTACAAGGAATACAACAATTTTGCCTTTAAAATTTAGCACCTTTTCTCTGCATACTGGTACTCGGTTCTTCAAATTCCGGCAAAATGACTTATGCCTATTTTGACTGAAAAATTTGTTATCTACATTCTACACTGATATTACAGCACTGTCTAAAACAAAATTTTACTTTTGGCACCTTAATTTTTCTCATTTTCCCCTAAATGAAGGATGGCAAATGATATATGAAACAAAAAACAAATACTGTAGCTATGATCATGATGACCTTTTTGTACTTTGTTAGTTCTGTTTCATTGACCTTTCTACACCATATCTTCTTTCATTTCTATAGTTTAAACTAATTTATTGATAGTGGATTGGGAAACAAGTTATACCAACTTATATTAATCCATCACCTACTCTTTCTGCTTAAAAATGCACTACAGCTTACAATATACATGTTTTAGACATCTGAATATATCGCACGTGTCCCTAAATTTTTTTTAAACAGCATGCAAAGCTCAGCATCAATCAATTATTTATTCTTCATCAGAAATATCTTCCTGAATAAAGTTCCTATCTTTTTTAATTTTCAGCTGATTTACCATTTTGACAGTTTCCCCATATTTGCACACAAATGAGATGCTATTTTAGGATGCAACATTCCTGCTCATATTAAGTAGATAACACACTTGTATAATATAACTGATGTTTACCAAATTGATTGTAACACAAATTTAAGATAATGAAATTTATAGCAACAAAGAATTTTAAGAAAGAGTTCAAGTGTATAAAACTACAAAACAACTTTGGAAATCACAGCATTTACCTTCAATTTTATTGGTTTGAAAAAGAAGAAAAGCAGGTTTTTATTTGCATTATTTTTGCAGAAAACTGCATGATTTGTGACCACTGCAGTGATGTTTTGTTTAAACTTATTTATTGATAATGGATTGGGAAACTGTTCAAACAAGTTATACCAACTTATACTAATCCCTCCCCACTTGGCAGGTGCGAGAGCGGCCCCTGTAGCAGCATTTTAGCCTACTCTTTTTCGACATCTACAGAGGTGTCTTTAATGTGCTAAGGGTGTTCATCCCCATTTGATGGACTAACATTGTTAACCGAGACCATTCTCGCAAATGTTGTCGATAGGTTGTCGCAAATTTGATCCTGAAATTTTCATCCAGCACAGGAATCCAACCAGGGACCTTTGGCTTCATAGTCCGATGGGCTAAGCACTACATCACGGTGCTCACTGATGCAGTGATGTGTGTATTACATTTGGTACAAAGAGCTTTGTACAACTCAATATACGGTGTGAAATGTTCATTGTAAAAAACTGGTTTAACTTAAATACTTAAAGGTTATCTTTTTTTGGAATACCTTTTTGGAATCAAAGTGTGTTGAAGATCAGAGAACTCTGTTGAGTTCCAATAAATTATTAGCTCTGTAATGAATATGGAAATTGACCAAATTTTATACTTTTCACTTCTGTTCAGGGTAAACATAAGGTTTTCAGAAATCTGACAAAAATGAGTTAATATGGTCATTTTGGTAGGAAGTATTTATGGCTAAAACTAGTAAAAGGTATGTATTTTGTTGAAATTTGATTAATTTACTGCAGAAACGAGCAAAAGAATGAACTTGATGCTTCTTAATGGTAATACATGAAAATAAACCACAAAAAATTAATAAATTTATAACGGTTCATGTCTCAAATTTGATGGTGGGGGCCTCGATGGTCGAGTGTTCTAGGTAGTTCGTCATGACTACTAATGATCACTAGCCTGTCAACACTGCGGTTGTGAGTTTGAATCTCACCTGTGTGTTGGGGTATGTTCGACTCCCATATTAATTGACAAGGATTGCCAATTTTCCTACCGAATATCGGTGGTTCTCTTCGGGTACTCCGGCTTCCTGCACCAATAAAAACTGGTCGCGAAATAGCCAAATGTGTTGAAAACGGCGTTAAACCCCAACTAAACAAATAAACAAAAACAAATTTGATGGTATTGCCTATTGCCGTATTGGCATTGCATCATATTTTATAATTTTCAAAACAAAATTTCTCTATAATATGATCTGTCACCCTTGGTTTCTTTTCTGTAACTGGTGCAAATCGAACATTGAATGTGTCTGCAATGACAATTGCTTGTAAAACATCTTCTTGCTTTATGTCATCCCCACGTTGTTTACCTTTTCCCGACATTTTTATTTGGGTTTTGTTTATTATATTTTTTAATTTCCGGTTGGATAATAGTTCAGCTATAAAGTGACCAGAAGAAACTTAAAATAGTACTAACATGAGCTGAACCACCGTCATTCATACGCCGGCGCTGTCAAGACTCATTCCGAATGGATCTTGTAAGCTTAATACAATGACTTTCCGTCCCCTCCATATGTGATCCCCTGCTGTAATCGTTGTCATTAGTAGACATTACTGAAGAGCGTTTGATATAGGTAAATTATTGACAGATATTTGAGAAAAATATTAATTTGTATTTGTAGGAAATTAATAAAAACCTGATTACAGCTGTAACAGTAGAGGTAGAGCATGATTTGTCTCCCAAAATTACCTACCGCACCAAACCGGGGATCGAACCCGGAACGTTTGGTTCAGTACTAGTACTACTACTAGTTCCCCGCTCTAATACTACCAACTGAGCTAAAGGAATTCTCCTCTAGTACAGTTTATGGAGAGTGGTTATAAACCTATTACAGTTTTATCACTTCTATATTAATCAAGGACAACGGAAACCTGTTACTCTCCCACCACCTCAAGAGTCCTTGTATGACGATATCCAACTTCAACCCATTTGACAACCATGGGTTTTTTAGTTGGGCACCAATGTAACAGTAGAGAATTATTTGTCTCCCAAAATTACCTACCGCACCAACCAGTGATCGAACCCAGAACCTTTGGTTCAGTAGTCGACCGCTCTACCAACTGAGCTACATTGTAAAGGAGTACTCCACTAGCACAGCTAATGGAGGGTGGTTTTAACCTGCTACGATTCTTTAACTTCTATATTAATCAAGGGACGCTCGTAGAATCACAGTAGACTGAATAATTCTGTCATTCGAAAGGTAATTTTCAATATTTTCTTTTATCTTTTATCATTATGACTTTTTCTCTTTTTTTTTTTTATTTTTTTAATGGCATTTAATGCTTGCAACACCACAGACTGCTTTTCCAGTCTGAAAATATAAACAAACACTCATGGTTCTATATTTATAATGACGTTTGAGCATATTCCATCCAGATGGAACGTTCTACCTATTCTTACTTTAGTTTTCGTTTTTGAAATTTTTCTGACTTTATTGGTGCCAAAACATTCAAATTACAAGCGATTTAAAATAATGGAAATTTTTTGGGAGAAAATGGCGAATTATTCTAAAGAATTGGAGCTTTCTGTCATTTAAAATTTTGATGAATTGGGAAATTTTAACCTGATTAAGCTGCCGGAAAGGCAGCGCAGGGACTTTGAGCGCCAGTTCTGCAAACTAGTTTTTAATTTTAAAAAATGCTGACTTGCGTGAATTTTACATGTTATTACATAATAATAATAAAAATGTTTTTGATCATATATTTTATTTTTTTGCACAAATATCAAAGATCTTTCAATTCTCTTTAAATTGATATACATAACCTGGGGGTTACTACAAAAATTATATTTTTTATTATTTTTTTCCTTGAAGAGGTGAAATTCTCTGCTTGCAGTGGAAGTTACTTGGTGTACTAGGGTTATCTATAAATACATGTAGTTGCGTGGTGTTGAAAGAGTTAAAAAATAAAAAAGAAAAAGTCATAATGATAAAAGATAAAAGAAAATATTGAAAAATTACCGTTTGAATAACAAAATTGTTCGGCCCACAATCACAGGGGCCTGACTTCCAGATATTAAAATTTTTTTTTTTTTTTTTTTATCTTGTTTCATGAGTACTTTTAATAAGTATTTATCCTGCAATCAAGCCATTTCCGGTCTAATAACAGGAGTAAGAATAAACTTTAGTCGTATTAGGTCAATGAACTAATAAAGTCTACTGGTACTTGTTTACATGAAAAGCATGAGGAGCGTAGTGAATGTACCAGATGACGTCATGTCGTATCCCCCGTTTTCACAGCAGTTGGATTTCAACTTCAAACCTAATTTTATGGCATTTTACGCATCTAAAGGGGATTGCAGGATAAAGACAATACAAAGTCATTGTTGGAAAGTATCAAATTTATTTGGGCTTGCTGCGAAACATGGGGAAAAGGCTCGTTAAAGCTTGTCTTTTCTCATGTTTCTAAAGCTCGCCCAGATAAATTTTATGTTTTCCGACAATGACTATGTATTGTATATTTACCATAACAATGAATATTCTAATATTACCAATGTGCTATATATACTATCAACATCCTTATACTAAAAAATCCTTAAGGGATATAAGCTGCCATATTGGAATGCCAACCCCCTACCATGATTAAAAATCAATTAAAATACTTCCATGTCGTGTGACAATTTATTTCATATCTGCCCTCAATATCCTCCAAAATGAATGATCTTCAAAATCCAATAATCATATTACCAAGATACAACATTAAACTTACCTGTCAAACGGAAGCAACTCAGATTATGAATGACTAATATACAGTCATGTTGCTTTCGACCCCAAATATGCCAACTTTTGACTTCGCTTGTCGAGTTAAAGAGTTTAATGCCGCATCTTGGTAAAATGATGATTGGATTTTGAAGTGGAGTTTGAATATGGATACCATGGAGTTAAGGTAGCGGTTTGATCTTGCACTATCTGAAGATTATTGGAGTAAAAAAAGTTTTGAATCATTGAATGACTATTTTATACTCAATTGGGACAAGGAGTGGCACCAAATGAACTTTAAAGTCTGTGAAATAACATTTAGAGTGTATATCATTAGTTAATATAATGCACAGACATTGGACGGTGAGGGGTACAAAGAAATGATTTTACCAAAAATATGTACATCCCATATCCATTTTGATATTGAAAAAAACAACAAAATTTTATAAAACTTTCTTATATTAAAGGGAAGGACAAATGCGGCTCCAGAATTAACATACCTATTGCAAATATACTTAAATGTGTTGGTCCAAAACGTCATTCCGATATTTACAGTAATCATGGTAATAAGTGGTTTTTTTTTTAAATTGTTTTATGAAATGCCAACAAAAATGCAGGTTGTGACGTCACGACCTACAAAATCTATCCTAAAATTGATGAGGAAGTTTCCACAGCATGATACCATTTACATATGGACATGATATGGGGGAAACTGGTCCATAATTACCAAATTATAGCGATTATATCACTGTTAAACTGTTTATCCTGATTTAGAGTAATTTCTCGCAATTTGATTGGCTGATATTGTCCTAATAAATTTCAGTGCAATTTTTTATTAAGTCAATTCGAATTATCTCCCTTATACCATTGACTTAATAAAAAAAATTTTTTTTGAGTTGCTTCCCTTTGTTTATTACTGTAATAAGTGGTCTGATAACAAAATCAGGATAAATTCGTTACACAGTGTGCAATTGTCCTAATACGGAATTCCCGTATTAGGACAATTGCACACTGTGTAACTAATAGTCTGTTACTAATTAAAATTCGGTAAAAAATATTAACCAAAGATAATATATGTAATTATAACTACATGTATGTAAAGTGTTACGGCCGAAATCACCTTTAAAATGTAGCCAACAAAAGACACAAATCAATAATAAAATTTAACAAGATTTATTATATATACAAAGTTTACAAAAATATTACAAAAAAAACTAAAATGTCAACTTAACTGTTCAAAATCCTGTTTTTTCTTGATCCGGAATTCTGGTCACTGTTGCCTGAATCCAAACGGAATATTATATCCAATCAGTCACAATCTAGTATGATGTAATGAAAACAACAGTCTGTCAAGTACGATGTATGAAACGTAAATAAATCCAACAGCTGAGAACACAAGAATGTCTATGTACGGTCCAATATGCTATGCTCTGCAAGTTTAACTTTCGTGTCCATATATATACTGTAGAACGGAAACTTCTGGAATACGGTAGAAGTTCGAATCACACCATAATTATTACGTAAGTCAAATAGAAAGTTCTAGTCATTCCACCAGTATCCATTATTGTTCCAGTGATTTCTAAACTGCGCAGTTATAACATTATTTGGTAAACAACTATAAGTATTATGTAAACACATTATACACGTCACAAGGCCACACAAAACAAACCAGGCCAAGATAAATAAATATAATAATTACAATATCATAACACCTCCCCCCTTAAAAGAAGTTTGAGTGTAACGAGAACTTCATGAACAATATATACAAAAATATATAGTATATATACAATGTTTTAATAAGATCTAGATAAAGCATCTGCTATTACGTTATCTTTACCTTTAATATGTTTTACAATAATATCATATTCCTGTAACAATAAACTCCACCTAGTCAACCTCTGGTTCTTGTTTCTCATTTTATGTATGAAGGTGAGAGGATTATGATCAGTATAAACCAGAATAGGATGCATAGTGGGATTTAAATATACATCAAAATGTTGAAGTGCAGACAACAGTGCAAAACATTCTTTTTCAATAGTGGAATAATTTTTCTGATGTTTATCTAATTTCTTGGAGAAATATGATATAGGCTTCTCAACATTATCATCTGTTTCTTGATATAAAACGGCTCCAACTCCTACATCACTTGCATCAACGGCAAGTTTGAATTGCTTTTTAAAGTCTGGAGTGATAAGAACGGGACTGTTAATTAAAAGTGATTTGCTTTTTTCAAAAGAGTTTTGACAATTATCACTCCAGATGAATTTAGAATCTTTCCGTAAAAGATGAGTCAATGGTTGAACAACAGTAGCAAAATTTGAACAAAATTTTCTGTAAAATCCAATCATGCCTAAATATCTCATAAGTTGTTTTTTATTTGTAGGAGGAGGAAAATTGGTAATTGCATCCACTTTAGCCATAATAGGTTTCACTTGACCTTGGCCAACTGTGTGCCCTAAATAATCAACAGTGGCCTTACAAAATTCACTTTTAGCAAGATTAACAGTCAAATTTGATCGTGACAATCTATCAAAAGTATCATATAAATGTGTTAAATGCTCTTCCCAGCTATCACTACATACAATAAGATCATCAATATAAGCATAACAACAGTCTAAATCTTTTATAACATTATTGATCATTCTTTGAAACGTAGCTGGAGCATTTTTCATACCAAACGGCATGACAGTATATTGAAATAAGCCGTCTGGTGTGACAAAAGCTGATATTTCACGAGCTCTCGGTGTCAGGGGGACCTGCCAGTAACCTTTTAATAAATCAAATTTGCTTACGAATTTTGATTGTCCAATGTTATCAATGCAATCCTCTATCCTTGGAATCGGATAGGAGTCAGATTTTGAAACTGAGTTGACTTTTCTGAAGTCAGTAACGAAACGAAAGGTTTTATCTGGTTTGGGCACAAGAAGACAAGGAGAGCTCCATTCACTGTTACTCGGCTCAATAATATCATTGTCAAGCATATATCTAATTTCTTGTCTCATAACATCAAGTTTAAGTGGATTGAGCCGGTAAGGATGTTGCTTAATTGGAGAAGCATCGCCTACATCAACATCATGACAAACAGCAGTGGTTTTGTTTGGCACATCTGGAAAAAGATTTTTAAAAGAAAATACCAAAGTTTTCAATTTTTGTCTGCGATCGAAAGACAGATGTGCAAGTTTTGAGTCTAAATTTGACAAAATTTCTGAATTTTTCAATCTAACAGTTTGTTCCATAGTCTTCGAATCAAAAGATGGTTCAATTATATCTGGTTTGTCATGATCGTTCTCCGATTTAACCATGGCTAAAGTGGCAACTGGTTTACTCTCACCTTCATTAGTACGCTCAAAATATGGTTTTAACATATTAATGTGACACACTCTATTTTGTTTACGCCGACCTGGAGTTTTTACAATATAATTCAAATCATTGATTTTACTGTCAATTGTATAAGGACCACAGTATTTAGCCTGTAAAGGATGCCCAGGGACTGGCAAAAATACAAGTACCTTATCACCAGGCTCAAAAACTCTGTCCCTGGCATCTTTATCATACCATATTTTCATCTTATTCTGTACAGTTTTTAAGTTTTTCTGAGCAATTTGACAAGCAGTATACAATTTTTCTTTAAATCTAGATACATAGTCTAGAAGATTCAAGTCAGTGTGTTCAGTAAGCCATTTTTCCTTAATCAATTTCAAAGGTCCCCTTACAGTATGACCAAACACTAACTCAAAGGGGCTAAAACCAAGGGATTCTTGAACAGCCTCTCGGACCGCAAAAAGTAGAAAGTGAACACCATCATCCCAGTCCCTGTCAAATTGAAGACAAAAAGTTCTAATCATGTTTTTCAATGTTTGATGAAAACGTTCTAAGGCACCTTGAGATTCTGGATGATAAGCACTTGATCTATACTGAGCAATCCCTAACTGGTAAACGACCTGCTGAAATAAACCTGACATAAAATTTGAACCCTGGTCGGACTGTATAGACTTAGGAAGTCCTACTAATGTGAAAAATTTGATAAGAGCTTTGACAATAGTTGGTGTCTTGATATTCTTTAAGGGAATAGCCTCAGGAAAGCGAGTGGATGTACACATGATCGTCAGTAAATAAGCATTTCCTGTCTTGGTCTTTGGTAAAGGTCCAACGCAATCAATAAGCACTCGGCTGAAAGGTTCTTCAAAGGCTGGAATTGGCAGAAGTGGTGCTGGTGGTATTTTCTGGTTAGGCTTGCCAACAACCTGGCATATATGGCATGATTTACAGTATTCTGTGACATCATTTCTAAGTCTGGGCCAGTAGAAATGTTGCAAGATCTTAAGGCAAGTCTTCCTTATACCTAAATGTCCAGCCAAGGGGGTGTCATGGGCAAGACCAATAATTTCTTGCCTATAGACTTTAGGCACCACCACTTGGTATACCACTCTCCATTCCTCCTCTGGGATAGCATCAGGGGGCCTCCACTTTCTCATCAAAATGCCGTCTTGATGGTAGTAACATTCGGCCACTTTTTCTGCTTCTTCTTGTGGTAGAGCCCTCTTGCAGAGTTGAAGAACCTCAGGGTCTTTATTCTGTTCTTCCCTAAATGTTCTTTTGTCTAATGAATGGCTGTTCACGTCTGGCCATGGCATAATTACACGTTCGTTAGTACCAGGTGGTCTTATTATGGCTTTTTCTGAAGTACCGGGACCTTCAATGTCGGCAAGAAAAGTGTCAGAAAGATCCAAATAATCATACTGGCCTTCTTGTAAATCCTCATCTTGTTGTTTTCTTGCCATTGCCCTAGTAACAACACAAGCTGGATACAGTTCAGCATCATCTTCAGGTGATTTAACATCCACCACCGGTTCACTGGTAACAATTGGTTCAGCAACCACTTTGTTCCTAGCTAGATCATTTCCTAGCAATAATGAAACACCCTCAACAGGGAGAGTAGGACGAACACCCACAACAACTGGTCCAGTAATTAAATCCGACTTCAAATAAATACGATGGAGGGGAACATCTATACAACCTAACTCCACACCTCGTAACAAAACGGAGGCACCAACGGACGTCTCCTCGGACAAAGGCAACACACCTTCTAACAACAAAGACTGAGAAGCTCCAGTGTCCCGTAAAATCTTAATAGGCTGAGGAGTAGTATTATTAACAATAGAAACAAACCCATCAGACATAAAGGGCTTATAATCCTCCATGTAATCACAAAAACTGGACTTAAAAGCCTGACTCGCAGGACATTCCAACTTATTGGTAACAACGGGTGTCGTACAAGCACTGGACTTGGGCTTATGATCTCTTTCATTCTTCTTCTGGAGTCTAAAACAATCAGCCATCAGGTGACCATTTTTCTTACAATAAGCACAAGTTAGTGACTTCTTCTCAAAAGTATCAAATTTTGGACCAGACATGTTATAACTAGACGGACTCTTATTCTGTGCAACAGGCTTAATATCAGTACGCTCAGTGCTTTGATTTTTGTAATTTCCGCTTGAAGTATTAAAATGTTGACCTTTGAAACTCCTTTTATGTGAAATGGTATAATTATCGGAAACAACAGCTGCATCTTGCAATGTCTCAACAGTTTTGTCATCTAAATGTGTTTTTAAGTCTAAATTAACACACTGCTTGAACTCTTCTAATAACATTAATTGTCTTAATTTATCAAAATTTTTATCTATTTTCTTTGACGTAAGCCATTTATCAAATAAATCTTCTTTTTCCCTAGCAAATTCAACATAGGTTTGTGTTTCAAACTTTTTATAAGACCTAAATTTCTGTCTATATGCTTCTGGCACTAGCTCATAAGCTTTCAAAACTTCCTGTTTAACAGTGTCATAATCAGAACTTTTTTCTGAAGAAAGTGCTGAGTAAATTTCAGCGGCCTTGCCCACAAAAACACTTTGCAACATTGTAGTCCAATAAGGCTTTGGCCATTTCAAATTTTGAGCAATTTTCTCAAATTGTGGAAAAAATTTATCCACCGTTTTTTCACAAAATTTGGGAACCAAACGTATATTTTTTGCTGCCTCAAATTGTTCTGATTTTGACTTAGTGTTGCTTTCTACTTTAGCTATTTCTATTTTTATTTTCTCCATCTCTAACCTTTCTCTCATTTCAAGTTCTGCCTGTAATTGTTTTTCTTCTTTTTCTAATTGTTTTAATTTAAGTTCGTGTTCTAATTCAAGCTGTTTTAATTTTAAAGCATCAACATTTTCGACCTTGAGGTCAAGAGCCTCTTCACCAAAAATTTCTAAATCAACTAAATTGTCTATTACCAAATTTTTTATAATTTGTTTTCTCATAGATGTTCTAAAATCTATTTTTAGATGTTTAGCAAGCAACACTAATTCTTCTTTCTTTAATTTATCAAACCCTTCCAGGTCTGGCGTTTTCAAAAATTTACCAGCATCAAATTCCATTTTGTAGAATTTTGTTGGCTAATTCTAATAAAAATACTGAAAAAATTTATTAAGATATTAACGTTCTCCCGAGACGAGCCCCCAATTTCTGTTACGGCCGAAATCACCTTTAAAATGTAGCCAACAAAAGACACAAATCAATAATAAAATTTAACAAGATTTATTATATATACAAAGTTTACAAAAATATTACAAAAAAAACTAAAATGTCAACTTAACTGTTCAAAATCCTGTTTTTTCTTGATCCGGAATTCTGGTCACTGTTGCCTGAATCCAAACGGAATATTATATCCAATCAGTCACAATCTAGTATGATGTAATGAAAACAACAGTCTGTCAAGTACGATGTATGAAACGTAAATAAATCCAACAGCTGAGAACACAAGAATGTCTATGTACGGTCCAATATGCTATGCTCTGCAAGTTTAACTTTCGTGTCCATATATATACTGTAGAACGGAAACTTCTGGAATACGGTAGAAGTTCGAATCACACCATAATTATTACGTAAGTCAAATAGAAAGTTCTAGTCATTCCACCAGTATCCATTATTGTTCCAGTGATTTCTAAACTGCGCAGTTATAACATTATTTGGTAAACAACTATAAGTATTATGTAAACACATTATACACGTCACAAGGCCACACAAAACAAACCAGGCCAAGATAAATAAATATAATAATTACAATATCATAACAAAAGAAATTAATTGAAAAAATAAAGAATTACAACAATTGTAATGTAATTCTGAACTTCATCACATCGGGAAAAACATGGAAAATCTTTTTTGAAACTTCTCACAGGTAACGCTGAATATTTACCTTTTAATTAAATTATAGGAACAACATGCCCGTAAGGTGATAATTGCAGGTAAATGACCCCGCTAATGAAATTATGATGAAACTGGTTTATTGACGTTAATTAACACCATGAATGAGAAATTTAAGTAGATTTTAAACGATACACCATTTTCAATGGAAATATAATGACGTTATTAAACCATTTCTGGACTTGTTCATAGTATTAAAATAAAAATTTTTATGTGTAATAAACATGAAAAGTTTGAATAACTTACTAGCAACTTTTAATTTATCACCTTTGATAAAACAATAATTCAATTAGTTAGTTTAAATACCAACAATGCAAACTTAATAAGCAGCAATTACCCGAAGAATTAATTAATATGCCGACAATTAGCAATTTCATTTTCTCAAATAATATTTAAACTTGGTCACAGATAGTATAAAATTGGGGTCAATGACTGCCTTAGTGTTACCAGATTATAAATTTTCTAGCTTTTCGCTAGATGAATCAGATTTTTATGAAAAAGGAATTTGAACCTGAATATGAACAGTCAAATGTAAAATAAAACGTCATGAAATATAGAAGAAAATCCACATCGAAATAATACTAACTTGTGCAAATGCTCTAAGTGCATTAACATGCCTTTGCCATTCGAATATTTATGTTGCCACAAGTTTGACATGGATAATGGTACATGCATAAGTGACAATAAACAGTTCAAAACTGTATGTGAAAATACTGTCGTACTTGCCACCAGCTATGTGAGCTTTTTGCGTTATAAGCGCATTTTTTTTTAACTGAATCCAAAAAACTAAACAAAAATTTTTAAAAATGGACGAACATCAACTGAATACACAATATTGGACCATAGTTCCAAATTAACCCGTCATTAAATAAATATTTAGAGCAGTTTAGATCTAGTGGTTTTACAAATAATTGAACAATTACTCTTTTTGCCAGGTGTTCATAAATTTTTATTGTTGATTATTCTGTTCAAATTTATTTTACTATAAATGTATAATTAATATGCAAACAAAAGTGACTGTTTTGTGCCAATTTAAACGTGGTGATTTAGCATGATTTATGATTACCAATTGATCTACCTGTCACTCACCTCAATGAAGTCATAAACTAATTAACAGCAATTAAACTGATTATAATTGTTTATAATCAACATGCCAACAGGTGAAAAATTGTTTGGTTTGGCAGGTTATATACAGCAAGAGAAAGATTATACCTTGTTAAAATATGCATTTTTATGGCATGTATAACTCGAAATCTTTATTCTCACTTTTTTTGTAGGAAAAAAACTATGATAATTATTGGCTTCAGTATAGAAGTCTTGCCTGGGGAACAAACTAAAACCTCGAGGTTAGATCGATATACCGAGCATCTGCATTTTTTTTCAAAATTACTTCCACAGAGTATACAAAGTTGACATATTTTTGAAATACTATTGAGAAAAATGGAATAAAATGCAACGAAACACTCCCTTCTAGAGTTTTTTAAGGAGAACTATCCTTTTTTCAATTTATTACTATATTATTATTATATTATTTAGGAAAAAGAACACAAAAGAAATATCGAATTTCAGGTAGTTGTAAGATTAAAAAAATAATAATAATACTTATAAACAATGAAGATAATTTAAAATTTACCATTAAATTCTCCTCATAACACTAATCTCCGAAATGGTCCTGGCAAACTACGGTACTTGGTTCTTCGTGCGCACAAAGTCAGCAACCAGAAATGAGAAGCCATTTCTCTCATAACTCTGATTGCTTTTCTGGGTTTGGAACGCTACAAAGACTTTTCCCATTCCCGAATCCCGTTGAACACCCTGTCGCTCTGCAAGTCATGTAGAAAATGTATGCCCATGATATGCCACTTTTGATTTACGACTTTGTGGTTTTAGGACTCCACCTACATAGATTGTGGCTCCACCTATACAAAAATGGCTGGCCTTCACAGATCGCTCATATTAAATTATTTTTTTATCCCTGGTGAAAACCTTATTGAATTGATCAATAAAACATACCAAAACCTTCTTATCCAGGGGTAATGTTTACAATATGTTTTGGAAATTTTCCCTAAAACTATCACTTTAACACCTACCTATAGTTTTTTTTAAGTTAAATTTATTCAGATTGGTCAATTTCATCTTTAGGGAAGGTGTGAAAAAAAGTAATTGTGGAACGGTGATTTTTTTTCTAAGATAATAGCCCAAAAATGGGTCAAAATTGATGGAAAATTATCAAAAATTGGGTACTTTCAAATGATTGTAGCAAAAAAAGAAGTGAACCACCAGCTTTCGAGACTTGGGCCATACTTCCATAGGATGTTTTGAAGAAATAAAGATAATATTTTTGTTTTATATTTTATTTATTCATTCAGAAAAACAAATTACAAACTACAACATATATACAGCAAACCCCATACACCATACATATAACATACAAAAAACATAAATATATTTTATTTATTCGTTCAGGCATGCATATAATCAAAGCAAAGAACATACATACATACATACATACATACATACATACATAGTCCATAGAACATATGTCTTATATACATTGTACATACATATTTCACCAAATATTAACACATTTATATACACACACCCATATAACATATATCACTAAACAGTGGGAATTTTCTGAGTCTGCCCTATGTATGTTTGTATCCACTTGAACATGTTGAACTCAGCTTGGGTGCTGTTGCTTTTATAGTGATCTCATTTTGTATTTCCTTTACAATTTCTTGAAAAAGCTTAATTAATACTCAAAGAAATGATAATAAGCAATTAACAATCTTCTTAAATTTTAAAATTAATCATTATCTGAATACTTAGTTTTATATTTCAAAACTAAACTTATTGTTTTAACTATGACAGAAATTAATCTCCCATTTTGGATATTCATTTTTATTTGTTTTATTTTTCCAGTTTGTTTTATGCAAGATATTAAAAATCCATTAAGAAAATAATATAAATATTTGAAATTAAACCAATTGTCACCAAACTTGACAGCAATGGTCCTTTGTATCCATTGACCCGGACTACCATCCAAGATGGCTTCCACAGGCAAACTTAATTTAACATAGGACCCTATGAGAAATTCACTTAAAGATCTTCTTACCAGAAACTACTCAGCCAAATTAACCAAACTTGGCAGGAATGTTCCTTATGATTTTATTCCAGAATTATATCCATTGACGCTGCCCGCCATCTGAGATGGCCGCCAGAGCCAAACATAGTTTAAAATAGGTCCCTATAGGAAAAATTTTTCTTGTCTGAAATCATTGAGCTAATTGGAACCAAACTTGGCAGCAATGGTCCTTAGCATGTCCTTTATCAGAATTGTATCAGATGACATGCCAACCCTATGGAAATTCACTTAAAGATCTTTTTGTCTGAAACCAAATGGGACCAAACTTGGCAGGAATGGTCCTTATACAGCTGGCATTCAAAAACTTGTCACCAAAAAAATCACTAAAACATCATTTTTGTCACCAGTTTCAAAATTTGTTTGTCAAGTCACCCTCTGCCTTTTTGAAACATACATGATTGTTCTTTTATTCATTACTATTTGAAATAACATGACCTGAAAAGTATTTTTGATGAAATAAAGTTTTAATGAAAGTTAATTTTCATCTTTCATCTAAAATTACCTTTATTTTGATGGCAAGCCTATAATGAAACATCAATTGTTCCACATGTGCTTGTTGATGTTAAACCGGAAGTGACACCACAATCTTTGCTGATCGGAAATTTTTATGGTACATGTATAATGCTTTTAAACACCTGATAAATGCGTTAATTGAATTGTCCTCAGAGGTTGGTCAATCAATTGAACAGTCAAGTGTCAACGATCTCAGCAAGTGCAAGTTATTGATCATGTGTTTTTTTACTTTTGAAACACCTGCTGTGTTTAATTTATTAGCCTGATCAAGGACGTATATTAGATATGTTAGTTATACGTCCTTGGCCTGATGTACAATGTAAACTGTTCAGTTATCATAGATAAATGATTTCACTGTAGTGTCAGATTTTTTTCTTAAAGATTGACAAATTCTGTTGCCAGAAATATCGCCAACTAAAATTATATTGCTAGATTGAATAAAAAATAGCATTTTGTGACAATGGCCAAGCGCAGCGTGGTCCCTGCTTATATGGTCCAAGTTGGCCGCCACAGATGAACTTAATTTAACATACAATGTAGGATATCCTATTGAAAATTCTCTTAAAGCTCTTTTTGTCTGAAACCACTTTAAGCCAGTTGAAACTAAACTTGGGAGCAATGGGCTTATATGGTCCTCTTTCAGAAAAGTATCCAATGACCCCATCCACCATCCAAGATGACCACCAGAGATGAACATAGTTTAACATAGGACCCTATGGGAAAATTGACTTTAAAATCTTCTTGTCTGTAATCAGTAAGCCAATTGAAACCACTTGGCAGCAAGGTGAACAAAATTCATAAATTTATTTTTTTTTATATATAAGAATTCCTAAATGATGTTCACTATATGATTTTTCCTAAATAATATTTACATTAATTTAAACACCATTACTAACAATATTAAATAACAGTGTTTGAAAAAATAAAAGACTTATAACACATCTTAATTATTAATGAACAATTATTATTATTCTTATTATTTTTATATTAGGTAATATATTCTATTCTACGTTTTTCATTATTTTAGATAAGTGTTAAATATATATAGGGGCCTCGGTGGCCGAGTGGTCTAGGTAGTTCGTCATGACTACTACTGATCACTAGCCTGTCAACGCTGGGGTTGTGAGTTCGAATCTCACCTGTGGCGGGGTGTGTTCGACTCCGATTTTAATTGACAAGGATTGCCAATTTTCCTACCGAAGGTCGGTGGTTCCCTCCGGGTACTCCAGTTCCTCCACCAATAAAAACTGGCCGCCACAAAATGGCCAAAATGTGCTGAAAACGGTGTTAAACCCCAACTAAACAAACAAATAAACATAAATATATATACTGATTATAAATACAATTATTACAATTATCATCACTTCTCAATTGTCAAAAGTCATGGGTTACCCCCACATAATTTATGTATACCACCATTCAAATGAACAGTGTGTTCCTTGGTCTCCCTATATTTTAAAAAATACACAGTTAAGGCTGTTGTGATTGCAGTTATGATAAGACTCTTCAAGATTTCCATAAAACTGCACATAATAAAATTAAATTTAGTACACATGTACGTTATGAATATAAATATTCTTAGTTTAAACATATTTTATTGTAATACATTTCGGATGGACATAATAAAGTTATAACAATGACGTACAAAATGTCCTCTCGGTAGAGGATAATCTTCATAATATGATAGACAGGATATGTTAACATTAACATTTTTAATACAAAATGTATGATTATATTAAAAATAATCTGTAAGAATTAAGAAAAGAAATTAATAAAATAACAATATAAAAGTTCAAATATTTAAAAAAAAAATAGGATCTATTAATTATTATCATAAAAAATGTTCGTAAAAAAATAAAATAAGAATCTTAAGAATCTTTTTCAGCTTATACAATGTAACAGTTACATTATTAAAATTATTTATATATTGCAATAAAATTAAAATTATAATCATGTTAAACGTGTTAAATATGATACATGTATATCGAAAAATTAGAATTATATAGCACTGAAGTGGATATTAAATATATATGATAGAAAGGAGGGAAAAAATTATTCTACCACACACTAACTTATTATCTTTGCGATTAAGTCACCTGTGGAAATTTATTACCTTAATTAGGGACTCATGTTCATTTTAATTAATATTTGTAAAATATTGGCATTTAAGGTTATGTGTATTACATGTAGTCGTTTGGGTCAGTTTTTATCGGTTGACTGATCACTGCATGCACTGGGCAATTATCTCATAAAGCGTGGTATGTAATATAACCCACTTAATTCATTTAAAGTAATTTGTCCAGTTACCTTGTTACTGTCAGTGATACATGCATACCAGATCATGTACATAATAGAATAGAGAATGGAAACAGGGAATGTGTCAAAGAGAAAACAACCTGACCACAGAGCAGAAAACAGCTCAATGCTACCAATGGGTCTTCAACGCAGCGAGAAAATACATTACAAGTGCATTTTCAGAAATTTGCAGAAAAGTTGTCCGAATCCGTCATCGATTCCAGTTTTTATTGTCTCTTTGAAATATAAACAAAAAACTTAAAATTATTCAACCTGAATTGACATGTGCAGGTGTCTTACCAATATTGAAAACATTTAGAGATGTGGGCTATTAAAAATGGAACCCCAAAAAAATATTATTATTATTGGATGATAGACTTATTGCCGCAAGTGACTTTGAACATCCTAAACTGTTGAGTTATACTTTTACAATCAAAGAAAATGTAGATCTATGGGTTTAATGTTTAAAAAACCAAGCATTGAAAAAAATTATATGATGGGTACGAGTTGGTAAGAGAATGGGTTGGTTATGTACAAGCTGGTAAAAATAAGGTATGAGCTGTCGTATACCTTGACAGAATAGTTTGTCGAGTTTGTTGAACATACATGTAGCAAGACCATGGAAAGACGTAAGGGGAGATCACTAGTATAACATGTATTTGTTGATCCGGTTTATCATCCGTTGTACGTTGGTAGGTTGTCCTAGATAGAACCGGAAGTATAGGCTAAGCATGATGTTTTGTATTAAAAGAGGATAAACTGGTTTTGGTTTTTTTTGTGACTGAAAATAATAAATTTATATGATCATTCCTTGCGAATCAGACTAAGCATCATAATAGACTAGTCTCAGACTCCCTTGGCCCTGAGTAAAAATAAAATAAATTCCCTACCTGCCTGCCCTATTTTTTTCAGCTTGGAGGCAGGAAACAAGCATATATTTATTTCGCTTCAACAAAGTTGAGGGGGACTAATGCAGTACCCCCAGCATCTGTGTGCATGTCCACACCCAGTTCTCAGTTACTAGTTGAACATATTAGGGTCATATATTTTTGTGTGCAGGTGTACATTGAAGAGAATGACCATGTGACATAAGATGAAGGTCACATGACCCATATTACACAGTTAACTGACTTTTTTAGTTTTTGTCAAAAATCAGTTTTAACGTACAATTCAAGGTGACCTACATTTATATTACTTGGTGTCAGGGTGCATCTCGGGGAGTAACACATCCTCCCACCAAAATTAGGTCACTGACCTACTTATAATCACGCTTCATTGCCTTAGGTTAAGTTTTACGTCTGAGTTCAGTTCTCTGATACGAAGCGACCTACAATCATATTACTTGATTACTTGATTACTGGATGCATCTCAGGGAGTGATAACAGCCTCCCCCCAAAATTATGTCACTCTGACGTACTTATTACGTTTCATTGATATGTCCGAGTTCAGTTCTCCGATACCAAGTGACCTTAAATCATATTAATTGGTGTCAGGGTGCATCTTGGAGAGGAACACAGCCTCCCACCAAAATTAGGTAACTCTGACCTATTTATCGCCCTTCCTTGACTTAGGTTAAGTTTTACGTCCAAGTTCTGTTCTCCGATACCAAGGGGCCTACAATCATATTACTTGGTATCAGGTTTTCACTCTGATTGTCACTTTGAAGTTAAATTTTACTTTCACAAGTTGCATGTTTATATTAGGTTTACGGAGCAAATTGGGGGAAGGAGGCAAACTTTGTAATCATTGATTACGTATGGGTTTTTTTTTTGCCTAAGTAGAGTAGACGTGTATCGGTGGCTTGTTTATTATTTTTTTATATGAATTTCTCTTTACTTCATTGCAAGCTTTTATTCAACATATAAATATGAATTATCCTTAGACTTTACTGCAAAAGCAATCTTTTGTACGGCATCAGTGGTCTCGTATGTAGTAGCTTGCTCGCCTTGAGTGCAGAAGGTTGCGGGTTTGATCCCTGGCCGGGTCAAACCAATGACATAAAAAATTGATATTTGCTGCTTTTAACTCTGCCAAGCATGCGGCATATAGGAGTAACAGCAAAGGAGTGATTTTCTTTGAGTCAGTATAATGTGTCCGAATGGGGTGATATGTCTTCCTGATGACATTTACCTCGTGAGCTAGCACGTTAAAAATCTGGCTCAGCATGTCGATCTAGTACAAAGCAGGGATCATATTCATATCATATCAACATGTTCTCCTCCTGATATGCACCTACATTGTAATGGTTGCCACTGGAAGTTAACAATAATTGATCCATCCATCAATAGTAAACTACAATGTAACTGTCGCAGTACCTTATAGATTTTGTATAGATCATGTAGTTAATTGGTTACCTACTGTAAATTCAGAAAATCTAGCATTGTGAATCTTTGCTATCGGACAGTATTGAAGATTTATTAATGTGACAGACTGATGTATATTTGTAATTGAATTTAACAAGCAAATCAAAATGCAAGTTTTAATTATAACAAGAGCGTCTGGGTGGTATCATGGTAGTGTGTTTACCTCAAGGGTGGAAAGTAGCAGTATCAAGTCAAACCAGAAACTTTAAGAATAGTGTTTATGCTGCTGTAGTTAAGCAAAGATTAGTTGGCTCAGAGTCAGAATAATGTGTCTGGTCAGGTTTTCATGTTCTCCAGTGGACTAGTACCTTGTTAGCTGGCACATTAAGTGTGGGTCTGGTACAAAGCAAGTTTCATATTTAAGAAATAGTTACTGACACTGAGGGCCATATGGCAATATATGGACCGGCAGGTTGCTCCAAAAACAGTATATGGTCCGAGTTGAAGCTAAGGTCCATATATGTTTTTGGAGTGACCTGCTGGTCCATATATTGCCATTTGGCCCAAAGTGTTATGAACTATTTAACAAATAGTTCATGACACTGAGGGTCATATAACAGTATATGGACTGGTTGGTCGTCAGACAAAAATTATATGGACCAAAGCAAAGCTGAGATCCATATCATTGTGTCGCCTGCGGAACGCATGGTCGACACATAGGGATCACTATCTGTCGTCTTGCGTCTTGCGTCGTCACACTTTTCTTCTATCCTCAACTACTCGTAAACTGCTCAAAGGAATTTGATGAAACTTTCTCTGTGCATTAACCTTAATGTACAGATGTGCATATATATTTCAGTTTTATAAAATTTCAAAAAAATTGACATTTTTGCAAAAAAAAGGGGGGACAAAACTTCTATCCTCAACTACTCCATAACCGCTCTAAGGAATTTGATGAAACTTTCTCTGTGCATTAACCATAATGCACAGGTGTGCATATATATTTTATTTTTTAAAATTTTAAATTTTTGTTGTTGTAAAAATTGACATTTTTAAAAAAAAAAGGGGGGGGGGGGTTTCGAAACTTCTATCCTCAACTACTCCATAACCGCTCAAAGGAATTTGGTGAAACTTTCTCTGTGCATTAACGTTAATGCACAGGTCTGCATATATATTTTATTTTTAAAAATTTCAATTTCTTTTTGTGTAAAAATTGACATTTTTGAAAAAAAGGTGGGGGGTCAAAACTTCTATCCTCAACTACTCCATAACCGCTCAAAGGAATTTGGTGAAACTTTCTCTGTGCATTAACCATAATGCACAGGTGTGCATATATATTTCATTTCTAGAAAATTTCAATTTTTTTGTTGTAAAAATTGACATTTTTGCAAAAAAAAGGGGGGGGGGGGTCAAAACTTCTATCCTCAACTACTCCATAACCACTCAAAGGAATTAAGTGAAACTTTCTCTGTGCATTAACTTTAATGCACAGGTGTGCATATATATTTTATTTTTAAAAATTTAAAAAATTTTTTTTATAAAAATTGACATTTTCGAGAAAAAAAAGGGGGGGTTCAAAACTTCTATTCTCAACTACTCCATAACGGCTCACAGCAATTTAATGAAACTCTGTGCATTAACTTTAATGCAATGGTGTGCATATATATTTCATTTTTAGAAAATTTTAATATCTTTTGTAAAAATTGACATCCGCAGGCGACACATGTCTTCCTTGGAATACTCACACATTTTTTTTGGAAGGCGACCAACCGGTCCATATACTAACATTTTACCCGAAGTGTCATGAACTATTTGTTATATTATACTTTTCTGGGATTTAATGAAATTTAATCGATCTCGCCAAAACGAGGCGGTCCATATAATTTACAGCCGGTCCATATAGCATTACCTGGACCGGCCTGTAGATTGCCATACTGCATTAGCACATGAGGGGTTAATTGCCATAAGTATCGTGTATAGGCGCATATTTTTTTTTCCTACCCTTCCAAAAAGTTTTTTTTTCAGATACAACCTGATAGATTGATCAGTCTAATTAAGTTTTTTAAAGCGGCCTGGGAAAATTTCTGAACCCCAAAATATCTGCATTGTACTTAAGAACATTTTCATGTGCCCCCCTTATCCTGCCCAAACATACCTCAAATTTATGATGTTAATTGGAAAAATCTAGATGGTGGATGCCATACTTCATGTACTTTCAATCAGTAGCAAGTATGTACACAAAAAATACTTCAAAGTTTATTTTACCCCTTTAAAAAGTAGCAAATTTGGAAAACCCACATTACGGCCCCTCCCCAAACCATTCACTTTTGTATAAAATTCGTATACACTGTATTTTCTCCCCTTTAACATGTTTAAATTGTATTTACATAATCAATTATTCTTTGTAATTGTTCATTTGTCTGAGAAGCCACCAGACAAATGTTTACAATGAAATTAAAACACAAAACAAACCTGTTAGTGATTCCGGTAAAAAATTGTATATTGGCCCAGAGCTGCGGTCCATATACGATTAAATGGACCGGAAAAGTTTACTTAGATACTTAGATAAATAGGATAAAAAATCAATTAATATAATATACATGTATATTATCTCATTGGCATGTTCTCATCTTAATATGCATTAAATAATTTCCCATGGACATTAATTACCGGTAATAATTCATCCTTCCACCTATTTTTTGCAATCTACATCTTGTTACATTTTAAGCCTATGTACTATCATTGGTATTGTACCAGTGTTCCTCTACCAGAGAGATGTACAGTAGCTTGCAGACATATATGGGTCATTTTCAAAAAATGTGCATTTTTAACATTGCAAAATTGAGAAAATACAATTTGTTTGAATCATCATGTTTATTAAACTTGCAAAATATACTGAACCGCAAAAGAAACGTCGCTTTTTCAGAATGTTAGCAAAATTCAAAATAAATATTAATTAATGATTTTTATATAATCAGTATTACGATTACATCACCAGGTAAGATTAAATTACCTGTGAATTAAATTTTCGGTTGAATAATTTTCAGTTGATATCGTAGAGCGACCGTACCTAAAACCGCTCGTGGGACACACTTGGCGGTAATTTTTCTTAAATCTTAAATGTTCGTGAAATTCATGCTCCTTTATGGGTATAAAAGGCCGGAGAAAATTAAAGAGTGTTAGTATCAGTGTTGACACAGAAGCTATGCCACGTCTGACTCCACAACAGAGAGAACAGGCCATTGGTCGATTGGATGCTGGGCAATCTGCCAGAGTTATTGCCAATGACTTCAACTGTGCTGTTCGAACAATTGAACGTCTACGGACACGGTACAATGCAACAAACAGCACCAATGACCGTCCACGAAGTGGTAGACCCCAAGTCACTACCCCTAGACAGAATAGAGGCATTGTTCGTCACCATTTGATGAATCGGTTCACCCCAGCTGCCGAAACTGCCAGAAACACTGTTGGAACACATGGACGACCCATAAGTGATGATACGGTTCGTCGGCGATTAGCTGTTAGAAACATGAGATGTCGCCGTCCAGCAAGAGGACCTATTCTTACTCCTCGACACCGTCAAGCTCGTCTTCAGTGGGCCACTCAGCGACAGAATTGGCGAAATCGACAATGGCGTAACATCATCTTCTCTGACGAAAGCCGTTACTGCATTTCAAAAGCCGATGGCAGAACCAGAGTGTGGAGAAGACGCGGGGAACGTTACGAAGACAGCTGCATTCTGGAAACAGACGCGTGGGGAGGACCTAGCATCATGGTATGGGGTGGAATCGGCCTTAACGTTAAACTTGGTCCAGTCATCTTTCAGAACCTTGGCCCAGGCAGAGGAAATGGCGTAACAGCTGCCCGTTACATCGACCAAGTCTTGACACCCCATGTTCAGCCCCATTTCGCACGTCATCAAAACAAGACTTTCCAACAGGACAATGCACGTGCGCATACCGCAAGAGCCACAAGAGACTTCCTACAGCAGAATAACATTAATGTTATGGATTGGCCGGCTTTGAGTCCAGATTTAAACCCTATTGAACATTTATGGGACGAAGTTCAAAGACGGTTGAATAATGAGCAGCCAAGTCCGACAACTGCAGCTGAACTTTCACAAGCGTTTTAGAGAGTATGGGCACGTATTCCGATGGCGTTTATTAATCGGCTCATCAACTCCATGTACCGAAGATGTGCCGCAGTAATTGGTGCCGGTGGAGGACATACACGTTATTAACGGACGTGGGAGCACAGCATTGAAAACATGTGACGTTGCGACAATTGTGACGTTTTTGTGAACATTGTAACCAAAAGACTGTAAATCATTCATTAAATTTTGTAAAAATTAATTTAAAATATATAAATGTCACTTTGAAATAAATGTATGTGAACATGTCATTTTGTGCGACGTTTCTTTTGCGGTTCAGTGTATATAATACTTCTTCAACAAAATACTCAAATATGCAATCTTAATGACATAACATAAAAATATTATTGACACATTTTCGACTGATGGTGCAAAATTTTGTCTATCCTGTTACCACATTTGTGAGAATTTTTTTACTATCAACCGGAAAAATGTGAAAAATGTATTGATTATTTCTCAAAAGTACGTTAGTGGTGCTTCAGAAAAAAATAACAGAATATTTAATTTCTTTGCATTAACGGGATAAAAATATCACTTAACATTGTGTCCTGAAAAAAGTATCTAAAAATAGATTTTCAAATGCTGCAAAAATTGCTACAATCAACGCAAAACCAACTGAAGCACTTCCTTATATTCGGCTTATATTGGACTTTTGAATCAATCCATCACTTAGTTCTTTGATTACATATAATTTTAGTAAAACGCTATTTTCTTTGGTAACAGGAACGGACATCGAAGGTTTACATATACATATTTGTCTATCCTGTTACCAAGTTGGGGTAACAGGACAGACAGTAACAGGATAGACAAAATGATATGTTTATTGATTCTATTGCAAAACAACAACTCCGCTTGCATAGTTGTTTGTTTTTTCTTAAAGATACATGTATGTAGACTATCAAATGTTTCATTTCATTTTCAAATATTTCATAATGTCTACAGACACATAGTTGGTTATTCTTATACTTAATCTGTCTATCCTGTTACTTTATTCAAGGTAACAGGATAGACAGTAACAGGATAGACAAATTACATGTTTATTGATTATATTTCGAAATAACAGCTCCCCTTACATCAGTGTACGGTTTTTTCTGTTAGCGTTCTTTGTTTCCAAACAGTTAGCGACCCTTTTGAGAACGTATGGGTGTAGTAATGTATAAATTTGTTGGTAACATGATAGACATTTTAAAAGGGTACGCTATCAGTTTGACTTTCTTTTCTGGTTATAACTTCACTTCTGTTTCTTCTAACGTTCTATTGTTTTGGTTGTAATTTGGAATATATTTGTACTTTTGATTTCAGCATAGAAGATATTCGTATTTGCAGGCAAAAATTATTGCTGTGCAAATTTATTACCGGTAACAGGACAGACATGCATTTCATGGACGCCAACATAATTTACTTTTTTTAATGAGCAGATATATGTATATCTTCAAGACTACTTTCTTGTTAAAATTCAATTATATGCTATTCAAAAAAATAATTTTGCCGATTTGAAAACATACAAAAAATCATTGAAAAATAATGTTCAAACATGGTTCTCTCGGTCCGGACACTCGCAAATTGCTCAATATTGAGCTTCAAAATCAATTATTTTGGATCGCAAGGAGAAAATCGTTCTCATTCTAGATGTGCCGATTTGAAAAAATTGCGAACTTTTGTTTAAGCACAAAAAAATAATGCCATTGTGTCTGAATATTTTTTTAACATAGGTGGACAGGAAAATGGACTTTTTTTGAAAATGACCCATACATGTATATGGATTTATAGTTGGTTGGGAATTGAGTTATATGAACATAATATGCTATTCCTTCTCCACTTGGCATGTTTGAGAGCTGCCCCTGTAACAGCATTTAGCCTACTCTTTTTTGACATCTGCAAGGGAGTCTTAAACATGCTAAGGGTGTTACTCTCCCTTCACACAGGGCAGCCATGTTTCGTCCACATCAGATGCAAACAGTGACAATTTTATTATTCTCTTCCCTTGTGATGTTAGAACATGGTTCATAGATGTCATGGAACTCTAGCTACAATAATGTAATGCAACTTTTGACTCATGACAAGAATGATATTTTTAACCCAAAAAGGGACTTAAAAGTCAAAATTGTCTATACGTAATATCCTGGAAAAGTCACAGAAAATTTTATTGTGTGTTACTGCTAATATTCAAGTCAGTAAAAAAAGACATTCATTCTTTATCTATTAATCAAAAGGACATTTCTTGTATCTTTTTACCTAACTTTCCATATAAATTTGAACTGAATCCTGTTTACTTAGACTTAGTTCTTAAATCTTGAGATTTGGTTCAACAGCAAATGAGAAATTCACTAAATTTTTTTTAAAGAAAAGTCGTATGAACCTTTTAAAAAATAAAATAATATCTCATAGGTACATGTAACAAATATTGTCAAAATTGATAAATCTCAATAAATTTTGATTAATTGCCTGAAAACATGTAAAACATAGTAAAAAAGAGTTATAAAAGATGAAAAAACACATGTAAAGTGTAATACTTTTACCAGACAAATATTATACATGTACACATACATGTACAATGTTGTATTTTCATTTTGCACAAAAAGTAACATATTAAGGTGTATCTTTTATTAGCAGAATTTGAAGCTTGATAAGGTGGCAGATGTTTTAAAATCAACACAAAATCATGTAGTTATCAGTGATGCTGAAAATGCCCTTAAAATATTTTGGGAGAAAGTATAGAAGATCATTATCAATTTTATGACCATACAGTGACTTAAAAAAATAATACAACACTCACTGCATCAGTCCCTTCATGAGATTAGACAAGAGAGTGTAACAAACTTCTGATATAAATGAAATCGGATATAGTAATATTAAATATTTTGTAAGTGGTTATTACTTTATCACATTTTCCACTTTAATATTACATGTGTATATTTGACATTTCAGTCCTGAGAATCGTGTTCATATACTTAAAGTTCATGATATTTATTTATTGCTTTTTTATAAATAGTTATTAAGAAAAATATTTTTATAATTAGTTGTATAAATTTATAAGATTTGATATCCGTGTTGACAGCTGAAAGTACAGCTTGTGTAGTTATTGTGGATTAAATTGTTGTGAATTTAGAAATCTGAGATTTTGAGATGAGATTCATTAATTTAAGGTAAATAGGAATATATTTACCATATACATAAAATATAAAAATCATATTTTATAATGCATAATTGCTACAAATACATGAAATATTAAATAAATAACAAAACCTCAAAAATTTGCTGTTATCAATTCAGAATAGTGATTTTCACTACATGCAAAGCATGAAAACATGTGAAGCCACAGGCATGACAGTGACTGGGCTGTTCATTTATATTGATGAAAATTAAAGGGTATAGCTATTAAGTGTATTAAAAAATAAGACACCATATATAATAAAATAATTCTGCCTGTACCTTTTAATTGTATATTAATGTTATTGACATGTATTTGTTTGTATAACTTAAGTCATGGGATCCACAACAATAATAGGATTTAACGTCCATCCAGCTTAGGACTTGATCAGTAATCTCCAGTAAATTTTCCATGCAGATGTAATGTACTCTGTCTACACAAATGTTATGGTCATTAATCCCTAAATCCACCAAATGAAACACAGATTTTTACTGTATTTCCTAACTATTCTATGCCCCATCCCAGAATATGGAAGGGTATATAGAGTTACATGTACCTATGTATGTATGTACATCTTGCTTGGTTATTTTTTTGTGTTTAGGTCCATTTCTCAGAAACCCATTGAGATATATCAATGATATTATACCACTATAATCTTCTAAAAAACCTCCTGATCTGAAGTCCAAACTCCTGACCAAAATTTCCAAATCTCCTGATCTGAATTTTACAGTCCATCACTTGTATGACATACAGTAATTTGACATTCCTGGGTGAAAAATAAAGATACTTTCCAGAAGTTGACAATGATTTTTGTTGAGCCTGCGACTTTAATCGCAGAAAGCTCGACATAGGGATAGTGATCTGGGGGCGGCAGCATTAACTAACTTCTTAAAAGCTTTATATTTTAGAAGGTGGAAGACCTGGATGCTTTATACTTTGTATATAGATGCCTTATGTTACAAAGTTTCCGTCTTTCATATGTACATTGTCCTTGACCTCATTTTCATGGTTCAGTGACTACTTGAAAAAAAAGTTAAGATTTTTTGTAATGTTAATTTCTCTCTTATTATTAGTAATAGGATAACTATATTTGGTATGTGCATACCTTACAAGGTCCTCATCCCCGTCAGACAGTTTTCCATTGACCTCGACCCAATTTCAAGGATCAGTGAACAAGGTTAAGTTTTGGTGGTCAAGTCCATATCTCAGATACTATAAGCAATAGGTCTAGTATATTTGGTATATGGAAGGATTGTAAGGTGTACATTTCCAACTGGCAGGTGTCATCTGACCTTGACTTCATTTTCATGGTTCAGTGGTTATAGTTAAGTTTTTGTGTTTTGGCCTGTTTTTCGAATACTGTATGCATTAGGTCTACTATATTTGGTGTATGGAAGGATTGTAAGGTGTACATGTCCAACTGGCAGGTGTCATTTGACCTTGACCTCATTTTCATGGTTCAGTGGTTATAGTTAAGTTTTGTGTTTTGGCCTGTTTTTCAAATACTGTATCCAATAGGTCTACTATATTTGGTGTATGGAAGGATTGTAAGGTGTGCATGTCCAACTGACATGAGTCATCTGACCTTGACCTCGCTTTCATGGATCAGTGGTTATAGTTAAGTTTTTCTGTTTTGCTCTGTTTTTCGAATACTGATAGCATTTACTTTCATTAGAAATACAGGACAGGGGAGACATTTTTGTGTGTCCACTCTTGTTCTTAAATTTTACTGTTATGGAAAAATATGGGTGCGGAATGTTTTCCCTGAGAAATTCGAAAATCCAAGAGAATATTACTATCAAATAATGAAGGAAAATTTTGTTTATTGTCACTCAGACAGCTTCTTACTTGTATAATGAGTTCCTTTCAAAATTCAGTGTTCTCCCCAGGCTAACATGTATATATCACAGTGGTACATAATACATGTACATGTAGACAAAAGTATTATCCCTTTAATCCCATTTATGTAACAAGGATATCCTTGAATCATATTAATTATTTTTATTTTATTTAATCTTACATGTATTGTTGTTTTTAACCCTTGGTCAATTCTGTTTTATAAGTCAAACTATACAAATAGCGAAAAGGACTTTAAATATCACAGAAGATATATTTGATAGACTTATACGGCTGTTACTTCTCTACATGTACATGTATTAAATTGGAAGAACATGTTGAGATGATAGAGATAGAAAAATTATATTATGTAACATGTGTTTAAAACATCAGATTTTATTGTCTTTTTCATTGACTCGATGTTTGATTTAATCGCAATAATTACAATCATTGCATTAATACATAGTTTATTAAAAATCAAAAATTGAACAAATATATATTTATATAAAAAAAGGAGCAGAAACTTTGTTGCATTACAGTTTTTTTTTTATATCAAAATCAGAATTTCATTACAAAATGAAGGATTTGTTTCACTGTAGTCACTTAGAGATGACAATATCAAAGATCTGTTGCATCGGAGCTGGATATGTTGGAGGGCCAACTTGTGCCATCATTGCCCAGAAATGTCCAGACATCACAGTTAATGTTGTTGATCTGAGTCAAGATAGAATAGCTCAGTGGAATTCAGACAAACTTCCAATATTTGAGGTAAGAAAATTAACTATATGATGCACCTCTTCACTGCAAGGAAGTGAAAGTGTTATAATATATTGATTTAGTTTCAGCAAATTATATACAACAGTAACTTTACAGCTAACATACAGATTCCTAATTAACAGCTGCCAATCAGTTTTTATCAGATTAGCAGTGTAACTACATTGTACTTGTATTATATTTTCATTGCAAAGTTTTCTTTTTAATTTTGTAATAAAAGTATAATTGTAGCTCTTATAGATAAACACTTTGTTATAGGTATTTAATTATGCTGAGAAAATATATTTTGTACTGTATCTAAAAGACATGAAATCTGCACAGCTGTTACAAAATTAAATGTAAATCTCCAGTAAATTTTCCATGCAGATGTAATGTACTCTGTCTACACAAATGTTATGGTCATTAATCCCTAAATCCCCCAAATGAAACACAGATTTTTACTGTATTTCCTAACTATTCTATGCCCCGTCCCAGAATATGGAAGGGCATATAGAGTTACATGTACCTATGTATGTATGTACATCTTTGCTTGGTTATTTTTTTGTGTTTAGGTCCATTTTTCAGAAACCCATTGAGATACAATGTATATCAATGATATTATACTGCAGCTATAATCCTCTTACAACACTGAAGACTGATGAGTCACTTTGCATGAGTGACTGATAGTTATTTTTTTATTTTATTTCCTAGGACACAATGATACCTCAAAATTATAATCCTCTTACATTATATAATGCATTTCTCCAATAGTTTGGTCAATATGACCCACAATTCATGCATGAGTGACTTGGTTAAGTTTTTGCTTTTAGCATGTTTAGGTCCAATTCTCAGAAACCTATTGAGACATATGTTTAATATTGTACCATTTCATTCAAGTCTTTGTGCTTGAGTGACCATGGTAAAAATCTTTGCATTTAGGCATACTTTTAAGGAACTACAATCATCTTATATAGTACAATAGAAGTCAGCAACATTTGAGTGACTACGACCGACATTTTATGCTTGGGTGACTTTGATGAATATTTAGCATATGGGTGTATTATTAAAGAACCTATGCTAATGATATTTCACGACTCCAGTCCTCTTGTATAGTACAACTGTGACAACTCTGCAATATTTGAGTCACTATGACCTACACTTTATGGTAGAGTAACTTCAATCAAATTTTTGCATTTTATGCTATTTTTTTAAAAAAAAAACCTGTGATGATATATCCATGACATTTTAGAATTACAATCATCTCTTCGAACTAACATATAAGTCCTAATGACCTACATTTCATGCTTGAGTGACTCCATGAAATTTTCAGAAAACAAATTTAGTAATAACTCTAGATGCTGTAAATGGGACAAAAGTTAATGTAAACAAGGATATACAAAAAAATGTATAATAAACAATTATATGTTAAAACTTTGAAATAATTCCCTAAACAATTTCATGCCTTAAATAAAAGATGGGAATTCTTTGTGCAGGAGAACAGGGCATCCATGTCTTACATAAACACAACTTCTAGTCTTTTTCATGTCAAAGAGATCATAAAAAATTATAGTCATTTGAAAAAAAGTTGATGACAATCTTATCAATCATAAAATCAACTGTTTCACAGTCACAGCTTGTGTTTTTTTTTAATAAGTCAAATTGATTTTTAGTTCTTTGGATTTTTTTATGGCAAATATAGGGGTGAGTAACCGAAAGTTTAATTTTAATTTTTTTTATCAATGACCACTTTTTCAGGCGAAGATCAAACTTATGTGCAGCACAAATTTTTTTAACTAAAACATTGCAAAAATGTCAAAAATGTCTATTTTTTCCCAAATTTTAGGAGTGCCCAAACACTGTTTATTTTTAATTTCTTCAAAAATGAAAGAATTTGGGGTGAATTTTCCGAATTTTTGAAAAATGAAGTGGCAAAAAAAAATCTTCTTAAAATTTCAAAAGTCCGAAAATGGGAGTGTTGAAATCGAAAGAACGGAAAATCAATTTGGTGTGGCCTAATAACTTTTTGTTGCTCATTAATTAATTTCTAAAAATAATAAATTTTTGTTATAAATCAAGCTGTTGTATTTCAGCCTGGTTTGGATGAAATTGTAAAAGCATGCAGGGGCAAAAATTTGTTCTTCAGTACAGATGTCCAGAAAGAAATTTTAGAAGCAGATTTAATATTCATTTGTGTGAACACACCTACCAAGACATATGGTGTTGGAAAGGTACATATTAGATCATATTACTAATTCAAAGGGGAACGTCTGTAAAACTAAGTGTGATCAGATTTTCTTATTATCTCATGTAACTTTTTATTATTGCATTAAACAGTTTTTTCTCAATATGACTTAGACTGAAATGATTAACCGTGATGCATTTAGAATCGCGATTCATACTGTTCGATTCATCTCCAAATTTCGGTTCGGATCTGTTCTGGATTTCAACTCCAAATCCATTTCCATTTTTCATTTGCATTTTAGCTCACCTGGCCTAAAACATACCTGCCAAGCTCTGAAACCTTCAGTGAGGGAGATCTCCCCCACAGCTGAGGAGGAGATTTTGTGTGAACGATATTTTCCGCCTACAATGTATGACCTGTACACTACATCTACAAAACACCAATAAGAGTTAATAAATATACTTGCAGGCAAATTTTGCTGCAATTTTACTGCCAGGAAACAGTTTAGAACACAAAATGATCAACAACAACAACAGATGGCAAATTGTGTTCTGCCACAAAATACTAAACAAAGTTTCAGTCAGGATAAGTTGACTGTCAAATTGTTTGGTTTCTGGAAGAAAAAACCCCTCAATTTTGAGCATCCACTGCCTTATTGTGAGTCTCACACTTAGCATGCCCTTTAACGCCGTACAGACCACCAGAAGCAACTGAAAAGTTGGCTGAACATAATGTGCAAAATGAAGATTCATTGCCGAGTGAACTTGTCATAAAAAATTGAAAATCCTTCATCGAATCTGCCTGAAATTTGCAGTTATATTTCTTCGTTTTTACACTGCGGCTTGGTCCAGACAAAGACCACTTTCTTGTTGGAGTTGATAATGGCAGAAATGATTTTCAATTACTTATAAATCGAACATAAAAACTGCTCATCAAAGTTTTCAAATGAATGCCCATTGTTTATTTACTTCTATTGACAGTAATGAAAAATCCCGAGAAATACAAATGCGGGTCATTGTGGATTTAAATATCCTAATACGGGAGATTCTATACTCCTGCACAGGAACGGACCAGTAAGTGGGAGATTTCCAGAATTTTTTTCATTGTGCGGGAGACTCCCGCACAAATCAGGAGGGTTGGCAGGTATGCCTAAAAGGCCATGTGAGCTATTGCCATCACTTGGCGTCCGTCATCGTCCGGCGTAACCTTTTGCTTTTACGATCTTCTCCTTTGAAAATGCTTGGCCAAATGGAACAAAACTTGACAGGAAGCATATATGTCAGGTACTTTATAAAGTTTCCTCATTTCATCCCGAGAGGTGTACAAATAACGGCGCCATGGGCATTTCTTGTTTCTGATTGGCTGAAAAAAAATCTTCTGACTGGAACTGCTTAGCCAAATGGAACGAAACTTGATAGAAAGCATCTATGGGAGGTTCTTTACAAACTATCCTCATTTCGTCCCGACTGGATTACAAATGTGGCTGGCATGGTCAGTTCTTGTTTTTGGTTGGCTGATATAAAAAATCTTCTTCTCTGAAAATTCTTGTCCAAATGGAACGAAACTTAACAGGAAGCATATATGGCAGGTCCTTTATAAACTTTCCTCATTTGTTCCCAATTGGACTACAAATATGGCACCATGGGCAGTTCTTTTTTTCTAATAGGCTGATATAAAATAATCTTCTTCTCGGAAGTCGCTTGGTGAACTGGAACGAAATTTAAAAGAAAGCATATATAGGAGGTTCTTTACAAAGTTTCCTCATTTCGTCCCGATCAGGCCACAAAATTGGCCATTATGGGAAATTCTTGTTCTCATTGGTTGATTAAAAAAAAAATTTTTCTCTGGAACTGCTTAGACAAAACTGCAGCCAAACTTGGCAGGAAGCATCTATGGAAAGTCTTTTATGAAATCAATTTTTATCATCCCGAATGGACGACAAGCATGGCTGCCATGGGAAATTCTTGTTTCTGATTGGCTGATATGAAGAAATCTTTTTCTCTGAAACCGCTTGGCCAAATGGAACAAAGCTTGACAGGAACCATCTACGGGAGAATTTTGACAAAGTTTCATCATCTTGTCCGGATCAGGCGACAAACATGGCTGCCATGAGCAATTCTTGTTTCTGATTGGTTGACAAAGGTTGTTTCTCTCCGGGTACTCCGGCTTCCCCCACCAATAAAAACTGGCCACCGTGAAATAGCCAAATGTGCTGAAAACAACATTAAACCCCAACTAAACAAACAATATTTTTATTTTCTGTGAAACTGGTGGGCCAAAAGAGCAAACCTTGACAGAAAGTGTCTATGGCTTATAACAAGGACCCTATGTGAAATTTACTTAAAGATCTTCTTCTCTGAAACCACAAAGCCAATTAGAACAAAACTTGGCAGCAATGGTCCTTAGTTGGTCATCTTTCAGAATTGTATCCAATGACCTTGCCGGCCATCCAAGATGGCCACCAGAGCTGAAAATAGTTTAACATAGTACCTTATTGGAAAGTTCATTAAAAGATCTTCTTGTTTGAAACCAATAAACAATTTGACAAAACCAGTAAGCCTATTGGAACTTGACAGTAATATTATAGACTGCCAAACTAGATGGACATAGTCAGACAATTTATTCTGCAAATGATTTCTAGGTGAGCAACACAGGCTCCTGGGAGCCTCTAGTTAACAATCTCTAAACCTAAACAATACAGCAATATGGCTAAAAAACCACTGATATTTGATCCCCGCGTGGAGTTTCTAAAAAAAGAATTCCTGGAAAATTAGGTCTGTTGTATGGAAGTACTTTAGAATAAAGAAATGGATAAAAACTTTGCTGTTTGATAATCTTTCTTGTTGAATTAGACCAGATAATAAAACTTGTCTATGAAAATTTGTAAGGCAAGATACTCAAATTTCGATAACCCTGTTCTGTTCTGTTCTCACTATCAAAACTACACAAACCTTTAACTAATTAGGTAGAATATGAATTCTCGCAGATTTTGAGTAAAATTTTAATCATTCATAGACTATTTGTAATCTGCACTTCTGAAAAAAACATCCAACTTTAAAAAAAAGCCACAGGAAAATGTTACATCAAAGAAATTTGGGGGTAATACCATAAATATTTATCATTATACAATTGAATCGAAAATAACCGAATCGAGTCATTGAAATCGAAAATCGAATTGAATCATAAATGCATGTATCATTTCAGCCCTAATTAGTATTTCAAAATTTTCCATCAATTAGTTTTGCCACATATAATTTTTGTCGAGCCTGCGACTTTAGTCGCAGAAAGCTCGACATAGGGATAGTGATCCGGCGGCGGCGGCGGCGGCGTTAACTCATTTCTTAAAAGCTTTATATTTTAGAAGGTGGAAGACCTGGATGCTTTATACTTTGTATATAGATGCCTTATGTTACGAACTTTCCGTCTGTCATATGTACATTGTCCTTGACCTCATTTTCATGGTTCAGTGACTACTTGAAAAAAAAGTTAAGATTTTTTGTAATGTTAATTTCTCTCTTATTATTAGTAATAGGATAACTATATTTGGTATGTGCGTACCTTGCAAGGTCCTCATCCCGATCAGACAGTTTTCAATTGACCTCGACCCAAATTCACGGATCAGTGAACAAGGTTAAGTTTTGGTGGTCAAGTCCATATCTCAGGTACTATAAGCAATAGGTCTAGTATATTTGGTGTATGGAAGGATTGTAAGGTGTACATGTCCAACTGGCAGGTGTCATCTGACCTTGACCTCATTTTCATGGTTCAGTAGTTATAGTTAAGTTTTTGTGTTTTGGTCTGTTTTTCGAATACTGTATGCAATAGGTCTACTATATTTGGTGTATGGAAGGATTGTAAGGTGTACATGTCCGACTAGCAGGTGTCATCTGACCTTGACCTTATTTTCATGGTTCAGTGGTTATAGTTAAGTTTTTGTGTTTTGGTCTGTTTTTCGAATACTGTATGCAATAGGACTACTATATTTGGTGTATGGAAGGATTGTAAGGTGTACATGTCCAGGTGGCAGGTGTCATCTGACCTTGACCTCATTTTCATGGTTCGGTGGTTATAGTTAAGTTTTTGTGTTTTGGCCTGTTTTTCGAATACTGTATGCAATAGGTCTTCAGTATTTGGTGTATGGAAGGATTGTAAGGTGTACATGTCCACCTGGCAGGTGTCATCTGACCTTGACCTCATTTTCATGGTTCAATGGTTATAGTTAAGTTTTTGTGTTTTTGCCTGTTTTTTGAATACTGTATGCAATAGGTCTACTATATTTGGTGTAAGGAAGGATTGTAAGGTATACATGTCCAACTTGCAGGTGTCATCTGACCTTGACCTCATTTTCATGGTTCAGTGGTTATAGTTAAGTTTTTGTGTTTTGGCCTGTTTTTCGAATACTGTATGCAATATGTCTGATAGCATTTACTTTCATTAGAAATACACGACAGGCGAGACATTTTTGTGTGTCCACTCTTGTTACAATTTGAATTAGGATAGGGTGCCTTTTAACCAGAATTTTAAAAAAAACATAATATACTGGTACTTGAAAGTCCATTTATTTTAATACTGTGGATTCATTTTATTTTGTTGAATTTAGGTTTCCTGGTTTGTGTGTGTAGATATGTAGAGGAAACTCAAGTAGTCAGCAAAATACAAATATTTCTTCATATTTACAAAAAAAAAAACAAAAATTTAGCATCCTCGAAACCATGAATGTTCATTTAACCACAAAACCTGATACCATCTTTAACAAAATGATGACTCTGCTGTATGATATGTGTTCATCCAAGTATACAGTTTGTAACATTTGATATTAAAAGAATATATGATTATTTTGAAAAAAAAATTGATATATTTTTTTGTCTATAGGGAAGAGCTGCTGATTTGAAGTATATAGAGTCAGCAGCTAGGATGATTGCTGAGGTATCTACAAAATCCAAAATTGTTGTTGAGAAAAGTACAGTTCCAGTCAAGGCAGCTGAAAGTATATCCAATATTCTGAAAGCTAATGTGAAAGCCGATGTTAAATATCAGGTATATAAATAAACATAAATATAATCTTTCAGTATAGAAAATAATTTGATTTCTGATACTGACTTTATCAGGTTTGTTATTGGATGAGCCAATAGAGTGATTCAAATGACCAATCTGATAATTTTTACAAAAAAAAAAAAATAAAATTGATTGAAATTCTAAAAAAAATCAAAAAGTTAACCCGGTACCCTTTTAATGGAAATAACATGAATTCAAAGTAAGTTTGGCTTTCTGTTGTGATTGTTTCATTCATTAAACTGACACATATAAAGATGGAAAAATAACGTTGATATACAGCAGTGTGATGTTGTCCTTGACACTGACCCAATTACTTTATTATCAGTGCCAGTCTATGGTACTAATATTGTCAGCCTGTAGGATCAAAGGAAATGTACATAAATTACAGATAATTTCATATAAAGAATCTTCTTCATTTTTATGCAGCTTTGCCAAAATTTAATTCATTTTCTCTGGAAAACATCAGTGGGTTATTTGCAATGAATGTAAAACACTGTTGAATAACTGTTTTTCAGGTTTTGTCTAATCCTGAGTTTTTAGCTGAGGGGACGGCTGTAAAAGATCTGCTACATCCAGACAGAGTTTTAATTGGTGGAGAACAGAGTACCGAAGGAAAAGAAGCTATTAGTGCCTTGTGTTGGGTTTATGAACATTGGGTTCCTAGGGATAAAATTATAACAATGAATACATGGTCATCAGAATTGTCTAAATTGGTAAGAGTTCAAACAAATATTGATTTAGTTTTCCACTATTTCTAATCCTGTCTTATGATATAAATTAGGCCACTTAAAGTAAATTCTCTGGTTCTCAGACTATTGATTTTTCAAGAAACGGCAAGGTAGACCATGTGGGAAAGTTATTTTTTTAGTTTATTATTATTTAGATTTTCAGTTTAGCCGTTATTTTGGGGACATACTGTGGATTCATTAATATTCGTTGTATACCAATTTTCGTGGTTTTCGTGGGTCCCAGTAAACCACGAATTTAAATATCCAACGAAAAATAATATTTTTACTCTTGTTTAAATGCACTGAAGTTTGAAACCATGGAGTTTTGAACAATTGCGTTTTTACAGCATGTACTTGAATTCTGACATATGATGACTTAGCTGTATCCACAGAGGACACAGTGTTTCATGTAATTTTGTCTTTGGTAACATATAAACGCTCAAACAATTTTCTTTAAAAAGATTTTGACTGTGTAAATTGTCGCGGAATTCACGTCCGGTTTTTTTTATTCAAACATTCAAGATATTGTTAATCTTGTTAAATTCATGACAAGCTTTAATTGTTCCGTTACAAATTTAAGAAAAAGAATCTGTTTGTCAGACTTTTGTTTAATGAGCGCTTTAAATCAGTACTTTACTGTACAATATCAAGTCTGATCGGCACATTTTGTTGCAGTATTTTCATGATATCTGATGTGCCAATCCACGAATTTAAGTATTTCAACAACTTTTTATATTTTTTTCTAAGCCAGCAATCCACGAATTTAGGTATCCCACGAAATGCATTTTTTCCTCTATCCACGAAAATAAATGAATCCACAGTAGTAATAAATCTGGTTTGAACCTAATCACTTCTATGACGTTTTAATTATACAAATGAGTTATCTGCTTTTAATGCCTCAGATTTCCTCTGATTCTCCTGCAAACACTTTTCTATGGAACTATTCCACTTTAACTATAGATTGAACAGGCCGTTTTCGTCCATGGAATTATTTGCTTGTAGCAAATATTCAAGTCAAACTGTCTGCCATGATTGTTTATCAGCTATTTATTTACTTATTTTTTACTTGATCAATGTTACACAATACTTGAAAATGGGTCCGAAGATGCTTGGAAAGTACTTTTGGCAACGAATTTCAAATTGTATTTTTACGGAAATCAAATAAACTAATTCTGTCTGCAACTTTTTAAGTGGGGTGGCAGTGTCTGTGAACCAGGATTTTAAGTTAAGATGGCCTTACATTATTAGTTTTTATACCCCGCCCATGAATGTGGATGGGACATATAGTGTTATACTTGTCAGTCCATACGTATGTCTGAAATATGAGGTTAAGTTTTGCGTTTAGGTTCATTTCTTTGGAATTAAGCATAGTGTATCACTTAAACTTCATCAGTGGATGCGACTTGGGTAGTACTGAGCCGTCATACAATAATTGGGTCATTATGACCTACATTTTATGCTTGAGCGACTCTGGTTAAGTTTTGCATTTAGGTTCATTTCTTTGGAACTAAGCATAGTGTACCAATGAAACTTTATCAATGGATGTGCCTTGGATAGTACTGAGCATTCATACATGATTACCTACATTTTAGGCGGGGCATCCGTGTTTTACAGACACAATTTATAATTTTATTCCAAATTTGTCCAATTTCAAGCAGATATAATATTGACTGGGCAGTATATTTTTCAAGACTATTAACCATCATTATCAGTGTTAATTTTTATGAATTAAGTTTGCTATCAAATTAAAAAAATTATTTTAGATGATTAGAAAGTAAACTTTATTCGTATTTCACGTGATAGTTTGCCTTACTTAGTAATTCTTCATCAAAAATATAACTGTTACAATCAGATGATTGTTTTTGTGACATCTCTTTGAAGGCCATTACAATTACTTCTATTGACGTAGGCTTTCCCTATGGACAGCAATAGGTAATACCCTCATACCCAGTTCATAAGAAAAGAATTTTTCCTTTATGTCGGGAACAGGTAGTTCAAGGAATTGAGTTATTGTAAACCAATGAAATTCTTTAATTTTAAATTGCAGGCTGCTAATGCTTTCTTAGCTCAAAGAATCTCAAGTATAAATGCCATGTCTGCCATTTGTGAATCTACAGGAGCAGACGTCACTGAGGTTGCACATGCTGTTGGCATGGATACACGAATAGGAAATAAATTTTTAAAAGCTAGTGTTGGTAAGTAATATTTGAGGAATATTATACCCCAAAACATTTTTCAAACTCATAACAGAAGTATAGTTTTTCCTGGCCAGTAGATTAATTTTTTTGGTTAGGAATATGTAGTTTGCTGGTTCTCAGGTATTTGTTGGTCTTATTTTAATGATGACATTAGATTTCCTTGACATTCAGTGATTTTGTCATTGTCACAGCATGAAAAAAATTGATATGAGATATTGATTATTAAGGTCTACATTATATAAAGGTAGCTAGATAATCAATTGATTTTTATACCCCCCGCAAACTTGTTTGGGGGGGTATATAGGAATCCCCTCGTCTGTCTGTCTGTCTGTCCGTCTGTCCATATATCTTGTAAGCGCAACTCCTCCTAGACCACTCCATGGATTTCAACGAAACTTTACAGAAAGGAAGTACATCATCCAAAGATGTGCATGATGAAAAATCTTTGCTTTCCGATATCACACAAGGGAGATAATTGGACTTCAAAGCGGGGGGTATCCTTTGTGAGCTTTGCTCACAGTACATCTAGTTCAAGTGGCCTACAGTATTTATATAGTAATACAACATCAGGTAGTGTGATGAGGTGAATATTTCTATAAAGTAATTACAGAAATTTAATTACATCAGCATGGTTTTTTTATTGCATACAACCAGCTGGTTGATAATATTGCAGGTTATGGTGGTATTTCAGGATTTGGTGGAAGTTGTTTCCAGAAAGATGTGCTCAATTTGGTGTATTTATGTGAATGTCTTAATTTACCTGAAGTAGCCGAATATTGGCAGCAGGTGAGATTAGAGTTATCTTCCCTTTATGGCTTGTAATCTTTTGTTAATGTATATTTCCAGTTCCTTTAAGGAATTAAAGAAGTGAAACCCTTTCCCTCCTCTTAACTTAGTTATGATAGTATGTTGAAACTTTCAATATACATTGCTCATAGGATTTTTGAAGCATCTGAAATTTGAGATTGAAAGATGTATTTAAAATTAGATCTAAATTTAAATTATATTTGACAAACACTGCAAAGGTCGTATGAAAGTAGCAGTGTTCCAGCTATTAATTTAAAAGTAGAGGGGCATATTTTCAGGGTAAGGGGCACTGTAGCGCTAGCACACTTCTAGGCCTAAAACAAAAGACAGTGTCAACTTTCAAGAAATGTCAATTTTTAAATTAATTTTCCTTAAGTTTTGTTACTTTTACCCCTTAGATGTATTTTGAATAAATTTAGTCTTCTTTGTTTTTGTATTAAAAAGTATTTCATTTTATATCATACCTAATTCAGAGGGCAAAGGACAAGAAAGGGGACAGGGTGCTGTTTCCTTCAATTTAGAGCTAACAGAAACTCTGTGTAGGGATCTGGTTGATTGATGTAAATAAGATTTGGGTAGCAGATTCAGGAGAAACACCCTGGATCTGATAACAGTCCAACTAATCGAGGTTCAATCAAATATGTTTTGTTCATAGGGCCTAACAATCTTAGTTTGAGATACACATGGTTTTCCACTACAGATGTATACACTGCAAAATTAGAAATAATGATTTTTGCTGATGGAAATATGGGGAATCTGTAACCTTGTTTATATAATTGAATTTTTGGAAGTTATTGTGAAACATTATTGGTCTTCATATTCTGATTCTTGTTCTGTATACTATATATGTTTTGCAGTGTTTGGTATATTATTTTTTAAATGAAACGCAGCAATCAGAGATTGCACATCCCCCCGCTCCCAGCAAAGTCGGAATGCACAAAGTCTGAACCCCTCATAATTTCAAATTGCATAAATAGAGAAAAAGTTTGACACTGATCTTTGGATATCAAGAAACAACACAGAAATATGAAATTGGACTTCACAAAATACACAACACCAATATTAAACATTTTAAAATATCTGAACTGATCTTTTAATAACGAATACAAGTAGCTATGGTTAAGGGTTGGGCATCTCATTTAGAGATAACTTGTAATTTTCTAAATAAGTGGGGTGGGGCCGACCCCCGGGATGACCATTAAACTGGTCTTGTCATGCCCACTAAGAATATATATGGTTTAGGGGTGGGGATCTCAACTGTTTTTGAGATAACTTGTAATTTTGTAAATTAGGGGGGTGGGGCCGACCCCCGGGGATGACCATTCAACTGGTCTTGTCATGCCCACTAAGAATATATATGGTTTAGGGGTGGGGATCTCAACTGTTTTTGAGATAACTTGTAATTTTGTAAATGAGGGGGGTGGGGCCGACCCCCCGGGGATGACCATTCAACTGGTCTTGTCATGCCCACTAAGAATATATATGGTTTAGGGGTGGGGATCTCAACTGTTTTAGAGATAACTTGTAATTTTCTAAATTAGGGGGGTGGGGCCGACCCCCGGGGATGACCATTAAACTTGTCTTGTCATGCCCACTAAGAATATATATGGTTTAGGGGTGGGGATCTTAACTGTTTTTGAGATATCTTGTAATTTTCCAAATGAGGGGGGTGGGGCTGACCCCCGGGGGTGACCATGTAACTCGTCTTTAAATGTGGAATAAAAATATATATGGTTAAGGGGTGGGGATATGAACTGGTCTTACCATATTTTGAGATTTTACATATTAGGGTGTAGCCCCACCCCCCGGGCAAAAATCAAAATTTCGAAACCTTTGGCACAGACAACTCTTCAAGTGTTACTAGTGTACCTAATTTCATGTTTCTATCTTCTACGGTGTAGGAGGAGTTCTTGGACAATCGTTTTTAGACATTTTTTAACTCCTTAGGGCATTGCCCCTAGGGGCGGGACCAAAATTTTGATACCCTCTTTCAACTTGGGAAAGGCAATATAAGTAGTGACATAAGTTCCAATATCCTAGCTTTAACACTTTTGGAGATATCTCCATTTATTGGATATCGCGAAATTCGTTTTTCGCTCATAATTTGGCCCCAAGGGGTCGAATTCCAATTTTAAGGGGTCTATTCCCTAGTGGGTCATATACTCTTCCATGATGCCAAATTTCAAGTTTCTATCTTTTACCGTTTCAGAGATATGCCTTGCCACTACAGACGTACGTACGTACGGACGGACTGTATTACATGATCCTCCCGCTTTCGCTAAGCGGGGGGATAATTAAATTGAAGTTCAATAAATCAAACTGAAATAAAACAATATATTTTTCTTGTAGGTTATCAATATAAATGACTACCAGAGGAGAAGATTTGCTAACAAGATTATAGAATCTCTATTTAATACTGTTGCCAATAAGAGTATAGCTATATTTGGGTTTGCCTTTAAGAAAGATACTGCTGACACAAGGTAATAGGCTTGATAAGATTGTTTAAAATGTACATATTTTAGAAGATTTAAGGATGCTCGCTGGTCATGTTTTGGTCTTTTTGTCAGATTTTCGGAATCATCAGGCTTTATCCATTTCTTAAACATGAATGTTTTTGCCCATGAAACCCCACTTTTTCTTTTATAATTCAATCATATATACCTTAAAATGGTATTTGACAACATTTTATGAAATCCTTTTTATTTTTCATACATCTTTGAGTGACTGAAGTTGTCAATTCAAAGACAATGAAAAATCCAGAGAAAACCCATTTTCTGCAAATTTTCAAGGCCTTATAGCTTTGAAATGAGCACATGAACCTATATTATTTTCTTGCTTATTTGTTTACTATTCATATGTTCTCTCAAACTAAAACACCTATTTCAAATCCTATTTATTTCCTATTAGACCAGCGATCATCCTTAAACTGCAAATTTAAGATACTTTTAGGTTTATTTTAGGGGGCCATTAATATTTTCTATTGTCTAGTATAAATTGGAAATTTCTTTAAAAAGATATCAATTTGCAGCCATTTTTAGTAGATATAGTTTGCCAATTATCTGTCAGACTTCTTCTTAATGAGATTTTAAAATATTTTAATTTTTCATTATTTATTTTATATATATCATGCCAGTATTTTTTATGGATAGATAATATGGTAGAGTTTTTCATCAATTAAATGAAAAAAGTATAATGTAAGAATAGTTCAGAAAACATGTTTTTATTAATGGTAGAAAAGTGAAACTTACTGCTATTAAGTTTATTTGAAGGTTACATTTTAGTTCATACAGCAACTAAGCCATTCCTTAAGAATTGAATGCTTCATTTTTGTATTTTTATTTGGAGCACTTCATACTAAATATTTGCACACGGTCAAGGCTTTTACAACCCTATAAAACTATTGAAATGATGCATTCAATTCTTATAATTACATTTTATTTTTGATAAAATATGACTACTATTGAAATAGTCCCAATATTGTCTTGAAATATTAATATTTGATGTAGCGACATCAACATCGTCATGGGAGCATGCACAAAAAAAGATTTTGAATTTTATTGAGTTATAACTTTTTAGAACCACGTGATTGATATCCTCCTATGAAAAAGACAGATTTCTATGAAACTAACAAGTAATGTAATTATTTATGAATGTAACATTTTCGTAGCATGTCAGTCGCTATTTTATTATACCCCCCGCAAACAAAGTTTGGGGGGGGTATATAGGAATCACCTTGTCCGTCCATCTGTCTGTCTGTCTGTCTGTCCATCTGTCCGTCCGTCCGTCTGTCTGTCTGTCCGTCTGTCCATATATCTTGTAAGCGCAACTCCTCCTAGACCGCTCAGTGGATTTCAACGAAACTTTACAGAAAGGAAGTACATCGTCCAAAGATGTACATGAAGAAAAATCTTTGCTTTCCGATTTCACACAATGGAGATAATTTGACTTCTATTTTTTTTTGCTTATACACTATATGTATGAACCTCATAAGTGCAACTCCTCCCAGACCCCTCAATGGATTTCAACGAAACTTTACAGAAAGGAAGTACATCATCCAAAGATGTGCATGAAGAAAAATCTTTGCTTTCCGATATCACACAAGGGAGATAATTGGACTTCTATTTTTTTCCTATTTCAATATATCAGCTCCTCCTAGATGCAAATATCTTATGAAACTTTACCCTGGGCAAGGCAAAGCGGGGGATATCCTTTGTGAGCTTTGCTCACAGTACATCTAGTTATTCATGAAGTGTAAATTTGATATCATTACATTACAGGGAATCAGCTGCTATTTATATATGTAAATATTTAATGGATGAAGGAGCGAAGCTACATATATATGACCCTAAAGTAGAAGAGAAACAATTGTTCACGTATGTATTATAATGTGATTATTAATTCCATCTTGCAACAGAATTTTATACGTGGCAATATTTCTGGCGACAAATTTTTTAATCTATTTTTAGAAAAATTTACCACATAAATGAAAACATTTTGTATTGGTTACTGCAGAATATCAGTTATAAGTTTTATATAATTATCTATGGTAATTGAACAATTTACTTCAGGCTTATTAACACAGGTTTTTGAAAGTAAGTAAACACATGAATCAAGATCTCCCACAAGGCACTGAGGTCATTTTACACTTGACTACACAATTGACTAACCACCCTCTAGGGACAATTGCCGTAATACTTGAATAAAATGATAGGTAGTTTATTAATCATGAAAATAAATATGCATGCCTTTTATCAATTTTAAAAATGTGAAAACAAAAAGTTTCCATCCTGCGAGGATTTGGGATGTCACTTGGTACAGGAAGCAAGATTGAAATGCTGAAATAATAGGCTGTCATTAAGTCTAAGCTTCATTGAGACATGGGAGATGGAACAAAATACTCTATAATTAAAATGGCAAGTTCTATGAGCGCTGTTTTCCATCCAGTTGAAAAAAGCCTCAAAAGGAATCTTTACACTGACAAATTTCCATTTTCATGGTAGCAAATAAGATTTTTTTCCTGCAGTTTGACAAATCACAAGGAAAAAATGAAAAATTCTTCCTACAACCAAAATGTACATCTTTCATGCTCTCCATTTTGAATAATAATTTTCTTGATTTTAATCGTTTCAAACTTTTTATGAAAAATTCCACAAGTTAATACAATTTTAAATCATCACTAGTTATTCAGTTATCATTGTTTGTCAGTGCTCAAAATTAAAGGTCCCCTAGTCGCCATTGGTGACTATTTTCTCATTTGGATCACCTTTTTATTCAAGACAAAGCTATGACGGTACACTGTATGTCCTATATTGCCGCTCAAATTGAAAATTGTTCTAATTCAGTTAAATTACTGACACCTAAAAAAACCTGATTGTTGTTACTTCCACAAGTTTGTTAATGATGAATGTATAGAATACAGAACAGTAGATAGGGGTTTAACTGTTGTTATGATAAATAAACTATTTATAACCCATAAAGAGGAAAGTCACTATTGTGAAGTACCCTATTTTGAAGTTGGTTGGACATGGAGAATGAAATGTTCCTTTGTATCTGAAAGTTACAAGCTTTTTCATGAAGTAGACATACATGTAAGTGGTTCTAGCAATAAATTAAGCTATTCCCCCATCAGCAAGACATTTTGTGCAAAGAATTTCTAATAAAGTATGTGACATAATTGTAAATCTCACAGATGATAAAACAAAAAAGTGGTGCAAAATATGTAAAATAAGGAATGTTACAATACGTATAAAAAAAATCCCATGCATGCATCTGAAAATGAAACTGATGATCGCAATGTTATCCGTTACCACTTAATTAATTAGATATGCTGGGTTGGTGCATGGGTGCGAGGACAAGGTTATAATGTTGACTGTCCAGATCATGAAAACTGTACTGCAAACATAAACTGAAAGGGATCTTGGAAATGAAATAGGTAACCAAATAGGGAAACTTGATTTATTTGTATGTGTCTGCCCATCAGGACGCAGTGTAATTACGATATGGTTCACTCTGGTCGGTAAAAAGATTGGCCAACACTGTACAATGTTGACATCAGTTTCGTCAGGACTTTAAGGCTAAATTTAGCGAGGGTATGTTTCCTGGTTCAACAAAAGCTAAGAAACATTATATAAAATGTTTAATGCCAAATTAGGCCAACAATCTTCTGATTTACTAGAGATGAAATTGTCTTATCATGCTTCAGAGCAATTGAAATGGAATATTTCAGCAATACAAATAAATGTGAGTCTGTAAACAGAACAGTTTCAACATACCTGCCAAAAAATAATACATTCTCTTGCAGTGCATATAGCAGTTTTAAAGGTTGATAGTAATAGGCATATTGCACTGACAAAACCACTGATAGCAGTTGGGTTCCAGTTGGTAAAACATCCTTAGTACTTGATGCTTGAAGGCATATAAAAAATGGTAGTAAAATTGAGATGATACAAGCTAGCAAAAAAACAATAATTGCTTCATAAACTATGATGTAATTATGGGTATTATAATCATCAGTTAGAAACAAAATTGCATGGTGAAAATTATTCTAATGGAATATTATTCTTTAGGCAGGATGCAGGTATTTAAGATAAAGTTGTGTGCAAATATAGTTTTTTTTAAATTTTGTTTCAGGATACTGTAGTAAGTTTATGAATTTTAATATTTGAATTTTAATGAAGCATGATTATGTTTATTTTGTTTCTACTGGAAATTGTACAATGGTACAAGACCTTGGCATAAATATCAATTCCATGTTTTTATATAAATGCATGGATATATAAAAGTTGCTGACCTAACCTAAATTTTTGCGCATTAAATCCAAGTTAATTCAGACTGTTTATTCGAATATGCTTGTGTCATATACATTAGTTGTGTCGAATACTCCAGTTGGGTTGAACTCTTTTTATAGTACCAAAATCCAAAAGTTATATTATTTGGAAATGCAACCTGATAGCTTAATTGATCTGATGTTTTTCCTTATAGCTTATAGCTTAATTTATTATTTTAAGTCAATTATTATATAGTGTCAGTGATGAGGGAGTTTTGTCGTTCTGTCCGTCCGGTAATATGTTCCAATCCTCAACGACTTATTATAATTTAATGAAACTTTCTTAGATTCTTAATCATATAATACCATTGTGCACCTATTTTGTTTGTGGCCAAAATCATCAAAATCATTTTGGGCTCTATTTTTCTTTTGGAAGAGGGTATGCATTTTGTATCAGCAACTACTCCTTAACCACTTATAATGATTGAATGAAACTTTCTCAGATTCTTAACCATAAAATTCCATTGCGCACCTCGTATGTTGTTTATTTGTGAAAATCATTTTTGCGGTTTCTTTTTCCAAAGCAAGGACTTATCAAAACATGGATTGGGCATTGCAAGCGGCCGGGGTATCATTTTGCAAGCTTTGATCATAGTACCTCTAGTTTATTTCTAGTAAAGTGGGTCATATTTAGTGACAAGAGTGTCTGTCCCTCTGTTCATTTGTCTTTCCTATTTTGATGTTTGGTCCATATTGGTTTTGTGGGTTCTGTTACCAAACTATGGATGTTGCGAGTGGCAGGGGTATCATTTTGTTAGCTTTGATCACAGTACCTCTAGTTTATTTCTAGTAAAGTGGGTCATATTTAGAGATAGGAGTGTGTGTCCATCTGTCCTGTTCATTTGTCTTTCCTATTTTCATGTTTGGTCCATATTTTTTTTGTGGGTTCTATTACTAAACTATGGATGCTGCAAGCTGCGCGGGTATCCTTTTGTTAGCTTTGATCACAGTACCTCTAGTTTATTTCTAGTAAAGTGGGTCATATTTAGAGATAGGAGTGTGTGTCCATCTGTTCTGTTCCTTTTGTCTTTCCTATTTTCATGTTTGGTCCATATTTTTTTTTGTGGGTTCTATTACCAAACTATGGATGCTGCAAGCGGCAGGGGTATCATTTTGTTAGCTTTGATCACAGTACCGCTAGTTTTTCCTACCAAAGGTTTTGCTTCCGTCACCAGTAAATACAGGTGTATAGCTAATTGCCTGAAAGTGGCAGAAAACTCTCACAAACTTGACTTATTTTTCTGTTATTTGTTTATCTGTTTTCATGTTTTCAGTGAACTGACACATCCATATATATCTGATGAACCAGAAAAAGTGAAAGAACTAGTGACAATCCACAAAGATCCATATGAGGCTGCCAAGAACACACATGCATTAGTTGTCTGTACAGAATGGGATGAATTTATGGTAAGAATTTACTTAAAAGTGTATTTTTCATTCCAATCTTGCTCTGGGTGTAATAGAGTCGACATCTTTTTTCAATTGTTTGCATTTCAGCTTTTGTCTTTTACACGTTTTATTCATTCTATACACTTTTCCCTGTAAATAATTAAATAATTTGCAATGCAGTGTTAGGAATAAGAAAACAAATCATGTTTTCTGTGCTTGCAGACTCCATTTCAAAATTTATCCTGTATTAAAAAATTATAGTAATATCCACATATGTATTATAAAATTTACTACATAAGATACATTTTTTGAAAATAAATAATGTTAAGTTTTGTGTTCTTTTTTGGCCAAATAAATACTGATCTGTTAAAGGGCATTGTATGATGCTGTCAAAGATGGCTAATTGTGAAGAAATCGATGAAAAACACCAAAATTCCCTTATTTTTGGACCTTTGAATTAAAATTTTGATATGAGCAATAGCCTTGCCCAAATAGATATTTTAATGAAATTTGTCTTATGTAAGACAAGCATTATATGAAAAAATCTTTTTGGGCAAGGCTGTTGCTCATAGTTGTTTTGGCCAAAATTTACTGAGAAAACACTCAATTTTCTTCTTTATCAGATGTTCATGATGTCACTGTTGCATCATGGGAAGGAATTTTATACAAATATTGATAGATTGTGAAAGTTTGATCATTATATGATAAATATGATACAAATTCGAATATGTATGGGGCCAAATAATGGTCGAAATCATACTATCTTTTTTATTGGAAAGTAAAAAATGTACTTAAATTCTTTTTATGACATATGATATAAACAATATCAATAAAATGTGGAATATCAACAATAAAATATTGTTAGTGGAAAAACACCTCACTTGAACTTAATCTGAGGTCAATTTGACCATGATGATACAATTAATACAAAAAAGCAGTTTAACTGTTATTTAAAAAAAAAACAATTGCATTCCCCTGACCCAATTTGTCAGAAATGTAGGGTGGGGTTCTAGGAATTACTTTATTATGAGCATAGAATTGAAACCTCCATTGTTGAGCTTGTTTAACCATCATTGATATTTTATTGACCAACTCGCAGTGAAAACCAAAATAATTACATTCATCACAGAACAGTTTGTCAAAGTGAAGTAATGTTAATGCTTAATTTATTGCTGTTTGTTTAATGTCTGCAGGCGGATGTTTCATTATCTTCAAGATGAGTACCAGTTCAAAAATACTTCCAAGACAATTCAGAAATGGGGTAGGGACAAGACTCAAAGGGGAACCAGTTTTGTTTGCCATAGGACAAATAATTTAGCATTCTTTAATGGCCATCCACCCCCAACCCCCCACTCCCCTGGGGATGTACAGACAGATCCCATAATCATTAAAGGTGCCTATTAAGTACAGTTCCATATAAAAATCAAACAATTACATAAAAATGGGTGGCACATCATAGTTTTTTAATTGCAATTTAATTTGCTTGTTTTGTCAATTCATTCAGATAACAAAAAATAACAAACATTGGTTCCAAATATAATCAGGAAGATTTTTACAAGCTATTTAATTTGTAGTGCTTTCTATATAAATTTCCATAAATTATCTCCCTTGGCAACAATGTTCCACAGTGCTTTCTTTGTAAAAATTAAGTCAAAACGGGGACAAGTGTTTAGCCTGAACTGAATTGCATTTAATATAACAACTCAGACTAAGTGGACATTTATAATAAAATAGCTGTAAATTTCAAAAGCCATCTAGCACCAATGAAAATAGTTTGCAAAGATTATACACAAATTATTGGTCTAAAACTAGTTATCTCCCCTCTTCATAGTTCATTCCATAAAAAAAATATCTAAGAAAGACAGGTCACAACTATGAAAAATTCACCAGATCTGTTGATAAATATAAAAAAGAAATGCAAAAACACACATAAAAATAAAATCCATTTCCATCATGTGCCAATGGATTTTGAATTGTATATGGAATGGTACTTAATGCTTTCGATCAAATGATATAGTGAGGAACCATAGTATACACCTTTACATACAGTTAAACCTGCTTAAAAGGGCACCTGTATATAGCAAATACTGTCTATAAAGGGCACAGGGAAAAATTCCCATTCATGAATAAAGCATGTAAAATTAACCTCTGTATAGAGGGCACCTGCTCATGATTTTTCTGGTCCCTGGCTGTCCTTAGTAGACAGGTTTGACTGTAATTGAAATTTTGAATTATGAAAATATTACAAATAAAAAAATACTTTACATCCAAAAAAGGGACACTACAGAGAAAAAATACTGGTATATCTAAAGACAACCAATCTTAAAACTATGCTATTTATGTTGACTATGACACCCAAAACTGTGTTAGAAATTTTTTCACTAAAAACAACAACAATCATGTAACTCAACTGTTGATGTCAGTGTTTGAGGAATATATTTCCTATACATGTGGGTCTTTGAAAACTAATTTAAATCTTTCTATGAATGCTTTTGTTTATTTCTAGACTTATGATTATGAGAGGATATACAACAACATGCTGAAGCCAGCTTTCTTATTTGATGGCAGAATTATATTGGATCATCAGAAATTAATGGACCTTGGTTTTAATGTTGTCACTATTGGAAAAAGATTGCAAAGACCAAACATACACAGGCCTTATGCAGCAGCACATACACAATAATTGGTTATTGTTATACAATGTATGTTAAATTTGTGGGATAATATTATTTTGTACCAAAAAATGTTACTACATTTGTATAATTTTACTTGTATTCTACAAAGTACAGTTGACTCTTGTTGTCTCTAAGTTAATTGGACTGTCAAAAATAATTTTAATGCAACGTTGAATGTAACATTGACTTTCATTGGATGATTTGGAACATTTCATGCCATCAGTTTTGCAATTTATGCCATCTAAGTTGATGAAAGTGCAAAACATCACTTCAAGATTTCAAAATCCTGTTAATATTAAGAATCTTTACTCTCAGATTGGAGATAACAGTAGTGTATTTTTAAATACATGTATTTGCAATTTCTGATTTTGATTTGATGGTCGCAAATACCTGTTCACTTGCTCCACTAACATCTTGCCAGTAAACTGAATTTGTTACCATCAAACCCACAATTGGTTTTGGTAAATATTAATATAGGTGTCTTCTCAATTATGTAATATGATTCTTGGGATAACAGGAGTACAAATAGGGCAAAGTAATATCTATGACCAACATTGCTTTAAGATATCAGCCATTTTGAGATAAAGAGTTTTAAGATAACCAGAGTCAACCGTAAATAAAATCATTGCCAGTGGGTAATCTCTTACAAACTAAATCTGTGTTCTTAGACTTGAAAATATGTCTGTTGTTTTAGCCTCTACAAATTCATAAACTACTAGAAAAAAAATATCATGGATGCTATAAATTTGTCATTGCTTGTATTTTGTGTTTAAAGGTTGTTAACATTCTTCATCGAATAAAAAATGGTATTACTGAAGAGTTCAGCTCTGATGTAAGTTGGCTCAAATTGTTAGATTTCTTGCTAATGTTTACGCTGATGAAAACTTGCTATTTGTGATGTAATAAATGGAACAAATCATTTTTCATTATCAAGCAAGATAAATAATTCAGGAAATTTTTTTAAAAGATGTTGTAAAATTATTTAATAATGATAGAATACAATCATATCAAGACATTAGATATTCATAATTTTTATGTGTATAATGGGCATTTTTTGTTGGTATATAAGATAGATCTATGAAATTGATTTTGATATTATAAAACATGTACAATGTATATTGCTGGAAGCACAAATTTAATTTGAATGAAGGATAAATTTTTATTAAGAAAAAAATCTCTGTTGATTGATTTAAGCATAGTACCTATCAGTTTCAAAGTAGCATGATAAGATCAACTCAAATTTTTCATCGTTTACACAAAATAATGTTTTAAAATTGTCCCATCAAAGTTTTTGTCAATATATAGCTAATGATTTTATGATAAAAAAAATTTTATAATGAACAAAACTGAGATTTTTATATAACATTGATCATGAGAAATCCTGCATAATATGGAAACTGTGATATATATTTTTTCTTTATTGTTGCATTGATATCAAATATTAATTTAATGAAGTCTTGTTATGTTAAAGTCCGTTAAGAAAGTGTTTTTTAGAATCAGGGACAAGACTTTGAATTACTATCACTCATTCAGTCATTGATTATGTTATCGGAAAAATGTGTTCAGATTGCATGTTCCTCAGAACTGTCGCATTTGATAATATTTCAAATTCTTTGTCTCTAAATTGACAGATGATGTGGATATAACACCGACAGGTAATAATACAGACCTGATTTTCTTCCGCTTTAAAGCGAAATTCCGCTTTTGGAAGTCCGGATTTTTCCATTACGGTTCCTTTATTATACATAGTAAAATGGCTGCCGAAGTGTGATTTCCGCTCTGTTTTCCCTGTTGTCAAAATCAGGTCTGATAATAGTCAATATCTGCTGATATACAAGATGTATATGAAGTATATAATATCATGGGACCATATGGGAGATAATTGTGCTCATGAGTAAAATAAACAGTAATTATATACCTGGGTACCAGTTTAGACTTAAGCATAACAAGATTTGCTTTTGTATTGTACTTACAAATGTGATGTGACTTTTCAGTCATTTATGTGGGTTTATATGTATTTTTATTTTTTTTTTTAAGAGTTAGCTAAATATTTACATTTACTAAAATATTCTAGCCAAATGCTTAAATAATTTCTGTTATTCTGTTACTTATTTCAAGTCAGTTATAAATGAAGAATAATAATGCTGTGAGCCTGAACCTCCTTTTTGGTTATTCAACAAACAAAAATATTTTTGGCCGGTGTTCTCCAGACAGTAATGAAGGAAAGTCTGGCAAGCTGCCAAACAGATAGCTTTGTGTTTAGACTAACTTTTTAAAGGATAAGGTTTCTACTGGATAAATTTTGGAATTCAGAGACCCTAAAAAGAATGGAATTTATCTTTTTTTCCCCATCGCAAAGCAACGGCGTATCGGTCCGTCTGCAACACCTTGTGGACGCATCTCCTCCGAAACCGCTTGGCGGATTGCTTCCATATAATAATAATATTTATTCAAGATAAAAGGCATGAGATTGACAGACAATAATAAAACATAATGACATACAAATATAGCACTAGACTTGACAAGATTGTACAGTTACAGACACTAAAATGATTGACAGATTATGAGCACTAAAAATTATATTTTAAAAGATTAAAATTGTGGAAAATTTCATTATCTTAAATTTGACTAAGACTGTAGTATTATTAAATGGACTAGATTTTCACTGCAGCTTATACCTTAGGATGACCCACAAAAGTTAATGAAACTTATTTCCAGAGGGGTCCTTTTAAGAAGAAAAGTACCAGTTCACACCAAGCTCGACACAAATTAATAACCAAAATCATTTAAAATTATCACAGATAGACGGTAGGATGTTTGGTAGGATTTATTGTTATGATGTGTAGATGTGCATACTATACCACCAATTTGATAGAATAAATTTTGTAGGAGTTATGGGACTTACATGTAGACTATTTTCAACATTTCTTAACACTAGAAGACCTTATGGACGCAACTCTTCTGAAACCGCTTTGCGCTTGCTTATGCAAACTGATTATGGAGCAACGGGTGACATATGGCTATGTGTAGCAATCTTGTTTTCTTTTCTTTTTTTATGGATCACATATTTTCTCTAAATAGGAAGAAAACCTTTGAAAAAAATTGATTTCTGTTTTTCCAAAATTATTATAATAAATAATGTATTTTTACATATAATAATAATTTAATTTGAATACTGCATTTTGATTGGCTGAACAGCATAGAGCAACATTGGTTATACTGTATAACCTGGTTAGGTCTTGTGACATCACAAACGGATTAATCCGCAAACTTGTAAATTCAAATATTCTTATGTCATTATTAATGCTTGAATCGAGGAATCATTGTACTTCTATTTGGAAATTAAATGATAATGAATGTTTCCAAATTTTGAACAAGTAACCTGGTTTGGGTCAGCTTATGGTATTCATAAAACGCTTCGTGGTTTATTATGCGTAAACTGACCCAAACCAGGTTATATCGTATAACCTGTTCAAAACTTGGATATATTCTTTAATTGTATATTATATAAAAAGTTGACCACTTCAATTTTTTTAAATATTTTATCTTGCAAAAATGGAATTCTTTTTCAAGTATTAATTTAAGATGGCCTACACAGTTGGCTTAATAGAAATTCACAACTGCTTATCAAACCTACATGTATCAACAAAATGTGTGAATAAAATGTACAGGCTACATTTGCATTGTGTTCTTTTGTGTATAAGCATTCCTTTTGACAGAGAATATACAAAAGCAAGTAAATTTATGTCAAATTGTTAATAAAAATCCTTGTTTATGATTCACACAATTTAGATAAACTATGTACAAATATTGAATACTTTTTGGATTTTTCCAAAATTTCTGCATTCTGGTAAAAGATGGATTTCGTAGGTGTAAAATATATTTCAGAAAAAATAAAAGAATATTAATTTAATATTAGCATTTACATTTCAAACTGTATTAAAAAGCCATATAAATGTGCATACAACTGAAAGCTAAACAGTTAATTTTTACATATCCTTCCTGAATAATTGCATACATGTATTTGTAGAAATCTTCTAATAAATTTCTTAATTGATGGTAAATATTTACTAAGGGTGTTCAAAAATAGATTTATGAAAATCTGTTAAAGTTTGCTACATGTTCGTCAATACAAATGTATAATTGACCTTTTCATATGTCACATAAGTCTGCTTGGATTCACCATAAACCATATAGTATATTTTACTGCTTTATGATTACGCAATATCAATCTTTTGCAATCAGATGATTTAATGTCTTTGTTTTTTTGGTCTCTTATTTGTATTGTTGGATTTTCATTGTTGAATATAGAGGGACCATAAAATTGTATTAGATATGCATTTATTAGATGAACAATTTGAATTTGTACAATAAAAATATTATTGGCTTAATAATCACATGTTGTTTTGACAAAAGCCACCTCCCTTATCATAAAACAAATTCTTATATATTGCTTTGTTTTCTGATGCTACAAGATACATGTAATTATATGGAAAACATTCCGTGTTCCAGGTTGCAATTGCAACTTATTTCTACAAAATCCCAATCATTATTAAAACACAGTATACAAAATATGCCTAGAAATTCTTTGGTAAACTACAAAATGTAGCCATGTGAATTAAATCATTGGAGTGGTGTTAAGACAAGTACACCATTTAACCAATCAAACCTTAGTAAACTGTTGGGTAGCATAATCAGATTCACTGTATTACATGTACATGGGTAATTATAAGAAAAGATATGGTGGATAAATTCTTGAAACAAAATTGACACATGCACATGAGAAATTCAAGCAAAAGAAAGGTCAACATAATATGTTGATGTTGCTTCCTCTTAACAGTGAGGCCTTCAAAACACAGAAAAATCAAGTGCCTCACTGCAAGTTAATATGGTGCATGCCTAGCACAATTTAAATGGCTGTTTTCATGTCTGCCAGGCAGTCTTTGTAATTCCATCAATTAATAACTTTATGTACATATATTGTACTTATTATAATTTGAAAGCCACATTTATTACAAACATTTTGATCTGTGATTGAAAAGTAACATGGCATTAAAGTAAGAACATTTCTGTGGTATTAATGACAAGTTTCAAATCAATTTGTCAAGTATTTTCAGAAAAAAATCTTTGAAATTTAACCAATCAGAAATTCCCCTTTTCAGGTAGTATTTGTAGGTAGAATGGTACCAAATGGTACACAAGTCCACTTCCATCAGACTGTATCAAACCCATTCATGCATCCACGCCAGAGAGAATAAGCCAAGGCTATAGACCAAAACCCAAAAATATACCAATCAAGATGCTTACTGTGAATTTCCAATCCATCAAATCTAAACAAGGACAAGTTAAAAATCTAGTAGAAAGCACACAGCCTGATATTGTCCTAGGAACTGAAACTTGGATAGACCCAACTATAACAGATAATCAGATCTTCCCACCAATCTATCATATATACAGGAATGATCGCAATCTGAAAGGAGGAGGAGTACTAATAGCCATAAAAATGACCACCTGAGCTCCAAACCAACTGCGAAATTGTATGGGCCAAAATAAGCCTAGTCGGAAATAAAGATATGTATCTGGCATCATACTATAACCCTAAAACATCAAACGAAGACAGTATTGAAGAACTTGGAATAAGTCTAGAACGAGCGAGTACCACAAAAAACGCCTTCATAGTAGTTGGTGGCGACTTCAACCTGCCAGGCTGGAATTGGTTAACAAGAACCCTAAAACCAGACTCCACTTGCCAAAAAAACCACTACAAGTTTGGTGATATCCTGGACGACAATGGTCTTGTACAGCTAGTAGATGAACCAACAAGAGGCCCCAACACATTGGACCTAGTTATTACAAATAACCCATCACGCTTTACACGTACCAAAATAATACCTGGATTGTCAGACCATGATATTTATTTAGCGAAATAGACACCAAGCCAATATCAAGGAAACAAAAGCCAAGGAGAATTCCCCTATATAGAAAAGCAAACTGGGAAACCATTAAACAGGAGATGAAGTACACCCATCAAAAGATCAAAGAACTAGCAACAAGCGGCAGTTCAGCCGAGGAGCTCTGGTTAATCTTTAAGACCAACTTAAACCAGAGTGTGACAAATCACATCCCGCACAAAACCGCAAAACAGAAAGACAGCCTGCCTTGGCTCACACCTTCAGTACGCAAACTAATAAAACGCCGTGACAGATTGTACAAAAAACATAAAAAGTCTGCTGATCCTTCAATAACATCCAAACTCAAAGAAACAAAGAGAATGGTAAAAAGAGAGCTCCGTCGTTCATATTGGAACTACATTGAGAACATCACAACACCTACGGAGGAAAACAACCAATATAGTAGTATGAAACGGTTCTGGACATACATCAAACATCAGAAAACAGAAAGCAATGGAGTTGCACCACTTCGCAGTGAAGGTATACTACACACACACCCTGTAGACCAAGCAACCATTCTAAACAAGCAATTCCAATCTGCCTTTTCCACCAAGGACACATATAATGAATACGAATTTAAATCCAGATGCAAAATGCCAGGTAAATATCCCTCAGCAGAGGAACTCAACATCACAGAAAATGGTATACTCAAACTTCTGACAAAAATAAATCCAAATAAAGCAGCTGGACCAGATAATATAAAACCTAAACTACTCAACGAACTGGCCACAGAAATCGCCCCAATCCTTACAATCATTTTCAAAACATCAATAGAAACTGCGAATGTACCACCTGACTGGAGAAATGCAAACGTAACACCAGTATACAAGAAAGGAGAAAGATATAAAGCAGAAAACTATAGACCAATCTCTCTAACTTGTATTTGCTGCAAACTAATAGAGCAAATAGTTACAAGCCATATTATGAAACATGCTGATCAACATCAAATCCTCTATCCGTTACAACATGGTTTCCGTAGTAAACGCTCGTGCGAAACCCAACTAATCAAATTCGTGGTTGACATCACTAAAAATATGAGTGCAGGTAAACAGACAGATGTTCTTATAATGGATTTCTCATCTTATAATGGATTTCTCAAAGGCATTTGACAAAGTCAGTCATAGTCTCCTGGTACACAAACTAGAACATTACGGTATCAGTGGTAAAATCAATAGATGGATTGCCAGCTTCTTATCCCATCGAACACAAGCAGTAGTAGTGGAAGGAGAGAGCTCATCACATATTGATGTAGAATCTGGATTTCCCCAAGGCTCTGTACTTGGTCCTGCATTATTCTTGTTTTACATCAACAACATGCCAGATGGGGTCAAATCCACTGTCCGCCTATTTGCTGATGACACAATAGCATATCTTACCATCTCATCTGACAAAGATTCAAATGACCTGGACAAACTGGGAACATGGGAAGTCAAATGGAAAATGTCCTTCCATCCGGGCAAATGCAACGTTCTTACCATCAGCCGCAAAAACAACACCATTCCAACATCGTACACATTGCATGGCCACAAACTTGAACCTGTCAAAAGTGCTAAATACCTTGGTTGCACCCTCACATCCGAACTGAAGTGGAATGATCATATCAATAACATATGTATCAAAGCCAATAGGACAATAGGCTTCCTTAAGAGAAATCTAAATATAGGAGCAACTTCAGTCAAAGAAAATGCATACAAAAGCCTCGCAAGACCAATAATAGAGTATGCAAGTCCAGTATGGGACCCATACTTTAAAACCGAAATAGATCATCTAGAAATGGTCCAGAGACGAGCAGCAAGATATGTTCCAACAAACACCACAATCACTAAAGTGTCAGCAAAATGATTGAGCACCTGGAATGGCCATCTCTGGAAAAAAGGCGAAAAGACGCTAGACTAACTATGCTCTATAAAATAGTAAACAACAAAGTGGCTGTAACTAAGGAAGGTCGTCTTATGCAACCAACACGACTGTCAAGGAACATGCACAACAAAAGTTTCCAAATTCCAACATCCAGAAGTGATTACAGGAAATACTCATTTTTCCCGAGAACGATCAGGGATTGGAACGCTCTCCCTCCTGGGGTAGCATCAGCACCGTCAGTCGAGGCCTTTAAAGCCTCGCTGACAAAGCTGAACTAAATTATCAAATTTGGGGGGTGGAGGGAGGGGGTCTGTATGCGCACCTAAGTCATGGCAATAATCAGCCCGTTGATTGTGGCCATTATCAGGCAGAAGCAGAAGCATGTATGAAGAATTTTTTGTGTCGTCATAGGTATCAATTCCACCAAGTTTGATATCAATCTATTCAACTGTTATCCAAATAGGAATTTTCAATACCTTTTCCCATAGGGTCAAATTAATGTTAACCATAAGAGTCTGATGCTGGTGGCTATCAATCTTGGATTTCCTATTGTCATCAGAGTACCAACACTGCAGTAGTACCTTACAATGATAATTTATGCTGTTTCAAATCAATCAGCTAAGCAGTTTTAGAAAAGAAGATCTTTGAAATATATATCCAATCAGAAAAGCACCTTCAATTTTGGGGCCTGGCAGTCAAATTCACCAAGTTTAGTATCAAGCTTCCAATTGTTCTTCAGAAAAAGAATTTTGAAAACATTTCCCCATAATGTACCATGTTAACTAAGCCGATAGCCATCTTTGAATTCAAATAGGTACTAAAGTAACAACATTTGTAAAGAGAGTTGTAAAGTTTGGGTTCAGTTGGGTAAGTCGTTCATGCGAAGATGTTTTTCTAAGTTCAGCCAATCATGATCAGAAATTAGAATAGACCAGTCATCCATATTTCTTGACCAATTGGAAACACCGTAACAAAACTTATAAATGACCTTCCAAGAACATCCCTGCCAACTGTGATTTAATTCTGTTAAGTGGATCTAAAGTAGATCAAGATGTAAAAAGTTTTTGGATAACGGACACCAAGTGATGACAATAGCTCACACTGGCCTTTGGCAAGGTTACAAAAACGTAATTGAAAACTGGTCAGGAAATGGGTGGATGGATGAATTATTGTTTAAGGTATCCGGACCATAAATGACCACATGATTATTCAAAAGTTCCCGGATGTTCCATACAACGCAATTGTAATGATCTCGGTAATTACCGGCAAACTTCGGAAGTGGCAATATAACTAACTTATTTTTACAGACTCTGCATATAAGCAACAAAGTGTGTTTCAACTTGAGAAAATATGTATACAAAATTCCAGCTTTAAATTGTTTGGTTCAGCCATTCACGGTCAAAAAGAGATACAATTTTCAATCATGATCCATTATGGTCCGGATACCTTAACGTCCAGTGGCAGTCATTAGGTACATATCAGAACAAGAACATGTTGGTATGATACGAATGATACTTGCTTTGTACTAGACCGATATGCTGAGTCAGATTTTCAATGTTCTAGCTCATGAGGTAACTGTCCACAGGAAGACATATCATCCCACCCGCACACATTATACTGACTTTTGCTGGCCAGTCCTTTGCTCTTACTCCTAGATGCAGCGTGCTTGGCGGAGAAGCAGTAAATACTAATTTTAATGTCTTTAGTTTGACACTGCCAGGGATCAAACCTGTGACCTTCCGTGCTCGAGGCGAGCACACTACCTAGCCTTTCTAGTTAAAAAATAAAACTTTATTAATATGTACATGAAAACATTTTTCTTATTATTTCCAGTGTGAATATTCATAATTATTCTAAAAAAAAACTTAAATCGTCGTTACTAAAATGGTGAAAAGCGGTTACAAAATATTGCCAAGTTCTTTGTATCTGTGATCAAAGTTTTGAAGTTGCTAAAAAGACTCACTAGACTGAAATTTCCTTAGGCTCCTCTGTACTGTTACCTTATTAAAGTCAGATGTTTTTCTGGAGTTATTTCGCCTTGTCCATAAAAAAAATCAAATATGCACCAAAAATCACAAAATTAGCAATTTTCGCGTATATTAAAAAACGTGTCGACTTCGATGTGCTCAATATATCATGTTAAAATTTGAAACATACTTTGTTAAGATAAGTATGTTTTAATGGTCAACTGCTAATCAATGCTAAACCTATAGCTTCAACTCCTATTTTGTGTTTTAATTTAATGAAGTTTACCACTGACTTACTGAAAAACGTCAAGTAAAAAGGCTACACTACCATGAGACCACTGAGGCAAAAAAAAATACCCAAATAACAACCATATCTTTCAAATATTTATTTCAAAAGCTTCTACTGGTAATTGCTGACTTGACTACTGCATTATAATTAGATATACATGATGTAAAGGTAATATTAAAAACATCACCCCCATTCTTGGAGTTCCAGTTCTAAATAACAGTCTGGTGGAGGTGGAAGCAATGAAGGTGGCAGGTTTGGTACATTCTGTAAAAATGGAGGCAATGTATACCTTGGAAGAACAACACCTGAATGTATATTTGAAGGTTCAATAGTATCAGACTTATAATCCTTTTTAAGTTTCTTAATAAAGTTTTTAATAGTGTTTTCATTATATTCTTTTTCAGATTTTTCCTCTACTCCAGTTCTAGATTTCTTTTCCTTAGCTTCTGCTATTTGGTTTCTCATATTGACCTTTTCATCTTCTGTCAAATGTGAAAATCTACATGAGTCCATAAAACTACATTTTCCAGTTTGCATGAAAAATTTGCACGGTTTTTTGTTCACTTCTTCAAACATAATTACTTCTGGATCTCGGAATGAATCGTAATGAAGTTTCTTGTTTCTCTGATGCACAGATCCATTCATGTGATTTTTTCTTGCCACAGGGTTGTCAGCGAATGATTTCTCGCAAAAATCGCAATAATATCGTTTTGGCATTTCGGGGGAGTCAAATGGAAAGGGAAGGAAATGCTTTTTTTTTGCCAAAACCGGAAATGGAGTGTTCTTAAAACATCCAAAACAAAATCCGGTGAACGGAAATGCTTAATCCGTAATTTTATTTTTAACAGATGAACCTGTTATTTCACCCGAATATTGCGATTGTCTTCGTCCGCCTGTCCATCCATCCGTTCATCACACTTTTTTGTGGCATCCCATTCTTTTACTACAGGTCTGTAGATGAGCAAAGTTCTGAGGTCTCAGAAATTAGTCCACTACGGCTGGAGCCGAATTTCGAAAATTGTGAATTGAAGCTTGTGACCTGAACTCGTCTTTCATTTTTCAATTTATGCATTTTAATTCTTTACTCTGATTTCATACACCATATGTAGATGCGCAATAAAGATTTAAAAACTTAGGGGCATATGTACAACATGTATTATTCAGTATTGAAGCCTTGTTGACCCAAAGAAGAAGATATGTAACATTTTTAAATCAGTGACTTTCCTCTGTGAAATTCTTTCCTCAGGAAAATATTTGCTATTAATTTTTTTTCCATTGAAAGACTTAAATAGTAAAAGCCTTCCAATAGCTCACCCTTTAAAATAGTCCTTGTGGGGTAACAGAAAGAAAATAGGTGCAAGAAAGTGATAAAGAAAATATTTCATCCTCTTCCATTTTGACGGATTTGATATTCAGTTTTTATTACAACAGTGAAAACAACTCTTCTGCATAAACATCTATCTGTGATGAGGTGGAAACTATCTAATAATTATATACTGTAAGATTTTATCCTGGCTAACACCCACCTAACATTTGATGAAAATTAAATACTGAAAACTACTAATTATTTAAGATTCCTTCAGGAAACCATATCATATAGTAAGACAATAAATTATTATCCTGAAAGTTGTATAGAATAAGATAAAATCATTTTGAAAGAAGGAAACAAATTCATAAAGGAGAAATTTTAAATGGATTTAATAGTTAAATAATTTCCCATGGAAACTATTTCATAAGAATTCTACCAGGAAAAAATAATGGCTTACATATTTTTACATTTTGAAAATTGTAAATTTAAGCTTGTGACCTAAACTCCCCTTTCGTTTTTAATCTATGCATTTGATTTCTTTAGAAGGTTTAATTACTTCGAATTTAAAAATTTGGCTGCCACATGAGTCGAATTTCGAACTTTGTGAATTTAAGCTTTTGATTTAAACTGCTCTTTCATATCTAAATTTATTCATATCATCACTTTACAGTATTGTCATAAATTGTATGTAGATGCACAAAGGGGTTTCGAAGTTTGGGGCCCACGAGGGTCAAATCTCCAAAATTTTAAAGTTAAGCTTGTGACAAAAACTCCTCATTCTTTTGGCTTCTTTTTAAAAGGGTCATTAGAACTGAGGTCAGAAGTCTCTTAACCCAAACATGTACTACAGTTTGTACTTTTATGTGTTTGTGTATATACGTTTTGTATTGTGTTTGCCACAAACATTATTATTAATGTTTAATGACAATAAAGATATATTCTTCAATTTGTGTATATTTTTATTTTCCTTACATTATTGTCACGCTTCATATACAGATATATATGCACATGGTATGTAGATGTGTAGCAAGGTTTTACAACTTTTTATTTCCAAAACCACGGCCCACGTACATGTGTCCAATTTCTAAATATTTGAATAATTTAAGTTAAGCGTGTGGACTAAAATTCCTCTTTTATTTTTCAATTAATGCATTTTACTTCTTTACAGTATATGTTATACCCCGTATGTAGATGCACAATACGTTTTTAAAATTTTTATTTTCAAAACTTGGAGTCCAAATGGGTCGAATTTCGATATTGTGAATTTAAGCTTGTGGCCTAAACTTATTTCATTTGTTATTGGATTTAGTGATTTAATTTCCTCATAGAAGATTGCATAACATCCATAAATGGCAAATAAAGGTTTTAGATTTTTTTTCTTTGGTTAAGTGTTCCAACTAATTGCGGGATGCGGGGACTACTGTAGCTTTCTAGTTAGATTTTCGCAAATCGATTTCAATTCAGGTCTCCTGAAATAAGCAACAATTAATTAACAATTTCAGGATTTCATGAAATATTCCATTCCTAAAACATGTCAAACCTATTAGTGAGGCTCTAGACTCGATATTTATGGAGGTCTATGTACTAGCCGTTCAAAGGTCGATTTACTGGGGGTTCTGCACGAAATATTTCAGGAGATCCTGAAATCGAAGTATGGAGGTACATAAATGTTTCATTGGCCTGGGCCTCCATAAATCGATTTTTACCCCCCACCCCCTGAAACATTGAAGGATATGAACGAAATTTTTACTTTCTTATCATATCAGAGATAAAACGTGTGGTCATCTTAGCCTATCATTCACATACACATAGGATTTATATCGTGATACCAGTTTAAAGAGAACTATTGGTACAAGTACATCAGTCCAGTCCTATATACTCAAAATCAAGAACCACTTAATATGTTCACTATATTAGGTAAGTCGCGTTATATAGTGCATAGGAATTCAGTATATCTATAAACATGAAAATAATACAAACAAACAAATTTATTGTCAATCAAAATAATACAATCCAGCTTCTCCAATCTTGTAGTAATTGGATTCTCGCATTGACAAAAATGGTGGACATTTTTGGTACCTTGAGTATCCATACTAAGGGATGGAAAATTTACATCAACTTTTTCATCCCTACTAGGGAAACTCAAGTCGATCCGACTGCACTAGTTAATTAACCAATGGATGGTAACTTAACAGAACTTACTCTGCTGTCGTTCTTCTGCCTCAGTCTCTTGTGTCATTTGACTGTATCCTTTTAAATCATAATCTGGTATTTGTCCAGATAAGATAACTTGTATGCTTTTCCTACTTCAGGTGTACTTTTCTTGTATTCTGTTGTATTATATATTTAATTTCTTAAGATTTCTGTTATGTTATAAACCATCAGCCTAAGTACAGGAGCACTGAATTATTGATATTAAAGCAATATACTAGTATTTACTTTTTTATGTTATTTCATGTTCCTAATGTATATATGAAGTAACTCTGTAAACTGAAAGCTGAATTTCCTCAAAGATTTATCCCATATAATAAATAAAGCTACAATGAATAGCCACAGCAAAAATAAAATTAATATAAGAAGTTTAAAAATCTTGAAAATACACGCATGAAATATGTGACGAACAAGAAGAAATTTTTTATTTCAGGTATTTTCACGGCATTTGTACCTTTTACCACAGCACTGGGTAAGCACATTAATTAAACAATTGGAACGTCACCTTTATAGGCCCGGCTGCCTAAAATTATATGAATAATTATAAAATTATGTCAAATTAAAAGCATAGCTGTTTTTGACCCATTAATTGTCGTTGAAAGCCTGCCTTCCAAACTACTATAGCTGTCAATGGCTTTTAAAAAGCTTTTCGCTAACATATTAAGATAATTTTGACAGCATTTGTAGCTATTTTTGTAGCTACGGTGGAACACTAGCCCTTCAAATTTGATCTGTTGACTGCTACTGTAACATTAGAGATTTTTTGACGACCTGGTATATATTGTATTTTGCCTGTTCGGTGGAAAACTTTCACACTTTCAGTTATAACAGGAAAAAATATAAACCAGAAAACAATAATAATTGAATAACAATACAAAATTTTTAAAAAATGAAACAAAACACATTTTTAAAGGATAAAAACAGAGATATACAGATACACATGGTTCAACATGTCTATTGACTAGAAAAGGGTCTTTTTGGATAAAGGAGCACAGAACCCATGACAACATAAACAAATCAACCGAAAATATGATTTAGAATCACTTTGCTAAATTAGATGAATAGACGAAAAGAAACAATATAAGTATCGAAAGACATCATAAAATGTTTATATATTGTTAACCGATCAAAGCAAATTGTTACACTTAAGCCTAAAAATTAATGATTTTTTTTGTAGACATATGTGGAGATAAGTCTCTCTGTTCCAAACACGGGACATTTAATTTGCTAATTGGTTCATCTGGTATTTGTGTATGCTATTATGGATTTTCGGGATATTGTTGTCAAACAGGTAAAAAATTTCTTTATAGGTTTGTAGAAGCCAAGATGTTATAATGAAAATTCAGAAGCTAGTGATTCATGTAATTTTTTGTCCCAAAGTAAACATTATTTACATTGTATGTACATGGTATTATAGAATTATTACTGCCACTTTCTGGTCAGAATCCTAGAGGATATCACTGGCTTGATAGTATTTCGGTTCTTGTGTGGAATTTGTTCTTTAGTTAAATATCTTCCTCATGAACATAGCTCCGTCCTTTAATGATAATGTAGGGATGAGTATCGCCAGCCAAAAAAAAATCATATCGCGATATATATCGATACGGTACTCATGTATAGTGATACGTATCGATACTTGAGTTTCCTAAAAAGAATCAATTCATATTCAATAAAAAACTGAAACGGTACCAACTATATTCATAGTCGCAAATTATAAAATTCAAATGTGGTAAATTATTTCATGTACAATCACTACCCTGGGCCATAAAATAATCAAAGCAGAAGATGAGCACCCGATGTAACTCCTGGTTGTTGTTGTTCACACATCGCTAATCCAGTATGGAAAAACCGTCTTGTATTGCCCCTCCCTAATTCTTATTGGTTTGCTGTTTTATTTTCGGTTATATCTTTGTAATATTTGTTCATTGTACAACTGCATCCAAGGTTTGGTTTGTACGTCTTTGGATTTTGATTCAACTTATGGACCTCCTTCCCCCGCCCCTTCGCCTCTTTGTATTATCGCTTTCACGGTATTTGCTTAACGATATTTATTTACTTAATTATCTTGATAATATGCAGAGACTATTTTAAAGATAGTATCAGAATTTTTTCAGATACCAACGAATGTGCTAGCAACCCTTGTCAACATAGTGGAATTTGTCATGATGACATCAATAAATATACCTGTACCTGTCCTAATGGTTTCGCTGGGAAAAGGTGTGAAATTGGTAAATTTGTATTATTTTTTTATTATTATTCATTTATAATTGACTGTTTTAGATATACAGAAATATAGATTTTGCCTCAATTTAAGATTTTAATCATGGAATACATGCAAGGTGTTGTATTTCCCACTTCATAAATTAAATATTTCGGATTAAAATAATTAAAAATGGGAAATATCAGAAAATTATGAGAATTTGAAAGTATTTTTCATAAATGTGTATTATTATACAAACAATTATAGTATAAAAAAATAATGGAAAAAAAGAGTCCGAGATTGTTATTTACATGATTTATGATCATAATAAAATAGTAAATGTAGTATAGGGTGTTTTCATTTTACCACAGATATCAACGAATGCGCCAGTAATCCTTGTACGATTAATGAGATATGTCACGATGAAGTGAATCGATACTCTTGTTCATGTCGACCAGGTTATACTGGTGTTAACTGTGAAACAAGTAATTTTTCAGCTGTTCTCATTAACTCTATAACCTAACCTTAACCCTAATCCTAACCCTAACCCTAACCCTTTCCATAACTCTTACCATAACCCTAACCTAACACTAATCCTAACCCTAACCAGTGTCTTCTCACTTAGCCAACATTTTGTATGTTTAGTACCTACAGGAGAATATTTTGGCGTTGGCTATAGTTATTTATTAAAAACTGCATTATTTCATGTTTTAAAACTGTATAAAAATTATTTATTCTAAAATTTAAACAATTTATTTTGTAAAAATATCCTGTAATTGATATAGTAATAGATATAGGTAAAAATATCCTGGAACTAAATATATGGCTTTCTGTCAAATTAACACCTAATCAAAGTTAAATGGTAAGAAATTTTAAGTTGGCTAAATGGGAATACTTGATTTTGAAAAGTTGGATATATGGGAAGGAGTTGTCGGAAGTTTTGGTAATACTTTGGAACGGCTACGGTAGAGTCCTGATTTGCAGGTTTCAAATGTTGGTATTTTTGGATCATCATTTTAACTTCTCATCGAATTCGTTGTTACTGAGTTTACCAAGTTCCTCTTCGAAAATAGACGGTTCTCTACAAAAATGTTTGGCACCCCTTTTTCTTAACCCTAACCTAACCCTAACCCTAACCGTAACCCTAACCCTAACCCTAACCCTTGCCCTAGCCCTAACATTAAACGTAACCCTAACCATAACATTAACATTACCGCTTCGCCTAATACTAATCCTAACCCTAACCTTAACCCTTGCCCAAGCCCTTACATTAACCCTAACCTTAACCCTAACCCTAAAGCCCTAACCCTAAAGCCCTAACTCTCAACCTAAACCTAACCTTAACCTTAACATTAACATTAACCTTAACCTTAACTTTAACCTTAACCTTAACCCTAACCCTAACCCTAATCATAACCCTAACCCTAACCCTAGCCCTAACATTTACCCTAACCCTAACCCTAACTCTTGACCTAGCCCTAATATTAACCCTTACCCTAATCCTAACCCTAACCCTAACATTAACCCTAACCCTAACTCTTACCTTATAACCCTAACCCTATCCCTAACCCTAACCTTAATCCTAAACTTTAGCCCTAACCCTAAACCTAACATTAACACTAAACTTTACCTTAACCCTAACCCTTATCCTTAATCTTGCCCAAGCCCTAACATTAACCCTAACCTAACATTAACCTTAACACTAACCCTAATCCTAACCCTAACCCTAACCTTAACCCTAACCCTAACCCTAACCTTAACTTTAACCCTAGCCTTAACCTTAACCCTAACCCTAACCCTTGCCTTAATCCTAATAATAACCCTAAACCTTAACATAACATTAGCATTAACGCTTACCCTAATTCTAATCCTAACCCTATCATAACCCTTAAAGCCTAACCCTAACCTTTGCCTTAGCCATAGTATTAACCCTAACCCTAACCCTAATCCTATACCCTAAGCCTTCCACAAGCTCTAACATTAACCTTAACCCTAACCCTTACTTTAACCGTAACATTAACTTTAACCTTACTCCAATCCTTAACCTAACCTTAACCCTAACCCTAACCCTAACCCTAACCTAATCCTATCCCTAACACTAACCCTAACCCTAACCTTAACCCTAACCCTAACCCTAACCCTAACCCTAACCCTAACCCTAAACCTAACCCTTACCCTAACCATAACCCTAACCTTAATCCTAACATGACCGTAGCCCTAACCCTAACCATAAACCTAACCCTAACCAAACCCTAACCATAGCCCTTATCTAACCCTAACATAACCCTAACCCTAACCCTAACCCTAACCTAACCTTAACCCTAACCCTAACCCTAACTCTAACTCTAACCCTAATCCTAAACGTAATCTTAATCTTAATCCTAACAATAACATTAACCTTAACTTCAACCTTAACCCTAACCCTAACCCTAACCCTAACCTTAACGTAATCTTAATCCTAACTATAACATTAATCTTAACTTCAACCTTACCATAAACTGAACTAACCCTTGCCCTAGCCCTAATATTAACCCTAACTTTAACCCTAACCCTAACCTAACCCTAACACTAACTCTAACCTAACCCTATCCCTAACACTAACCCCTACCCTAACCTTAACCCTAACCCTAACCCTAACCCTGACCCTTACCCTAACCATAACCATAACCTTAACCCTAACCTAACCATAGCCCTAACCCTAACCAAAAACCAAAAACCATAAACATAAACCTAATCCTAACCCTAACCCTAACCCTAACCCTAACCCTAACCCTAACCCTAACCTAACCCTAACCCTAAACGTAACCTTAATCTTAATCCTAACTATAACATTAACCTTAACTTCAACCTTACCATAAACTGAACCCTACCCTAACTCTAACCCTAACTCTAATCTTAATCCTAACCTAACCCTAACCCTTGCCCTAGCCCTAATATTAACCTTAACCCTAACCCTAACCTAACCCTAACCCTAACTCTAACCCTAACCCTAACCTAACCCTAACCCTAAACGTAAACGTAATCTTAATTCTAACTATAACGTTAACCTTAATTTCAACCTTACCATAAACTAAACCCTACCCTACTTCTAACCCTAACTCTAATCTTAACCCTAACCTAACCCTAACCCTTGCCCTAGCCCTAATATTAACCCTAACGTTAACCCTAACCCTAACCTAACCCTAACACTAAGCCTAACCCTAACCCTAACCCTTACCCTTACCCTTACCCTAACTATAACCTTAACCCTAACCTAACCCTAGCCTAACCCTAACCCTAAACGATAAACTGAACCCTACCCTACCTCTAACCCTAACTCTAATTTTAACCCTAACCTAACCTAACCCTTTCCCTAGCCCTAATATTAACCCTAACCCTAAGCCTAACATTAACCCTAAGTCGATCCTAACACTAACCTAACCTAAACCCTAACCCTACCCTAACCCTAATTTTAATCCTAACCCTAATCCTAATCCTAATCCTTGCACTAGTCCTATCATTAACTCTAACTCTAACCCTAAACTTCACCCTAACCCTTGCCATAACCTAAACCTAACTGTTACCATAACCCTAACCCTTATCCTATATTAGTTGTTATTTAGTAAACTTCAAGAATGTATATTTAATTTTCGTTTGTGGATATCAATTTTATGCATGGACGTTAAGAATAAACCTAGTAGATTATTTTAAGATGTTCTGTTATGGCAATGACAGTAACATGAAATGCTACTTCTAAAATAAATTACACGACGTTTTTCATATTAAAACCCATATCAAAGACATATCATGTTCTTTTTATCATATATTTAAACATTAGATGAAAAGAGTTGCATATCTGACGTTTTTTTGTATCCAGTAAAACATACATATGATATCTTATATAAAAAATATTTATTTGATAAACTTTTTAAGATATCTTATATACATTATATGGGGCCTTGGTGGCCGAGTGGTCTAGGTAGTTTGTCATGACTACTAATGATAACTAGCCTGTCAACACTGAGGTTGTGAGTTCGAATCTCACCTGTGGCGGGGTCTGTTCGACTCCGATCTAAATTGATAAGAATTGCCAATTTTCCTTCCGAAGGTCGGTGGTTCTCTCCGGGTACCGGTTTCCTCCACCAATAAAAACTGGCCGCCGCGAAATAGCCAAATGTGCTTAAAACGGCGTAAAACCCCAACTAAACAAACAAACAAATTGAAGTTAGAATAAATAGTAAAACGGCTTGCCATAAAACTGATATCTTATGGTAAAATGACATAGAATATTTTATGAAAATATATATCATGGCCTAATACATGTAATAGATGGGAAAAAATGCAGGTCTCAATATAAAGCTACATTAACAATTTATGAAGATGTATGATTTTCATATATGAGTACTCAGTATCTTCTCACTTCTTATCAATATATTTGAATCTGATTATACATGGCATACATTACAGTTTTCTACTCTGTAATAAAAAAAATATTACTACTTTCTCTAGATATTGATGATTGTGCCAACCGACCATGTCAACATGGAATTTGTCGAGATGGTATAAACAATTATACATGTACATGTCAGCCTGGTTATACTGGAAACCTTTGTGAGACAAGTAAATTAGTTCGTTGTGTTAAATTTAAGGTTGATAATGGCATTTAGGTTCATAAGATTGTACTTAACCGATTAGCAACTGTTTTCATTTACAGTTCCTTTCATAAAGCACCCCTTCTCTAGAAAAGTTATTCAACAAAGACAAGATAACATTAATAATTAGTTCAAACGACAAATAAAACTACACTATAAATATTATTACATGTACGCTGATTTCCATGCCATACTTGTGTGATGCTGTACCATCTACAGAACAGGATTATCATGTAGCAAAGATCAGAGCTATTTTTAAATAAATCAGTTTGAAGCAATACTCTTCCTGAGCAAATTTTGATTGACTAGGACAATTCTACTGAACAAAACAGTTTCAGATCAATAGTAGATCTAAAGGACAGCTTCTCTAGTACTTTGGTACAGTTGCTTATTTTATTTGTCCTATAAGAATTGAATAATTCATGTTGGCATGAATTTATACCGATTTTACCATAGGTTGGCCTTAATACCAATATTTTGAAACTTGCTATCGCTCGTGGAGAGATATTTGGCATAAAGAGCCAACCCATGGTAAAATCAACATAAATTCATACATGAATCATTACGACAGAGCTGTGTCTTAGCCAGATAGTCATTTGTTTACAAAACTTTCTAGCTTGTTGTCCTAAACTCGTTTTCTTGAAAAACGCGGTACAACCATGATTTTTGGATCTTGAAATCGGTTGCTGAATATGTATCATTTCAACGTGTTTTATGGTATATGTCAGAAATTACAATTTTATGAGTTATTATAACTCAAATGGATCCTTTGTTTCTAATGCATAACACAGGCAAATGATATAATTTTAGATGTAGATGAATGTGCCAGTAGCCCTTGTCAAAATCTAGGTGTTTGTCATGACGGCATTAACAACTACACTTGTACCTGTATATTTGGTTTTGCTGGAAAAAATTGTGAAACAAGTAAGATATTTTAGGTGTATTCTTTTCGTTATAAATTATGTACTAATTTCCCCGTTGATTAGAATGAAACTTCATCAGATGAAGTCATATGGGGAAGGAAAGGAGCCTTGTTAATTTTGAGTTCAATGGTTCGAATGAATAGAATAAGATCTGTGTTACCGATTGCAATTGCTATCGTAAACGGCAGATGGACACAATCTGTCGTTTACGATCATAGCAATAACAATTGTTTTTAATGGCAATCGGTAACACAGATCCTATTGTATCTGTCGTACCGATAGCCGGTAATAGGGTGTGATTATCATACTTCAGAAATCTTTTCAATGAGACAATTTGAAACAAGTTGAACTATCTTTGTTTGGTTTCGTTTTTATGTAGGCATGCCATTCATGCGAATTCTTGATCCTGACTGACTGAAATTTGTCTCAACTTTTGTTTAGCTATAAGGCCAAATGTTTCAAGTTTAACACAGATGTTTGCTACCATCTGTCCGTTGTTTTTTTCAAGGCAAAAGTGGTTGCTGTTATATATAATCACTTTGTTTTCATCACGCTAGGAGATTTTACTTTGAGGATAATATATACAACGACTAAACAAATACATCGTGATATTAGGATCAGTGTGAAGTTGAATAAACCTAAAACAATAAAAGTAAAATATGTTTCGGTTAGCTGGCTTTGATAAACAGCATAAGAAAAGAGATGTCAACTGTTCAAAATCTAATTAAAGTAAAAATCTATTCAAGGTCTAAAACACGTAATTCATGTTGCACTCCGAGTTGCTTTGAGGATACCATTTTATAACCGTTTTCCCAGTAATCGTACCGTTTTTAAGTCACTCGTGGTGTGTACATGGTGTAATTCGATTCAGAGTGGGTACATTTCTGTTAAAAAATGGGCACCCATAAAATAGTTTGAAGACACAATGTTTTATTGTCTGTACTAAGTCAGATTATCCTGATTCCACAACAATGTTTTGTTTGTATGTTTTTCAATTCGTGTCGTTTTTCTGTTAATGGTGTGCCATTGTTGACCTTTTTTATAATCACTAATTTGAGTCAAATATTAAATGCAGCAAAATATGTTTCCATTCTCTATTCTATCTTTCTTTGAAAACTTAGAATTCTGCAGATAAACATTTTTTACATATCACAAATATGTCAGTTCTCTATTTTGGATATAGATATAGATTTTGATGAATGTAAAAGTAATCCGTGTTTGTATGGTATATGTGTTGATGGAATAAACAGCTATTCTTGTTCATGTCGAGATGGTTTTACTGGTACAAACTGTGAAACGGGTAAGTGAGCTTATAATTATTAGTTACAGTACAAGTTTGAGTTTCAAGCTAATTGGACAATTATTGTCCGAGTTGTTGCGCTTGGAAATAGGAATTATTTGCAAAATGGTAGTTTTCCGGACTTTATTTTTAGCAAGCCCTTCTACCAAATAATCTTATTTGTGGTGATGAGCTACAGATCTAGTTTAAAGGAATTATTGTCAAAATATTAGTTTTCCGGACTTTTTTGCAAACCATTCTGCCAAATAATCATATTTTTGGTATTTGAGCTTATAATGATGAGCTACAGGTCAAGTTTGAGTTTCACGCTGATCAGATAATTATTGTGAGAGTTCTTGACTTTGGATATAGATATTTTAGGAATCACTCTGTCCATTCCTCTGCATCCGATTCACATAGTCAAGTGCATGCATTTGGTGTGTTTCTCACAGCTCAAGTCGGTAGGGGATATTGTATTGCTCAGCAATACTATCAGAATGTTTGTAAATTTAAGATTTTGCACCACAAACATGACAAATTATTGCAGCTTTCGTTTCATATTTATCTTGGTGTTTTCTTTTGTGTTCATGATACATGTTACAAACTTTGATAATTTGTATCTTTATTTTACAGAGATTGATGAATGCTTGAGCCATCCCTGTTTAAACGGCGGTACTTGTATAGATCAATTCAATGGATACACTTGCCAGTGTCTGGCTGGAGATACTGGTAGAAATTGTGAAAACGGTAGGTTTTACACCAATTAAAATTGTATGGATCTTCAGATTGCATCCTGTATTTTTTTTTTAAAAATTTTATTAAATGCAGTATGTATTTTATTGTTCAGGGTCCTATATAACAGAACCACCGAAGGTATCACTTATCACTGAGAAAACTGTTATTGAAGGTACTCGTATCTTGAAGATTCCATGTAGTGCAGAAGGCATTCCTCTACCAGATATCAAATGGGAAAACATACAGGTCTGAAATTTAAATGTTTTCTAATAACCTTTTATTTTATGTAAACTTTGCTATTACAAATGATGATAAAGAACAGTTCTAATTTTTAAATTAAATTTTAGGGGACATGATAGTTTATCATATTATAAAAAGACAATTTAATTAAACAGAACATATGGAAGAAACACGTTTGCGCACATTTTAGAGATTTGGTCCTATACTCGCGCACACTTTTATTTCTTCTCTTGCGCAGTTACCTCTTCCGTTAGCCAGACGTAATATGTGCCATTTATATGTACATACGTTGTGATACCTGTCTGTTACCCTCTGCTCACCACGGGGAGATGGAAGTAGGATTTTGAGCAGGATATAAATATGATACGTTGTAATTTTAATTTAATTGTATAAAATAGCATTTACATGTTTTGATCCATTTTTCTGTATCAGACTCGGAATCACAATACTCCTTACTCAATCCTTTACGTTCTGTATATTCCTATACCATGCCTGTCCAAGGTGAAACTGCCAAGCTTTAATCACAACATTTTGCCAAACAAAACGCACTGTTCATGACCGCCTGATTCAAAATAAAGGTGAAAATGGCTGATGTTTAGATCAGCACCAATTCCAGTGTAAAAAAGCAATGAGATGCTGGAACATGTTGAGACAACATCAATACATAGTCATATGATAGTAAAGATTGAAAATATCTACGGGTATTTGTTTTGTTTTGTTTTTTGTGTTTTGTTTTGTTTTGTTTTCTTTTCTTTTCTTTTCTTTTCTTTTCTTTTCTGTTCTTTTCTTTTCTTTATTCGGAAAATCTAGAAATGTGATTCGATGGCACATTATGTCCTTAGTGTGTGAATTAAATTCTAGTAAAATAAAATTGCATACGAGTATAGCTGCAAAATCTTCTCTAATTTTTAATGAAAATGAAAGCAATAATCGTGTGCATCTAAGTTATCAAGCATATAGTTAAAATTCGACCATAATCAATTATTATGAATTAGATATAAGCAGGATTGAAATGATGAATACGTTTAAAATATTAGGGAAACTTCCAACCAAATGCGAAGCAACTAGCTCACTTCCTGATTCTTGAGAATGTTACACTAAGCAATGAAGGCTATTACACATGTACAGCGACCAGTCGAGCTGGCTCTGACATAAAGGCCGTTCATATTGTGGTTGCCCGTAAGTTGTATTCAAATACAGTTGACTCTCGTCATCTGAAAGTGGAAGGGACCAACAAAAATAGTTTGAGATATCAGGAGGAAAGATAGTGCAAAGTTTAATCTAAGGACCAAACATTACTTTTAGATATCAGAAGTGTTGAGGTAAAAGAGTTTGAGATAACGAGAGTCAACTGTATATTAGTATCAATTACTATACAATTTGATTGTTTAGATTCAAGCTTTATAGAGTTAATTTGTATGCTAGATAAAAATGACATACATGTAATTGTAGAAGAAATGTAATATAAGTAAACATATGATATAAAATGATGAGATTAAGATCAGATACAGGTAATGTTTTTTTAATTATTATTTATACCGTATATCACAAATCTAATCTACCAAATAAATGCCTATTTTTGCAGATCATGTAAACCTAGATACGTGTATGTAAACTCTTCAAATTAATTTTCTGAAATTTGGCGCCAAAGGTTCTGTATTTATCAAACAATTGTCTAATATTCAAATTCCTATGTGTTGGCGTATTGCGTATTTGTAAAACGGTTTGTTGACTTGATTGAATAAAACCTTTTATGGTTATGCATGTTATAGCGAATCTTAGCGTAATAGTTTCATTGTAATCTTAAGCGGATTTTTAAACGGAACAGCGACGGCTCCAAACAGTGGTGAAGGAAAATCTGTGTTGCTTAATGACATCTCTTTGTTAAGGTTTGTTTGTTTGTTTAGTTTGGGTTTTACGCCGTTTTCAGCACATTGGGTTATTTCGCGGCGGCCAGTTTTTATTGGTGGAGGAAGCCGGAGTACCCGGAGAGAACCACCGATAGGAAAATTAGCAATCCTTGTCAATTTAGATCGCAGTCGAACACACCCCCGCCGCAGGTGAAATTCAACTCACAAACTTATACATTTTTAAAGTAAAATGAGATTTTATAAAATAAATACTTACCATCATAAATTCTGAGTATACCATTTGCGCATGTCAGCAACAGCCGGAATCCCCAAAACTAAAAATAGCTATTATATGGTATCACCCAAGCACCTGCGTGAACCCCAAACCTCTATACATCCATTATATTTCCCAAAAAGGCAAGCATGTAGGAAAAAGGGGATGAAGGGGAGGCTGGGAGGGACCTTTAATTAATGATGGTCAGTATTTATTTTATAAAATCTCATTTTACTTTAAAAATGTATAATTTTATCGTAATAAATACGTTACCATCATAAATTCTGAGTAAATTGAATCTAACGCAAAGCTGAATCCCCTGAACCCGCAGATGCAGGTGGAAAATCAATTCTTTGCGCAGCAACAATAGGTCCCAAGGAAAACAGGCTTTGAGCTTGGGAAGCCATAGATTTCAGATAATAGGTTATGAAGGAATTTTCATTCCTCCAAAAACCTGCATAAAATACCTCATCAATTGAGGCATGATTGAAAAGGGCCCAAGATGTAGAAATAGCTCTAACATCATGAGCCTTGACATTAAAACTGTCCAGAAGGGCTTCATCAGAAATCTCATATGCTAGACTGATAGTCCTGCTGATCCAGGAAGAGATAGTTTTGACTGATAAATCAATAACCCCTTTTTTAAAAGGGATAAAGAGTCTAGAGTTACGAGCTGAGCGTAAACTCAATGTCCTCTGCAAATAAATAGATAAGATTCGAACAGGACAAAGCAAGCTTGAATCAGAATCTGGAGGTAGAGCAGGAATTACAACCGGCTCAGCTCCTCTAAGTGGCAATAGATTCTTTGCCATAAAGACTGGGTCGGTTAATAAGGTGACTGAGGACTTGTCCCTTGAAAAACGGAGACAAGCTTCTGATACCGAAAAAGCATGGATCTCGCTTCTTCTTCTACCTGAGGCCAAGGCAAGAAGAAAACAACACTTGTACGATAGGAACTTGAGATCCACCTGGTCAGCCGGCTCAAAAGTTGAGGACTTCAAGGCTGATAGAACTAAACTGAGATTCCACTGAGGGAATAGAGTTCTCTGTTTGGGCCGTTCAAGACAAAAATTACGGACCAGAAGAGAAAGGTGTTCATTACTCCCAAAATCTTCACCACCAGCCAAATGGATGGTGCGAGAGATAGCAGATCTATATCCCTTAATAGTTGAGGGAGTCAAACCTCGAGAGTCAAACAGGAAAGTAAGAAAATCAGCTAATTCTTGTACAGTGATTTGGAAAGGATCGATTTCCCTTGGAATACACCAATCACTGAAAATCTTCCATTTAGCGTCATAGACGATATTGGTTGATTGCCTAACAGCTCTGGTGAGGTGTTTGGCTGTGCCTTCAGAAAATCCTCTCTTTTCGAGGCTATCCCTGAGAGAAGCCAAGTGCAAAGATTCAGTCTTTCCGGATTCTGATGAAGAATCTTTCCCTTGTGTTGGGAGAGAAGATTTGGTTTTACCGGAAGTACGAGAGGATGGGCAGAAGACAGACGTAGAAGATCTGGGAACCACGCTTGTCTGCACCAAGCTGGAGCAATAAGTATGATCTGACATTCTTCTTAAGCAATTTTCTGAAGGACGGCAGGCAGAAATCTGAAAGGAGGGAAGGCATACGCAAACATTCCCTTCCAAGATATTGTCATCGCATCTACTGCCCACGCTTTTGGATCTGGAACTGGAGATACAAAGGTGGGCAGTTTGTGATTTAGACTGGTTGCAAACAGATCTACCAGAGGAGAACCCCATTGAAGAGTTATTGCCTCGAACACTACTGGGAGAAGTTCCCACTCTGTATTGACAGGAGTTAGACTCCTGGAAAGAGAATCTGCCAGGATATTGAGTCTGCCCGGAATGTGTCTGACTACCAGTAGGATATGGAGCTGAAAGCAGAGAATCAGAATATCCCTTGCTACGAGGTACAGATCGTGGGAGTGAGTGCCGCCCTGATTCTGTAAATAAGCAACTACTGTTGAGTTGTCCGTAGCAAGACCAGATTCCGGATACGGATTGACCCTCTAGATAAGCCCCCCAACCTAGGTTGGAGGCGTCTGTGTAAAGAGTCAGATCGGGAACGAAAGAGGACAAAGGAAGGCCTCTCAAAACGTTCTCCCGATTTGTCCACCACAGAAGATGAGGGTAAAGACTTTGAAGCAACGGTATGGGTGCTTCCCAGTCTTGAGACATTGGGACCCAATGTTGATGTAGGTAAAACTGAAGCGGACGAATATGAAATCGGCCGAGAGGAACTACATCTGCTAGAGCATTCAGAAAGCCCAGAAGCTGTGTAAATTGACGGGCCGTTACAGAATGAGAAGACATTAAAAGTTGAATTTTCTGGCATAGAGACAGAAACTTGTCTTCTGGAGGCAGTACTAAGTCCTGAGAAGTCAGATAATGTTCTCCGAGGAATATAAAGTCCTGAGAGGGAGTTAGTTCCGACTTTTTCCAGGAGATTAGGAATCCCAGAGATAGAAAAAGTTGAATTACTGTTTCTGTCTGAAGATTCAATTTCTGAGGACAGAACTCCTTGATGAGGGAGTCGTCTAGATATGAATGGATCAAAATAGCCTGAGCATGAAGATGGGCAATTGCCGCCTGCATGACTTTGGTAAACACCAGAGGGGCTATAGAAAGACCAAACGGGAGGGTCTTGAATTGGTACACCCTGTGATCCCAAACAAAACGGAGGTACTTCCTGTAAGAAGGACAGACAGGGATGTGGAAGTAAGCATCCGAGAGGTCCAAGGATGTTGTCCACATACCAGGGAGAATAGCCGCTCGGATAGAACGATTTGTCTCCATTTTGAAGTGAGGTACTACCAGATAAGTGTTGAGGATGGACAGGTCTATGACTGGTCTCATTCCGCCGGTCTTCTTTGGTACCAGAAAAAGTCTGGCATAGAAGCCGGGGTTCAGATCTGACTGAGATACCTCCTCTATCGTCGCTTTCTCCAAAAGAGTAGATACTTCCTGTGTGAGAAGTTGAAAACGTTGAGGATCCGAGGTGTGTGAGCGAAACAGAGGAACTGGTGAAAGAGGTGGAACCTCCTTGAACTGAAGAGTCAATCCCCCTCGAATTATCGACAATACCCAACAATCTTTTGTAATATTTTCCCATTGTTTTATAAAATGAGTCAATCTCCCTCCTACTGGAATGAAAGCCAGAGGAACTGAAAATTTTTCTGTGGAATTTGGTGTTGTCGATAACGTACGAGGGGGCAACTTCCTAGGAGGACTTATTATGCCTCCTGGGGCCTTTAAAACCTGACGCGGAATTAGAAGGCCCAGGCTTAGGGGTTGACTTACCTGCACCACCAGTTTTCCTTCTCTTGTTTTGAGGAAAAGAGGAATTCCTAGGAGAGAAGTTGGGAACTGATCTCTTACCACTGTTTACCTGTACATTAACCTTAACAGGGGCAGGTGTCTGTCTGATCTGTTCTTGCACCTCCTGAAGGGAAAGATTAAAGATCTTATCCGATAGTGAAGATCGGAGAATTGAATCTTTCACACTTACAGAAACATTAGATTTCTCCAAGATTTCTGACCTCTTAGAAAGTGCAGTTGGCTAGAGAACCCATGATTAGGAGTTGGGAAGCACCAATAGCCTTGTCTACTTGGAGTAGAAAAGACTTAATCTCTGGACAAACAGTAGAATCCTGTCTATTAAGACAGGAACCCACTGCTGCTAAAAAATGTTCTGCTGTTCCAAGTATTTCGAAGTACTACGCAGAAGATTTTCATTTTTCGACCAGATCGACTGAGACAGGCGAAGGCCGTCAACTGGCTTGGAATTAATAGCTGCGGAAAGAGATTTCTCAACCTTAGGAACTAACCTTCCAAGAGAAGAGTTGAAAATATCATAATCCTTCACCCGGACGTGCTCAGAAAAGGAGGCAATTCCAAAACCTGTAATGTTCCCAGACGAAACCTCGGAAGCTGAACCACCTATCCCTTCATTAATAATTTGCAGGGCAGTGGAAATGTGATCAGGCTCTGGAAAGCTACTACGAGCCTTACTGTCAGGAAAACCACAGGAGGCCTCGAAAACGGAGGAGAGCCTTTTGGGTTTAGGAGGTGACGCAAAAGGAACCTTGTTGACCTCCCTCATAATAGTGAAAACCTTATCTCTAAGATCCCTCATAGAAGAAGGAGCTTCCTCACCTTCGGACTCCTTAGTATGAGAGGATGGAACTGAGTTCGATTGAGAAACAAGCGAAGCAGTATCTGTAAGGGCGGGATCTGACGGAGCCGGATCTGCAGGAGAAGGATCTTCCTCATCCTCAGAAAAATTGCTTTCCTGACTACCAGGAGCAACCGACACTCTGTCATCCTCAACCTCTTGTTCACTATCGCTGTCCTGACCCCTGGCCACAGGACAAGGTTGGACAGCTTTACCTTCAAGTACAGAAAGCCTTTTAGAAAAGGAGGAAAAATCCTTTCGAATAGAATTTTGAAATTCCTCAAGTACACTCTTGAAAGATGCAAGAGAAGTACTAGGGACAGAAACCGGCTGGTTGTCCTGGAGCCCAACAGTACAGGTGGGCTGGGATACAGTTGCCGGCACTGCTACGGTGGAAGGTACTGCTACCGAAGGAGCCGGTATTGCTATCGACGGAAGGTTAGCAGTATGGCCCGAAACCGAGGTTGAAGGACCAAAATATCCACCATATGGCCAAAAACCAGGCATGCCTGCACCAGGAAAACCTTGTGCACAAGGTGGTCTAGACCAGGAAAAAGGATCATTACCTGACATAGGCAGGGGAAAACCACAGTATGAACTGGGGGGTCTAGAACCTGGGAGGCCTAAGTTCATAGAACTACCTGGAGCATAAGAAACTGACCCTGTAGTAGAAACAGGTCTGGATATGGTGTGGGTGACAGTAGCCACAGTAGGAACGCTTCCATGCCTGATAACAGAAACCGGAGGTGTCTGCTGAAAAGCGGTACCTGCAACCGAAGTAGAGACGTCGGTAAGTGGGCAGGTAGTAACTGGAAGCGAACCTGAGCTCACCGGTGGCGAAGGGAAAGGTAATGAGCCATCCAGAAACACATCATTGCCTGTGATGGTCTGGAATGGACTGCTTATGTCATTGAATGACGACATTTTAATTAATCTTTATCTAAAATTAATTGAATGTAGATAAATATAATGTATCTATAAATAAATGGGGATATCAATAATTAAATAATATTAATAATATTACAGTATACACAAAATTTGTCAAACCATAATCGTTTTCATCTGTGTAAATCCAAAAGCGTGTTACCACGTGCGCAGCCGGAAATATAATGGATGTATAGAGGTTTGGGGTTCACGCAGGTGCTTGGGTGATACCATATAATAGCTATTTTTAGTTTTTGGGATTCCGGCTGTTGCTGACATGCGCAAATGGTATACTTAGAATTTATGATGGTAACGTATTTATTGCGATAAAACCAGGGTTGACAGGCTAGTGATCATTAGTAGTCATGACAAACTACCTAGACCACTCGGCCACCGAGGCCCCTCCTTGTTAAGGTGGTGACTATTCTCTTTGTTCTATCTGAAAAAGTTGCATCCATTTTGTGTTATAATTTATACTTTTACCACACTGTGAAATGGTGTTTGAGTGTTTTAGGAAAGCCATCACGACCATTGATTGCTCCAGTAATAACAACAACATCTACAATCATAGTACCGTACTACACAACCACAGTACTCGTTTGTAATACCACAGGATTTCCTAAACCTCATATAACTTGGGAATACAACCATGTAAGAACAAATTCCACTGTTATCTTTAAGTCATTTGTAAGTATAAGCTTTGGGTAAACAAATAAACACAAAAATACAGATTGTATATTGGTATGGTGCAACTCCCATATCAGTGCAATGAATAAATATTTATAAGACAAACAATCACCTTTTTAACTGTAATTAAAAAATTATAAAAAAAAACGATTAAAACGACAGAAAATGTCTACGGTAAAATAATTTTAACACCAACTTGTTCTGATACCATAGATAATTATACTACGTATCAAAGTGAATTGGAATTGTTAAATTAACTTGTTAACTTATCACTAACATTTTAGTGAAGTAGACCTGTAAAGAATACATGAACATTGTTTAATGAAATAGAAATAAAAGGACACATGGGGTAAATTTCGATTATTATTATTTCAATATGTGGTATATTTATATCGCCAATTACGCGATATAAAACATATATTTCTGTAATTAGTATTTAGTTAATTCTTTGTTTTTCAAGGTTACACAACAGACTTCAAACATTACAGTTTCAGAAGGAACCCTGGTCATTCCCAATGTTACTAGTGACGTTACTGGTTTGTACACGTGTATAAGTACAAATGATGCTGGAGTAGCACGTGCAAACATTATGCTGGAAGCAAAATATGGTTAGTTACTATCATGCCTGTTTATTTGTCTCATGCATAACAATGGATAATGTTAAATTTGAACACTTTTGCTTTATTTTATAATTCCAATATTGTGATTCAATGTAATATTATTACTTAGTGTACTTGTTGAATTCTTGCTAACTATTTACAAGTAAAGCTGCAAAATCATCTCTGAAATAGTTTTCAATCTCTTTCATAGTCGATATTTGCTCGGAACAGATTTTGCAACCACCATTGTGTGTAGTATATTACACACATTTAACTTGGTAACATTTTTTTCACCGAATTACATTTCTCAGATTTTGAAATTATTAAGCATATTTCTAAAATTTAACCATTACTAATTGAATAAGAGGGATAAGTGAACGTGGCTTTTGTATATATGACAGAAGAATATGAATTAAACGTTTTGTAAGGTCAAAAATAACGTTGATCCACATAAGTCACTTTTGTTGTGTTGGTGGTCGTAAATATAGAATAATAGGTAGTTTCGATTTTGATACTGACTATATCGTGTTGAATATCTAGCCGAGCCCGAAGGGCGAGTTTAGATATTCCACATGATATAGTCAGTATCAAAAACGAAATTACCTATTATTCTATTTATGGGTAATTCATTTTTTTTTCTGAAAAATATCAATTTTTCAACTAATTTTAATGTGCACTATTATTCATAGCGGAAGAAGTTTGTAATGCAGTTGACCAATCATTAGCGCGTGACATCATTTTGAACACATTCTTGACAGTGCATGGGGAAGGAAAATATTGACTGTTTGCGTGAATGAACGACTTGTCATCGATTATTTCCGTAATTAATTTTCATTGGACGATCAGATGATTAGATCCTTCCGCATTACGTGATACAGCCTTGTATGTGATTAGGCAAAAAGATCAAAGGAAATATGTACGAATTGCCGATAAACAAATATATTAAGCAGGTACCCACGTTTCGTAGGGCTTCTTCCAAGAAAGATCAAAATGTGTTTACTGGCACGGACTGTCATCCACATGTAAAAGCGTTTCGGCTACTGATAATTTAAGGACAGAGTGGCATATTTAGGATAAAAGGCACTTCAAACCGTTTCAAGTCTGAAAGGGCCAAACAAATCCATGTCAACTTTTAGTTTTAAAGAAATATCATCTATACAATTATTTCATGCTCTTTTAAGATTTCATATAGTTTCTTTCAACCCTTTAATGCGTTCTCGTTGAATTTCAAAAAATGTTTTATTGTATTTCTATTATATCGTATTTAATGCAGAAGGTAACGGAGAGTTAATTTTGAACCACAAGGTACTTGTGTATATATATATATATATATATATATATATATAGAGAGAGAGAGAGAGAGAGAGAATCATACATCTCTGTAGTTTGGGTATCCAGTAAGTAAAATGGTTATTATATTCTAAAGGAAGATATTATAACAGTTGTATGACTATTAATAATATCTCCCCTTGGTATTTAATAGTACCCTTGCTCTTATACCTATATCATTCAGCCAATTTTATGTGTGCTTTTTGCTTTAAACCATAGAAAATATTAAGTATCATCGAAATTTTTTTTAAATGTTCTTCACTTACGTAATTTCCATGATTTCGTAGAATAAACAAAGTTGTTTCTTTTTAGACCCTCCAAAAATTGTACAATCTCCGCATCCTTTTTCAACGATTCCTGGAATGTCACACAATTTCACTTGTTTAACTGTTGGAAGTCCACAGCCTGTAGTGACATGGACATTCACTCCGGTGAGTGAATCATTATTTTATATTGCATCTGTATATAATATGATCTAATGTCTGTGTTTATAATTTATGATGTTAGCATCATGATCAAGATTCATATCTATAGATTTCTAATTGTTTACTCAAAAGTAACCTTACTCCGATTAGAATACAGGAACAAATTTCTTCCGGGACTGCATAACTTGCATGTGCGTTGTAATGGAAATTGTTTGTTTCAGTTCAGGAAATATGGCCTTAGTACTGGCAGGAACTGTATATGAAGTATTATATGATCCCTGGTACTAGAGGCTTCTTGTGTTTTAAGATGACTTATTCGTTTCAATTCAGGACAAACAGTCTTACTCCTGACGCTGCTTTTTTTTAATGGTCATCATTAAAAGCCAGTTCACAGTAAACTCAGATATTAAGTTTTTGTTTTATATAGTGAATAAATTATACAAAGCAAATCTTGAAATACACATGATGTAATGTTTACATGCGTAACGTAACAAATTTATCCTTGCCTAAAGCTATGGTCAGACGGACAGATACGCGCGTTACGCATGTCTGCGGATGTGCATCCGTAAAAATCCGTAGAAATCCGCAGCAATCCGTATCATGCGTATCATCCGTAAAAATCCGTGGGAGTGCGCAGGAATCGAGGTCTTCCGCGAAAAGGTTTTGAAAATCTCAAAATTATTTTAAATTTCCCGCGCAAGGTCTTTTGCGCGGAATTTAGGTAGAATTTGCGTATTGTTCCGTATCATGCGTATTGATCCGTATCTTTGCGTATTTTTGCGTAAAACGTCCGTATCTATCCGTAAAAGTTAGGTAAAAGTGCGCAGGTATTCGATTTTTTAATGCCGTTCTCTCCAAAGATCGAATCGCAACTGAAGTGATGCTCCAAAAGCCGCGGTATATATGCGGATGTTGCGGACGAGGAGAAAGCCGACATCCGTGTGACACGCATGCGTATCTCATGCGTATCGTGCGCAGGACTTCCGTATCTTCCGCAGAACATCCGTATCTAGTCCGCATCTTGGGTATCGCTTGCGCAGAATTTAAGTGACACTAGCGTGGCACATCCGCCAAAGGGGTGTCTTCCGCAGAACATCCGCAGGATTTGCGTATTTCATGCGTATTGCATCCGTATCTCATGCGTATCTACCGTGGTTTTTTGGCTTTTTGCGCAGATTTTCAACAATTTCTGCGGATGAAATTAATTTTTTTTACGGATGCATCCGCAGACATCCGTACATGTCCGTCTGACCATAGCATTAGGTAAACATTTTGGGAAGCCAAAACAATAACCCAAAATGTCAGAAAACAGATTACCGGAAATAATACTTCATACTGTCTTAAAACTTAGAAAGATTGTAATAATGTGTGCCTGATTTCATTTTTGACAAAATGTTTAGTAATGTACATTTATCGGTATATGTTATGAGTTACTTTCAAGTAATAACATGTGTATTTACTTTCTATAGTTTGCATATTGGTATTCTTTCTAAGGTTACATGATTTTTTCTCTATTATAATTACTCGGAATATTAATGTAATGCAAATTATTAAATTAATATAGTTGTAATTTTTACTTACAGTTTTCAACACAATTTTCTTCAACTGCAAAAAATATCACACATGACCATGGACAAATGATAGAATTGTTGAATATGACAAATTCTGGAATTCTTTCCTGTTCAGCAATAAATACGTTTGGTAAAGATGCTGCGTCAGCTCATATCATAGTCAAACAGAGTACGTTTTTCATTTTCTAAATTATACAAGTACCTTGTGGTTCAAAATTAAATTTTATTTTAGCAATACTACCGGCCACTTTTCTTTACTAGAATCAATGATATAATATGACTAGGAGGCCAAGGTTCTTAACCGACACCTTACCTCATTCCTGTTTAGGTGTGCTTAGGTAAACTAAACAGAAAGAAACACCATCCTTCCTCCGAGTGTAATAAACGTACAGAAAAAACACACCACTGAAAGATTCTGTACAGTTCAACCAATCCGAAGTGATCTAGTCAAACATTAAATGGTAACAATGTGATATTAACCTCGAGGCACTGACTGCATGCTTCAGCAAATCATATTCTTTTCAAATATGGATGGATGAATTATTGTTTAACATCATTATCAGGAGAACATGTTGATATGATATGAATATTACCCCTGCTTTGTACTAGACCTACATGCTGAGTCGGATTTTTAACGTGTTAGCTCACGAGGTAAATGTCCGCAGGAAGACATATCACCACACTCGGACATATTATACTGACTCCAAGCCGACCAGTCATTTGCTCTTACTCCCAGATGCCGCGTGCTTGACCACAGGGGCTCGTTTAGGGTGGTTTAATGTGGTAGGAGTACTGTCTGAATGGCAGTAAAAACTGTTGTGTGGGAGTGGATTGTAACTGCCGTTGATATCATACCCCATTAAATAACCCTATTAAACGAGCCCCTGTGGCTTGAAGGAGAAGGAGCAAATAACAATTTTAATGTCTTTGGTTTGACCCGACCAAGGATCGAACCCGCGACCTTCCACACTCGCACACATATGGAAAAGTGAAACAATTTCTGAAAATGCTTTAGTGCAGATTCAAATTCAAGATTAATAAAAAGATTTAAAACAAAAATCCGTTTAAGAAGAGATATGTACTTTAAAAATATACTCCCTAGTTTCCAAAGATTTAACAGTTCATTATAATATATCAGTACATTTTAAGCATCAATTTCACAAGTGAATGACCCAGACATTTTTTTCAAAAAAATAATTTTTGACATAATAATATTTAAGGTTTTACTGTTATCTGATATGAAAATGGAAATTTATCTAAGGATCTAACAGAGAAATTTCCAGTTCAATCAAAACTTCTAATATTATTGCCATTTTTCTGGTGAACTCATTGGAATTTTTATTTAATATGTTTTTTTTAACTTTTATAGAACCTCCAATAATTGGATGAAACTACTGGTTGAATGGAATGGATTTTTACCGCTTGAAATGTTAATACTATATGAAAATTATCCAGTTGTGATGGTCACGAAAAGATGAAATAAATTCTGTGAAGCAATTCAATCGTATCATATTTATATCCTTGAAAATTTAGATGAAACTTTTAATGTTGTGTACAATTCGCAATTTTGTACAAGCTCCGACCTACGAAATATAAGTACCGTACACAGAAAATGCACGGGTTACAACTTTTACAAATTGGTTGCAACTTGTTCAGAATTTGTCAAAATTATTCTCATTAAGAAGTGCATTTGAACAGGGATCATATAATACTAACATCATATACAGTTCCTGATTTGAACCAGTATTAAATACCTGTCCTGTAGTAGTACATTTGTTTATTAAATAATGTGTATTAGAAAAAGAACTTGATGAACATATTCATATATCAAAACAACTATTACAAATGCTTTTCTGTTTATTTGTTACTGCAATCTGAAATCATGCCACGCCGTTAATTACAATTAATTGTTATATACACTGCAAATACATCTTCCTGACTTAATATTGATCAATATTCTCTTTTTACAGTGAAAATGAAAAAAAAAACTATCTACCACTTAAAGATATTGAACTGATAATCTGTATCAAATTAATTTCAGTTTTAGGGAATCTGTTAAAACTCTGTGTAGGACTTGCAGTAAGATCAACTTTGCCTTTTATATTTCCAACATTATAGTGAAAATAATCATTCATCATTATGATAATGAGGTTGATGGAAATGGTATAATTACATTATCAGCTTCATCTAACACTTTTCTTTTCAATCAGCATATGTTTGTTGTGCAGATAAATTATCAAAATACACACTTCCCTGAATTTGCAAAATGTGTGAAATTGCCTCTTTTGACTGAGGTTTCAGGAACACTGCCAGACAATGTTTCCTATGAACTTGAATTATATTTTTGTCATTCAGTGAAAGATTTGCTAATATGGTTCCCTCATTTGCAGTTTCTAGGATATCAAAACTTTGTCTGTGCCATTTTGTCTGGTTAGTTTTAGTAACAAGGCTTCAGAGTCTAACATCTGTCACAATATTTGCCTCTGAGTCTGTTTCCTTTACTAATGAATTATCTTCTGTAAGTTAAATAACATCATCACCTTCAATCTGTGATTCAGTTTATACAGGAGAAAAAAAAAACATTATAACTTTCAACTTGGCTGTATGTCTTAATAATAAATGCTTGTGGTCTCCCTTAAAAATGATGGTCAAGTAGTAAATCAGCTGGGATAGCTTCGGATAACAGTTCGACCTTTAGATCAGAACTAATGGATTGATGAAACAAAATTAATCCATGGTATAACCAGACTTATGTGGTGTCAGAAAACATGGATTACAATGGAAACAAAACTACAGCCTCCATAAAAGATCACTGAAGCATGTTTAATGCATATCATTGATTTAAAAAAAAATTCAAAGTGAGATAATTAAGGCATGCATGTGTAATATTTTATTTGTATGAAAGACAGAAATTTCTACTATAGTTCAAAGGCAGGAATGTATATATTCTTCTAAATAAAATATGAATTATATTAATTCATGAATATAGCTCTAATTGCACAGTAATAGAAAACAATATAGCATACATGTTTGTATAATTTTCAAAATCCTAACAAAGATTTACATATTTTTATATAAAACTTAAAGACAAATCCTACTATTGTTTCTGCGCATATTTTTTTTGAACGTTATTGTTTCACAATTTGTCTATGATGATGTACGATATTCAGCGAAATTCCCATTTCCGGTAGCCATCATGCAAGGGTTAACCCTATCCACCACTAGTGACAGTGCTCTGAGCTGAACATCTTGTTAAATATGGCCAGACTCCAGACCATTGAATTATTTAGAGTTTTTGACAAAAGATGTGTGATGGAAATTAATATAATGTGAGAAAAAAGATATCATTATACACTTCTCCAAACTAGAAAAAACAGTTAAAAGCCTAGAGTTAAATGCACATTTCTAAAGTTTATATGCATAATTTTCCTCAAAACCAAAGTTTTAAGAAGAATAATAACCTGCTTGTTATTGCTTTTTTTTCAAACATATTTAAAATGAAAATGGTTTCTAACAACCCAGTAGAAGCTATTTGTATAAAACCAAAAAACATGGAATTTTTTCCCCTTCGTTTTTATTTTTTTTTACCAATTTTTGGTAAATATCTGACATGGTGACCATATTTTTTTATCTTCCTAATCTGAACAATAGGTTAGTTTCTATCTTCTGTAAAACTTTAATTATATTATTATTGGACAAATTTTTGTGATTCTTTGAACTCACTTGAACTACCCTTGAGATAAACCTTGTTTTATAATATAAATGTTGTATAAAAAAAAAATTTACTAGAGTCCAAATTTTCTAGTCATTAGGGGCATAACTCTTACAAAATATTTTGAACAGGATACATCTTCAAACTTTCTTGAACTATCCTTAAGATAAAATTTGTAAATAAAATATTATCAAATCAGATGAATAAAAAATTTTCTAGACAGATAATACCATTTTTGCAAATTTTCTATTTCATTAAGTGGCAAAACTCAAAAAAAAAATATTTGAACAGGAATCATCTTTGAACTCAATATTGAAATAAAGCTTTTGTATAAATATTATTAAAATCAGATGAGAAATAAATTTATAAGTGTGCTAACAAGGTGGTCGTACAGAAGGACACCTGGCATGATCAAGTCCTACGCATGTGTTGAGACAGAGGACAATATATGAACAACAAAATGAGGAACATTTTTAAAGATTCATCATTCCATATGCATATATATTCCCTGAAACAATTTTTTCTTTACAGCAAAAAAATGGTATACTATAAACTCAATTGATCCCATTTATTTGAAAACCAAGTAACAGACAAAATTAAAGTTGTAGATGACGATGTTTATCTTCTTAGTAAGGAAGTAAGCAAATTTTAATGAATTCAAGTCCTAACAATATACTATCTTCAAATAATATACTTTATAAAACAAACTGTACAAACAAAACAAAAATGTGAAACAGATAAACAGAATCTTGTTACAAGATGTCATTATGCTGACCATGTACTAATGATTTGTCTCCCTTATTACATTTAAGATATTTCCTCAAAGACCATTCCTGAAACTAGAGGCTCACCAGAGCCTGTATCGCTCACCTGGAGTCTGGTTTTCATTGGACAATTAATCAACTATTTGACCAAGTTTGTTGCAATTGGTGCAATTGTTCAGGGAAAATTTATTTGACAAAAAAGGGCAATAACTCTTAAATGGGTTTTGGGATTTCCTTTAAAATTTCAGGGTAGGTAGACCTCAACATGGCAAATATTTTTCAGACTTACATTTCACTTCTATCTCAAATAGTTTTGGAGATAAATGACGAAAACTGTTAAATTTTGAAAATTTGACAAAAAAGGGCAATAACTCCTAAATGGGTTTTGGGATTTCCTTCAAAATTTCAGGTAGGTAGATCTTGTCATGTTGATCAATTTTACACCTGTCAGATTTTTGATATCTGTAATGGTTTTTAAGTTATAAGCCAAAAACACATGCACCCCTATATTCTATTTTTAGCTACAACAGCCATGTTTTATGTCAGATCAAAATAAATTGAGGATCGTTTGTAGAGGACATGTCATAGACCATTCCTATCAAGTTTCAAACCAATCGCCCCAGTGGTTTCAGAGGAGAAGATTTTTGAATGAAAAAATTTTGAAAATTTGACAAAAAAGGGCAACAACTCCTAAATGGGTTTTGGAATTTCCTTTAAAATTTCAGGGTATGTAGACCTCAACATGGCAAATATTTTTCAAATTTACATTTCACTTCTATCTAAAATAGTTTTGGAGATAAATGACGAAAAATGTTAAATTTTGAAAATTTGACAAAAAAAGGGCAATAACTCCTAAATGGGTTTTGGGATTTCCTTCAAAATTTCAGGTTAGGTAGATCTTGTCATGCTGATCAATTTTACCCCGTCAGATTTTTGATATCTGTAACGGATTTTAAGTTATAAGCCAAAAACAACACATGCACCCCTATATTCTATTTTTAGCTACGACAGCCATGTTTTATGTCAGATCAAAATAAATTGAGGATCTTTTGTAGAGGACATGTCATAGATCATTCCTATTAAGTTTCAAACCAATCGGCCCAGCGGTTTCAGAGGAGAAGATTTTTGAAAATCAGCCAATCAGAAACAAGAATTGCCTCTGGTGGCCATGTTTCTTGACCAAACAGAACTAAATGAGGAAACTTTGTTGAGGACCTTCCATACACCACTCATGCAAAGTTTGGATGGAATTGGCCAAATGGTTTCTGAGGAGAAGATGTTTGAATGAAAAGCTAACGACGGACGGACGGACGACGGACGCCAAGTGATGGCAAAAGCTCACCCTGGCAATAGCCAGGTGAGCTAAAAATTACCAAGTCTTTGATAAGAAAAAACACAAAAATCATTCTAACAGAAAAATAAAATAGTGGGTGCACAATGATATTAGTCATAGAAGATTCCCTGAAAATTTCATAGAAATCTATTTCCAGTCTTACAAGAACTATTATTTTGAGTGTCTTAAAAACGAGTTGGGAATAGATAACACTGCAGGTAACCCAACTTATACACCGACCACACTCACTAAGCAGGAAGTCCTTGATAACCACCAGACCGTTCTTCATTCCTTTGGCATTTCTACAAAGGGTGAAGAAATGGACCTTCCTGCTCTTTATTGGATTCCTAAACTACATAAGAATCCGTTTAAACAAAAGTACATGGCTGGGTCAGCTAATTGCTCTATGAAACCTCTTTCAAAGATTTTAACACTCATACTGACATGTATTAAAGAGGGCCTTCAGAATTACTGTGAAACATCATATTCCACCAGTGGCGTCAATCAGATGTGGATTCTTAAAAACTCAAGAAATTTACTACAATATCTATAAAATCAAAATCTTTGGCTAGATGCAAGAGTATAAAAACATTCGACTTCCTCTACACTCTATACTACCATACCATTTTCTCAAAATATCGATTGAAACAACTAGTTCATCAATGCTTTTTCAAGAAAAATGGCACATGCAAGTATAAATTTCTAGTTTTAGATAGAGAAAAGGCTTATTTTGTTAAGAACCACTCTAATTCTGATAAAAAGTATTCTGAAGATGAAATTACAATCATGTTAGATTTTCTCATAGACAAATATTTGTTGAATTTGGCGGTCGACTTTTTCAACAAAAAATCGGCATTCCAATGGGAACGAACTGTGCTCCTCTCCTCGCCGATCTGTTTCTGTACTCATATGAAGCGGACTTCATTCAAGGGCTTCTACGTGAAAACAAGGAGAAACTAGCCCAATCACTTAATTTCACTTTCCGTTATATAGATGACGTTTTGTCCTTAAGTAACCATAAATTCCAAGACTTTCTACATCTCATCTACTCCAGTGAACTTGAAATTAAGGATACTACAGATAAATCAAAGTCAACTTCATATTTGGATTTGTTTCTCGAAATAGACAATGAGGGACATCTGAAGACAAAAGTTTATGACAAACGTGATGACTTCCACTTTCCTATTGTTAACTTTCCCTGAAAGAATAGCAATATACCAGCATTGCCTGCATATGGCGTCTACGTTTCTCAGCTTATCCGATATTCAAGGGCATGCATGAGTTACCATGACTTTCGACAAAGAGGATTAATGCTGTCAAAAAAGCTTCTTAACCAGGGTTTTATCAGGGATAAGTTGATGTCATCACTTAGGAAATTTTACGGTCGTCATCACGAATTGATTGACCGTTACAGTGTTCCAATATCTAAGATTATGTTGGACCTGTTCCCACACTGTACCTCCACTGATTTGTGATTACCACCGTATTGACTTTGTTGAACTTCACGACGGGTGCCGTATCTGGAGCATCATGAACTGCTTACCTTCCAGAGCATCCAAGTTCACTCCTGGTTTTATAGGAGTTCATGTTGTGCATTGTTTTTTTTAGTTTTCAGTGTTTATTTGTTGTGCTTGTGGCTGTTCATTTATCTTCCCGGGTTTTGTCTGTATAATGGATTATGTTTTTTGGAATGATCCTTTGGTATATTTGTCCTCTTTACAAAGAATTGGGTATAGAGAAAGTGTGATGCTGATAACAAGCAATCAAGATTGAAAACAATGACAAAGCAAGATGACAGATAGTGATTCCTATGTGTATCCTTTAGCTACAAATTAATATTAAATTTGTTAAAATCTACCATGATATTTAAAAAAAAACTAATATGGATTTCTGATGATAATTAACTTTTACTTTGACAGTTTATTTCCACATCATAATTAAAATTCACTCACACTGTATAAAAACAAAAACATTTCAAGAACTTTTAACCCTTAAATATGGGGGCAAAAAATTGCCAGAATTCATGATTAAATTGAAACACCTATTTTGCACAGAAGTCTATTGTGTTAAAATATTATCAGGATGGGATTAATGACACAAAACTTAAACAGATGCTTTAGCCAGAGGAAGGATAATGATCACAATATTACTAAAATTATTACCGTCATGTCAAAATAAAGAGCAAGGATTTTTGAAAAACAAAACACAATAAAAATTATTGTTATACTCTTTTGCCAACTACCTTGATTTATGGATCTTGTTCGTTTACTTTTCAGAAAAAACGGAAAAAAAGTACTTGTATTTACAAAACACATTCAAAAACAATTTACCATTTGCTAACATTTTCTGAACAATGTAAATGTCATACCCACTGTATCAACAATAAAATCATTCATTACATAAAACAATCAAAAACAATTAGTCATTGTAACAGAGCACATATAATGCTGTCATGTCCATCTCTCATGTACAAGCGCCATCCTGCCTTTCCCTTGTCTGGATCACTGAATTCGCTTTCAGTATTAGCTGGTAGATAAACAGTAAGAAATGACTTTGGTCCCTGACCAAGACACAACAGAACCTGTTTCAGAGTTCCATCATGGAGGTAATGATAGAGGTTTTCTTTGTAATGGTGATTAGTCTTTATGTGTTGTGTTGCTGTTACCAAAAATCCGACTACAAAACAAATAAAATCAGTTTCAAATCTTATTTTAGAAATGAATATCTAAATGAGTATGAAATATTCCAAAATTCCTAAGTTCACATGACCTTTTGACTTACTGTCTTAAACCAGAGCACAATCTATATACATGTATGATACAAAAAAATTTGTTGAACAACATTTATCAACATTTTCAAACTTCAAATAATTGTCTGCTGAAAACAAAAATCACCGTCTTAATAATAATCTCCAACAAAACTATTTGCCTACCTGATATTACTGATATTTTGATCAGGCAAAAAGAAAGTACCAGTAAACAACACAAAAACATCATCTATACAAAGCAGTTATGGTACATTAACTTAAGGTATCCAGACCATACATGACTATCTTTCATACAGAGAGATGTAGGATAGGGGGAATTACACCTGAGGGGTCACATTTTTCTGTCAGACACAAGACTTGCCGAGTGTCTGACAATAAAAAATGTGATGCCGAGGGTGGAATTCCCTTATCCTACATCTTTCTGTATGAATGATAAATTTTCTCTCATTACAGACTGAAAAAATTCAATAGATGGGAAGTGAGAATGGCCGCAATGACAGAAAAAATCTTATTACATAATGAGGGGTTTCAGAGAAAAACTGACACCATAATCAGGAAGATCATATGCAATTTGGTTTTATACTGAAAGTATAAAACTTGAAATTAAATTCTAAATGAGAATCATGTTGTAGTTTTCTATTTAAAAGCAATTTCTTTTTGAAATTTTTGTGTCCAAATCCACAAAAATTTATGTTTTTTGACGTTTTGACATTATGACGTCGAAGAAATGGTCTGTGACGTGACATGTGATGTAAGACAAGGATATTCCAAATGGGTATCTTTTACATGGGATCACCTTCATCTGCTTGTAATGAGAAAATATATTATTCTCCAAATGTTCCAGATGTGATATACCGGGTACATCGCAATGGCAGTTACCTTGGTATTTATCAGTAAACTTCAGAAACGCAATATACTTAACCCATTTTCATAGACACCCCTTACAAAGGATACCTCTACACCATACCTGCTATTATTTTTGGTCAAAAAACATAATTAATGGTCATGATCCATAATGGTCCGTATACCTTAATATTTATGAGACATTTCTTAAACTATTATAATTTTCCAAGAGAAGTGATCATAATAGAAGTGAAAATTCATTAGTCATACATGTGTTAAACAATTTCAAAAGCTGATTTTGAACACTATTGTTAAGTTTCCAAGATTTATATACATGTTTATGCTCAGAAGCCATTTGACATAGATGTAGAATACACACATAATTGAAATATTCATTTTCATGTAAAACATCAAAGGGACCCAGTTTTAGGAAAGTTATTAAAGCTCTTGGCAACAGTCGTACCATCTGATAGGATATTCTGTAGACTGTAAAAGTTATTAAAAAGTTACTTTCCATATTTGAAATGTTATGATGATGTCATTCCCTTTATAGCAGTGTGAGGTAAAATAATTTTTTAAATAAATCAATATGAAGATGAAATATTTGACAAACTTCTGTAACTATTGTTTTCAATTTTAAGTTTTACCTTTACGAACAATTTGGTATCTTGATATACTTTAATTTCACATTTTCTGCCTTGAGCACAAACAAGAAGATATTTTGTTGAGATATGCATATTATGTGCAGCAAAACTAGTATAATGGAATATGTTTTACCTTTTCATGCAGTGTAGACACATTCCCCATGTTTAACAACCTGTTTCTTGTATACCTTACTAATATTTCAAGGATTTGGTTTCATTGGCATTTAGCCCTCATCACATTCCAATTAAATTTATTTCCCTATGTTTGGAAAAACTGAAATAGAAACTACCAGTAAAACACTGACCTGTTTCATTTATGAAATGAATTTCTTTAGGAAATCCTGCCAATGTAATTGACTGCGTTACCGTCACTAATGCATCATCATCAACTGTGGGTCTGTAATAAATTCCATTTTTATATGAACTTTTTTTTCTCTAAATATAAGAAGTTTTACGGTTTCTATAAATACATTTAGCACAATAATATTGACACTAAAAAAATAATGAAAAATAATTGGCAAGAGTCATTTTTTTTAGCAATCAATTTATAAAACTAGAGGCTCTCAAGAGCCTGTATCACTCACCTGGATTTAACTTTTCACGTTGAGCAGGACTAAAAATTTAAGTGTTGCAGTCAATTTGGCTGGTTTTTCTATAGGGTTCTATGTTAAACTAAGTTCAGCTGTGGCAGCCATCTTGGTTGACAATCCAGGTCAATGGACACATTCTTAAAAGAGAACCATCTAAGGACCATTACAGCTAAGTCTTGTTCCAACTGGCTAAGTGGTTTCAGACAAGAAGATTTTTAAATGAATTTTCCCACAGGATCCTATATTTAACTAAGTTTGGCCGTGGCGGCCATCTTGGTTCACAATCCAGGTAATCTGATATCATTCTTAAAGAGAACCATCTAAAGACCAATGCTGCCAAATTTAGTTCCAATGGGCTAGTAGTTTCAGACGATAAGATTTTTGAGTGAATTTCCTATAGGGTCCTGAGTTAAACTAAGTTTGGCTGTGGCGGCCATCTTGGTTCACAGTCCATGAAATCCGACACATTTCTGAAAGAGGACCTCCTAAGAACCACCGCTGCCTAGTCTGGTTCCAAAATGTCAAGTGGTTTCAGACAAGAAGATTTTTCAACGAATTTTCCCATAGGGCACTATGTTAAACTAAGTTAAGCTGTGGCAGCATCTTGGTTCACAGTCTGGGTCATCGGACACAATTTTGAAAGAGGACCATCTTAGGACCATTGCTACCAAGTCTAGTTCAAATTGGCTTGGTAGTTTCAGACAAAAAGATTTTTGAGTGAATTCCTATAGGGTCCTATGTTAAATTAAGTTCTACTGTGGCGGCTATCTTGGTTCACAGTCCACAAAATTCGGCATATTTCTGAAAGAGGACCTCCTAAGGATCATTGCTGCCTAATCTGGTTCCAATTGGTCAAGTTGTTTCAGACAAGAAGACTTTTCAATGAATTTTCTCATAGGGCCCTATGTTAAACTAAGTTTGGCTGTGGTGGTGGTCTTGGTTCACAGTCCACAAAATCCGATATATTTCTGAAAGAAGACCTCCTAAGGATCATTGCTGCCTAATCTGGTTCCAATTGGTCAAGTTGCTTCAGACAAGAAAACTTTTCAATGAATTTCCCATAGTGCCCTATGTTAAACTAAGTTTGGTTGTGGCAGCCATATTGGTTGACAGTCCGGGTCATCGGACACAATTCTGAAAGAGGATCACCTAAGGACCATTGATACAAAGTCTGGTTCCAATTGTTCAGATTTCAGACAAGAAGATTTTTCAATTAATTTTCCCATAGGGCCCTATGTTAAACTATGTTCGGGTGTGGCAGTCATCTTGGTTAACAGTCCAAGTCAGCAGACATACTTCTGAAAGAGAACCTCCTAAGGACAATTACTGCCAAGTTTGGTTCCAATTGGCCTTGTAGTTTCATAGAAGAAGATTCTTGAAATCATCCCCCCTTTTTCTATTTTCAGTAACAGCAGCCATGTTGGTTGGAAGTAGGGAATGCCGGACATAATTTTGGAAGGGGACCACCCAAGGACCATTCCACCAAAGTTTGGTCCCAATTGGACCAGTGGTTTCAGAGGAAATGATTTTGGTCATGTTGACTTATTTGTAGATCTTTCTTTGTTGAGCTAAAAATATTTGTATACAAGATGGTTATTTTTTAAAACTAAATTAGATTCATGAATGCAGAATTTCAAATTCATGTATACTGAAATCAAAATAAAATTATTTTTATAAAATTCAATTTTGACTTCTTTTGTGATTAACTTCCATCTTTAATATTGTATTCTGTGTTGCACAATATGTTGTTATACATTGCCTTTTTTATCTATTGTTTTTATTCATTACGATTTTATGCAACTTTATTACAACTGACTATATCGTGGAGGAAGTCAGAGAATCGGGGAAAACCACCGACCTACACATGAAAACTTGCAACAACACCATGCACTCAAAAATTTATTTTGACAATCTATTGACTATCAGCTGTTATGACAAATGACCTAAACTACTTGGCGACCTCTGCACTTGTTAAGATTATAATGATAATTCAGTGATAAATTTGTTTCCCTAATGCTAAGAGCATTTAAACCAGTCCTGATCAGTTTAATATCAAGGTTTTGTACATACTGAATAAATTGCTGTGTGCCATTTCCCTCCAAATCTGTTTGTATTTACTACCTAATGTTTTTGTGTCTGATCATAAGAAAAGCATTTCCTATCACTTTACCCTATTGGCTAAGCTATTTATCAAATCATGACAGTTCAATTTTTAAGACCAATACAAATAAACTATATACATATTTTCTGACAATGTAAATGAATTTATATTGTTTTTGTAAGTTAGAGGTGTTCTCGTATCAATGCATAGATATTTTAAAACTATAACTGACCTTTGAACCTTAATTATCAAAAGATTGTTCTCAACGGCAATAGCTGCTCTAGTATAAGTCTTTCCACTGTCGTCTGTGAAGTTAGCTTCACCAACCACTTTAAAAGTTGAAAATTCAATACGATCTTTGATCTTTAACTTTTCTTTATCCCATACATTAGGATTTAATGGTCTGACAAAAGAGAAGTTTAATTAAAAATGGAAAATGTCTATATTCAATGCACACTGTCTATAACTGTATTATTCTTGTACAGGGTTCATACACATTTTTCATCATTAAGATCAAGGACTTTTCAGGTACTTTCAAGGCAAAATTCACATTTTTCAAGGACATTTCTAGACACGTTCAACTTAGCGGTCCTTTTCCGAAAGTAACTATAATTAGTAAAAAAAATTTGTTAGGACCATGCGGTTTCATGATTAAATCATACATGATCTATTTTCATCAAAATTTTGAATTGTAGATTTATAAACTTATAAATTCCTTCGCTTGTCCACATTTGGATGTTGCTATTTGAAACCACAAATAATTATATAAAAACTCGTTTTTCAGTCAGTACTGAAGATCAGGAGAAAAGATATACATTCAAAAAAATATTTCTTTCCAATAAAATTCGATTTTTTTCAAGGTGTCTCAATGAACTTTTGCAGAATTGAAATACTTTCAAGGCCTTGATTTTCTGACTTTCATTTTCAAGTACTTTCAAGGATCCGTACGAACTCCGCTTGTAATTTGAAAAAAATTTCTTGATGTTTGAAGATTGTAATTCAAAAGTGAACACAAAATTCGTACTTAGTTCTAGAAATTGCCTAACCACATCTATATTCAACATTTTTGCTGTACAAATTTTGCATGAGGTCACTGTAACTAGAGGCTCTCAAGAGCCTGTGTCGCTCACCTGTATCTAATGTGACTTTGGAAATTATGTAAAATTATATAATGATTGAGACCAAGATTGGTTTAATTTGACACAGTATTTAAAATTAAAAACAGGTCATCTTAGTGTAGTCTTACAATAGCTACTGAAGACATCTTATCATTATTATTTTTGAATATGTGGTCAAGTTGTGACCATTCAGAATTTTTTTTACAATTTTCTGATAGACTTCTAAACATCTTGGATGATGGATCGGCAACAAAGTAACAACACTTGGTCAGCACCTCATAAGGAACATTCATGCTATGTTTTGTTACATTCCATTCAGTGGTTCTCTAAAAGAAGTAATTTGTATGCATTTCCCATAGGGTCCTATGTTAAACTTAGTCCCCCACTGGTGGCCATCTTGGATGATGGATCGGCTACAAAGTAACAACACTTGGTCAGCACCTCATAAGGAACATTCATGCCAGATTTAGTTTCATTCCATTCAGTGGTTCTCTAAAAGAAGTCATTTGTATGCATTTCCCATAGGGTCCTATGTTAAACTAAGTCCCCCACTGGCGGTCATCTTGGATTATGGATCGGCTTCAAAGTAACAACACTTGGTCAGCACCTCATAAGGAACATTCATGCCATGTTTGGTTTCATTCCATTCAACGGTTCTCTAAAAGAAGTCATTTGTATGCATTTCCCATAGGGTCCTATGTTAAACTAAGTCCCCCTCTGGTGGCCATCTTGGATGATGGATCGGCTACAAAGTAACAACACTTGGTCAGCACCTTATAAGGGTTCATTCATGCCAGATTTAGTTTCATTCCATTCAGTGGTTCTCTAAAAGAAGTCATTTGTATGCATTTCCCATAGGGTCCTATTTTAAACTAAGTTCCCCGCTGGCAGCCATCTTAGATGATGGATCAGCTACAAAGTAACAACACTTGGTCAGCACTTCATAAGGAATATTCATGCCATGTTTGGTTTCATTCCATTAAGTGGGTCACTAAAAGAAGTCATTTGTATGCATTTCCCATAGGGTTCTATGTTAAACTAAGTCCCCTGCTGGCGGCCATCTTGGATTATGGATCCGCTACAAAGTAACAACACTTGGTCAGCACCTCATAAGGAACATTCATGCCATGCTTGGTTTCATTCCATTTAACGGTTCTCTAAAAGAAGTCATTTGTATGCATTTCCCATAGGGTTCTATGTTAAACTAAGTCCCCTGCTGGCGGCCATCTTGGATTATGGATCCGCTACAAAGTAACAACACTTGGTCAGCACCTCATAAGGAACATTCATGCCATGTTTGGTTTCATTCCATTCAGTGGTTCTCTAGAAGAAGTTCAAAATGTAAAATGTTAACGACGACGGACGATGACAGACGACGCCGGACGCCGGACGCCGGACGCCAAGTGATGAGAAAAGCTCACTTGGCCCTTCAGGCCAGGTGAGCTAAAAACATAATTCCTCATATTTTGTTTCTTTCCCCCAAAATGGCAAAACAAAAAGATGGTAATTTTGACTTTTAATTAATAAGGTGAAAACACAAACACAAGATGTTTAATTAATTTTTCAATTTAAATTGATCTGATGTCATTTAAACCTTAAAACTTCAACCTCAACTGTGACATCATTCACCTGATTTCAGGAATTAGACCATGGCTTTGTTGATAAACCATCAGTAGGTTGCATCATTATAACTGTCTTTTAATTTGCTGTCTTAAATCGTCTGGATTTGCCTCTGTATCCTTTAGCATAGGTCTATATTTATTTTACACTATTGTCTTCTATTTTGTTAGGAGTGTAATGATATGTCAAAACAAGATATAATACAAAATATCAAGACATAATTTCTGGCCTGTTATATAATATATTTCTTTGTTTTGACAATTTCTCCTGACATATATTGCTATTTGTGCAAGGAACAAACTTTAAAAATCTTTGTCATATCAATGTTTGATTAAGAATAAGAATATAGTTATTTTTAAGCATACAGAAGATGTATTGAATGGTGAATATAATTTGAACTGACTATGATAGTGCAATATGTATCTTTTCTCAATTTTATGTGTTGTTGCACCTGCTTTTGTTATAAATGCTTGCTACGAACTCAACCTTACTTGTTTAAAGCAATTACTGGTTCTAATGGCAGTTGAGATGGCAGGTCTACAAATTTAATTTCTCCCGACATAGTCAGAGAAACTAAAATATCTGCCACACCTCCAAGCCTGAACATTTCATCCATATAATCTAGCTCAGTATGGAAACCATTACAATCACTGAAAAGCCTATAAATAGTACACAAAATAATATGAATAAAGCATTTATTTGTAACCTGAAATAGAGCAAAACTCTTAAACAGTATTATTATTTCAATGAATATACAATGTACAAGGTTGTGAACAAGTTTACCCAATAGTTTGTTCTTGATGAAAATTTTTAACTGTAGCTATTGATAAAACCAACTGTGTCATTTGACAATGACACATCATGTAAAAGTCGAAGCGTTCCAACCTACAAATTCAGTATTGACAGGGAAACGGTTATTAGTAATAATAAATAAAGGGCTTTGATACAACTGCAGCATGTGGACAGGTGAATAGTTGAATGCCAAATTGCTGCCAAGTCTGGTTCTAATTGGCCACGTGCTTTTAGACAAGAATAATTTTAAATGAATTTTCCCATATGTTCCTATGTGAAACTAAGTTTGCCTGTAAAACAACTGTTTTGGAGGTGTTTTATGTCATTTTATAACTATCTAGAACAGTGAACCATCTAGGCCCATGTTGTTCATCCAACTGTAACCAAAGGTAGACAGTTGGTAGAGGTCCTTCCATAAATCATTCCTGCCAACTTTGGTTACAATTTGCCCATTAATTCCTGAGCAAATGACAAAAAAAAAAGTCAGCAATATGGATTTAATGGAAACTTTGAACAGCCACAGCCGTATGTTGAGCAGATGAATCTCAACAAAAAGTGGAATGTTTGTAAGGTGTACTGTTGTCATCAATCCTACAAACTTTAAAAACATTTCATAATGTAGTTTCAGAGATGATTTTTGAATAGGTCAATAAAAATCAAAGATGGCCTCTGGTGGCCATGTTGTTCATTCAACAGGAACCAAAGGTTGAAGGTTGGTAGAGGTCCTTCCTAAAATCATTCCTGTCAACACTAGTTACAATCTGGCCATTAGTTCCTGAGCAAATGACATAAAAGTCTTTTCCCATATGGTTTGCATGGAAACTGAACAGCAGCAGCCATTGGTCATGTTGGTTGTGTGGATGAATCTCAACCAAAAGTGGATCGTTTGTAGGGGGTATTGTTGTCATCAATCCTGCAAAGTTTCAAAACATTACATAATGTAGTTTCAGAGGAGAAGATTTTTGAAAATTGGCCAATAAAAATCAAAGATGGCCTCTGGCAGCCATGTTGTTCATCCAACCGGAACCAACGGCATACCGTTTGTAGAGGTCCTTCAATACACCATTCCTAAAAAGTTTGGTTACAATCCACCAAGTAATTTCAAAGGAGTTGATCAAAATGTGAAAAGTTTACGAATGACGGAATACGGACGACGGATGCAAAGTGATGACTTAAGCTCTATTTGCCAGGAAAGCTAAAATAAAATGCTCTGCTGGGCGCAGCTAGATACGACCGCAGATGTCGAACCCTGAATAGTTGGGGCAATTATGAACACAACATTCAAGCTTGATACAATACTGAATTTGGATTGTGAATAAATATTTGACACAGCATAGGTTTCTGACACAGAATGAATGTTGTCTAAGAACTTAAAAATTTTTAATTTACCTATTCAAACCATATCAGTATTATTTGTTTTTATATATAAATCAGAAATAACCAATTTAAAATTTAAAATTGGGCACACATATCAATTTCTTGCTATTGCGCAATACTGTGTAATTGAAAATTTCTTCAAATATTTGACACATAATAGGTTTCTGACACAGAACTGAAATCAAAGAACTTAAAATTGATCATATGATTTGAATTTATATTCAATTTTTTGCTTTTGTGTAATACAATATGCTGTGGAGAATTGCCCCCCCCCCAAAAAAAAAATAATAATTTACCCCTTTTTTTAGCTTTTGTGCAATACACTATGAAGTTGCACATTGACCCCCCTCCCAAAAAAAAACAAAAAACAATAAAATTTATTGTAACCCCCCCCCCCCCCTTTTTTTTGCTAAAAAAAATTTGAAATTTTCTTTTTAATTTATGAAATATGAAATGAGAAAAAATTACCCCTCCCCAATTTCTCATTTACCCCCCCCCCCCAAATTTTGTTTTCAACCCCCCCCCCCCCCCCATTTCTTTATACTTTGCAACCATAACAGCCCATTTAAATACACCATAACATATTAAAATAGAAAATGACATCATAGTCATGGATGGCAAATTTTAAATATACATATTAAAAGCAGTTTAGATAAGATAAACAAAAAAGCTTCATCAGCACATTTTATATTGGCAAATTTCCAATGGAATTTGTTAATAATAAAGTTTTGATAACAGGGCACACATATCAATTTCTTGCTATTGCGCAATACTGTGCAATTGAAAATTTCTTCAAATATTTGACACATAATAGGTTTCTGACACAGAATAACTGAAATAAAGAACTTAGAATTGGTCATATGATTTGAATTTATATTCAATTTTTTGCTTTTGTGTAATACAATATGCTGTGGAGAATTGCCCCCCCCCCCCCCAAAAAAAAAATAATTTACCCCCTTTTTAGCTTTAATTTTGGACCCCGATTTGGACCAACTTGAAAACTGGGCCCATAATAAAAAAACTAAGTACATGTTTAGATTCAGCATATCAAAGAACCCAAAGAATTCAATTTTTGTTAAAATCAAACTAAGTTTAATTTTGGACCCTTTGGACCTTAATGTAGACCAATTTGAAAACAGGACCAAAAATTAAGAATCTAAATGCACAGTTAGATTCGGCATATCAAAGAACCCCAATAGTTCAATTTTCGATGAAATCAAACAAAGTTTAATTTTGGACCCCGATTTGGACCAACTTGAAAACTGGGCCCATAATAAAAAAACTAAGTACATGTTTAGATTCAGCATATCAAAGAACCCAAAGAATTCAATTTTTGTTAAAATCAAACTAAATTTAATTTTGGACCCTTTGGACCTTAATGTAGACCAATTTGAAAACGGGACCAAAAATTAAGATCCTAAATGCACGGTTAGATTCGGCATATCAAAGAACCCCAATAGTTAAATTTTCAATGAAATCAAACAAAGTTTAATTTTGGACCCTTTTGGCCCCTAATTCCTAAACTGTTGGGACCAAAACTCCCAAAATCAATCCCAACCTTCCTTTTGTGGTCATAAACCTTGTGTTTAAATTTCATAGATTTCTATTTACTTATACTAAAGTTATTGTGCAAAAACCAAGAAAAATGCTTATTTTGGCCCTTTTTTAGCCCCTAATTCCTAAACTGTTGGGACCAAAACTCCCAAAAACAATCCCAACCTTCCTTTTGTGGTCATAAACCTTGTGTTAAAATTTCATAGATTTATATTTACTTATACTAGAGTTATTGTGCGAAAACCTAGAAAAATGCTTATTGGGCACTTTTTTGGCCCCTGATTCTTGAACTGTTGGGACCAAAACTCCCAAAATCAATCCCAACCTTCCTTTTGTGGTCATAAACCTTGTGTTTAAATTTCATAGATTTCTATTAACTTATACTAAAGTTATAGTGCGAAAACCAAATGTCTTCGGACGACGCCGCAGACGACGGACGACGACGCAGACGACGACGACGACGACGACGACGACGACGACGACGCCAACGTCATACCAATATACAACCGCAAAAATTTTGCGGTCGTATAAAAATTATTGTTGCCTATTTGTTATATATTTTATAATCTTATCTTTCTTATTATTTTATCTTTACCAAATTATGTCAATAAATTTGTAGACGAAACTAGAGGCTCCCAGGAGCCTGTATCCCTCACCTGGAAATCATTTGCAGAATAAATTGTTTCACATATGTTTGGCTCTGGTGGCCATCTTGAATGGTGGGCAGGGTCATCGGATACATTTCTGAAAAAGGACCACCTAAGGACCCTAGCTGCCAAGTTTTGCTCCAATTGGCTTTGTGGTTTCATACAAGAATTTTCCATATGGTCCTATGTTAAACTATATTCGGCTCTGATGACAATCTTGAATGGTAGGTGGGGTCATCAGATATATTTCTGAATGAGGACCACCTAATGACCAACTTTCGTTCCAACTAGTTTTGTGGTTTCAGCCAAGAAGATCTTTTAGTAAATTTCCCATAGGGTCCTATGATAAACTATGTTCGGCTCTGGCGACCATTTTGGATGGCAGATGGGGTCATTGGATATAATTCTTAAAGGGGATCAAGTAATGACCATTGCTGCCATGTTTTGTTCCAATTGGCAAAGTTGTTTCAGACAAGAAGATCTTGAAGAAAATTTCCCATAGAGCCCTATGTTCAACTATGTTCGGCTCTGGCAGCCATCTTGGATGACGGGCGGGGTCATTGGATAAACTTCTGAGAGAGGACCACCTAATGACCATTGCTGCAAAGTTTTATTCCTATTGGCCAAGTAGTTTCAGACGAGAAGATCTTTAAATATTATTTCCTGTAGGGTCCTATTTTAAACTATGTTCGGCTCTGTGTATTAATTAATTATGACATCATTATCCATTTTTAGTGATGATTACATGAAGAACATGTAATTCATCCGAATAAATCTTTAATATGGAAGAAAAGATATGGTGGGTTAATTCACGGCATAAAATCCCTAAAAATACTAAGCAAATGTTTAAGCAAAAGAACAGTTGTAATTTGCAACAGAGAAAAAATAAATTCATAGTTTTTAACAACTGACATAAATTTATGATGTGTAAGTTTGCTTACATTTTATTTCCACTCAGTCCATATACAGTACTATGGTGAGTGACTGGGTCAAGTTGTGTTTTACCACTGGTATCTGTAAACATGGTGACAAATAAGTTGTTGATCATTTCCCCATATCTATCATACACAGCATAGTTCCTGAAAAAAGATAAAAATTGGTCAACAACTCAATAGTCCCAGTTGCATTTAACATATATCAAAGAATTACATTTAATATTCAGCCCATACCACAAGTAGTTTTATGATTACCTGTAATGCAATCAATGTTACATGCAACACCAAACATTGTTTGATTGTATAATGACAAAAAATATTAAAAATGAAAAAAAACTAGATGCTCCCAGAAGCCTTGATCGCTCACCGGCAAATCATTTGCAGAATAAATTGTCTGACTATGTCCATCCTGACTGGCAGTCTGGAACATTGCTGGGAAGTTCCAATTGGTTCACTGATTTTGCCAATTGTTCACTGGTTTCAAAAAAGAAGATCTTTTAGTTAACTTTCCCATAATCTATGTTTCTATGTTAAACTATGTTCAGCTCTGGTGGCCATCTTGGATGGTGGGAGGGGTCATCCGAAATAATTCTAAACGAGGACCAATTAAGGACCATTGCTGCCAAGTTTTGTTCAATTGGCTTTGTGGTTTCAGAAAAGAAAATCTTTAAGTAAATTTCCAATAGGGTCTTACGTTAAACTATGTTTCTTTGGCCCTTTTAACCCATTATATCTTGAAAACTGCAAAAGACATAGGAAATCTGTTGAAAATACTACAGAAATAAATCATCAAGATGAATTAAAAGAAAATATCCCTATTGAAATTGGATGAAAAAAAATTTACATATTAAGCTCATTGCTTTTTTTGCACTTTTAACCCCTTATATCTCAAAAACCGTTAAAAGACAATCTGTTGACATACTACTGGAAGCACTCATCAAGATGAATTGAAAGAAAAATCCCCATTGAAATCGGACAAAAAAAAAAATTCAGGTGTCCTGCAAAATGGTTAAATTTGGCCCATTTACTCCCTTTAAGACGACAAAAACACAAAAACAAAAATACCTGCAGTACTCTTTTATGGTATTCCTTATGATGATCCATTTTAAAACAAGTATACATGTGTCAGGATGACACTAATGTCCCTCCTTTGAAGTCATAACCATGTTAAGGCATAATTTTTGAAAGTTCATAAATTATAATGATGTACACATGTACCGATTTTCATCATGATGTAACCCCATCTTCATAGAAAATAAGGTTCAATGCAATTCTTAACCTGAGGATTCACCTTCACATTTCCCTTGTTCACTGAACCGTGAAATTAATATCAAGACCTTAAAAAGGCATATGTTTTATAAAGTTCATATCAAGACTTGCATGTCTACCAAGTTTCATTTAGATGTGACCCAATCTTCATAGGTAAAAAGCTTCAACACAACCTTACCACAAGGATTCCCCATATCATTTCCCATGTTCACTGAACTGTGAAATTTAAGTCAAGACCTTAAAATCGCATATATGTTAGAAAGTTCATATCATGACTTACATGTGTATCAAGTTTCATGAAGACGTGTCCTCATCTTCATAGGAAAAAAGCTTCAAAGCAAACCTTAACATGAGGATTCACCATCACATTTCCCATGTTCATAGAACTGTGAAATATAGGTCAAAACCTTTTAATGGGACATATTTTAGAAAGTTCATATCACGATGTAAATGTGTACCAAGATTCATAATGCTGTGACCCCATCTTCATAGAAAAAAAGCTTTAATGCAAACCTTAAGCTCAGGATACCCCATCTTAATAGAAACAAGAGGCTCAAGAGAATTGAGCCTGTATCGCTCACCTGACAGTCCCAGAATCAATCCATTTTATTTCAACATGTTCAAGTGAAAATTGTAATGGATCTTCCATAGATGTTTCGTACCAAGAATCAGTTAATTTGGCTATATGGTTTTGTAGGAGGAGATTTTTGAAATTTTGACCAGTCAAAAATAAGAATTCATCATAGCTGCCATATTAGCTGTCTGACCGGGACGAAATATGTAAATTTTATAAAGGTCCTTCCACAGATGCTTCATACCAAGTTACAGCTCATTTGGCTTTGCGGTACAAATGTATCAGAAAATTTTATTTTTGAATTTTTGACCAATCAGAAATAAATATTCATCATGGCAGCCATATTAGTTGTCCGACCAGAACAAATTATGCAAAGTTTACAAAGTTCCTTTCATAGATGCTTCACACCAAGCTTCAGTTGATTTGGCCTAGGGGTTTCAGAAGAGAAGAAAAAAATGTAAAAGTTTACAGATGGACGGATGGACAGACGACGGAGTGATGACAAGGAGCAAATAAAAACAAATTGCTTCGCTGAGCGCAGCTGGATACGACCGCAGAGGTCCAACCCTGAACAGTTGGGGCAAAAATGGACACAATATTCGTGCTTGATACAGATCTGAATTTGGATTGTAATTAAATATTTGACACATAATAGGTTTCTGACACAGAATAACTGTAGTCAAAGAACTTAGAGTTGGTCATATGATTTGAATTTATATTCAATTTTTTGCTTTTTGTGCAATACAATATGCTGTTGCGAATTGAACCCCCCCCCCCAAATTTTTTCACCCCCCTTTTCCCTTTTTCCAAAAAAATTCTTTCCCTCAAGATATGGTCATAATCCCCATTCAAATTTCTCATGGAGTTTGCAAACATAATTACCCATTTAAATACATCATAAAAGTCTTAGAATAGAAAATGACATATGGCTAAAATTAAAATTAATTAAAAGTAACTTCTAATAAAATGCTCCGCTGGGCGCAGCTAGATACGACCGCAGATGTCGAACCCTGAATAGTTGGGGCAATTATGAACACAACATTCAAGCTTGATACAATACTGAATTTGGATTGTGAATAAATATTTGACACAGCATAGGTTTCTGACACAGAATGAATGTTGTCTAAGAACTTAAAAATTTTTAATTTACCAATTCAAACCATATCAGTATTATTTGTTTTTATATATAAATCAGAAATAACCAATTTAAAATTTAAAATTGGGCACACATATCAATTTCTTGCTATTGCGCAATACTGTGTAATTGAAAATTTCTTCAAATATTTGACACATAATAGGTTTCTGACACAGAATAACTGAAATCAAAGAACTTAGAATTGGTCATATGAGTTGAATTTATATTCAATTTTTTGCTTCTTGTGCAATACAATAGGCTGTGGAGAATTGCCCCCCCCCCAAAAAAAAATAATAATTTACCCCTTTTTTTAGCTTTTGTGCAATACACTATGAAGTTGCACATTGACCCCCCCCCTCCCAAAAAAAAACAAAAAACAATAAAATTTAATGTAACCCCCCCTTTTTTTGCTAAAAAAATTTGAAATTTTCTTTTTAATTTATGAAATATGAAATGAGAAAAAAATTACCCCCTCCCCAATTTCTCATTTACCCCCCCCCTTAAATTTTGTTTTCAACCCCCCCCCCCCCCCATTTCTTTATACTTTGAAACCATAACAGCCCATTTAAATACACCATAACATATTAAAATAGAAAATGACATCATAGTCATGGAATTTGTTAATAATAAGGTTTTGATAGCAGAGCACACATATCAATTTCTTGCTATTGCACAATACTGTGCAATTGAAAATTTCTTCAAATATTTGACACATAATAGGTTTCTGACACAGAATAACTGAAATAAAGAACTTAGAATTGGTCATATGATTTGAATTTATATTCAATTTTTTGCTTCTTGTGCAATACAATATGCTGTGGAGAATTCCCCCCCCCCCAAAAAAAAAAAAAAAATTACCCCTTTTTTAGCTTTAATTTTGGACCCCGATTTGGACCAACTTGAAAACTGGGCCCATAATAAAAAAAACTAAGTACATGTTTAGATTCAGCATATCAAAGAACCCCAAGAATTCAATTTTTGTTAAAATCAAACTAAGTTTAATTTTGGACACTTTGGACCTTAATGTAGACCAATTTGAAAACGGGACCAAAAATTAAGAATCTAAATGCACGGTTAGATTCGGCATATCAAAGAACCCCAATAAGTCAATTTTCGATGAAATCAAACAAAGTTTAATTTTGGACCCCGATTTGGACCAACTTGAAAACTGGGCCCATAATAAAAAAACTAAGTACATGTTTAGATTCAGCATATCAAAGAACCCCAAGAATTCAATTTTTGTTAAAATCAAACTAAGTTTAATTTTGGACCCTTTGGACCTTAATGTAGACCAATTTGAAAACGGGACCAAAAATTAAGAATCTAAATGCACAGTTAGATTCAGCATATCAAAGAACCCCAATACTTCAATTTTCGATGAAATCAAACAAAGTTTAATTTTGGACCCCGATTTGGACCAACTTGAAAACTGGGCCCATAATAAAAAAACTAAGTACATGTTTAGATTCAGCATATCAAAGAACCCAAAGAATTCAATTTTTGTTAAAATCAAACTAAGTTTAATTTTGGACCCTTTGGACCTTAATGTAGACCAATTTGAAAACGGGACCAAAAATTAAGAATCTAAAGGCACGGTTAGATTCGGCATATCAAAGAACCCCAATAGTTCAATTTTCGATGAAATCAAACAAAGTTTAATTTTGGACCCTTTTGGCCCCTAATTCCTAAACTGTTGGGACCAAAACTCCCAAAATCAATCCTAACCTTCCTTTTGTGGTCATAAACCTTGTGTTTAAATTTCATAGATTTCTATTTACTTATACTAAAGTTATTGTGCAAAAACCAAGAAAAATGCTTATTTGGGCCCTTTTTTAGCCCCTACTTCCTAAACTGTTGGGACCAAAACTCCCAAAAACAATCCCAACCTTCCTTTTGTGGTCATAAACCTTGTGTTAAAATTTCATAGATTTCTATTTACTTATACTAGAGTTATTGTGCGAAAACCAAGAAAAATGCTTATTGGGCCCTTTTTTGGCCCCTGATTCTTAAACTGTTGGGACCAAAACTCCCAAAATCAATCCCAACCTTCCTTTTGTGGTCATAAACCTTGTGTTTAAATTTCATAGATTTCTATTAACTTATACTAAAGTTATAGTGCGAAAACCAAATGTCTTCGGACGACGACGCAGACGACGGACGACGACGCAGACGACAACGACGACGACGACGACGACGCCAACGTCAACGTCATACCAATATACGACCGCAAAAATTTTGCGGTCGTATAAAAATAAATTGACAGATATAAATCACCCAAAGACAATCTACATTTCTTTATATATAATTTACAGGCAGTTTAAGGGAGGTAATCGAATCATACACAACATTTTACTTTAAATGTTTTTGGATTACCTCCCTTACACCAAGATAATAACCAACAAGAAAAATGCTTATTGGGCCCTTTTTTGGCCCCTAATTCTTAAACTGTTGGGACCAAAACTCCCAAATCAATTCCAACCTTCCTTTTGTGGTCATAAACCTTGTGTTTAAATTTCATAGATTTCTATTTACTTATACTAAAGTTATAGTGCGAAAACCAAAAATGCTTATTGGGCCCTTTTTTGGCCCCTAATTCTTAAACTGTTGGGACCAAAACTCCCAAAATCAATCCCAACCTTCCTTTCGTGGTCATAAACCTTGTGTTTAAATTTCATAGATTTCTATTAACTTATACTAAAGTTATAGTGCAAAAACCAAATGTCTTCGGACGACGACGACGACGACGCCAACGTCATACCAATATACGACCGCAAAAATTTTGCGGTCGTATAAAAATTAAAATAAAGAAAATGATCTGTTCAAAAAATTTCTTTCTTTGTTCTTTTGTCATGATTAATTAATTGATAAACAATGGTATGAAGAAGTAATAATAAATCGCTGCTGGTAAATAAATCCATTACATCTGACGAGTTGATGGTGTTCTATTTATAAATTAATACTCTAGTTTCCATGTTTTAATTTTAGCATAGTGAGTCAGAAGGCAGCAATTCATTTGACCCTTGTCGTCAAATTTGCAGTTCATTGTAGTAGTGATCAATAATTCACTTTTGACTGATTTCACATGGCTATAGCACTGTTGATTGGCAAGTAAGGTACATCATTGTGTTGATAAATTTAATATTATTTTCACTGATCCAAAAGTTTTGAGCGAGACCGAAAGGTGGAAGCGATAATTCTTTGGAAATCGAAGCAGGCACGTAAAATTGTGTTGCCAGAGTTGGGGACCTTTTCTTTTCTCTTGGCATATATAGTAATTTTTTTTTCTGAGACAAGAGCCTGTGTTAACGACCCCCAGAAAAAAAAAACATGAGGGGCCAGATTTCCCAAAGTCAATCCTAACCTGTAATCTTATGGGAGACTATTGTGGTAAAATATCATAAGTATATGTTCAATAGAACAAAAGTAAACGAGCGGAAACCTAAGTCAACTGTCTACGGACCTAAGTTCCAAAACATGGAAAAAATCTAGAATATTTTCTTGAAATGACATCATATTCTTTCATGCACATCTTCAATATGTCAATCAATCTGCAAAATTTAAGAGATCTGAATTAAAAGTTGTAGGAGGAGTTAATTACACAAAATTGGTACCCTCCATACACTTTTGTTGCAAAAAATTACCAAGTTCCACAACATGAAAAAACTGGAACAAATTATACAAATAACATCATACTCCTTCCTGAACATCATCAGTATATGTCCATAAGCATTCTGTAAAGTATCAAAGATCTGGGATAAAAGCTGTAGGAGGATTTGATTACACAAACAGGTACCCTGCCCACCTAAAGGTCCACCATTCATCATACTATAAGCCTGATATGCACTACGTGCAACTCTGGCAAAGTCATTTCCCTTATTGTTTCCATGGAAACTTTGAATCTCAACCAAAAGTGGAACATTTGTAGATGGTATTGCTGTCATCAAACCTGCAAAGTTTTAATAAATTTCATAATGTACTTTCAGAGGAGAAAATTTTTGAAAATTTGCCAATCAAAATAAAAAATGGACTCTAGCAACCATGTTTTTTGTCCAACTGGAACCAAAGGAGTATTTGTAGAGGTCCTTCCATACATCATTCCTAACAACTTTGGTTACAAACCGCAGTAGATCAAAATGTTAAAAGTTTTTGGACGATGGACGATAGACAATAGACGAAGAAACTATGGACAATGGACAATGGATGACGTTAATGACATAAGCCTATAGGGCAGGCGAGATAAAAACTCCACCCCACTACTAACTATCTGGACTCTCCTGATTTTATAACTCTGCTGTTTGTCTGAATGGCGTAAACAATCACTGAAGTTTTTTCCTGTTTTATTTAGCACATTACTTTTTAAGAGGTGAAAAATTTTTAACATTTTTTTTATTGCATAGAAGACAAAAATGAAATTAGGGCAATTCATATGAGAAATTGTGGTAATACCTGAAATACACAGAAGCAGATATACCTACCCTCCAGACCCATCTTCGGATTCACTAGTAAATACACAAAAACAGTCTGACAGCTTCTTTAAATTCAATGGTTGCTTCACAAAATAATGAAAACGACATGTTCCTGGCAACTTGACAAATGAAGGTTTCATGAATGTTTCCCTGCTGGTTGTATCTAGTACCTGAAAAAAAATTCCCATTTACCAGAGGTAGACATTATGCACAATATCAAACATAGTAATTTTAAATAAAATGCTCCGCTGGGCGCAGCTAGATACGACCGCAGATGTCGAACCCTGAATAGTTGGGGCAATTATGAACACAACATTCAAGCTTGATACAATACTGAATTTGGATTGTGAATAAATATTTGACACAGCATAGGTTTCTGACACAGAATGAATGTTGTCTAAGAACTTAAAAATTTTTAATTTACCTATTCAAACCATATCAGTATTTTTTGTTTTTATATATAAATCAGAAATAACCAATTTAAAATTGGGCACACATATCAAATTCTTGCTATTGCGCAATACTGTGCAATTGAAAATTTCTTCAAATATTTGACACATAATAGGTTTCTGACACAGAATAACTGAAACCAAAGAACTTAGAATTGGTCATATGATATCAATTTATATTCAATTTTTTGCTTCTTGTGCAATACAATATGCTGTGGAGAATTGCCCCCCCCCCCCAAAAAAAAAAATAAAAAAATTTACCCCTTTTTTAGCTTTTGTGCAATACACTATGAAGTTGCACATTGACTCCCCCTCCCCAAAAAAAAAACAACAAAAAACAATAAAATTTATTGTAACCCCCCCTTTTTTGCTAAAAAAAATTTGAAACTTTCCTTTTTAATTTATGAATTATGAAATGAGAAAAAAATTGCCCCCTCCCCAATTTCTCATTCCCCCCCCCTAAATTTTGTTTTCACCCCCCCCCCCCCCCATTTCTCTTGATACTTTGCAACCATAACAGCCCATTTAAATACACCATAACGTATTAAAATAGAAAATGACATCATAGTCATGGATGGCAAATTTTAAATATGCATAATTTAAAAGCAGTTTAGATGAGATAAACAAAAAAGCTTCATCAGCACATATTCAAAATTTGAGATAAAAAAAAGAGTTATCCCTCTTTGTACATATTTTTATAATCATGTTGTCATATTTGCTCCAAGTCATATTTAATTGTTAGCAGTAGTATGTATGTTAGTATCATATAATTTTAAAATTTCTGATTTGTAAGTTTATTCAATATATATGTTTGGATTGAAGTCATTGTTGGGTGTTACTGAAGTTATCCTTTAATTGTAATGTAAATAATGTAAATTGGTTTAAATTATACTGATTCTTGCTATTGCACAATACTGTGTAATTGAAAATTTCTTGAAATATTTGACACATAATAGGTTTCTAAAACAGAATAACTGAAATAAAGAACTTAGAATTGGTCATATGATTTGAATTTATATTCAATTTTTGAATTCTTGTGCGATACAATATGCTGTGGAGAATTGCCCCCACCCCCCAAAAAAAATAATTTACCCCTTTTTTAGCTTTAAATTTGGACCCCGATTTGGACCAACTTGAAAACTGGGCCCATAATAAAAAAACTAAGTACATGTTTAGATTCAGCATATCAAAGAACCCCAAGAATTCAATTTTTGTTAAAATCAAACTAAGTTTAATTTTGGACCCTTTGGACCTTAATGTAGACCAATTTGAAAACGGGACCAAAAATTAAGAATCTAAATGCACGGTTAGATTCGGCATATCAAAGAACCCCAATAGTTCAATTTTCGATGAAATCAAACAAAGTTTAATTTTGGACCCCGATTTGGACCAACTTGAAAACTGGGCCCATAATAAAAAAAACTAAGTACATGTTTAGATTCAGCATATCAAAGAACCCCAAGAATTCAATTTTTGTTAAAATCAAACTAAGTTTAATTTTGGACCCTTTGGACCTTAATGTAGACCAATTTGAAAACGGGACCAAAAATTAAGAATCTAAATGCACGGTTAGATTCGGCATATCAAAGAACCCCAATAGTTCAATTTTCGATGAAATCAAACAAAGTTTAATTTTGGACCCTTTTGGCCCCTAATTCCTAAACTGTTGGGACCAAAACTCCAAAAATCAATCCCAACCTTCCTTTTGTGGTCATAAACCTTGTGTTTAAATTTCATAGATTTCTATTTACTTATACTAAAGTTATTGTGCAAAAACCAAGACAAATGCTTATTTGGGCCTTTTTTAGCCCCTAATTCCTAAACTATTGGGACCAAAACTCCCAAAAACAATCCCAACCTTCCTTTTGTGGTCATAAACCTTGTGTTAAAATTTCATAGATTTCTATTTACTTATACTAGAGTTATTGTGCGAAAACCAAGAAAAATGCTTATTGGGCCCTTTTTTGGCCCCTGATTCTTAAACTGTTGGGACCAAAACTCCCAAAATCAATCCCAACCTTCCTTTTGTGGTCATAAACCTTGTGTTTAAATTTCATAGATTTCTATTAACTTATACTAAAGTTATAGTGCGAAAACCAAATGTCTACAGACTCCGACGGACGACGGACGACGACGACGACGACGCCAACGTCATACCAATATACGACCGCAAAAATTTTGCGGTCGTATAAAAATACAATCCTTTTGCCTTTTTTTGAGTTTTTAAAAATTCTATATAAATGTAACATTTACTGCATCCTATATATAAGAATTAGTCAGTAACATTTACTGCATCCTATATATAAGAATTAGTCAAACTACAAACATTTTCAATGGTAATTTACCTAGAAACATATTCTTTTCCACTGCAGCTGGCCACAGACATGTTAAATGATGATGGATTAATTATTGTTTAACATCCAGTGGCAATTATTTAATGCATATCAGGACGAGAACATGTTGATATGATATGAATATGAACCCTGCGTTGTACTGGACCAGATTTTTAACGTGTTAGCTCACCAGGTGACAATCCGGATGGATGAATACTGTTTAACGTCCAGTGGCAACCAGGTGCATATCATGACGAGAACATGTTGATATGACAATGAATATGATTATGATTCCTGCTTTGTACTAGACCGATACGCTGAGCCGGAATTTTAATGTGCTAGCTCACGAGGTAACTGTCTGCAGGAAGACATATCACCCCACTCGGACACATTATACTGAATCTGAGCCGACCAGTCAATCTTTGCTCTTACTCCTAGATGCTGCGTGGTTGGCGGAGAACAGCAAATTCCAAATTTAATCTTTGGTTTGACCCGGCTGGGGATTAACCCGCGACCTTCCGCACTTCAGTCGTGAACGCTACCACGAGACCACTGAGGTGGTAACAGTCCACAGGAAGACAGACCACCCCACCAAGACACACTTTACTGACTCCAAGCTGACCAGTCCTTTGCTGTTACTCCTAGATGCTGAGTGCATAGCAGAGAGGCAGAAAATACCAATGTTTATGTCTTTGGTTTGACCCAGCCTAGGATCAAATCCGCCACCTTAGGCACTTGAGGTGAGCACACATCACTAAATTCGATGGCGGTCGACAAGTTAAATGAGAGCGTGTGTTACATCATGGTAATCTAACAAAATCATTATGAAGAAGACTACATGTCCTAGATGTAATAAATTTATTCAAGAGTTCAGACATATAAGGTAATGTCTGACACTTACCCCTGTCTTTACCTTTTCATATTTAAGATCAAGTGTAGGATACTGAGACAATAAAATTACTACATACAAAAATACTTTATAACTAGAAGTACTGTGAGCAAGCTTACATACTGTATATAACCCCCTAATATGGCTACAATAATATAAAAAAATGTACAAGTCTATTTTTGTATATGGGAAACCCCCCAAAAAATCACAAAATAGCTGGTGCACAATGGCAATGTACAGTGTACATTCCCTGAAGGTTTAACAGAAATCTATTCACTGGCTAAGGAGGAGTTGAGGATGGGGCATACTTACCCCCTTACAATATATGAAGAAATGGCAAAGTCCATGTTTATCTGTGGAAAACCCCAAAAATCATTCTGATAAAACATAATATAGGTGGTGCACAATGGCAATGTATACAGAAGATTCCCTGAAAGTTTCACAGAAATCCATTCACTGGTTTAGGAGGAGCTGAGGATCAGGCATGCTTACCCTCTTACATTACATGAAGAAATGGCAAAGTCCATGATTCCCTGAAAGTTTTACAGAAATCCATTCACTGATTTAGGAGGAGTTGAGGACAAGGCTTGCCTACCCCCTTATATTACATGAAGAAATGGCCTTGTTTATCAGTGGAAAATCCCCAAAATCATTCTGATAAAACTAGTAAAGATGGTGCACAATGGCAATATATACTGAAGATTGCCGGAAAATTTCCTAGAAATCCATTCACTGGTGAAAAAGTATTTTCAGGAAATAGGTTTGGACGGACGGCACGACAGAAGGATGGATGAATGGAATCCCATCTTATATATCCCTTGCTTCCCTAAGCGGGCAATATATCGTAAGTATGGCATGAACAACATCATTTTCCCCCCTTAATGTTTATCCAAAATTTATTACAATTTGTAATTAAATCACCATGAATTATTATGAAAATTACAGTATTGTAGATTTTCTAAAATTTGCAATAATTTCTGTATCAACAGTAATTTGAAGAAACAGATATAGACATAAAAAATAATGTAAAACTACTACCATCAAAAAGTATTGTGTATCTAATCTTAAAGCCAGGACTAATCCTCTGCTAAATGCATAGTAATCAATCACTGAAAACAAATCAAAAGAAGTATCAGGTTTTTGTTCTTTTTTGTTCTTTTTCCCTTTAGTTTCCATTTGACCTTTTTTATCTTTTCTCTGTTTCTTCCAAAGATTATATTTGGCATACTCTTCAATTTGCTGACACTGAAAAGATAATAAAATGTAGAAAATTATATAAAGAACTCAGAAAAAATAGCTTTTAATAACCCAAGTATTTTCCGAAATTTTTTAAAAATATACGGTTCTATGTTGAACTGAATTTTATGGTGCCATATAACTTAAAATAGGTGAATCTAACATAAAGTTCTAACTAGAGGCCCCCATGAGCCTGTATCGCTCACCTGTATTCAGTTTGCCAATCAACAGCCAAAAAATCATTAAACGATCCTATAAAATCGTATATTAGGCATTGGTGGCCGTCTTAGTTGACAGTCTTCATCATAGGATAAATATCATTGCTGCCAACTTCAGCTCCCTTTTGCTCAGTAGTTTCAGAGTTAGCATTTCATGTTATCATACACAATTCTGAAAGAGGGCCATCTAAGGACTTTCCAGGTCATCACACACATATCTGAAACAGGACCATCTAAGGACCATTGCTGCCAGTTAGTGATTTCAAACAAGAAGTTTTTTAAATGAATTTTCCCATATGGTTCTTAGTTTAAACAAAGTGTGGCTATGATGGACATCTTGGCTGACAGACAAGATCTTCAGACAACTTTATGAAAGAGGACAATCTGAACATCATTACTGACAAGTCTCGTTCCATTTGGCCAAGTGGTGTGAGACAAAAAATTTTTTAAATTAAATTTTCTCATAGGATCCTGTGCTCAACCAAGTTCGGCTGTGGCAGCCATCCTGGTTCACAGTCCTTGTCATCAGACATAATTCTGAAAGATGACCATCTAAGGACCACTGCTGCCATGTCTGATTAAAATTAGCCAAATGATTTTTAAATAAATTTTCCCATAGGGTCCTATGTGAACCTAAGTTTGCCTGTGGCAGCCATCTTGGTAGAAAGTCCAGGTCTGAAAGAGGACCATTGCTGGCTAAGTTGTTTCAGACTAAAAGATTTGTAAATTAATTTTCCCATATGGGCTTCTTTCAAACTTAAGTTTGGATGGATGGATGAATTATTGTTAAACATCCAGTGGCAATTATTATATGCATATCAGGACGAGAACATGTTGATGTGATGTGAATATGAAGCCTGCTCTGTACTAGACTGACACCCTGACCTGATTTTCAACGTGCTAGCACAAGAGGTAACAGTCTGCAGGGAGACATATCACCCCACCTGGACACATTATATTGACTCCCAAGCCAACAAGGCCTTTTCTCTTACTCCTAGATGCCATGTAATTGGCGGAGAAGCAGCAAATACCAATTTTGACCTTCTGCACTTGAGTCTAGCAAGCTACCACAAAACCACCATGTTAAACTAGTTCGGGTGTAGCAGCCATCTTGGTTCACAGTCCATGTTATCAGACACAACTCTGAATGAGGCCCATCTAAGGACCATTGCTGAAAAGTCTTGTTGCAATTGGCTCAATTTCAGACTTTTTTTAAATGAATTTTCCCTTAGGGTCCTATGTTAAACTATGTTCGGCTGTGGTGAATTCCAGGTCAGCAGACACAATTATGAAAGTGGACCATCTAAGGACCATTGCTGCCAACTTTGGTTCCATCTGCCCATGTAGTTCCATAGAAGATTTTTAAAATTCATCTTCCCTTTTCTATTTTTAGCAACAGCAGCCATGTTGGTCCATGTGAGCTAAAAAGGAACCAAAGTGGTTTCAGAGCTTAAAGATAAATATTTCAACCTGATTCTACACCTATCATCCAATACAAGTTTTAAAGAAAACAGCCTGAAAATGATATTTTGGATATGATAAGATGACACTGTTGTTCAATTAGTTAAAAAAAGACTTACTTTTGGAGTGACATTAAAAAACCATCCTTTAATGATGAATTTTCCCATCAATCTTTCCATTTCCTTTCTCATGTCATTACTGAGTTCTGTGCTATCTTTTAACATTTTTTTTAATCCCTGAAATTGAACAAAAAGTGTAAATTCTTAATTACTTACATGGATATCATTTGTAGATTTAAAGCAAAATAAATTGATTATGTCCATCTCACTGGTTTTCACAAACAGGGTTGCAAATTACTCATTTGTTTCAGACAAGCAGATTTTGAAGTTAATTTTCCTATACAGTCCTATGTTAAATTATGTTCAACTCTTGTGGCCATCTTTGATGGCAGGCAGGCTCATCAGATATATTTCTGAAAGAGGTCCATCTTAGAACCATTGCTGCCAACTTTGGTTCCAATTGGTTCACTGGTTTCAGACAAGAAGATGTTTAAGTGAACTTTTTCATAGGGTCCTTGGCTCTGGCGACTGGGGTCACTGGTTATCATTCTGAATTTCTAAGGACATAATATTATCTGCAAAATTTAGTTCCAATTGGAAGATCTTTAAGTAAATTTCCCATGGTCATGATAGTGTTCTATATTTAATTCAGTTCACCTGAGGCGGATATAATTCTGAACTAGAGGCTCAAGGGACTAAGCCTGTATTGCTCACCTGGCATGAAAGCCGTTGGGCCCAGCAGTTTCAGAGAAAAAAAATTTTGCTTTAAATCAACCAATCAGAAACAAGAATTGCCCATGGTGGCCATGTTTGTCACCTAATCTGGAGAAAATGAATGAAACTTTGTAAAAAAAACCCTCCCACAGATGCTTCCTGTCAAGTTTGGTTACATTTGGCCAAGCTGTTTCAGAGTTTATTTTTATATCAGCCAATCAGAAACAAGAACTGCCAAAGGCAGCCAAATTTGTACTCCGATCAGGACGAAATGAGGAAATTTTATAAAGGACCTCCCATATATGCTTCCTGTCAAGTTTTGTTCCATTTGGCCAAGCAGTTTCAGAAGAAAAGATTTTTGAAAACTTAGCCAATCAGTAACAACAATTGCCCATGGTGGTCATGTCTGTTGTCCGATCGGGACAAAATGAGCAAACTTTATAAAGGACTTTACATAGATGCTTCTTGAAAAGTGTAATTACATTCGGCCCAGTGATTTCAGAGGAGAAGATTAAAATGTGAAATGTTAACAGACGGACGGATGATGGATGCCAAAAGCTCACACGGCCTTTGGCCAGGTGAACTAAAAAGGACCACCTAAGGATCATTGATGCCAAGTTAACTCCCAATTGGCTTAGTGATTTCAAACATGAAGATCTTTAAGTGAAATTCCCATTGGGTTCTTTCTTAAACTAACTTCGACTGTGGTGGCCATTTTGGATAGTTCTCCATGACATCTGATAAAACTTAGAAATAGGACCATCTAAGGACTATTACTTTAAAGTTTGGTTCCAATTGGCCTAGTTGTTTCAGAAAAGATATTTTAAGTGACTTTTACATTTGGTGCTACATGTATGCTAAACTATGTTTGTCTGTGGTGGCCATCTTGGATGGCAGTCCAAGTCATCAGATACAATTCTGATAAAGGACCATCTAAGGACCATTGTTGCCAAAATGAGGTCGAATTAGGTTACTTGTTTCAGAGAAAAAGATTTTTAAGGGTCAGATGAGGTCAACAGATACCTTTCTGCAAGAGAATCACCTAAGGACCATCGCTGCCAATTTAATTTTGAATTGGCTTACTGGTTTCAGAAAAGAAAGTTTTTCAGTCAATTTTCCAATAGGGTCCCATGTTAAACTGTGTTCAGCTCTGGTGGCCATCTAGGACAGCAGGCAGGTCATCGCATACATTTCTGAAAGAGTACCACCTAAAAAAACAGGAAGGGCCAGATTCCCCAAAATCATTCCCAACCTGTATTTCTTATGGGGGGGCCATTGTGGCAAAATGTTATAAGGATATGTTCAACAAAACAGAAGTAAATGAGCAGAAACCTAACTGTCGACAGATGCCAACGATGATGACACGCTCATACTATAATATAACCACAAATATATTAAGTCATATAAAATTTTGCCGATAAGGAAATAGCCTATTGCATAAAAACTACTTTACATCAAAAGATGTCTGTCAACTCAAGCTGTGAACCAATTTGTTAGTGAATGGACAAAAAAACTTTGATATTAATCCCACATATTTAAAAGTATATAATCTGTTCAATAATGTATGTATGCATATATTTGCACATTTTCAACAATGGACACTAAAAAAAGACAAATTCATGAAAATGCCTTAAATAAATATTTAAAGTTGAAAAACAGATTAAGAAATGAGCTTTAATGAAAGATCTGCAAGCTTAAAGCTTGCAAATACTCCTGCTCAAAGGCATTTCACACAGTTCAAATATTTATGATGACAATCTTAAACAGGAATTACATGTAGCTGTCTCACAAAATCACTTTTCATCTTACAACTCATCATGGTAATGCTTTACACAAACTACAAACTAGTTGTGGCCTATGGTTGCAGAAATTTTGTCCATATCATCGGCATATGGTGAGCAGCATCTTTAACAGGAAATGACTATGCCACAGGTATAAAATCAGTACCCACCTTACAACTCATCATGGTCATCCTTCACACAAACTATGGAATAAGCTGTGGCCTATAGTTGCTGAAAATTTTACATCTAAAACATTTTGTTTTAGGACATACAAATAGACAGTCAGACAGAGGTAAACCTTTGGAGCAGGTTAATTCATTAATTCAATGCTCATCTTATCAAATTATTTAAATTAATTTCCGAAATTAAAGAATAGGTGGCTGGTACCCCCAGCTTAACATTTTCTACAGTATATTTGAATCTTACCTCTGCAACAAACCACTTCAAACGATGATAGACATTAATTTTGACTTTAAGTCCGTCTGTACCTGTCCATACCAGGTGACAAAGATTGGGGTTAAAGTTCAATCTGTCTGATAAAGAAGATGCACATGTACCATACATACTAGCATGGATCATATGAACTGTTTCACCAGAATATCCTCTGAATAACAGACTCATTGTTGGCAAAAAAGAACAAGTTCCTGAAAAACAAGACAAAAATGCATACTTTAAGTTTATCCTGAGCCGTAGTATTTCTAATCTCTAGTTTACTTATTACATCAATAACATAAATTGTTATATGTTATCTACAGTCTACCATCTTTACAAAGACCATGTTGGTTTCAGCCCAACATTGACATTAAACAGAATTTGCTGTTATAATGAAACTCCTTGTTTCCAGATTACATGTCTCACCAAACAAGTACATTACAGTTTACACACGTTTAACTTTCAGTTAATCATTCAATGCTGAAATTGAAATTTTCACATGGTAAATTTGCCCATGAAAATAAAAATAAATGCCTCAGTAATTAAAATTGAATATCCCACTTAACTGTAACGTACTTGTTTGGTGAGACATGTACTAACATTTTGTACACTGTGCACAAATAGGTTGACGGATTTGTATTTACTCGGTGTAAAAAAATATTGATATTATTCATTAGATCACTAGTTGTGAAAAAGTACAAGATGTATTGGTTAATGTATGTGTCATGTCAGAGGGCCATATTTCTTGAAATTCTCAATTAATGATTTGATCATCCTATTCAAATCAACTTCAGTTCGTATTTTCGAAAAGGGCAAGCTTCGGTGAACTCCATTTCCAAAAGTATGCATATTAAACAGGACTACAACATATAAATGCAAAACCCATTAAGTTTCTTCAAACTTCATTTTGATTTTCAATGCCATTTGCATATGTTTATTTGCCTTATCTGGATCCCTGATATTGGAGTATTTCTTGCAACCAAAACAAAAATAAATAACAGTATAAATAATACAAGTTCTGCATTTTTAAGTCACAAATAAGACCCTCAATATGGAGAAAAATGTACCACCCACAGTAAATTTAAAACACCCCATAGCACTAGTTTGGGCTTATAACTTTGCATACATTCAAGCTTGTGTAATGGGGTTATACAGTAATGTAGATTTCACAAGTTGCTTAATACTTTCACCAGGTTTTGGAAAGATTGTCAAAATCTTAAAATTAAATACAAGGATTCAAGGAAACTATTAATAACGGACAGCTTAGTGAACAAATGCAAAAATTTCTTCAATTATATTTAAATAAATACAAGCATTGTACAGGTATGTGACTAACCTGCATAACAGGCTTTAAATGATCGCATATTAAAATTGTGTGAATAATTCAACTGAAAGCAGAGTATGCCCAAAATATAATCTATACACTAGACTACATTTATACATAAATTACACAAAGAAATATATAGCCAACGACAAAGAATCTTTATTTACCTTTTGTGATACTTCGCACTGAATTTCTATTGTCTAGATATAATATATCTAATGACTGGTGATCTGCCCAGACTTCTGTGTTTGATGGGATCTTTGTTAGATGCAGGTTACTATAAAATGAATATATCATGACTGCAAGTTAATTTTGGGATGTTTACAGATCAGTTTCAAATATTACAAGGTTTCAGAATAATGTTATACAGTAGAACTTCGATGGCTCGAACTCCAAGGGACCGTCGAAATCTGTTCAAGTTATTGAAGTTTGTTCAAGTACGGAAATTTTCCAGTGCCATACCGTGTACGTGTATGTACAAATAATATTACACACTAATATGGAGTATCATGTACAGAAATTGTGATTTGCGAATGTTTTGTTCACAGAATTACTTCTTTAAAATAATCATGGAAGTGTAAACAAGAGGCTGTCGAATGACAGCAAACCAGATTTTCCTGCATGGAAATGATGTTTGCAAATCTGGATTCCCAAACAGGATGAAGTAAAGAAATATAAATGAATTTTTGTAGGGTTTTGTAGGGTTCAGAAATGGAACTGCTGAATATCTCATTTTCTGCTGTATGAAGGGCCACAAATATGCCACAAGAAAAGTAATAACTTGACAACAACAAATGACCTTTGCATGGAAATGACGACTTGAACTGCCTTTTTTCAATTTTTTAGAACCATAACTCGTGAATGGTGAAAGTGAAAATCGTCAATATCGGAACGGTGAAAGTGGAAATCGTCAATATCGAACTTGACCTCCATTTTGTCATCAGTAACAACATATTAAAATTTGAAAAGCTTTGGTTGAACAGTTCATAAGTTATCACACGGACACCATTGGAAAAGCCATTTTTCAATCTTTCAAGAACCATAACTCTTGAACGGTGAAAGTGAAAATCGTCAATATCGAACTTGACCTCCATTTTGTCATCAGTAACAACATATTAAAATTTGAAAAGCTTTGGTTGAACAGTCCATAAGTTATCACACGGACACCACTGGGAAAGCCATTTTTCAATCTTTCAAGAACCATAACTCCTGAACGGTGAAAGTGAAAATCGTCAATATCGAACTTGACCTCCATTTTGTCATCAGTAACAACATATTAAAATTTGAAAAGCTTTGGTTGAACAGTTCATAAGTTATCACACAGACACCACTGGAAAAGCCATTTTTCAATCTTTCAAGAACCATAACTCTTGAACGGTGAAAGTGAAAATCGTAAATATCGAACTTGACCTCCATTTTGTCATCAGTAACAACATATTAAAATTTGAAAAGCTTTGGTTGAACAGTTCATAAGTTATTGCACGGACACTGTTTGGCAGCCGCCCGCCCATCCGCCCGCCCGAAGCCCGCCCGCCCGCCCGCCGTGCATCACCAAATTAATAACCGATATTTTCCTATGAAAATCCGGTTAATAAAACTCAATGTAAAATATCTAACAACTTTTATTGGATACACACCATTAGATCATGATGCTACATCGTACAAGGTCACAAGTGATGACGACACACACTGAACATAAATTAGCGAAACGAATTATGACCTTTAATGTTTGCCGTTATTTTAATAATTACGGCTTGGTATAGCTGGTAATAATTAAATTCTTTTTAATAAAACTTGAAAAGGTTAATAACTAATTAACACTAATCATGACATCTTTATTACATCGATCTGTAAACATCTACCTGTCACGCCAATCTATTGTTATCCGATTTGGATTTATTGACCCGTAACTGTAAGCATCAGGTACTACTTGTCCATTTAATTAATGAGTTCTAGTTTTCCAAGGTCAAAAAACACACTTTTATTATTGTACGGACTGAAATTTTTGTTTGACTTTTCGAGAAACCGAGTGTTTTTTCAATATGAACATAAAGGAAAAATTGATTGGATCTTGAAAATAATTGATTTTTATCTGTTTTCCAAGCATATTTTGCTTCAGAAAACATTGTGTGCATTTGATAAACTAACAAATATTTCTAAAGGAGATGTATACAGTTGTTTTTTGCATGCACAAGCAATTTCCCCGTTCAAAGTTAAGTGAAATTTTCCAAAATTATCGAAAACTAGAAATTTTTATGAAATTGCATTATTTTGGTGATGGTTTATTGACATACTAATGTAAGAATTATGGTACTTTTCTTTGTTTTTGGCAAAGTGATACTTAAAGGTTATTTTTACAAATATATCTTGTTGACTGCTTGGGGTTTTATTTTTGGCCATATTTTAGGCCAAATGCAGGGCTTAAAGCCCCTTGTCCTTTGTGCTTGTACAATAAACTGATTTTGTCAAACTATACCAACTGAGCGTCCAAGGCCAGAGTAATTTTTTAATCACACAATTATTCAGTAGCAAATCCAAAAGTATAAACATGGAGGAGAGGGGTGGGGTCGTAGTTGTAAAACTTGTGACTTTACAACAGTTTTTTAATAATTCAGATCGTCTAAATGTTTTTGCATGATATCACACAAGATGAAAACATTTTTTTCTGGGCCAGAAGTAGAGGTCTTAGTCAACCAAATCCTCATTGATCTGCTACTGATAATTTTAACAATTAGGTATTTTTACTCTACTGCTTCTTTTTAACTCAAGTAGTTTGGAAACTAGAGGCTCCCAGGAGCATGTATTGTTCACCTGGAAATCATTTTGCAGAATAAACTGTTTGACTATGTCCATCTTGACTTGCAGTCTGCAACAATACTGTCAAGTTCCAATTGAAGTGCCAATTGGCTCACCAGTTTTGCCCAGTTTTTCATTGGTTTCAAATGAGAAGATCTTTCAGTGAATTTTTCCTCAAGGTCCTATGTTAAAATATGTTTGGTTCTGGTGGCCATCTTGGATGGTGGGTGGGATCATCAGATATACTTCTGAACCAGAGGCTCTCAGGAGCTGAACACCTGAGTTAATCTTTGGTTGGCAGACCATCTTATTAGAAATAATTCTATAAGAGGACATTAGACATTAACCTAAGGACAATTGCTGCCCAATTAGGCTTAAATTCTCCAACTGTTTCCAGACAAAAAGATCTTTTAGTGATTTTCCCATAGGGTTTTATGTAAACTACAGTGTATGTTCGGCTATGGCACCAATCTTGAATGGAATAAGTTTTGAAGGCAATTCGTCTTTAAACAACTTGTCCCAAAAACCAAATAACCACCACAAAGTGTTTGAAACTTAAAGGGTCCACTTAGTCATGATTATAATTGTTAATTACATTTTAAGAAGTATGTTAGCTTATAATCATTATAAAAGAGAGGATACAGGTACAAATGTCATGACCACAAATTACAATCTTTGATACCAATTGGCAATTTACTATGTTTTGCTAAGGCCAGTATTTTGGTTCTTGGAGTGAATATGGAATATAGTAGAAAGAGGACCAAAAAGGAGCATTGCTACTTAGTTAAGTTTAAATTTGCCCAGTAGCTTAAGACAGGTTGATTTTTTAAAGTTATTTTCCAACAAGTTTGTTAGACTATGTCTTTTAAGGGCAATAACTTCTACGGAAATTGATGGACACTATCAGTCATATTACATCATCTGTAGATCTTATCATGCTTAATTTTTAAGTTTACAGTTTCTCTCTATCTTTTGTATTTTTCATGAAAAAAACAAAATTCACAAAAAACAGATGAAATCATTGTTTAAGAGCAATAACTCCTACAAGAATTGAAAGACAATATCACTCATGCTACATTGTTTGTAGATCTATCACGCTTAACAATTTTATAGTTTACAGTTTCTCTCTATCAAAGTTTTAAAAAAAAACAAAATTCAAAAAAATAGACTAAAAATTGTCATTTAAGGGCAATAGGAATTGATTGATGATATCGGTCATGTTACATCATTTGTAGATCTTATCATGCTTGACAATTTCATAGTTTACAATTTCTCTCTATATACATATATTATAGTTTTCAAGAAAAAATCAAAATTCACCAAAAACGGATAAAAATCGTCATTTAAGGGATATAACTGATATAGGACGGCAACTGACAATATGGACCAAATGAACGAAAGTTAAAACTTTGCATTCTGATCATTTTTAGGTAACGTTTTTTTCTGTTTTGGTGATAGATCATGATATTTTAGCAAAAAACATGCTCATACCCCTATGTTCTATTTTTAGCCCAAGCGACCATTTTGAATGAACCACGGACTTAAAATCACAAACTTTAATCTAGACAGCCTATATATGCATCAAACCAAGTTTGGCTTCAATTGGCTCAGTGGTTTCAGAGAAGAAGATCTTTTTTGTGAACTGTTGACAGACAGTCCCTATGTTCTATTTTTAGCCCAAGCGGCCATTCTGAATCAACAACAGGTTCAAAAATCCCAAACTTTAATCAATACACTCTAAAGATGAATCAGTCCAAGTTTGGTTTGAATCTGCTCGGTGGTTTCAGAGGAGAGGATCTTTTTATGAAATATTGACGGACGGACGACAGACCGACGGACACCAAGTGATGACAAAAGCTCACATGGCCTTTGGCCAGGTGAGCTAAAAAGGATCAAAAGCTGCCAAATTTTGTTCCAATTGCCCAAGTGGTTTCTGAGAAGATTTTTAAAGGAAAATTTAGGACGACAGATGATGACAGGTGCCAAGTGATGGCAATAGCTGAGGTGAGCTTAATACATAACTTTCTTCATCAGAATGAGCAAATTACGTGAAAATCATGCAACACATTCCACTCTGAATGGTATGCCTAAGAAGTAAGCCCACTAAATACTGTAGTTAAAAAAATGCATTTCAAAGAGAGAATCCATAGAGTAACACTCTTTAATATTAAATTTAAGATATATTTTTAATTTTTTCGTTTAGGTTTTATTGAATTTTCATTTAGACTTATTTATACTTGTCTTGCAATGGGTGGAAAATGGCTAATTATTATAAGGTAATAATTATTTCCCATTTGATTTCAACGGAAAGAGATCATGCAGTACAGTTCTGTACATGAATTTGCATGTCAACAAAGAACAATACAGAAGCATTCCAAATTTGATTTTTAACTTATTGCATCTTTGTCTGTTAACAGATACATGTATTAAAATGCTTATCTAAAGAAACAAACACCTGCTAATGAGCTACTAATAAGTATAATGTAAACAAGAACAAATCTGAAGATCTTGTCTGAATCACTATACAATAAAATGATTATTGCATGAATATTGTCCCTCGCAATCTCGTGCAATATAACGTCTGCCGGGACAATATTTATGCAATAACCATATATTACAAAACACTACAAGATATTATATTTGTTGGGATATGCTTTCATTGATTCATATTGAATTCCCTTTATACTGTGGATCTTGTATTTTTGTAATAATATGTTTTACCCTGTATAGAGATCTAAATAAATTCCTCTAATAGGTGGCAGTACCATCTGCATGTCACCAGTGAGGTATCCATCATTGCTAATCCTTAAATTTAGATTAAGACTTCTCTGATCTGCTTCATGAGGATAGCTGAAACACATTGAAAATCATCAATGAAATAGTAAACTTTTTCTCTTTAAACATTAGCTATTTTACATTAGATTTTTCCTTAAAAAACACCGACTGATATGTGTAATTACGTTGAGTGACAAATGTGATGTTGGTTACTTTATATTTCATACGCTTCATTATTATATTTTCATTACAGTAATATATTATATAAAGTTTTTTCTTATGAGTACCATCATTTTGGTTGGGGCTGATTGGTCTAACAGAAATATTCTATCAGGACATTTTTGCATGTGGTATTAATACCACTGTTCTATGGATCAGTCAGGGTATAGTTAACAACAAATAGCAGATAAAACACCAAAGATTCATTTGCAGACGGAAATTACAAGTCAGGTACCTTGCTCAAACATTAAAGTTTAAGATAAAACTGAATTTGGAACTTTACAAAGCTATAAAAGCATACGAATCCAATACTATGGAATCATTGCTTGCTGAATAGTTCTAATTTCCAGGGGTACTGGGGGAAACCAGAAATTTACATATGTATTCAATGAAATAGACATTTTAGTTTGTGTTATTGCAAGAAATTTTTTAAAAATACCCTTGTATCAACAATTCAAAATTTGAAATACATGAAAATAAATAAATCCACATCCCTTCAAGTTTCATACAAATTTGTAATACCCATAATTTCTGTTCTTGTGTTAAATTCTATTCTGTGTATTTTTGTTCTTTTTATCTTATCTTATTTTATTTTGTTTTATTTCTTTTTGTTATGTGGGATTATTTTTCTCTTTTTGTGTGTCTTTGAAATATGGATATTGGTTAAAATGTAAGAAGACAAATGGTTTTTCTTCCCTATATTGAATTGTGCTTTTGCAATTATAACAACTTTTTTTCATGGATAAATTATGTACTGAAATTACTTAACTTACATGTGACCATCTCCATGATGTGGGTCTGAGAATCTTGGTGGAACCAGCTGTGTTCTCCATAATACTTTCATTGGTGTAGGAGGTGTGCCCTGTTCTAACACCTTGTCAACCAATGGTTGCCATATTTTCTTTGCCCTCGATTCAATTGAACCAAAACCAGGAAGAGGTTTATTTGATGTTACACTGAAATTAATTGTAAGTCAACTTAAGCCAACCTGCAATTAAGGCTTTTTTTAAAACACAAGAACAAAATTTTAGCCCTAAACTTTTATACTGTAACTAGGCATGAAACAAAACCTTTTGGAATGACAGTTCATCACTCTAAAACTAAAATCTACAGTTTAGTCCCCATCACTTACCAAACATTTTTTCCCCAATTTTACTCTGAGGGGCCAAAATCAAATTAAATCATGCATGAATTTAAGTCTTACAGACAAATTTACTCAAGCTTTGAAAACATTCTGTTCTTATAAACTAGAGGCTTCCAGAAGCCTGTATCGCTCACCTGGAAATCATTTGCAGTATAAATTGACTATGTCCATGTTGACTGGCAGTCTGGAACATTGCTGTCAAGTTCCAGTAGGCTCACTGTTTTTGTCAAATTGTTCACTGGTTTCAAACAAGACGATCTTTCAGTGAACTTTCTCATAAGGTACTATGATAAACTATGTTCAGCTCTAGCAGCCATCTTAGATGGCAAGCAGGGTCATCGGATCAACTAAGGACCACTGCTGCCAAGTTTTGTTCCAACTGGCTGTGTAGTTTCAGACAAGAAGATCTTTAAGTAAATTTCCAATAGGGTCCTATGTTAAACTATGTTCGGTTCTAAGCCTGTGACAGCCATCTTTGATGGCAGGCGGGGTCATGGGATGAAATTCTCAAAGAGGACCACCTAATTACCATTGCTGCCAAAGTTTGTTCGAGCTACCAAAGTTTGACTGTAAATTTCCCATACATTCCTATGTTAAACTATGTTCGGCTTTGGTGTCCATCATTGATGGCATGCAGGATCATCTGATACATTTCTGTCAAAGGACCAGCTAAGGACCATTGCTGCCACGTTTTGTTCCAATTGGCCCAGTAGTTTCAGACAAGAAGCTCTTTATGTAAATTTCTCATAGGGTCCTATGTTAAACTATCTTCAGCTCTTGTGGAAGTCTTTGATGACAGGCAGGATCATCAGATACAATTCTGTCAGAGGACCGCCTAAGGAGTTTTGTTCCAAATGGCACAGTGGTTTCAGAGGAGTTTTAAAGGAAAGTTTACATCGACAACAACACACAAAGGACGACGAACACCAAATGATGGCTAAAAACTAAAACAAAATATTTGCTATGTTTCCCAATTTTCATACACAGAACCCAGTGAAAAAATGAGTTGTGTTTGGAATAGTATAAACACATCAAGAAAAACCACACAAAATTTCTTCATTGGCATGCGACAAGATATAAGAACTATTGGAAGTCTTAATTTCTCACACAAGAGCATTGATTGATTTCTGCAGTATATTCTTTTTCAGAGTATGTTTGGATCTCATCAAAGAACTGTTAATACTCACTTGGCAACAAATTTCCTGTACATTTTTGCTGATTCTTCCCCCTTACCATTCAGGGCATAAAGCATGGACAGATAAAAACAAAGGTATTTTTCCTTCTCAACCATTGAAGTTAGACGTCTTATGCCTTCTTCATACACTGAGCCTGCATGTTCTGCATTAAAAACAAAAACATTTTTTTTAACAAAAAGGAAAAATTATCAAAACTTTTTTCACCTAACCAGTCGAGTTTTTGTGTTCTTCTAGAATTGAAAAAAAAAAACTTTTATTGAGTATATTAAAGTACATACAAGAATTAAGGCTGTGTTTTTTAACAAAAAGGAAAAATTATCAAAACTTTTTTCACCTAACCAGTCGAGTTTTGGTGTTCTTCTAGAATTGAAAAAAAAACTTTTATTGAGTATATTAAAGTACATACAAAATTAATCAGGATACCAATCAAAAGGGGGATAAAATTTTATTTAATAATTACAGTAATTATTTTTTTAATGCTTCCATCCAGGACATTTTGTACCCATCCAATATAAGACTCATTTAAAAAAATGTCTCCTACAAACTAGAGGCTCAGAGGGCTGAGCCTGTATCACTCACCTGGCAGAAACAAGAATTGCCCATGGTGGCCATGTTTGTTGCATAATCTCGACAAAATGAGAAAACTTTGTAAAAACCTCCCACAGATGCTTCTTGTCAGGTTTCATTCCATTTGGCCAAGCAGTTCCATAGAATTTTTTTTTTTAAATCAACCAATGAGAAACAAGAATTTTCTATGGCGGCCATGTTTGTTACCCGATCAGGACGGAATGAAGAAATTTTGTAAAGGACCTCCCAAAGATGCTTCAGAGAAGAAAAGTTTTTTATATCAGCCAATCAGAAACAAGAAATGTCCATGGTGGCCATATTTGTAGTCCGAGCAGGACAAAATGAGGAAACTTTGTAAAGAACCTCCCATAGATGCTTCCTGTCAACTTTCGTTCCATCTGACCAAGCGATTTCAGAGAAGAAGATTTTTTATATCGCCCAATCAGAAACAAGAACTGCCCCATGGCGGCCATATTTGTAGTCCAATCAGGACAAAATGAGGAAATTTTGTAAAGAACCTCCCATAGATGCTTCCTGTCAAATTTCGATCCATTTGGCCCTGTAGTTCCACGGAAATGTTTTTTTATTTAATCAACCAATGAGAAAAAAGAGTTTTCCATAGCGGCCATGTTTGTTGCCCCATCAGGACGAAATGAGGAAACTTTGTAAACAACCTCCCATAAATGCTTCATGTCAAGTTTCGTTCCATTTGGCCAAGCGATTTCAGAGGAGAAGATTTTTTTATATCAGCCAATCAGAAACAATACTCCCCCTTACGGCCATATTTGTAGTTCGATCAGAATGAAATGAGGAAATTTTATAAAGGAACCCCCAAATATGCTTCCTGTCAAGTTTTGTTCCATTTGGCCAAGCAGTTTCAGAGGAGTAGATTTTTAAAAAAATCAGCCAATAAGAAACGAACAATTGCTCATGGTGGCCATGTTTGTTGTCCGATCGAGACGAAATGAGCAAATTTTATAAAGGACCTTACATCGATGCTTCCTACCAAGTTTAATTCCATTTGGCCCAGTAGTTTCAGAGAAGAAGATTAAATGTGAAAAGCTAACAGACGGACAAACGACGGACGGAGGGACGGATGCCAAGTGATGACTAAACATACATTTTCATGATTTTCAGGTATTTTCTGAAATACTAATCTGGGTTATTTTGTAAATTTTATCAACAAAACAGTAAATTTTAGAAAATGTAAAAACATTAATGGAGTATGGCCACTTTTCCCTGTAATTGTTTCACTCATAACCATTGATTTTTAAATCTTAAATATTCACCTACTTTTTCGTAAATGATTGTAAACAATGCATTTTTATGTTGGCAAAGAAATTTTTATGCTAAATCATTAATAAGTTCAAGTTTTCTACTGGCAAAGGTAGTGTCCTTCACACTGAAAACTGTCTTAAAGACATTAATTTGGCAAATTTGTGTTAAAACTGTGTCCCAAAGCAATATTCAGGTATATACAAATTTTTTTAGTAACTTGCTTGTTTGTTATCATTAGCAAATTTTTGGAGACCACATACCAGGATATGCCTCCAGAAAATTTGAAAGGTTTAAGGCGACATTTTGAAAATGACCCTAGAAGTGAAATAAATGCAAGGGAAAATGGCCCAACTTCTTTGAAACCTAATTCTTTTTATTTACTAATATTTATCACTAACAATATCACAATCTATTGGCTTGAAAATTGTGCTTCTGGTCAAATTTCATTACCTCATGACTGAGCAACACTTTAATAGAAAACAAACCGTGCCAGTAAGCTGCATAAAAACACAGGAAGGAATCCACTGCAGACAATGGTCCACCACACTGAATCGATTCTGGTATTTTAACAGAAATTGCAGACATCCACATGGAAAAAGATTTCTCAGCTTTCTGAAAATTCAGTAGCCTACAAAATTAAATCAAGCCAAATCTTTACTTTTGAAAAAAATATAGTTAGCAATTTCCACATCTCTTGTGAAAAGAATTGTTCTCAGCTCCTAATCAGTTGATCATTTTTTAGCTGTTTGGTCGATATATAAGTCCACACAAATGTAGTTTCTTTAGTACATGCAATATTCTTTAATTAAAAATTTAACAAGTTCATCACTAATAAACAGTAAACATGACATATTTATTAAATTTATTACATCAAACAGTAAACATTTACTTATCAGATTTTTATAGTGACTGTGATTGTAAGTATCCAGTAACTCTCATGTCCATTTAATTATTGATTTTGAGTTTTCCATGGTAAAATACACAATTTTATCATTGTTTTTGTTCAACTTTTTGAGAAATCATTGTTAGAGAAACTGAGGTTTTTTCCACATGAAAAAAAAAACAGAAAAATGTTGGAACTCTCAAAAAGGTTTAAGCCATTGTTGGTGTTTATGTCTTCAAAGTTCAAGCTAACGTAGTTCGACTTTATTACATGTATGTACATAAAATACTGGTACTGGTGGGAGAAAATCCAGATCTAAATATAGAAATATAACCTCTACATTGATTAAAAATAGAATATAATGTGTATATATTGATTAAAAAAAAACAGAAACATAATCATTGACTGAAACATTTTGCAAGAAGTGCTAGAATGGCCTTCCACTACAAATTATTTTGTAGGATTTTTTCTGTCAAATATAGCATCAAAAATGTTATCATGGTTTTTTAGCCAATGTGTTTCATCGAGTTATGAAATTTTGTTATGTAAACCATCAGATCCAAGCCAATTTTATTTCTTTTAAAACCACAAAAAAAAGCAAACAACTGAAGCACAAACTTTCATTATAAATTAAAAATTTATATTTTTTCTTACATTGTAATTCTAATAAAAACCAACCTTAAATGTTTTTTGACCACTTTGGTAAAGACGATGTTAACTTTATTCAATATACAGAGACTAATAAAATTAATAGAATTCTAAATCCATCAACACCAACTGACATTAAAATGGAGGGTATCTTTATCAAACAGTCATTAGAACTGAGGGGAGAGGATATTCCAAATTAATAGTCAGTACTTTCTTTTAAAAAATGTATTATGTTATGAATATGTGTGTGGGTGAAATGTGAATTGTGATTTATGTATTAAATTGTATGTATATATAATTGTATGCTTATATCCTTTACTGGGGTGCACTGCATTAATAAAGTACCAAAATTCTACATGACTTCATTCATGTTTTATTCATATAAATGTGACTAATGTCAGTTTTGATGAGCTTGGTTTTTTCTTCTTCTAAATACCTGTGAAAATAATATTTTAGACCAATTTTCAGCCATGCCGGATATTCTCTGTACCATAATAAATAATATGTTGTTGGATATAACGGTTCAGTAAAGGATATATGACATTTAACATCAGCCTATTATGTCTTTTAACTAATAATCAATAAATCTTCATCTTGCCAATATTGACATTTGCATTAAAGCTTTAACTGACTGAAACGAAGAAAACTTCTATGGATGAGGGTAAGCTCAGGAAGGTCTCACATTTGAGAGGTGTTATAAAGTTCTTGCAAGAAGTACAAATAACATTAAAGATAAACAGCTGTAGCACAGAAAGCAACATTGGATCAACTGTTTACTCTCAAAGATAGGCCCTTTATTATATTCTTAATTTATCATGAGTGTAGAGCCGCAAGATAGACTTATCCCACTTATTAAAAAACCCCTTTATCAGAAAGGATCATGCTTCGTTTATTCCTTACTAATGACATACATGTAGATTAGTGTTGGTTTCAAGCTCCCAAAGAGTTTTTTTGGTAAATTAAACCATATCATGCAAAACTGGGTATCAACTACTTTTCATTCCTGGAATATAAACAAGGAACTGCAATTCACCATTTCAGAAACCTAATGAACTGTGGGTACTTTTGAAAGTATTACCCATAATGCACTGCATTCTAAACATACCCAACATCACAGGAAGCAGCACATAACATTCTTGTCTGTCTGTCAACCTCTTGAATCAGGTCTTCCTTTTTATGTTTCTGTTTTGTAAATAAAGCTTCAGAAGCTAGATGGAAAAACTTCCCTGCAGACTCACTATCACCAAACTGTTGTGACATACGACCAGCATCATACAGGTACATTGCTTTAAATCTTACTACAAATATATAATTAAAAATTGATGTTTAAGGTGATCACAAAGAATGATGATTGCACAAAACACCATCTAATTCTAAATAAGCCTGCTTCAAGTCTCTATCATGTATTTTCATTGGCCTTTTGGCTTACATTAACTTTTGGGATTTTTTTTTACATCAGTACTCTGAAGTTCATTAATTGCTTCATAAAAGTTTGTGGTGTAAGCTGTTGCTTATAATTGATAGCCACATTTTCAATTTTTGCTAAGTATTATCTTGTAGCATGCTGTCTATTCAATGTATATCCATATCATTTTATTTTGATATGGAAATTCTTCAGTTTAATCATTTTTTCCCTGTCATTTTTCATTAGAACTAAACAACTTTAAAATACCACATTTCTTTTGCAGATGGTACATTTCTGGATTTCACAATAGGCTTGTAACAAAAAATTTGGAAAGACAAAACAAAATTGTGAGCAACAGAATCAAATATTGATGATAAATTTAATATCAGCAATCATGTCATTAAATTTGTTTGTAGCATAGTATTGAATTCAACTCAAGTACAAGAATAATACATGTAATTACTGTTGTAATTTTAAGCTTTTTTTATCTAAAAATCTGATATATATCAAAGTTATTTATTGATCAAAAGATTATACTCTGTATAACTCCTATTATCAATAACTACTTTTTTATGAGAGTCATCTGTACCTCTTGTTTCTTTTTCAACCATTGCCAGAAAGGCATGAGATGCTTTTTTCACATCACCTCTTGCCCAGAACACATAGGGCAAAGCAGCCTCAAATACACTGTCTTCAAAAAATTTCTCTGTCTCATCACTGTGTCTGGAATATCTGTAACAAAATATCAAATTCATATTATAATAAAGACAGAATGTGTATTAGGTCACCATGATTAGGGTTTCCAATGGACATCTTTTTGATATTAGATCATCTTCCAAGATTTGTTTAAACTGGATCAAACTTCACAGAAGAAGACTTCATGAAGTAAATTTTCCTATGTTAGGCATTGGTGGCCATCTTAGTTGACAGTCTTTGTCATAGGATAAATATCATAGCTCCTTTTGCTCAGAACTTTCAGAGTTAGCATTTCATGTTATCAGACACAATTCTGAAAGAGGACCGTCTAATGATAGTCCAGGTCATCAGACACACCTCTGAAAGAGGACCGTCTCTGGACCATTGTGGCTGATTGGTTTCAGACAAGAAGATCTTCATATGAATTTTTACACAGAATCCTTGGTTAAATAAAGTTTGGCTGTGGCGGCAATATTGGCTGATAGTCTGCGTCATTGGACAAATTTCTTAAAAAGGACCATATAAGGACCATTGCTGCCAACTCCCAACTGTCCGACTAGTTTCTGAGGAGAAGATCTTTAAGGAAAAGTTTACACTGGACGATGGATGCCCAGTGATGCCAAAATTTTGGGCTAGGTGAGACAAAAATGACAAAAGTACATGTAAATTACATAAAATTCCAACTGAACTTGTGCTTTTCGTGCTATTCAACACTTCCAAATTTCAAATGATCTGATGTCAACAAAACTTATGTTATTAAACAGAAACTTAAATTTTATCATATGTATTATCCATATTAAACTAGATGCTCAGAGGGCTGAGCCTGTATTGCTCACCTGGCCTGAAAGCCGTTTTTATTGATGTACATGTACCTCAAAGAGAGGAATGTTTTAATCTGGCTTGGTTATGCCAAGATATTTCAGAGGATTTTTTTTAAATCATCTAATCAGAACATGAATTGTCTGTGGCAGCCATGTTTGTTGTACAAATGAGAGGAAATAACATATCTTCAAAGGACCTTCCGCAGCTGCTTTTTTGTTTTGCTTCATTTGGCCAGTGGTTTCAGAGGAAAAGATTTTTTTGTAAATCAGCCAATCAGAAAACAAGAATTGTCTTTGGCAGCCATGTTTGTTATTCAATTTGAACAAAAATGAGGGATAAAGGACCTTCCATAGACACTTTCTATCAAGTTTGGCTCTATTTCGGCAAGCAGTTTGTGAAAAAAAATATTTTAAATCAACCAATCAGAAACAATCAAACACCTCCAATAGATGCTTCCTGTAAACTTTCATTCCATTTGGCCAAGCAGTTTCAGAGAAGAAAATTTCTTTATACATGTATCAGCTAATCAGAAACAAAAATTGACCATGGCATCCATGCTTGTCTTCCAATCAGGAGGAAAACAAGAGGCTCACCAGAGCCTGTATCGCTCACCTGGAGTCTGGTTTTCATTGGACAATTAATCAACTATTTGAACAAGTTTGTTGCAATTGGTTCAATTGTTCAGGGAAAATTTATTGAAGATTTATTTTCCATAAGGTTTAATGTTAAAATATGTGCCCTGATGGTGGTAGTCCTGGCAGGAAGTTGATAAAATTGACCAGAAATAAGGGTGAACCTTAAATAAATTTAACAGAACCCGACCTCAAATTACACAAACCAATAACTCCTAAATAGAATTTGGGATTCCCTTCAAAATTTCAGGGTAGGTAGATCTCAACATGGCAAACATTTTTCAATTTACATTTCACTTCTATCTCAAATAGTTTTGGAAATAAATGCAAAAATGTTAAAATTTTGAAAATTTGACAAAAAAAGAGCAACAACTCCTAAATGGGTTTTGGGATTTCCTTTAAAATTTGAAGGTAGGTAGATCTCAACATGGCAAACATTTTTTAAATTTACATTTCACTTCTATCTCAAATAGTTTTGGAGATAAATGACGAAAAATGTTAAAATTTTGAAAATTTGACGAAAAAAGGGCAATAAATCCTAAATGGGTTTTGGAATTTCCTTCAAAATTTCAGGGTAGGTAGATCTTGTCATGCTGATCAATTTTACCCCATGTCAGATTTTCGATATCTGTAACGGTTTTTGAGTTATTAGCAAAAAACAGCAATTTACCCCTATGTTCTATTTTTAGCAACAGTGGCAATGTTTTTCATCGGATCAATATAAAATGAGGATCGTTTGTGGAGGACATGTCATATATCATTCCTATGAAGCCTCGATCCAATCTGCCCAGCCGTTTCAGAGGAGAAGATTTTTTAAAAAGTTAACGACGGACGACGGACAACGGACGACGACAGATGCCAAGTGATGGCAAAAGCTCACATGGCCTTTTAGGCCAGGTGAGCTAAAACATCATTTCATAAATGACTTTCCATAGATGCTTCCTGTCAAATCTGGCTGACAGCTTTGGCCAAGCAGTTTCAGAGAAGAAGTTTTTTTTTATATCAACCAATCAGAAACAAGTACTGCCCATGGCAGCCATATTTGTAGTCCAATTGGGAGGAAATGAGGAAACTGTATAAAGGACCTCCCAAATATGCTTCCTGTCAAGTTTTGTCCTATTTGGCCAGAAGATTTGTGAAAACTCAGCCAATCAGAAACAACAATTGCCTGTGGTGGCCATGTTTGTTGTCCGATCGGGAAGAAATGAGCAAACTTAATAACGGACCTTACATAGATGCTTCCTGCCAAGTTTAATTCCATTCAGCCTAGTGGTTTCAGAGGAGAAGATTAAAATGTGAAAATGTAACAGATGGATGGACAGATGACGGATGCCAAGTGATGACAAAAGCTCATATAGCCTTTGGCCAGGTGAGCTAAAAAGGACACAACTGATGGGAAATATGAAAATTCAAACTTGTTGATATTCTTAACATATGGCTGCCAGATGCTTGTATGTTTCCCAAAAGTTAAAAGTCACACAATATTTATCATATTTCTCCCAGACAATTGCTTTTTCATAGTTGATTACATTAATATGTAGTTGCTAGGTAACTTTTCCAAGCCTATTAGAGGACATTTATCAAAATTGAGGTCACAATGATAGTAATTTGACCATTCACCATTACAACAGACTTGGGGCTATATTTCTATATTAAGCACTTAATCCATCTAGTAAAAGATTTTCTGGGATCTATACTATAGATTCTATAGCCTTATAAAGTAAATTCTCAAATACTGTGATTTCTGAGTAAATATTCAAAATCCACCATTTCTGAGTAAATTTCTCAAAATCCGTGATTTATGATTAAATTCTCAAAATGATCTGTGATTTCTGAGTGAATAACCGAGATTTTTAAAAAAAAATATTTCATAGACTTTCACAGAGCCTCTTATTGGTTAACAACATATTGAAGTTTAGTAGAAATCAGCTAAGGCAAACTAAAGATACTGCCAATTCTCAAAATCTGTGATTTCTGACTTACAATAAAATGCTCCGCTGGGCGCAGCTAGATACGACCGCAGATGTCGAACCCTGAATAGTTGGGGCAATTATGAACACAACATTCAAGCTTGATACAATACTGAATTTGGATTGTGAATAAATATTTGCATAGGTTTCTGACACAGAATGAATGTTGTCTAAGAACTTAAAAATTTTTAATTTACCTATTCAAACCATATCAGTATTATTTGTTTTTATATATAAATCAGAAATAACCAATTTAAAATTTAAAATTGGGCACACATATCAATTTCTTGCTATTGCGCAATACTGTGCAATTGAAGATTTCTTGCTATTGCGCAATACTGTGCAATTGAAAATTTCTTGAAATATTTGACACATAATAGGTTTCTGACACAGAATAACTGAAATCAAAGAACTTAGAATTGGTCATATGATTTGAATTTATATTCAATTTTTTGCTTCTTGTGCAATACAATATGCTGTGGAGAATTGCCCCCCCCCCAAAAAAAATAATAATTTACCCCTTTTTTTAGCTTTTGTGCAATACACTATGAAGTTGCACATTGACCCCCCCCTCCCAAAAAAAAAAACAAAAAACAATAAAATTTATTGTAAACCCCCCCCTTTTTTTGCTAAAAAAATTTGAAATTTTCTTTTTAATTTATGAAATATGAAATGAGAAAAAAATTACCCCTCCCCAATTTCTCATTTACCCCCCCCCCCCTCTAAATTTTGTTTTCAACCCCCCCCCCCCCCCCCCCATTCTTTATACTTTGCAACCATAACAGCCCATTTAAATACACCATAACATATTAAAATAGAAAATGACATCATAGTCATGGAATTTGTTAATAATAAGGTTTTGATAACAGGGCACACATATCAATTTCTTGCTATTGCGCAATACTGTGCAATTGAAAATTTCTTCAAATATTTGACACATAATAGGTTTCTGACACAGAATAACTGAAATAAAGAACTTAGAATTGGTCATATGATTTGAATTTATATTCAATTTTTTGCTTCTTGTGCAATACAATATGCTGTTGTTACAGCCGAAATCACCTTTTAAATTGTAGCCAACAAAAGACACAAATCAATAATAAAATTTAACAAGATTTATTATATACAAGTTTACAAAAAATATTACAAAAAAACTAAAATGTCAACTTAACTGTTCAAAATCCTGTTTTTTCTTGATCCGGAATTCTGGTCACTGTTGCCTGAATCCAAGCGGAATATTATATCCAATCAGTCACAATCTAGTATGATGCAACGCAAATAAAAGTATGTCGAGGATGATGTGTGAAACGTAAATAAATCCAACAGCTGAGAACACAAGAATGTCTATCTGTGGTCCGATAAATGATGTTCTGAAAGTCTAACTTTCTTGTCCGTATATATACTGTAGAACGGAAACTTCTGGAATACGGTAGAAGTTCGAATCACACCATAATTATTACGTAAGTCAAATAGAAAGTTCTAGTCATTCCACTAGTATCCATTATTGTTCCAGTGATTTCTAAACTGCGCAGTTATAACATTATTTGGTAAACAACTATAAGTATTATGTAAACATAGTATACATGTTATAAGGTTACGCAAAACAAATTAGGCCAAGATAAATAAATATAATAATTACAATATCATAACACCTCCCCCCTTAAAAGAAGTTTGAGTGTAACGAGAACTTCATGAACAATATATACAAAAATATATAGTATATATACAATGTTTTAATAAGATCTAGATAAAGCATCTGCTATTACGTTATCTTTACCTTTAATATGTTTTACAATAATATCATATTCCTGTAACAATAAACTCCACCTAGTCAACCTCTGGTTCTTGTTTCTCATTTTATGTATGAAGGTGAGAGGATTATGATCAGTATAAACCAGAATAGGATGCATTGTGGGATTTAAATATACATCAAAATGTTGAAGTGCAGACAACAGTGCAAAACATTCTTTTTCAATAGTGGAATAATTTTTCTGATGTTTATCTAATTTCTTGGAGAAATATGATATAGGCTTCTCAACATTATCATCTGTTTCTTGATATAAAACAGCTCCAACTCCTACATCACTTGCATCAACGGCAAGTTTGAATTGCTTTTTAAAGTCTGGAGTGATAAGAACGGGACTGTTAATTAAAAGTGATTTGCTTTTTTCAAAAGAGTTTTGACAATTATCACTCCAGATGAATTTAGAATCTTTTCGTAAAAGATGAGTCAATGGTTGAACAACAGTAGCAAAATTTGAACAAAATTTTCTGTAAAATCCAATCATGCCTAAATATCTCATAAGTTGTTTTTTATTTGTAGGAGGAGGAAAATTGGTAATTGCATCCACTTTAGCCATAATAGGTTTCACTTGACCTTGGCCAACTGTGTGCCCTAAATAATCAACAGTGGCCTTACAAAATTCACTTTTAGCAAGATTAACAGTCAAATTTGATTGTGACAATCTGTAAAAAGTATCATATAAATGTGTTAAATGCTCTTCCCAGCTATCACTACATACAATAAGATCATCAATATAACCATAACAACAGTCTAAATCTTTTATAACATTGTTAATCATTCTTTGAAATGTAGCTGGAGCATTTTTCATACCAAACGGCATGACAGTATATTGAAATAAGCCGTCTGGTGTGACAAAAGCTGATATTTCACGAGCTCTCGGTGTCAGGGGGACCTGCCAGTAACCTTTTAATAAATCAAATTTGCTTACGAATTTTGATTGTCCAATGTTATCAATGCAATCGTCTATCCTTGGAATCGGATAGGAGTCAGATTTTGAGACTGAGTTTACTTTTCTGAAGTCAGTAACGAAACGAAAGGTTTTATCTGGTTTGGGTACAAGAAGACAAGGAGAGCTCCATTCACTGTTACTCGGCTCAATAATATCATTGTCAAGCATATATCTAATTTCTTGTCTCATAACATCAAGTTTAAGTGGATTGAGCCAGTAAGGATGTTGCTTAATTGGAGAAGCATCACCTACATCAACATCATGACAAACAGCAGTGGTTTTGTTTGGCACATCTGGAAAAAGATTTTTAAAAGAAAATACCAAAGTTTTCAATTTTTCTCTGCGATCGAAAGTCAGATGTGCAAGTTTTGAGTCTAAATCTGATAAAATTTCAGAATTTTTCAATCTAACAGTTTGTTCTATAGTCTTGGAATCAAAAGATGGTTCAATTATGTCTGGTTTGTCATGATCGTTCTCTGTTTTAACAATGGCTAAAGTGGCAACTGGTTTACTCTCACCTTCATTAGTACGCTCAAAATATGGTTTTAACATATTAATGTGACACACTCTATTTTGTTTACGCCGACCTGGAGTTTTTACAATATAATTCAAATCATTGATTTTACTGTCGATTGTATAAGGACCACAGTATTTAGCCTGTAAAGGATGCCCAGGGATTGGCAAAAATACAAGTACCTTATCACCAGGCTCAAAAACTCTGTCCCTGGCATCTTTATCATACCATATTTTCATCTTATTCTGTACAGTTTTTAAGTTTTTCTGAGCAATTTGACAAGCAGTATACAATTTTTTTTTAAATCTAGATACATAGTCTAGAAGATTCAAGTCAATGTGTTCAGTAAGCCATTTTTCCTTAACCAATTTCAAAGGTCCCCTTACAGTATGACCAAACACTAACTCAAAGGGGCTAAAACCAAGGGATTCTTGAACAGCTTCTCTGACCGCAAAAAGTAGAAAGTGAACACCATCATCCCAGTCCCTATCAAATTGAAGACAAAAAGTTCTAATCATGTTCTTCAATGTTTGATGAAAACGTTCTAATGCACCTTGAGATTCTGGATGATAAGCACTTGATCTATACTGAGCAATCCCTAACTGATAAACGACCTGCTGAAATAAACCTGACATAAAATTTGAACCCTGGTCGAACTGTATAGACTTAGGAAGTCCTACTAATGTGAAAAATTTGATAAGAGCTTTGACAATAGTTGGTGTCTTGATATTCCTTAAGGGAATAGCCTCAGGAAAGCGAGTGGATGTACACATGATCGTTAATATATAAGCATTTCCAGTCTTGGTCTTTGGTAAAGGTCCAACGCAATCAATAAGTACTCGGCTGAAAGGTTCTTCAAAGGCTGGAATTGGCAGAAGTGGTGCTGGTGGTATTTTCTGGTTAGGCTTGCCAACAACCTGGCATATATGGCATGATTTGCAATATTCTGTGACATCATTTCTAAGTCTGGGCCAGTAGAAATGTTGTAATATCTTAAGGCAAGTCTTCCTTATACCTAAATGTCCAGCCAAGGGGGTGTCATGGGCAAGACCAATAATTTCTTGCCTATAGACTTTAGGCACCACCACTTGGTATACCACTCTCCATTCCTCCTCTGGGATAGCATCAGGGGGCCTCCACTTCCACATCAAAATGCCGTCTTGATGATAGTAACATTCGGCCACTTTGTCTGCTTCTTCTTGGGGTAGAGCCCTCTTGCCGAGCTGAAGAACCTCAGGGTCTCTATTCTGTTCTTCCCTAAATGTTCTTTTGTCTAATGAATGGCTGTTCACGTCTGGCCATGGCATAATTACACGTTTGTTAGTACCAGGTGGTCTTATTATGGCCTTTTTTGAGCTATCGGGACCTTCAATGTCGGCAAGGAAAGTGTCAGAAAGGTCCATATAATCATACTGGCCTTCTTGCAAATCCTCATCTTGTTGTTTTCTTGCCATTGCCCTAGTAACAACACAAGCTGGATACAGTTAAGCATCATCTTCAGGTGATTTAACATCTACCACCGGTTCACTTGTAACAATTGGTTCAGCAACCACTTTGTTCCTAGCTAGATCATTTCCTAGCAATAATGAAACACCCTCAACAGGGAGAGTAGGACGAACACCCACAACAACTGGTCCAGTAATTAAATCTGACTTCAAATAAATACGATGGAGGGGAACATCTATACAACCTAACTCCACACCTCGTAACAAAACGGAGGCACCAACGGAAGTCTCCTCGGACAAAGGCAACACACCTTCTAACAACAAAGACTGAGAAGCTCCAGTGTCCCGTAAAATCTTAATAGGCTGAGGAGTAGTATTATTAACAATAGAAACAAACCCATCAGACATAAAGGGCTTATAATCCTCCATGTAATCACAAAAACTGGACTTAAAAGCCTGACTCGCAGGACATTCCAACTTATTGGTAACAACGGGTGTCGTACAAGCACTAGACTTGGGCTTATGATCTCTTTCATTCTTCTTCTGGAGTCTAAAACAATCAGCCATCAGGTGACCATTTTTCTTACAATAAGCACAAGTTAGTGACTTCTTCTCAAAAGTATCGAATTTTGGACCAGACATATTATAACTAGACGGACTCTTATTCTGTGCAACAGGCTTAATATCAGTACGTTCAGTGCTTTGATTTTTGTAATTTCCACTAGAAATATTAAAATTTTGACCTTTGAAACTTCTTTCATGTGAAATGGTATAATTATCGGAAACAACAGCTGCATCTTGCAATGTCTCAACAGTTTTGTCATCTAAATGTGTTTTTAAGTCTAAATTAACACACTGCTTGAACTCTTCTAATAACATTAATTGTCTTAATTTATCAAAATTTTTATCTATTTTCTTTGACGTAAGCCATTTATCAAATAAATCTTCTTTTTCCCTAGCAAATTCAACATAGGTTTGTGTTTCAAACTTTTTATAAGACCTAAATTTCTGTCTATATGCTTCTGGCACTAGCTCATACATATGTAAGCTTTCAAAACTTCCTGTTTAACAGTGTCATAATCAGAACTTTTTTCCGAAGATAGAGCTGAGTAAGTTGCAGCGGCCTTGCCCACAAAAACACTTTGCAACATTGTAGTCCAATAAGGCTTTGGCCATTTCAAATTTTGAGCAATTTTCTCAAATTGTGGAAAAAATTTATCAACTGTTTTTTCACAAAATTTCGGAACCAAACGTATATTTTTTGCTGCCTCAAAATGTTCTGATTTTGACTTAGTGTTGCTTTCTACTTTAGCCATTTCTATTTTTATTTTCTCCATCTCTAACCTTTCCCTCATTTCAAGTTCTGCCTGTAATTGTTTTAATTTAAATTCATCTTCTTTTTCTAATTGTTTTAATTTAAATTCATCTTCTTTTTCTAATTGTTTTAATTTAACTTCGTTTTCCAATTGTTTTAATTTAAATCTATCTTCCTTTTCTAATTCAAGTTGTTTTAATTTAAGTTCATGTTCTAATTCAAGCTGTTTTAATTTGAAAGCATCGACATTTTCGACCTTGAGGTCAAGAGCCTCTTCACCAAAAATTTCCAAGTCAACTAAATTGTCTATTACCAAATTTTTTATTAATTTTTTTTCTCATAGATGTTCTAAAATCTATTTTTAGATGTTTAGCAAGCAACACTAATTCTTCTTTCTTTAATTTATCAAACCCTTCCAGGTCTGGCGTTTTCAAAAATTTACCAGCATCAAATGCCATTTTGTAGAATTTCGTTGGCTAATTCTAATAAAAATACTGAAAAAATTTAATAAGATATTAACGTTCTCCCGAGACGAGCCCCCAATTTCTGTTACGGCCGAAATCACCTTTTAAATTGTAGCCAACAAAAGACACAAATCAATAATAAAATTTAACAAGATTTATTATATACAAGTTTACAAAAAATATTACAAAAAAACTAAAATGTCAACTTAACTGTTCAAAATCCTGTTTTTTCTTGATCCGGAATTCTGGTCACTGTTGCCTGAATCCAAGCGGAATATTATATCCAATCAGTCACAATCTAGTATGATGCAACGCAAATAAAAGTATGTCGAGGATGATGTGTGAAACGTAAATAAATCCAACAGCTGAGAACACAAGAATGTCTATCTGTGGTCCGATAAATGATGTTCTGAAAGTCTAACTTTCTTGTCCGTATATATACTGTAGAACGGAAACTTCTGGAATACGGTAGAAGTTCGAATCACACCATAATTATTACGTAAGTCAAATAGAAAGTTCTAGTCATTCCACCAGTATCCATTATTGTTCCAGTGATTTCTAAACTGCGCAGTTATAACATTATTTGGTAAACAACTATAAGTATTATGTAAACATAGTATACATGTTATAAGGCTACGCAAAACAAATTAGGCCAAGATAAATAAATATAATAATTACAATATCATAACACTGTGGAGAATTGCCCCCCCCCCCCCCAAAAAAAAATAATTTACCCCTTTTTTAGCTTTAATTTTGGACCCCGATTTGGACCAACTTGAAAACTGGGCCCATAATAAAAAAACTAAGTACATGTTTAGATTCAGCATATCAAAGAACCCCAAGAATTCAATTTTTGTTAAAATCAAACTAAGTTTAATTTTGGACCCTTTGGACCTTAATGTAGACCAATTTGAAAACGGGACCAAAAATTAAGAATCTAAATGCATGGTTAGATTCGGCATATCAAAGAACCCCAATAGTTCAATTTTCGATGAAATCAAACAAAGTTTAATTTTGGACCCCGATTTGGACCAACTTGAAAACTGGGCCCATAATAAAAAAACTAAGTACATGTTTAGATTCAGCATATCAAAGAACCCAAAGAATTCAATTTTTGTTAAAATCAAACTAAGTTTAATTTTGGACCCTTTGGACCTTAATGTAGACCAATTTGAAAACGGGACCAAAAATTAAGAATCTAAATGCATGGTTAGATTCGACATATCAAAGAACCCCAATAGTTCAATTTTCAATGAAATCAAACAAAGTTTAATTTTGGACCCCGATTTGGACCAACTTGAAAACTGGGTCCATAATAAAAAAAACTAAGTACATGTTTAGATTCAGCATATAAAAGAACCCAAAGAATTCAATTTTTGTTAAAATCAAACTAAGTTTAATTTTGGACCCTTTGGACCTTAATGTAGACCAGTTTGAAAACGGGACCAAAAATTAAGAATCTAAATGCACGGTTAGATTCGGCCTATCAAAGAACCCCAATAGGTCAATTTTCGATGAAATCAAACAAAGTTTAATTTTGGACCCTTTTGGCCCCTAATTCCTAAACTGTTGGGACCAAAACTCCAAAAATCAATCCCAACCTTCCTTTTGTGGTCATAAACCTTTTGTTTAAATTTCATAGATTTCTATTTACTTATACTAAAGTTATTGTGCAAAAACCAAGAAAAATGCTTATTTGGGCCCTTTTTTAGCCCCTAATTCCTAAACTGTTTGGACCAAAACTCCCCAAAACAATCCCAACCTTCCTTTTGTGGTCATAAACCTTGTGTTAAAATTTCATAGATTTCTATTTACTTATACTAGAGTTATTGTGCGAAAACCAAGAAAAATGCTTATTGGGCCCTTTTTTGGCCCCCAATTCTTAAACTGTTGGGACCAAAACTCCCAAAATCAATCCCAACCTTCCTTTTGTGGTCATAAACCTTGTGTTTAAATTTCATAGATTTCTATTAACTTATACTAAAGTTATAGTGCGAAAACCAAATGTCTTCGGACGACGACGCTGACGACGGACGACGACGACGCCAACGTCATACCAATATACGACCGCAAAAATTTTGCGGTCGTATAAAAACAAAATCAAATTTCCCCACAAAAACCACACCACTGATTGACATGAAAATCCACAGGCTTTTTTGTCTCATATAGTTTAACAACATGTATGTATTAAAATTTGTTTTGATGTGGTGTGGTAAACTAGAAACACATGTATCATCAAGAAATCACGATTCTTAAAATCTGTGATTTCTGATTGCAAAACTATGCCAATGATTGACAACAAAGTCAATAGGCTTGTCAGTCTCATATAGTCTAACAGCATTTAAAATTTGAATGGATTAGGCAATTTACATATATTATGCAGAAACCAAAGTGTGAAAGACATTCTCCATTTATAAAGAGCCATAACTCCGGAATAATTAATTACCCAAATTAGAACTTGATTTGCATATTGTGGTAATAAACATACACATGTACAGTAGTGTATAAGTTTCAAAACATTTGGCCTATGTAAAAAAAAAAATTCAGATAGACAGGTATCATTATGTGCCATTTTAATCATTTAAATTTACTTATTATCAGCTTTTTATTCTATGTCTACTTTATTTAGTTTGGCTGCTGACCAAAGATTTAGGGGTAGGGTCAAGTGCTCATAAATACCGTTAACTCAATCAGATTCTACATGTACATGCATCTATGCTGCCCAACCAATGACCTTGTATTTTCAGTGGGTGTCTCCTGTCTGTTGATTGTTATATATGTTTATTGTAAGTCACACTGTTTAACATTACTATATTCAGGGTTGTGTAATTTATCTTTTCCAATGTTCATTCCTATAGGAGATTGTCCCAAACGCATTGATTTTACCCCATTATTCCTACATATTTGTCAATATGGCTACCTGTATTTCTAACAATGGTTGGTGTGGTGAACACGTAGGGAGTCACATACATAAAAAAAATGGCAAAAGGCTAGCTCTATATGCCCTTTGGAACAAACTGAACATTTCCATTTATAATTACTTGTTTTGTAAACTCTGTTTGATCCATTTCACATTCATGTCCATTTCCATTGAATGACTATCTGTGTTGGATTTATGTCTTCTTCTGATGGATTTGCTACCAGACAATCTGGCAGGTAACATCAAATCTATTGTGTGAGCCAAGGCTGAAAAATACTTCATGATTTTATTGGTCATACATGCATAGACATCAAAGAATCAAATTCTTTTCATGTCACGTTTTGCCGCTGGTAAAATTCTAAAAAGAAACTGTTGTTCTTAAGATTGTAGGCATCTGTACCTCAGGAAGAAACAACACAAAAAACTAGAGGCTCACCTAGCTTCTACTAGCCCATTTGATAATGTACATGTAAGGTCTGTTGTATCCACATGGCTGAAATGCAAAATGTCAAAGTGACCTTGACATTTGACCTTTGACCTAATGTGGATTATTTGCATCTGTCCTTCCATATGAGATTCCTGCAAAAATCGGTTACAATATGTCGGTAAGCTTCTGAGTAAATGGCAAATAAGTCATTTCCATTAGTTCCTGAGCAAATAACATAAAAGTCCTTTCCCATATGGTTTCAATGGAAACTTACAGGGCTTAACCTGGAGGACGATTTGGGCAAAGAAGTTACCTTGTAGTGTTTCACTTCGCCTAAACTCTTGTCAAAAGCAAAGTTGAAGTAGCCCTGGAAATTGTCAAATCGCCTGAACTCATGTCAAAAGCGAAGTTTGAGTTTACTTTAAATTTAATTACTCGCCTTTGAACAGCCACAGCCGGCAGTTGAGTGGATGAATCTCAACCAAATGTGGATCGTTTGTAGAGGGTACATGTATTGTTGTCACCAATCCTGCAAAGTTTCAAAACAATGCATAATGCAGTTTTAGAGGAGAATATTTTTGACAATTGGCCTATAAAATCAAAGATGGCTTCTCGCGGTCATGTTGTTCATCCAACCTGAACCAAAGGTGGATCATTTGTAGAGGTTCTTCCATACATCATTCCTACCTAGTTTGGTTACCATCTGCCAAGTAGTTTCAGAGGAGAAGATCAAAATGTGTAAAGTTTAAGGACAACAATTGCAAAGTAATGACATAAGCTCACATGACCTATAGACCAGGTGAGCTAATAAGTCATATTGTTAATGGTCTTTTGAAAATGTATTGCATCTTGGTTCTTATTCCTATTTGCAGAGGACCGCCTCGGTGGTCTCGTGGTAGTGTGCTCGCCCCGAGTGCAGAAGGTCGCGGGTTCGATCCCCAGCCGGGTCAAACCAAAGACATTAAAATTGGTATTTGCTGCTTCTCCGCCAAGCATGCGGCATCAAGGAGTAAGAGCAAAGACTGGTCGGGTCGGAGTCAGTATAATGTATCCGAGTGAGGTGATATGTCTTCCTGCGGACAGTTACCTCGTGAGCTAGCACATTAAAAATCCGACTTAGACTCGGTCTAGTACAAAGCAGGGATCATATTCATTATCATATCAACATGATCTCGTCCTGATATGCACCTGGTTGCCACTGGACGTTAAACAACAATTCATCCATCCATCCTATTTGCAGATACTGGAGTTGTCTCCCATATGCACAAATTATCTTTCCTGACAGATAGTGTTCTGTATTTAACATAAAGGGTAAAAATAACGTTTTTTTTTTGGCAGAAAAATTACAATATCGAAGGAAGACACCTTCTTGAAAGAGCAGATAACTCTATAAATGGGAGACAACTCACATGTAGCAAAAATGGAGAATATTAAGACTTTATAAACAAATATTATTCTTATGCAATGGAATTTGATGAGTTTTTCACATTTTATAATATAACTGCAATGGTCATGGGTGGATCAGAAATTCAAATGGATAAATTATAAAATTTAAGAAAAATAATTTCCTATTTTAATAGAATGATTGCAAAATGGGCATTTAAAATTCTTGATAACCCAACCAATGCCACTAGTTACATACATTGTAGTAGCTATAGAAGAGAATTGTAGCCACAGCATGAATGAAGCAAGACATTGTACAACTGAAAGCAAACTATTTTCTTTTACATACAAATGAAGCTGTATCAATGTTTGGAGTCAACAACCAACAATTTATCATAAAAACTAGATGTGTCGGAACAATACGGATGGCCCGTAATTTCAGCAAAAATCAGCAGAGTGGAATGAAACCTAAACTCGATCTGTAACTCATTGTGGTTCATTCACAAGCCAAAAATCAGCTCAATACATGTATCTAAAGGCATTTATAAAAAAAAGTCTGGAAAGGTGATATTTTCAAAGTGGTGCCTATAATTGAAGCAAACATCAGCAGAGCGTAATGAAGCGTAAACTGTCTCGATCTGTAACTGAATATGGTAGACTAATTATATATACATGTATATAACATATAAAAATCAGCTCAATATCTGAAGGTGTTTAGAAAAAAGTTGGAAAAGGTGTTCGTTGCAGAATGACGGAATGACAGACAAGGGTAAAACTATATGGCACCGACCACTTAGTGAAGGGGTCATAAAACTAGAGGCTCTCAAGAGCCTGTATCTCTCACCTGGATTTAACTTTTCACCTTCAGCACGACTAAAAATTTAAGTGTTGCTGTCAATTTGGCTGGTTTTTCTATAGGTTTCTATGTTAAACTAAGTTCGACTTCGGCAGCCATCTTGGTTGACAGTCCAGGTCAATGGACACATTTCTAAAAGAGAACCATCTTAGGACCATTACTGCTAAGTCTTGTTCCAACTGGCTAAGTGGTATCAGACAATTAAATTTTTAAATGAATTTACCCATAGGGTCCTATATTAAACTAAATTTGGCTGTGGTGGCCATGTTGGTTGACAATCCCGGTGATCAGACACATTTCTGAAAGGGGACCAATGCTACCATGAAAGGGAACCTCCTAAGGACCATTGCTGCCAAGTCTGGTTCCAATTGGTCAAGTGGTTTCAGACAAGAAGATTTTTCAATGACTTTTCACTTAGGGTCCTATGTTAACCTAAGTTCGGCTGTGCTGACCATCTTGGTCCATAGTCCACAAAATCAGACATATATCTGAAAGAGGACCTCCTAAGGACCATTGCTGCCAAGTCTGGTTCCAATTGGTCAAGTGATTTCAGACAAGAAGATTTTTCAATGAATTTTCCCATAGGGCCCTATGTTAAACTAAGTTCGGTAGTGGTGGCCATCTTGGTTGACACTCCAGGTCATCGGACACAATTCTGAAAGAGGACCATCTAAGGACCATTGCTGCCAAATCTGGTTCCATTTGGTCAAGTAGTTACAGACAAGAAGATTTTTCAATGAATTTTCCCATACGGCCCTATGTTAAACTAAGTTCGGCTGTGGCGGCCATCTTGGTTAACAGTCCGGGTCAACGGACATTGTTCTAAAAGAGAACCTCCTAAGGACCATTAGTGCCAAGTTTGGTTCCAATTGGCCTTGTAGTTTCACAGAAGAAGATTTTTCAAATTCATCCCCCTCAACTTTTTCTATTTTTAGTAAGAGCAGCCATGTCTGTTGGAAGTCGGGGATGTTGGACACAATTTTTGAAGGGGGCAAAAACTCCTATAACATGTATAAGAGGTCAATCAATGATTTTGGTCATCATGACTTATTTGAAGATCTTACTTTGTTGAACATTTTTGCTGTGTACAGTTTGTCTTTATCTACAATGTATAATCCTAAAACTGCAAAATTTCCTTAAAATTAACAATTCAGGGGCAATAACCCAACAAAGTGTTGAATGATTCTTCTGAAAATTTCATGGCAGGTAGATCTTGACCTGATGAACATTTTTACTCCATGTCAGTTTTACTCTAAATGCTTTAGTTTTTGAGATATAAGATAAAAACTGCAGTTTACCCCTACATGTATGTTCTATTTTTAGCCATGTCGGCAATGTTGGTTGGCAGGCGTGGTCATTGGACATATTTTTAAACTAGATACCCTAATGATGCTTGTGGCCAAGTTTGGTTCAATTTGGCCTAGTAGTTTCAGAGAAGATTTTTGTAAAAGTTAACGGACGACGACAGACGCCAAGTGATGAGAAAAGCTCACTTGACCCTTTGGATCAGGTGAGCTAAAAATGAGAGAATCTGGTTAAAAGGGATTAAATAATACAGCAAGTAAACTGTTTATATATTCATGATATTATACATGTACTATGGATTCCTATGGAAATCTTAGGGACTCCTCATATACATGCATGTACATCAATGAATGCATCTATCCTAAGGAGTAAGAATACATGTATACTGTATATGGCCATAGGGTGGGGATCTCAAAGGTTTTGAAGTAACAAAGTCTATTTTGAGGGTGCTGGACATACCCCCAGAGACCCCCCTTTCCTATATACATCAATTAATGTATAAGAGTTATAAGACAATATATGGTTAGAGGTTGGAGATCTCAATCCAAGTTATTTCAAAAATTTGAATTTTAGGAGTTCTGATAGAGCAGGACAAGCCCCCTGGTACCCTCCTTTAAATTTGACACCTTTATAAACAATTGCATTTTTTTTACTTTTTTCTTGGGCAACTCAACAAGTCAATTAAACAATAAAATTTAAGATTTACACATTCAAAATATACATGTATATACATAATTATATTTTATATGAGATGTGATATTTTTCTAAAACTATCCTGTACATTGTAATTCAGAATTTTAAATGAAAACAAGTAATAATTGTAACAGTGAACTGTTACTAAGTCTCCCAAACGAAGTTCCCCATCATACCCCCCAATGTTACCAAATGCTTTGTCTTGTCATAAGGAGTAATAATATATATGATTATAGGGTGGGGATCTCAATGGTTTTCAAAATATTAAGTCTTTTGTCATTTGAGGGGGTTGGGCATGACCCCCCTCAGACCCCCCTATAGTACCGAAGTCTTCGTCTAATCATCAGGAGTAATAATATATATGGTTATAGGGTGGGGATCTCAATGGTTTTCAAGATATAAAGTATTTTGTCATTTGAGGGGGGTTGGGCATGACCCCCCTCAGACCCCTCTTAGGTACCAAATCCTTCGTCTTATCATAAGCAGTAATAATATATATGGTTATAGGTTGGGGATCTCAATGGTTTTCAAGATATAAAGTATTTTGTCATTTGAGGGGGTGGGGCATGACCCCCCTCAGAACCCCCTATAGTACCAAAGTCTTCGTTTAATCATCAGGAGTAATAATATATATGGTTATAGGTTGGGGATCTCAATGGTTTTCAAGATATAAAGTATTTTGTCATTTGAGGGGGGCGGGGCATGACCCCCTCAGACCCCCCATAGGTACCAAATCCTTCGTCTTATCATAAGCAGTAATAATATATATGGTTATAGGGTAGGAATGTAAACTATTTTTGACCTATTAAAAAAATATCAATTTTTGAGGTATTTGAAGGGGCGTGGCACTGCCCCTGGGGCCCCCCCCCACACTTGAAAAATGGTTAGGACCAACATCTCATGGGGTACTATCATTGTGCAAAATGTGATTGAAATCAGTCAAGTATAAAGTATAAAAGTTGGCAGCGCGAGAAAGAAGATGAAGAAGAATAATAACTAGAATTGCAATTGCGAGCAATAGCAAATGTCGCCCCTGGCAGCCATCTTGAAAATGGCGGCCATTTTGGCAAAAAATGTACTGATTGCACACCTTCACATAGTGATCTTACTTTCTGCCAAGTTTCATTCCATTCTATCCATGTTAAGTTTTTCGCCATTTTAACATCACTTTTCAAAATGGTCGCCAAACGTCTCCAACCGATCGCGATTTTTTTTCATCAGTTTGTTCTTCTAATTGTGCTTTACAAACGTACGAAGTTTAATGAAATTCTATCATACAGGTTTTGAGATATAAACGTTTTAAATTTTCGGAGGGTACCGATCTTTGAATGGCGGCCATTTTGGAAAAAAAAGTATTGATTGCACACCTTCACATAGTGATCTTACTTTCTGCCAAGTTTCATTCCATTTTATCCATGTTAAGTTTTTCGCCATTTTAACATCACTTTTCAAAATGGCCGCCAAACGTCTCCAACCTATCGCGATTTTTTTTCATCAGTTTGTTCTTCTAATTGTACTTTACAAACATCCGAAGTTTAATGAAATTCTATGGTACAGTTTTTGAGATATAAACGTTTTAAATTTTCGGAGGGTACCGATCTTTGAATGGCGGCCATCTTGAAAATGTCGCCCCTGGCAGCCATCTTGAAAATGGCAGCCATTTCGAAAAAAAAAAGTATTGATTGCACACCTTCACATAGTGATCTTACTTTCTGCCAAGTTTCATTCAATTCTATCCAAGTTAAGTTTTTCGCCATTTTAACATCATTTTTCAAAATGGCCACCAAACGTCTCCAACCGATCGCGATTTTTTTTCATCAGTTTGTTCTTCTAATTGTACTTTACAAACCTACGAAGTTTAATGAAATTCTATCATACCATTTAAACGTTTTAAATTTTCGGAGGGTACCGATCTTTGAATGGTGGCCATCTTGAAAATGGCGGCCATTTCGGAAAAAAAAGTATTGATTGCACACCTTCACATAGTGATCTTACTTTCTGCCAAGTTTCATTCAATTCTATCCAGGCATCTCCGAGAACTAAGCCGGACAAAAATCATTGGAAGAAAGAAAGAAAGAAAGAAAGAAAGAAAGAAAGAAAGAATAATTAAAATTTACGTTTCGCGAAACGTGAGATGTCCCCTCCCGTGCCCATTTTATGCCTGTTCTCTTCAACAAGTTGAAGAGTCGCCATCACCGATATACACTGTATACCAAGTTTCGTTAAAATCAGACTTTATATTTTTTGCCATTTTCAGCAGCCATCTTAAAAATGGAGGCCATTACGGAAATTCCGAAAATGCGCCGTGAGTCGCCATCACCCATATACCCTGTATACCAAGTTTCGTTGAAATCAGACAATGTTTACATTTTTCACCATTTGGCGGCCATCTTGAAAATGGCGGCCATTACAAAAATTCCGACAATGCGCCGTCAGTCGCCATCACCCTTATACCCTGTATACCAAGTTTCATTGAAATCGGACAATGTTTACATTTTTCACCATTTTCGGGGGCCATCTTGAAAATGGCGGCCATTACAAAAATTCCGACAATGCGCCGTCAGTCCCCATCACCTATATACCCTGTATACCAAGATTCGTTGAAATCGGACAATGTTTACATTTTTCGCCATTTTCGGCCGCCATCTTGAAAATGGCGGCCATTACAAAACTTCCGACAATGCGCCGTCAGTTGCCATCACCCTTATACCCTGTATACCAAGTTTCATTGAAATTGGACAATGTTTACATTTTTCGCGATTTTCGGCGGCCATCTTGAAAATGGCGGCCATTACAGAAATTCCGACAATGCGCCATCAGTCGCCATCACCGTTATACCCTGTATACCAAGTTTCGTTGAAATTGGACAATGTTTACATTTTTCGCCATTTTTGGCGGCCATCTTGGAAATGGCGGCCATTTTGAAATTATAAACCGCAAAAAACACTGTAGGACCTTGGGACCTATCACCCCTCCAAGTTTCATATTGATCGGTCCATCCATTTCCGAGGAGATAGCCGGACAAGTTCGTGCATCAGGTTGACGGAAGAAAAAGAAAAAAGTATAATAATAAAATTTACGTTTCGCGAAACGTGAGATGTCCCCTCCCGTGCCCATTTTATGCCTGTTCTCTTCAACAAGTTGAAGAGTCGCCATCACCGATATACACTGTATACCAAGTTTCGTTAAAATCAGACTTTATATTTTTTGCCATTTTCAGCAGCCATCTTAAAAATGGAGGCCATTACGGAAATTCCGAAAATGCGCCGTGAGTCGCCATCACCCATATACCCTGTATACCAAGTTTCGTTGAAATCAGACAATGTTTACATTTTTCACCATTTGGCGGCCATCTTGAAAATGGCGGCCATTACAAAAATTCCGACAATGCGCCGTCAGTCGCCATCACCCTTATACCCTGTATACCAAGTTTCATTGAAATCGGACAATGTTTACATTTTTCACCATTTTCGGGGGCCATCTTGAAAATGGCGGCCATTACAAAAATTCCGACAATGCGCCGTCAGTCCCCATCACCTATATACCCTGTATACCAAGATTCGTTGAAATCGGACAATGTTTACATTTTTCGCCATTTTCGGCCGCCATCTTGAAAATGGTGGCCATTACAAAACTTCCGACAATGCGCCGTCAGTTGCCATCACCCTTATACCCTGTATACCAAGTTTCATTGAAATTGGACAATGTTTACATTTTTCGCGATTTTCGGCGGCCATCTTGAAAATGGCGGCCATTACAGAAATTCCGACAATGCGCCATCAGTCGCCATCACCGTTATACCCTGTATACCAAGTTTCGTTGAAATTGGACAATGTTTACATTTTTCGCCATTTTTGGCGGCCATCTTGGAAATGGCGGCCATTTTGAAATTATAAACCGCAAAAAACACTGTAGGACCTTGGGACCTATCACCCCTCCAAGTTTCATATTGATCGGTCCATCCATTTCCGAGGAGATAGCCGGACAAGTTCGTGCATCAGGTTGACGGAAGAAAAAGAAAAAAGTATAATAATAAGAAAAATAAGAAACGGAGTAAAAACAATATGTCCCCGACGACACTTCGTGGTCGGGGACATAATAAGAATTAAAATTTACGTTTCGCGAAACGTGAGATGTCCCCTCCCGTGCCCATTTTATGCCTGTTCTCTTCAACAAGTTGAAGAGTCGCCATCACCGATATACACTGTATACCAAGTTTCGTTAAAATCAGACTTTATATTTTTTGCCATTTTCAGCAGCCATCTTAAAAATGGAGGCCATTACGGAAATTCCGAAAATGCGCCGTGAGTCGCCATCACCCATATACCCTGTATACCAAGTTTCGTTGAAATCAGACAATGTTTACATTTTTCACCATTTGGCGGCCATCTTGAAAATGGCGGCCATTACAAAAATTCCGACAATGCGCCGTCAGTCGCCATCACCCTTATACCCTGTATACCAAGTTTCATTGAAATCGGACAATGTTTACATTTTTCACCATTTTCGGGGGCCATCTTGAAAATGGCGGCCATTACAAAAATTCCGACAATGCGCCGTCAGTCCCCATCACCTATATACCCTGTATACCAAGATTCGTTGAAATCGGACAATGTTTACATTTTTCGCCATTTTCGGCCGCCATCTTGAAAATGGCGGCCATTACAAAACTTCCGACAATGCGCCGTCAGTTGCCATCACCCTTATACCCTGTATACCAAGTTTCATTGAAATTGGACAATGTTTACATTTTTCGCGATTTTCGGCGGCCATCTTGAAAATGGCGGCCATTACAGAAATTCCGACAATGCGCCATCAGTCGCCATCACCGTTATACCCTGTATACCAAGTTTCGTTGAAATTGGACAATGTTTACATTTTTCGCCATTTTTGGCGGCCATCTTGGAAATGGCGGCCATTTTGAAATTATAAACCGCAAAAAACACTGTAGGACCTTGGGACCTATCACCCCTCCAAGTTTCATATTGATCGGTCCATCCATTTCCGAGGAGATAGCCGGACAAGTTCGTGCATCAGGTTGACGGAAGAAAAAGAAAAAAGTATAATAATAAAATTTACGTTTCGCGAAACGTGAGATGTCCCCTCCCGTGCCCATTTTATGCCTGTTCTCTTCAACAAGTTGAAGAGTCGCCATCACCGATATACACTGTATACCAAGTTTCGTTAAAATCAGACTTTATATTTTTTGCCATTTTCAGCAGCCATCTTAAAAATGGAGGCCATTACGGAAATTCCGAAAATGCGCCGTGAGTCGCCATCACCCATATACCCTGTATACCAAGTTTCGTTGAAATCAGACAATGTTTACATTTTTCACCATTTGGCGGCCATCTTGAAAATGGCGGCCATTACAAAAATTCCGACAATGCGCCGTCAGTCGCCATCACCCTTATACCCTGTATACCAAGTTTCATTGAAATCGGACAATGTTTACATTTTTCACCATTTTCGGGGGCCATCTTGAAAATGGCGGCCATTACAAAAATTCCGACAATGCGCCGTCAGTCCCCATCACCTATATACCCTGTATACCAAGATTCGTTGAAATCGGACAATGTTTACATTTTTCGCCATTTTCGGCCGCCATCTTGAAAATGGCGGTCATTACAAAACTTCCCACAATGCGCCGTCAGTTGCCATCACCCTTATACCCTGTATACCAAGTTTCATTGAAATTGGACAATGTTTACATTTTTCGCGATTTTCGGCGGCCATCTTGAAAATGGCGGCCATTACAGAAATTCCGACAATGCGCCATCAGTCGCCATCACCGTTATACCCTGTATACCAAGTTTCGTTGAAATTGGACAATGTTTACATTTTTCGCCATTTTTGGCGGCCATCTTGGAAATGGCGGCCATTTTGAAATTATAAACCGCAAAAAACACTGTAGGACCTTGGGACCTATCACCCCTCCAAGTTTCATATTGATCGGTCCATCCATTTCCGAGGAGATAGCCGGACAAGTTCGTGCATCAGGTTGACGGAAGAAAAAGAAAAAAGTATAATAATAAGAAAAACTAGGTATGATTGTGATCGCCAGCGAGTCACAAGATGTCTCCCAAACAAACCCCCATTGCCACTATCTAGAGCTTATCAGAAACCCCCTAAATTCAAATTATTGCAATGTCCTATATAATGACCTTTGAAACGGCGGCCATTTTGAAAATTTTAAAAGTCGTTTGCAAAACTTCAGGTCACCCTTAACATATTCCCAAAGTTTCATATTGATTGGACATTGCATCTTTGAGAAACGTCGCGGACAACATTGAACGGAAAGAAAAAGGAAAGAAGAAGAAGAAGAAGAAGAACTAGAATTGCAATTGCGAGCAATAGCAGATGTCGCCCCTGGCAGCCATCTTGAAAATGGCGGCCATTTTGAAAAAAAAAGTACTGATTGCACACCTTCACATAGTGATCTTACTTTCTGCCAAGTTTCATTCAATTCTATCGATGTTAAGTTTTTCGCCATTTTAACATCATTTTTCAAAATGGCCGCCAAACGTCTCCAACCGATCGCCATTTTTTTTCATGAGTTTGTTCTTCTAATTGTACTTTACAAACATACGAAGTTTAATGAAATTCTATGGTACAGTTTTTGAGATATAAACGTTTTAAATTTTCGGAGGGTACCGATCTTTGAATGGCGGCCATCTTGAAAATGGCGGCCATTTGGGAAAAAAAAGTATTGATTGCACACCTTCACATAGTGATCTTACTTTCTGCCAAGTTTCATTCAATTCTATCCAGGCATCTCCGAGAACTAAGCCGGACAAAAATCATTGGAAAGAAAGAAAGAAAGAATAATAATAATAACTAGGTATGATTGTGATCGCCAGCGAGTCACAAGATGTCTCCCAAACAAACCCCCATTGCCACTATCTAGAGCTTATCAGAAACCCCCTAAATTCAAATTATTGCAATGTCCTATATAATGACCTTTGAAACGGCGGCCATTTTGAAAATTTTAAAAGTCGTTTGCAAAACTTCAGGTCACCCTTAACATATTCCCAAAGTTTCATATTGATTGGACATTGCATCTTTGAGAAACGTCGCGGACAACATTGAACGGAAAGAAAAAGGAAAGAAGAAGAAGAAGAAGAAGAAGAATAATAATAAGAAACCGGACAAAAACAATATGTCTCCCAAAACTTTGTTTGGGAGACATAACTAGAATTGCAATTGCGAGCAATAGCAGATGTCGCCCCTGGCAGCCATCTTGAAAATGGCGGCCATTTCGAAAAAAAAGTATTGATTGCACACCTTCACATAGTGATCTTACTTTCTGCCAAGTTTCATTCAATTCTATCCATGTTAAGTTTTTCGCCATTTTAACATCATTTTTCAAAATGGCCGCCAAACGTCTCCAACCGATCGCCATTTTTTTTCATCAGTTTGTTCTTCTAATTGTACTTTACAAACCTACGAAGTTTAATGAAATTCTATGGTACAGTTTTTGAGATATAAACGTTTTAAATTTTCGGAGGGTACCGATCTTTGAATGGCGGCCATCTTGAAAATGGCGGCCATTTCGAAAAAAAAAGTATTGATTGCACATCTTCACATAGTGATCTTACTTTCTGCCAAGTTTCATTCAATTCTATCCAGGCATCTCCGAGAACTAAGCCGGACAAAAATCATTGGAAAGAAAGAAAGAAAGAAAGAAAGAATAATAATAATAACAAAGAAACGGAAGAATAACAATATGTCGTCCCGTGACTACGTTCGGGGCGACATAATAACAAAGAAACGGAAGAATAACAATATGTCGTCCCGTGACTACGTTCGGGGCGACATAATAATAATAACAAAGAAACGGAAGAATAACAATATGTCGTCCCGTGACTACGTTCGGGGCGACATAACTAGAATTGCAATTGCGAGCAATAGCAGATGTCGCCCCTGGCAGCCATCTTGAAAATGGCGGCCATTTCGAAAAAAAAAGTATTGATTGCACACCTTCACATAGTGATCTTACTTTCTGCCAAGTTTCATTCAATTCTATCCAGGCATCTCCGAGAACTAAGCCGGACAAAAATCATTGGAAAGAAAGAATAATAATAACTAGAATTGCAATTGCGAGCAATAGCAGATGTCGCCCCTGGCAGCCATCTAGAAAATGGCGGCCATTTCGAAAAAAAAAGTATTGATTGCACACCTTCACATAGTGATCTTACTTTCTGCCAAGTTTCATTCAATTCTATCCATGTTAAGTTTTTCGCCATTTTAACATCATTTTTCAAAATGGCCGCCAAACGTCTCCAACCGATCGCCATTTTTTTTCATCAGTTTGTTCTTCTAATTGTACTTTACAAACCTACGAAGTTTAATGAAATTCTATGGTACAGTTTTTGAGATATAAACGTTTTAAATTTTCGGAGGGTACCGATCTTTGAATGGCGGCCATCTTGAAAATGGCGGCCATTTCGAAAAAAAAAGTATTGATTGCACATCTTCACATAGTGATCTTACTTTCTGCCAAGTTTCATTCAATTCTATCCAGGCATCTCCGAGAACTAAGCCGGACAAAAATCATTGGAAAGAAAGAAAGAAAGAAAGAATAATAATAATAACAAAGAAACGGAAGAATAACAATATGTCGTCCCGTGACTACGTTCGGGGCGACATAACTAGAATTGCAATTGCGAGCAATAGCAGATGTCGCCCCTGGCAGCCATCTAGAAAATGGCGGCCATTTCGAAAAAAAAGTATTGATTGCACACCTTCACATAGTGATCTTACTTTCTGCCAAGTTTCATTCAATTCTATCCATGTTAAGTTTTTCGCCATTTTAACATCATTTTTCAAAATGGCCGCCAAACGTCTCCAACCGATCGCCATTTTTTTTCATCAGTTTGTTCTTCTAATTGTACTTTACAAACATACGAAGTTTAATGAAATTCTATGGTACAGTTTTTGAGATATAAACGTGTTAAATTACCGATCTATGAATGGCGGCCATCTTGAAAATGGCGGCCATTTCGAAAAAAAAAGTATTGATTGCACACCTTCACATAGTGATCTTACTTTCTGCCAAGTTTCATTCAATTCTATCCAGGCATCTCCGAGAACTAAGCCGGACAAAAATCATTGGAAAGAAAGAAAGAAAGAAAGAAAGAATAATAATAACTAGAATTGCAATTGCGAGCAATAGCAGATGTCGCCCCTGGCAGCCATCTTGAAAATGGCGGCCATTTTGAAAAAAAAAGTACTGATTGCACACCTTCACATAGTGATCTTACTTTCTGCCAAGTTTCATTCAATTCTATCGATGTTAAGTTTTTCGCCATTTTAACATCATTTTTCAAAATGGCCGCCAAACGTCTCCAACCGATCGCCATTTTTTTTCATGAGTTTGTTCTTCTAATTGTACTTTACAAACATACGAAGTTTAATGAAATTCTATGGTACAGTTTTTGAGATATAAACGTTTTAAATTTTCGGAGGGTACCGATCTTTGAATGGCGGCCATCTTGAAAATGGCGGCCATTTCGGAAAAAAAAGTATTGATTGCACACCTTCACATAGTGATCTTACTTTCTGCCAAGTTTCATTCAATTCTATCCAGGCATCTCCGAGAACTAAGCCGGACAAAAATCATTGGAAAGAAAGAAAGAAAGAAAGAATAATAATAATAACAAAGAAACGGAAGAATAACAATATGTCGTCCCGTGACTACGTTCGGGGCGACATAATAACAAAGAAACGGAAGAATAACAATATGTCGTCCCGTGACTACGTTCGGGGCGACATAATAATAATAACAAAGAAACGGAAGAATAACAATATGTCGTCCCGTGACTACGTTCGGGGCGACATAATAACTAGAATTGCAATTGCGAGCAATAGCAGATGTCGCCCCTGGCAGCCATCTTGAAAATGGCGGCCATTTCGAAAAAAAAGTATTGATTGCACACCTTCACATAGTGATCTTACTTTCTGCCAAGTTTCATTCAATTCTATCCATGTTAAGTTTTTCGCCATTTTAACATCATTTTTCAAAATGGCCGCCAAACGTCTCCAACCGATCGCCATTTTTTTTCATCAGTTTGTTCTTCTAATTGTACTTTACAAACCTACGAAGTTTAATGAAATTCTATGGTACAGTTTTTGAGATATAAACGTTTTAAATTTTCGGAGGGTACCGATCTTTGAATGGCGGCCATCTTGAAAATGGCGGCCATTTCGAAAAAAAAAGTATTGATTGCACATCTTCACATAGTGATCTTACTTTCTGCCAAGTTTCATTCAATTCTATCCAGGCATCTCCGAGAACTAAGCCGGACAAAAATCATTGGAAAGAAAGAAAGAAAGAAAGAAAGAATAATAATAATAACTAGAATTGCAATTGCGAGCAATAGCAGATGTCGCCCCTGGCAGCCATCTTGAAAATGGCGGCCATTTCGAAAAAAAAGTATTGATTGCACACCTTCACATAGTGATCTTACTTTCTGCCAAGTTTCATTCAATTCTATCCATGTTAAGTTTTTCGCCATTTTAACATCATTTTTCAAAATGGCCGCCAAACGTCTCCAACCGATCGCCATTTTTTTTCATGAGTTTGTTCTTCTAATTGTACTTTACAAACCTACGAAGTTTAATGAAATTCTATGGTACAGTTTTTGAGATATAAACGTTTTAAATTTTCGGAGGGTACCGATCTTTGAATGGCGGCCATCTTGAAAATGGCGGCCATTTCGAAAAAAAAAGTATTGATTGCACATCTTCACATAGTGATCTTACTTTCTGCCAAGTTTCATTCAATTCTATCCAGGCATCTCCGAGAACTAAGCCGGACAAAAATCATTGGAAAGAAAGAAAGAAAGAAAGAAAGAAAGAATAATAATAATAATAATAATAACAAAGAAACGGAAGAATAACAATATGTCGTCCCGTGACTACGTTCGGGGCGACATAATAATAATAATAATAATAACAAAGAAACGGAAGAATAACAATATGTCGTCCCGTGACTACGTTCGGGGCGACATAATAATAAGAAACCGGACAAAAACAATATGTCTCCCAAAACTTTGTTTGGGAGACATAATAATAACAAAGAAACGGAAGAATAACAATATGTCGTCCCGTGACTACGTTCGGGGCGACATAACTAGAATTGCAATTGCGAGCAATAGCAGATGTCGCCCCTGGCAGCCATCTTGAAAATGGCGGCCATTTCGAAAAAAAAAGTATTGATTGCACACCTTCACATAGTGATCTTACTTTCTGCCAAGTTTCATTCAATTCTATCCAGGCATCTCCGAGAACTAAGCCGGACAAAAATCATTGGAAAGAAAGAAAGAAAGAAAGAATAATAATAATAACAAAGAAACGGAAGAATAACAATATGTCGTCCCGTGACTACGTTCGGGGCGACATAATAACAAAGAAACGGAAGAATAACAATATGTCGTCCCGTGACTACGTTCGGGGCGACATAATAATAATAACAAAGAAACGGAAGAATAACAATATGTCGTCCCGTGACTACGTTCGGGGCGACATAATAACTAGAATTGCAATTGCGAGCAATAGCAGATGTCGCCCCTGGCAGCCATCTTGAAAATGGCGGCCATTTCGAAAAAAAAGTATTGATTGCACACCTTCACATAGTGATCTTACTTTCTGCCAAGTTTCATTCAATTCTATCCATGTTAAGTTTTTCGCCATTTTAACATCATTTTTCAAAATGGCCGCCAAACGTCTCCAACCGATCGCCATTTTTTTTCATCAGTTTGTTCTTCTAATTGTACTTTACAAACCTACGAAGTTTAATGAAATTCTATGGTACAGTTTTTGAGATATAAACGTTTTAAATTTTCGGAGGGTACCGATCTTTGAATGGCGGCCATCTTGAAAATGGCGGCCATTTCGAAAAAAAAAGTATTGATTGCACATCTTCACATAGTGATCTTACTTTCTGCCAAGTTTCATTCAATTCTATCCAGGCATCTCCGAGAACTAAGCCGGACAAAAATCATTGGAAAGAAAGAAAGAAAGAAAGAAAGAATAATAATAATAACTAGAATTGCAATTGCGAGCAATAGCAGATGTCGCCCCTGGCAGCCATCTTGAAAATGGCGGCCATTTCGAAAAAAAAGTATTGATTGCACACCTTCACATAGTGATCTTACTTTCTGCCAAGTTTCATTCAATTCTATCCATGTTAAGTTTTTCGCCATTTTAACATCATTTTTCAAAATGGCCGCCAAACGTCTCCAACCGATCGCCATTTTTTTTCATGAGTTTGTTCTTCTAATTGTACTTTACAAACCTACGAAGTTTAATGAAATTCTATGGTACAGTTTTTGAGATATAAACGTTTTAAATTTTCGGAGGGTACCGATCTTTGAATGGCGGCCATCTTGAAAATGGCGGCCATTTCGAAAAAAAAAGTATTGATTGCACATCTTCACATAGTGATCTTACTTTCTGCCAAGTTTCATTCAATTCTATCCAGGCATCTCCGAGAACTAAGCCGGACAAAAATCATTGGAAAGAAAGAAAGAAAGAAAGAAAGAAAGAATAATAATAATAATAATAATAACAAAGAAACGGAAGAATAACAATATGTCGTCCCGTGACTACGTTCGGGGCGACATAATAATAATAATAATAATAACAAAGAAACGGAAGAATAACAATATGTCGTCCCGTGACTACGTTCGGGGCGACATAATAATAAGAAACCGGACAAAAACAATATGTCTCCCAAAACTTTGTTTGGGAGACATAATAATAACAAAGAAACGGAAGAATAACAATATGTCGTCCCGTGACTACGTTCGGGGCGACATAACTAGAATTGCAATTGCGAGCAATAGCAGATGTCGCCCCTGGCAGCCATCTTGAAAATGGCGGCCATTTCGAAAAAAAAAGTATTGATTGCACACCTTCACATAGTGATCTTACTTTCTGCCAAGTTTCATTCAATTCTATCCAGGCATCTCCGAGAACTAAGCCGGACAAAAATCATTGGAAAGAAAGAAAGAAAGAAAGAATAATAATAATAACAAAGAAACGGAAGAATAACAATATGTCGTCCCGTGACTACGTTCGGGGCGACATAATAACAAAGAAACGGAAGAATAACAATATGTCGTCCCGTGACTACGTTCGGGGCGACATAATAATAATAACAAAGAAACGGAAGAATAACAATATGTCGTCCCGTGACTACGTTCGGGGCGACATAATAACTAGAATTGCAATTGCGAGCAATAGCAGATGTCGCCCCTGGCAGCCATCTTGAAAATGGCGGCCATTTCGAAAAAAAAGTATTGATTGCACACCTTCACATAGTGATCTTACTTTCTGCCAAGTTTCATTCAATTCTATCCATGTTAAGTTTTTCGCCATTTTAACATCATTTTTCAAAATGGCCGCCAAACGTCTCCAACCGATCGCCATTTTTTTTCATCAGTTTGTTCTTCTAATTGTACTTTACAAACCTACGAAGTTTAATGAAATTCTATGGTACAGTTTTTGAGATATAAACGTTTTAAATTTTCGGAGGGTACCGATCTTTGAATGGCGGCCATCTTGAAAATGGCGGCCATTTCGAAAAAAAAAGTATTGATTGCACATCTTCACATAGTGATCTTACTTTCTGCCAAGTTTCATTCAATTCTATCCAGGCATCTCCGAGAACTAAGCCGGACAAAAATCATTGGAAAGAAAGAAAGAAAGAAAGAAAGAATAATAATAATAACTAGAATTGCAATTGCGAGCAATAGCAGATGTCGCCCCTGGCAGCCATCTTGAAAATGGCGGCCATTTCGAAAAAAAAGTATTGATTGCACACCTTCACATAGTGATCTTACTTTCTGCCAAGTTTCATTCAATTCTATCCATGTTAAGTTTTTCGCCATTTTAACATCATTTTTCAAAATGGCCGCCAAACGTCTCCAACCGATCGCCATTTTTTTTCATCAGTTTGTTCTTCTAATTGTACTTTACAAACCTACGAAGTTTAATGAAATTCTATGGTACAGTTTTTGAGATATAAACGTTTTAAATTTTCGGAGGGTACCGATCTTTGAATGGCGGCCATCTTGAAAATGGCGGCCATTTCGAAAAAAAAAGTATTGATTGCACATCTTCACATAGTGATCTTACTTTCTGCCAAGTTTCATTCAATTCTATCCAGGCATCTCCGAGAACTAAGCCGGACAAAAATCATTGGAAAGAAAGAAAGAAAGAAAGAAAGAAAGAATAATAATAATAATAATAATAACAAAGAAACGGAAGAATAACAATATGTCGTCCCGTGACTACGTTCGGGGCGACATAATAATAATAATAATAATAACAAAGAAACGGAAGAATAACAATATGTCGTCCCGTGACTACGTTCGGGGCGACATAATAATAAGAAACCGGACAAAAACAATATGTCTCCCAAAACTTTGTTTGGGAGACATAATAATAACAAAGAAACGGAAGAATAACAATATGTCGTCCCGTGACTACGTTCGGGGCGACATAACTAGAATTGCAATTGCGAGCAATAGCAGATGTCGCCCCTGGCAGCCATCTTGAAAATGGCGGCCATTTCGAAAAAAAAAGTATTGATTGCACACCTTCACATAGTGATCTTACTTTCTGCCAAGTTTCATTCAATTCTATCCAGGCATCTCCGAGAACTAAGCCGGACAAAAATCATTGGAAAGAAAGAATAACTAGAATTGCAATTGCGAGCAATAGCAGATGTCGCCCCTGGCAGCCATCTTGAAAATGGCGGCCATTTTGAAAAAAAAAGTACTGATTGCACACCTTCACATAGTGATCTTACTTTCTGCCAAGTTTCATTCAATTCTATCGATGTTAAGTTTTTCGCCATTTTAACATCATTTTTCAAAATGGCCGCCAAACGTCTCCAACCGATCGCCATTTTTTTTCATGAGTTTGTTCTTCTAATTGTACTTTACAAACATACGAAGTTTAATGAAATTCTATGGTACAGTTTTTGAGATATAAACGTTTTAAATTTTCGGAGGGTACCGATCTTTGAATGGCGGCCATCTTGAAAATGGCGGCCATTTCGGAAAAAAAAGTATTGATTGCACACCTTCACATAGTGATCTTACTTTCTGCCAAGTTTCATTCAATTCTATCCAGGCATCTCCGAGAACTAAGCCGGACAAAAATCATTGGAAAGAAAGAAAGAAAGAAAGAATAATAATAATAACAAAGAAACGGAAGAATAACAATATGTCGTCCCGTGACTACGTTCGGGGCGACATAATAATAACTAGAATTGCAATTGCGAGCAATAGCAGATGTCGCCCCTGGCAGCCATCTTGAAAATGGCGGCCATTTTGAAAAAAAAAGTACTGATTGCACACCTTCACATAGTGATCTTACTTTCTGCCAAGTTTCATTCAATTCTATCGATGTTAAGTTTTTCGCCATTTTAACATCATTTTTCAAAATGGCCGCCAAACGTCTCCAACCGATCGCCATTTTTTTTCATGAGTTTGTTCTTCTAATTGTACTTTACAAACATACGAAGTTTAATGAAATTCTATGGTACAGTTTTTGAGATATAAACGTTTTAAATTTTCGGAGGGTACCGATCTTTGAATGGCGGCCATCTTGAAAATGGCGGCCATTTGGGAAAAAAAAGTATTGATTGCACACCTTCACATAGTGATCTTACTTTCTGCCAAGTTTCATTCAATTCTATCCAGGCATCTCCGAGAACTAAGCCGGACAAAAATCATTGGAAAGAAAGAAAGAAAGAAAGAAAGAAAGAATAATAATAACAAAGAAACGGAAGAATAACAATATGTCGTCCCGTGACTACGTTCGGGGCGACATAATAACTAGGTATGATTGTGATCGCCAGCGAGTCACAAGATGTCTCCCAAACAAACCCCCATTGCCACTATCTAGAGCTTATCAGAAACCCCCTAAATTCAAATTATTGCAATGTCCTATATAATGACCTTTGAAACGGCGGCCATTTTGAAAATTTTAAAAGTCGTTTGCAAAACTTCAGGTCACCCTTAACATATTCCCAAAGTTTCATATTGATTGGACATTGCATCTTTGAGAAACGTCGCGGACAACATTGAACGGAAAGAAAAAGGAAAGAAGAAGAAGAAGAAGAATAATAATAAGAAACCGGACAAAAACAATATGTCTCCCAAAACTTTGTTTGGGAGACATAATAATAAGAAAAATAAGAAACGGAGTAAAAACAATATGTCCCCGACGACACTTCGTGGTCGGGGACATAATTAAAATTTACGTTTCGCGAAACGTGAGATGTCCCCTCCCGTGCCCATTTTATGCCTGTTCTCTTCAACAAGTTGAAGAGTCGCCATCACCGATATACACTGTATACCAAGTTTCGTTAAAATCAGACTTTATATTTTTTGCCATTTTCAGCAGCCATCTTAAAAATGGAGGCCATTACGGAAATTCCGAAAATGCGCCGTGAGTCGCCATCACCCATATACCCTGTATACCAAGTTTCGTTGAAATCAGACAATGTTTACATTTTTCACCATTTGGCGGCCATCTTGAAAATGGCGGCCATTACAAAAATTCCGACAATGCGCCGTCAGTCGCCATCACCCTTATACCCTGTATACCAAGTTTCATTGAAATCGGACAATGTTTACATTTTTCACCATTTTCGGGGGCCATCTTGAAAATGGCGGCCATTACAAAAATTCCGACAATGCGCCGTCAGTCCCCATCACCTATATACCCTGTATACCAAGATTCGTTGAAATCGGACAATGTTTACATTTTTCGCCATTTTCGGCCGCCATCTTGAAAATGGCGGCCATTACAAAACTTCCGACAATGCGCCGTCAGTTGCCATCACCCTTATACCCTGTATACCAAGTTTCATTGAAATTGGACAATGTTTACATTTTTCGCGATTTTCGGCGGCCATCTTGAAAATGGCGGCCATTACAGAAATTCCGACAATGCGCCATCAGTCGCCATCACCGTTATACCCTGTATACCAAGTTTCGTTGAAATTGGACAATGTTTACATTTTTCGCCATTTTTGGCGGCCATCTTGGAAATGGCGGCCATTTTGAAATTATAAACCGCAAAAAACACTGTAGGACCTTGGGACCTATCACCCCTCCAAGTTTCATATTGATCGGTCCATCCATTTCCGAGGAGATAGCCGGACAAGTTCGTGCATCAGGTTGACGGAAGAAAAAGAAAAAAGTATAATAATAAAATTTACGTTTCGCGAAACGTGAGATGTCCCCTCCCGTGCCCATTTTATGCCTGTTCTCTTCAACAAGTTGAAGAGTCGCCATCACCGATATACACTGTATACCAAGTTTCGTTAAAATCAGACTTTATATTTTTTGCCATTTTCAGCAGCCATCTTAAAAATGGAGGCCATTACGGAAATTCCGAAAATGCGCCGTGAGTCGCCATCACCCATATACCCTGTATACCAAGTTTCGTTGAAATCAGACAATGTTTACATTTTTCACCATTTGGCGGCCATCTTGAAAATGGCGGCCATTACAAAAATTCCGACAATGCGCCGTCAGTCGCCATCACCCTTATACCCTGTATACCAAGTTTCATTGAAATCGGACAATGTTTACATTTTTCACCATTTTCGGGGGCCATCTTGAAAATGGCGGCCATTACAAAAATTCCGACAATGCGCCGTCAGTCCCCATCACCTATATACCCTGTATACCAAGATTCGTTGAAATCGGACAATGTTTACATTTTTCGCCATTTTCGGCCGCCATCTTGAAAATGGTGGCCATTACAAAACTTCCGACAATGCGCCGTCAGTTGCCATCACCCTTATACCCTGTATACCAAGTTTCATTGAAATTGGACAATGTTTACATTTTTCGCGATTTTCGGCGGCCATCTTGAAAATGGCGGCCATTACAGAAATTCCGACAATGCGCCATCAGTCGCCATCACCGTTATACCCTGTATACCAAGTTTCGTTGAAATTGGACAATGTTTACATTTTTCGCCATTTTTGGCGGCCATCTTGGAAATGGCGGCCATTTTGAAATTATAAACCGCAAAAAACACTGTAGGACCTTGGGACCTATCACCCCTCCAAGTTTCATATTGATCGGTCCATCCATTTCCGAGGAGATAGCCGGACAAGTTCGTGCATCAGGTTGACGGAAGAAAAAGAAAAAAGTATAATAATAAGAAAAATAAGAAACGGAGTAAAAACAATATGTCCCCGACGACACTTCGTGGTCGGGGACATAATAAGAATTAAAATTTACGTTTCGCGAAACGTGAGATGTCCCCTCCCGTGCCCATTTTATGCCTGTTCTCTTCAACAAGTTGAAGAGTCGCCATCACCGATATACACTGTATACCAAGTTTCGTTAAAATCAGACTTTATATTTTTTGCCATTTTCAGCAGCCATCTTAAAAATGGAGGCCATTACGGAAATTCCGAAAATGCGCCGTGAGTCGCCATCACCCATATACCCTGTATACCAAGTTTCGTTGAAATCAGACAATGTTTACATTTTTCACCATTTGGCGGCCATCTTGAAAATGGCGGCCATTACAAAAATTCCGACAATGCGCCGTCAGTCGCCATCACCCTTATACCCTGTATACCAAGTTTCATTGAAATCGGACAATGTTTACATTTTTCACCATTTTCGGGGGCCATCTTGAAAATGGCGGCCATTACAAAAATTCCGACAATGCGCCGTCAGTCCCCATCACCTATATACCCTGTATACCAAGATTCGTTGAAATCGGACAATGTTTACATTTTTCGCCATTTTCGGCCGCCATCTTGAAAATGGCGGTCATTACAAAACTTCCCACAATGCGCCGTCAGTTGCCATCACCCTTATACCCTGTATACCAAGTTTCATTGAAATTGGACAATGTTTACATTTTTCGCGATTTTCGGCGGCCATCTTGAAAATGGCGGCCATTACAGAAATTCCGACAATGCGCCATCAGTCGCCATCACCGTTATACCCTGTATACCAAGTTTCGTTGAAATTGGACAATGTTTACATTTTTCGCCATTTTTGGCGGCCATCTTGGAAATGGCGGCCATTTTGAAATTATAAACCGCAAAAAACACTGTAGGACCTTGGGACCTATCACCCCTCCAAGTTTCATATTGATCGGTCCATCCATTTCCGAGGAGATAGCCGGACAAGTTCGTGCATCAGGTTGACGGAAGAAAAAGAAAAAAGTATAATAATAAAATTTACGTTTCGCGAAACGTGAGATGTCCCCTCCCGTGCCCATTTTATGCCTGTTCTCTTCAACAAGTTGAAGAGTCGCCATCACCGATATACACTGTATACCAAGTTTCGTTAAAATCAGACTTTATATTTTTTGCCATTTTCAGCAGCCATCTTAAAAATGGAGGCCATTACGGAAATTCCGAAAATGCGCCGTGAGTCGCCATCACCCATATACCCTGTATACCAAGTTTCGTTGAAATCAGACAATGTTTACATTTTTCACCATTTGGCGGCCATCTTGAAAATGGCGGCCATTACAAAAATTCCGACAATGCGCCGTCAGTCGCCATCACCCTTATACCCTGTATACCAAGTTTCATTGAAATCGGACAATGTTTACATTTTTCACCATTTTCGGGGGCCATCTTGAAAATGGCGGCCATTACAAAAATTCCGACAATGCGCCGTCAGTCCCCATCACCTATATACCCTGTATACCAAGATTCGTTGAAATCGGACAATGTTTACATTTTTCGCCATTTTCGGCCGCCATCTTGAAAATGGTGGCCATTACAAAACTTCCGACAATGCGCCGTCAGTTGCCATCACCCTTATACCCTGTATACCAAGTTTCATTGAAATTGGACAATGTTTACATTTTTCGCGATTTTCGGCGGCCATCTTGAAAATGGCGGCCATTACAGAAATTCCGACAATGCGCCATCAGTCGCCATCACCGTTATACCCTGTATACCAAGTTTCGTTGAAATTGGACAATGTTTACATTTTTCGCCATTTTTGGCGGCCATCTTGGAAATGGCGGCCATTTTGAAATTATAAACCGCAAAAAACACTGTAGGACCTTGGGACCTATCACCCCTCCAAGTTTCATATTGATCGGTCCATCCATTTCCGAGGAGATAGCCGGACAAGTTCGTGCATCAGGTTGACGGAAGAAAAAGAAAAAAGTATAATAATAAGAAAAATAAGAAACGGAGTAAAAACAATATGTCCCCGACGACACTTCGTGGTCGGGGACATAATAAGAATTAAAATTTACGTTTCGCGAAACGTGAGATGTCCCCTCCCGTGCCCATTTTATGCCTGTTCTCTTCAACAAGTTGAAGAGTCGCCATCACCGATATACACTGTATACCAAGTTTCGTTAAAATCAGACTTTATATTTTTTGCCATTTTCAGCAGCCATCTTAAAAATGGAGGCCATTACGGAAATTCCGAAAATGCGCCGTGAGTCGCCATCACCCATATACCCTGTATACCAAGTTTCGTTGAAATCAGACAATGTTTACATTTTTCACCATTTGGCGGCCATCTTGAAAATGGCGGCCATTACAAAAATTCCGACAATGCGCCGTCAGTCGCCATCACCCTTATACCCTGTATACCAAGTTTCATTGAAATCGGACAATGTTTACATTTTTCACCATTTTCGGGGGCCATCTTGAAAATGGCGGCCATTACAAAAATTCCGACAATGCGCCGTCAGTCCCCATCACCTATATACCCTGTATACCAAGATTCGTTGAAATCGGACAATGTTTACATTTTTCGCCATTTTCGGCCGCCATCTTGAAAATGGCGGCCATTACAAAACTTCCGACAATGCGCCGTCAGTTGCCATCACCCTTATACCCTGTATACCAAGTTTCATTGAAATTGGACAATGTTTACATTTTTCGCGATTTTCGGCGGCCATCTTGAAAATGGCGGCCATTACAGAAATTCCGACAATGCGCCATCAGTCGCCATCACCGTTATACCCTGTATACCAAGTTTCGTTGAAATTGGACAATGTTTACATTTTTCGCCATTTTTGGCGGCCATCTTGGAAATGGCGGCCATTTTGAAATTATAAACCGCAAAAAACACTGTAGGACCTTGGGACCTATCACCCCTCCAAGTTTCATATTGATCGGTCCATCCATTTCCGAGGAGATAGCCGGACAAGTTCGTGCATCAGGTTGACGGAAGAAAAAGAAAAAAGTATAATAATAAAATTTACGTTTCGCGAAACGTGAGATGTCCCCTCCCGTGCCCATTTTATGCCTGTTCTCTTCAACAAGTTGAAGAGTCGCCATCACCGATATACACTGTATACCAAGTTTCGTTAAAATCAGACTTTATATTTTTTGCCATTTTCAGCAGCCATCTTAAAAATGGAGGCCATTACGGAAATTCCGAAAATGCGCCGTGAGTCGCCATCACCCATATACCCTGTATACCAAGTTTCGTTGAAATCAGACAATGTTTACATTTTTCACCATTTGGCGGCCATCTTGAAAATGGCGGCCATTACAAAAATTCCGACAATGCGCCGTCAGTCGCCATCACCCTTATACCCTGTATACCAAGTTTCATTGAAATCGGACAATGTTTACATTTTTCACCATTTTCGGGGGCCATCTTGAAAATGGCGGCCATTACAAAAATTCCGACAATGCGCCGTCAGTCCCCATCACCTATATACCCTGTATACCAAGATTCGTTGAAATCGGACAATGTTTACATTTTTCGCCATTTTCGGCCGCCATCTTGAAAATGGCGGTCATTACAAAACTTCCCACAATGCGCCGTCAGTTGCCATCACCCTTATACCCTGTATACCAAGTTTCATTGAAATTGGACAATGTTTACATTTTTCGCGATTTTCGGCGGCCATCTTGAAAATGGCGGCCATTACAGAAATTCCGACAATGCGCCATCAGTCGCCATCACCGTTATACCCTGTATACCAAGTTTCGTTGAAATTGGACAATGTTTACATTTTTCGCCATTTTTGGCGGCCATCTTGGAAATGGCGGCCATTTTGAAATTATAAACCGCAAAAAACACTGTAGGACCTTGGGACCTATCACCCCTCCAAGTTTCATATTGATCGGTCCATCCATTTCCGAGGAGATAGCCGGACAAGTTCGTGCATCAGGTTGACGGAAGAAAAAGAAAAAAGTATAATAATAAGAAAAACTAGGTATGATTGTGATCGCCAGCGAGTCACAAGATGTCTCCCAAACAAACCCCCATTGCCACTATCTAGAGCTTATCAGAAACCCCCTAAATTCAAATTATTGCAATGTCCTATATAATGACCTTTGAAACGGCGGCCATTTTGAAAATTTTAAAAGTCGTTTGCAAAACTTCAGGTCACCCTTAACATATTCCCAAAGTTTCATATTGATTGGACATTGCATCTTTGAGAAACGTCGCGGACAACATTGAACGGAAAGAAAAAGGAAAGAAGAAGAAGAAGAAGAAGAATAACTAGAATTGCAATTGCGAGCAATAGCAGATGTCGCCCCTGGCAGCCATCTAGAAAATGGCGGCCATTTCGAAAAAAAAGTATTGATTGCACACCTTCACATAGTGATCTTACTTTCTGCCAAGTTTCATTCAATTCTATCCATGTTAAGTTTTTCGCCATTTTAACATCATTTTTCAAAATGGCCGCCAAACGTCTCCAACCGATCGCCATTTTTTTTCATCAGTTTGTTCTTCTAATTGTACTTTACAAACCTACGAAGTTTAATGAAATTCTATGGTACAGTTTTTGAGATATAAACGTGTTAAATTACCGATCTATGAATGGCGGCCATCTTGAAAATGGCGGCCATTTTGAAAAAAAAAGTTTTGATTGCACACCTTCACATAGTGATCTAACTTTCTGCCAAGTTTCATTCAATTCTATCAAGGCATCTCCGAGAACTAAGCCGGAAAAAAATCATTGGAAAGAAAGAATAATAACTAGAATTGCAATTGCGAGCAATAGCAGATGTCGCCCCTGGCAGCCATCTTGAAAATGGCAGCCATTTCGAAAAAAAAAGTATTGATTGCACACCTTCACATAGTGATCTTACTTTCTGCCAAGTTTCATTCAATTCTATCCAGGCATCTCCGAGAACTAAGCCGGACAAAAATCATTGGAAAGAAAGAATAATAATAATAACTAGAATTGCAATTGCGAGCAATAGCAGATGTCGCCCCTGGCAGCCATCTTGAAAATGGCGGCCATTTCGAAAAAAAAGTATTGATTGCACACCTTCACATAGTGATCTTACTTTCTGCCAAGTTTCATTCAATTCTATCCATGTTAAGTTTTTCGCCATTTTAACATCATTTTTCAAAATGGCCGCCAAACGTCTCCAACCGATCGCCATTTTTTTTCATCAGTTTGTTCTTCTAATTGTACTTTACAAACCTACGAAGTTTAATGAAATTCTATGGTACAGTTTTTGAGATATAAACGTTTTAAATTTTCGGAGGGTACCGATCTTTGAATGGCGGCCATCTTGAAAATGGCGGCCATTTCGAAAAAAAAAGTATTGATTGCACATCTTCACATAGTGATCTTACTTTCTGCCAAGTTTCATTCAATTCTATCCAGGCATCTCCGAGAACTAAGCCGGACAAAAATCATTGGAAAGAAAGAAAGAAAGAAAGAAAGAATAATAATAACTAGAATTGCAATTGCGAGCAATAGCAGATGTCGCCCCTGGCAGCCATCTTGAAAATGGCGGCCATTTCGAAAAAAAAGTATTGATTGCACACCTTCACATAGTGATCTTACTTTCTGCCAAGTTTCATTCAATTCTATCCATGTTAAGTTTTTCGCCATTTTAACATCATTTTTCAAAATGGCCGCCAAACGTCTCCAACCGATCGCCATTTTTTTTCATCAGTTTGTTCTTCTAATTGTACTTTACAAACCTACGAAGTTTAATGAAATTCTATGGTACAGTTTTTGAGATATAAACGTTTTAAATTTTCGGAGGGTACCGATCTTTGAATGGCGGCCATCTTGAAAATGGCGGCCATTTCGAAAAAAAAAGTATTGATTGCACATCTTCACATAGTGATCTTACTTTCTGCCAAGTTTCATTCAATTCTATCCAGGCATCTCCGAGAACTAAGCCGGACAAAAATCATTGGAAAGAAAGAAAGAAAGAAAGAAAGAATAATAATAATAACAAAGAAACGGAAGAATAACAATATGTCGTCCCGTGACTACGTTCGGGGCGACATAATAACAAAGAAACGGAAGAATAACAATATGTCGTCCCGTGACTACGTTCGGGGCGACATAATAATAATACCAAAGAAACGGAAGAATAACAATATGTCGTCCCGTGACTACGTTCGGGGCGACATAACTAGAATTGCAATTGCGAGCAATAGCAGATGTCGCCCCTGGCAGCCATCTTGAAAATGGCGGCCATTTCGAAAAAAAAAGTATTGATTGCACACCTTCACATAGTGATCTTACTTTCTGCCAAGTTTCATTCAATTCTATCCAGGCATCTCCGAGAACTAAGCCGGACAAAAATCATTGGAAAGAAAGAATAATAATAACTAGAATTGCAATTGCGAGCAATAGCAGATGTCGCCCCTGGCAGCCATCTAGAAAATGGCGGCCATTTCGAAAAAAAAGTATTGATTGCACACCTTCACATAGTGATCTTACTTTCTGCCAAGTTTCATTCAATTCTATCCATGTTAAGTTTTTCGCCATTTTAACATCATTTTTCAAAATGGCCGCCAAACGTCTCCAACCGATCGCCATTTTTTTTCATCAGTTTGTTCTTCTAATTGTACTTTACAAACATACGAAGTTTAATGAAATTCTATGGTACAGTTTTTGAGATATAAACGTGTTAAATTACCGATCTATGAATGGCGGCCATCTTGAAAATGGCGGCCATTTCGAAAAAAAAAGTATTGATTGCACACCTTCACATAGTGATCTTACTTTCTGCCAAGTTTCATTCAATTCTATCCAGGCATCTCCGAGAACTAAGCCGGACAAAAATCATTGGAAAGAAAGAAAGAAAGAAAGAAAGAATAATAATAATAACAAAGAAACGGAAGAATAACAATATGTCGTCCCGTGACTACGTTCGGGGCGACATAACTAGAATTGCAATTGCGAGCAATAGCAGATGTCGCCCCTGGCAGCCATCTTGAAAATGGCGGCCATTTCGAAAAAAAAGTATTGATTGCACACCTTCACATAGTGATCTTACTTTCTGCCAAGTTTCATTCAATTCTATCCATGTTAAGTTTTTCGCCATTTTAACATCATTTTTCAAAATGGCCGCCAAACGTCTCCAACCGATCGCCATTTTTTTTCATCAGTTTGTTCTTCTAATTGTACTTTACAAACCTACGAAGTTTAATGAAATTCTATGGTACAGTTTTTGAGATATAAACGTTTTAAATTTTCGGAGGGTACCGATCTTTGAATGGCGGCCATCTTGAAAATGGCGGCCATTTCGAAAAAAAAAGTATTGATTGCACATCTTCACATAGTGATCTTACTTTCTGCCAAGTTTCATTCAATTCTATCCAGGCATCTCCGAGAACTAAGCCGGACAAAAATCATTGGAAAGAAAGAAAGAAAGAAAGAAAGAATAATAATAACTAGAATTGCAATTGCGAGCAATAGCAGATGTCGCCCCTGGCAGCCATCTAGAAAATGGCGGCCATTTCGAAAAAAAAAGTATTGATTGCACACCTTCACATAGTGATCTTACTTTCTGCCAAGTTTCATTCAATTCTATCCATGTTAAGTTTTTCGCCATTTTAACATCATTTTTCAAAATGGCCGCCAAACGTCTCCAACCGATCGCCATTTTTTTTCATCAGTTTGTTCTTCTAATTGTACTTTACAAACCTACGAAGTTTAATGAAATTCTATGGTACAGTTTTTGAGATATAAACGTTTTAAATTTTCGGAGGGTACCGATCTTTGAATGGCGGCCATCTTGAAAATGGCGGCCATTTGGAAAAAAAAAGTATTGATTGCACATCTTCACATAGTGATCTTACTTTCTGCCAAGTTTCATTCAATTCTATCCAGGCATCTCCGAGAACTAAGCCGGACAAAAATCATTGGAAAGAAAGAAAGAAAGAAAGAAAGAAAGAATAATAATAACAAAGAAACGGAAGAATAACAATATGTCGTCCCGTGACTACGTTCGGGGCGACATAATAACAAAGAAACGGAAGAATAACAATATGTCGTCCCGTGACTACGTTCGGGGCGACATAACTAGGTATGATTGTGATCGCCAGCGAGTCACAAGATGTCTCCCAAACAAACCCCCATTGCCACTATCTAGAGCTTATCAGAAACCCCCTAAATTCAAATTATTGCAATGTCCTATATAATGACCTTTGAAACGGCGGCCATTTTGAAAATTTTAAAAGTCGTTTGCAAAACTTCAGGTCACCCTTAACATATTCCCAAAGTTTCATATTGATTGGACATTGCATCTTTGAGAAACGTCGCGGACAACATTGAACGGAAAGAAAAAGGAAAGAAGAAGAAGAAGAAGAATAATAATAAGAAACCGGACAAAAACAATATGTCTCCCAAACCTTTGTTTGGGAGACATAATAACTAGGTATGATTGTGATCGCCAGCGAGTCACAAGATGTCTCCCAAACAAACCCCCATTGCCACTATCTAGAGCTTATCAGAAACCCCCTAAATTCAAATTATTGCAATGTCCTATATAATGACCTTTGAAACGGCGGCCATTTTGAAAATTTTAAAAGTCGTTTGCAAAACTTCAGGTCACCCTTAACATATTCCCAAAGTTTCATATTGATTGGACATTGCATCTTTGAGAAACGTCGCGGACAACATTGAACGGAAAGAAAAAGGAAAGAAGAAGAAGAAGAAGAATAATAATAAGAAACCGGACAAAAACAATATGTCTCCCAAAACTTTGTTTGGGAGACATAATAAGAAACGGAGTAAAAACAATATGTCCCCGACGACACTTCGTGGTCGGGGACATAATAACAGAGAAACGGAACAATAACAATATGTCGCCGACGACTTTCGTCGGGGCGACATAATAATAATTAAAATTTACGTTTCGCGAAACGTGAGATGTCCCCTCCCGTGCCCATTTTATGCCTGTTCTCTTCAACAAGTTGAAGAGTCGCCATCACCGATATACACTGTATACCAAGTTTCGTTAAAATCAGACTTTATATTTTTTGCCATTTTCAGCAGCCATCTTAAAAATGGAGGCCATTACGGAAATTCCGAAAATGCGCCGTGAGTCGCCATCACCCATATACCCTGTATACCAAGTTTCGTTGAAATCAGACAATGTTTACATTTTTCACCATTTGGCGGCCATCTTGAAAATGGCGGCCATTACAAAAATTCCGACAATGCGCCGTCAGTCGCCATCACCCTTATACCCTGTATACCAAGTTTCATTGAAATCGGACAATGTTTACATTTTTCACCATTTTCGGGGGCCATCTTGAAAATGGCGGCCATTACAAAAATTCCGACAATGCGCCGTCAGTCCCCATCACCTATATACCCTGTATACCAAGATTCGTTGAAATCGGACAATGTTTACATTTTTCGCCATTTTCGGCCACCATCTTGAAAATGGCGGCCATTACAAAACTTCCGACAATGCGCCGTCAGTTGCCATCACCCTTATACCCTGTATACCAAGTTTCATTGAAATTGGACAATGTTTACATTTTTCGCGATTTTCGGCGGCCATCTTGAAAATGGCGGCCATTAAAGAAATTCCGACAATGCGCCATCAGTCGCCATCACCGTTATACCCTGTATACCAAGTTTCGTTGAAATTGGACAATGTTTACATTTTTCGCCATTTTTGGCGGCCATCTTGGAAATGGCGGCCATTTTGAAATTATAAACCGCAAAAAACACTGTAGGACCTTGGGACCTATCACCCCTCCAAGTTTCATATTGATCGGTCCATCCATTTCCGAGGAGATAGCCGGACAAGTTCGTGCATCAGGTTGACGGAAGAAAAAGAAAAAAGTATAATAATAAGAAAAACTAGGAATGATTGTGATCGCAAGCGAGTCACAAGATGTCTCCCAAACTCCCATTGCCACTATCTAGAGCTTATCAGAAACCCCCTAAATTCCCTTTTGCTCTATTCACGTACAAAATTTCAGAATCCTACCCACCTAGGTTACAGAGATATTGCAATGTCCTATATAATGACCTTTTCCTGTTTCCACGGAAACAGCGGCCATTTTGTTTTTTTTTTAAGCCCTTTGCAATCGCCATAATTTAAAACCCCTAAATATCAATTTTCATTGAAATCGAAGCACTTCGAAAGAATTTCGAATTTTGGGCCCGAAAAATCACATTTTCGTAAATAACGCGAAAACCGTAAATATCGCTTCAAATTTTTTTTTCGTATAATTAAAGAGCACCTTTTGCTCTATTCACCTATAAAATTTCAGAATCCTACCCACCTAGGTTACTGACATAAAGCAATGTCTCCTATATAATGACCTTTTTCTGTTTCCATGGAAACGGCGGCCATTTTGAAAATTTTAAAAGTCGTTTGCAAAACTTCAGGTCACCCTTAACATATTCCCAAAGTTTCATATTGATTGGACATTGCATCTTTGAGAAACGTCGCGGACAACATTGAACGGAAGAAGAAGAAGAAGAAGAAGAAGAAGAAGAAGAAGAAGAAGAAGAAGAAGAAGAATAATAATAAGAAACCGGACAAAAACAATATGTCTCCCAAAACTTTGTTTGGGAGACATAATAAGAAACGGAGTAAAAACAATATGTCCCCGACGACACTTCGTGGTCGGGGACATAATAACTAGAATTGCAATTGCGAGCAATAGCAGATGTCGCCCCTGGCAGCCATCTTGAAAATGGCAGCCATTTCGAAAAAAAAAAGTATTGATTGCACACCTTCACATAGTGATCTTACTTTCTGCCAAGTTTCATTCAATTCTATCCAAGTTAAGTTTTTCGCCATTTTAACATCATTTTTCAAAATGGCTGCCAAACGTCTCCAACCGATCGCGATTTTTTTTCATCAGTTTGTTCTTCTAATTGTACTTTACAAACCTACGAAGTTTAATGAAATTCTATCATACCGTTTTTGAGATATAAACATTTTAAATTTTCGGAGGGTACCGATCTTTGAATGGCAGCCATCTTGAAAATGGCGCCCATTTCGGAAAAAAAAGTATCGATTGCACACCTTCACATAGTGATCTTACTTTCAGCCAAGTTTCATTCAATTCTATCCAGGCATCTCCGAGAACTAAGCCGGACAAAAATCATTGGAAGAAAGAAAGAAAGAAAGAAAGAAAGAAAGAAATTAAAATTTATGATCAAAGATCACGTAAGTCTCCCAAACGAAAAAAATTGAGCAGGGGTTCCACTAGACCCGGCTAACCCGTTACACGAAATTTCAAATAATTTCATTCAAATGGAACAAGGTTGAAATTTTGGCAGGAAAATGGCGGCCATTTTGAAAAGGGCTGCCCATTAAACATTTTCTTTAACTGCAGTCAACTCGGGATATCATGTTTACCCTTTATACCAAATTGCATTGAAATTGATGAATGTTGAAATTTTGGCGGGAAAATGTCGGCCATTTTGAAAATGGCTGCCCGTTGAACATTTGCGTTATCGCCATTCAACTCCAGATATCATGTTTACTGAATAAACCTAAAATCGTTGAAATCCAAGCAAGTTCACTTTTTTGGCGGGAAAATGGCGGCCATTTTGAAAATGGCTGCCCGTAAAACATTTTCTTTAACGCCATTCAACTCGGGATATCATGTTTACCCTTTGTGCCAAATTGCATTGAAATTGAAGAATGTTAAAAATTTGGCGGGAAAATGGTGGCCATTTTGAAAATGGCTGCCGGTAGAACATTTGCGTTATCGCCATTCAACTCGGGATATCATGTTTACTGTATAAACCAAAAATCGTTGAAATCCAAGCAAGTTCACTTTTTTCCACTATTGGCGGCCATTTTGAAAATGGCCGACATATCATTTCTGTTTTTCTTTAATAAAAAGTTTCCACTCGTGCTACTGAACATTTATACTAAGTTTGGTGAAATTCTGCCAGGCAGTTTTTGAGAAAATTGAGGTCGAAGGTTTTCGGTTTTTGGCGGCCATCTTGAAAATGGCAGCCATTTTGAAAATTTTTAAACATTCTTGCACAACTATACATTGGGGTCTATCACCCCAGTAAGTTTCATTTCATTCCGTTGAGTCGTGTTCGAGATCTGCGTCGTTCACTTTTTTTCACTATTGGCGGCCATTTTGAAAATGGCCGACATATCGTTTCCGTTTTTCTTTAATAAAAAGTTTCCACTCGTGCTACTGAACATTTATACTAAGTTTGGTGAAATTCTGCCAGGCAGTTTTTGAGAAAATTAAGGTCAAAGGTTTTCGTTTTTTGGCGACCATCTTGAAAATGGTGGCCATTTTGAAAATTTTTAAACTTAATTGCACAACTATACATTGGGGTCTATCACCTCAGTAAGTTTCATTTCATTCCGTTGAGTCGTGTTCGAGATCTGCGTCGGACAAGTTGAAATGGAAAGCGGAAGAAAAAAAAGACGGAAAAATAATAATAACTAGGTATGATTGTGATCACCAGCGAGTCACAAGATGTCTCCCAAACAAACCCCCATTGCCACTATCTAGAGCTTATCAGAAACCCCCTAAATTCAAATTATTGCAATGTCCTATATAATGACCTTTGAAACGGCGGCCATTTTGAAAATTTTAAAAGTCGTTTGCAAAACTTCAGGTCACCCTTAACATATTCCCAAAGTTTCATATTGATTGGACATTGCATCTTTGAGAAACGTCGCGGACAACATTGAACGGAAAGAAAAAGGAAAGAAGAAGAAGAAGAAGAAGAAGAACTAGGTATGATTGTGATCGCAAGCGAGTCACAAGATGTCTCCCAAACCCCCATTGCCACTATCTAGAGCTTATCAGTAACCCCCTAAATTCCCTTTTGCTCTATTCACCTACAAAATTTCAGAATCCTACCCACCTAGGTTACAGAGATATCGCAATGTCCTATATAATGACCTTTTGCTGTTTCCATGGAAACAGCGGCCATTTTGATTTTTTTTAAGCCCTTTGCAATCGCCATCATTTAAAACCCCTAAATATCAATTTTCATTGAAATCGAAGCACTTCGAAAGAATTTCGAATTTTGGGCCCGAAAAATCACATTTTCGTAAATATCGCTTCAAATTTTTTTTTCGTATAATTAAAGAGCACCTTTTGCTCTATTCACCTACAAAATTTCAGAATCCTACCCACCTAGGTTACTGACATAAAGCAATGTCTCCTATATAATGACCTTTTTCTGTTTCCACGGAAACGGCGGCCATTTTGAAAATTTTAAAAGTCGTTTGCAAAACTTCAGGTCACCCTTAACATATTCCCAAAGTTTCATATTGATTGGACATTGCATCTTTGAGAAACGTCGCGGACAACATTGAACGGAAAGAAAAAGGAAAGAAGAAGAAGAAGAAGAATAATAATAAGAAACCGGACAAAAACAATATGTCTCCCAAAACTTTGTTTGGGAGACATAATAATAACAAAGAAACGGAAGAATAACAATATGTCGTCCCGTGACTACGTTCGGGGCGACATAACTAGAATTGCAATTGCGAGCAATAGCAGATGTCGCCCCTGGCAGCCATCTTGAAAATGGCGGCCATTTCGAAAAAAAAAGTATTGATTGCACACCTTCACATAGTGATCTTACTTTCTGCCAAGTTTCATTCAATTCTATCCAGGCATCTCCGAGAACTAAGCCGGACACAAATCATTGGAAAGAAAGAATAATAATAACTAGAATTGCAATTGCGAGCAATAGCAGATGTCGCCCCTGGCAGCCATCTTGAAAATGGCGGCCATTTCGAAAAAAAAGTATTGATTGCACACCTTCACATAGTGATCTTACTTTCTGCCAAGTTTCATTCAATTCTATCCATGTTAAGTTTTTCGCCATTTTAACATCATTTTTCAAAATGGCCGCCAAACGTCTCCAACCGATCGCCATTTTTTTTCATCAGTTTGTTCTTCTAATTGTACTTTACAAACCTACGAAGTTTAATGAAATTCTATGGTACAGTTTTTGAGATATAAACGTTTTAAATTTTCGGAGGGTACCGATCTTTGAATGGCGGCCATCTTGAAAATGGCGGCCATTTCGAAAAAAAAAGTATTGATTGCACATCTTCACATAGTGATCTTACTTTCTGCCAAGTTTCATTCAATTCTATCCAGGCATCTCCGAGAACTAAGCCGGACAAAAATCATTGGAAAGAAAGAAAGAAAGAATAATAATAACTAGAATTGCAATTGCGAGCAATAGCAGATGTCGCCCCTGGCAGCCATCTTGAAAATGGCGGCCATTTTGAAAAAAAAAGTACTGATTGCACACCTTCACATAGTGATCTTACTTTCTGCCAAGTTTCATTCAATTCTATCCATGTTAAGTTTTTCGCCATTTTAACATCATTTTTCAAAATGGCCGCCAAACGTCTCCAACCGATCGCCATTTTTTTTCATGAGTTTGTTCTTCTAATTGTACTTTACAAACATACGAAGTTTAATGAAATTCTATGGTACAGTTTTTGAGATATAAACGTTTTAAATTTTCGGAGGGTACCGATCTTTGAATGGCGGCCATCTTGAAAATGGCGGCCATTTGGGAAAAAAAAGTATTGATTGCACACCTTCACATAGTGATCTTACTTTCTGCCAAGTTTCATTCAATTCTATCCAGGCATCTCCGAGAACTAAGCCGGACAAAAATCATTGGAAAGAAAGAAAGAAAGAAAGAATAATAATAATAACAAAGAAACGGAAGAATAACAATATGTCGTCCCGTGACTACGTTCGGGGCGACATAATAACTAGAATTGCAATTGCGAGCAATAGCAGATGTCGCCCCTGGCAGCCATCTTGAAAATGGCGGCTATTTCGAAAAAAAAAGTATTGATTGCACACCTTCACATAGTGATCTTACTTTCTGCCAAGTTTCATTCAATTCTATCCATGTTAAGTTTTTCGCCATTTTAACATCATTTTTCAAAATGGCCGCCAAACGTCTCCAACCGATCGCCATTTTTTTTCATCAGTTTGTTCTTCTAATTGTACTTTACAAACATACGAAGTTTAATGAAATTCTATAGTACAGTTTTTGAGATATAAACGTGTTAAATTACCGATCTATGAATGGCGGCCATCTTGAAAATGGCGGCCATTTTGAAAAAAAAAGTACTGATTGCACACCTTCACATAGTGATCTTACTTTCTGCCAAGTTTCATTCAATTCTATCCAGGCATCTCCGAGAACTAAGCCGGACAAAAATCATTGGAAAGAAAGAAAGAATAATAACTAGAATTGCAATTGCGAGCAATAGCAGATGTCGCCCCTGGCAGCCATCTTGAAAATGGCGGCCATTTCGAAAAAAAAAGTATTGATTGCACACCTTCACATAGTGATCTTACTTTCTGCCAAGTTTCATTCAATTCTATCCATGTTAAGTTTTTCGCCATTTTAACATCATTTTTCAAAATGGCCGCCAAACGTCTCCAACCGATCGCCATTTTTTTTCATCAGTTTGTTCTTCTAATTGTACTTTACAAACATACGAAGTTTAATGAAATTCTATGGTACAGTTTTTGAGATATAAACGTTTTAAATTTTCGGAGGGTACCGATCTTTGAATGGCGGCCATCTTGAAAATGGCGGCCATTTCGAAAAAAAAAGTATTGATTGCACATCTTCACATAGTGATCTTACTTTCTGCCAAGTTTCATTCAATTCTATCCAGGCATCTCCGAGAACTAAGCCGGACAAAAATCATTGGAAAGAAAGAAAGAAAGAAAGAAAGAAAGAAAGAAAGAAAGAATAATAATAATAACAAAGAAACGGAAGAATAACAATATGTCGTCCCGTGACTACGTTCGGGGCGACATAATAACAAAGAAACGGAAGAATAACAATATGTCGTCCCGTGACTACGTTCGGGGCGACATAATAACTAGAATTGCAATTGCGAGCAATAGCAGATGTCGCCCCTGGCAGCCATCTAGAAAATGGCGGCCATTTCGAAAAAAAAAGTATTGATTGCACACCTTCACATAGTGATCTTACTTTCTGCCAAGTTTCATTCAATTCTATCCATGTTAAGTTTTTCGCCATTTTAACATCATTTTTCAAAATGGCCGCCAAACGTCTCCAACCGATCGCCATTTTTTTTCATCAGTTTGTTCTTCTAATTGTACTTTACAAACATACGAAGTTTAATGAAATTCTATGGTACAGTTTTTGAGATATAAACGTGTTAAATTACCGATCTATGAATGGCGGCCATCTTGAAAATGGCGGCCATTTCGAAAAAAAAAGTATTGATTGCACACCTTCACATAGTGATCTTACTTTCTGCCAAGTTTCATTCAATTCTATCCAGGCATCTCCGAGAACTAAGCCGGACAAAAATCATTGGAAAGAAAGAAAGAATAACTAGAATTGCAATTGCGAGCAATAGCAGATGTCGCCCCTGGCAGCCATCTTGAAAATGGCGGCCATTTCGAAAAAAAAAGTATTGATTGCACACCTTCACATAGTGATCTTACTTTCTGCCAAGTTTCATTCAATTCTATCCAGGCATCTCCGAGAACTAAGCCGGACAAAAATCATTGGAAAGAAAGAATAATAATAATAACAAAGAAACGGAAGAATAACAATATGTCGTCCCGTGACTACGTTCGGGGCGACATAATAATAACAAAGAAACGGAAGAATAACAATATGTCGTCCCGTGACTACGTTCGGGGCGACATAATAATAATAACTAGGAATGATTGTGATCGCAAGCGAGTCACAAGATGTCTCCCAAACTCCCATTGCCACTATCTAGAGCTTATCAGAAACCCCCTAAATTCCCTTTTGCTCTATTCACGTACAAAATTTCAGAATCCTACCCACCTAGGTTACAGAGATATTGCAATGTCCTATATAATGACCTTTTCCTGTTTCCACGGAAACAGCGGCCATTTTGATTTTTTTTTAAGCCCTTTGCAATCGCCATAATTTAAAACCCCTAAATATCAATTTTCATTGAAATCGAAGCACTTCGAAAGAATTTCGAATTTTGGGCCCGAAAAATCACATTTTCGTAAATAACGCGAAAACCGTAAATATCGCTTCAAATTTTTTTTTCGTATAATTAAAGAGCACCTTTTGCTCTATTCACCTACAAAATTTCAGAATCCTACCCACCTAGGTTACTGACATAAAGCAATGTCTCCTATATAATGACCTTTTTCTGTTTCCATGGAAACGGCGGCCATTTTGAAAATTTTAAAAGTCGTTTGCAAAACTTCAGGTCACCCTTAACATATTCCCAAAGTTTCATATTGATTGGACATTGCATCTTTGAGAAACGTCGCGGACAACATTGAACGGAAGAAGAAGAAGAAGAAGAAGAAGAAGAAGAAGAAGAAGAAGAAGAAGAAGAAGAATAATAATAAGAAACCGGACAAAAACAATATGTCTCCCAAAACTTTGTTTGGGAGACATAATAATAACAAAGAAACGGAAGAATAACAATATGTCGTCCCGTGACTACGTTCGGGGCGACATAATAACTAGGTATGATTGTGATCGCCAGCGAGTCACAAGATGTCTCCCAAACAAACCCCCATTGCCACTATCTAGAGCTTATCAGAAACCCCCTAAATTCAAATTATTGCAATGTCCTATATAATGACCTTTGAAACGGCGGCCATTTTGAAAATTTTAAAAGTCGTTTGCAAAACTTCAGGTCACCCTTAACATATTCCCAAAGTTTCATATTGATTGGACATTGCATCTTTGAGAAACGTCGCGGACAACATTGAACGGAAAGAAAAAGGAAAGAAGAAGAAGAAGAAGAATAATAATAAGAAACCGGACAAAAACAATATGTCTCCCAAAACTTTGTTTGGGAGACATAATAAGAAACCGGACAAAAACAATATGTCTCCCAAAACTTTGTTTGGGAGACATAATAATAACTAGGTATGATTGTGATCGCCAGCGAGTCACAAGATGTCTCCCAAACAAACCCCCATTGCCACTATCTAGAGCTTATCAGAAACCCCCTAAATTCAAATTATTGCAATGTCCTATATAATGACCTTTGAAACGGCGGCCATTTTGAAAATTTTAAAAGTCGTTTGCAAAACTTCAGGTCACCCTTAACATATTCCCAAAGTTTCATATTGATTGGACATTGCATCTTTGAGAAACGTCGCGGACAACATTGAACGGAAAGAAAAAGGAAAGAAGAAGAAGAAGAAGAATAATAATAAGAAACTGGACAAAAACAATATGTCTCCCAAAACTTTGTTTGGGAGACATAATAATAACTAGGTATGATTGTGATCGCCAGCGAGTCACAAGATGTCTCCCAAACAAACCCCCATTGCCACTATCTAGAGCTTATCAGAAACCCCCTAAATTCAAATTATTGCAATGTCCTATATAATGACCTTTGAAACGGCGGCCATTTTGAAAATTTTAAAAGTCGTTTGCAAAACTTCAGGTCACCCTTAACATATTCCCAAAGTTTCATATTGATTGGACATTGCATCTTTGAGAAACGTCGCGGACAACATTGAACGGAAAGAAAAAGGAAAGAAGAAGAAGAAGAAGAAGAAGAAGAAGAAGAAGAAGAACTAGAATTGCAATTGCGAGCAATAGCAGATGTCGCCCCTGGCAGCCATCTTGAAAATGGCGGCCATTTCGAAAAAAAAAGTATTGATTGCACACCTTCACATAGTGATCTTACTTTCTGCCAAGTTTCATTCAATTCTATCCATGTTAAGTTTTTCGCCATTTTAACATCATTTTTCAAAATGGCCGTCAAACGTCTCCAACCGATCGCCATTTTTTTTCATCAGTTTGTTCTTCTAATTGTACTTTACAAACCTACGAAGTTTAATGAAATTCTATGGTACAGTTTTTGAGATATAAACGTTTTAAATTTTCGGAGGGTACCGATCTTTGAATGGCGGCCATCTTGAAAATGGCGGCCATTTCGAAAAAAAAAGTATTGATTGCACATCTTCACATAGTGATCTTACTTTCTGCCAAGTTTCATTCAATTCTATCCAGGCATCTCCGAGAACTAAGCCGGACAAAAATCATTGGAAAGAAAGAAAGAAAGAAAGAAAGAAAGAATAATAATAACTAGGTATGATTGTGATCGCAAGCGAGTCACAAGATGTCTCCCAAACCCCCATTGCCACTATCTAGAGCTTATCAGTAACCCCCTAAATTCCCTTTTGCTCTATTCACCTACAAAATTTCAGAATCCTACCCACCTAGGTTACAGAGATATCGCAATGTCCTATATAATGACCTTTTCCTGTTTCCATGGAAACAGCGGCCATTTTGATTTTTTTTTAAGCCCTTTGCAATCGCCATCATTTAAAACCCCTAAATATCAATTTTCATTGAAATCGAAGCACTTCGAAAGAATTTCGAATTTTGGGCCCGAAAAATCACATTTTCGTAAATAACGCGAAAACCGTAAATATCGCTTCAAATTTTTTTTTCGTATAATTAAAGAGCACCTTTTGCTCTATTCACCTACAAAATTTCAGAATCCTACCCACCTAGGTTACTGACATAAAGCAATGTCTCCTATATAATGACCTTTTTCTGTTTCCACGGAAACGGCGGCCATTTTGAAAATTTTAAAAGTCGTTTGCAAAACTTCAGGTCACCCTTAACATATTCCCAAAGTTTCATATTGATTGGACATTGCATCTTTGAGAAACGTCGCGGACAACATTGAACGGAAAGAAAAAGGAAAGAAGAAGAAGAAGAAGAAGAAGAATAATAATAAGAAACCGGACAAAAACAATATGTCTCCCAAAACTTTGTTTGGGAGACAATATGTCTCCCAAAACTTTGTTTGGGAGACATAATAATAATAATAACTAGAATTGCAATTGCGAGCAATAGCAGATGTCGCCCCTGGCAGCCATCTTGAAAATGGCGGCCATTTCGAAAAAAAAGTATTGATTGCACACCTTCACATAGTGATCTTACTTTCTGCCAAGTTTCATTCAATTCTATCCATGTTAAGTTTTTCGCCATTTTAACATCATTTTTCAAAATGGCCGCCAAACGTCTCCAACCGATCGCCATTTTTTTTCATCAGTTTGTTCTTCTAATTGTACTTTACAAACCTACGAAGTTTAATGAAATTCTATGGTACAGTTTTTGAGATATAAACGTTTTAAATTTTCGGAGGGTACCGATCTTTGAATGGCGGCCATCTTGAAAATGGCGGCCATTTCGAAAAAAAAAGTATTGATTGCACATCTTCACATAGTGATCTTACTTTCTGCCAAGTTTCATTCAATTCTATCCAGGCATCTCCGAGAACTAAGCCGGACAAAAATCATTGGAAAGAAAGAAAGAAAGAAAGAAAGAATAATAATAATAACAAAGAAACGGAAGAATAACAATATGTCGTCCCGTGACTACGTTCGGGGCGACATAATAATAACAAAGAAACGGAAGAATAACAATATGTCGTCCCGTGACTACGTTCGGGGCGACATAATAATAATAAGAAACCGGACAAAAACAATATGTCTCCCAAAACTTTGTTTGGGAGACATAATAACAAAGAAACGGAAGAATAACAATATGTCGTCCCGTGACTACGTTCGGGGCGACATAACTAGAATTGCAATTGCGAGCAATAGCAGATGTCGCCCCTGGCAGCCATCTTGAAAATGGCGGCCATTTCGAAAAAAAAGTATTGATTGCACACCTTCACATAGTGATCTAACTTTCTGCCAAGTTTCATTCAATTCTATCACGGCATCTCCGAGAACTAAGCCGGACAAAAATCATTGGAAAGAAAGAATAATAATAACAAAGAAACGGAAGAATAACAATATGTCGTCCCGTGACTACGTTCGGGGCGACATAATAATAATAACAAAGAAACGGAAGAATAACAATATGTCGTCCCGTGACTACGTTCGGGGCGACATAATAATAAGAAACCGGACAAAAACAATATGTCTCCCAAAACTTTGTTTGGGAGACATAATAATAAGAAACGGAGTAAAAACAATAAGTCTCCAAACTTCGTTTGGGAGACTTAATAACAGAGAAATGGAACAATAACAATATGTCGCCGACTTTCGTCGGGGCGATAATAAGAAACGCAACAAAAACAATAAGTCTCCAAACTTCGTTTGGGAGACTTAAATATCACCCTTGTAAAATTATACCAGTAACTTGTCAATAATGTACATATATACCTGAGAGGCACTTTCCATGGTAACTTTCCTTTAATGCTCGACATACATTGTAGATGTATGCAAGTGAATGTGATGTTTCGTCATAAAGATAAGGTAAATATGATGATGGGATACCTCCCTGATAAATATAATCTGAAGTGTTATGTACATTATAAATATTCCAAATATTTCTACATGGAAAAGTGTTCAAGTGATTTCCGTATGATATATTTGCTAATTCTAAAATATTAAATAAATAGTCTAACTGCTGTTGACGAAAAGAATGAGTAGAATTTCCAATTTGTAAAATTTGTCGTATTGATCTTGGTACATTTATGTAAGAATGTGTTTTTGCCAGTCGTTTCGAAGCACTAATGCAAAGTTCTACCAAAGAAGGTACTGGCTTTAGGATATTAAGATCTAAGTCCATAATTTCTTCTCTGACATTACTCAATTCAATATCAAAACCTTCAATGTCACTAAAAGGAAGGGTCATATCATTTAATATATTTCCCGACCTTTTTCGTTTTCTTTTCTGTTTTTTACTTGGTGCTCTGTGTCGTTCATATCTTGTCAAATTATCCGCACTAAAGACTTCCGTTTCTCCCACATTTTCTGCAGAAGAGATATCAGAATTCATACTTGTTTTCAATGAGTCGAAACTCTGATCTAAAGATGACTCCACCGACTCATCATCTGTTGAAACGCTTGACGAAGAAGAGAATAAAAATTCCTCCTCAGCAGAATAATATTCACTGTCGTCTGAATCTCTTTGATCCAAGTTCTCTGTCTGTGATTGACTTCCACTTTTATGATCTTTTCTTTTCAAATCTGCATTTTGTTTAGCAGCACCACGTGAAAATTCCATGGATATAATTCGAGAATACTTTGGTCTGTTCTTTTTCTGTTTGATCAAACGATCTAGCCCCTCTGTGTCTTCAGCCATATTGGAACTATCTATAAATAGAACATAAATAAACATTTAATAAAATTTTGCTATATGTAAATAAATATACATGTACAAATGTATATCCAATATGGTAGACTTAACATGTGTACTCAAAAACTTTGATCACAGTGACACAATAAAGCAAAATATATTTATTTACTTCACACATGTTCATGTAAATGTATACCAATTTTGTCATAGGATATTGACCTTTATTGTTTCTCATTTAAGGTTTAACACATATATCAGTGTAACTACAAGAACAAGGCAAAACAGGGAAAGAGAAACAAACTTAATAGCATTAAACAAATTCATTGCTGGAACCATACAATCATGTACATGTAGATATGTGGAAATATCCTGAGATTTAAAGAACTTCAAGGTCCTCCTGATGAAAAATTCATATATCCTGACAAAAAATTGAAAAACCCAGTAAAATTTCTTAAGAATTAAAACAAATTATCTATAGTCTTCTGATAAAAAGCCTAAACTCCTAATTAATTTAACTATTTCTTCTGATTTGGGGTTGGAAGCTCAATAGTTCACACAGATCTTTTGGTCCAGTAGAGATAAAATTTGATATTTGGCCAAGGGAGATAACCACATCAAATTAAGATGAAGATAATCAACCTCCGTAGCAGGGTCATTTCTGTTCTGTAATATAACTCCACTAGAAAAATACCCCGCCTCCAGCCATGTTCACACAGGACAACATCTTGTCCTTTTTCTATATAATTATACTGCTGATTCTCTTATCTCGAAGTACAAGGACCATGAGAATGGGTTCGAGATAGCCGAAGTTCTACTAAAAAGCAGGCGGCCTCCGTGGCTGAGTGGTCTAGGTAGTTCGTCATGACTACTAATGATCACTAGCCTGTCAACGCTGAGGTCGTGAGTTCGAATCTCGCCTGTGGCGGAATGTGTTCGACTCCGATCTTAATTGACAAGGATTGCCAATTTTCCTACCAAAGGTTGGTGGTTCTCTCCGGGTACTCCGGCTTCCTCCACCAATAAAAACTGGCTGCTGCGAAATAGCCAAATGTGCTGAAAACGGCATAAAACCCCAACTAAACAAACAAACTAAAAAGGAATTGGAAATCCTGGAGTTTTGGACAAAGGAGATAAACATTAACAGACCTCCAGATTCCTTTTGTAAAGTTGTCTTTTCAATGACTGTTTTTACTTGATCGACGATTTATTGTTTGATTCACATACTTCTTATCAGACTTACTAAAACTTGCTCAAAATGTCAAATAAATTTTTCTAATCTTCACAAATTTTATAATAGCGGCCGAATCTGATTTGCATAATAAATAATTTTGATTAATGAAAACTGTCTCATTAATTCAGAATATATGGTTATTGATTCTTAATTAGAATTTGGTTCTTTGAATTGATAATGATAATCCTTTAACGTTGACTTATATTAATTTTACAAATTCTTTTTCGAAAAGTCACACCTCATAAACATAATCTAAATTTTATTACGACCATAGTGTTAATAAATAGGATGTTTATGATTGCAGGTCCCTTGGTATTGGAGAACAGAACTCGGATGTAAAACTTAACCTAAGTTCAATGAAGCATGATAAGTAGGTCAGACTGACCTTATTTTGGTGGGAGGCTGTGTTGCTTCCTGAGATGCACCCTGAGACCAAGTAATATGATTGTAGGTCTTTTGGTATAAAAGAACTGAACTCAGACGTAAAACTTAACCTGAGTCCATGAAGTGCAATAAGTAGGTCAGAGTGACTAATTTTGGTGGGAGGCTGTGTTACTCCATGAGATGCATCCTCACACCAAGTGATATGACTGTAAGTCTCTTTGTATGTCAAAACTGATTTTTGACATAAAACTTAAGAAGCCAGTCAACCTATTATATTGGTTATGTGACCATCATCTTATGTCACATGGTCAGTCTCTTCAACGTGCACCTCCGCATAAAAATATATGACCCTATGTCAACTAGTAACCGATATCTGGCGGACGTGGACGTTGGGGTACTCCATTAGTGACACAGTCCCCCTCAACTTTGTTGAGGCGAACTAAAAACAACACCGACATTTCAGACATTTGACTTTATTTAGACAATGGAAGCTATTTAATGAATGCTAATAATGGTGGCAATCCTTTTGTTATCATATTCATAAAAATTTATTTAAAATTGTGTAAAAATTTTTTTAAAGATTCATTTTTTTATATTTAAACAAGTAGACAAAATAGAAAATTCTTCATAAAAATTGTAGACAAATTAGATAATGCCTTTTGTTCCATAGTAAACATACTTTTATTTGATCTTAGTAGATGAAATAGTAATTCTTCACAAAAAAGTGTAGACTACGGTACCATTACCAGTGCTCGACAACAAACACTGCTCAGTAATATCACGGTCTGTATTAATATTTAGCCATAAGACTTGTTAAAAATAAAATCATTCTTGTTTTCATTCATCTCCAACCCATTTTATGTAAAGTACAACAGAGATTTTTGTGAATACCCAATGACCGTCTGTCGCAGACGCTACATGTGTTTAATAAGAAAAATGGGTGTGACCTCAAATTTCCTTTCAAGATAAAGGCACTCATTTGAGGTGTTAGTAAACTTAAGCATTATTTAAAATTTAAAAGTCTATATTATATTCTTAGAATCTGGCAAAAGTTTTAAATCAACTCACAATAACATTGTCATTTTTAATTTGCCTAAACATTCCTACATGACCCCAAATGTCAACTTCAAGTTAAAAGTTAAAAAATTTTCCAAAATAATTCAAAGGTGTTTGTACTTTTTGTTAATTTTTATTTTTTGATATGTTGTTGGAATTTTTATTAGAAAAAAATGCAACTGGGAACCTACATGTAACCTCTACAATACAAACAATATATAACTTGTTTGAATTCATTTTTATTTTAAATATTGTCGTTGCTATCAGACAATTTTTCAATGTAAAGGAATAATGCACTAGAATTGTATTCTTTTTTGTTTAAATGTCACGCCAACAAACAAACACAACCTGTGATTTACGTCACCATCACATCGGAATTCCCTTTGATGCAAATATTTTCTAACTATAACACACTTCTTAATGGCAGAACGAAAATAACAACAAATGAAAAGTATTTTAGAAATTATTGAAAAATATATATTTTATACCGAGCACTGGTATGGAGAGTGTAGATAGAAAGTGAATTGCCTCTTGTTCTGTAGTAAACACACTTAATTTAAACAAGTAGACGAGATGGGAATTTTTTCATATTTCACAGTAGACGAAATGTGAATAGACCAAATGGGAGTAGACCAAGTGGGGTGTTACCTTGATTGGGCCCCTTGATTGCAAGCCTGACAAATTGGATAATCTTGATATGTTATCGAGAACCTGTAACTCCAGCTGGAGAGGGTGCAACTTTTCACCCCAACATACGGGCTTCGGCCTTATCATTGACAAAAAAAATCATGTAATTTTACTGGATCATGGAGACACACCAGTTGTTGATCCTGTTTACAAAATTTATTATTATACATGTTTATCTGCTCTGTTGGTAACATGTATTCTTTTAAGTTTCTCAGGTTTCTTGTGGGATAATTAAATGTTTGTTCAATTTGATCCTAAACACCACAGTGCTCCTTACCTCGATCTCGCAGTAACTTCTTTTTTTTTATCTTAGTAAGGAGAAGACGGATACTTTAAATTCTGCAAAATATCTAAAATTAGCCTATATAAATTGCACAACCAAATTTCAATGTCTTTACTGCTCCGTCAATCGTTCGGTGTGTTATGTTGCTAACAGGTTAAAAGTTTCGCTAGTTTATTCCCTATGTGAACATACCTATAGGCTATACGACAGGGAAAAAATGCATTCCTTGTAAGTACCGGAGTTAACAGTATCGTTCAATGTTGCCAAAATTTATACAAATTCCCTCAGTTTTTGACATAACAAAGAAAAATTTTGACGTCAGAATTGAAAATTATTTGTTCTATGACGTCATTAAGTCAAATGGAGTTGACAAAATTAATGTCACCTCGCTGAATTTATCTCAGTTTTGACAGGCTAGTCACAACGAACCACTAACATGCATATTTGGAAATTCATATTTAAGAAATTAATTGATTAATTTGATTTTAATTCTCTTTTAACTTGAAGATAATGTTTATTGGTGTAGCAAATAAACATGCACCTTTTAAAGAGAGAAAGATTTTATCAAAACAGGTACCATATATGAATAAAGAACTGAAGAGGGCCATTTACAAAAAGAAAATGTTATATAATAAATTTCAGCAGGTAAATTCTAGTAAAAATTGGGATACATATAGACGTCAGAGAAACTTTGTTAATAAATTGAAAAATATATCTGTGAATAATTATTTTATTGAAAGATGTGCTGGGGGACCTAAATCCAAGGATTTTTGGCCAACTGCAAAAACCTTTTTTTAACAAATAAAGGTAGTATTTGTCAAAAAGAAACTATTCTATCAGAAAACAATGTGTTAAATTACAAGACAGGAAGAAGTTTGTGATATTTTTAATAATTTCTTTGTAAATGTTGCAAAAAATATTGAAATAATGGTATAAAGGTTGATGATGATCATCCTAGTATTTTGGCAATTAAAAAAAATCTCCCGGAATTAGTTAATCATGATTTTTCCTTCTCACATATCAATGAGGATTTTATTGGCAAATGCATCAGTAAAATTAATGTGAAAAAGGCTACCGGAATTGATGGTATTTCCCCTAAACTTCTACATTTTGCTAAACCGGTTATTATAAAGCCTTTAACAAAAATTATTAATTTATCAATATCATCATCAACCTTCCCAGACAGTTAAAAGAAAGCGCAAGTCGCGCCCATCCACAAGAAAAATATTGTTTTAGAGAAAGGCAATTACAGGCCGTTAAGTATTCTATCATCTATCTCAAAAATTTTCGAAAATGCTATTGAAAGTCAGCTAGTTTTAAATATTTTGATAGTATCTTCAATCCCTTTTTGGCAGCTTTTCGATCTGGCTTTGGATGTCAGTCAACCGTTTTACGAGTGATTGAAGATTGGAAAAAAGCTCTTGATAAAAACGAATTCCGAGCAGCTATATTAATGGATTTATCTAAGACCGTTGACTGCCTTCCACGTGACCTATTATTAATAAAACTTAAAACATATGGTTTATCAAACTCAGCTGTAAATATGCTAAATAGTTATTTATCCAAAAGGAAACAGTGTGTTAAACTGTGATAAAATGTAAGTGAGATGTTAGATATTTTTAAAGGTGTCCCACAAGGCTCTATACTGGGACTTATATTATTTAATATTTTCATAAATGATCTGTTTTTTTTTTTTGTAAATAAGTGTGATTTATATAACTATGCAGACAAGTCATTAGAAAACGTTATAAATAAAATGCAGGCTTACCCTGAGAAATTTCAAGCTATATCTGTTGGATCAAAAACTCGAGACAAAATATTATTTTCAATTTTGATGGTATTTCTATAACATGTGATGATGAAGTCAAGCTTTTAGGTGTTATCATTGACTTCAGGTTAAATTTCCATACATATATCACAAACATTTGTAAAAAAGCTACAAGGCAATTAAATGTTGAATATATACTTTATTTCTCAAAACCAATTTACAAGGTACAGAGACAGTAAAAGTTGAATATTACATATATATGCAAATACGATACATGTGAAAGGAAGATGAAAGGTGCTCAACCTGGAGGCCATACCCTCTTGTTAACAATTCTAAGAAATTTACAGATCTTGCTAAGGACAGAAACAGATTCGGATGACATCAGACTATTATATTTAATAACATTCGGTCTGTTCCTGTACCAAGGTCCAATGTATAAATTTCTCTTATCAGCAAAACTAGAGCATTCAAATAGATAATGAAATTCATCCCCTAATTCCCTTCCTGAACATAAGTGGCAAAATCTATGATCCCTATCGACACTACGCCATCTTTCAACTTCTATGGGTAGTTTATGGTTAGTTGTTTGAAATCTACACAACACGAATTTGTCCTTATCTTCTAAAATATCAAGATAGTTCTCAAATTTTAACTCTTGCTTAAATAGTTTGTAATTATCCCCTTTTGACGAATTTTCAATAGATGACCTCCAGTTTTGCTTAAACTGATCAATTAAATTATAGAAAATTGTTACCATTGCAAATTCAAGAAAATCCCAAAAATATACTACTGGGGCGAATGTGAAATTAGGGCGAACAAACCCGGATTCGTTCCGATGTCAGCTCATTTATTTATTTAGTATAATTATATAACGTTAATTTATGTTTATTTTTTAAACATTTGTTAAAGTATATACCAAATATTTACATAATAGTGTTTAAAGAGATTTGACATAACAGTAGGGTCCAAGGGTCAACACCCAATCAACACCTTTTTATTTTTTCACACTTGTGAACAAGGCCATATTGTTTCCTTGAAAAATGTTTTCCTAGGAAACCGATTGAGCGAAACAAACTCTCCGCAGTTGTAAAGTTGATTTCTTTTCCCGACCTGATGTATGCTCCGTTTGTTTTTTTGTTTTTTTAATGCAGATCCATCAGCTATCTTACAATTTTTACTGAGATATCCTTGACAAGACACAGGTAGATCGACTCTATATATTTGTTCTAGTCCACGAAAATTTGATTTTATAATATGCTTGCAAGTATTTGTGGTGGTATTATTGTGAGCCTGTTAGTCCGAGACCACAATTATTTCAACTCTTACAATGTAATGATGTGTGCCTGAGCAGGAACGGTATATGAAGTATATATAGTATTATATGATTCCTGGTCTGAGACACTGTTCCAAACTGGTATTGTTATTATACTTATACAATTTACTTGTATGTAGTTGTTAAGTTAAGCAACATTTACATTGTTATTATATATACCATACATTTGTCATACATGTTTGTTTTATATATGTAACTCAATCATATTTGTTTTGTTCTGTAGCTATATATGCCCTCCATGGGCCCATTAATTGGTTAATGATAAAAAAATCTTCTTCATAGTGCATTTTCATACATATTAAAATAAAATTGAATTAAAAAGATTGCACCGGCATGCACAAATTTTAAAACCTTTCTCATGTGGAAAATATACTTACTTCCTGTCATAATATCAAAATTTAAAAAAAATTATCAGTGCTATCTCAAAATATTGGCAAAAATATCTCCTAGGGTAGCAGAATTCTTGAAGACAGCAGACAACACCCTCTTCCATCTGACCAAACCAAAATGTACATGTATACGCCTGTAGGTTTATTATCGTATTTTAAGTAACAGTAGTGTTATATTTTAAAAGTAAATGTTATTTTATTTGTATATATCATGTTTTTATGATGTTTATCAGGTTATTTTGAAAGTTAAATGACAATAAAAAATTGTCAAGATTGAGCATGAGCATAATGTGATGGAACTAATATATATATATGTTAAGGATGTAAAACGGCTGTCTTATTTGATATAGTAATACTAAGAATTGTTTATTAATAATAAATAACAGGAATTGGTTAAATTATTCTGTTTATACACACAATAAACATATCATACATAGTATTTGGTACATAATCATTGACAAACAAACAAAAAATTAAGAGGTTTTGCCTTAACATGTTAAAAAGAAAAATTAACATTATTTAACTTTTCACATTTCGGATGGTACTAGACTGGTGACACACTTTGATTTTATTGTGCTAATTACATTATCAGTAATTAACAGTCATTTACATTTGTATTAGATGATATAACACTGGTGAGCTGCTGGCGTATGCAGGGGTATTTAAGTAGGACCATGCTCAATAGCTAATGAAGTATCCTTATTATATTCACCCTCAACAGCAATAGTCCTTAGGTGGTCGTCTTTCAGAATTGTATCAGAGGACCCACCATGACATCCAAGATGGCCAGAAGATCCAAACATATTGTATCATAGGACCTTGTGGGAAAATTCACTGAAAGATGTTCTTGTTTGAAACCAGCAAACAATTTGGCAAAACCAGTGAGCCAATTCGACAGCAATGTTCCAGACTGCCAGTCAGGATGGATATAGTCAAATAATTTATTCTGCAAATGATTTCCAGGTGAGCAATGCATGCTCCTGGGAGTGTCTAGTTCAGTATTACGGGGCGTAATAATATAAAAACTTGAAATATTCATTAATAAAAGTTTAATGGTCAGTTTTCTGGATATGATTAATGGATAATTAGAATTTGTTTTTTAATATCTTGTAGGAATAAGATAAATATGATTTAGAATGGCTGAAGACACTAAATGTAAAGTTTGTAAGACACAGAAGAATGTTATGAAGAGATGTACTAGATGTCATGGTGTATACTACTGGTAAAGGAGCAATTTTTAGCTCACCTGGCCGAAGGCCATGTGAGCTATTGCCATCACTTGGCGTCCGTCGTCGTCCGTCGTCGTTAACAATTTTTCAAAACTCTTCTCCTCTGAAACTACTTGACCAATTGGAACCATACTTGGTACGAATGTTCTTTGGGGTATCCTGCATAGAACTGATGTGGGGATTTTTGATCCGTCGAAAAACATGGCCGCTGTTACTAAAAATAGAACATAGGGGTCAGATAACAGTTTTTCGCAAATATCTCAAAAATCATTAGGTTATGGCAAATTCTGGCTGGTTGAAAGTGTTCACCATGATGAGAGCTACGTGTATGCTGATTTTCGTGAAAATCTGTCAACTGATGTTAGAGTTATTACCCTTTTTTGACATTTTTGGCTTTTTTTATGTTATCATTTCAAAAATCTTCTCCTCTGAAACTACTTGACTAATTAGAACCAAACTTGGTATGAATGTTCCTTGGGGTACCCTGCATAGAACTGATGTGGGGATTTTTGATGCGTCGAAAAACATGGCCGCTGTTACTAAAAATAGAACATAGGGGTAAATTGCTGTTTTTTGCTAATAACTCAAAAACCATTACAGATATCGAAAATATGACATGGGGTAAAATTGATCAGCATGACAAGATCTACCTGCCCTGAAATTTTGAAGGAAATTCCAAAACCCATTTAGGGGTTATTGCCCTTTTTTCATCAAATTTTCAAAATTTTAACATTTTTCGTCATTTATCTCCAAAACTATTTGAGATAGAAGTGAAATGTAAATTTGAAAAATGTTTGCCATGTTGAGATCAATCTACCCTGAAATTTTAAAGGAAATCCCAAAACCCATTTAGGAGTTGTTGCCCTTTTTTTGTCAAATTTTCAAAAATTTTTTATTCAAAAATCTTCTTCTCTAAAACTGCTGGGCCGATTGGTTTGAAACTTAATAGGAATGATCTATGACATGTCCTCTACAAACGATCCTCAATTTATTTTGATCTGACATAAAACATGGCTGTGGTAGCTAAAAATAGAATTTAGGGGTGCATGTGTTGTTTTTGGCTTATAACTTAAAAACCGTTACAGATATCAAAAATCTGATGGGGTAAAATTGATCAGCATGATAAGATCTACCTAACCTGAAATTTTGAAGGAAATCCCAAAACCGATTTAGGAGTTATTGGCCTTTTTTCGTCATATTTTCAAAATTTAACATTTTTCGTCATTTATCTCCAAAACTATTTGAGATAGAAGTGAAATGTAAATTTTAAAAATGTTTGCCATGTTGAGATCTACGTACCCTGAAATTTTAAAGGAAATCCCAAAACCCATTTAGGAGTTATTGCCCTTTTTTTGTCAAATTTTCAAAATTTTAACTTTATTGCATTTATCTTTAAAACTATTTGAGATAGAAGTGAAATGTAAATTGAAAAATGTTTGCCATGTTGAGATCTACATACCCTGAAATTTTGAATGGATTTCCAAATTCTATTTAGGAGTTATTGGTTTGTGTAATTTGAGGTCGGGTTCTGTTACATTTATTTAAGGTTTACCCTTATTCCTGGTCAATTTTATCAACTTCCTGCCAGGACTACCACCATCAGGGAACATATTTTAACATTAAACCTTATGAAAAATAAATCTTCAACAAATTTTCCCTGGACAATTGAATCAATTGCAACAAACTTGGTCAAATAGTTGATTAATTGTCCAATGAAAACCAGACTCCAGGTGAGCGATACAGGCTCTGGTGAGCCTCTTGTTTTTTATTGGGGAGGAGGGGTAATGATCTTGGGTCCTGGAAATTTGTTAACTTTACAAATTTCATAAGTCTAGATTTTTTTTCCAAATCCACTGCTAATTGATTCTAGACCATAATATTAGCTGTTTTATTTTCACAAAATTTTGGAGTCTGGGTTTTAGTCTCCTACTGGCATGCTAATGGGACTAATGTTTATACTCCGTCCATCTGTCTGTGTGTCAGTCAGTCACAAGTTACAGTTTTCTGGACTTAGAAACAGTTTAACCAAATGATCTTATTTTTGGTATGTGAGCTTATAATGATGAGTCACAGATCAAGTTTCAGTTTCACACTGATTGGATAATTATTCTGAGAGTTATTGCCATTCGAAATGGGAATTATTGCCAAAATAATAGTTTTCCAGACTTTTTTCGAAAACTTTTGAAACAACTGATCTTTGGTATGTGAGCTTATGATGAATTACAGATTAAGTTTGAGTTTTACGCTGATAAAATAATTATTGTGAGACTGCTTGAAAAAAATGTATATTTTTTTTCTCATGTGAATTTCTCACTTATTATGAGTAATAGGATAACTATATTTGGTATATAGGTTCCTTGCAACATTTAAATGTCCATCAGACAGGGTTCACCTGACCTCAACCTCATTTCATGGATCAGTGATCAAGGTTAAAGTTACGTGATTAGGTCCATTTCTCAGATACTATAAGCAGTAGGTTATCTATATGTTGTGTATGGACTGCTTGTAAGGGGTACATGTCAGTCTGGCAGGTTTCATCTGACCTTGACCTCATTTTAATGGTTCATTGGTCAATGTTAAGTTTTTATGTTTTGGTCTGTTTTTCAAATATAAGAATAGGTCAACAATATTTTGTGTATGGAATGATTGTAAGGTGTACATGTTTGTCTGGCTGGTATCATTTGTCCTTGACCTCATTTTCATGGTTCATTGGTCAATGTTAAGTTTCTATTGTTTGGTCCTCTTCTCAGTTACTATAAGTTATAGGTCTGTTATATGTGGTGTATGGAATGATTGTAAGGTGTGCATGTCTGTCTGACAGGTTTCATCTGACCTTGACCTCATTTTCATGATTCATTGGTCAGTGTTACATTTCTGTTGTTTGGTCTTCTTCTCAGATGCTATAAGTAATAGGTCAACTGTATTTGCTGTATCGAATGTATTTTATTATTTAACTGCTGATTACTTATATTGAAATAGTCTCTTTATTTTATAAAAATCTTTACATAACATTAATAATGATACTAAATAATAAAAACTTTTAAGGGATCATTACTAAAAAGTGATTAATAAAAACATTGGAAGGTGTGAAAATGTTAATGCATGAATGTTGAACATAGAATACAGTTCACTCCAGTCCCTTCATAAAGATTAATTGACTTGTTCATTCATCATTAAAATGTTAATTTAATGTAAAGCTTATATAAACTTATTATACCCCCCACAAACAAAGTTTGGGGGGGGGGGGGGTATACAAGAATCAGCCTGTCCGTCTGTCTGTCCAGAATTTTTTTGTACACACAGTTTCTCAAACATGCCTTATCAGAGGTTAATGAAACTTTGCATACTGTTAGATCCTAGTACGTAGATGTGCGCATGCGAAGTATGTCCTGGTCCAAAATTTTTTCCCATAATTTTATACCCTTTTGGACTTAGAAATTCTGTCTATCCCCCAATTTTTTTTGTACCCGCAGTTTCTCAAACATGCCTAATCAGAGGTAAATTAAACTTTGCATACTGTTAGATCCTAGTATGTAGATGTGCGCATGCGAAGTATGTCCCGGTCCATTACTTTTTCCCATAATTTTATACCCTTTTGTTCTCTCAGTTATACCCAGTTGGACTTAGAAATTGTGAGACAATTCACCATGATAAGGATGCCCTAGTCCATTAAATTTACAGCAGAGGGGGGTATAGTTAGTGAGGTCCCCTCACAGTTCTTTTTTTTTTTTACTTTCAACATAAATTCAATTATGAACACTAAAAGTCAGGCAAGACATTTCAGTGTGTCCACTCTTGTTCATTATATGCATTTAATTTCTTTAAGGTATTGTCACACACTGTATATAGATGTGCAATAAGGTTTTAGAAGTTTGATTTTCAAAAATTGGGGCCTTTAGGGGTTGGATTTCAAAAATTGGGAATTATAAGTGGGTGACAGAAAGTTTTCTTTCATTTTATACATTTTATTTCTATACAGTATTGTCATACACTGTATGCAGATGTGCAATAAGGTTTTAGAACTTTAATTTTCCAAAATTTGAGCCTGTATTCAATGGTATAATAGTGAAAAAGGTGCACAGGGATACAAAATGTGGGGAGTGCGGGGATAGCTGTCGATTCCGACTGCCTCAGTCTAGTTTAAAATTTTTACCAGAAATCTTCTTTTATCTTTGGTTAAATGTATTTATTATTTTTATTCTAAACAATGTTGCCATTCATCATACTAAGATAGGCAGTAATGGTTTAGAAGTTTGATTTTCAAACAATCGTCCCATTTTGGTTATATTTCAGATAAAAAATTGTGAAATTAGGATTTTCTACCTCCTCTTTTATTATTCCGTTCAATGCTTTTTATTTCTAAAAAGTATAACATTCCCTGTAAAAAGATGAAAAATATAGGTTTTTGTCTCGCCTGCGACGATCAATCGTGGAGGTGAGATATAGGTATTACTCTCTGACAATGATCAATTCCATGCTTGATTGACTTTGTCACATTTTCGAGAATAGGTCCATACTTCGAACTTAATACCTAGACCCACCATATTTGGTCAATAGATAGTTTTTAGTGGATACATTTCGGTATGACACCTGCCTTTTGACCTTGACCTCAATTTCTTTTAACGCATTTTCCTTTGACTTGAAATGTCGGGTATCAGATAATCATTATTCTGTGTCCATGTCATTGTGCATACTCAGGCGAGACATATAGTGTGTCCACTCTTGTTGAATATATTTGTAAATTTTGGTCCACATTTTTGTAAATTTATATTTACCTGAAACAGGAGGGAGGCAACATAAAGGGACTGCGGGGATAGCTGTCATTTCTGACTGCCTCCATCAATAATGGCTGTTTTAGATATTGCATTTTAAATAGATTTTATACCATTGCATGAATTTTTAAGTCAGGAAGTTTTCTCATGATTTTTTTACAGTTCTAAGGAATGTCAGATAAATGATTGGAAGACCCACAGACAAAATTGTCGGAAGACAGTTTCACAAGTTGAGACATCTTACAAGGATGATGGGTCTATTTTTAACGAAGAAAGAACACAAGGTATATAAAAATTTACAGCTTTCTAGGCAATTATGTAAGGGTCTATAGGTTATTAAGAATACCTTGTTTTCCATCCATAATATCTCTAGTATTAAAAGTAAAGTCAGAAATACCAAAGGCATATTCAAAGGAGGTGAAAACAACTGCCAAACTCCAGAGAACAACAAAGACAAGACAAAAACAATACAAACACTTCTTAAAAACTAAAAACATATGAACAACATTGACCCCACCAAAAAAACAGGGGTAGACTCGGGTGATTTGATATATTATTTCTTTCCTAACATTGTCAATTGTTTTTCTTTGCATAATTCAATATTGCATCTCAGAGTACTTACTTTTCTTCTCAAAAAATTTTCTTCCATCAAAATTGTGACAATGTTGTCCCTTCCTCATACATGATCTGACAGGGGCAGCATGGCGGTGTCCTGCAGAAAGCAGAGACTGCTTACTCTTCCAGTCAGTGATTTAATAATAGTGAAATTTACAAATACAGCCGACTCTCCTTATATCAAACTCGCTTGAGTCTAAGTATTTATATTGTCCCAAAATGTTTTACTGTGCAAACCTATGAAGTTTGACTCCTTTTTAGTGGAATATTCTTCTATCTCAAACTAAATTTTGATTCCCAAGTTATAAAAAACAATGAAAATTTTATTCGTTATGTCGAAAACATTACCTTGCGAATTAATTGTCCTCATTTGTAAAAAAATTTGCCTTGAATAGATTAATTAGCTTCAATTTGACTACAAAGGTTTTTAATCAGCATGTTAATCATCTATCGTTTTCAACGGCAACTACAAATATTTTAGAATTATCGGAAGTAGTAAATTACCTCCTCTTCATAACTTGAAAAATTTTTTAGCTCCGTTTTAGTCGAAGTTCTATCTCGAATTATTTTTGTGGTCCGAAGGACTTCAAGTTATTGAGAGTCGACTGTAAATACATATTGCTTACAACTATATATACACCTTATATTTGTCAACAGAGTTCTTTCTAATATCCAGTTTCATTCCAAAGTTGTATCAGTTTCAGTATTCCAATAAAATAATCCAGCAGTCAAATTGTTTCAGTTCTCAAATAATGTTCACAAATTAAAGTTCTCCGTTTTATGAAAAGTTATGTTCCACTCTCCTATCTTCAACAGAGCAATTCCTCCATAGCAGAAATAAATTGTTGAGTACTTGTTCCCATGATCATCACATCAGGTGTATATTTAAGTACATTGTATTTCATATGTTTCACAAAGAATGTTCTAGTTATTTTACAAATGTCCAGAATTTTCCTTCTAGTCCTTTCTACAGAAATTGACTCTAAACAACATCCTATTTCATGTATTTATAGACAAATTACAAAATGTCAAAACTAAATTAGCTTCTGTCTTTTCTAGATATTTCTAAATCATAATTGCATTGAACTTCTACTAAACTAAAAACAATATTTTAATAAAAATAGACAAAATTAAAATGACAATTGTTACGGGAACAATTGCAAGGTCTTTCCTTTTCATGTTTCCAGTTTTGCAACAAAGAACCCCTGCCCCTCTATTTTTGGCAAGGGCGTAATTCTTGAGAAATAAACAAAATCGACAATATCTCTTGGCTGAAGTCGGGACGGGCTTTTGTTTTTTTTCTTTGTTTTTTAAAAAGTCTAGATAATGTGTACAAAATTAATGCAAAGTTTATTTTCTATTGATGAATAAACTATGACAGTTTTGAATGGGAGATAGGTTATGAAAGAAATACAAAAATTAAAGAAAAACATTCTCTTTTTTTTACATTGATATCAAATTTGAGTTATCTCTCTTTGTCCGAATTCACCTTTGGGGAGAAATGTAGCCTGCATTTTCAGTGGTTCTAACTGTTGATCAGTTGGGTTTTTTATCCAGTTGATTGTTTTATGTATTGTGTATGTCAGTGTTTATATCAAACTATAACTGCTATCTTCGAATCTGTTATTGGTGTAATAAATATTGTATGGCATTGTATTTTATTGTATTGCATTGAATATCACAATTTTCCAAGCTGAATTTCAATACGTAAATAAAAATAACATCATTATTGATAATATAATTATGTGTGCGTTGAAATAAATTGAAATCTATCCAAAAATACGATATATGTTCAAAAAACATGGAAACATAAGTCACATAATTTTCAAGTAGTTTCTGAGGTTTGAACCCTGGACCACCAGTTTGCTGGGACAACCACGTTAACCATTACACCACGTTGGCATTTGAAAATTTTACTATACATGTATATAGAAAATAGCTAGAGCAATTTCGACAGAGTAGGAAAGTAGTACAAAATAATTCCTATGGGTTTCGGCTTCGATCTGTCACAACTAATACCACAATCTTAAGCATAAACAAGTGAATTTATTCTGGAATGGAATGAATACCCTACGAAATACACTTTAGGGCATGTCAAAAACCCTTAAAAGTTTCGAGAACTAGACATATCAATGCGCCTGTAATTTTCGGTATTCAGTTGTTGATGGGGCAAATTTTCACCAGGAAATTTGAAAAGAGAAAAAATTTTTATTTGGTACAAAAAATGATGCCTAAATATGAAGGTTCATGCTTGTATCTTAATTCAAACTTAATGTTTGCATGAAAAATTAAAAGTGAAATTTATATAAAGAGAAATAACTCTGATAAGATGTCGTCAGATCCATTTCGGCAGATGTGATTAATGTGCGCACAGATGAACCAAAGAAATTGCAAAAGGTTTCATGTTGATATCTCTTACGGTTTTTGAGGAGATCTGATAACAGGCATAACTGTAACAGGGGAGGAAACTCTTATAAGGTACATGGGAACCCTTAGCGGCCTAAAGTCACTAGCAATGTGAACTCTCACTAAAAACCAGTACTGACATTCGGTGCTTCAGAAGGGTAAGCATGTCTTGCTCCTACGGCACCTTTCTCATTGCCAGTGAGTAAAGCCAGTGAAGTGTAAAGTCCGATGAGTTGTCAATTTCAGAAAGACATGGAATCTTAATTATCAAACATGAAATGCATGTAGAAACTTTGTATCAATTTGTGATGATGACTGTAAAATTTTTGAGTAATGAAATTAACAGAGACTGAACAGATCTGTTGAATCTTTTTACTTCCTATATTTAACTAGAATATTGTAAACACATTCATTACATTAAAACTTTCAAAATGTATGTGAAGGTGATTTGCACATTAGACCATCAAAATCATTTTAGTTGCTCACCTCAAGTTTTATAGAAATTGACATGATTGATTTATAAATTAGATTTAAATTTATTGTTTTGGAGCTGATTTTTCTTTAAATTAAAATAAACAGTTTGTTGAATACAGTCAGTTTTGTCTTAAATTACCTTCCAAGGGAACATTTAAAAGGGATCACATAAGATAAGTACCTGGTAGTTACTTAATACAGGTTAAAATAATATGAAATGAACTGCAAAAGTAATAAAAAGGTAAAATTGGACAAGTTATTGCTAATAGATGTGGACATTATGGTAGGTCTGACAGTATTTTGACAGTCAAATATCAGTTTGTAACATCATCATGTATGATTTTTGTCAAGTGCAGTATACATGTATCATAAATGTTTAAACATCAAAGACATCTTGCAGACGACAAGATGCAATGTATAAAGACCAATTTTATATGAAATTGACAAAAAATTGACTGGCAAAAAAATAGTAGTAATCTTCTGAGTTAAATGTCAGGGCAGAGAGTTATGAATTAATTCTAGATAACCAATCATGTTTGCTTATCTCTTATATTATTCCACTTTATAAATTTAAATCTAGTAATGAGATCATTTGATTGGTCTAGAGCAGCCCATGTGACATGTAACAAATCATTGTGTCACCCTCTCGGGAACATCATGTTACCCTCTCGATTTTTTTAACCCTAATGTTACAAATCAACAGCCGAAGTAAAAGAAAATGTGAAACATTTCCATGTGTTATTCATGTTATTTTATTATTGTTTATTTTTCATAAAATTTGTTTTTGTTGAAATATTATAATTAAGTTTTTCCTTTCAGAAACTACACTAAGGATAGTGGAATAAATCATTAATTTCCCTTGCATTAGTGAAATATGAAGATTTGTTCACCCTCGAAAAAAGTCATGTTTCACTCGGGTGAACAAATGTTCATATTTCACTAATGCAAGGGATATAAATGTATAATGTTAAATATTCTCAATATCATGTTTTATTTAAACTAATGTGATTACTTCTAATTTCCCTGCTGTTATCATTTAATTCCAGTTAACTAAATACCATTATAGCTGCAAAATCCACTCTGAACTAATTTTCAATCTCTTTCATAGCCAATATTAGTTCGGAACAGATTTTTAAACTATAATTGTATATATATAAATAGGGTAATACCCACACATCAAATGGGAAATATTTCACCGAATTACATTCCCCTAATTTTGAAATTACTAATTATATATTGTTAAAATAAAATGTATCACAAAATACGGACTAAATTTGATGCACTGTATGGCCATTTCATTGACTGACAACTCACCAGCAGTGCTCGAGATCAAAATGTTGGAAATACAGTTAAAGATATAATGACAAATTAATAAGCACAACCATCAAAACCCAAAACAATTAAAACAAACAGGAATCCAAATTCAGCTAAGGGCTACCTCCGCATCAAAAGGAAGAGTCTTAGAAATTTTTGGTAAATTTTTGTCAAATTTTGAACGAAAAGATATTTAAATAATGAATCATGCCAGGACAAACATTCTGGCTACAGGGTTGATAAAGCCCTCGGGGACTTAAATTTGACAATAACCAATTGTTTTCAATTAGAGAGATAAGTGGGCCAATTAAGTGCCAATGATATGATGAACAATGAACAACTTATGATGTTCGAGTGATCAGAATTCTAGCATTAGAGGTTCCATTGTAATTTATTAACAGAAATATTGATAAACATTTTTTCTTTTATTTCAGAAAAAATAATTGTTTGTCACAAGCCTGTAATTAATTTTAACAAAGCAGCTAAAGACCTACGGAAACAAATCACCGAGACAAAACCAGTGACTTCAGTAAAATCAGAGGATTCATACCTCCATTATAATGAATATAAATATGATCTTCCTGTGTTCAATGCTAGTCAGCCATTTTGTGAAATAAGTGTAAAGTGTAACAAGGAAAAACAGAAAATAAAAATTCAGAATTCATGGACAGCTGATGATATTTTTAAAACATTTTCAAACAGACTAAAAATTCCATATGAAAAAATAAAAGTGATACACAAAGGGAAGATCTTGACCTTAGACACAATTGTATCAGCCATATCAAATAAAGCTATCTTTCAAGTGATTGGTGAACAAGCAGCCAATGAGGATGGACTTGATTTAGGTGATGTTGATTTATTGATGAAACAGATGAGTGTTGACAGAAATGAAGCTGTTAGAGCTCTGAGGAAGAGTGGAGATGTAGTTGATGCTATCATAGAACTTGGCAAAATATAAATTATTAAAATTTGAATCTGTTTAGTGTTATGCATTTGATCTTTTTCAATAGCTTATGGGATAGATTTAACACTATTAAAACTTGATTTCAGAAAAATATGGATATTTTATCTGATATCGTTTTGGATGAGGCTTAGAAGTTTCGTGCCGAGTCCAAATAAATTCTGTATTCTAAGCCAAGGTATCAGTGTTGTCTTTTCCTGCAATTTATGAAGGGGAAATATTTTTCTTTAATGGATAAATATTTTTTTCTAACATTGAATCCTGTGAGGTACCTCACAGCATGGTGTTATTAAATATCAAGCACTGTTTACAAACACGAGATTTTGTTCTTCCGCATGAAACAATTCCCTGTAAATCATGACAACAACTATACAAGTGCAAAGTATTTTTTATATTCATTATGAAACGAGATAGAAATCAGCATAAAATATAGTCAATTACATATTTTGTTCCTAATTTGAATTGTTTTTGCAATACATAGCCGCCCCGTTGTCAATGTTGGTCACACGAGGTTCTGGTAAAAGGTGGGGCTTAATAGTTTATTTGGTCATTGACATAATAACACTGAAATTTAGTCGACCCCCTTATTAGGTCAGAAAATTACATGATTGCAGGATAAAAAAGAATAATAAAATAATTTTTCCTGATTGTCATCAAACAACCAAAAAAATCAGTGATACTTTTATAACTAGAAGGCTTGACTGTCCGAATTGACAGTTATCCCCACACCCTTATAATTAGTTTGGACACTTACCCAAATGCAAAAATCTAAAACCTTATGCCCATTTAAAGATGTTATGCAATCATCCTATGAAGAAATTAAATTAATAGCTACCATTTAAAATGAAAAAAAGTTTAGGTCACAAGCTTAAATTCATCATTTTTAGCTCACATGACCGAAACAGATGAGCTTTTGCCATCACTTTGCATATGTCGTCTGTCCGTCTGTTTCGTTCACATTTTGAAATCCTTCTAGAGAACTGCTTAATGGATTGACACAAAACATGGCACAAATATTCCTTACAAGGTGCTAACCAAGTGTTCTTACTTTGGTGCCGATCCGTCATCCAACATTGCTGCCAGAAATAAAATTCTAAAACCTCAGTGCACATTTAAATATTGTGTATAGAAATGAAATGCATAAATTGAAAAAATAAAGGGTTTGTGTCATAATCTTATATTGAAATATTTTGAAATTTGACCCCTGCGGGCCCCAATTTTAGAAAATTAAAATCTAAAACCTTATTGTGCGTCCATATATAGCTCATGACACTACTGTATAAAAATTAAATGCATAAATAGGACCAGAGGCTCTCAGGAGCCTGTATCACTCAGCTGATATTTCATTTTGTTCATTGCTAAAGGACCTTGTGATTAACATCCATGCCATGTTTAGTTTCAATCCTTTCAGTAATTTTCAAGAAGAAACCATTTGAATGTACATGTAATTCTCAAAGGGGCCCTATGTTAAAACAAGTCCCCTGCTGATGGCCATCATCATGCTATGTTTGGTTTCAGCGGTTCTCTAGAAGATTTTTGTATGTATTTCCCATAGGAATAGCTGGTCCTATGTTAAACTAAGTCCCCCAATGCCATCCATGTTGGATGGGTATGGCACCAAAGTAAGAATACTTTGCCAGCACCATGTAAGGAACATTTATGCCCTGTTTAGTTTCAAACCATTCAGAAGTTCGCTATAAGAATTTTGTATTTATTTCCCATTGGGTTCTATGTTAAAATAAGTCTCCCGCTTGCACCATCTTGTATGACGGATCGGCAACAAAGTAACAACACATGGTCAGCACCTTGTAAGGAACATTCATGCCCTGTTTAGTTTCAAACCATTCAGCAGTTCCCTATAAGAATTTTGTATGTATTTCCCATTGTGTTCTATGTTAAACTAAGTCCCCCGCTGGCACCATCTTGGAGGTCGGAACGGCAACAAAGTAACAACACTTTGTCAGCACCTCATAAGGAACATTTTTGGTTTCAATCCATTCAGCGTTTCTCTAGAAGAAGATTTTTGTATTTAGTTCCCATAGGATTGTTTAGTTGGGGTTTAACGCCGCTTTCAGGACATTTTGGCCATTTCTCGGCGGCCAGTTTTTATTGGTGGAGGAAGCCGGAGTACCCGGAGAGAACCACCGACCTTCGGTAGGAAAATTGGCAATCCTTGTCAATTAAGATCGGAGTCGAACACACCCCGCTATAGGTGAGATTCAATCTCACAACCCCAGCGTTGACAGGCTAGTGATCAGTAGTAGTCATGACGAACTACCTAGACCACTCGGCCACCGAGGCCCCTAGTTCCCATAGGAATAGCGGTTCCTATGTTAAACTAAGTCCACAACTGGCATCCATGTTGGATAGGCACCAAAGTAAGAACACTTGGTCAGCACCTAATAAGGAACATTTGTGCCATGTTTCGTTTCAATCCATTTTGTGGTTCTCTAGAAGATGTGAAATGTTGACGGACGGACAGCCGACGAACGAAAAGCGATGGCAATAACTTTGGGTCAGGTGAGCTAAAAATGAAAGAGGAGTTTACGTCACAAGCTTAACTTGACAATTTTTCGAAATTCGACCCCTGTGGACCCCAATTTTAGAAAATAAAAATTCCAAAACCTTATTGCGCATCTGCATAATGGTGCATGACAGAAATGAAATGCATAGATTTAAAAATGAAAGACGAGTTTAGGTCACAAGCGTGAATAAAAATTTTCGAAGTTCGACCCCATATGGGACCCTTGTTTAGAAAATCAAAAGTCCACAAATTGGAGTGGCAAAATCCAAAGAATTAAAGATCAATTTGGTGTGGCCTTAATTACGCAATTTCATAGATGACAAATATTTATTTCCACCATTTAAATTGTTCTGAAAATGTTGAAGTTTAAATTGTTCTTTTTCAATATGTTTTATTTACCAGTAATTAATAATAAATTAGCTTATATTGATTTAGACAAATAAAGTATTGAATTATAACATAACGGAAATCGATCGGCTTATCAACGTCACTAGTAGCAACGACGGCCACAGAAACATCTGCTCCGGGTAGATAATTAATAGCTAGACCGTAAATAACTAGAACAATTGTAATATATACTTCTGTTCATTTTACAGACAGTAATATTAGAATTCCATGAATAGTAATGCGTTTTACAGATAAACGGATTAAAAGTTACACAACACATATTTTGAAACTACCAGACCTGCATATAAAGTTTACATTTCAAAACCAGTGTAAAAAATGTCGATGAGAAGAAAAATGACAAAACTGTCAATCTAAAATAACTCCTACATGTCTTAGACAAGGTTATGTTCAGACCCCGTTAATATCACCACTACAGAAATTTTACGAAATCCAAATTCACTTTATTTGTCTTATAAACTTACTACAAGTTTATGACAAAAACATAAACATTTACGGTCGTCATCACGACTTGTTTCTGTTCCACAAATGAGAATAGACTTTGATTTCACGTCTTACTGGAATTGAAGTTTCACCGAACTTGACACTCTACAGGATTCTTCTCACTAGTCTTGCATTGTGACGGGTGTCGTTAACGGAGCAAGGTCATGCTTACCATTCCAGAAAAAATTGCTGTCACTCCCGTTTTTTAGATCACCTGGCCTAAAAGGCCATGTGAGCTTTTGCCATCACTTTGCGTCCGTCGTCCGTCAACATTTCACATTTTCATCTTCTTCTCTGAAACCACCAGTCCAAATTGAATCAAAATTGGTAGAAATGTTAATTGGATGGTTCGGTACAAAAAAAAAATATGTTTTTTTGTGCCGATTCGATATTCAACATGGCTACCAGGGGCAGATAATTCATTTTGATTGGATTTTTCTTCAAAGCTCTTCTTGTCTGAAACTCCTGAGCCAAATTGAATTGATTTGTTGCATGAATGATCCTTGGATGAACCTCTACAAAATGTGTGTTTTTTTGTGCCGATCGGAAATTCAAGATGGCCGCCACAGCCGGACTAGTTTAACATTGAACCCTATGGTTAAATTTGTATAAATGTCTTGTCAGAAACTACCAAAACCAATTGAAATGTTTTTTTTATGTGTGAATGATCATTTGATAGACCACTACACATTTTTAGCTCACCTGACCCAAAGGGTCAAGTGAGCTATTCTCATCACCTGGCGTCCGTCGTCCGTCGTCGTCCGTTGTCCGTTAACTTTTACAAAAATCTTCTCTGAAACTACAGGGCCAAATTGAACCAAACTTGCCAAAGTTAAACAATGTGTCCGATGACCCCGCCTGCCAACCAACATGGCCGACATGGCTAAAAATAGAACATAGGGGTAAACTGCTGTTTTTGTCTTATATCTCAAAAACTAAAGCAATTAGAGCAAAAATGACATGAGGTAAAAATGTTTAACAGGTCAAGATCTACCTGCCGTGAAATTTTCAGACGAATCGGTCGACCCTTTGTTGGGTTATTGTTCCTGAATTGTTAATTTTAAGGAAATTTTGCAGTTTTATGTTATTATCTGGAATATTATTATAGATAAAGACAAATTGTAAACAGCAAAAATGTTCAATAAAGTAAGATCTACAAATAAGTCAACATGACCAAAATCATTGATTGACCCCTTATAGGAGTTTTTGCCCTTTAAAGACGACATCCAGCGGAAACTTTCCTTTAAAGACCTTTTTTCTCTCAAACCACTGGACCATTTGAGACCAAACTTTGGTGGAATGGTCCTTGGGTGGCCCCCTTCCAAAATTATGTCCGGCATCCACGACTTCTAACCGACATGGCTGCTGTTACTAAAAATAGAAAAAAAAGGGGGGGTGGATTTCAAAAATCTTCTTATATGAAACTACAAGGCCAGTTGGAACCAAAGTTGGTAATGGTTCTTAGGAGGTTCTCTTTCAGAAATATGTCCAATGACCCGGACTGTTAACCAAGATAAGACTTAGTTTAACATAGGGCCCTATGGGAAAATTCATTGAAAAATCTTCTTGTCTTAAACCACTTGACCAATTGGAACCAGACTTGCAGCAATGGTCCTTAGATGGTCCTCTTATAGAGGTGTGTCCGATGACCCGGACTGTCAACCAAGATGGCCGCCACAACCGAACCTAGTTTAACATAGGGTCCTATGGTAAAATTCATTGAAAAATCTTCTTGTCTTAAACCACTTGACCAATCGGAACCAGACTTGGCAGAATTGATCCTTAGGAGGTCCTTTTTCAGAAATGTGTCTGATTTTGTGGACTGTGAACCAAGATGGCCGCCACAGCAGACCTTAGTTTAACATAGGACCCTATGGGAAATTCACTCAAAAATCTTCTCGTCTGAAAACACTAAGCCAATTAGAATTAGACTTGGTAGCAATGATCCTTAGATGGTCCTCTTTCAGAATTTTGTGCGATGACCCAGACTGTCAACCAAGATGGCCGCCAAACCCGAACTTAGTTTAACATAGGGCCCTATGGAAAAATTCATTGAAAAATCTTCTCGCCTGAAACCACTTGTCATCTTAAGAGGTCCTCTTTCAGAAATGTGTCCGATCATCCGAATTGTCAACCAAGATGGCTGCCACACCGAACTTAGTTAAATATTGGACCCTATAGGAAAATTCATTTAAAAATCTTCTTCTCTGAAACCACTTAGCCAGTTGGAACAAGACTTAGCAGAAATGGTCCTTAGATGGTTCTCTTTTAGAAATGTATCCTTTGACCTGGACTGTCAACCAAGATGACTGCCACAGCTGAAATTAGATTAATATAGAATCCAGTTGAGCGATACAGGCTCTTGAGAGCCTCTAGTTTGTTTTATTTTCTGATCGGAAATTCAATATGGCCGCCACAACCAGACTTGGTTTAACATTAAACCCTATGGGAAATTTGCACACAAGTCTGCTTGTCAGAAACTACCAGCCTACTGAAATATTTTTATGTATGAACAAGCACAGGATGAACCTCTACAATAGTTATGTTTTTTTATGCCGATCTGAAATTCAAGATGGTCGCCACAGCCGTATTAGTTTTATATTGGACCCGATATCGAAATTTGTACAAAGGTCTTGTCAGAAAATACTAAAAGTACAATTGAAATGTTTCTGTTGCATGAAGATCCTTGGATAAATGTCTGTTACAAAATTTTTGTTTTCGTGCCTATCGGAATCCATACTAGCTGCCACAGCTGGAATTAGTTTAACATTTTTAACATTGGAAGAATTCTTTACATATCTAGTTCTACAGTGCTGGACATTGTAGAACAATTCCTTACAGATCTTATCTAGAAGTGCTGGACACTGTAGAACAATTCCTTACAGATCTTACCTAGAAGTGCTGGACACTGTTGAACAATTCCTTACAGATCTTATCTAGAAGCTCGTTGTCAGTTGTGGTCACCTATGATCCAGGTGAGTGATTCAGGCTCCATGGAGCCTCTGGTTTTCAAATTTTCGTTGGTTCATTTGTGGTTTGCTTTGGTCTTTTTTATCCTTTAATTATTTGTGTGCTATGTAAATGTTCTCAGGCAGTGGCCTTTTCTTTCGAATTTGTAGAATTTGCCTTTGCCTTATTGCTTTGTTGTTTTTTTTTTCGACATATATATTCCATTATAAAATAAACAAGCAGTTCAAAATTTGGGTTTTGGATCCTCGACATGGCTTTTGTTACTAAAAATAGAAAAAAGGGGATGAATTTAAAAAATCTATGGAACTACATGGCCAATTGGAACCAAACTTGGCAGTAATGGACCTTGGGTGGTTCTCTTTGAGAAATGTTTCCGATGACCCGGACTCTTAACCAAGATAGCCGCCTCGGCCGAACTTAGTTTAACATAGGACCCTTTGGGAAAATTCATTGAAAAATCTTGTCTGAAACCACTTTACCAATTGGAACGGAACTTGGCAGCAATAGTTCATAGATGGTCTTCTTTCAGAAGTGTGTCTGATGACAAGATGTCCGCCACAGTCGAACATAGTTTAACGTAGGACGCTATGGGAAGTTCCTTAAAAATCGTCTTGTCTGAAACTACAGAGCCAATTGTAAATAAACTTGGCAGCAATGGTCCTTAGATTGTCCTCTTTCAGAATTTTGTCCAATCACCCGGATTGTCAACCAAGACGGCCGCCACACCCGAACTTAGTTTAACATAGGACCCTATGGGAAATTCATTTAAAAATCTTCTTGTCTGAAACCACTGAGCCAGTTAGAACTAGACTTGGCAGCAATGGTCTTTAGATGGTCCTCTTTGAGAATTTTGTCTAATGACACAGACTGTCAACCAAGAGGGCTGCCACATCCGAACTTAGTTTAACATAAGACCCTATGGGAAAATTTATTTAAAAAACTACTTGTCTGAAACCACCGGGGCAATTGGAACAATGGTCCTTAAATGGTCCTCTTTCAGAATTATGTCCGATGACCCTGGCTGTGAACCACGATTGCATCCACAGCAGACTTTTGGATGAAACTTGGTAGGAATACTTGTTAGGATATGTAGATTGTTGATAAATCAATTTTTGACGGTTTGTCAGGGTAAAATATGGACTTAGCCATTTTGCCTAAAGACCAGATGGAAGAAATTCTGTCATCACTCTATCTCATGCATCGTACTTCCAACTGGTTGCACTTATTAGGGTATATAGATATGCATACATTTTTGACTTTGAGGGGATAATCATTTTTTAACGGCTGTGTATGTGTTCTTGGCTTTGTGATAAATCGATTTTTTAGGGTTGACAGGGTTAAATAATGAACTTAGCCATTTTGCCTTAGGACTAGATGGAAGACATTTTGTCACCACTCTAACTCGTGCATCCTACTTAAGATTTAGATGAAACTTGGCAGGAGTACTTGTTAGGGTATGCAAATCTGGTCTTTGTGAAGAATCAATGTCGGAGGGTTGACCAAGGTATGGACTTAGCCATTTTGCCTTAGGACAGGATGGAAGAAATTAATATTCATGCTTAGAGAGGAATATTGACACCTCTTTCTTTCTAACTCATTATGAAATCCAATAAATTGCATATTTGATATCAGGTTTGTAATACGACTATTTTATGTTCCCTCCTGATAATATGCGGGTGGGGGAGACATTCGTTTTTGTGTGCAAAAACAAACTTTAATTTAAAAATCTTTTCTGAAAGCACTGAGCCAGTTGGAACTAGACTTGGCAGTAATGGTCAATAGACGGTTCTCCTTTAGAATGGACATACCTTAATTTTCGAAACTTTTTTATTTCTTATCCGAATTTGATGGTTTTTATTCCCCGTCCACAAATGTGATTTATCCTTGCCTGTCCGTACGTACGGACGTACGTCCTTGTGGATTAGTTAAGCTTTTAGGTTTAGGTCCATTTCACAGAAAACCATTGAGAGATATCATTGGTATTTAACCTATATATAGTACAACAAAAGTCAGCAACATTTGATTCACCCTGATATACTTTTTATGCTTGAGTGATTTTGATTACATTTTGCACTTAGGTGTATTATTAAGGAACCTATGGTAATTGCATTAATGATATTTCACAACTACAGTTGTCTTATATACGACAACATAACTAAGCAATATTTGAGTCACCATGACCTACATTTTATGCTTGAGTGCCATTGATTAGATTAGATTTTTGCATGTTATTCTGTTTTTAAAAAAATCCTATCATAATATATCAATATTTTACTACAATTATCTTCTTAATTCCATTTCAATGGATTTTTTTCTTCTTGATGAGTGCTTCCAGTCGTATGCCGACAGATTCCTCTGTCTTTTACGGTTTACGAGATATACAGTGTTAAAGGGAAAAAATAGGCAATGTGGCTTGACACTATGTAATTTTTCACCCGATTCTTATGGGGATTTTGAATTCACCTGGACGAGTGTTTTCATCATTATGTCAACAATTAGTTTTTTTTCTATCTTTTATGGTTTCTGAGATAAAGATACAAGGAGTCAAATGCAATAAAAGTTACTCAAGACCCTTTTTGTGTAGCTTTTGTCGTTGCCGATATAATAGGGATTAAAGGGCTCAAACTAGCAATTTTGGAGGATTTTTTATTTTTCATCCGCGATATCAATGCAGATATTTTCTTTTAATCCATCTTGATGAGTGCTTTCAGTATTATGTCAATAGATTTTTCTCTTATTTTAAGTTTTAAAGATATAATGGGTTAAAGGGGCCAAAAAGCAACGTGGCTGGATATGGTAAGAACAAGGGCCCCTTTTCCTGATATTGTTTCATTCGGTTAGTTTACCTGTGTAGGTTCATTTTTTAAATTTATTGATACTATATTTATAATGAAATGAAACCTTCGGTTTTGCTTTTGCGATACAGTGCAGAGGTCAACGATGTTGTAACCCATTATTGCTGGTGTTACAGTAACTGTTACTGGTATTACATTTCCACAAAACGAATTGAAGTATTAAATGGACAAGGACATTTCGAAATATCTAATTGTGCGCCACAGAAAATAAAAAAAAAATATGTGTTGGAATCTTTTGAAAGTTGGATCCTGTTGACGGAACCTACAGTGTTAAGGTTTTAATCAAAGCGATGGTGCAAAAATGGACAGGGCATAGTAATCACAATCAGGTATCCATCTTAATGATATTTTTTAACCTAAGTTTTAACAGGTTGGAAAAGGTGAGTCACACAATATCAGACAGACTTATCAGATTTGTAGAATTTCTGCCTGCATACATTACATATGTTGTCACTGCGCACAACCGAACCTACAGTATAAATTTTAATTAAATTATAGTCATTACTAGATAATAAAAATTTGAACTTTTTAAATTTTTATTTGTCTTTGAAAATAAGCAAAATAGATTTAATTTCATCAGCAGTGCTCAAGGCCAAAAAATTGGAAATACCAAGAATTAATGACATAGAGTCGCTTTTAAAAAATGTCAAAATGACCAAAAATAAACAAACACGGATGAAGGATATACTGCACCTAGTTTTTTTTTAAATTTTAAATACTTATATCACTCGACAAAGAAAAGTACACGAACTACCGGATGCCCATAAGTTGCATAATCTAAATTATATCAACCGAACAAACAAACATACAGTCTAAAATTTCTACACACACACACTTGATACTTTGAAGGCTTTAAACCATTGATAATGTGTCCAAGATAATCATTTTGTATGTTTTCTGTTGACAATTTGGTTCAAATCACTTTTAAATTATTAAAACATTTGTTTGTTATAAGGACCTTTTAATTGATAATTTTGTGTCATACATCTTAAAAATATTCTCTTTCCAAAAATACAAGAAATTCGCAACTAGTTTTCTTTATATACAAAATGTACAAAATAGTAATCTTGGATTAGAAAAAAAAAACATTGTGGTTATATGGTTAAACCATCAGCTTTGCTACTAGACTTGATAACCAGACCTTAAGTTTGGAGTGAAGACCATACGAACTTATATAGTATACTGGATATGCACTACCCGCAACTGTCCAGATTTAACTATTTAAAAAATATTACCATTGTGTAAACAAATTACAAAATTTTTCACTGTAATTTTGAAATTACATGTACAGGTGAAATTTGATTGCGGTTTGTTTGTATAAAACAAATATATTAATTAGTGACAATATTCAAGGAATGCCAACAAATTTTCCTACCTTTTTTATACCTTTTTTCCAAATGTTGGAATAGGTTGAATGAACCGTACGTACTAGCCGTTTTATTAGTCAACTGCTCGAGTTGCCCTCGGCTTGTTTATTGATTGTTGTTTAACGCCGTGTTGGCGGTATTTCAGCCAATATCACGGCGAGGGCTTGTTTAGCCATTTTTTACTTTAAATTTACAAGGTGTCGATAAATAAATTCAAATTTTATTAGTACAATTACGCCTAATTAAGGGCCAATGACTTACATATATATTTGTAAGTACAATAAATAACATATAGACAGTACAAATAATATTATGCAGATAGAATATGTATAGGTTTTTTTCGCATCAAAGGTAACGTTATAGGAAATATTTTTGACAGGTCGATGGTTTTTAACCATCCTAGTTTTCGACCTTTGGATATTTTAAAAAGTTTATAGATAAGTACGTGTATGTTGTGCGCTCATTAAGAAGACATTTAATGCATTTAAAAAAGTTCTATTTTTTATTAATGAGTGGCTATTTCGCAGCTAACCGTACTAGTTTTTAACTATCCTAGTTTTCCACTTCTGAAGATTTAAAAACGTACATATATACATGTACTTAAGAAAACATTTAATCGTTCTAATCTTTAAACTTGTCGACACGGTTTAAAATAAAATCGTCTCGATTAAGAAATAATTCATTTATTGGATTTGTTTAATATGCTCGTACTCCCAGGCATAGTTTTTTTTGTTGCATGGCAACTGGACAACATGGCTGAAGATTTCGAAATTAAACATAACATGTGAAAAGTGGTCACATTTTTTATGACGCGAGTAGTCTTCTCTGACGTAGTACATTGTATTTACCTTATTTACAGGTATTTTGTCCTTAATTTAACATATGTGTGTATTGCTAATAATAGTAAGTGTGTATTCCATTTATAGGATTAAGATCAATACACCACAACAATATTTTTCGATTAGGGAAAAGGATTAATTATGGATAGCAATAAAGGTAAGGATATAATTTAATAGTGTAAAATATTTGTAAGAGTAATTACTTATTGATAATATATATATATATAAATATATATATATATATATATATATATATATATATATATATATATATATATATATATATATATATATATATATATATATATATATATATATATATATATATATTTTAGTTCATTGTTTTTGCAATTTCTTAGTCGTTCGTTTCGGCTTGGGTGAAAAATTGGAATGAACATTTTGTTGATTTATATATGTATGACCGGCGAAAAATAATCGTCAACCAGTAGTATGAGTTCTTTTATCCCTGGCTCAAATGGAGGTTATCCTGGTTATTTGGTTTCATAAAAAAACTTCCTGCATCTACGAATAAGAAAAATACTGCTAGTGGATTCAAATATTTCTCCCCGTCAAGTCTGAACTATCTTATAGTTCCAGAGCAACTTGAAGGCCCCAAAATCATCTCCTATAGTGTTTCAGTGGAAACTTTGAGCGACCGTTGCCGCAACAAGAGTTGCCGAGTCTAAACCAACGGTGGACCATTTGTAGAGAGACATTCGGGAAAAACCGTAACTGTATCAAAACTCATTATAGTCCAGAGAGAAAAACAATGACAGCATGACACATAACACTCATAAAAACTCAAAAACAACATCATTTCCTTTTAAAATTCTTATACAATTAAAATATTTGAGGAACATATAAAGGTCATGAAAATTATCCTAACTTAAAACACTAGTAGACCAGGATACTGTCAGACCAAATAAGGGCTTGCACCGCCATAGGAACGCTCTTAACATTTTTAATTTTCCAAATGTAATAGTTATATCATAGTTATAATGATTGTTCTCGTATGCTCGTAATACTATATTTGTGGATGTGTCTTTGACAACTCCATTAATAAAGATAATAAAACCACAGACAGAAAGTTTCCTTTCCCTATTTTATTTCACAAACTGCCTTTGGACAAATATCTTTATATCGTATCTTTCATTTTATTCTAATCAACGTTAAAAAAATAATTTTAATCTTATAATTTAAGTAAAATTATGAAGGTTCGTGGCTTAACATAAGGGGTTTACAGTTTATATTTTTTAGGATGCAGAAGGGATTTTTAAACAAAAATAACCTAGTTGACCTGCACGAAGAGAAAAAATACCTCTGTCTTTCACACACAAAAGCATGAAATGAACTAACTCTCAAAATCATTTATAATGTAATATTTTTAGTTGGTTTAAGAGCTCTACAGAGCTCATGTTGCTGGTTTTATTTATAGATAGATGCCGAATCTAAATAAAATTGACATTTTTGCTTACTTACTTTGTAGTGCAAGCAGCTCCTGGTTACAAAGAACCAGATGACCCCGGATGTTGTGGGTATATTCTGATGGGATTATCCTACTTTCTAGTTGTGTTGTTCTTCCCTTTGTCACTTTGTATGACATTAAAGGTATGTTAATTAACTACAATTTGTTGTGTCAATTTGGGTTAAATCACAATAAACAAGAAAACGGACAAAAGGAAAGGTCAAGATAACATACCAATCTATTAACCCTATATACAATTGATAGACTTTCAGTCAACAAATAACATAAGAGCACAAATGACAAATAGAAACAACAGAGAGTATTCATGGTCAGATTCTGTACAGACTAACCAGCTGTCATGCAGTATTTTTATGACACGGGAATAATAAATAATTTTGCCTAGACTTAAATAATTATGGCAAACCTAAATTAGAAATATGCATAGCCTTAAATAATTATGCTTAGCCTAAATTAATAATGCCTAGCCATAAATCGGAATTTGTCTAACCTTAATTAATTTAGGCCACCCGAATTCTTATATTTAATTTAGCCTAACCACAAATATATTGTATTATCCAATCAAATTTTATTTAACATATTGGATTTATTAACAACATTTGTTTCATTATAAATACATTTATATTTCCAATACTTCTATTGGTAGTCGAGAAAATCATCTCGTAGTTGTACAGTGTTTCGATTTAGGTTTTAAGAACCAATGCATATCCCTACCAGGCATCCCTTGCCTTTTGTTTATAAAGAATATATGAAAATGTGTTGCCGCCAATCACATTTACTATTATATTTTAATAGAAGATGAATGGGGTCCCACACCGTTGGTCTCTTTCCATAAAAAGTATATTGCATTTATTTCGTTTAAAATAATTTTACTTTTATATACTAGATAATTAAGTGTAGCTGATGTGACATAAATTTTTATACTTTTATATCTTTTATATGCAATAAAAGGCGGTCTATTAAAGATGCTGTTGCTCTCTTCATCATTTTGGATATAATACCAATAGCCCTTCCTAATTGCCGAAGAGTCGGGTTATATTTTGTTGTAAATACAACTGGGTGTTTATCCTGGATTTGTTTTTGTGTTGTATTGAATTGTTCTTTCTCTGGAAATTTTAAGTTTTTGGCGTATTAAAGGTTCAATTTCGGATCGTTTATAACTAATTTTGATTAGATTTATAATAAATATTTCAACTTGAGGTTGGAAGTCTTCCTTATTATTGGTAAGTCTTATAAACCTAGTTATTTCTCCCAATATAAATCCTTTAAACACGGAAAGGGAGGGGGTGGGATGAGGATCATCTATGTAAGTACTGAAAGTTTTCTGTAGGTTTTCTACAGAACTTTAAATCTAAAGCCGTATGTGTATTTTGAAACCTACATCCTTTAAATACAGTTACATATAAGAATTCCAAGCTATGTGGACTGATATTTTAAATGTAAACTTTATTATTGACTTACAATAGAATATAAGCCTAAATATGATAAAACCTGTCAATACAATACAAAATGTCAAAGTACGCCAATACGACACATTCCCGTCAAATATGCCGTATTGACCATACGCAATAATACTGTAGTAATGAATGAACAGTATTCGCCATTTCAAATAATTGACTTAATTCCTCTTTATTACCTTTAAAAATAATGAAACCGTCGTCTCGATACACGGACAGCAAGATTATTTTGTCTGGAAAAACACAACCTTTTGCTACAAAACAAATGATTGGTCTAAGATAATTAATTAAGCATATGCATAATACCAATTGAGACTAAGCTTAATTAATTAATGTTAGGCATAATTCAAAACTTTGGCTATGCCTAATTAATTTAGGTTAGATATAATTTCAGTTTAGACTAGGCACAAATCCAGTTTAGGATAAGCACAATTATTTAAGGCTAGGCGTAATTATTTATTTTTGACGCTAATCCTGCACCATACATTTTTGTATTAGAAATACGTTTATGGGACAAGGCGCTTGCAAAATCTTGCAACCATAGCTGAGAGGTTTATGTCTTTTCGGTAGTCCCAAACAAACGAGGCCAACTCAAAGGAAGAGATGTTTTGGTTTCGGTCAATCTAATTACATGTAAAATTAGTTTTCCGCACTTTCTCCTTATTTTCGTTCGTTTGACGGTTTATATGTCGCGCGTGGGAGATCTAACTACACCCGCTTGAGGGTCATGTCTAGGGTCATGGAGGTCGTTGTAAGGATTTTATACTACAACACTACCCCTCCGCATTCTGCTGAGTTGGATTAATATTGTATGAGTATACACATACTGCCTTCAGTTGAAGTTGGTATCCCAGATTACCACACGAAGGCAAAACATCGCCCGAGACGTAGTCGATGGTGATATTTTGTTTTGAGTGTGGTAATCTCGCATACCACCCTCACCTGAATGCACTATTTGTTATACCATACTGAATCCTAATTATCTCCATATACGGAGAAGGTCACAAAAACTCATTTCCGGTACGGAGGTTGGTATTCTCCCATTTCATATTCCTGTCCCTAAGTACATGAAGTATGAAATACCATCCGCCGCCAAGAGGGATGGAGCCTAGTTTAAGGTGGATTGAAATACCACATCTCTGTCAACTAATGAGAAATCAAGATTTTTGCATGAAGTATAATATTCATAGTATAACTGATTTCAAATAGAGAAATAAACAACGCTGTAAATCTGTATATTAACTTATGTATTTATAATGTATACATGTATGTTTACATGCAATTACAGTTAATAAAATAGTTTCCGTTTAGATCGTAGCAGAGTATGAAAGAGCAGTTATATTTCGGTTGGGACGTGTACTCTCTGGAGGAGCAAAAGGACCAGGTAAATATATTGATTTAGTGCTGTCAAAACAATTACTGTCCTTCAGTATTTTTCTATAAGACGTTTTGTAGGTTAGCAGTATGTTTCACACACACTAGCATATTTCGGAGCTTTTAATGGCGGTGTAATAATGACTAGAGAATCTGCATGTTTAATATCGGCGGCCATATCAATCCAAGGTCCGGTCCGTTTTATACCATACTGAATGCTAATCCGTAAGTCCGGTCAGTTTTAAAAGGGAGCCATATTTCGGTTTTAAAGTAACTAGTATGAAGCAAGGAAAACTATTCTCCTTTTTCTAATTATAGAGAAAGTCTTAAAGGACAAACCATAATATTTCATTTTACTGTCAAGTCTGATATGTCCTTAGACAATGCTTTTTCTTGGTTCTTTTGACCATGAGTCTTATGACAATACAAATCAACTTCATTTTGGCCATATTCGCATATTAAATTACATGTACAATCCAATATTTAAAAACAAATTTATTAATTATCATATTATTGAATTTTCTACACAGGAATGTTTTTCATCCTACCCTGTCTAGATGAGTTCAAAAAGGTCGACCTCCGCACAGTGTCTTATGATGTACCACCACAAGAGGTAAAAGAGACGCGATTTGTGTTTTTCTCATTTTATCTTTAAAAAGAAGAGTAGGAAAATGCGATCAATGGATAGCATAAATCATCTAAATACAATGTAATGTTTTTAATGTTTTACCCTCAAAACGTTTCATATATAAATAGGCTTTTGTCTTTCAACAAAGTTGTAATTATTCATGTACCATAAGCCTATATCGAAATTATATTAATTTTATTACTAGTCAATATCGTTCGACGAAAAATGAAAAGTACCTATTAGTACTCAGCCTTCAGTTTTATCAGCGCCTAAATACTGTAAATTCGGAAATTATTGCGATGTTTTTATTATTGCGAAAATGCGACAGTGTTGTAATCGCAAAAATTTAAACTCGCAGTTTGGAATTTTTTATATGAGAGAAGCGGAATTTTTCTCAATATCGCAAAAATTAAAAATCGTATTTTGGTCTAAAATGATAAAATCGCAATAATAAATACACACAATAATTTTTGAAATTACAGTATACCTTATAACCGAGCTTTAATTTCATGTTAGGTTTACCCTTATTTAGAGGATTAATTTTTTTTAAATGTATTATATACAGCAAAACTAGAGTTTATTTCATTTCCAGTTATGGGATTTGTTATGTAATATCATTTCAGCAATGATTTTGGAATTAAACATAACTGAGTTCTATGCAAAATTTTAGATTTTAACGAAAGACTCAGTGACCGTTGCAGTTGATGCAGTAATCTACAGTCGAGTATTCGACCCGACGTTGTCGGTTTGTAACGTTGAGAATGCCAACTCATCCACCAGGTTGTTGGCTGCTACGACGCTTAGAAATGTTCTTGGTACTAAAAACATGTCTGAAATTCTAAGTGACAGAGACCACATAGCAACACAAATGCAGGTAGTATTGTTTTAATTTATAATTGAAGTTTCTTCCCTTCTTTATTATTTCCTTCATTTTTTTTTGTAATTTATGTAAAACAACGTTTTATAAATATAACGAAATAAGATTGAAACAACGTTGTGTGTGAATGTATAAGTGCTTGTAACATCAGTATCAAATGTGAAGGGTTTGTTACAGAAAATTCAAGATACAAATTTCCTGTTTCCAAAAGAAAACCCCATTCCCTTACGAGTTTATTGTGATATAAGACAGTTACTGTAGATTTCTATCTGTTACAGCAAATTCTAGATGATTCTACAGATCCCTGGGGCATTAAAGTGGAAAGAGTTGAAATGTAAGCTTATCAATTCAATATTTTTGTTATTCTGTAAATTCGTGTTTACGTAAATTGTATATTTTAATCTATTATGTCAAGAGGTAGACAAATCCGGCCTATTGACTAAATTACCGAAACCATAACATACTGTAAAAAGAGATAGGACAGTACCATAAGCTCGTTCGTTTGTAAAACAGTTGATATTTTTGTTCAGCATGAAAATGTAAGTTCAATAAGAAAATCCTAAGGCCAAAAGATTGTTATTGCATTGTGTCCTGCAACAGCCCCCCACATAGGAAATGCACAAAATGGCAGTGGAAGTAACAGTATCTATTATTCAACGTAAGTAAGCGATGACTTATGTGATCGTCGCAGTTCTAATGATTGCTTTGAAAAACCACAAATAGGCGAAAAAAGTTTTGGTTTATAATTTAAAGTAAATTCTGAAACTCTGGTATTTTATTTATGAATTTGACAGAGCAAATATCAATTTGGATATTTAATGTTATATTAAAAGACAAAATGTGTATATATTTACAGTAAAGACGTCAGACTTCCGATGCAACTTCAGAGAGCTATGGCTGCCGAGGCAGAAGCCGCGAGAGAAGCTCGTGCCAAGGTAGATAATTATATTCACCTGAAATTAAAGCTAACCAAACCTTTAAACAGACTTATCCACAAGGGATAAAGTTAAAGTCACTAAAGATGGCATTTTTTGGAATTAATATTGATTCACTTATAGGGTCTTTGCATCGCAAATACATTTATTCTAAAAACAGTTGTTGGCATGATACGGGTTATGTTCTTCTCGTATAATTTATGGTGTCATGTTACTAAACCCCTAACGGGAGGGGTTGTGGCCGATTTTCTATATGATAAAGACATAATCTTTTGATCAGTTTAATTGAGGTCTGAGGCTGGCATGTCAGTAACTGCTAGTAGTCCTTTGTTAATTTATATTGATCATTGTCATTTTGCTTAGTTTCTTCTGTTACCTTTTTTAACATCGGACTGAGACATCTTTTGAACTGAGTTTTACTGTTTGTATCGCTGTGTGTCTATTTATTCCACATTGGCTAGAGGTATAGGGGGAGGGTTGAGATCTCACAAAACAGGTTTAACCCCGCCGCATTTTTGCGCCTGTCCCAAGTCAGGAACCTCTAACCTTTGTTAGTTTTGTGTGTTTTCGTGGTAAGGGACACAATCATCTAATATAAATAGAATAGAGAATGGAAACGGGGATTCCATTCTCTATTCCATTTAGAGGATTCCATTCTCTATTCTATTTAGATGACTGTTTCCCTTTCCACGTTCAAAGTGATTCGGATTTAAGGAGAAATAGAGTGGGCCATGTTATCTTATTTTTTGTTCACTTCTTGGATTAGTTTTTTTTTTTAAATCTGTCGGTATGTGCCCTTTAGTAAAGAAAATTTCCTTAAAAAAAATGTACATATTTAATGAAATTTAATCGTACCTTGTATAAACTTTCAGGTTTTGGCGGCAGAAGGAGAAGAACGTGCTTCACGTGCGTTAAAAGATGCAGCCGACATCATGGCCCAATCACCAGCTGCTATCCAGCTCCGATATTTACAGACTCTCAACAGCATTGCAGCTGAAAAGAATTCAACAATCATTTTCCCTCTTCCGATGGACTTGCTGAAGGGACTTGCTAAGTAACGAACTCATACTGACATTTTTAATATCCTTGGATTGAAATGTGCATGGTATTTCTTAGAAGAATGGAAACTGGGAATGTGTCAAAGAGACAACAACCCGGCCACAGAGCAAAAAAAAAACAGCTCAAGGCTACCAATAATATTTCTTGTACTTTTATAAAATCCATGTCGTTAATTAAAATTTCCAATTTTTGATCTGTGATAAAAGTAAGTTATTTGATATTATTGAAATGTACATAATTAATGTAAATAGTTTCATATTTATTATAATTGTTAGAACACAATATTTGAGTGAAATGCTAATAGCTGTGTATTCTTGTTTTACATGTGTACAAAGGATCAAAGGGTATTTTTTTAAAGAAAAAAATATCTTGAAGAATTCTTTTTACATCTATTGAACACGAAAACTTCAGTAATTGATTTCCCTTTTTGTCACTTTTCTGTATCAATAATGTGAATTATGTGTAGTAAATATTTATATATTTTTTGATGCAGTACTCTCAATAACATTGTTTGAAATTAGGTAAGTTCAAGTTAAAAGCAGATTTGGATGAAAACATGAAATTCCATTAAAAGGTATGCGTCATAGGGTAAACAATTTTTATGCCTAATGCCAGTTGTTGGAAGGACTTATATTATGTCATATGGACTCATTCTTGGTTGAATTGAACGCACAATCAAACACGCCATTGCTGTCACCACGAAGAACGGATTACCAGTCTTTTGATGTCAATAAATTCGATCAAAATCAAATTTGTTTGCAACTTTTATGCCTTATAGGTATACTCGTGCAGTTTATTGACATCCTTTTGTGTATTGTATAATGTACATGTGTTTAATTTTATTTAATAAACATGATTTTTTTTATTACTTGTCTGTCACCCCAAACCTTGTCCATTTAAAATTATTTTAATGTAATATGGTTTGACAAAAAAAGTTTTTATGGAACTAATGTATCATTATATAATTTATGCATAGAATGAAAGGGGATATAGGATAAATATCAATGAAACAAACTACCCTGAAACGGAAAATTCAGCATATTTGTAAACCAATTAAGACTACAAGATTTCAGAACAGTGGATTTAATAGACTGAAATGAAATATGGGTTAAATGTGGTTGAGACATTAATTCGGAAACGGAATTAACGGAATATAACAAATTAGGTTTTCCTATATCCTTGGACATGGGTTATGTTCCTACATTGCACATAAAACTCCCAATGTTTCCAAATAGAACTTTAAAATTTGAAGCAATTCCACCGAAACTACACAAATGTATAAAACAAGAAAAGAAATGAGCTGCCAAAATGACAGCAAACCTCGTCACTGTTTGGACCATGTGCATGCCCGTTGTACATCAATAAACTATAGAATGTCTAACACAAAAACAGAAAGAGCTGTCAAATTGACAGCAAACCTCGTCACTGTTTGGACCATGCGCATGCCCGTCTTACATCAATAAACTATAGAATGTCTAAACACAAAAAAAGAAAGAGCTGTCAAATTGACAACAAACCTCATCACTGTTTGGACCATGCGCATGCCCGTCGTACATCAATAAACTATATAATGTCTAAAATAAGACATGAAATGAGCTGTCAAACTGAAAGCAAAACTCGTCACTGTTTGGATCATGCGCACGCCCGTCGTGCATCAATAAACTACAAAATGTCTAAAATAAGACTAAGAAATGTGCTGTCACTGAAAGCAAGCCTCGTCATTGTCTTTCCATGTGCATGGCCGTCGTGCATCAATAACTATAGACTATCTAACACTAAAAATAAACAGCTGTCAAATTGACAACAAACCTCATCACTGTTTGGACCATGCGCATGCCTGTCGTACATCAATAAATCATAAAATGTCTAAAATAAGACAAGAAATGAGCTGTCAAACTGAAATCAAACCTCGTCACTGTTTGGACCATGTGCATGCCCATCGTGCACCAATAAACTACAAAATGTCTAACACAAAAAAGGAAGAGCTGTCAAATTGACAACAAACCTCGTCACTGTTTGGACCATGCGCTTGCCCGTCAAGAAATGAGCTGTCAAACTGATCTATATTGGAGTCGCTGTACATTGCTAGATTAATAAATTTTTCATTTGGAAGATACGGTTAATAAAGACTATATAAAAATACATAAGCACCACACAGAAACATGTAATCACTAAACAGGTTAGGTCTTTCGCACTTAGTTGTTTCGGGTAACGTGTACACGTTAACTATAAAGGAAAATTTCATTTTTATTCATTTTTTTCTTTTGTATAGGAATGTATAGTCATGAAACAAAAATATCCATAAGAAAATTAAAAAAAATGTCCTTGCAAATTTTAGTTACAGTCTGTTATATAACCAATATCTTTGAGACTTTATTTATGTTATTTTGTCAATTTCAAATCGCATCTAAAATCGCTTGGCCAAATAGACGAATTTTCATATCACTAATATCGATAAAACCTTAATCTGGTGAGGGCCGTCTTGATCTTGTGCAGCCGATAACGAAGTTTAAATCACTTTGACTTAAGATGAAGAAAATCAATTTTAAGCTTTATCCTTTTTATCACGTGTATTCATGGATTTTGTGCCCAAAAATTAATTCACCATATCCCTCCAGAAATCGCCAACTTTGTCTGGGTTATCTTTTTAAATATATTTATTTGACATGATATTGTACGGCTGGAGAGAACTACTCTGGCCATGTTGTGGTTTTTCCCCGTTGAAGGCCTTGTTGTAAGCTCTGGATGTGTGTTTATTTATATACTTGTGATATTATGCTTTCTTTGTAACATCACTCCATATCCGTTTTTCTAGTTCACAAATTTATTAAAAACCTTCGAGGGGTTGGAATCGTTGTTTACCGTTGTTCAACAAACTAGCGAAAATAAAAACTTGAAAATATCCCAATCCATTATTCCGCTTTAATAATGCCTCATCTATGGATGGAAAAAATAAATGAAAAGTTTCATATTCTTTTACTATTTTAAAATGTCAAAAGCTTTTTTCCTTATTTAAGTCTATATTAATATTTAACGATTCTTAAAGGATGTTAAATTCTTAACATCCAAAATCGAATATCGAAATTATATTGCTGAATTGTGTAAACAAAATAATCCAAACTATTAAAATAATCAATATATATATTATTTTCGTGTGTTTATCTAACACTTCAGTTTTGTTGTACATGTCATTGCATGTGTACCAGTTCATTAATCGTAAAGGGCACGTATTTCTGTATAATGTGATTGTATTATAATATAGATTCTTCAACGATGACCAATTGATTATGAAATTTATCAACTCGAGATAATTATTTTTTTCATTTTTAACTGCGAATCTTACCCCAGCAGTTTAAAAAAATGAAAATTTAATTATCGAGAGTGGATTTTAGAATCTTTTTGTCTAATGACAATGTAAAATTCCGAGAGGTCTTCCGAACGTTTTTTTTTTTTTTTTTTTTTTAGGTGGGAAATTTCAAGAGCCGTATATATCCAACGTGTGGTGATATTTATAGATTAAAACATGGCATTTTGCATATCACACCTAATATCAGCTCTAGGTCAAGATATCAGCCCGAGAGCCGCCAGGCTCGAGGGATGATTTTGACCATGGGCTGATAATGGTTCTGATATGCAAAATGACATGTAATGATCATGATGATATTTTTATCAAATATTTCAACATTGGTGATTTATAGGTCTCCATGTAAATTCTTATCTCAATGATTTCATTTTCATTGCCGTATTACCGAATATCCCCGAGGCGCTGCAAATCGTCATTGTCCCGCATCCATTTAGTCAAAATGTTTTGTCACTTAATGTTTTTCTGTTTGTATTAACATTTTTGAGCGAAATGATATAATCAACAATTTTGTCCCGCTATCGTATGTGCTAGTAAGTTTGTAATCGATTCGGAAACGACTGATTTATAACGCGATTAAGGATTAGGGGTGTGCCTGATATAAAACGGACGCAGTTGATATGAACCGGAAACAGTTGGTATCAGAGTCATATCAACCTACTGAGCCAATTCTTATAAGATTTGGGCAGAAATATGAACAATTTCCAATTTTATCGTAGGGTAAAATTTTATATTTATTTTCTATCAGTATATGATAATAGAATTTATCAAACGGGCCAAGAGATGTACAACTGCGCACAGAATCAGAGAAATAGACTTTATACACACTAGCATTCTGTAATTTACCGTTACTATATAAAACACACCTCCTTATCAACAATATGCATATTAGTTGGCAATACAGGAAAGCCTTGACCGTCTTAACAACTTCCAGTTTTTATACGTGAAAATAGTAGCATATGTTTGAAATGTTTGATGTTAATGTTAATAGTATAATCTTTTATATGCATTAGTGAATATCCACCAAAAAATACCGAGGCGACAATACAGTGTAGATATAAGTTCCAAAAGACCATTACCCAAAGATAAGTTGAATTCGTGAAAACATATACTAACAAAGACACAATCGCAAAAAAATAATTCGCAAACAGGACTAGAACAAGCCAGTACGTCCCGCATAGAAATGTTCAGAAATGAGAGGAGATAGGAAGAAATGATCACAAATGAGAGAAGATATAAAGTAAAATTGATGACACAATGGTGATCCAGAAACGTAATGATAAGATCTACAGTCATCATGTAGCCTTCAACTTAAGATATTCGCCCATACGTCATAACAAACTTATTTATAAAAAAAAAAAATCACGTGACTGATAAACTCGGACACAAAATTTAAAATAAAAGCTGCAATGTGTAGACTCTGTAAACCCGCGGAACGGATTTTCCATATATTTTAGTATTTACATTTTGAAAGGTGCAATGAGCTCAATTGAACTTACCTTCTTTTGTTATGTTATGCCAGTAGCATTTTCAATCTAAAAGTGAGATAACTCTTCTTGTCAGATTTTCTCAAATTACATCCTGAATTACCAAATATGATCAAAGCACATTTGCATGGGACATGGGTATGGGTCTCTTCCCTTTTTAATTTTTTTTTATTTTATTTATTTATTTTCTAGTTGCTTTGTTTTATTTCATCTTAGTTGCATTCATTTAATGTAGTCTTGCTACCGCTCGACACCGGTACATTTAACACAACGTATTGTCATATTTTCATGCAAACCACCACCTAAATAACCTTCAAAAAGTCTGTAGGTAAAACATTTTTTTATAAAGATAGGGGTGTATTCATGCCCTAGGCGCCTGTGGTACAAAAAGCATAACAAATATTTTTATAATTTTAATATTTTAAGATGGCCCTGATTAAGCCATTTCATTTTAGAAATATTTTAAACTTTTCAAGCATTTATATTTTCCATTAAGATTAATAAACCAACAAAAAATTATAGAATAATTCAATTACGCTGTAAATATTTTTTATTCATCTATTCTTAAAAGCCTTGAAATGGAATCCGAAAGGTAGACAAGAAAAACACCCCTAAAAACCGAAAAACTGAAATGACAGTTCCGTAAAATAGTCTTTGTCCGGAAAGCCATGGTTCAGAACATTATACACTTGCAAATGACGTAACACGTTCAACCTGAAAACGTGCTTGCAAACGTATCATGAAGGTGGAAAATCAAGGTGAAAACAATCTTTTCATTCCTTTTATTTACATGTGAAAATGTCTCGTTATTATTATTATAAAACAAGGTAGTTCTGGCTATTCTTTTAATATTTCGTAATTTGCTGCCAGTTAATATTAGTATCTTTGCATTGTTATTTTGACCAAGTTTGATTCACTGAACTGCAACAAGCCAACATTTTATTCAGAGTCAGACTGTTCATACAATACTAACATCATCCAGAATACAACTGAAAAAAAATCATGATTAATATTAATAGCCATAATCTTTTATCTAAATCTGTTACCACATACTTTCTCATGATATGAGTGCTCAGAAAAGTTGCATCAACACTGAACAAATTGTGTTTCAGCTCATCCAGGTAAAAACTGAACAAATGTCAAACTCAAATGTATGTACAATGGTGAATGGATTCGACAAAATGCATTATTTTTGTCACAAACGGCTATAAGCTATATTCTATATCAGCCAAACTGATTTCCCGGGTTTGTCTGTCCAATGGATTACGTTTTTTTGATTGCTCCTTAGGTATATTTGTCCTTTTTTTAACAACCAGAAAGCGAGAACTTGCATAGAAACAGAAAGTTGTGAGATTTTAATGCAAATCGAAGCGCTATAGATCGTGTATAACGTATAATTTTCCGTTTTTGACTGTCAATCTGACATCATTTGAATTTATCAAGTTATGATGTAATAAGAACATGTCTTTGTTCACAAGGAGAATGCAACATGTTACATAAGAATAGTACATGTAGTTAATTTTCTACCAAGTTCTGCTCCTCCATTGTTTGGCATGGCTTTTTGTATATTATTTTTGTCTTCTTATATATAATAAAACAGATGCACTGGACTTCAGACAAAGATAACTTGAAGAGCAAAAAACAAACCAAAACAAAACAAAACAAAACCCACATACAGAAAAAGAAACAACAGAGTAGGAAAAGTGTGGCTTGGCCTTATCTATCCTGACCCTCTGGTGTATAAAACATATTGCAAAATCCAATACTATATGATTACCAACAAGCTAGAAATATTAAAATTGGCTGGACGGTCAATGACGGTACATACTGGTAATTCGATAGCTGGGCCAGAATGTGTTTGTTTTAACATTAAAACTAGCTAAGAAGCTTGCAAGAAATGAATGTTCGATTTATAAAAAAAAAAGTAGAAGATTTCAAACGCTTCTGTAATTACTTTCACAAATTTTCTTCTAGGAAACGCTAGGGTCTACTCGGACAATGGTGAAGGTATAGGATGTTGTGGTTATATTCTGCAGACATTGTCTTGCTTCCTTGTATTGATGTTTTTCCCGTTTTCTCTGTGTTTAACTATAAAGGTATTGTATTTAAATCTAACTTTTAATCTGTATAGAACACTAACATATTTTATTAAAGTAATGGATGAGATATTTCTCTCACCATATATTATAACATTTGTTTGAGATTGTTAACAACAAACTATTATTTTTGCTTAAAAGAAGTTGATTAATTTTACAATGAAAATGGTTAAATGTCAGGAAAGAGCTGAAAATTGCCAAAATGCATTGTTCTAAATTTAATTACAGGCATTAAACAATTAAAAAGCTTGAAAAAAGCTGTGATACATCCAAAATATCTATATTCTATTAAAAAAAAAGGTGAAAAATGTTAAAAGTAGTGAAAATGTATTATAAAGGATGTTTCTTATTTTATCATATTTCATTGCCCCTAAAATAAGTGTCCTTCACGAACTTTCGAATAAATTTGAAATAATATATATGATCCTTTGTGTTATTAATTCCAGGACTTATAATCTGCCTCATATTGAATTACATTCTTGTTATAGTGCCGATAGTTATAGACAGTTTAAATGAAGATGCTCTCCAAATAAAAGATTAGTCAGTTAGAAGAAATAATATTCGATAACCTGTCTTTCCTGTAACACCTTTTACCAAGATAAGCATGATTTCAGTGTTTTCATAGCAAGAACTTATCTTGGTCTGGAGACTTCCAGCACTTATGTGTTACACTCAAAGGCAATTTTTTTTTGTAAATATTTTGTAAATATGCCCTTACTGTAACAGTCCTTCCAACAACGTTATTTGTTTACGGGAAAGGATATAAATTGTTACGATGAAGACATTTTGATAAATTTCGGCAAAATTTCAAAAACGCAAGTTTACATGTTATAAGTATTGTAAAATTATTAATATTGTTTACTTTTAGTTTCCTGCAAATAAATACTTTGACCATAGTACTAAACTAATGAATACATGCATCTATTGTTACTGGGAAAGCATTTTTGTTACGGGAAGGACATTTTACTATTAGCAGATTTGGTGTGTGTATATATATATATATAAAACACATAATTTAATAATGCGACAATATATTTTTTTCAATGAAATTTTATCGTAATAATTTCATTATGTTTAAAGAATGATATCATTGTTATTGTTAACAGATCCTTTTTTTAGAATAAAAAAGTGGTTTACATTAAAAACTATGTTTAAGTATATATATGGAAAGGTTTTCACAATAATTAACTGATATAGCTGACAAGTTTTATCTCAAAGTAATTTGTATATATACTCTCCGAAGATAATACCACTCTCATATCTCAAATTGTTAGTCTACTTTTGTACTAATAGTCATTGTAGAATAATATTATATATGTTTACGTGTTTAAACATAATTATTTATACTGTACCACTCAAAATAAGTATATGCTTTGCCTAAATTTCCTTTACTCGCGGTCCAGATAGGTTGGTCTCCAAAAAGGTAATCTTTTTCATCTTAATTTCAATTACTCTAAGAGGACGGTAACTGTACAATTTAAACATGGACACTGTATTTGAAATTTATGTTTTGAATACAATAATGGTAATTTAAATTTGGAAAAAATGGAAGAGACTAAGGTAAGTTAATTTTTAACTGATTTATCCTTGTTATCTTCTCTTGTTTGCATAGTGGCGTCTTGTTTTTTTACCTGCGTCACCAACGTCCGTCCGCCCGTCACGCTTAGGGGTACATACTTTTTATACATATTGAAGATGTGCACCTCCTATTTTGGACAAATTTGACAAATTTTATTATGAATTTTTGCATGTTGAACTTAGCCATTTTTCAGCAATACATGCAATGAACGGTGCGTACTTTGTGTAATCTGTAACTCCGACTGTATGGAACCAATATTTTTCAAACTTGGCATAGTGTTAATATACATATTGAAGATGTGCACCTGCTATTTGGGGCAAATTTGACTATTTTTTACTAAGAAATTTTGCATGTTGAAGTTAGCCATTTTTCAGCAATACATGCTATGAACGGTGCATACTTTGTGTAATCCGTAACTCAGACTGTATTGTACCAATATTTTTCAAACTTTGCATAGAGTTTATATACATAATAGCATTATGTCCTCAAACTTTTCAGAAGTGTTGCGTGATTAAAGCATTTCAGTATACTAAAGTGTTGAAGTTCAGGGTTATAAGATAAAGAAGGGATATGTTGTATAAATTCATGACACAAAATCCCTATAAGGTCCATATCCTGAAAAATATAACCGCAATCATGACCTGAATAATACTAGGTAAATGAAAGCATCTTTTTATCTAAACCACATACATATAAGAGTAATAATAACTTTGCCCTGACAAACATATGACGGTGACGCAGGTCCAGACATGTAATTGGTCTTGTTGCATTTCAGATTGTAGCAGAATATGAGAGGGCAGTTATATTCAGACTTGGGCGTGTGTTATCAGGTGGAGCTAAAGGACCAGGTATAATTTTATTAGCTGGATAGCCCTAAATGGTTCCACTGTATTATTAAACTGCTAGTTGTATAATGTTAATCATAGTCAGAATTATTTGTTTGCACATTTAAAATTTCACCATCACTATTATAATTATTTTGACAAACAACGAATAAAAAGAGGGAAAAAAACACTGGGAACGAAAGTTGCATATTTTAAAAAAAATGTCATGTCCGAGTAAATTATTTCTATACTCGTAGCACAAATGCCGTGAGGGACATCCACAAAATGTCAAATACAGTGATGGACAGCTACAAAATGTTAAATTCCGTGAGGGACAGCCACAAAATGTCAAATCAGTGATGGACAGCTACAAAATGTCAAATTCCGTGAGGGACAAGCCACAAAATGTCAAATATACGAATTTTACACTTGATCGTACATTAGAATAATGATCTCATATAATGTATATAACATGTAATTGTATTGCCACAAACCAATGTATATTTTAGTTTAAACATATTTTATTTGCAAAAAGAAATGCAAAATGAATCAGACACAAGTTGAACAAACATATGAAGTCTTCTCCGTTAACACAATATTTACAATATAAAAGTTGCATGCAAGTTCTATATAAAAGAATGTATATGTTTAATAGTAGCAATAATTTATCTAATACACATAAGAAAAAAGGTTGAGATGATGTGTAAAGACGTGTGTGGATCCGTGAGTTAAATGTTAATTATACAACAAGGAATCTCTTTGACGTTTTGATATAATCAAACACACTTTTAAATATGGTTTCATTCTGTTGATTTGAAAGTAATGTGCTACCATAAGTTAAAATATTTAAATCAAGATTGCAATCGTCAGGCAACCAGTCTAGATTATTAAATAAACTTTGTCGAATATTGATATAAAGAGGACAATGAAAAAAGTAATGGCTTGCGTCTTCGCGAGCATAACCACACGCACATGACGGGTCTGATATAATATTGACTCTGAATAGATCAATTATTTGGGAAAGAATAATATTTAATTGTCTTGGTTCGAAGGAATAATGTTTAGGAACATGGATATTACTAGAGGACTGTTTTCGCAGTTCGTTCTTAAACTGTTTTCGTGAAGTTAAATAAAGATCATTCTACTGTCTGATAGTAGAAGGAATATAAGAACCGCTTGTTATAGAAAGTGTACAAAAAGGGACAATTATATCTTCACCATTTCTCAACGGATAAACAGTTGCTGTTTGTAAAGTCGGTGGAATTAATTGTTTCAGGTAATTAGGTGCATTATCATATTGAATATTATAAAACATTTGTAATTTACGTCTATTTCTTCTCTCTTGTAAAGATTCCCAGCCTATTTCATTATAAATTTTGTCTAAGTTTGTGAAAATTGGAAGGCCAGTAACAATGCGCGCAGCGTCTAATTGTAATTTTTCTATCTTATTTATATTTCCAATCCCACAATTATTCCATACTTCGCTGGCATATTCAAACAGTGGTCGTATGTAAACATATATGTAGTCTAGTTGAAATAAATTCCCTTCCGATGTATATGTAAAACGTTCTGATTAATGAAGATGATGCTGTGTAAATGCTGTTTACAAATCTAGTGGCATTTAAAAAAAACAATGACAAGTGCGTGAAACTCACAATACATGTACTTCTACATGTTAAAATTCTTTTCCCGGCAATTAACATGCAAATCCAGATTGTTTTTTATATAATAAAATCTAAATTCCCCTCCCGTGTTTTTTGTGTGTGTGTGTACTTAATATCATTACATCGGCGAATAGTAATCTGCATATACAATCCCGTCCTGGTGAAAGTTTAACAATAACTGGGGCGTCAAATTGAAAGCCCGTTTTGACCCACAGCTGGCTTTCGTTAAAATCCTTGTTGTCAAGTGCTTTTCGAAGCCTAAAATAACGTTGATAGCAATTGTAGCTAGCTATCGTTGAACGCTGAAAAGTTTTTTTTGGACAACCTATCAGTTGTCAGCTTTGTCATGAAGGAAAACAACATAACTCCAGCTAATAAAAAAAACTGGCATACTGCCTTATCATAATGCAAAGATAATAAATTTTACTCTAACACCTCGTACATATGTATTATAATTTTTGTGGTCATGGGTGTCTGTCTCCCTTTTAAATTACAATTATACATATGTAACCGGGGAATTAGAAGATGCAATCGAAATGTAACCTGGGAAACGGTTACACTGTGTGAGGAAAGAACATACAATGTCTTGTTACTCAGGCTACTTGTTAGCCCAGGAAACTGAGCAAAGATGACTCAATTTACAGTCTCAGATTGCATGATGACCCTAATGAACAGGTCTGGCGGCAGAGCTAAATCCAAAGCGTGCAGGGTTTAACAACGCATGAAACAGGCGGCATGGAATACACATGCAGAGTGTTTTTGTCAGTATAAAAATCAGTCTCACTACAACCCTACTAATTTACAGCTTTTCTTACGTACTTGCTTACCGAAGAAATATTTTTTGCCATATATTTTATAAAAGGACATAATAATGCTAAATTTGAGTGACAAAGGGAAATGACATGAATAGACAAATTTAAGTCAATTAGCACAATACAACAAAATGTTATAAACAGGATTAAATCTCAAAAAAGATTGTTAAATTAAGGCGATAATAGGAAAAACATGAAATTACAAGAAACGTCAAAACACTCCTACATAATTAATGATAATGACAGTAGAAAATGAGAAATAATTGTTCAAACAAATATTCAAAATTATTTCAATGACAAACTATAACAAAAGAACAAAAAATTCAAAGTCCAAAATGTCCAAAAATAATATGAAATAAATTTGTCAATTTTTCACTGGTTAGAAATATGTGAACATGATCACGGATTTAAAAAAAATATATAATTTTAATAACGATTTTTTTACCCTATTTATTTATTGTAATATACAAGATAAATATTTGTTTTCGAAAATAGAAAATAAAAAAAAATGAAATTGTCAATACTCGCAAAATAATGAAAAAATATCGTTGGTTATAATAGAATTCACACCTATGCATTTTCTTTTCGAAAATTATAAATTACATGTATAAATTCTAAATAAAATAAATACAAATATATAATAATCTATTAGAAGTGTGGTATAACATATTAATATATAAATTATTTTAATTTGTAATAAAAAGAATCGGCCTATTAATTGAGCTTAATTATCCCGCAGCTTCATACTTTTATAACAATTGTCTCTGTCCTTCTGTCTCCTCTTTTGTTTTTTAATTTTCAAGATTTTCAAACCTGGGGCACGGGGATCACTGCCAATTCCCACAGTAGTTTTCTAGTTTATATTAATAACGGTGGCAAAATATAGTATCTAAAACATTATATCTTTCAAGTGTTCAACGATAGATAGCTAGTGTTCAACGCGTTGAAAGCTTTTGGATTTCAAACAAGCTGCCGAGCGTTCAAAATGGGCAGCCAATTTGAACACTAGCCAGCTACCGTTGCCAGCAATTTGAACACTAACTAGCTATTGTCGCCAGGTTTTTGTCAGCCTCGCGTTAAACTTTAACCAGGCCGGTACTGTATCTCTAATTTTTTCGTTATACAGGCATGTTCTTTATTCTTCCTTGTATTGATGACTTCCAAAAGGTCGACCTACGTACAATATCACATGATGTCCCACCACAAGAGGTAATAGTAATATATTTGACTTCCTTGACCTATGTCATTGTAACTATTAACGAAGAGTCTACAGTGTATTGTCCCGCTGAGAAGGTGGCAAAAGCCTGTTTACTTGTCAAACCTTTTTTTATATACATCACACGTTGTGGAGTATAATGTTTTCTCCCGTCCGTCAGTACATCTGTCCGTCACCAGTTTGTTGTCACCAGGAGATACTGTCTCAGTTTTGACAGATTCTGGTTAAATTTACATAGGTTTGCAATCATCAAAACCTCGAATACGCAAAATTATCAAAGATATCTGAAAGGGGGAACCATCCGATTTCGGGTGAGACTTAAAAATATCATAATTTTATTAATTCTTTTTCATGCCTTCAGTTTTTAACGGATCCATTTTTAAAAAGATTGGAATAAAAGTTTTCCATTTCAGATGGTTTTGACTATCATAAAATAGAACATTTTGTTTGGACTGGGGCTTTAAAAATTACGATATATCTGTGTCTAAATGAACGTGTTGGTAGTGTCTCGATAACTGAAGGAAATGAAACAAGACTGTGAATTAAGGTATCGATGTCCTCATGGCAGTCTTGTGTACATTTGAACATTTAGCTGTACTTGTTTGCTTTTAAAGTGGTCTAATTATCTTTTGCAAACTTGCACATAAATAATTCTATTAAAAGAACTGATTTTAATGGAGCAAGCAGCACCCCCAGCAAAGCACACTGCCAAAGAAATTTCCTGTATCGTTGAAAAACGAATTTTTATTTGGAGCGGTAATATAATATTTTATTCTACAGTAAAAATACTAGCTCTTTTTCTCTCCTTTTTACATATGAAATGTGTAAAATTTACAATTCTTCAGATAGAAAGTTGCACCCAGCCATTGCATGTATATATTATATATGTCAGACGTTTACCTTCAATTCCCATTCAAAATGTCGACTGGGTTGGGGGTGGGGGGAGGGGTGGGCTACTCCCAGTTATTTTTTGCAAGGTCAATCGGCTAAAACACTCAAATATTATGATCAAGTAACCCCCCCCCCCCCCCCCCACCTCGCCCCACCCCAACCCCCAGCCCCAACCCTGGGTTTATAAAATGCAGTTTGTCCAGTCTTAACCAATGTCTTAATTTCCATTTTAGGCTTAAGTCACTTTTTTTACTAGTCTCGGGCACTAAGGGTCAGGCTTTGTCAATTTTTTCGAAGATGCAGTAAGTAGCGCGTAGAGTCCGTGTCTGTCTGTTTCGTTTTTCGTATGCATTTATGTTTGAATTCTTCTTTCCAAAAAAAAACGATACTTCGACTTCTTTTGTAGATTTTGACTAAGGACTCTGTAACAGTTTCTGTTGATGCTGTAATTTATTATCGGGTATTTAATCCAACCATGTCGGTATGTAATGTTGCCAATGCGCATTATGCTACTGGGCTACTTTCTTCTACTACGCTAAGAAATGTACTGGGCACCAAAAATATGGCGGAAATTCTGAGTGACAGAGATACCATCGCCAGTACGATGCAGGTATTTTATAGATATCGTTATTTTTTAAATGTAAGTAACTATGGAAATTCAGAAGGTGTAAATTTTATGGAATGCATTAATGGTGGTGGTATGAAACCCTTTATAATGAGAAGTGCATATTTCTAAACACTAAATACAAGAAATTAAGGTGGTTTAATTCTAAAATCTTGGTCATACATATTGGATCAGAGCAATTGAAGCCAAAGAAATATTTTAATAAGAATTTTCTCTGCATGAATTATGTTCTGTATTTTCAGAAAAAAAGTATTTTTTGTTTGAGATCAGTCTGGGTCTGATCACGGCATATATGTCATGTATATTCATTATTCTTGGATAATCACAAATAAAAACATTTCATATGCAAATTATTGATCAATTATTTCATCTGATATCCGTTTTTTTCAGCAAATTTTAGACGAATCGACTGATCCATGGGGAATAAAAGTAGAAAGAGTAGAAATGTAAATACATTAAACTAGGGGGTCGGGGTCTGTGCTTTTGGAAGCATGGATAAGGAAAAATATAGATTTTTTTTCACTTTAATAAAATGGAAATTGCTGGATCTGTCACTTTAAAACCTTGCTGAAATTTTACTTGGAATGTTGCATAGTTGGAATACCATTTAAAAATGATTGAAGTACTCTGATTTTTGCATATCACATGCTAGACAAATGACATAATTTATGCAAAAATATAAAACTGGAAGTAGATTTCCTCTCTTCTCTACAAAGCAACATTTCTTTCCCTTAATAAAAGTTATGTTTATTATAGTAAAGATGTTAGACTTCCGATACAGCTACAGAGAGCAATGGCTGCCGAGGCGGAAGCATCGAGAGAGGCACGCGCTAAGGTAATAAAATATTTTTCTGCTTAACATAAATTTTTGAATTGTATCTCCAATGCATAAAAATGGTGAATCTACTCTGGCAAAACCCCAAAAATGCTTGGAAACAAAATTTTGTCTTTTGAAATTTATACGTCACAAATTTTTATTTATGTCATTCCTTCGGACCATATAGCAGTAATACACCAATCTGTTCAGAGCTAAGCAATTTCAACCAGATGTCTCTGAAATTATTCTGAATAACACGGATCAATTAAGCAAAAACTGGCTTCCTTCTAATATATTTTAAAATATCGAGAAAAATCGTTTCAATTTTGCTTGATATTTATATATTATATACCATGTATATAGACAGGGTATAAAGGTGATAACACTTCATAACTTGTTATAGGTATTGTGACGTCCCCAACATATTTATTATACCAGTTTCAAATTGAAATATCAGTCCCGAGCTAAATAAAAAAAAAAGAAGAAAATCGGCATCCTTTGCGAAAAATATTTTGAGAATTAAATTGTTTAAAAATGTTTGAACGTATTATAGTACTTCTATAACCTTATTTGGTCAGTTTATGCGTAAACGTCCTCAAACTAGGTTAGGGAGCAATTTAATTTTTATGGGGGGGGGGGGGGGGTGCGGGCTAGGATCAAATTTGAAATTAAAAGGCAGGACCAGGATTTGGTGCAAAATAAAAAGACAGGATCACTTTTGGTGTGAAAAAATATGCAGGACCTGTGTCAATTAGGAAATTTTTTGGTTTAAATGAAAATCAAAATTTAGGCCGCAATAAAAAAAATCCAGGGCCAAAATTTCGACGAAAAAACAAATATGCAGGATCAAACATTTGATCCTAGCCTCACCCCCGATAAAAATCAAATGGTTGCTCCCTTATTTTATATCGTTCAAAAATTGAAAACAATCCTAAATTTAACTGTTATGAAATGTTTTTAAGGTATTGGCTGCTGAGGGAGAACAACGTGCTTCACGGGCACTGAAGGATGCAGCCGATATTATGTCCATGTCGCCAGCTGCCATCCAGCTTAGATACCTACAGACACTGAACAGCATTGCTGCAGAGAGGAACTCCACTATAGTGTTCCCATTACCTATGGAAATAATGAAAGGACTTTATAAATGACACTACCATTTTAGCTTTTAATTAATATTGTTGTGAAGTGATATTTTTTAAAAATTGTTCTGTTTTCCATATCTAATGTTGTACAATATTAATTTTAATGTCAAATATTAAAATTTTGTAAGAAGAAGTATGTATTCTTGAATTTTAACCAACATGTATTTACTAGTATTTCAGAACTAATGCTTAATACGTGTATTTGGGGGTAGGCCTTATTTAACATCCCTATCTACATACCATAGTCAGAAGTAAACCGAAATATTTCATTGTACACAGGAAAATATTTTATGAGCAGGAAGTCATATTTTCAGCTAAGCCAACTTATGTAAGCTTCCAGTATATCGTTATCTTAAACTGTCCCTTAAGAATCTTTACTAAACACACCACTTGAAACGAAATTTTTCGTGGAATGGCACTTGGGTGGTCCGCTGACAGAATTGTATCCGGGGTATTAAAATAAATAATAATTATATATGCTTATATACGTAAGAAATGTATCCATGCGCATGACAGAAATTCAAGCAAGAAAACAGTTCTTATTAATATTTTATAAATATTTTAAAATACTCTCATTGGATGCAAAGTGTCATGTGATTAAAAAATAAATTGAATGTTTTTTACAAAAATTTAACATCGCGGGAAATAACCCTATTGTTCACCTCCAAACATCCCAATTTTCCTCAGCAAGGGAGACAATTCGTCTGCATTAAAAGTCATGAGGGTCAAATTATGTCTTATTCCTGTGGAAAAAATAATATAACAATGACGGCCCTCATCTGAGGTAGACATTCAGATTTGGCAACCCTTGACATGTTGTTTTTCCGAGGGCCTGTCGGAGGGGTTGGGTTGCCAAATCTGAATGTCTACCTCAAATATGGGCCGTAATTGTATATTGTTGTTTTTCATCTTAAAATCTTAGAGAGGCATAAAACGTTGACAAAATCTGACTCTCTAGCAGCGGATTGATCGATTGATTGTTGATGTCGATATAGTACATCTGTAAATAGGACACATACAGTAATACATAACATACTAAGATTGCACCCAAATAATGAATAAATATAACGAATACATGCACTGTTCGGTATGGTCTAAAATTGTTTAAAATAGATGTAGAAAAATTATTTTGTGTATCACCAGCCTTACTAAACTAACATTCTCCAGCTGTTTAGACACATGGTTGAAAGTTATCAATACATTTTTTTTAAGTTTTTAAAAACATTCAGGCCTTCACCTCTCTTATTTTGAAAGTTCACCTTACCTGTATCATAGGTGTATATTGGCTGACCTTTCTAGGTTCGCTCATATAGTGTTCTCTTTTTTTCTTTTTTTTTTAGACTTTCTAAATATTTGGTCATGAGTATAACTGAAGATTTTATGCTTATTATGAACCAATTTGTATGGTAATTTTGGTTTTCTGTATTCTTTGTTCTTCATTTGATCGTCAAAGATTTTCAGTGTTAAGAACGGGTTTAAAAACTTAAATTAGTTTTTTATATAATTTTTTTCACCTGATAAAGAGAAGATCAAGCTTGATTACAACGACTATTCCTATTGTCGTTCTAGTGTATATAATACACTGGGCCTGTCTCTCTGCTGGTGAACTGTAAGTCTCCGAGGGTATTATCAGCCCAGTAGCCAGAATATGTGTCCTGGCATGATTCATTACTTAAATGCCTTTAAATTTCCAGTTCAAAATTTGACAAAATTCACCAGAAATTTCTAAGGCTCTTCCTTTTGATGCAGAGGTAACCCTTAGCTGAGTTTGGATTCCTGTTTGTTTTAATGAGGAACCTGAGTGAGGTATCTTTTCCTAACCAATGTAGGTAAGGGAGATAATTAAATGCTCTCCCTTTTGTCCTGAGGCTAAAAGGGAGACAAATCTATTATTTCCCTTATCTACATTGGTTAGGAAAAGATAACTCACTCCGGTTCCTCATTGTTTTGGTTTTTGATGGTTGTGCTTATTAATTAATCATTATATCTTTAACCGGATTTCCAACAGTGATCTCGAGCACTGCTGATGTGTTATCAGTCAACGAAATGGCCATACATTGCATCAAATTTATTTCGGTATTTTGTGATACGTTTTATATGTAATGCTTATATAGTAAGGCATTTCGCAGGCCACCACCGTCCTGTTAATTGTATAAAATTGCTTTTTTTTTGTCTTTTTTTTGCGTTGAAGATTTTTCATAATACATAAAATTCATTCAGCAATAACATACTTTCTTAAGAAGTTTGAAGAAAATGTTTGGACAATAAGAATAAGACGAAAAAGGGATCACGGCCGTGTTAGTGAAAGAATTAAAAACAGGAAAAAAAGACGATTCAAGTTTAATTTTTAACATTTAATTGACGCAATATTAAATATATGTACATGTATTCATGTATTCATGTATTTGCATGCGAACACACAAAAAAGTGTCTCTGAGTGGCAACTGTTTGGATCACTTTACTCTGAAATATTCATTTACGTTTTTCTGCCCCCGCGACGAACAGTGGTGGAGGGGAGGGGGCATATTAATTTACCCTTGTTCGTCCGTTCGTCCGTCCAGATATAGATACATGGTTTGTCCGGCTATCTTCCCCTACAGTTTTGGGGCTACAGCTTTAATATTTTGTAGGATGTTTATACACATGATGGAGGCGTGCATGTCCACAGGATTTAGATTTTTTTTTCAAATATTCTAAAAATGACAGGTAGTTGGACTTCGTCCTTTTGTTCGTACTAGCTGCATAAAGGGAACATGGTTTGTCTGGCTAACTCCTTCTACAGTTTTAGAGCTATAGTTTTAATATTTTGTACAATGTTTATACACATAATGGAGGTGTGCATGTCCACAGGATTTTTTTCAAATATTCTCAAAATTACAGGTAGTTGGACTTTTTTGTACTAGCTGCATTTGTATAATTTCTTATGGTCAGACGGGGGCATCGTTTGTGTCTTACAGACACACTTCATTTAAAAAAAAATCACTCCTAACAAAACAACTTTGTCCATAAATATCAAGTGCAGGCGGGAGCATACTTCTTTTCTAGTTTTAAAAAACATTCAGGCCTTATGTCATTTTAAAACTTAAAATCATCGCTTTTATGAAGCACATTTCAGCATTTCACAAACAAGTAGTTGCTCGCAAAATGTCATAATTGGTTCATTAATGAACCCCTTGCCTTAATTTTGGCGAGACTGGGACTTAATATATTTCACAAAGCGAAGACTGAAATAGGAGCAAGCATATCGATGTGAAAAGACTAGTATAGTCTGCATTTGTGAAATAAAAATAATATTTTTAAATTTGATTGGCAGCTAATACTTGAGTAAAAAGGCCTTTCTTGGACTCTGAGAAGGGGAAAGAGGGGGGGGGGGGGGGGGGGGGAGGGGTGCCATGCTTCTTAATCTTTTAATTTCGGTTAAAAGAAAGAGGAAAGGTTGGACTTAAAACTTTTTGACGCAAGGAAAAAAATCTGTCAAGAAAATAGCGTTATTTTTATATATTTTCTTCGTGGCTCTTCTAGAACTGAAATGATTAAAACAAAACCTACATACTAGTATATTGTATAATTTCGCATTGTAAGGGAACAGCTAGTTATATTATACTTTGTGGATTTAGATGGGGTGCTTCTTGCTTAATTGCTTGAGCACACTCCATGCATATATATATACATGTAATTACCGGAAAAATAAAACAATCAAGTAAACTGTAGGATAAATTTGACTATTTTGACTGAGGTCGTCTGCTCCAGTCGCTGTCAGTATTGCATGTCCTCCTCCCTTAACTGTTACCTGCACAGATATGCGAATTTGTGATGAATTTATGACCACCGAATAAAGTGCTTGCTTCATATTCCTCCCTATATCCTTTTACCTTAGAAGATGTTATGAACATCGATCTTGAAAACATTTTGTCATGGTCTCAAAACTGGTTAATCAACTTTAACCCTAAAAAAACCAAAAGCTCTCATAATCACAAACCGAATTCTATCTGAAGAAATAAACATTATATTTCAAGACCAATTCGTCTCATCTCATAAACATCTAGGCATCACCTTTGACTCAAATGGAAGATCCGTACTCATATATAAAATATCATTCAATCTGTTGGAAAAAAAATTATGTGTATTATGGAAACTTAAGTATGTTTTAAACAGACAGTACCTGTTCCGAATTTACATGACTATTATCCGTCCATTGATGGAATATGCATCTGAAATATGGGATGGATGTAGAAAATTTAGAAAAACTCCAATTAGAAGCGGGGAGAATCGTTACTGGCTTGACGCGAGTCAATCTATTACGAAACCGGGTGGGAACTAAGACAGACGGAGGATGGGGCATCTTAATTGGTCATCTTTTTACATGTTTCCAAACATTTGTCAAACGAACAAAACGATTTCAGGATTAATCGTAACTTTGTAATATATTATTTACAACCTCTCACTCCAGCTCATGTCTTTATCTTTATTTTTGTTTCATTATATCTTCTTATAATTCATGTCTATGTTTGTTATTTGGTTTTATTATTTTCATAATTCTTTTTGTTTATTCATTATTCTTACACTTTTTGTTAAATATGTATTTATTGTCGTTATTATGCAACTTTTGCCCAATTCCTTTGCTCATACTAGCAAACATATCTTTAAAATATTTCAATCCTGCATTTTTATACAAATGTATTTACCCCATTTTTGAGACCCCATTCTTGACCAAATTTGGGATTTTGGAGCCTCCATTCTTTACCAAATTTGGGATTCTGGATTATCTGCCCGTCCTCCTAAAAACAAATGGTTGTTCCCAAAGGTAGATCATTCCTATTTCACTGAAAATATTCAGGTATTAATATTTTTATGAATCTCAAATAAGCAACTTAAAATGTACAACTTACATTATTTGTTTTCGATTAGATATTTTTTAAATACACAACAGGTTTCTTTGTTATTAAAAATGCCTAGGTTGAATTCATGGAATTAACCCTAGAAAGCTGTTTGAAAAATTCCAATCGCAAACGAGAACCGTGAGTCTTCGATATTAACTTTTCATTTATACTTGAATCATTTACTATGCCAAAGTTTTTATTATTTTATTGGATGATTGAAGGTTAATTCAGCAAAAAGCTTCACACGCCAAAAAAATTAGAGATTATTTGTCTTGTGTCCCTTGTTCTTTGAAGTTAGACAGAATATCTGTCATCTGAGATATCTTGTGTCTCAGGCTTTTATTTTCTTTATTCAGCATGATATGACGTAAGGCAGAATACTTTGTTTTTGATAAGACAGTACAGTTTTTGTTATTTAGGTTTAAAAAAAATTCAAGAATACGTGTACATGTAGTTCTTTCACTAGAGTAACTAGCTGCATATCCCCGCGCTATACTCTTGTGTTTTTAAAATCCATACAAACTAGTGCTGTTGCTATAGTGATTCCAAATATCTATGGTTGCTAAGTTGAAATCACAAATAAAGTAGTTTTTCAGGAAATTCACTAAATTGGAATCACAATTCAACTGATCTAGATTAGCCTTAATGATAACAAAATCTATAGTTGCTAAGTAAAATTCAAAAAATAACAGTCTTAGATACTTTCAGGAAATTTACCAAAAGTGGAATCACATATTTTTGAAATCCATAAAGTCCAAACTAGTGCAGGTTGGTATAGTATATATGGTTGCTAAGTAGAAAAAAAGGACAAATATACCTAAGGAGCAATTAAAAAAACGTAATCCATTGGACAGACAAACCCGGGAAGACAAATGAACAACCACAACCACAACAAATAATCATTGAAAACTAAACAACAATGAACAACACGAACTGCTATAGAAACCAGGAGTTCACCCAGGTGCTCCGGAAGGGTAAGCAGTTCCTGCTCCGTATACGCCACACGTATCACAAATAAACTGGTCTTTGAGTCTTTCAGGAAATTTACGAAAATTGAAATTGCATAATTTTGAAATTCAAATGATCCAGATAAGTCTTAAAGCTAATATGATAAAAAAAATCTATGATTGCTAAGTAAAATTCCAAAAATAATAGTCTTAGACACTTTCAGGATATTTACCAAAGTTGGAATCGCATTTTTTTTTACATCAAGATGATCCCAATATGTGTAACTGCTGATGTGATCCAGAAAATACATGGTTTCTTGTCAAAAATATAAAAAAAATAATGGTCTTTGAGACTTCCAGGAAATTTACCAAAGTTGGAACTGCATCTTAAAACAATTCCAAAATCTTTAGCACAATCTACATTAGCGGTACATTACTGAGCCAACTTTCAGTTCCGCATTCCAAATAACCTGAGAGGAGTTGCGTGACAAAACAATAATATACCCTTATGCTCCCTTTTAGTCCAGTCCCAAGGGGAGTTATTCAAATTCCGAAACATATGGTACAGTCCCCACAAACAGTGCAATCAATAGCCCAAGTTTCATCTTTCTACATTCTACTGAGATTATCCTGGACATTACGTACGTACGCCGAACAGAAAAACAATATGCTCACGTTTCGTTGAAGCGCGGCGATAAATATACTCTACGACAATGAACACTGAAAGGTTTGTTGTTGGTTTTATTTTTATTAGTTAAGATAGTTCACACAAAGTGTCCGTAGTACTTTTTCTCCATCAAATATTTTTAGTTTGGCTACAAATTTTTAAAAACAGTTTTAAGCATTGAATTACGATGTAATGTGGCTCAATATTTTGCAAATTATTTAAAGAAAGGAATGATATTCTGACAATTAATGATTTTTGTTCCGTAAAAATGATATCGTCTTATTGCCAAAATAATGGAATAACGGTTCATATAAAAGTGCAAATTTGCAAGAAGTTTCACGAAGAAATCGGCCTTGGTCATTGAGAAATTTTGAAATCTTAATTTTACGCTAAATACAAACCGTAAAAAGGAGCCCAAAAAGGTATCGATTTTTTTTTTCATTTTCTACATAAAAACAATATTATGTTTTTAATCTGTTTTGTTTTAATTTCACATTATGTTACGATGTTCATTTTGAGTCATTATTTGTAAACACGGTCGTTTTTACGGCAATTTGCTCTGCGGTGTAACTTTTTGCAAGTAAACAGAGAATCAAAGAAAAAAAGAATAGTTAAGAGAAAAATTATTTTGTCGTTAATATGAAATTCATTAATTCTATTCGACGGTTTGACCTTTTCCTCTCAGTTTTTTTTACTATGTATCGAATTTCGAAAAGATAACCGCTATTTTGATGAATGGACCAAAAATGAATGCATTTTAAAGTACTAGTATTCTTTTTTGAAAATTAATTTATATAATCAATACCTTTCCAGAAAGTTATGTTCTTCTGCATGTTTTCCACTGTGCTCATATTTGCCATGTCTCTGGAAATACCACCGACAATAGACTTTATTACAATTGTATGTTACCAGGAGATGAGTATCACCGTAATTTTGGTCCTGAATTTTTTTTTTTTTTTTTGTTTTTTTGCACGCTATGGCGGCCAACATTTTATTTTCTTTTATCTTGACAAAGCTCTGCTTTAAAATCTAATATAAATCAGATTGGCTTTTTAATTTGTGGGAAGAAAATTCGAGAAGTTTCTGCGGAGGTATGCTTAAATGTGTAAATTAAAATCGAACTACAAAGAAAATAGAGGGAGGGCATGAAAACATACAATGTAAATCGTACGTATTATTCCGTTTTCTTTAGAATTCCCTCTTTTCCGATCGCTGGTTTGGAGAAGTGTAAAAGGATCTAACAATATAGCTGTAATGAGGAAAAATTCGGGAAATTATTTTTTTTAAATTTATTTTCAATTTATTGCAAACAAAGTTTTTTCTGTATTTCATTAACGCCCATCTACTAAAATATGGGTTTGGCGAAGAATAATAAAATTTAAGAATTTCCCCGTTACTGATTTATTGAGACGCCTTTTGATATGGGAGACAACATTTACCAAAACACACAAATTTCGGAAGCATCCCAGAGGCAACAAATTATTGTTATGACTCTGATAAAATCTAATTAAAATCAATTTTCCACATTTACTCCTTATTTTAGGTCGGTTGTTAATATGTCCCACGCGCGACATATAAACAATCGAAAGAAAATAAGGAGCAAGTGCGGAGAACAAATTTTAATTATATATATATCTTTATTTCATAAACCATAAATACAGTGGTATAGAAAAAAGTCAAAACATAATGTGTTACATAGTAAAAGTACATGAAGCAATTAATGGTAACTATTAATAGGTTACGGCTACAATGTTTAATACACATAAATACAACATAAATAATGAACTGTGAAGTATTTGGCTATAGTATAAACATATTTTAGTATAAATATATTTGAACTATCCCGGAGAGGAAAGTATCTTACAAATTTTTCTAATAAATTTGCATAAATTGTTTAGGTCAGCAGTATTTGTTGACTGGAAAAGTTCCTTCATCTTAATAATATTTGGATTCGACCGAAATTTTGACTTGATAAATAATTTTCTATCATCTTTTAGAGCAGAGCATACAAAAATATAATAAAATTCATCACCAATGTCTAAATTATTACATAAGGTGCATACACGTTGATTTCTATCAATATTTCTCAATCTGCCTGACTCAATTGGCAAATTATGGTTCGTTGCTCTGAATCTACAAAAACTAATTGCGTTTCTAAAGTCTAAGAATTTTAAATAGTTCTCCATTTCTAGAGTTTGTTTAAAAATTCTATAATTAAGTGATTTTGGTGAGTTTTGAACCAGTGACAACCATGATTGATTAAACTGATCAATCAAGTTTTGCTTTACTATATTATAGAGCCATTTACTGTCAATAAAAGTTTGACTGTTCCAAATATAGGATAACCCACAATTATCAAAAATTGATTTTATGCTACTAAGCCAAGCAAAATGCCTTACAAATGTATGTTTACCTAAGCATAACTTGTAAAAAATGGCTGATAGTTTATTAGGTTTTCCCACAACTATTTTAGCCCAGAAATTAACCATACGCAATTTAATGCAAACATCTAAAGGGTACCTGCCGAGTTCACCATAGATCATATAATCAGGTGTAGATGACTTAAGGTGTAAAAGAAGTTTACAAAATTTCAAATGCACTCTCTCGATAATTTTGTTATCACCCGCTCCCCAAACCTCGCAACCGTATAACAGTATAGGCTGTACTACTAAATTAGATTGGCCCTAATATGTGATTCAGGGTGAAATGAATTAAATTAACAATAGTTCAAATAAAACATGTATTTTTTGTTTGTTTTTTTTTTACCAAAATCTAGCAACAGTGAGAGTCTAGATGTTAGCATTTACCTGAATTTATCCATCCTTTAAAAGATGCATGGAATACAGTTAGAGAAAAAAAATGGTATTTTCGTCATTTTCACCGTAAATCAGTATCAAAATAGGAATATGGTTTTGAAAATTATTTCTCTTTTCTTATCATTGAATAAGGTATTATATGATAAGTTAAGGCTAAGCGATACGAGCTTGACTGCCTCATGTGTTGGTGAGACAAATCTCAACGCACAACACCCTCCCAAAAATTACATTTTTTTTTCACACCAATTCGTATTTGGTAATTAAAGTAATCTAGACCTCACAATAATAACTAGAAATTGGTGCCATCAGAAACGATGTCCATCCCCGCACTGCACAATTAAAAAAAACAATTAACAGTGTAAAATTACCAATTTCACAATTTCAGTCTGAAAATTGAAACCCTGAATCAATTTCAAAATTGAAAACCCTATTGCACATCTACACTTAGTGAAAAACAATATTATAAATAAATTAAACCACTGAAACAAAAAATGAATGAGTATTTCCAGAGACAAGGCAAAATTAGCAATTTCACCATTTTCGGTCTCAAAATTTGAACCCTTAATAGATTTTCAAAATTAAAAACCTTATTGCGCATCTACAGAAAATAAATAACAATATTATATACGAATAAATTGAAAAATAAAGAGGAGTTTAAGGCACAAGCTTAAATTCACTTTTTATGAAATACAACCCCTGTGGGCCTCAAGTTGTCAAATCAAAATTCTTAAACCTTATTGCGCATCTACATACAGTATGTGATAATACTGTATAGAAATTCAAATCATAAAATGAGAAATTAATAAGGAGTTTAGTTTAAATTTCCAGTTTTCGAAATTCGACCCCTGTGGGCTTTTTTGAAAATCAAAATTCTAAAACCTTATTGTGCATTTACATATAGTATGTGACACTATTGTATAGAAATTAAATGCATGACGTGAAAAATGAATGAGGAGTATAGGTCACAAGCTTAAGTTTATATTTTCAAAATCCGACCCCTGTGCGCCCCAATTTTTGTAAATCAAAATTCTAAACCTTATTGCACATCTAAATACAGTATGTGACAATACTGTATAGAAATTAAAGCATAAAATGAAAAATGTATGAGGAGTTTAGGTCGCAAGCTTAAACTTCCAATTTTTGAAATTCGACCCATGTGGACCCCAATTTTTAAAAATCTTTTTATTCATTTTTGTTTGTTTTTTTTTTTTTTTTTGAAAGTCAAATTGACAATAAATAATAATGAATCGCATGAATGATGTACGTTCATGGTCTAAATGCAAGGGTATAATATAAAATAAACCAACTAATGTAACAATTGCAAGTGGTTTACGCAATTAAATTACTTACTATACTATATGATGCACGCCCTTAAAAACATAGGCTCATCGTCTCCTGCAATTTATTTCCATAATTTACGCTTTCAAAAGTTTTTTCTCAAATTTATTCCTCTGTTTTTCTTTCTTGTAAACATGTTATATACCATACAACATGCATATGAAAATAAATGACCAAAAAGAAAAGATGTAAATTCTTTCCGTTTCCATTTTCCGTTTCCGTTTCGTTTTCCGTTTCCGTCGTTTAGTAACACAATTAATGTACGGTTAATCAAATACATTATAAAATCATTTTTAAAAAATTGTGTGTATAAATTCTTTAAAAATTTGCCCAAGCAATTTTTTAAACAGGAATATAAATAAAACCAGTGTATACATTTGTGTATTATCATTTTATTGTGAAATTTCCACAACCGTGCTGGTTAACCATTTTTTATTCCAAATATGTACATGTATACACAGGTAAACTCATGTTTATATGAGTTATCGATTATGTTATATATTATTTATCAATATGTAACATCATTTCGAAATAAAACGGGATATTCCAGGTCATGTGAGAGTGACGTATGAGGAGGAAACACAGGTATATGTATGTGTCGATCGATTTACCTGGATAGTTTCTCTGTGTGTAAACAAGTTTTCTACCACTTTGCACATTAAATAATACGCAGATTTTTATTTGGTGTTATATTTTTCGAGGAACACGAACATTTGACACTCAGTGATTTACTGTCATGGCCAGTATGAAAGGTACGTATATGCTTACCAATTATGTATATTTATAAATCGAAGGGCGTGGTTGGTTGTGAGGCTTTCCTAATACAGATTTTGAAGCAGTAGTGAGATACGCATTTGAAGAATTCTTGATTTTACAGGTCTAAAAATTAACTTGAATGAAAACCGCATGCATGGTATATACCCTTCTATCCTAAATGTAAAACCCTTATCTAAGGATTTTTTTTATAATAAATGTTGATCGAGATTAAAAGATAAAATATATAACGCTTTGACAGGGATCATATAATACTATCATATACAGTTCCTGGCTTTGAGAGGCACTCTGATTTACAGGTTTAGTCAATTACCTTTACTTAATCGGTTAATGACACATTTAAATGAAAACCATACACGCCATGTTACGCATTTAAGTTGATATCCTAAATTTTGAACCCTCAAAAAAAAAAACGATTTTTAATAGTACGGGGGAAAATAGCATGGAAGCGAAACTGTCCAGTAAAAAGTATATCTTGTAGTAATGGGTACGATCTAAAGATCTTAACATATTACCTTTTATTAAATCGAAAACTATACAATCGGCTATCCTAATTTTTTTAATTCTTAAAATTGGTACAACTTTTAATTATTAATTTGTTAATAAAAGTTTGAATTGCTATGGGCTAGTTAATCAGTTAATACCACTTTAATTTTTTTCTTCACATCAACTCATTAACCGGATTTTCATAGGAAAATATCGGTTATTAATTTGGTGATGTACGGTGGGTGGGCGGGCGGGCGGACGGGCGGGCGGCTGCCAAACAGTGTCCGTGCAATAACTTATGAACTGTTCAACCAAAGCTTTTCAAATTTTAATATGGTGTTACTGATGACAAAATGGAGGTCAAGTTCGATATTGACGATTTTCACTTTCACCGTTTCAAGAGTTATGGTTCTTGAAAGATTGAAAAATGGCTTTTCCAGTGGTATCCGTGTGATAACTTATGAACTGTTCAACCAAAGCTTTTCAAATTTTAATATGTTGTTACTGATGACAAAATGGATGTCAAGTTCGATATTGACGATTTTCACTTTCACCGTTCAGGAGTTATGGTTCTTGAAAGATTGAAAAATGGCTTTCACAGTGGTGTCCGTGTGATAACTTATGAACTGTTCAACCAAAGCTTTTCAAATTTTAATATGTTGTTACTGATGACAAAATGGAGGTCAAGTTCGATATTGACGATTTCCACTTTCACCGTTCCGATATTGACGATTTTCACTTTCACCGTTCAGGAGTTATGGTTCTAAAAAATTGAAAAAAGGCAGTTCAAGTCGTCGTTTATAAAATAAGGTCATAATCTCATTGGCGTATTTCTTTCATTATTGACTTCATGATTTCTGCCTACCAACCCCTGCTTAACAAATGTGTGTGTACTTATATACTCTCAAAAATTCCAATATTTGTCTCTTACTATAAATAGGTCAAGATTGATTTTTGCCTTTCCATTTCTGAACCCTACAAAACCCTAAAAAAATTCATTTATATTTCTTTACTTCATCCTGTTTGTGAATCCAGATTTGCAAACATCATTTCCATGCAGGAAAATCCGGTTTGCTGTCATTCGACAGCCTCTTGTTTTAAAGTTGAATGTGTATTTTTCTTATCATACTATGTGAATACACGCTGAATGGCAAGAAATGTAAATACCACCATTTTGAATGAACTTTAATTTGTTAAAAGAATTTAAATTATCTGAGAAAGAATTTTAGCTTACAATTGAATGGAAGAAAATTTCTATTATTGTTCAAAACGTATGGGAAACTCAAGACCGTGAAATAAATGTTTCATGTAATTACCATGTTTACATAGGCTTAATTTAATTAACTAAACGCCGTTCATAATTGTGAGGTTAATTAAATTATTTAACCCTTGTTGATAATTGATCGGCCGAAAAGCGACATAAATTTTAATCCAGCGTTAATCCGTATTACAATTAGCCAATCTATTTTGTTTGAATAATTACTTTAGGTATATAATATATTGTGAAATGTAAACTTTCGTTGTACATTGCTAGCATAATGTCTAAGGCGTGGGGTAAGAATTATTATAAATATAACAACAATATCATGTTACAAATACATCATATTTTTTCAGTTTGTTACAGATTTTAATATCATTCATTATTATTTTTCTTTTGAATTATATCTGAAACTAAAATGAATTGAAATGAGTAGAAATTAAGAGAGACTGGATTTTTAAATACAATTCAGTTTAATCATGTCTAGGATTAGACAGTTGAAATAATAGTACATGTTAGAAATTATTTTTGGAAGATTTTATCTTTTTGTACCAGATCCGACAACTGATTAGACTTGACAATAAAAAGTAATCTGACTCATTTTCTTTTTGTTCTAGATTTTTTGATTAGTTATCTTTTCTTTGGGCACATTTTGTTTTTTTTTGCCTTTCACATGTTTTCTTTTATCTGAGATTGAACTCAACTTTGCATCTTAACATTGTGTACTAGTATGTGAAAATTTTGTTACAAGTAAATGTAATTATAATTAAGTATTATTGTCTACCAACGGATTAAGTATAATTTAAACTTTTTAAATTATGATGTTTTTATAGAGTTGCAAGTTTGATGTTTTCTGTATATATTTCAGGAGAAAACCGTAATTTACAGGAGACTGAAGAAGGACTAGGATGTTGTGGTTGTATTCTAATGGGAATTTCCTACCTCTTAGTTGCATTGTTTTTCCCATTTTCACTGTGCATGACGCTAAAGGTAAGTAAAAGTAGCTACATAAATCTGTAATATATAAAATCCAAAATTTCAGGAAAATTCTTGACACAAATTTCACATATTGACTCGGCAAACGTTCAACCAAATCAAAAGCGCCTTATATCTGTTCTTGACCGTAAAGTCACAGCGAGGTTGAAGCACGGACTCTGAAATCTCGAACCTGACTACAAGTTCTAGACGGCCTCTATCATCGTCTTGAGTTAAACTTTAGACCATATCCACCCCGGAATTGAAAATCTGTTCAGTTAAAGCTTTGTTGTTAAAAACATGTACAAGTAGTTTAATGTGAACAAATAAACTGTCTTGTATAAACATGCTCTGTCAAACATACCCCAGCCAACTGACGTCACAGGAATCTCAGACTGTGTTTGGAAATGCTTATTTTTTGTAAACTGACATGAATGTGGCCTTTCGTTAGAGGAAAAAGATTCGAATAGCTCAAAAACCAGTCGGAAATGAAATACATGTATTTATAAATTATATGTTTGTACATATATATGCTTTCAACCCTTAGGGGTACAATTATGCATTTCTAAATAATGTTATTATTATTATAATATAATTCGGTCTAGTTTTGGATGACTAGTTTCTACCAAATTTATAGTCAAAATATATTGGTCCGTGTCTTGTTGCACAATTAAAATTATCTGATAGGTTTACTGTCACACGATAAAGATAATCTAATACCCCTAACAACAACTTAATTTCTGGTCACATACCAGAGTATGTAATGAAAGCATCATATTTCAAGTCATACTATTCATGTACCACATTAATCTGTATCAGATGAATTCAACATTTTTACGAAATTTAGGTGGTAGCTTCTCTTGTAACTATAGATTTTTAGGAAACTTCAACAGACACCTGAGGGAATGGATGTATTGGGTTGCAGCCCTCATTTTTTTCCTCTGCCTCCCCCTTTCCTGTACAACACCTTACGACCTTCATTGTCAATATTTGTTCACCATTTCATAAAAGAGATAGACGCAATAAATGCTATAATATTTGAATATTGCAATATTGCGTCTATTTCTTTCATGAAATGAAAAAGGGAGAAGCAATATACTAAATCCATTCCCCAGGTGCCTGTGGAAACTTCACAAAGTTTTGTTATACACTATAAAAGCAAACATGATTTTTTTGGAACGCAATTTAAGACTTATTAATTTGGTGAAATAAGGTTAGGCTAAAGAAGTAGTGAATAAATAAGGGATTGAATATCCTGGTTGTTCTGAGGTGGGGGGGGGAGGGGGAATCACATGCTTTTAAAAGAACAAAAAGGCTGGTAAACGCTGCAAAAAAGTTGTCCAAGAACTAAGATAAATTCTTTTCCATCCAGATATGAGATAGTTACATCCTATATGTTATTCTATTTCAAAAAGAGCAAACAATTCTGGGCGATGAATTTAGTTGACAATCGAAGAAGAAGTGATGCTCGTCATTTACAGCTAATCGTTTAAAAATCTCCGTGTTATTTGATTTATTTTCTTTAACTTTTATCGTTATACCGGACACTCCTTTTAAGTCCACATATAAATCTATAAGATTTCGGATATCTCGAAATTCTAGAATAAGTTCCTCGAAGTTTCCAGTCCAGAGCCCACCTGATTTACTACCTCCTCACTTTAATTGGGACCAACTTATTGCTAATACTATTCTGATAATATCGTTGTAATCAAAGTTACGTGACATGTTCTTTCCAGATTGTTGCTGAATATGAGAGAGCCGTCATATTCCGCTTAGGACGAGTTTTACCAGGCGGTGCGAAGGGACCAGGTATGTATTTTTTAGATTCAGCCGACATCAAGAAAAGACGTTTTAAATTAATGAAATGTATAAGAATATCTTCTGTGCCTTATATGGGTGCCTCAGAATTTAAAGAAATATAATTTTAATCTTTGCATAAAATTTCGTGAGGTTAATAAGATTGCTTCTACATCAATACTTTTATCAAAGTTCATAACTACTAGCAGTCATAAATTTTGTATTGAATTGTACTTTTTGATGAAGGCAAGACAAATTCCGACATTACAGACAGGTTTGCACTCTTGGTTGGAGGTCGAGACAGGTTTTCACTCTTGGTTGGAGGTCGAGACAGGTCCAGACTAGGTTATGAGTGGTCGATACCCTTGGTTGGAGGTCGAGAGGTTACGAGTGGTCGACACCCTTGGTTGGAGTTTTAGACATGTTTAGAGGTCGATACCCTCGGTTGGAGGTTGACATACCCTTGGTTGGGAGGTTGAGACATGTTTAGACTAGGTTATTAGTGGTCGATACCCTTGGTTGGAGGTTGATACAGGTTTAGACTAGGTTACTAGTGATCGATACCCTTGGTTGGAGGTTGAGACACATTTAGACTAGGTTACGAATGGTCGATACCCTTGGTTGGGTGTTGAGACATGTTTAGACTAGGTTACGAGTGGTCGATACCCATGGTTGGAGGTTGAGACATGTTAGACTAGGTTATGAGTGGTCGATACCCTTGGTTGGAGGTTGATAAATGTTTATACTAGGTTCAGACTGGTTTAGACTAGCTACAGACTGGTTTAGCATTACTCCAGATAGTTCGCACTAAGTCGAGACTCAATCACCACAGGTCAAGTAGATTTCAGACTAATAGAAATTGTTCAGACTAATAGAGACAGGTTGAGACTGTGGTTCAGACAACTTTTAAAAGTACAATTCAGACTGGTCAAGACAAGTTAAGTACAATTCAGTACAAAAACTGGCCTTTTCAGACTTTTGCTGGCTTGTAGTGTATATGAGATTTGTTTGTCTCTTTCTCTCGCAAATAGTTCAAATTGTCCTAAGATGATTTTTTGCTTTTACCTTTTTCTTGAGTCTTGATATTTTAGTTTGATTTTCGTACGACTGCAAATTTTGCGAACGTATTATGGTATGAGCGTGTCGTCGGCGTCCGTAGACAGTTAGGTTTCCGCCCATTTACTTTTGTTCTATTGAATTTAACCTTATAATATTTTACCAGAATGGCACCCCAAAAGAAATACAGGTTTGGATTGATTTTGGGGAATCTGACCTCTCGCGTTTTCGAGATATAAGGGGCCAAAAAAGGAACAAGCCTTATTTTTTGAAACTTTTTTATTTATTTATCCGATTTTGATGAATTTTTTAAATGGTTTGTCAAAAGAAATACAGTAAAGTTAATCCAGAAATCTTTGTGTAATTTTTTCATTGCAGCGATAGAAGGGACTTAATGGGTTAAAATTAGCCATTTTGAGGGACATCTAAAATTTGTATTTTTCACCCAATTTTAATGGATTTTTTTTAATTCATCTTGATGAATGCTCTCAGTAGTTTGTCAACAGATTTTTCATATCCTTTACAGTTTTTTGAGATATTGGTGGTTAAAGGGAACAAAAAAGCAAGGTAGCTGGAATTCTAAATTTAATCTGGTTTTTGTGGAAGGTCCAATATTTCCGTGTAATGAATATTAATTATATTATCAAACATATTATTGGGTAAAGCTTAATAATTTGTCCACATTTACTTTAATTCTTTGCCTGTCGACATGTTGCTGTCGTATCATGCTGCGCTTAGCGAAGCCCTTTATTGGTTATTGTTTCGGATTTCAACTTTTCCGGCCACTAGTACTTACAGTAATGAACCGAAGAACTAGTATGCTTATAAAGAGTACATTAGAATTGGTATTATACACATACTGCCTTCAGTTTAGAGTGGTATGTAAGATTTTGTTTTGAGTGTGGTAATCAGGCAAACTACCCTCAACTGAAGGCAGTATGTGTTATATTAAACTGAATGGCAGTGAATGCCAATTATCTCCGCATGCGGAGAGGGGAAAACTCATTTCCGGTACGGAGGGTGGTATCTCGGCAAGAGGGTGGTATTCTTCCATGTGGTATTCCTGTCCCTAAGGATGGAATAGCACTTGTCGTCAAGAGGGATGGAGCGTGGTTCAAGGTGGATTGAAATTCCACATCTCTGTCAACAAATGAGAAATCACGATTTTTGCAAAAAGTATAAAACTCTACAATATTTAACGTAATATTATCCCAAGGTATATGAGACTGTGTTCTGTTTATTTTTCCCCTTTTTCTGGATTTTCTCCTCCACTAAATAATTTTATATGTGAATTTGTTTCCAGGTATGTTCTTTATCTTGCCATGTTTGGATGAGTTCAAAAAAGTTGACCTTCGTACAAGATCATATGACGTACCACCTCAGGAGGTAAGATAGCAACTGTATTTCTAACACCTCTGAATCAAGATGTATATTTTCAAGCAGTCTTATGACAGATTATGTAATATGTATATTACGACTTAACGAATTAAATTGCTTAAATATTTGACTGCACTGCATAAGGTTTCTGGTGTGGTATAAATGATTTTGTGAAATGACTCTGGTCATTACCAGGAAGAGGAGGCGTTTTATTTCACAGAGCTCCATGCTTCACTGATATTCTATTATAAAGACTTAGTATGGGAAAATATGACTATGAAATAACAAAAATATTAGTTGGTTATTGCATAGCTCTTTGTTCTTTTCCTCGTATTTTTGTTTATTCCCTGTTCAGATTCTCTCACAAAATGTTCTGGTTCCCTTAACAAAGAAATGCCATTTACAATATGCATATTGTTTGTCTTATATGATTATGCCTGTGATTTTAAACTAGGAATATGTCCTATGATTTTATAACACTTATAATTGACAAATATACGTGTTCTCATTTTAGGATATTTTCTTTTTTTCACGTTGTTTTAATCCTAAATCTGATCAATACTAGGTTTTGCTGTTTTATGCCACTTGTAGCGCATTTGGCCATGTCGTGGTAGTCTGTTTTTATTGATGGAATCCGTAGAACCCGGCGAGAATCACCACCTGGAAAACCGGTAGTCTTTGTCATTTATGATAATTTAGAACGGAGTCGAACACACCTCTCCACGAGTGGGACAAATTACAAACTTCGTATACAGTGATGTTTTTCATTCTTTCAAACGATCCCTCTAAATCAAGTAAATGCAATCATCCGTGGGGAAAACTCATGTCGACTGGTTTGTTTTGCAGATTTTGACCAAAGATTCAGTAACAGTTGCAGTAGATGCTGTAATATACAGCCGAATATTTGATCCAACCATGTCTGTATGTAATGTTGAAAATGCTGATTCCTCTACTAGACTCCTGGCAGCAACAACACTCAGAAATGTTTTGGGTACAAAGAACATGTCGGAACTTCTCACGGAAAGAGACAATATTGCTCATACAATGCAGGTATGTATTGCACACTCAGTTTACTTGGTAAATCGTTGAACTGATTTGATAAATTGCATGGGACACTAAAATCATGTGAACGTAATTTAAAATTTCGTCACAAATGCCCATTAAAAAAATATTTATATAGAATATATCCATTTCTTGTAATAATACTGACTTTTGAATGAGGATTGAGTTATTCTGTCTATCTCTTTTAGGAAATTCTTGACGTGTCAACAGACCCATGGGGAATTAAAGTTGAAAGAGTTGAAATGTAAGTAAACTTGATGTTGAATTTTTTCAGCTGCTTTTAGCCGAATCAGATGTGGCTGTATAGGAATTTCAATAAAGAGGAGTGTTATTAAGATATCGAAGATATGCCCCACCGTTTAGTAAAAATATATTTAGATAGCACTGTTATTAGTTTCAATGAAAGTCAGACATATTTGTCTTCCAATTGATAGTTTATGGTAAGCACTTGTTAATACTAAGGTTAAGCGTTCGATACAACACGATTTGACATTGGAATTCCCCTCTTTCCTCGTGAAGGTCAGTGGTTCTCTAGATGTCTTCCTCCATCAATAAAAACTTTCCACCCCGATATTGCCCTGAAGTTTGCGTAAAATCCCACTAACCGAAACCAAACCAATTGTAAGTCTATGACAAAACCACGCATGAAAAAATGTCAAATATAGATAACAGTTAGTGGAAACTGTATGTGATAAATAAATAAAACAGATCTAAAATGACTTGTAATTTTTTGTAGAAGAACCAATTCTTACTTCATTAGCAATTTAATAATGACGGCATTAAATGATAGACTGTTTGCTACCATAAAACAAATTTTAAACAGTATGACTCCATTTGAAAATGTACCACAATATTTTGGTTTTGACTTGATAAAGCGATCTTTTGAATTCCGAGGTTCATATTGGCCATATAAGGATATAGAATTGGGATGATGGGTATTTTATTTTTCTTAAAATGTTTTGGACAAATCACATCCAACAAAGGTTTAAAACGTATCTTCATATTTTCATTATTATCAATTGACCTAATTTCCACTGCCAGTTGATTTCTTGTTGTCATTTTATAAACAAAATTAATGGTTATACAACTCTTCAAGTTAACTTATCATAGTAGTATTTACTTAACTGCATTTTTTATTTACAGCAAAGATGTCAGACTTCCGGTTCAACTCCAAAGAGCTATGGCCGCAGAAGCAGAAGCCTCTAGAGAAGCACGTGCTAAGGTAAATTTCAGTTTTCAGTTAGTGTGAATTTTCGTATTTTTCACATAATTGATAGGTGATAAATAAGCAGATTTTAGACAAGGTTTTGTCAAAATACTTCCTCCATATACATATATAGCTGAGTTAATTTTAAATTTTACAATGATTTTTAACACTTTAATGATTTTCATCAGTTGTTTGAGATTGAGTCGAGTTTGTCGGTCGAGTTAACATGGTTAAATTAGTTTTAAGCATTAATCTTCAGAGAATGAAAATTATACAATTTCTGAATGTTTTCCTTCAGGTTTTAGCAGCAGAAGGAGAGCAACGTGCCGCACGTGCATTGAAAGATGCAGCCGACATTATGGCCCAATCACCAGCTGCCATCCAACTCAGATATTTACAGACTCTCAACAGCATTGCAGCAGAAAGGAATTCAACTATTGTTTTCCCACTGCCAATGGATTTGTTGAAAGGGCTTTCTAGCAAATGATAACCACATGATCAACTGTATAAATGTTATTCCATTATGTTGATATTGTTTTAAAATACAGTTGATCTGTGTATTTTTCCTTTACTTGGAATATGTGCGTATCTTTTCCCAAATCATAATACTCTTAATTAACTATTCTACAAGCCACCTGGAACAGATTTGGGTCTCAATTCTGTTTTCTATTTTCGAAGGAAGTTGGAAATGAAAGGACTCTAGACAGTTCATCAGAAGAGCTGCGGACTTATAACCGTTTTTAATATTGGCCTATCAAGTGGATGACAAATTGCATAGAAAAAGATTTTTGATACAGTGTTTTTTTTTAATTATTTAAACAGATTTGATAATCATAATTGCAAATAGAGAAATCTGTGACAGGGATATTATATTTTTATTCTAATGTAGCTGTTATAATATATTTTTTTTCTGTATAGTATATGGCACATCACGTACAGAAATTGAGAATATATATATTTTTAGGAAAAAATGCATATTATAAAATAAATTTTATATTGTTATAATTGTAAAATGTTTATTGTCTAAATAAACTGAGAAAACTATATTGTTATCTATTTTTGTAATATGATATCTGATGTGATGTTGTTGAGAATGGATATCATTTTCTCCTGAACTTTAGTAAAAACAAAGATATCAGAGAAAACCTATTCAGCTATATAAAAAATGATAAATAAGGATCATTTCAAAATTTTTGACCCATAGTAAAATTCAATATCTGATTAAAACCTGATTTAGAGCTACATCAATCATTAGCATTGGGATCGTGGAGATCATGTTTGTCAAGGCTTAACTCTTACCCATTTATACTATACTATACTTTATTTTTATACTTCCTGTAATAATTTACATTGATAATTAGAATACTTTAATTTGGCATTGCATTGATCTATCTTCTAATAGTCATTACTGCTGTCCTCAATAGTAGTGGCCTGATATGTCAACGTCATTCACGCGAGAAGGCGGAGCCAATGTATGGATGGGCGGGGTTAGTCATTATTCACATCTGAATCTTCAAAGCGTTTTATGACAGTCAGTATAATAACAATAATATTGTGTTTTGCATTGACTATGTGAAATAGTATCCTCTGTTGAATACTATAATAATCAGTCATGGTCTAAGATGTGAGATGGGACAATACCACCCGAGGTTTCACATTTTCCAGTCAGAAACGAGGCTTGCCGAGTTTCTGATGATAGTAAATGTGAACCCGAGGGTGGAATTGTCCAGTATCACATTTTTTACCATGACTGATTGTTTTTCTCACATTTCTCGGTCGAATATTTAAAGAAATAAACATGGCCGCCATGACACGAAAATGCGCTCTATTAAACTAGACAACCTAACGCAAAATAAGTTACATATTTGAAAAGATCGTGTGCGTTCTGACGTTCTAGCATTGTGACGTGATGTTTTTTTGGCATTGTTACGTCAAGGTAGGTCATGTGATGTGAGATGCATGAATCTCACACCAGTGTCTCACACGGAATATGACTGTTCCAAATACATAGAAATGTGAGAAATAATGCACTCCCCTTCGGGTCGTGCACTATGTCTTCAACCTTGGCTACTATTTTCGCACAGTTAATGTTAAACATTATTGTTATTATTATACTAACTGTCAATAATTGTTTGAAAGTAATGCGGTCGTATCATGCTGCGCTTAGCGAAGCTCTTTATTTCAATTACTTCATTGTCTTTATTGATAATTGTATTTCATTACATGTCTTGTTAAGTGTATTTGTATTGCTCTACCCGTTGCTTCTTTATAATTTATCTGAAATCATTTGTATACATTGAGCAACTGCGGGTTATCTGCATAAGAATGTTTTGAAACTTTCCCATTTCGTCTCAACGACTGCCACGGCCGATTTTTTCGTTGGAATATGACTAAAAAAAGACTTACCGGTATTATAAACGGAATCGCAAACCGTGAACATATTTTTATTCTTGTGAATAAAAACAAGGGAATGTCTTAAAAAATCTACAATAATATTGTTTTAAACTAAAGACAGTTTGATTTCGGATTTTGTACTTTTTCAGCCATGGTCATGTTTTAAATAAAGTACAGCTTTGGAAAACTTTGCATACAGTTAATAACTTTTCATTTTCAAATAAATTTAAGATCATTAAATTGGAGTATTACAAAGCCAAGATAATGATATTTCTCAATTAATACCATTTGTGTGTATTACAAATGCTTCTAACATTCAGTATTATTATATGACGTCAAACGTCGCCTTACGATCTGCATGCTATTGATCGCGTGCTGTTTTGCGTACTTTTTTTAGTTCTAGAGGGTTCAATAATACAATGATTTATGATCAGTGAAATAGCTATGAAATTTAACAATAAAATAGCCATGAAATTCAACAATAAATCTAAATATAACCTAATGTATTTAAATACAGGTACGTCTTAACGAGAACAATGACGTCTATTGAATATAAAATTAGAGTTTACCTTATATATGAAGCAGGTATTATGTTACCTGAACCGACCACGAAATAAAGCCGAACAATGAATAAACTGAATGCATACACCGAGAAATATGTTGGTCGAAATATAAATTACATTTTACATAATATTAAGTATTACCGGTATATCCATATATAGCAATGTCAGCAAACACTAGGGGCGCCACTGGACGGAAACCAGAATTTGTTTACAGTATACTGGTCCCAAAATAGGCTGGAAAAAGTTGTAAAGAAGCAGAATCCAGTTTTTAAATAACTTCCCCCAAAACAGCTCCACCTGGCGTTTACTGACATTGCTACCATATAGATCCAAAACAATTCTGAAACACCCCCACCAGTCCAAGACGTACTACTTGAAACAGACTCAAACATAACATATTAGTTAGCGCACCTATGCAATTTTGAAAATACCTTTTAATAAAATTTAAATAAATGTACATTTTTGTCACGGAATCACACAGGTCTGACTGAAAAAATACATTAAAAATCAACACAATTTTAGCAAATTTCAGTATGAATTGTTTCTTCCAGCTAGGATTATGCATGTCATGGGGTAAAATAGCAATATAACCAGTATCAATTGTGGATTTGATTGTTATAACCTGATTTTAGCCATAAAAATGACATTTGCAACCACCAACCATAAACTGATGACGGTAAATTTTAAAATGCAATACTGTTTTCCATTCCTATGCAAGTGTAAAAAATAAATATTTTAAATATCATTACCCAGTGGATACTCCTGCAGGTGGACTTCAAGTCTCTGAATTTATCACCAGATTAGTTACTAGTATTTCGATGCTAGCCCAAAATTGATACTTTAAATTTATGTTAAATTTTGTGAAAAGGAGTATCTCCCCTGGACATAGCTCTGTCCTTACTTGGTAAGACTCTACTCTTATGGTTTTTTAAATTTACTCTTTAAAGGTTTTGATTGTTGTTTTGGTTATCAACATTTTAGAAACTTTAGCACAACTACGGAAATGTGCACACCTGTGCATCAAAAACTTGGTAACATTGAATCTTCCATTGGAAACAATTTCCCAGAATATTGCTTCCACTTTGGAACCAATATTATTCTGACATTTTTCCTTGTTTGTTTCTTCTTACAATACCTAAATCACACTGGGCAGTCTTTCGGTAATTTAAAACCAATTTCCCCTTTGCTCTATGTTATTCTGTGTATTTAATTTTTTCAAACTAAAATTTGTAAATCATTTAGATGTCAAGCCGTGACGGTCAATAAATGTAACATAAATTTCACGTGACCTGTGTATTACCTGAGCAGGTAAATATTGTTTGTATTGGCAACTCGGTCACATATACAATTACGAAATAAAATTCAAAAGAATCGATCATGTGTTTTTGTGACGTTGAGAAATAGGGTCACACTTAAAATATTTGGGAAGAAGATATATTCTTTGCATTTCGTAATTTTATTTACGTATATCTGAGTAACTTCACCGTGACGTGAAGTCGGGGTTGCAGATCTGCGTTGACAGTCCAGGAAGCAATATGGATAATCATTATAAAGGTAAATCTCGTATTTACTTTAGTTTCGTCTTTCAGTAGTAATATATCATGTAGATCGTGAAGGGGCCGCCTTAAAAAACTACAGACTATAGGGTCTTTGGAATATAAGGCTTCAACCACACCAAGTGCTCATATTTCTGTTTCCTATATGTTACTGGCAATGGCAATGGAGTTGGGGTTTGCTTCGGAACTAACGAGACTCAGTACTGTTACGCATTTTTGAACCCTTCTTAAAATATGTATAGCTACGTTTTCTCGTTTTTAGTTTTGTTGATCATGTCAAGACGTTTTGTCTCGCATGCGTCATAAGCACCGGCGACAACGGCGGTGGCGGTGGCGTCTACTTTTTTAAAACCTTAATAATTCTACACTTAAGATCTTTGGTCCACAGATACATTATGATATAATCGTTGCAACAGTATACTTGTCTCCAGACCTTGAACTCGTTTTCATGGTTCATTGACTTCATAAACAATTGTGAAAAAATCTGCGTCCAAGTTTCGTGGTTAAATCCATTTCTCAGCCAACCATATTGGGTCTATAAATCTTTCTTAATGGGTACATGCCAGTCCGACACTGTCTCCAGACCTTGAACTCAATTTCACGCTTGAGTGACTTGTGTCACATTTTCTTGGTTAAATCAATTTCTCGCCAACTGTAATACCTAAGCCCACCATATTTGTTCTATAGATAGTTCTTAGTGGGTACGTGCCAGTCCGATACCTGTCTCCAGACCTTGACCTCAATTCCACATCTGAGTGACTTGTGTCCAATTTTTTTGGTTAAATCCATTTCTCGGCAACTGTAATACCTAAGCCCATAATATTTATTCTATAGATAGTTCTTAGTGGGTACTTGCCAGTCTGACAGCTGTATCCAGACCTTGACCTCAATTTCACGCCTGAGTGACTTGTGTCACATTTTCGTGGTTAAATCCATTTTTCAGCAACTGTAATACCTAAGCCCACCATAATTGGTCTATAGATAGTTTGTAATGGATACATGCCAGTCCGACACCTGTCTCGAGACCTTGACTCCAATTTCACGCTTGAGTATCTTGTGTCACATTTTTATGATGAAGTATAATTTTTAGGAACTGTTATACCTAGAACCAACATATTTGGTCAATCGGTAGTTCTTGGTGCGTAATGCCAATCTGACTCTTTTCCGCAGACCTTGGCCTCAATATCATGCTTGAATGACTTTCATCACACTTTCATGATTAAATCCATTTCTCAGGAACTGTAAATATTAGGTTTATTGATAATTCTTGATGGGTACATGCCAGTCTGACACCTGTCTGCAGACCTTGACTTTGATTTTAGGCTTGATTGACATGCATCATTAATGTATTTTTCTTGTAGTTATAATGTTGCGTATCAAAAAAAATCTTTATTCTGTGTCCATGTGCACACTCAGGCTAGAAATATAGTGTGTCCACTCTCGTTTTATCTATTCTTCATCTCATTTGATAACCAGTTGTAAAAATTGATAATTTCGATTTTTAGAAGTAAAAACACCATGAATCAATACTATAACAATTACTACTAGAGAAAAAAAACCAATATATTTCAATTAATCTCTTTATTCATCTGTTTGAAATGGAAATTAGTAATTGTACACTTTAATTACTGTCCCAGATAATATAGACCTACTCGTTTATTATTAATATTTACGTATGCAGACGGCAAAAGAAAAAAAGATGGAAACAACATGCAGGCTCGTAGAACAAGTTTGCAGGATTCGGTGTTCCTTTTCCGTCGAAGAAATTTCTCTTACTACCAACTCACCGATCAATTATTTAGCGGAAAACTGTTATTATCCAATTTAGGAAGATGTTCACCCGTGTTTTCTGCAGCGTTTGTTTCCGTTCTGCCAATACACATATAAGCACTGTGGTCTAGCAGTTATAGTGTACTAGTATTTCAGAAACTTAATTGAATAAATTATAACCTTATAAATAATTAAATTTAAAATAAAAAGTTTAAAAAGAATATGCAACTTTTAAAATATATGTCTTGATCATATAAATATGTAATCTATCAGAACGGCTGATTCCCTAAAGAATTATTACTGTAAATTCAAGTAAATATTTCAGGGGTCCCTGTCCTCAGTTCTGTAGACTGTTAAAAAAGGAAGTTATTCACCTGAATGTGTGAGTTGGGACTAAGCATATAACAAATTACCTTTTTAAAATCAGTCAATTTTGTAAAATTAGTATTGTCATTTAACAGAAATTCAAAGTAATGTTTTCTTGAGTTATTATTAGATATACTTTATGATAAAAGGAAATGAATTTCATCTTCAATTTTTTTTGCATTTCTGGCATAATCTCTCTCCTTTTGATATTTTGTTTATCTTCCCCTTTTTCATAATGATCACTTATTTTAAATTTTGTTATTAATTTGTTAGTTTCAAATTCACAGTAGTAAGGTATTTTTCCAAAGAAAATTTTTTTTCATTTGTTTACATATAATAATATATTATTTACTACTACCTTCTATTTTTGAGTTTTTTTATCCATAAGCTCACCATAAAAGAAATGAACTTGTTTTTATCTCTTCTATACCATTTTTAATTATCTCTTGTGAGGAGTATTTTTGTATAATTTCCAAATTTACGTTTATTTCTTGTGCTATATCTTTAGCATAAGTATACCAGGAATAGGTTCCTGCAGAATTCAGATTTTCTGCCAGAAAAGAATGTTCTTTTAATAAATGTTTTATTTTTTCTGAATATGTTAAAACATAATCTTTTTCAAAAAGTGGACAGACCAGGAACACAATGTCTTAACCAGTCTTACTGTTATGTTATTTATTGTTATACTTGGTGATTGTTCATTCCCATTTATCCAACGTGTATGAAAATTATATAATACTGGTAAAAATCTAGAAATTGTCTGACACATTATATTTTATATCTGACAATATCCTCCATACACATTATGTTTTTACATATATCTTCCCACATTTTTCGATGTCTGATGAAGACCTTCCCCGAGTCAGTATTTTTAGAAAAAAACTAGAATACTGTGACGTTATCATCACAAAGGGCTTTGCTCCATATATATTGTTGTAGAGAACAGAAAAATATTTCAAATGACTCATAGGGCATTGTTAATATCCAACTTCTACACAAACTTGGTTAAAATGGATACAAAACTGTAGAATCTAGAGCACTAACAAGAAGTTGACAGGGAAAAGCTACGTCAAGGGCAGAAACCCCACAAATATTATCCGATAACGCTCGTTTTCTAACTTAATCAATGTATTGCCCATATACACCTTCCATATAAATTTGGTTGAAATCCGTTGAGAAATGTAGAATTGACAGTGCTTACAAGAGGTTGATAGGGAAAAACTAAGTCAAGGGCAGTAACTCCGACAAAAAATATCTGATAGCGCTCTTGATCAAGGTATTGCCCATACACACCTTCCATATAAATTTAGTTGAAATCCGTTGAGAAATGTAGAATTGAGAGCACTAACAACAATTATTGACGGACAGACAGACGGACGCAGTGAAAAATATAGTGTCCCGCATCATCCGATGAGGGGCCCTAATTATAAGTAATTTTTGCATTTTCTGTTAAATACAAGACACCTTCGGCGAGGGGAGATAACTCGTGTATATGGGACAAAATTCCAATGTATGCAAGTTGGGAATGTCTGACTAGTTCTACCACTGAGGTGTTTCAAATCCCGGTGACACGATCCGGAAATGAGTTCCCCGGAATATTCAATTCAAAAACTGCTTCCACCAGATTTTTGTTTTCGGTTTTTTGCCTACAACAAACGAAAAGTGATTGTCCAATCCACACGTTTAAAAATATTGAGCTGTTCCCTTAAACTTTACCAATTAAGATATTTTGTGTAACAAATGAAACAGAGTTCGGCCACTATAATTTTGTATTCCGTATTAAGCAAGCAGCCGCTATAGAACTGAGGAGAGAGGAAAATATTTGATATGGCCTCCGTTACTAGAAATCATCATTTTTCAATTTTCTATGTTAAAATACTGATGGAATTGTTCACTGGATCAACTGAGCTAAAGCATATTTTATTTTATCAGAAATTCAGAAAACAGTTAGAAAAATTATGAAATTAATTGTATTTAAATATATCTTACAAAAATTTCAAAGGTAAAAACTGAAAATGATAACAGGCAACAGGCAACAAGACTCAAGATCTATTTTGTTTTCCAATTTTTACTAAACTACAAATGTATATTTATCATTGTTTTAGGTCAACGTGATCAGGAAGCAGACGATGGTATAGGATGTTGTGGATGCATTCTTATGGGGCTTTCGTATTTCCTGGTTGTGCTGTTTTTCCCGCTTTCTCTGTGTTTAACGATTAAGGTAAAATGTTTTCTCATTTTCCTGTGGTGTATGAGTACCCATTTGCCATTTTGTGGTCAAATTATTGAACGCAATCAAAAATGGATACAAGTACATAGTAATGATGTTTTCAAGTGCAAACATCTTTTTGTAATGCATGTGCATGTTTTTTTTTCATTTAATTTTTGTTTCGAGAAGTAATTTGCAACAATTGCGCCCTACTTAGTACAAGACGTTCGGTCAAAACTTTGATTCATAATATTTATGATAATGGTACAGCTAGAGATCACACTGTCTTTTCTGAATTAATCCAAAAATGAAAGAAGGTTGATAAAAATACTGAAGCCGAATTAAAGATTCTTTCCCTGAAATTTCAGATTGTACAAGAATATGAACGGGCAGTCATTTTTAGGCTTGGAAGGGTACTTCCGGGAGGAGCTAAAGGTCCAGGTAATTAATATCAAAAACCGATACCGGCATTCAGTTTCGATACGGGAATAAATAATAACTTGTTTTTCATCAGTTATTTGTTTTCAAACTTACAAAATGAATGCTATTTTTTTTTCAAAGGTGAAAAAACACTTTTGGTTGATAGACTGTCTATTGGCACTGAGCTAAAAATAATCGTCATTTATTGTAAAATCAACTTCAAAAACTATATTATTTTTACACTATAAATGTTCGTCTCATTGTAAAATAAACCCCATAATCCAATTTTTATCAAACTAGACCCTGAAACGATCGTTTGTAGCTAGTAAATGTCAAATACATTCACGGTTTCTTTTGCAGGAATGTTTTTCATTTTACCATGTCTTGACGAGTTTAAGAAGGTTGACTTGCGTACGGTATCCTATGATGTCCCACCACAAGAGGTAATGATCATCTTCAAATATTAATAATATTGCTCTTCATTGTACTCATGGGGGTTTACAGCAATTTACAGGGAATAAATAATAAACACATATAGAGAGTTACACGAAAAATAAAACTCCGACCGATGTGGACCTTATTTTCGAAGTTCCAATGACCGCTTTCTAAAGTCACAAACAATTGGTAAAATTTAAGTTGTTTTTTTATATACCAGGAGCTTTATACCGCTTTTTCAGTTATGTTTTGGCTATATGACTGAGGTCTGATTTTGTTATGTAGAAACTCGGATAAGCCAACCTTCATTATCGTAATTAGGACCCGTAAATGAGTGTCAGTAATGCGTGACGATCTAGGAAAAAAATGACAAACATAATCGTTTTATGCCCCGCCTGTGAATGTACTGAGCAGTCATACAATAATTAGGTCATTATGACCTACATTTTACGCTTGGGCTTGGTTAATTTTTGTGTTTGTATGGATTTTAGGGCGGGGCATCCGTGTATTACACACACAATTTCTAGTTTATGTTTGCTTGAAACTTTTTTAGCGAATTTGGTGGAAAGATGGGGGGGGGGGGGGTACAACCGGAATTTACCCCTTTTAACAGCTACAAGCTAATAAAGATAATGTCATACAAACAATTTTAAACAATAGTTATATTCAGTTTTATATTCGTTTTCTCATACAGATTTTGACGAAAGATTCAGTGACTGTAGCGGTCGATGCAGTAATATACAGTCGAATTTTCGACCCGACGTTTTCAGTTTGTAATGTCGAGAATGCCGACTATTCCACAAGATTGTTGGCAGCTACGACCTTGAGAAATGTTCTTGGAACTAAAAACATGTCAGAAATCCTCACAGATAGAGATTCCATTGCCGCACACATGCAGGTATGGAATATCTAAAATTAATATTAATTATAAAAAAAAACCATAGCATTTTTTCGGTATTTTTAGCTCACCTGGCCTAAAAAGCCATATGAGCTTTTGTCATTACTTTGCGCCCGCCCGTCCGTCCACATTTACAAAAAAATCTTCTCCTCTCTGAAACCCCTCGGCCAATTTGGACCAAACGAAGCAGCAATGGTTGTTTGATGGTTCTCTTTCAGAATTGTGTCCGAAGACCCGGACGATCAACCAAGATGATCGCCACAGCGCAACTTAGTTTAACATAGGACCCTAAGGGAAATTCATTCAAAAAGCTTCTTGTCGTGGAGCCAGTGGGAACCAGACTTGGTAGAAATTGTCCTTAAATGGTCGACTTTCAGAATTGTGTCCAATGACCCTGAAAGTCACACCAAGATGGCCGCCACAGCCAAACATAGTTTAATATAGGACCCTATGCGAAAATTCATTAAAACATCTTCTTGTCTAAAACCACTAAGCCTATTGGGACCAAACTTGGCAGAAGTGGTCCTTAGTATGTCCTTTTTTCAGATGTATGTTCATTAATACAGACGTGTGTTTTCTAGGTACTTTTATGCCTGTTGATTGGCAAATTAAATCCAGGTGAGCGGTACAGGCTCCTGTGAGTTTCTAGTTTAATCATTTATCGAAATGATCGGAAAGATATCTTTTACCCAGAAAACATGACTACACGGCTCGAATATATAATATCTGTAATATAAATTTCGATGTGCAATGGTGCATATTTCGTCGATTTAAACCAATCAGTTGTGCACAAAGTATAAAACCTTTAACCCGAAACAATTACCAAAAAGTTGAACAGCAAATTCATATGCAAAAGGGAAAAAAGGGGAAACTAAGACCATCGAATTACTCAATTCAAATTCAAACTTTATTGCAAACATAAAACCTACTGGGTTATAGCAATATAAATATATCAGTTCACAAATGAAAAACAAATATGAGTTACCTGGTATCCTTCCTCAGTTCTAATGAATGAAATATAAAAGAAATCACGGTTTCTAAATCTTAGGGTGTTGATGGATTTAAAGTTAGTTTTAATATTTCCTTTGTATCCATAAAGTTAAAGGTGGGATTTTTCTAGAAATATTTTAGAAAGGATCTTCTCAGTTCCAAATTTACCTTACAATCAAAGAAAAAATTACATTCATCCTTGACATTTTTACACACAATATATGTTCACTGGGAATCTGTCTATCAATAAATCATGATCAGACACTCTTTAAAATTTGGTCAAAATCTGAAGTTTTTGTTTATTTTGATGAAACTCTTAAAAATGTTCAGTATCTTCTTTATTAAGAAATTCATATAAATAACTTATTATTTCATTTAGATTAGTTATTTTATGCCAAAGTTTTCAATTTTCACAATATTAAATGGGTTTACAATCAATTTTTGACTTCTTTACAATTGCATGTGTGTACCAAGAGTAAACACCACTTGTCATTTAATTCTTCTGATACTATAAAAGCTTCTGTCAAAATAGGTTCAGTAATTTCATTATTATATCATCTACTAGCAACAGAGCTGGGGATACCTTCGGGGACTTTGAGTATTCCAACAGAGGTATACACACAATACAGTAATGATAATGATTATTCTGCGAGACAGATCTTGAGGCTCAAGATGTGTTCAGTTGCTGTCAAGGCCTAAATTTTGAAAGCCGAAAGAATAATCGAAACTATTCTTTTCAGCATATCCTCGACGAGTCAACAGACCCATGGGGAATCAAAGTTGAAAGAGTCGAAATGTAAGTTTGTCTGTACTTAAACTAAAGAGATTCTGTGGTACATAAAACAAAAAGCCAATAAATCTAAATATAGATACCGTGGTCAAAATGAGCTCATTGTCAATGTAAAATAAACTCGAAAATACCAAAGTTCGAGGGATATTTCTTGATAAACCATCGTCAGATACGCTTGTGACCAATACTATTGAAAGCCAATCAATAAACATGCAAAACAATGTGACCAGCCTAAAAAGCGAAACCCAGCCAAGTTCACCCTTGACCAAAACTAGCTTAGATTTTCATAAAACCTAAGTAAGCATATGATATAAAACATTACTTTACGAACATGACTATTTAAGAATACCATCCTCAATTGTAACGGCATTTTGACCTTACTTAGGAAGAAAGTTTTTGAGATAAAAATACATACGCTTGCTAGGTTCTTTTAAGGCTTCACAATTTAAATTGAGATTAAAAATACTTGTGCTTATTTTTCTTCCAGTAAGGATGTAAGACTTCCGGTCCAACTCCAGAGAGCCATGGCGGCTGAAGCAGAAGCCGCGAGAGAAGCACGTGCTAAGGTAAAAATTATACAGTAGTCTAAATGGTTGAAGAAACTATTTTTTTCTGCATTTCAAATGTTAACAATGAATAAAGAACACTGGAATCATGTCTAAAATAGGTACTATTATAAAATTAATACTCCAGTAATTGAAATTATATTAACCTTTTTTTGTACAGGTTTTGGCCGCAGAGGGAGAACAACGTGCCTCACGTGCATTGAAGGATGCAGCCGACATCATGGCACAGTCACCCGCAGCCATTCAACTCCGATATTTACAGACCCTAAACAGTATTGCTGCGGAAAGGAACTCCACAATCATTTTCCCGTTACCGATGGATTTGCTGAGAGGACTCGCTAAGTGATCGAAAACCGGTTCTAAAAACTGAAATTTGAGTAGATTTGTACCATCTGGATTTTACATAATCAGAACAATTGAATATTTCTGCTTTTGATTTCCCAAAGTTTCAAGCTTTTGCACAAATTAAATTAAAAATTTTTTTTTCCACATATACAAGAAAAGAGGGGACGACAGAATTGATATTCATTCCACAAAAATTCAGGAAAACACTAATAGATCAAGCTGACAATATCCAGTTGTAGTGCTTTTTTTAATGTTTTTGCTCACCATTCTTTTATAAACACCGTTTGGGTCTCTTATTTTCATAGTTTTTGTGTTATGTGTGTGTGAAGAATTCAACCGGTTAATTTTTTTGAAAGAGTGCTCTCGAACGAAAAATCAGCACAAATAAAATGCACAAAAAATGAAAAATTACTGTTTTGTTTGAATTCAAGGCTTGTAAATAATCAATTTAGATTCAGTTTTTTTCCATTCATTTAAAAGCTCTCTGTGCTTAATATATTTGCCTTCATATATATTATGAAATTCATGTTGTTAATGTTTTTTTTCTTTTTTTCTTCTCTTAATGATATTTTATTTAACTAATACCTTTATTGTTAAAATTGAAAATCAAAGGACATGGCTCAGTGCATAAAATGTAGAATGCATTTCATAAATTATATCTTTTCAAAGGATGAATCCAATCCCATGACTGAAAAGAAACTGAAATTCCAATTAGAATAAGCAGTAAAGTACAGGTTCGTTTTTGCATTTTTAGACCAATTGAACGAGGTCAAGATGTAAACCGTTGTTTTCTTGTTAAAGTTGATTTCTTTTTCCTTTTTTGGCTTATAAAACGTGTCCACCTTTTTGATTATTTTTTAGATAATCACATACCTAGTTGATTTTAATGTTAGTTAATAGATGAAAATGAATATTCTTTTTATATATTTTATAAGCAAATATGTTGTAAATTTCAGATATTGTGAATAAAAATGTAACAATACCAGTTCGTAGATTTTTTTTTTTTTTTATAATTTCTGCTTTTGTATCATTCGAAAACCTGACTGAACCATTTAACATTTTCCAAAAAATAAATACAGTTAACATTGAATCTGGAGTTACATCCATTTTATCTCACATGACCTAAAAGGCCATGTGAGCTTTTGCCATCACTTGGCGTTCGTCGCCCATGGTAAGTTTTTCCTTTAAAGATCTTCTCCTCTGAAATCACTGGGCCAATTGGAACTAAACTTTGCAGGTATGATGTTTGTGAAGTCCTCTACAAATAGTCCTCATTTCATTTGATCGGGCAAAAGCCATGGCCGCCATGGGGAATTATTTCTGATTGGCTGAGTTTTCAAAAAGCTTTTCCTCTGAAACTGCTTGGCCAAATGGAACAAGCATATATGGAAAGTCCTTTATAACGTTTCGAGTGCACACAACAGTTTTTCTTAGAACTTTTCATGACGTCATGAATTGAAGGAACATGCTCAAAAGATTGATAGCTGGACAATTGGCTGTATCATATACCTATAGACAACCATATATCAAATAAAACATATTTCTTCAAGCTTTCACTGTATATAAGTATTTTTAAGGAATTCCTTTCCAAATTCTTACCATTACAGAAAGATAACTGACAAAAAATAGGCCTCCCCCTTCAAATATTTCAAAAACAGACCAACCTCAGAGCATCCTAGCAAAGACTCCTGCGTAATTTAGAGAACTGAGTATATGTGTTTTCCAAAGTACACATTCAACTGGTTTCAGCACAGGTAGTTTCAGGGTACATTCGCCGCCTTTTAAAATTGCTACATGAAGTGGTATAAAAAATGTTGTGTTTTCACCTACACTATTTTTGGATGTTTTCAGAGTAGTCTCCCATTAATAAAACTTTTATGAAAATAATTACTTTTTTACCTTTCATGCATTTTTTTAAATTTAAAATATAGCCAAGACTCTTATTTAAATAATGAAACCAAAAAACAACCAGAAATCAATATCTAGAACTTATAAATAGAGGGAATTCCATACCTATGACATAATATATTTAGTGGAAAATTTTATACGAAACTGTTGTTTGCATTCTTTCCTCATTTCGTCCCGATCGGACTACAAATATGGCTGCCATTGGCATTTCTTGTTTCTGATTGGCTGATATAGAAAAATCTTCTCCTCTGAAATCGCTTGGCCAAATGGAACGAAACTTGACAGGAAGCATCCATGGGAGGTTCTTCACAAACTGTCCTTATTTCGTCCCGATCGGACTACAAATGTGGTTGCCATGGACAGTTCTTGTTTCTGATTGTCTGATATGAAAAAAAAATATCTCTGAAATCACTTTGCCAAATGATACGAAACTTTACAGGAAGCATACATGGGAGGTCCTTTATAAAGTTTCCTCATTTGGTCCCGATCGGACTACAAATATATAATCGCCATGGGCAGTTCTTTTTTCTGATTGGCTGATATAAAACAATATTCTTCTCTGACGTCGCTATGTCAGATTGAACAAAACTTGACAAGAAGCATCTACGGGGTGTTCTTTATAAAGTTTCCTCATTTCGTCCCGATCTGGCAAGAAACAAGGCCATCATGGGCAATTCTTGTTTCTCACTGGTCGATTAAAAAAAATTCCCTGGAACACTGTCACCCAAAGTTGACAGAATGCATCTATAGAAAGTCTTTCATGAATTTTTTTTTTCATCCTAATTGGACGAAAAGCATGGCTGCCATTGGAAATTCTTGCTTTTGATTGGCTGATATGAAATCCTTTTCTCTGAAATCGCATGGCCAAATGGAACGAAACTTGACAGGAAGTATTTTTGAGAGGTTTTTTTTTTACAGTTTCCTCATTTTGTCCAGATCAGGTGACAAACATGACCATCATGGGCAATTCTTGTTTTTGATTGGTTGAAAATAGAACATAAGTGAAAAATGCGCCTTTTTGCTCATATCTCAAAAACTAAAGCAGTTACAGCAAAACTGACATCTAAAAATGTTCATCCGGTCAAGATCTACCTACCATGAATTTTCAGACGAATCGGGCAACTCATTTTCGATTTATTGCCCCTGAATTATTAGTTTTAAGGAAATTTTGCTGTTTTAGGTTATTAACTTGAATATTATTATAGATAAAGACAAGCTATAAACAGCAAAAATGTTCAGCATAACTTAATAAATTAAATGGTAGCTGTACAGTAAAATAGAGGGTCAAGGTTATTGAAAAAGTTAATAGCAACCATATATATTTAGATTCAGGACCCTGTAATATAGCTGTTCAAGTCAATATGGAGTCTCAAGGTCATCGAAAAAAATCCATAGAAACCGACACAGAAAAATCCCTAGCAACCGAAAAATGCGACGGTATCATTAAATAGCAAAAACAATTATTGATGCAAGACCTACACAAAATATAACATGTGAGCGATTCAGGCTTTTGGGAGCCTCTTTTTTCCATAAGTACTGTTGGTGCTGCAATTTGATAAACACCAATGTAAACGTTTGATACTTATAGGTTTCACAATGAGTGAGAATAAGATATCGCTTGATATTAACTCGAGTTATTTAATGTGGATATAATAATATACGAGCTTTTGGCGAGTTTATTAAATAACGAAAGTTGATATCAAGCGATATCTTATTTTAACGAGTTGTTAAACTTATTTCTCTTATGATTCTTAAGGAATATTTGTTTTTGTTTGTGATATGGCGTTCGGGTCGCAGGAAATCTTAACGTTCATTTCTCTTTCTTGCAATGCAGATTACTTTCAAATATGGCGCCATTATGTATTAAAATTGTTGACCAATTAAATTATACGAATTTTCCTACACCATCACACGTTGACCATTCAAATGGGCAGGGTTTTTTTATATCGCTAGTTGATATCGTACTGTATACGATGTGATATCAAATTTCTTTAACCGTTCGAGAGTTACTACCGGTCAATCATAAAAGAATATATAGTAATACTGGTAACCTTACTATCATCAAAGGATACAACGTCCTGAAAGAGGGCTACTCTTTGCAAATTTCCTAAATGAACGTAAATTCATACAAGAAAACAAGAACAAGATTGTTACACGTAGCCATATGTTCCCTGTCGCTGCAGAATCGTTGGAGTATGCAAATCTACACTTCATAACAATACATCCTACCAAATATGGAAACTATCCGCCAAGCGATTTCAGAGGAGATGCGTCCAGGTCTTCTATTGTTGAGAAATTTTGAAAATAGTCCAAGTCCCATTTTGGCGGTATTGTATGTACATGTACACTTCATAACAATAAATCCTACCAAATATGGAAGCTATCCGCCAAGCGGTTTCACAGGAGATGTGTCCACATGGCGTTGCGGACGGGGGACAATAAGCATTTGAGAATTTACAAGTCATGCATTCAAATACATTTCACGTTTCCAAAAAATTTGACTGAGGTATTGATTAAAGTAAGATGTCTTTAGTTTAAAGTTTTCATCGAAATGTAACTACATGTACTAGTATATACAAAAAAATCAAATTGATGTAAAAATTTAGGAAAGGAATTATGGACAGACGAAAAACGCAGTACAAACCCAAAATCCCATTCGGCTTACTATTACAGCACGAAAAATAATGATTCATACTTCCAATGATTATTCAGTAATCAGAAATAGTTATTTAGCCAGCTGTCTGGTGAACATAATTTGGGCAGAAATCTAGTAAATTATACACTGCAATTGATATTTAGTCTCCAAATAAACACAAATTGGGCAGACATCATCCAGTAAGATTTATGGCTCCAATGCAACGGAATACAAATTTGACACATTTATCCAATAAATTACAATGCATTAGATCAACAATAGGTCGAATTCTAGTTGGGCAGATACTCTGAATAATTATGGTTTTGCTGTTATTTTTTGGTATTGAGTAAATTAACTTATTTTATTAATAATACACAAAAATCACAGTTTTTAACGCTATCAGGCATGGTACAAGCACATGGTATACATATTTCATGCATTAACAATATTATCTTATTCATTGCCTATTTTAAAACCCTGAACAACATATTTAGATATATCTGTCAAAAATACATGACTTTATGTTACATATAAACGAGACATGGAAAAAAGCTGAAAATCAAACAGTGTATAACATTTTCTGACAAATAAAATACATTATAGTCAATGAATTGAAGCATGTTTGTGCCTCCTCATGATATTGAGAAATGCACATCTTAATAATCCAGTCATGTTTCACTGATCATGAATTCCGAGGCTCTCTCGAAGAAAAAATGACAAAGTCTGTTTTGGGCAATGTATGAAAAATCCACAAACGAAAAAAAAATATGATGCACATCAATAATAATCCTGCCAAGTTACACTAATAAGTAATATACTGGCTTATGAACAAGTTTATGACCAACAGACGAACGGACATACTAGTATAGTACAAAAAGATATAAGGGAGTTTTTCATTTGTTGGGTATTCTGCAACTGCCTTAGACGAATATATTTGCCGTTAGTGTTGGGGTTTAAAAATATGAGTGAAGGGAATTTGCCCTTTAACATTTGTTATTTTACCCTGTACATATTCTCACTCAATAAACGTTTTTAACGAAATCACATTTTTTCATGCTCCAACATTTTTATAATTAACATGTACCAAATAATTTTCCATCATTATTGAAAATCATTCATACATTACAAAAATTCGCTCATTACGTCTGGCTGTCCTTAGAAAAGCCAACATCTTCCCCATCATTTTTTCTGTTCATTCTTTTTTTCACCTGTCTCCTGTTTTTCACCAGTTTGTTTAGATTTGTCATCTGATGAATTTGGCTTTTTATCAGATTTTTCTTCCGGTTTACTAGCAGGTTCGACTGGCTTTTCTTTCGGAGGACTCGGGAGTTTTGCTTTAACCTCTATATCTTCCACTTTAGATTTCGATCTTGCATTTGAGACGTCTAATCGTGATTTCGATATTCCCGATCGTAATCCTGTTTGCTGAGATTGAATTTGTCTAGCAAGTCTTTTGATTTCTTGCTGGAGATCATCCAGTGAGTCCCCTATGAGCTCAATTTTCTTGTCCAGATTCTGTTGTCGTCTTTCTTCCCTTCTCGCAGCGTCTTCGTCAAGAAGGTTGTCTTTTCGAAGTAACTGTTGACCTTTATGCATTAAATTTTTCTTAGCTTCTGGGTATTCTTGTAGAGCATCCCACAGGTCATTTTTGGATAAGCAGAATAAATCTGAATAGCCAACACTACGCACACTCGCGGTTCTACGATTTCCAGTTTTGTTTCCTGAAATATTTAACACACTTATTTCTCCAAACACAGCACCGTCGCTCAAAGTTACAAATATAACTTTTCCGTCTTCTGACACAACCTGCAATTTCCCGCGTTTTACGATGTACATTTCTTTCCCAATATCCCCTTTACGACAAATATAATCACCAGGACTAAATACTTGAAGACGGAGCTTAAGTACGAGTTCAACAAGTAACCCGGGCTCACAGTCCTGAAACAGAGCAACTCTTCGCAGAGTTCCTAAATGAACGTGAATCGAAATTTCTGCCCTAAGTTTCTCTGGAAGATAGTAAAGGACCGCTTTGTCATCAAACGACTGTTTATTGTTCCACGTATAATCAAACCATTTTATAACTCTAACCTGAAGTTCCCCAAATACACCTCTTAACTCCATGTATCGCTTTACAGCATCAACTTTCGCTTGATATTCTGTTCTGTTAGCATCCATCCCGTTAATCAAAGCTCCGACGTTTCCAAAAATGGTAGCAAAAATCAACACACCAACAAGAGCATCGATGATACAGAAACAGAAAGAAGGGACTTTTTCAGGATAAGGGGTATCACCAATGGTAGTTAATGTCAAACAAGACCAGTAGAAGCATGTCACATACATTTTGAAAAAGTCGCCAAAATCTTCAGTGTTTGGATCTGGATAAACCCATCCATCAGCTCCAAAGCCTATCGCTCTACTGATTGCAAAATAAAAACAAGCATTCCAGTGTATAATAATGATGATATAAACAATTAACCTTCCCACGCCAAAAAGATTCGGATAATTTGTGTGAGTCTCTGCTAACCTAAAAAATTCTAACATTCTCCATAATTTTATGAGCTTGTTAAATCTGTAAGCGGTGTTACGAGCCAGAAAATAAAATAAATCCGTTGGTATCAACGCTAGAATGTCCGCCTTGAACTTCCATGATTTCAGATAAACTCTTGTTAGACGAGGAACATCTTTCACAATAAGACCTTGCTCCAAAAACCCTGAAAAAAAAGATGCGTTGTTACAACTATTATGTGTAAAATTAAAATATGATTTTACAGCCAAAATTCCTGTCACCAATCAGGCTCGAACCCGGGACCTTTGGCACGGTATAGTAGTCCAACATCCTACTAGACTAGTGATGTAAAGATGTACTCCAACAGCCTGTTTGGAAAGAAATGCACAGGGATACTAGGTTGTAACCGCTTGAAAATAGAGTAATTAATTAGGTAGGAGTGGATAATATAGATATCTCTTAAGGCCATTTGCCAACTCTTTTTCGAAAATTACTGATAGTGTGTTTAAAATATAAGGAAGGTGGTATTCTCTAAACTATGGTCCACTATCATGTTTTCCTTATTATAACCAGACACCTCCCCAAAATGGAGATTTTTTCCCCATATCCGGAACAGGGGGGAAGCGCTAAGCAGAATTGTGTGTTGAGCCGTATTGGCCCATCACGGGTATCTAGTAAATAGTTGAAGTAATTAGATTTTTTTTTTAAAATACACATTAAAATACCCGTTTAATTAACCCATAGAGATCCGTTCACAGTCAAGTTAACCATTGTTACAAATTGCAAAATGAGAAATCAAATACACTGCTGCCGTCTTTCCGGCTGTAGTTCCGAAAAAAGTCAAGAGTAAAAAAATGAATAATACAACGTATTAATATAGTTATAGGAAGTGTAAATTGCTGATTCTGCTAAATTGTTATTGACATGGAAATGACATAACCAAAAAGACACCAACATATCGTAAATAATGAACAAACCAAGAACCAAAAACAACATGGCGTAAAATACCCGCCATCCAATAAATCAAAACAATGTAACATCCTTAGCAGCTGAATTTTACTAACACTAAAACTTCAGAAACGACATAGCTTGATGCATTTGCAAACAGTGGATCTGGTGCACTTGAACTTAATTCCTAAGATAATGATTTTTTGTATTTCTTTAGTACAAGATTTTAGTTTCCTCTTAAAATTTCTTACATCATGTAATATAGGTTTTAACTACATATAGGTTTGTGTGTGATCGGTTAATTTCATTCAGACACACGGAAATTGTTCATGGATTTGGCCTTTCTGTTTGGTCCCAAGCACTACTGATAAATAATTTTCGAAAAGTGAATATTGTTGAACTAGCACTGAATTTTATTTGGGTCACTTAAAACATGTTTAGTAATAATTTCAGATTCCGATTGCGTCAAAATAGCCCTAGCGGTGACGTCGGACGTCTGGAAATAACTGGCGCTAGGGCAGGGATACCCCCCCCCCCCTTTTGAATCTTTATTTTTTTGCTGCTCTGTTTTATTTCACTTTATTTTCCTATTTTCCTCCATTTAACATATTCTTTGTGCCACCCCTTTACTCTTATACTACTACGAGTTTGTAAGTTTCGTTTTTAAACCATCGCATCTTTTTTTACACTGCTCTGTTGTCGATGTTTTGTCTATTCATTTCAATTACTTTTTCTGGATTGCACCTTAGTAGTTCTTTTTTTTTAAATCTTATTAGCAGCAAAATGGTCATAAATGTGAACCAAACAAAAAATTTCTGAAAACAAAAACTTATTAAAATAAGATTATCGAGGGTACAAAAAAAAATCCTATTTGTTAAAGTATTATACTGTGTTTTGTGACGTCAGGGGCAATTTTGACGACGAAGGTATTTTTTACTACCTTGTAACTTTACCTACCTATTCTGCTTTGCACAAATATATCAAAAACGTATATAGCATCACAAACGTAGTCAAACTTATACCAAACAATCATGGCATTATCTGATTCAACAACGTCATAGAACGTAATTCTTAAAATGATAAAAATAAGATTGTACATAATGGCTGCTGCGACTACCATGGACCAGTAATAGTAGGGGTAGTCTGCTGGATCGAACACCAATTCCTTCCAAAATCTGTCAATATATAAAAAAGAATATACAGTTGAGAATTTTATACACCTAGTCATATTTACAATACAGTATTGAGACATTTTGTGAACATTACTACTGTTGCTGGTAATGTCTGAAAATTTGACAGGTAGTTAAGTTGGGAAAGCCTATAAAAAATAACACACCAATACTATCAAAAGATAAATGCCTATAAAACATTTCTTGTTCAATTTCGGAATAAAAAAATATTAGGTTCCACACAAAAAAATCAAAAGTTATCGCGGAATTGTGAGGTCGTTTTTTTCTGTTTTGAAATGTTTTCAATGAAATGCTATTTTAGTAAAGACGCAGGCTTGTTTCGCATTAGTTTACGGGGCACCCGATTTCCCTTTCTACTTGATTTGTTGGAGGTCACACGGTGCATTTCAGTTTTTGTGTTTTCTTTTTTTTTGCACGCATTCAGGCTATAGATATTTTTATCTTCACTTTTTCTTCTTTGTTCTTTGTCTTTGGTAGGTATATATCACCAATACGTTTGCTTTGCATTGTCTTTGAGTTTCATTATCACCATGATTACTCTTGTACTTTTGTTCATTATTCATATTATTATATATAATATTATATAAAATTTTAAATCCTAGATGTTGCTTAAATTTCTTACTTCTGCGGGACTTTAAAGGTTAAATGCATGGTATGATCTGTCCTAATATTTGGACCCTTGAAATCAAAAATCAAAAAGTAATGATAAACTTACTTTTAGCTATCATTAATTACTCTTAAAATGTTGCATTTTAAGGATCATGTTTTGTTTTCAACAAGACATTTCTGTAATAGCAGCTATATGCTGCCAAAGAGAAATCAATGAACCTTTGAATTAAAATGTTTATAAGAGCAACAGCCTTGCCCAAAAGGATATTTCACTGAAACGTGTCCTTATATGTAAGACAAACATTACATTACAGAATCTTTTGGACAAGGGTGTTGCTCGTAGTTAATTGTTTTTACCAAAAAGCTACTGTGAAAACACTCAATTTTCTTCAAATCCTTGATTAAGAAGACGTTCATGACGTCCCTTTTGCATCAGGGGAAAGAATTTTGTACAATGATTGATAGATTGTGAAAGTTCGATAAAAATGATACAAATTCGAATCTGAAATTTTATTTTTTCATGTAAGATGGGACCAAATAATGGCGGAAATCATACCATCTTCTTTGTATTGATACATGAAGTTACTTTTTAGTAAATAAGTCTGTAAAGTGGAAATAGTCCTCATCACTTTTTTCAAATGCTCTGCCTGTGACGGTAAATTTGTCAAGAAATGGATCTTTTTCTGGGACGTCGCTCTTCCTTCTTATCTGCAAAACACAAATTATTTAATACTAAACGGTGTAACAATAAAAAAAAACAAATCCATTATATTCAATGTGTAGATAAAATAAATTCAGTTTATTTCTGGGTATCTCTGTGAAAAATAATAATAATATCGAAACCTTATAAAGAACAATAAATATTCTACGATACAGATTTTCATGAACAAGATATAAGATCGAAATGTTATAAGATAAATCTCGAACCCATTTTGTATCTTTTCTTTCTTTCTTTACTTATTTATTTACATATAATTTTTTTTTTTCATTTTATTTTCTCGAAATCTTGCCACGATTACCCCCATGCAGTGAGCGTGACGAGAGAATATATACGTACTTTTGGCAGATATAAATTTTCGCCCATCATGTTGAAAAAATGTCTTCGAGGCCAAAAATTTTGGCAGATTTGTTTTAATTAAACAATAAAATGGACGAGAGGAAAAGTAAACAATGACACATTAATCAACGTCATCCAGTCGACAGCTTCTTTTCCGGAACGATATTCACAGTTCTTTTCGGCAATTTTATTTTATAGCTGTTACAGAAACAAGTGGACGTACACCAAACTTGTGATTTTAGTTGTTTCAGCAACAAGTGAACGTACACAAAGCTTGTGCCTTTAGTTGTTGCAGCAACAAGTGTACGTACACCAAGCTTGTGCCTTTAGTTGTTACAGCAACAAATGGGCGTATTTAAAAAATAAGGTCCATAAAATACTTCCATCACCAATAGTGTATGTCGGCAGTAGTTCAAGCATTATTCCAGTGTATGTCGGCTGTTGTAACAAGCATTATTCCAGTGTATGTCGGTAGTTGTATCAAGCATTATTCCAGCATGATCTTTTCTGTTATATTAATTGAGAAAATCAGAGACCATTTCTCATTCTCAAAAGTATTCAGTTTTAGAAATGAACAAAAAAGTAAGTATGTTGCGAAACAGTTCATACCACGAAATTTGGAAATAGTGAGCTGTCAATAGGGGCATAAAACTATGGTGGCCGGTTAAGGCCATTTCGGGTTTTCGCCCTTCATACTCTATGGTTTCGCTTTTAGTTTTCGCGTTCTCGACTTCGTGATTTCGAGTTTCCGTCTTTGAGTTTTCGCGATTTCGCGAAAACGCGAAGTCGAACTTGCAAAAATGCGAAAACTACAAGCGAAACCATTTCGCGTTTTCGCGATTTCGACTTCACGTTAATATAGAATATGAAAAGCGAAAACGCGAAATGGCCTTAACCGGCCACCATATAAAACGACTTAAATGTACAAAACACACAAGTCAAACAAACCCAAATTTACAAAATCATAAGAAAACAATAAAAGTAAAATTTGCCCAACATTGACCACGACCATTTAAAAATAAAAGGTATTGACTCTTTGAAACCTGGCAGGGCGAGATTGAGTCCGTATATATGGAATGTTTAAACAAAAAGAAATTTAATTTGACACTTGCATAGTAAACGTAGACAGACTGCAAGGTATATAATAATAATGAATGATTCAATTTTGGATGTAACGTAGTTTCTGATTGGTGATGAGCTGTTACCAGACAATCGAAAGTAATTGTCAACTGGACAATTAGTTCCATCCTTATGGAACTGAAGTGTTCCGCAAAGCGGTCACCAGGGCGACCAACTGACGAAGATTATTTTTTCTTTTTGTGACATATACTCAAATTGAGGGTAATGTAACTGATTATTTTTATAAATTATTCTCTATTTTTTTATTCATTTTACAATAAAAGAAGAAGTGGTACTCATCGTCAACAATTCTACAATAACTACAAAGTCCTTCGTGTCGGAGATTATTTAATATTGGCCTGTTTCTATTATAAACTTTAAAAAAACATATATGAAATTTAAAACCAGACTACATGCAATAACTTACCGACTGTCTTATTTTCTGGAATTGAAAAAAGAAAAAAATTATCACATTTTTTCGGAGGTTGGATAAAATTATACACAAAAACGTTGAAATTCTTGATGATGAGGTATACCAGTTTTAAGTACAAAGTAACCGTTATGATCAGGGACACCTGACTGTTCTGTTATCTGATCTACTCCAACTCGTTGCAAATGTGTATTCTACTCTCATCTTAATTGACAAGAATTGCTATTTGTCGTATGTCTGTGGTTCTGTACGGTTTCTCAGGCTTCCTCCGCCAATAATTGATTGATTGATGGATCATGGCCTTGTCGATGATTAAAGTCACGTCCTGGCGACAGCTGTTATGCATCCGCCACCACTAAAATGCGTTTAGCGCAATCATAAATGATAGATTTGTTAATTTTATTAAGGATAAATATGTCCATAATAAGTTTGGATTTAGAAGTAATCATAGGACTTCAGACAGTATATTTATATTTAAATCTTCAATTATTAATAAATATCTTCACAAAAAAGAAGAAAATGAGAATTGTAAGATTTCATGATCCGACTACCCACCACATTTGTTACTGCTTTTCCCCATTTGGCACGAGCAGCAACTCCACCTTCTGGTTGATTTTTCGCTGACCCTTCTTCTGCGTCTTTAGCCGACACCTTACCCGAAACCGAAAGGCGTCTAATTGCTTTTATCATTATGGCATATTTGTTGGAAATTAAATCGAAATATATCTGAAATTCAGAAACTGAAACTATGAAAGTTGTTGGTTACGTTATGACGTCACTTAATAGAAGACAGTTCATTGACGGAAGGGGTTTGAAAATACGTACAATCAAAGCACTATCCCTCCCTTACCCTCTTTGCAAATCAGTTTTGTGACCCAAGTCTTTTCAGATATTTTCGCTTATCAGTATTTTTTTCTCAAATTTTTTATACATATTTTGAATGATTCTTCATACTGTAGAACATCATTGTAGGCCATCGTCACGACGAGGAAAGTACAAGTAGATCTTTTTATGTTATAAATTGCTTCATTTCATGTTTTAGTTCAATTGCCCATGAGGTTTCAGAAGTGGTTTAAAAATGTTGCCAATGATCTGTGCGAAATGATGAGCATGTGTAGAGATTATATATAAAGCATGGTTCACATGACCAATCAGAAATGTGTTTTGGATACTCCGTTTATTTGCAAGATTCACCTATTGGAGTCAAGCAAATACAAACATATAAAATGGGTATGTGACAAAAACAAAAATAATACATAGAGGATATTGCAATTTTATAGCAATAAAAAGTTACAACAGACATCATGCACCTTTGGCCAACGTTGTCCTCAATTTCGCAATTCAATAGATTGCTTTACAAAGTCCCCCACAGCTGACAAAGGTTCATAATTCCGCTTTAAAATAAGTTTGAATTTTTCGAGTGGATGACATTTTGAAAACTCTTGATTTATTTTTGCTATTTCCGTAAATAAAGTATTTCTCAGCGAAGAATGTTTCTGGTAATTAAGTATATGTAATGAGTTTCATCGTAAATTTCTTTTAAATTACAGTATTTGCAGGTTCTGTCTTCCCGAGGTGTATTCTAATATCTTCCAAGTTCAATGCCAAGGATATGGTCATTGAGCCTAAATTTTGTTATTAATTGCAGAATTTTAAAAGATATAAATGTTGATAAATAATCTTCTGCTGGGATCTCTGATATCAATTTACTGTAAAGAAAAAAAAAATAGTGCTTTCATCATAGGAGGAAAATTTTGCTAAAGATTTGTCCGGGTCATCGGATACAATTCTGAAACAGGACGATTGCTGCCAATTGTGGTTCCAATAGGCCAAGTGGTTTCATAGAAGATCTTTAAATGAGTTTTCCCAGAGGGGCCTATGTTCAACTAATATCAGCTGTGGCGGTGATCATCTTGGTTAAAAGTCCTGGTCATGGGACACAATTCTGAGAGAGGACCACCTTTGGGTCATTGGTGCCAATTTTGGTTAAATCTGGCCATGTAGTTTCAGACAAGACTTTTAAATAAATTTTCAGATATGGTCTTATGTTAAGTTCGGTTGTGGTGGACATCTTGGTTTACAGTCCGGGTCATCGGACTGCATAATTCTGAAAGAGGACAATCTAAGGACAACTGCTGCTATTTCTGGCCAATTGGTTTCAGACAATTAGAATTTTAAATGAATTTTCCCAAAGGGTCTTATGTTAAACTAAGTTCAGATGTGGCATCATCTTGGTTGACAGTCTGGGTAATCAAAAACAATTCTGAAAGAGGACCACCAAGAAAGATTTTTAAATTTCATCCCCCCTTTTCCCTAATTTTAGTAACAGCAAAAATGGTTGGAGGTCGAGGATGCCAGACAATTTTTGAAGGGGCCACCTAAGGACCATTCCACTAAACTTTGGTCCCAATTGGCCCAGTGGTTTCAGGGATCTTTAAACGAAAGTTAATGCTGGAAGACGACGACGGACGCCAAGTGATGGCAATAAACCACCTGTATTGCTCTCCTGATATTTCTATTTGTTCATTGCTTTAAGATCTTGAAATTAACATCCATGCCATGTTTGGTTTCAATCCATTCAGCGATTTTCAAGAAGCCGTTTGTATGTACACAAAATGTAATCCCGATAGGGTCCTATGTTAAACTAAGTCTTCCGCTGACATGGATGACAGAGCGGCACCAAAGTAACAACACTTGGTAAGCACCTCATCGGAACATTCATGTCATGTTTGGTTTCAATCCATTCAGTGGTTTTCCAGAAGATTTTTGTATTTACTTTATGGTCCTATATTATATAAGCCCCCCACTGGTGGCCATCTTGGATGACCGATCGGCATCAAAGTAACAACATTTCGTCAGCACCTCATAAGGAACATTCATGCCATGTTTGATTTTATTTCATTCAGCGGTTCTTTAGAAGATTTTTGTATGTATTTCCCATAGGGTACTATGTTAAACTAAGTCCCCCGCTGTTGGCCATCTTGGATAACGGATCAGCAACAAAGTCACAACACTTAGTCGGCACCTCATAAGAAACATTCATGCTATTTTTGGTTTCAATCCATTCGGCGGTTCACTAGAAGATTTTTGTATGTATTTCCCATAAGGTCCTATGTTAAACTATGTCCCCCGCTGGCAGCGATGTTGGATGATGGATCAGCACCAAAGTAACAACACTTGGTCAGCCCCTTGTAAGGAACAGTTGTGTCATATTTCGTTTCAATCCATTCAGCAGTTCTAGCTATAAAAGAAATTCAAAATGTGAAATGTGAATGGACGGACGACGTACGCAAAGTGATGGCAATAGCTCACCTGACCCATCAGGTTTGCTAAAAAAATGAGCAAACTTTTAATTGACCCTCCAAGGGACGCCTCATTTTTATTTCATTAGCACCCCAGCAGTTTCATAATTGTTTTTAGCAGAAACAAGTATGACCAAAATCAAACCAGGAAACTTGATAATGAACCTTCCGTACCTTTTACAACAAGTTTTGAATTAACTGGACCAGTGGATTTCAAAAGATGGTATTTTTAAAGGTAATTTTACAATGACAGACGACAGATGCCAAATGAACTGAAAAATGTACTTACTATAATAAGCTTAATGATAATCTTAATAATTGTAAAATTCTGTGGAAATTAAGTAGTATTTCCCTCTACATAGGTATGTCCCTAGATTGTATCGTGCTTTATCCTTTTTGACAATTTTAAAATTAATGTGCTCTTCAACAGTTATATTTCAACATTTTCTGTCTTGAGCAGAACTGATGAATCGTTATTTGACGAAATATCTTGCATATTGAAATTTTTTAACTACCAAAGAATTGATGTCTCTGATGTTTGACTCCAAAGTCCCCAAGAGTATCACCATTTTCAGTATTTCGATTTTGGCGTGAAATTGGTATTCTCAATTTTACTCTTTTAAATTGTTAACTAAATGAGAAAAACAAAACAAAATTACTTGTATGGACTATCGTGTCCGACATGCATTTACAACATAACTTCTTTGAAATGACTTTATTCTCAAGAAATGTATCATTAAATCAAATTATTCTGTCAAGAGAAATATTTTTTTTATTCTCTCCATAGGGAGAACTAGAGGCTCAGAGGGATGTGCCTGTATCGCTCAGCTGGGATGAAAGCCGTTTTTATTGATGTACCTCAAACAGAGGTCACTTCTCCCTATTATAATGAAGTGTGGTAAGCCCTGAAGGGGCGAAATTTTTCTGCATCAAGGTCCTTCTACTTACAGGTCAACATATTCTAAAATTCAGCGGTTCTGCAGAAGATTTTTGCATGTATTTCCCTTAAGGTCTTATCTGAACCTAAACTCCTTAGCTGGTGGCCATGTAGAATGAGGGATTGGCACCCTCACAACACTTAGTCAGCCCATATTTGGTTTCAAGCCATTCTGAGGTTCTGTAGATTTTTGTTATAAGGTAGCAGAGTTTAAGGACCTTACACTTTTTGTGTTTCAACTATGTTTGTTATTCAATTGGAACAAAATAAGGGATAAAGGACCTTTCATAAACACTAATTACTGTCAAATTTGGTTTCAGATAAAAACTTTTTTTTTTACATAAACCAATCAGAAACAAGAATTGCCCATGGCGGCCATATTTGTTTCTGATCTGGACACAATTAGGAAAATTTGTAGATAAACCTCAAGTTTCGTTCCATTTAGCCAAACAGTTTCAGAGAATAAGATTTCTTTATACCAGCCAATCAGAAAAAAGAATTGCCCATGGCAGCCATGCTTGTCGTCCAATCAGGATGAAAAAATGATTTTCATAAAAGACTTTCCACAGATGATTCTGTCAAGTTTAGCTGACAGTTTTGGCTAAACAGCTCCAGAGAAAACAAGAGTGGAAACATAACATGTCTCGCCTGAGTATGCACACGGACACAGAATAATGATTATCTGATATCGAAATTTTGCAAGTCAAAGGAAAATGCATTAAAAGAAATTGAGGTCAAGGTCCAAAGGCAGGTGTCAAACCGACATGTATCCACTAAGAACTATCTATTGACCAAACATGACCTAATCTCGAAAATGTGACAAAGTCACTCAAGCATGCAACTGAGGTCAAAGTCCAGAGACAGGTGTCCGACTTGCATGTACCCACTAAGAACCATCTATAGACCTAATATGGTTGGCCTAGGTATTACAGTTGCTAAGAAATGGATTTTCAGGGTCACAGGACAAGTATACTAAGGCAAATCTTAAACGATAAGCTACCTTGTGGACCATAAATCTTAACTGTATGTATTACATGTGCGAAGTTATTAGTTTTTAAAAAGTTTACACCGCTGTCACCAACATTGCCGCTGGAAAGTAATACCTATATCTCGCCTTTGTGACTTTTCATCGCAGGCGAGATAAAAATCAACCAATGAGAAACAAGAATTGCCCATATCAGCCATATTTGTTGTCTGATCAGGACAAAATTAGGAGTTTGTAAAGAACCTCCCATAGATGCTTCCTGCGATTTCGGAGAAGATTTTGTTATATCAGCCAATCAGAAACAATTGCCAATGGTGGCAATGTTTGTTGCCCGATTGGGACAGAATGAGCAAAATTTATGAAGGACCTTGCATAGATGCTTCCGGCTCAGTGTTTTCAGAGAATAAGATTAACATGTAAAAAGTTAACAGATGAAAGGACGACAAGTGGCTAAAAAGCTAATAAATAAAGACTCTTCAGAATAATTTGGTTAATAATGTCACAACTATAATATAAGACAGAGTTTCTTGAATATTTCTGTATACAATTGACACTTACAAATATAAAACTGTTTATTTAGGGTATCATGATTACACATACCTACTGTAATCTAGAAAATTATCATCATGACAGTTCAATTTTGGCAATTTTTTTTCTGGTAATAGGCAAAACATGAAAATAAAACTGTAAATAATGATTTAAATACTTTGTCCCTGCTGACTGACCAGGAATCTTGTATTTTAAAACAGAGTGAAATTAAACTCTTCTTCATTCAAAAATGTTCCAGTTTACAGTATTAAATCAACTTTCACAATTTTATAATTTATATGAAAAGCTCAATAAAATGGAACTTTCAAATTAAATATATAAATTTACAAATAAATCATTGTATTTTATACTGAAAGGTGTTACAAATCATTAATCAATTAAGATATATCATATAAAATATTTGATATCTTATATATATATATATATCACTTGTCAAATGTCCATGGGGCTAGTGTTTTGTAGTCGGCTATTATATTTTGTGATACTTAAAGCCTGACCGGCTACTGAATTATTTTCTCGTATCTATCACCAGAGTAGGAAAATAAGTCACCAAATTCTGCTCTTTCAATTCTTTTTGTTGTTGCTTGGCCAACAAAAACAGCTCACCATAACCACTGTCTCAAGTTCAATATGTTGGACCTGAAGTCATTCATTATCAGTGAATTTCATATATATATCTAATGACATATTCTATATTAAATAAGCTTGGTCATTGTACTACATATCTATTCAATATCCCAAAAAAAATTTCCATTATTTAAATTTATTTATAAATAAAAATTTTCGCAGTGTATATTTCACATGTTTTCATGTCGCAAGGTCATTATTCACCACACTTTGTGCGAATTCATAAAAATGCAAACTGCAAGTCAATTTTTAAAATTTTTTGTTCATTGTGATTGACATTTTTATTTCCTATTCACCTATGTTTATATCCACCCTGTACAATCCTTGAATATTCTGTGAAATGCCCAATGAATTGTGTATAGACAATTACCAAAACAATACACAGTTAAATTAACTTAATACATATATTAACATATAGTACCAATAATTAATTCTACATGTAGCTCTCTGGCTCATATTTACAGGTAAATTTTAATAAAACCATACAAATTTAAACTGATTTAAATTATTTTTCAACATTCTTTGCAATAAAATCCAGATATAAATAAATTCTAGTTTCCATTATAATTCAAAGAATATACTTATAATGTAATAATATCAGCATTATTAATTTGATAATTTGGTAATTATTAGAGGAAATAATGATTTATCCTTTATCTCCTCCTTCACACCACAAAACCACATTTTTGAAATTTTATTTCAAAGATCACATAAAAATACATTTATAACAAATAAAATACATTACACAACACAACAAACAAGGTAGTGGATTTCTCATGTTCAACAATTATTATATATAAACTGTTAATTATATTTCACAGTTAAACAATTGTTCCAATAAAATTCAATAAAAATAAACTTAAATTGTATGATAAAAACTATAGATAACAAATTAAGAGAAAACAAACAACTCTCCATTTAGTATTTTTTTCCAAAAATATTTTCACACCACAAATCCAGGTCATTTGGGGTAATTCATTCATAAATTGAAACTAAAAATTAAATTTGTCGTTTTTTTTTTCAATTTTGTTCAACTTATTTTGGACTATTGCACAATTGGTAAACTACACCTGTGTGTTGATGAGAAATAAAATAAATTTGAAATGATAAAAAAACCAATATTTATCATGAATGAATTTCTACTAAACATGAACCAAATACGTCAAATGGAAAAACAATTCTGAGGTAATTTTTCTATTGGGAATGTTAAATCTACTATCAGGGCATTTTAAATCCATACAACAAATATTAATAAATGAGCTGTCCAAAAGACACCAACTACACTTTCCTTCATGAACGTTTGGAGCCACCCACCGGCCCATCCACTTAACATACAATGACAAACTAGAAACAAAATTTTTCTGTTTAAAAATCTGGTAAAAATGGTTCTCTTTCAACCAAAAAAAATGCATAAAAAGATGTAAATCTCAAAGCCTTTTGATACATTAGTTTTATGATACTAATCTTGTTGCAGTGTCAATCAGGGTCATTACATGCTTCTTACTTCAATGTATGGTATATCTTGGAAAAAAAGTCAACTCTTGCCATCTCCAACATAATGGAATCATCAAAAATATGAAAGGAAATTAGAGATTTACAGAGTAAACATGATGCAAAATGTAATCTTTGAATCAACAAACTACTATGACATATCCAGAATTTCTAGTTAAAGATAACAAGAAAAAACCATTGTTTTGTGCTTGTTTTTTTAGGTTGAGTGTCACTTTTATATAATAACTCCTTTATTACTTTCTCATTTTCTAATGTTCAATTACTTTTTTTTACTTTGAAATTGTTGTGCATATAATATTTTGTTCTGTTTTGTTGTTTCAGACTATAGAAATAAATACATGCACACATCAAACTCCAGTGGTTTCTTTTCTACCATGAAGGACCAATCAAATGGTCCTTATATATAACTGTACTCAACCACTGATGTACAAAGAAGAAGGCCAAATGTATGTAAAAAGTCATTAATAACATTAAAAAAAGAGATATCTAATATGGCAGTTACAACAGAAAGATTTAAAACAAGCTGCCAATCATATTAACATGTATAAGTATTTTAGAATGATTACTAACATCTTCCGTAACAAATAACAAAGAAAAACAATCAGTTATCTCCCTTATGCATGTATGCCATGGCAGTAATTGTAAGTATATCCCTTTGATACAAAGAGATTATTAATGGTCTCCTTTGGACAATGTGGTTAAGGGAGATAACTATTGTATTTCTTATCTTAACATGTTCCTAAATATAAGAGATTAACAAATATGTATCCTTAAAATGGATATACTCAATATGACACCTGACTAGATAAAGCTTTCATTATTTCTGCCAAGATTTCTGTTATCTTCTGTTATGTATTTGTTTTCTCGTATGTGACCAAATTAGTGCAATACAAATTATTATTGTTCTGTTGAGTACATAATGATTAAATTTTTAAAATTATCTGTTTGATATTGCAATTCTAACTTGATACAATAAAGATAATTTATAAATTTATTATGCATGCTGTATATATAATTCTGGGATAAATAAACAAGTTGCTCTATGAATAGACAAATAAATGGCCTGCCTAAGCGTATGCAGCATGATACAGCTGCAACATTTTGAAAGATGAACAGTTGAAGTAAGTGAGGACACTCTATCATGCATGACCCAATAAAGCAACAAATATTTCAATATACATTAAATAGTAAGATATTGTACCTAGCACAAAAGCCAGATGTAAAAATTTACGGCAAACTACATTGCTTTTTTGGCCCCTTTAACCCCTTCTATCTCACAAGAGTGGACATACAACATGTCTCGCCTGAGTATGCACATGGACACAGAATAATGATTATCTGATACCCAAAATTGAGGTTAAGGTCAAAAGGCAGGTGTCATACCAACATGTATTCACTAAGAAGTATATATTAACCAAATATGGTGGGTCTAGGTATTAAAGCTGCTGGACGAAATCTCGAAAATGTGACAAAGTCACTCAAGCATGCAATTGAGGTCAAAGTCCAGAGACACATGTCAGACTTGCATGTACCCACTAAGAACTATCTATAGACCAAACACAGATAGGTCTAGGTATTAGCTGCTGAAAAAGGGCTTAATCAAGAAATTTGAATGAATGTCACTCAACCATGAAATTGAGGTCAAGGTCCATAGACAAGTGTCAGACTGGCATGTACCCAACAAGAACTATCAATAGACCAAATACAGTGGGTCTAGGTATTACAGTTTCTGAGAAATGGACTTAACCACAAAAGAGTAACAAAGTCACTCAAGCATGAAATGGAGGTCAAGGTCCCAAACCAGGTGTCAGACTGACATGTTCCCGCCAAGAACTATCTATTGACCAAATATGGTGGGTCTAGGTATTCCAGTTTCTGGGTAATGGACTTTACCACGAAATTGTGATGTGACACAGGTCACTCAAGTATATAATTGAAGTCAAGGTCAAAAGGCAGGTGTTGGACTGACATGTACCCATCAAGAACTATCTATTGACCAAATACGGTGGGTCTAGGTATTACAGTTTCAGAGAAATGGACTTAACCACGAAAAAGTGACAAAGTCACTCGAGCATGAAATTGAGGTCAAGGTCCCAAGCCAGGTATCAGACTGGCATGTACCCACTAAGAACTATCTATAGACCAAATATGGTTGGCCTAGGTATTACAGTTGCTGAGAAATTGATTTAACCACGAAACTTGGACGCAGATTTTAAATTCATGTTTAAGAAGTCAGTGAACCATGAAAATGAGGTCAGAATCACAAGAAAAGTATACTGCGGCAAACCTTATACATGTACGATAAACTACCTTGTGGACCATAAATCTTAATTGTAGGTATTACATGTGCAAAGTTATTAAAGTTTTAAGAATGTTTACGCCGCTTCCGCCATATCTATATCTCGCCTTCGTGACTTTTCAGTAGAATAAGAGTAAACTGTCAGATACATAACTGTCTACAGATGCCTAAAATGAAGACGACGACAGGCTCAAAACACAATATGACCGCAAATATTTGAGGTCATATAATTAACTTGAATTAAATTGAAAAGCAGTAGTAAATTCATTATTATTAATATATTAATACATGAACCGGTATATTATATTAATTTATATATAAATCTGTATCTTAAAGCATAAAAAATGTAACATTATACAAAAGCTTCTGGGCCTTTATCTTTTTCTTTGTCTATTGTTATCATTTGTACATTCTCTACACTGCTGGATGTTTTTCCTGACCTTTTTTGAGTGGAATCCATCATAAACTCCTGTATACTATCCTCAATAGACTTCTCTCTACGCAAATGACCCCTTTCTGTTTCATTTACAAGTTCAACAGAATCTACAGATAGGTCAGTTTCAGCTGAAAATCCCACAGATTCATATGATTTTTCATGCTCAATTCCTCTTTCGGAAGACAGAGGTAAAGCAAGCTTTTCTTTTGGCAAACCTGAATTATATACAGATAAATCATATTTTTGCGTTTGTTCATTTGGAGCATTCGACAAAGATCCACACATTGCATTATCCTCAATAGAAATTATCTGTTTAATTTCTTCCAAGCTTTCATGGTGATGTTCTTTCCTGAGTTTATGTGTAAAATCAGGATGTACAGATGCTGTTGCTCCTAGCAACGGTTCAATTTCATTGTCATAGTCATGTTCTGATCTTAATGTAAACTGAACAGGAAATGACCTCTTCTTCTTTTCGTTTTCCTCCTTTTCCAAAATACTTGAAATACTCTCCGTTGGAGTTATGTCCCCCTGGATTTCACAAATTCCATTGTCTAAAGAAGCTTCTTCTTCTTCATCCATTTCGGTAAAACTCTGCATAGCTTCCTTCAAAAGTCCTGACTCGTAACTCATTTGCTGTAGTATGCTATCGTTACGTCGCATATTCCCTCTTTTATTCAGCATCACAAGTTCTTCACCTTCTGTAATGGTTTCAAACTCGTCAGATTTATCTGTCTGTTGCATACCATAATTTGCTGACCCTTGATTTTCCACAGTTTGCTGACCTGATCCCTTTGAGAATCCATTGGACTTGTTACTTCTGTTGTTTGAAGTGTTTGATACAACAGTATTAACTGAATCAAAACTATTGATAGAACTGGCACCTAAACCTGAGGACTCCTCGCTTACAAGATCAATCCTTCTGAAGGAAAGAGCATTTTCTTTGTCTATCAGGGATTTCACAGCTGCTTTGAACAATTGCCAATCTCCAAACTTCATATTTAAGACATTTCCCAGTTCATTTAGGTCACAACTGACAAGAACAAGGCCACTAATATTGTTTTCTATTACACAGTCTTGGTATTTTGGTACAAAAGTTTGATTGATGCCATCAAGTTTTACCAACAAATCACAAACATCCTGTACAGACATTGTACTGAGTCTTTCATTTTTGTAGCCCTGAAAAGAAAAATTAACATGAAATTTATTACAGTTACCTTGACTTAGGACATAGTGATCTTAAACACAATCTTTAATCTAATGGGTGGTTGTTGACAACTGAACTACATTGTGATCTCAAATACTATCTTTCATCTAATGGTGGTTGTTGACAGCTGAACTACATAGCGATCTCAAACACAAACTTTAATCTAATGGATGGTTGTTGACAAGTGAACTACATCCTTTCATTTTTATGTAATTAATGTCTTCAGACTGGTTTTTATGTTTAAGGCCATTTCTCAGAAACAAATTGAGATACATCAATGATATTGTAACCCTACAATCCTATTATAACATAGATACCAGTTCAACAACAATTTAGTCACTTTGACGAAACAAAATTTCCAGTGCTATTACCGTAATAACCCTAATTATTCGATGCCTCAATTTTTCAACACTTTTGAAAATTCGGGGAAAATTGAATTTTTGGTTAACCTTTATTTTTCGGCCAAGCAGTTTCAGAGGAAAAGATTTTTGAAAACTCAGCCAATCAGAAACAACAATTGCCCATGGCAGCCACGTTTGTTGTCCAATTGGGACGAAATGAGCAATATTTACAAAGGACCTTACATAGATGCTTCCTGCCAAATTTAACTCCATTTGGCCCAGTGGTTTCAGAGGAGAAGATTAAAATGTGAAAAGTTAACGGACGGACGACGGACGCCAAGTGATGACAAATCTCACATGGCCTTTGGCCAGGTGAGCTAAAAAATGTCTTTTTTTATTTATTTTCTCTACAAAATTTGAATGTAAGATTTCTAATGTTATCATCTACCTTTATAAAGGTGTCTGGAGAAGTCAGTTTAGGAGAGTCAGGCATCTGTTTTATGTTTGGAGTCATTTGTGACAGATATGGCACACCATAAAACTGTGTTCCATAATATGGCATACTTCCATATTGTGGCACCTGCTGTGGTATCTGTCGATCTAGCTGGTAAAGATTGGCTGGACCAGGATTTCTCATTGTACCAATTCGTCTGGGTGTGGCATACTGATCTGGGGATAATCCTGCCATCATTTGTTGAGTTGGACCTACACCTGAGCTTGAAACTCCAGGATATATGTTCATTGGGAATTCTGATCTAAATATATCTGTGTTTTTCTGTAATTCTGCAAGAGAATACACATTTCTAGTTCTACTTTTAAATACAGCTGACTCTACAAGTAAGAAGAACAGTCAAAAATGATTCAGGATTGACTGTTATATTTTATCAGTCTACGAAGAAATAACCTAAATCATGTTGAGCATACTAAATAACCTACATTACATTACAGTAAATCCTAATAATTTAATTCCAATGGGTTTTTTTTAACATCTAAAATGATAATTGAATTTTTGTAGGTTAAAGTAGAAAAGATGTGATTGACCAAAAAAGTTAACCAATCAAATGATGTTTTACTTCCAATATTAAATTACTTTTCGATAATTGGAATTTGAGATACAAGGAAAATACATGTAAATAAGGAGCAAAGTAAATTCTGAGAATAGCGAGTCAGGTGTTCTATCTTACAATGCAATCCTTCTATCACAATTTATGGTTTTATTCAAAGTACTAAAATGTTTTATAATTTTGGAATATTCTGTAAGCTGTCTGTGGGATACCCAAAAAGACACATATTTACCTTGATAAATTGTTAAAAAATAATATGCAATTTTTGTTTTAGTTTTGTACAATAAAATATTACAGAAACACAAAATGATGCTTTTTCAGCATGTAAAAGAACTTAATATTGTGTGAAGCAGTTGATCTTTACAATATTTGTATACAGAAAATCATGAATAACGGTATTGTTTAAAAACAATTTCTTATTCTGCTTTACAGGTAACCAGAACCATGGGACAAATACCATGATGTGTTTGATATGAGTTTCTTCATACAAACGTCAAGTCAAATCTGTTTGATATCATAGTGCCACAATATGGCAAATGCTGAAGGTTTTGAGTAGATAAACATAAATATATAAAAATAAAAACATGTCAGATATATAAATCAATGTAATAGTTAGAACACAAGTGTTAGTGAAGAGCTGATTTTCTTAGCACAGCAAACTAAATACACATAAAATTTATATTATTTGAATCGGGTCTCAAATCTGCACCACACACTTTTTTCAAGCACAGTAAACCTTCAGGCAAGTTTGGGCATAACTTTAACTAGATCAAACAATAAATGACTACCGGCAGATAAAATTAATAAGAAAATTTTTTTTTACTAGACCATTCAAACTAGTGAGGTATAATTTTATTAGCATAAAGAAAACTTTATAGTGCTTCAAAATTATTATTCAGGCTTCTGGCTACTGGGTAAAGGTTTAGACTAGTGACATATTTATCAACTAACTATTGTATGCAGTTATTTTATTTCTATTCTATGATTCTTTAGTCTATACATGAGAATAGTACCATAAAAATTGATAATAAGAGTATTATATGTACAAGTTATTGGTTTTTGAAACTCAAAGCACCCAAAACCCATCTACACTGCAATAACATATATGACAATACAAAACTACATATTGATAAAGAAAATAAATTAACTGAAATTCCTCATAAATTACTGGAAACTTCAATATATTTTTTAACTGAAAATTGAAGAGTTTTGGTCACTCCAACTTACTGTAGAACTTTATAAAAGAAATATTGCAAGGAATATTTCCAACTAACATAGTGTTGTGAAGCATAAAAAATGGTAAAAAAAGTGAAATTTAAATAGAAAATGTAGCTCTGTTAGCATTCAACTACAAATAAAAATCACACATTAGCATGTAAAATTAATATATCACATTATATAATATTACAATATTTCCTACCTGGAAAACTATCTGTGAGATCATAGAAAATAAATGATAAAAGCTTTTTATTCAGCTTCACAATTAAGTGATTACCTTTTTTTGTGCTGATAATGTTTTACACTATACAGTTTTGTGAGGGTTGTCTGCAAGGTGAGCTGATATCTCAAAAAGGAAAATCAGGGAAATTCTTGAATTTTCATATAAATCTATTCTCAGATTTCCACTTTGCAGCTATACTGATGTGCATCCTAGATGAAGACTCCATTACATTCAAATTTAGTAAAATATGGCTGACTGGTCTCAGAAGACAATTTTATCCAAATAAAATGTTTTAATCAATTTTTAAACAATAATAGTTTTTGTAATAAACACTATGAGAGTCACAGGTTGAAATTAAAACTAGAAAAAGAGGACTATCTGAGGACCACTCCTGCATAATTTTCACTCAATGGGCTCAGGCATTCTGTCAAGATAGCTTAATACACCTTTTGTTGGTCTACTTCAATGCATGATTTGAGAGGGCCAGTCATAAATGAAATTTAACTTTGTCTCCAATTAGGCTAGTTGATTAAGAGGTGTCTAAAAGGTAAAAGTTTGGGGCAAAGTCAGATGTGAAATAACTCGCATGGACTTTAATTCTTGTTCCATGTGAGCTTATAAAATGGTCTCACCCTGTCAAGAAATAAATTTTAAACATAGAAAAATTCAAAAACTCTTCACCATTCCAACATTTCATGGAAATTGTACTTAACAACTAATTACCTCTGATCAGCTTTCTAAGATATGGATCTAAGTTTATCGTACAAGGCAGAAACTTCTTCAGATCAGCTATTGTCAACATGTTACTTTTGGATGATGATTTGCTGGATAAAAATGCCTCAAGTTTCCTTGGATTTCTGTCGATCTCTAGTAATGGCTCAACTTCTTTGGAAACTGGTAGCTTATCTGCAATTCTTATATGACAGAAATAAAATTTATTAAATACAGTTTTAATTTTTCCATGGACAATAAAAGGTTGAATCCAAAACAGACAATTTTGAGACAGAATAATGAGTCCATTCATGATAATCTCTTTTTATGAGGTCTTTTTACTTTGAGCATGACACTCTACCAACAAGTAAAACCAAAAGATGTTTTTGATACTTGCTTTCATGTGTAATGATGAAATGTGTTGCTCATATCTTTTCTGACAAACTTTCATACTGTGACTAATGTAGTAGATCCATTTTGAATTTTTGCTTGAAAAATATTTTTATTTTCTACTTCTTTTTTTTTAATAATAAGAAACATTTACACCACAAACATTTTTCTGAAAAACAGCAACAATAATTTATCACCTGTTTTCTATATCAAACCTCTAATTTATACATGTATAAATCTTCATAGACACTACTGATCCCTAAAAGGATAGGATCTATTATTATACCTCAGTATGTTTTTTTTATATATAAAAATTGACTATAATTTTACTATTTTGTCTATTTCAAAGCCTAGAACTCTTTACCCATGAATATTAATTTATCGATGAACAGTTTACATTGCTATTCACCCGTCATAGTGACTGGTGAATAATACTGGAAACTATTCACTGGTAATTGTCCCCCGCTGCAACGTGACGGAAGGACTTAGTAATGGTTTGCATCCATCTGTCTGTACGTTCATCAGTTATTTGTCAGCACAAGTCCTCTGACACCATTTTTTTTTTATTATGTGTTGACATTCCATACTGTACCACCATTTCAATAATACATATTTTGTTTATCTTGTGGTGCTTTGACTTTTCTCTGCTGCGGGGGACATATGGCTACGTGTAGTAATCTTGTTATAAATTGTCTTTCTGTATAATAAAACACTTATTGACTGTATATTTGGGGAATTGTAAATTAAATGTCCCCTTGATACCAACTACTGCCCTTTGGCCAAGCCTTGGGGCAATAGTTGTATCACTTACTATTCTCCTCATATTCAGTCAATAAGTATATTCTATCTATTTCATTATACATTTATTGCATTGTAGTGGGGAAATGCGAAGATTTATTCACATCAGAAATAACATATTCCCAAGGGCTTGCCCAAGGGGAATATGATATTGAGATATTCATACATATTTAGAGGACAGTTTTCCACTTTTTTTATTATAACAAAACAAACATATAGTATCGGAAAAATATCAGATGTTCTTGTTATATTTTACTATCAATTATACTTAAAAAGTACAGAGATTTCCAAAGGGGCAGAATATGATTATTCGTTTGAGGAAAATACGAAGATTTGTTCATGTCGATCATATGATCACAACAACCAATCATATGTACTCTTACACACAATAATTCATCTGAATCAGGTATAATAATATAATTAATGGAATATCATATTAGGACTGACATATGACAGTTTACTACTAGAATAATATCTTTTTTCAATTAAGATCTTACTTCTGATATATGGAATATAGTGTACAATTATTGTCCATCATTTCTTTTTCTTCATAATACAAGATAATCCAGGACGTTCTGTACGGCCATTGTTCTAAGATGTTGATCCAAGAAGCCAGTCGATACCAGCTGAAGTCGATGTTATATGCCCTGAGTAAACGACCTAAAAGTGTAAAATTGTACATTACCAATCAAGTCATCCTATTCACAAAAGTTCTATTAAGTTGATAAAACAGGCCTTCTGATTTTCAAGGCTGAAATAAGTAAGGGTATGCTTTAGCATACAAGACCTGTTGTGCCACTATCTTTCAATCTTTTGCTGCTAAGTACAGAATTCCATAGGAGGTATAAATGCACAAGTGGTTTATGGATGAGAAATCTGACCTAGTAAGAGTGCTGGCCTTTCATGGGAGGGACAACAGTATTAATAAGATTATCTACCGAGAATGACAAAGATTTTTATTCACCTGTGACAGCTACAATGTTCAACAATCTTCTCATACTTCTTGGATTCACATCGCTGAAATAATCATTTTTTGTAAATGTTCCTGTGATGTCAAAATTGGAAGTACCAGCTAGTGACAAACTGTCAGATCTGTTGACTTTCTTTCTTCCTTTCTTTCTAATTTCATAAACTGTTGTAGAAGATACAGTAGATTCTTGGTGTTGTATGATCTGAAACAAACAATTAGTACTCATCATTATAATAGACATGAAGGGATATGGCAGATACATTCCTCATCTATATTCCCTAAATGTGTATGTATATGACAGATGTACCAGCAAAGAAACAGTGATTTTAATACTTTTCTTTATCTTTAAGTGACTTAGGGGAAAATCCTGAATTGAACGGACTACAAGTTAAAAACAGCATCGGAGTGAAATTCAAATAATCTAAACCGAAGTCATGACTGGTTGTTGAGCGACTGATGTTATGAAATTGTGGGTGTTTTGGTATTACTATGACATTGTTATTATTTTCTGTATAAAGCCATTATTCAGCTTGGAAGATTCCGGACTTAAATATTTAAAATTTCTTGTTGTATTATGTTAGATTCTGACCTTGGCCTATGGATTTCTATTAGTTTCTCCTTATTTCTGACAGTATATGAAAAAGAGTTCATTAGTAAAGGAAGCAATCATTCAGCCATAAGACTTCCTAGAATTTAAACTGGATATTGTTGACATTACATTGTTATTAACTGCTGTTTGGCTTCCATTGGAAATTTCAAAATAAACAACAGTTCAGTATTGGACATTTTAAAGATAACCACTGTTTAAATATTAAATTTGCATTTGTATAATAACATGTAAATATTCAATATTCAATTTTGAAAAAGTGATTTTGTCTTTTGTTGTCTAAAGCTTCTAAGGATGATTTCTAATCTGTATGTAAACTGAGCTTTCACTGCATGAAGTTTTATAAATCTTAATAAAACTAATACCTACACCTTTAATTCTTATAATCCAGCAAAGATGTCTATGATGACATTATGCAGTTATAACCTACCTTTGTCTTTGACGGTGACTCCCCCGAGACATCACACTGAGAAAATCCTTTGGTTAAATTCTGTTTGGGTATGGCCATTCCCTGACTTTGTAAGTAGAACGGTAGATGGACAACATTCCGTAAATAATCAAATCCATTGACATTCGAATCTACGAATGACGTTTTTATATTACTTTCAATGCCTTTGATAATGATTTGTGGATCGACTGCCAATATTGTTATAAATGGTGAGTCTTCATCACAAAATAATGTCTTTATTGTATCCAGAACTTGTAAAACTTTGTCCTGCTCACAACTATCCAAACCATCGACAACAACGACAAGCCTTGTCTGATTTTCTGTAAATCTGTCCATGTTTATTACCATTTTTGCCATGATGTCTACTTCCTGTTTTAACTTGTGCATTAGACCATCCATTTTCAATTTATGAAGCTTTGAACTGGCCTTCATTATTCGTCTTTTCTGTGACCAAATTATGGCTACCAAAGCCTGACCCCATGTAAAAATATTAAGGAAGAAAGCACCACCGATCACTACAGAAAAAATAATCAAGGTTACTAAAATTCCAGTATTACTCTCTATTTTTTGTCCAAAGTCCATCGGATGTGTTGCTATAGTTACATTTGATTCTATAGTTTTTGTCATGTCCTGTTTGGCAGTAATTACTAACAGAGCCACACACACTTCAAGACACAGCAATACAATATAGAAGTAAACAAAATATGGTATACAACAAAAGGTCCTCCATTTTCCACTGTAAGTTTCTGAAAAAATATAAATAACATTTTTATTATTTAGTCTAAACAAATTATCATTTCATTTTATATATACTGGGTAATATATGAACAAATCTTGAAATGTAACATATTTATTCTTTCAATTAGGAAATTTTTGCACACATCTATTTATGTAAATATTCCTCTACATTTGCGAGTTTAATAAATGTGACTGATGTACTTTTGAAATAGAATTTAACTAGCAAAAATTCCAAATGAAATTATTAATTATTGTGATAATAATCCCATTCCATTTTTAGCAATAATAAAAACATCACATTAATTTATGATTTTTAAATACAGTAATGAGTTAAAGATAACCATCTTAGAATCAGGTTTATGGCAAAGAAGAGGGAACCATGCAGTTATCTTAAAACACATTTCTACATATTCCAGTAAATTTGTAACCAGTTTTCAAAATAGTTTTAAATGAGATGAAAAAAGTTTCTATATATGCTTATTTCTGGGTGCCATATTGGTCAAGTGTTAAGACTCCCATATACAATTTGCAAAATATTCTACTTGGTAAATCTAACATAAATTTCCACCAAGTTACACTTTTCTGCAATAAACCACCATTATAACCACTATAGGACAACTTACTGTCTGCATGTGGTTTAAAGACTCTAAAAATCCTTGCAACCAGAGTGCCATATTCTTTCTCTAAACTGTCCCCTAAGGTCCCAATCATGGCTGCCAATGCTTTCTCTCCTCCGACACTTGTTAGTCTAGTACTCTCACTAAATAAAAATCTGTAAAACATGTTTGTGTAAGTCACGGTGAATGCTAAAAAAAATTTTGTAAGCTGTAATAAAATCTTTCTGAAGAAGTAAACTTTAGCTGTTTTTAGGTGTCCTTCAAAATTATTTTGGGTTTAGATTTTCTTGACCTTCATACATTTGGATTTCAACTGTTCAGTTTGGACCTTGGTGACCAAGTGGTCTAGTTTGTTGTAAATACTTATGGCCACTAACCTGTCAACACTGAGGACAGGAGGGAGATTAGGTGTGTGCAAGATTAGTGAAATACAGTGATGTCTGTGAGAAATTGAAGAAAATCTAATAATTCCACTATCAATAGCTGTGCACATTCTTATACAAATTCTGAAGCATAGTCACAGGAAGAACATAATCCTTGTGTTTTCTCAATAAATCCTCTTTTTCAGTGTAATAAACAAAAAAAAACAAGTCTTGAAATTCAGACACAAAAAATGTACAGCTTGCGACTAATGACTACTAATAATTCACTCGTTCAGTTGTGTACTGAACTTATGTGTTTTTAAGCCGATAGTTTTATATTTTAGGTATTTAAATTTCTATATTACCGTAATTACTCTAATTATTGGACACTAAAATACACCTATTTTTTGGCAAAATTGGAAATTCGTCGAATAAATAGAGTTTTTGCTCAGTTGGCGCTGTTTTGACTTCGTTGTGACTGACCAGGTTAGTGAACGGTAAGTATTATCAATGTAATGTTATTTATATGTTAGAGAATGGAAGTGGAGAGAAGAATTTACTCACTTGTAAAGTTTAATTCATATTTAAATGTTCCAATAAAGAATATAAACAAATTGTGTTGTGTTTGTGTATTCCCACTTCAAATCACGTGACTTCGAACAGGTAGAAAAATTGATCGATGTTTATTTACTTAATAGTGAATCAATTAAGCCAAAAGGATTTTATCATTGATTTAAATCTTTGAATCTTTTTACAATAATCATTTATTTTTAATGCTTTTGACATATTTTCCTTAAAATCTCGTTTGTATGATCTACATTCAGTGTCCATATATAGAACAGGCTATTTATAATCATAGGGGTACCAAAAGGGTTTAAAATTGTGGGAAAATATAAAATTAAATAAAAAAATTAAAAATAAAGATGGAAAGTGACAGGTCTCCTTGGTTTACTAGTACTAGGCTTAAAAAAGTCAGTAATTGTTCGCTTCATTTTGAAACTGATAACATAAACCAAATATAATTCGTTTATATTACTATCTGTGTTGATACAACATTTTCACAAAATGTACACCCCTTACCGCCCCTCTTCAATAAACTCAACCAATCAAAAAATAGAAAAATTTTACTCCCATGATTTTTGAAATTTAAAGTTGTCAACACATTGATGTGGTTTATTACTTGTCATATTTGCACTTAATTGCACTAGAATAGTAATCAATACAAAGCCACATCTATTTTATTACTCTGGAAAGAAAAAGTTGTAGCTATGTGTACAAAAAGTTTACCTGTAAACACATGTCCTGTGTGTGTATCGATGTACATGACAATTAAAATCCGACACACTGTCTGGAGTTACATAATATTGACCTTGTTGTGGAAACAATGCCATCTGGTACATTACTAGAAATAATTTACAATACTGCTGTCTTTTTATTGTTGTGAAAACTTCAAAATACCGACGTTTTATCTCCGCCATCTTTGAATCTTACGATGTCAAATTTCGATTTTCACGATCAAAATTTTAGAAAATGTCGAAAAAATAGTTTTTTAAAAATTGACTTTTTAGCAAAATCTGAAAAGTGTCGAATAATTAGAGTAATTACGGTAGTTGTTTTATGTCCTCACAAATTCTGGTAAGAAAATGCTAGATGTTTTTAAAAAAAATTCCTGACACTTACTTTACGGTTGGGATTTCAGCTTTTTTCTGTGTAGTTTTAGGGTTACAAAATAAAATTTTCATCAATAATGTCAGGGATCGCAGTTCTTTGCCTAACATTAAACTGATGTTGTTAGAGATTCGGAAATTCTGTTTCCTCACCAAAATGAATATCACACCTGAAAAATACAAATATTATGAATAAATTGTTGAAGAAAAACTAGGTTTCCCTTGTTTTCTAATTAATATGTAAAATAAAAAAAAAACAGCTAAGAACTTAAGTGACAGAATTCAAGGCTATTATTTTAAAGTACTCAGGCATAGCAGAACAGAATTCAATTAACCGACCCATAACCAATTACAAAATACTTATCATAGTTTTGCTCCATCTAATGAACATGTAATAAAAATAACCCTACCCATCCACTGACTTTTTAATGGAATAACCCTTACACATCTTCAACAGTTATCTGCAGGATAAATCTGATGATTTGGTCTACAACTAAGATATCAATTAATAGTTAATTTAGTTAATTAAATATTAATTCTGTGGATATTTTGAATTGTATGATAAATGTTAACAATTCTGCATAATGGGGGACACAAAGCTGAATACATAACTTAATTTTGTGTGCTCTTAGTCAATTTTGTTACTCACCAAGAAAACCATACTCCAGGACAAACAGACCAAGACCCAATCCAACACCTATCTGCCAACTGACTGTCAGAGCTAACGTCAGGCCTACAATGTTGTTGAACAGTAACAGCAGAAAGAACAGTGACCAACAAAAAGAAAAATGCTCATCTACATTGGCTCTGGTAAAAGATTTCATCTCCTCTGAAAACAAGAGTAAATCATGATCAAAACAAATTAAAATTAATATGCTGAATTAACATTTTAAAATGGATACTTAAGATAGCATCATAAAAATAATGTAAGTACAGAAAATAAAAAGGTTAAGTGCAAATATTAATGTTCTATATATGGAATATAACTTTCAGTGATGTGAAAAAAGACGTTCATCATATATTTATCAACTGCTTACTTACAAAGAAGAAAATGAACTAAGTGTGTAGTATTAATTTGTATTGATGAAAATGAATAAACAGCTTTATAATTTATAATCATAAATACTACCGTAATAACCCTAATTTTTGGACGGCCTAATTATTCGACACTTTTAAAAGTTCAAGGAAAAATTAAATTTTTTGATAACTCTATTTTTTCGACAATTTCAAAATTGTCAAAGTTACGATCGTTGTTCTCAGGTGGTGACAGTCAGTAATTTTAACTTCTTAGGTAAGTTAATTACTTTCAGTCCTTATCGAGTGTTTATTTCGTCTTTCTTAACCATTTAAACTATCTATCTTAATAAATTTCATTGAAACAAGATCAATTTTTAAGTAACTTTTATTGAATTTATCCTATCTGGAAGTTTACTTTTGAAAAGAAATCCGAAATGAGTTGGGACGGAATTGCGTATTCACATTTCTCAGAGAAATTAATTTTATAATTTTCAAATGAAATGAATAATGTTTTTACAAAACAAATCCTCTTATCATTGCTTATTAGACATTTAAATGTTATAGTTATAACATGTTCTAAAAAGGCGATGAGACTACAAACGTAACATGTGTTGTAAAAATCATTTGTGAGATGCTCCAAATCCAGATCATAAAAATCATTTGTGAGATGTTCACGTGTTGCATATTACTCAACAACATGGCAGGTCGTTTGAAGTTTGCCACTGTTTTCGTCTTCAACATTAAAACTACTATTAATTTGAAGGTACAAAAAGATAAATCATGAAAGCAAAATGACATAACAATACCGCAAGTATAACCCATTATTTCGATTGCCTATTCTTAAATTGCATTGACCGGGTCGATTATATGGAGTCATAAAATGACAACAATGTGGATGGAAATATGAAAAATCTATTTTTTCGACAATTTCCCAATTTTTCTTAAAAAAAATAGGTGTATTTTGAGTCAAATAAATGATTAAGTATGGTAAACTTTTATATTTTTCAAATACTCTAAGTGTAATATACTGTTATATTATTGAATACTGTCAATTTTTTTATTTGTTAGAAAAGTAAAATTGTATAAAATTGATTATTTTCCATCCCATACTTACTCTGAAGTTTTCCTAAGAGGAATGACTTCCCACTTCCCCATTTAGCATACAATCCTACAGTGATTGGTGTGTTAAGGGAAGGGTCACTGAGAATATCAGCCAATGCACTGCTATAAATCTCATAGCCAAGAAGATTTTCACCGTCTGGTGCATTCAGATTTCCTGAAATCATTATAAAGTACTGTATCTTTAATTTATAGTTCTAAATTAAAACCATTTCTTAACTTTCTTTGCTGAGCATTTACTGTAATTTTACTGTGCCTTAATCATGAAATTCTTCACTATTTTGTAAGAAACTAACATGATTTTTTGTCTGATTTATCAAGGGACTAAATGAAAACAGCTAAAACAAATTCTTTAACTGGACAAAACATGTTGTTTCGTTGGAAATTTTTCCATGGCTAATAAAATGTTTACCAATTACATAAGTCATATTAGAATATTTTTACATCCAAGCTTCTTCTTGGTATTGCTTTTCCCATCCTGTTGACATGTTTGTTTTTAATTGCAGATTTGTAAAAATGTTCCTTACATGAAACTTTTCAACTATACCTTTCATTCTAATGTCATGTAATGAGATAAAAAAAAATAATTGAAATATCTCTAAATATCCACAACAATTATACCGTATCACTACTACAATTTGTCAGTTTTCTAAGCTGTTTTTACACAATTAAAGTGTTATTACATGAATATTGCCCCTTGCATATTAATATCAAACTCACTAAAAGACCTCAGCGCTGTACAATATTCAGTGATATTTGATCATTATCTCCTTCAAGTGCTATACATTACTGACTTACTATGACCATAAATCTGTGACAGAATCCCTTTCTGATGATATGCATCAATCTGATATGGAGTCTCTCCAGCTTTGTTGGGACGATATAATAGGCGACTGTTCCGTGGATTTCTAAGTAAAAGTTCTGTAATTCTCTTACTTCTGGCTCGAATGGCAATATGTAATGCTGTATCTCCTCTCTAGAAAATAAATAGATTAATAATATAATTTGATATGCAAAATCAGCTTTTAAAGCATATTCTTTCACCGATAAGAACAGACAATGAATCACATATGGTATTTTCTCATTATGTTTTGTCGGACCTGAGTTTGAATCCCACTTGTAGAAATGTGTATTTAACTGTTGTCAAGGACTGTCAGTTTTCCTGTCAAAGGTTAAGCTTCTTTCTGGTTAATCACATTTCCTCTACCAATACAAATTTCCACATTAGGGCTTATTATTTTAAAGCAGTGTAATAATTCAAATTATAAACCAGTGTCATAAAATATTTCAGTATTACTAAAGGTATATATTTGGCATTTTGAAGTTGTAATAAATATCATAAAAAGCCTGTAAATAAGGACAGCATTCAATGTTTGTGTACTTTATCCTCATACTGGATCTTGTATCCAGCTGTACTGCCCCCACTTTGTGCAAATACTACAATCCTTGGATGTAATACAGGACTAATATGAAACATACTGAGATGATTTTGACAACTGGGAAAAAAATAACAGATATATCACTTTAGCGACCATTTTACTATGTACATGCATAACAAAGGAAACATAATAGACAAATCTGTTTAAAAACAGAACAAAATCATGTCTGAAAATACAGTCAACTCTCCTTATTTCAAATCCATTGGGACCTAAAAATCTAGTTTGGCTTAAAGCGAAAATTTGAGATATCAGGAGTAAATCTGTATAGTTGAGGGTCCAAACAGATAATGAGTTATCCAGAATTTCGACTTAAATGTGTTCAAGATGACGAGAGTCAACTGTATTTTTAAATATTGTGGGGGATTTTGCCTCCATATACAATTACATTGACAATGATTTTTGTACATACATCAATGCTACATTGTGACTTATCTAAAGAAATTTATATTGTATTCCAAATATTGTAACTGCCTTTTAATTTTCATTTCTAACATGGTGTGCTGATTTAACTTTGCATAAAAATTTTTACTATAAATCTTTATATTTATTTCTTTCAAAACTTATTTTTCAGCATGGCATGTCTAACATTATAAGTAACTCACCTTGTCAACAACAGATACTTTGGCATTTTTGTCAAGTAACATTCTGAGGATGTCTTCATTCCTTGTCCTCACAGCTCTTAACAATGGAGTGTCACCATCCTGCAGTATAAATAAACACTTACTGAACATTAAATTTCATGTCAAAATGATTCTAATGATCAATCAAATTTAGTTTTACATACAATAATTCTTATAAGGTATAGTCATTTATCGTACAAAGACACGGCTAGCTGACCAATATAGCCTGCCCAATATTGTTTTCGATATTGTGTCAGTAGCCGAATAAAGTCACCTGGTAACACATATATGTACATTATATGAAAATATAAGGTTATTTGTAAATAGGTGAGAAATGCTCCACAGTAAACCTTGTACAAATGAGCTTTCTAATTAAGAAATAATTCACAGAGACTAGAGTTTATCATTGTTTTACCACGTGCTAGCCATTTATGCCTTTTATTTTACCTTGAGCGCTAGCAAGGGGTAAAATAACGGCATTAATGGCCAGCCCGTGGTAAAACAATGATAAACTGGAGTCTCAGTGAATTATTTCGATTCTAATAGGACAATTACGGTGTTTTTTTATATTTCCGTGACCTAAGGTGAATTCCGATTTTCACCATATTTGGCTCTTCCAGAAATTTGACACACAACAAACCAATTCGATGCGCTGTTTTGGTTCTGTTTTTCTGTTTGGATGTATGGATTTTCACAAAATGAAGAGGAGAATGTTTATTTATCGATTAAACCTATCGAAGATTTGGTTTAAATTCACATTGTCATATTGTGAGATGGATTTTTACACAACTGTAATCTTACACATGATGTTTGTGTACATTATTTTTCAAAAATACTTTTTTATGTGTGGTGTCTTCAGGGAGGAATTTCATGTTGTCCAATTCCTCTTCAGACTGAGAATCCCTCAAGAAGTCTCTCTCAAATAGGCACAATTCGTGTCTGAATTTCTTTAGGACATGGCCTCATGATAATGATTGTATGACATGTCCTGCAAAATTTGCAAAGGGTTTTTCATAGTCAACCACTTTGAACTTTTCCCCCTTCTAGTTCAAGGAATGTTCCAATGGCAAATGGCGAAGCCATGTTTAATAACAGTGTAGTTCCGTATGAAGACGACACTGGAGGCGGAGGGCAGTGCTCAACGGGATTTTGGGGGAAATCATAATTTTAATTAATTAATGGTTAAAAACTTTTCATAAAAGTTTGTTCAAGTCCGTTTATTATGTTTGTTATATTTATTTAACTTTTATTCGCACTATACCAGAATGAATGAAAATGTATTTATAACAACTACAACAACATTCAGAAACCCCCATGTTAAATATAGAAATTTTTAATCAACGGTTCTTAGAATGGTAAAAATAACAACCAATCAATTTAAGCGGATAAACGATTTCCGGTGGGAGTAATACTAGAACAGCCAACTAAGTCGCGTACAGCTCATATGGCAACTAATGTTTTACCACGCTTGCTGTCCCAAAGCCTTTGAAGGCTGTCATATTAGAATTTCTGACAATCAATATACATTGTAGATTGTATATATTTGTAACTCATCATGATATACCCACATAAGAAAATTCTTTTGCATATTTTATTATTTACAGGTATTAAGAAATAAATCTGTACAACAATTACAGTTCTTTTTCTGTGTGATGTGGATTGATAACACCATATGGTTCAAGACCTGCAATGAACTTTTACATGACAGATACAAAAGAAGTGTGTAAATAAAAATTGTTGTGCAATGTGAATGAACCTACTGTGACAAAGTGAATAACTAGTAATGGTTTTAAAATGTACAGCTTCAACCGAATAAATGAATATTATCCAGTGATTTTATATTCTTGGTGGAGAGTTTTAAACACATACATTTTACATGACACAAAGAGAATTAGCCATCACTCATACCTCAACAAAACTTATAGACCCAGTGACAGCATGTTATTTCAGGACTTCTATAATTGTCCCATATGCTGCTCACAACTAATGTGGGACATAATAAATTTATTGTAAAAAAACCTTGAGAAAATAAAGTTCTGCTGTATATAAATACATTGAGAGTAACTAACCTTGTTACTAATTTCCAAATCAGGGTCACAATCCAGCAATAAATATACAATGGCACTATGACCTTTCTCTACAGCCCAGTATAAAGCTGTTTTACCATCCTGAAAAACACAGAGGAAAGTACAAAAATCATCCATGTTAGCTATAATGACAGAAATGGCAATAATTAAAACATGACATTTGAATTTAAAATGTCATTACAGAAGATATATTGATGACCAAAGTGCCACAAGAATTCTTATACTGTTACCAATTACCCACAATAGATAATATCAAATTATCCAATTATTTTTGCAACAAAATTCACATAGGACATTAAATTTTATAAATAAACATCTTCCTTATTTTCATTGAAATGCACTGCAAAAACCAAGATAATACAATTCCTCAATCATCATATAAATGGATATTATATATTTCATACAGAAACAATTTTTTTTATAAATTTATCTCCAAATTATCTCCCTTTATCTTCTTCTTAAGTCCAGAAAGATAAGAATACTCACTGCTCCTTCCATGTCAACATCAGCATATTTATTAATCAGTGCTCTCACTATCTCCAAATGACCACCTTTAACAGCATGGATAAGTATTGTATCAGATGCCTGAAATGAGAATATACATTGTTGCAATGTTAAGGGTTATTCCCCTTTCTGCACAACCTTAAACCTACTATGGTTTGCAGGAACAGAAGCTCCAAATTTCAGCATAATAGTACTGACAAATTCTGATCTCGAGAAAAAATTGCCTTCTTTTTAATGCAAATTTATGAAAATAGGAAGCGACTTACAAATATATATACAAATATGAATCTGAATTAGAAATTAAGATATTTTGGATTCCGTCCTAAGAAGAGAAAATCAAATTCCAAAATAGCTCATCAGTCTGCTTGAAATTATCACTGAAGCCAATATGAACTTAAAAGTAAGGCTTATCTGTTTTAATCCACATTAAATAAATGTTGAACTTAAGCACAATGTTTGCTGTATATGTAACTGAATGTCACACCTTTAATTTTTACAGACATAAAAAAATGAAAATATATTGAAAAGGTAATAAAGACTGCTAATAAGATATAAACATCTATAATTACCTTATCGGCAATATTGACATAAGCTCCTTTGGACAACAGCTCATGTGCTATTTCTGCATTACCTTCCTTGGCAGCTGTACACAATGCTGTAAATCCATCCTGTTAAAAATATTTTTTTAACTTTAAAAGATTTTTAAAAAAAATGGCTGACCTGCTAGCAAATACACACTTTAACCTTGTAGTTTGACCTTTGACCCTGTTATGCTATACCATGCATTATCAAAAATTACCTAATATAAATAGAGGATTGTTTAAAATGAAAAACATTATGTTCGAAGACAGACAGAAGAATAATCACTTTTCTCCACCAACTTTAACAAATAGGTGACCTATTGTTGCCAAACAAAATATCTTTTGGTTATAATCTACAACAAAAATAATGTGACATAACATATAAATAAACAAGTTTGCTGTAGAAGAAATGTGTATGAGTCTTACAGATCTTGATTTACTAGTCATGGCAAAGATGGCAACAAATCTAAATAGATCACAGAAGGTTGAGTACCGAGTAAATATTTAGCACTTGAAAACTTGTAAAAATTTTCACCTTGTAGGGCACGTAGTTTCCCTTCATAATACCATATACAGTTCACCTTTGTTTTATGTAGACAAAAATTAGGCATTTTTTAAAAATTATCTATTTGACTATATAAAAAATTCCTCATACAAAAATACTGAAAGCTTTAATTGAATACCAGCACAACGTTTAGTTTCTATAGTAACATTTGTTACTGCTAATAATTATATCCAGATTCATTTTTTATCTTCTTAGAATACTCAAGTACTGGATTTCAGAAATTTTGACATCCATTAAAGATAATAAATTGTCTAAACAATGTTTATAACCCACAGATATCTGTTTGTATATAAAGTTCAACCTCCAAAAGTTTTACAAACCTTATCTACAGCATTCACATTGGGATCATGTTCCAACAGACGTTGGACAATCTCAGTGTAACCACCTTTTGTAGCAACAAGTAAAGCTGTCCATGAATTCTAGAAGAAAAACAAAATTAACAATCTATGTGTACATGCAATTATGATAAAAGAATAAACCAAAGTCAAACCTCTGTATAAAGGTCACCTAAGTGGTTAATAAAAAAGTACCCATACACACAAATTAGTTTTAAAAGCTTTAATAACAAATAAATTATCACAGTACCGTTTATAGAGTTGATCTTTAATTAACTCTTTATCTACCACTGACGGATATATATGCGATATTTAACACCGTTTTGTTCGTAGTGACTGATAAATCTGCTTGCATAATCAAGTGTGTGACTGATAACTCCGCTGTAAACAAACATATGCGCAGTATAATTTTTGGAGCTTTTCATTTTTATGTCATAATCATTATATTATAATGTTTTTTGTGATCAAATCTTTAAACTTATATAATTAAGGGTCCTTATTGTCATAACAATTATGAAAATGATAGGATATGTGGTATTCTTGCTTGAGAAAAAACAGCACTTATCTATCTTACCATGCCAACAGTATCAACGTTTGCCCCAGCATCTAGTAAAGATTCTACAATCTCTAAGTTTCCTTTCCGACATGCCCATATCAGTGGAGTAGTTCCATACTACAACAAAATATGTATATAAAGATAAAACCTTTAGTATGTTTCTGGTACTACACTAAATATTTTGACGTAGGGTAGGTAGAAGAATCATTTTATTATTATGTTTTCAATCTGCAATACTATATATATTTCACATTCACAGTTTCTATTTAAATACCATCTTCTTGTTGCAGCCAGCTGAATTCAACAAATCTGTCTGTTTAAAAAAGCTAATTTAAAGCATAACCAAAAGTTCATGGTAGATTTGTATCAACCTCAATTTTACTAACAAATACAATTTATCATTTGATGAAGAAAGCAAAACATGAAATATTTCATCATGCAATTTACATGTAAGTTTGCCAAATAATTCAGCATGAAAAATAAAGTGGCAAATTAAGTCAGCAGATAAGTTCCATGGCAATACGCCAAACAAAAACAATCATTATGTACTTTACAGTATCTTGTTTGACTGATACCTTTATGTTATGCATTAAATTAAGTAATGTGGGTGGAATTTTTTAGAGGAAATTTCAATGCTATTAACTATATAATTACAAAATTTGACTGTTGTGATTTACTGATAATTTAAAGTTTGAAGGATTCTGAATGTCACGGTTATAATCCCACAATATTAAAAATTCATTTCTTCACATACTTAAATTAATGATTCCACTTCATATGAAAACTGGTACTAAACAGAATATATATAGATATCAAGGCGATGGAATCCATCTCTGTGGGCCCCAGCATAAATAACATTTGACCTCAGTTATTGACCCTGACCTTTGACCTAGAGATTTGCACAACAATCACAAAACCCCTATTGACAGTGATGAATAACCATGCCAAGTATCTTTACTTAACTTCAAATCATTGTCAAGTTATAGAGCGGACATGGGGTTCTCAACTTTGACCTAAGTTCTTGAACTTGACCTTTGACCTACAGAGTTGTACATGCATTGTGACACACCCTCTAGTGCTAGTGAATATCCATGCCAAGCATAAGCTTTGAAATCATAAAGGTGCTCAAGATGTAGAGCAGACACGGTTTGTTACAGACAGATGAACGGACAGACAGACGAACAAACGAACAGACAGACTGATCACAACAGGGCAACCGCCACCAAGTGGCGGGGCTGTAATAAATCCACAAACTGGAAAGAACTTGAGAATTCAACTGATATTTGGTTCTTTACAGGAGAGGTCAGAAGTATCTTAATCTAAACATGCACCATTTAATCATTTAACTAGTTTATGTGTTTCTCTGCTTTGTTTATATGTCACAAACATTTGTATATATGTTTCATGACAATAAAGATATTGATTGATATATATAGGTAGGACTGGTTTTAAGAAGTTCAAAATTAAAACCTTAAAGTTCAGCAACATTTTCCTTTAATAATGTAACAGAATTTTTTTCCCTAAATATACCAAGTTCTTTTTCTTTTCAACTTGTAAGTTTGAACCATACCTTGTCAGCAGAATTGACCTTTGCTCCTTTCTGTATGAGATACTTTGCCACATCAGTATGACCTCTCCCTGCTGCCCATGCTAAACATGACATACCAAACTGGAAAATATAATTCATCATTGCTATTATCCAAAATTTCACATTTGTTTTTTTTTCTATCTTACTTCAAATGCTTGAATTTTATGTGATACATAAGTTACTATTGTTTATTTATCAATACTTATTTGGGGGAAGGGGCATTTGTCTTGTGCATATGGTTGTTGCTCATTGTTGTAGACTATAAAATGCTCCCAAACCAACCCCCACCCCAATGTTATCAATTTTTTTCCTGTTTCGAGTGATATGGTATTATGTTATACTGAGGCTTACATGATGTTCTTACATTTTTATATAAAAAAAAATACAAATCTTCAGCATTAAGTAAAATTTGTACTGAGGCCACCCTTAAAAATTTGTTTGGCATTGCCGACCCACACAATCAGCAGGTGGGTAGGTAGGTAGGGAAATTATCTTTTTTTTCACATTTAAAAGCTTTATATTTTCAGACTGGTTTTTCACAGGAAAAAAAGAGGAAGATATGACATATTACATTTACACGCAAGGCCCATACACCTACTTCTCAATTAACTGATCTGAATCATTTAGTGTAGATTAGTTTGATTAATGCATATATGTGCATTAAATTGTAGGTAAGTGTGGCAACATATTTATTTAATTAATTTAATTTATTTAAGTCCTATGCATTGTGTGATGGCTGTTAGAGGATTTCTCTTTAACCCAATTATGTTTTGTAGGTAAAAATTGAATTGCAGGTCAGCAGAGTTCCCTTGTCTTGCATCTTGAAATTAATTGACCTTGTGCTGTTTTGATTTATTTATTGTTTCTGGGTTAAATATGATAGTTGTTTGAGTCGGATAATTATGGAAAACTATTGAAGGTAAAAGATTTTTGAAATATGAAATATCACATGCTTACTAGTAATATAGGTAAATTTATATCGATAAAATCTCTCCATATTTGGAGGATAACATCTTGATATAGTTTGTTGAGTAAACAGTAATGTTTGTTATTGTAGATCATTATAGGTAATATCTTGCTGGTACTGTTAAATCAATTGTTTTGTTCGACATGTTAGTTTTCTATTATCAATAATAGTTTTGGTTTATTTGAATTGAAATTTACCATATTTCGGATTTCCCCAATCCTCATCACTCATCCGGGAGATAAACACCATTGTGGTTTAATAGGACAGTATATGGTGTTGCCATTTTAGTGTTTAGTAGAATAAATACTTTTGTTAAGATTATTTAAACTTGAGGTTTTAGATTTTTAGTTTGTATGCATTTTAGCTGAAGTTACATATTGCACCAAGTTTTTGTTGCGCTTGTATGCACCATTGGTGGTCTTTGAAACAATTGGTTAGCTAGTTCATTTTCAGTAATGAGATGCCAGTGTTTTCGGATTAATTTTGGTGGAAGTCGTAGAGTTTTCGCCCTTGATATACTGTTCAAGAGTAGAGTTTTCGCCCTTGATATACTGTTCGTTGATTTGATTATGGAATTGATTTCTTTTGCTTTATATCCTCTTTTTAAGAATCGTTGGATAGTTAGTTCGATTTCTTGTTTTCTTTATTCTGGGTCACTGTTGTTTCGTATGTGTCTAATTATTTCCCCTTTCACTATAGTCTATACCTTTGAATACTTTGTCATTGTGGGAAGAGGATCGATGTAAGTATCCAAAGGTTTCCATTGGTTTGTGGAATGATTTGATATCTAGAATACTTGTTTCTTTGTATCTATTCCCTTTGTATATTTTAGTATCTAAAAATGTTGTTTGATGATATGAGTAGTTGTAAGTAAATTTCAATAATTTGTGTTCTTGGTTTGGAATTTTAGAGTTTTTCGATTTGGAGATAATCTCTATTGAAAAAAATTATCCCATCGTCTCGATAGTAAAGATGGGCAATTATTTGTTTTTTTGAAGGGGAATTTAGAAACTAGAGGCTCAGTGGGCTGAGCCTGTATCGCTCACCTGACAAAATACTTCTACAAACTTCCATTAATTCTTTGGTTGAATTTGCTTCAAAAGTTTCAGAGCAGATGAACAAAATATATTTTTCTCATACGGTCCAAAGTTAAAAGTATTTCCCCACTTGGTTCAATTTGCTATTATAGTTTTAGAGATGATCAAAATGTTTTTTCCCATAGGCATATATGTTAAACTATGTTCCTGCTGTCAGCCATAATGTTTGTCACATTCAAACGAAATGAGCAATGCCTCTAAAGGACCTTCCATACATCATTCCAGAACAGTTTGGTTAAATTTGCTCAAGTAGTTTCAGAGGAGATGAACTTTAACATGTTTTCCCATAGGGTCCAATGTTAAACTAGGTCCTGCACTGGCAGCCATGTTTTACAGCGGATCGGAAAAATTTCGGCAATCTTAGTAAAGGACCTTCCATACATCATTCCTGTAAAGTTTGGTTAAATTTGCTCAAGTAGTTTCAGAGGAGATAAACTTTAACCTGTTTTCCCATAGGGTCCAATGTTAAACTATGTCCTGCTCTGGCAGCATGTTTTTTGGCGGATCGGAAAAATTTCGGCAATCTTAGTATAGGACCTTCCATACATCATTCCTGTAAAGTTTGGTTAAATTTGCTCAAGTAGTTTCAGAGGAGATGAACTTTAACATGTTTTCCCATAGGGTCCAATATTAAACTATGTCCTGCTCTGGCAGCCATGTTTTTTGGCGGATCGGAAAAATTTCGGCACTCTTAGTAAACGACCTTCCATACATCATTCCTGTAAAGTTTGGTTAAATTTGCTCAAGTAGTTTCAGAGGAGATGAACTTTAACATGTTTTCCCATAGGGTCCAATGTTAAACTATGTCCTGCTCTGGCAGCCATGTTTTTTGGCGGATCGGAAAAATATCGGCAATCTTAGTAAAGGACCTTCCATACATCATTCCTGTAAAGTTTGGTTAAATTTGCTCAAGTAGTTTCAGAGGAGATGAACTTTTAACATGTTTTCCCATAGGGTCCAATGTTAAACTATGTCCTGCTCTGGCAGCCATGTTTTTTGGCGGATCGGAAAAATTTCGGCAATCTTAGTAAAGGACCTTCCATACATCATTCCTGTAAAGTTTGGTTAAATTTGCTCAAGTAGTTTCAGAGGAGATAAACTTTAACATGTTTTCCCATAGGGTCCAATGTTAAACTATGACCTGCTCTGGCAGCCATGTTTTTTAGCGGATCGGAAAAATTTCGGCAATCTTAGTAAAGGACCTTCCATACATAACTCCTGTAAAGTTTGGTTAAATTTGCTCAAGTAGTTTCAGAGGAGATAAACTTTAACATGTTTTCCCATAGGGTCCAATGTTAAACTATGACCTGCTCTGGCAGCCATGTTTTTTAGCGGATCGGAAAAATTTCGGCAATCTTAGTAAAGGACCTTCCATACATAACTCCTGTAAAGTTTGGTTAAATTTGCTCAAGTAGTTTCAGAGGAGATAAACTTTTAATATGTTTTCCCATAGGGTCCAATGGTAAACTATGTCTTGCTCTGGCAGCCATGTTTTTTGGCGGATCGGAAAAATTTCGGCAATCTTAGTAAAGGACCTTCCATACATCATTCCTGTAAAGTTTGGTTAAATTTGCTCCATTGGTTTTAGAGGAGATGATCAATATGTGAAAGTTTACGGACGACGGACGGACGACGGACGGACGACGGACGACGGACGCCAAGTGATGGCAAAAGCTCACATGGCCTTTGGCCAGGTGAGCTAAAAATGGTTCCAATGACTTCGTACGCCCAAAGGTTTGCTCTCAATACAGTGTACAGCAAGCGCTTTTACGATTGTGATTTGAAATAAGTAAAGCCCGGAACAAGCTCCACGGATACGATCAAAATTCCGGCACACTTTAAAAAAAAAAAAAATCTGAAATGCAAATAAAATTATTTGGGCAGCAAGTTTTTCAGTGGGTCGGGCAGCAATGCCAAATGAAATTTTATTTTAGGCCTGATGAAGTGGTGTTTTTTTTTTTACCTGAACCATTATGGAATGTCTAAATGAATTATTTTTTTTATGTTTCCCTAACCTCAGCCTTGACATTGATATTAGCACCCCTGTCAATCAGTTCCTGTACAACTAACATCTTTCCTTTGTAACATGCCCACATTAAGGCTGTCCAGCCACACTGAAAATAGAGCAATTAAAATGAATAACTTAAATCTAATATTGTCATATACACAACCTCTCATATAATATATCCTATACAGGGACCATTTAAACTTTATTTTACAATACTTCCAATTTCTGCAAGTGTGATTTAAATGTTTTTTAATTATTATCTAGATTTGTATTTTACTTATTTTACTAGTCTGATATAAGATGTTTAAAACAAGCATATATGTATCCAATGGACACTACAAGGCCTGCCAATGATGTAAGTATTTAGTACATAGAATTACATTTATATATTGTTGACTTTGAAGTCCCTAACAATAAGGTAGATGAAATACTATCGCTCAGTACTTCATGAAAAACTACCTTCAATCTGAACCTTAACCTGGATTCTAATACTGAAATTCCATAAAGAAATTAGTCGATGATCCATGACCTCAAGGTCACGAATCCGTTTCACATCAAAATGCTGATGTTCATATCATAAGCTATCCATGAACAAAGTTTCAGGATGATACCATAACTCCTTCATGAAAAATTACCTTAAACCTGAACCTTAACCTGGGTTCTAATATTGAAATTCCATAAAGAAATTCAAAGTAGATGACCAATGACCTCAAGGTCATAAGATCCTTTTCACATCAAAATGCTGCTTTTCATATCACAAGCTATCCATGTACAAAGTTTCATGATGATACCATAACTCCTTCATGAAAAACTACCTTAAACCTGAACCTTAACGGATGCTCACACTGAATAACTATATGCCCGGCCTGCCTTACAGACAGGGCATAAAAACATGAAATCTCAGCAACTATTAATTTTCTACATTATTGGTTTGTAAAACTTTGTTTCTAGATTCCAAATTTTCAGTAACAATTAAAACATGAGATGTACTATGAGATAAACCTGCTCAAGAACTGTTCTTAACCTGAACATTGCCAAACATCAAACCAATTAATCAGGCTTTGTAGTGACAGCATTGTGCTGATAACTTTGCCACACATCAGTACAGTTGCATTAATATTGTCATGTAATACCTACTAAACCTCTATAAGGACAAAAGCAAGTTTACTGTTCCTGAGACCTGTTCCCCAAGCCCAATAGTGACAAACAGATTAAAAAACTTGCTATTGTCAAAGTTATCTTATTATTTTAAAGACAAAAATAGACATATGTTAGCACATTAACAGAATAGACATGATGAAGCAAAGAGTCCATAATTCTACCATCTTTTCATTTACTAAATAAGTATCTGAATTCTCAGTGAGTCTCATTACTATACAATAAAACCAGAATTCTCCAGAATAAAATACTGCAGAAACTGTTTGTTCCAATTGTAGTTTCCCTAGGAAGCTATAAATCAGTCATTAGTTTCACAAAAAATCTTATAACTATGAGAAATAGTAAGTTTGATGTAATTGTACTTATAGCCTGATGCCATAAAATGTAACCAGATATCCTGCATTTATCATACACATAGTTTATCTTTGCACAAGGTGAAATTCCTTCCAAATTATTACAACCTTTCTTTTACAGTTTTCAGAGTATCAAGACTTAAATTGGATATATGCCTATCTGGCTAATGACCTCAGGAGTATATACTAGAATTTTAAGCAAGGACATCAGACTTACAACTAATTGTGATTGTAAAAGTTTTTGTGAAATTGGAAGTACAAGCATGTATTTTTTTTAAAAATAGTGTTTTTATTTACTTTTTCTTTTTATATTAACTGTACATATTTTAGTAAGATAATGATTATCAGTTACCATATCCCTGTGTTCAATGTCAGCTTCTTTCTCCAATAGTTCAATAACGACCTCTAAATGACCTTCTTTGGCTGCACACATAAGAGCACACCATTTTTCCTGTAAAAGTAGGAATCTGATAGTATCATAAATACATAACAAGTGCATGATTCGCTCACCTGTTATATTTTGTGTAGATCTTGCATCAATGATTATTTTTTATATTTACTGTATACAGTCGCAATTTTCTCCTTAATATTGACATGTACAACTAAAATATAGAATCCTGAACATAAATAGATATGGTTGCTAGGGACTTTTTCATTAGTTGCTATGGATTTTTTCAATGACCTTGACCCTTGACCCTCCATTTTATTTGTACAGCTACCATTTAATTTATTTCAAGTTATGCTCTAAACATCTGTGACAATATGTCAGACCATTATTTTCTGTTTACATGTAAATAATCTTTCAAGGGCAAAAATTCCTATAAGGGGTCAATTGACAATTTTGGTCATTTAACTTATTTGTAGATCTTATTTTGCTGAACATTTTTGCTGTTTACAGTTTGTCTTTATCTACAATAATATTCAAGGTAACCTAAAAATGCAAATTTCCTTAAAATTAACAATTCAGGAGCAATAACCCAAAATGGGCTGCCCGATTTGTCTGAAAATTTCATGGCAGGTAGATCTTGACCTCATAAACATTTTTAATATTTGTCAGTTTTGCTCTAACTGCTTTAGTTTTTGAGATATGAGCCAATAAAATGCTCTGCTGGGCGCAGCTAGATACGACCGCAGATGTCGAACCCTGAATAGTTGGGGCAATTATGAACACAACATTCAAGCTTGATACAATACTGAATTTGGATTGTGAATAAATATTTGACACAGCATAGGTTTCTGACACAGAATGAATGTTGTCTAAGAACTTAAACATTTTTTAATTTACCTATTCAAACCATATCAGTATTATTTGTTTTTATATATAAATTAGAAATAACCAATTTAAAATTTAAAATTGGGCACACATATCAATTTCTTGCTATTGCGCAATACTGTGCAATTGAAAATTTCTTCAAATATTTGACACATAATATGTTTCTGACACAGAATAACTGAAATCAAAGAACTTAGAATTGGTCATATGATTTGAATTTATATTCAATTTTTTGCTTCTTGTGCAATACAATATGCTGTGGAGAATTGCCCCCCCCAAAAAAAAATAATAATTTACCCCTTTTTTTAGCTTTTGTGCAATACACTATGAAGTTGCACATTGACCCCCCCTCCCAAAAAAAACCAAAAAACAATAAAATTTATTGTAACCCCCCCCTTTTTTTGCTAAAAAAATTTGAAATTTTCTTTTTATTTTATGAAATATGAAATGAGAAAAAAATTACCCCCTCCCCAATTTCTCATTTACCCCCCCCTCTAAATTTTGTTTTCAACCCCCCCCCCACCCCCCACCCCCCATTTCTTTATACTTTGCAACCATAACAGCCCATTTAAATACACCATAACATATTAAAATAGAAAATGACATCATAGTCATGGAATTTGTTAATAATAAGGTTTTGATAGCAGAGCACACATATCAATTTCTTGCTATTGCACAATACTGTGCAATTGAAAATTTCTTCAAATATTTGACACATAATAGGTTTCTGACACAGAATAACTGAAATAAAGAACTTAGAATTGGTCATATGATTTGAATTTATATTCAATTTTTTGCTTCTTGTGCAATACAATATGCTGTGGAGAATTTCCCCCCCCCCCAAAAAAAAAAAATTTACCCCTTTTTTAGCTTTAATTTTGGACCCCGATTTGGACCAACTTGAAAACTGGGCCCATAATAAAAAAAACTAAGTACATGTTTAGATTCAGCATATCAAAGAACCCAAAGAATTCAATTTTTGTTAAAATCAAACTAAGTTTAATTTTGGACCCTTTGGACCTTAATGTAGACCAATTTGAAAACGGGACCAAAAATTAAGAATCTAAATGCACGGTTAGATTCGGCATATCAAAGAACCCCAATAAGTCAATTTTCGATGAAATCAAACAAAGTTTAATTTTGGACCCTGATTTGGACCAACTTGAAAACTGGGCCCATAATAAAAAAACTAAGTACATGTTTAGATTCAGCATATCAAAGAACCCAAAGAATTCAATTTTTGTTAAAATCAAACTAAGTTTAATTTTGGACCCTTTGGACCTTAATGTAGACCAATTTGAAAACGGGACCAAAAATTAAGAATCTAAATGCACAGTTAGATTCGGCATATCAAAGAACCCCAATACTTCAATTTTCGATGAAATCAAACAAAGTTTAATTTTGGACCCCGATTTGGACCAACTTGAAGACTGGGCCCATAATAAAAAAACTAAGTACATGTTTAGATTCAGCATATCAAAGAACCCAAAGAATTCAATTTTTGTTAAAATCAAACTAAGTTTAATTTTGGACCCTTTGGACCTTAATGTAGACCAATTTGAAAACGGGACCAAAAATTAAGAATCTAAAAGCACGGTTACATTCGGCATATCAAAGAACCCCAATAGTTCAATTTTCGATGAAATCAAACAAAGTTTAATTTTGGACCCTTTTGGCTCCTAATTCCTAAACTGTTGGGACCAAAACTCCAAAAATCAATCCCAACCTTCCTTTTGTGGTCATAAACCTTGTGTTTAAATTTCATAGATTTCTATTTACTTATACTAAAGTTATTGTGCAAAAACCAAGAAAAATGCTTATTTGGGCCCTTTTTTAGCCCCTACTTCCTAAACTGTTGGGACCAAAACTCCCAAAAACAATCCCAACCTTCCTTTTGTGGTCATAAACCTTGTATTAAAATTTCATAGATTTCTATTTACTTATACTAGAGTTATTGTGCGAAAACCAAGAAAAATGCTTATTGGGCCCTTTTTTGCCCCCTGATTCTTAAACTGTTGGGACCAAAACTCCCAAAATCAATCCTAACCTTCCTTTTGTGGTCATAAAGCTTGTGTTTAAATTTCATAGATTTCTATTAACTTATACTAAAGTTATAGTGCGAAAACCAAATGTCTTGTGACGACGACGCTGACAACGACGACGACGACGCCGACGTCATACCAATATACGACCACAAAAATTATGCGGTCGTATAAAAAGTGCATTTTCACCTATGTTCTATTTTTAGCCATGGCAGCCATGTTTCTCGATGGACAAGAAAATAAAACATACTAGATAACCTAAAGATCTTTCAGCCTGAAATTTATACTAGATACCCTAAGGAACTTTCAGCATGAGTTTGGCTCAGATTGATTCTGTAGTTTCAGAGGAGAAGAATTTAAAAAGTTTACAAAAATGATGAAAAAGATGTGAAAAATTGTCTTTAAGAGGCAAAAACTCCTATAAGGAGTCAATTGACAATTTTGGTCATGTTGACTTTTGTAGATCTTACTTTGCTGAACATTTTTGCTCTTAAAGTTTTTCATTATCCATAATAATAGTCAAGATAACAACCTAAAACTGCAAAATTTCCTTAAAATTAACAATTCAGTGGCAATAACCCAACAAAGGGTAGACTGATTCGTCTGAAAATTTCATAGCAGGTAGATCTTGACCTGATGAAATTTTTTATCCCTGTCAGTTTTGCTCTAAATACTTTAGTTTTTGAGATAAAAGCCAAAAACTGAAGTTTCCCCACTACATGTATGTCCTAATTTTAGCCATGACGGCCATGTTTCTCGACGGACATGAAAATAAAACATAAACTTTATTCTAGATACCCTAAAAATCATTCAGACTAAGTATGGCTGTAATTGGTTCAGTGGTTTCAGAGGAGAAGATCTTTGAAAAAGTTTACGATGGAAGACGGACAGACGACGGACGCCAAGTGATGGCAAAAGCTCACATGTCCTTTTAGGACAGATGAGCTAATAAAATATTAGTTTCTAACAAAAGGCCACCAGAAACATTTCTATTTTATTAGCTCATTTTGGGACCTTCCTGTTGCCACTGAAACCAGAGTGAAGGCCCATATACATAGTAACATATGATGTGATAAAGTGGGCTGACTTTGCATTTGCTGGTAAAACTAACTAAAATGGTTTTGTAGTGGGTGGTGTATGGAAAGCCTTGTAGGCTAAAATTGTCAATTTTGGCCTTTTTCTACTGTTAATTGTGCTCAAAAGTTCAAACATTTGTTCCTGTAATCCTCATCAGTAAAATATTCCAACCCCCAAATTTTCCCTTGTTGCCCCAAAAGGTAGCCCACCCCTCCCTTTAAGTTCATCCTTTGTGATGCAGAATAGCCCCAAGGCTATTCGACACGACACTGTAGATTCGTACATGTGTATTTGGGTCTACAATTTACTGATTCTGTAGCCATAATGTTTCTCTTGCAATCAATACTAAAAAAATGTATCCAAATATCGGTGGAGAGGATTTGAAACAAAAAAATGGCTGGAAGGGGCAAGGATGCTCAAGGCGTCATTCACCTAGGATTTCTGCATAGATTGTATATATACTTTTTTCATAATTCAGACATGTGAGAATAACAATGTATTAATCACAGATGACAACTGTTCATTGAACATGCAATGTATTATGTTTTGATCATCAACTAACAATCCTGATTACAACTGTTACAGTGGATGGTTTATATAGACTAATCAATAATTGTGATAAAAGACAGTGATGTCCAATCCTAAATCTATTTATCTAATCCTGTCAATTACAGCCAATATTTAGCTGGTTCAGAATATTTGTTTGACAGTTGTAACAATTTAAATCCATTCTTGGTCTTTAAAGAGCCATGATTTTTAAATAGTCATCTAGTAAAATACAAGTGCAGTGTTTTTGTTCCATAACTACACCATTCAAGTTAAGAGTAACTAGTAATACAGTGGAGAAGAGTGAAATATGGCTGAAAAGTATTATCTCTCAGAAAATACAATTACTGTCATTATTATATGATTACCAACAATAATCTACATAAATAAAGTTCTTGGTAAGTTTTTATTTTTTTTACTTCCTTTGTCTCTAGCACAATGATTCAGAATGTATTGAAAACTTACATTATCAACAGCACTAGGATCCACACTAGCTTCTAACAATTCTCTGACAATATTTATCTCTCCTAGTTCACAGGCTAGCATTAGAAATGTCTGTCCATTCTAAAAACAGAATTATTCAAATGATATTTGTTGACATCCCCATATTTCAAATATTATACATGCAATAGATTTTAAAAATTCACATATTCAGGAAACATCAGTATAACAATTACCAAAATTCAGTAAACAATGTTAAAAATTATAGTTTGATGTGCACTTAAATTTACAGTTTAATAATGGATAAATTCTTGACACAAATTCCACAAATCTACATACATATGTATATGTACAAATTAACATTACAAATGTTAAAGCAAAATTTAAGGAACATTGCTATTATTGCTATTTTTCATTTTAAATTAAGGCCTTTTCACAAAGAAAAAATTTGATCCTCTACTGCATTTGCTTGATCAGAATTCTTAGAAAGATCTTGATCACATTTAATGTTACAGAGAGTTGAGGCTGTATCCCGAAATTACAAACAATTACAGGCAAAGAAATTAAACATATACTGTCATAATTTGCCAGATACAATGTAATATCACCTTGAAAATCCCAAACACAACAAATATATAGGCAGCCACATGACATATAAAGATTTATGTTAGATTAATCTTGTTAATTTTTTCATACATATGTACCGGTAATAAGAAGAGTCACTGTATTTTCAAAAACATCTGTAAGAATAGTAGGTTCTTACAGGAGTTCAAAGTGAAGACCGGAAAATCTTCAACATGCTTTTAAAATTCACGTCTTTCCATAGTGGAACACAGTGGAACGAGGGGAAAGATGCTGAATCTTAAAAATGAAATTTCCCAGTTCTTCACCTTTGAACCTTTGAACAAGTACATGTATATTTAAAAGTACCTATTTCTTGAAAACAGCCATTTATGGAACACTGTGGAAGAAATGTTAAATTCTAATTTCATAAATGAAACTGCACATAAAACATTGATTCTAGGGATGTGTTCAGATATTCCAATGCTTGCTTTGTAGAAATGAAAATAATGTAAAATCTGAATACTAGTGCAGCTCATTCATTGAATTTTACTGTGGAATGACTGTAATATAGTATAAATGTATTTTATCTTAGGTTTTATTGAAAAAGTTATACTTCTCAAGTAAATTTTTATTTTTGCTTGTGGTTTATCTAACCTATGATTTATATACTCCCCTACTAACAATAGAGTACTCAACATGCTCAAGTTCTAAATGTGAGAAATTTTATCACTTCTAAATTTTTCTGTTAATTTTGTATGAACTGTTATTAACAAGACCCATTTAAAGTTTAATATAATACATACTTCATCTCGTTCCTCCAGATTAATGTTGCCATGTTCTAGGATGGAGGATACCGCAGACAAATCACCTTTTCTGATACTCTCCCACAACATCTGTGTTTTATACGTTCCCATGGTGATGTGCCTTTCCTTTAAGTTGGATATTCTTTCTATGTGAACAGGCATAGGTCTACATCATTCTGTAACAGTGAAAACCAAAGAATTATATATGTACCTGTGAAACTGTGTCAATATGTTTGATTTTAAAATTAATTTGGTTGTTGTGATCTAAGTATTCACCGGCAGCTACAAAATGCATTTTCTGGACACAGAGAGCAACGAATTCTGACCATCACAGTCAATGTTTGTCAAGTTGAGTAGGAATCGAGAATCCTGCCTTTTGTAGTGGCTATGAAAATCAAAACATGTCTATCATCTGTGTACACTGGAATCATGGTCCTAAGATCTTCAATAACTTGAACACTAGTTTATTATGAACTAATAAATTTTTTTCATAAGAAATTCTTTTCATTATTCAATAAAATTTTAAACTACAAGTCTGGGGTTTTTGAGCAAGCTTAATTCTATTCTATTCTATACTTGTATATGATTATGTCATTGAAGAAATTGTGGAAAACATGCAAATTGATTATTGTTGGAAGAATAAATTAAGATTGCTGTATTCTGGAAGGTGGAAATGGAGAGGAACTCCTTCTTTGCAGTATGGTCTAGAGCTCATTAATGTGAGGTACATGTAGTAAAATATCACAACATAATATTTAGATGAGAGGTTGTGTGCAAGAGCAAACAGAAAAAATGTCATTCCATAATCCACTAAAAATAAAATGGCTTGCACATTCCCTGCACAAAAACAAGCCTGATCTGTTCTGATTTTTTCATGGGATCTTGTCTTAATTGATGCATATCAAATAGTTGTGATGTTAATATTACTTCAACCTTCTAGACATGTCACGACTCAAAACAACATTCCATTTTCTAAATTGAACTTTAATTTGTAGTATGTTGAACTTTTGGGTTACTGAAAACTGTGTTTTAAATTTCAAATGCATATTAAATTAAAAAAATCTTTCAACTTTTCAAAAACATTGAATTAGAAAATTTTCAATATACCCATGGATGCCCGGTACACACAAACAACTTTCATGAATTAATGTACATGTATTATAACAGCACAATAAAAAAATGTTGAATATAATAAAGTACATCTTCACTGAAATTGAAATATGGCCATTTTAGTATAAATTTTCTTACTAATTTAATTATATAATCAGTCTATCCTTCATTATATATTTATTAAATAAATAACAAAAATTTTTTTTCTATTCCAAAACATGCAATTTTATAAAAAGATAATTTACAAACCAAAACTTACAGAATTCAACCCAGTAGGATTATGTTTTCCTGATACATTTATACAAACAAATGTGATTTAAAATCCATTAACCATCCAGTGAAATTAGTAACTTGAAATATATATCCTGTATAAGCTTGTCTGTTCCAATAAATAAAATTAAATCCCACAGTAAACAAATTTAACATTATATATCGTGTAGCTAGAAGCTTGTTAGAAGTCCCATAAATTTAGAAAACAAAATTTTGTAATATATTCAAATAAGAAAACATATTTTTCCAGTATCCTTTACAAATGACCCATATATTTCTACATCTTTTTATATACAATGATTCATAACAATGTATGCCTTTATTGTCCCAATTAAAATTGTATTCTACAAATGATGTACATTTCCTGTTTAAACTCAAAGTACATCATATAATACTTATAAGGTATACTTGAATATTGCAAAATAAATTTAAAATTTTAAAAAAAAAATTATAGTCTGTCTTGGTCTAGTGTAAAATTCATTCAAGTAATATGCTGTTGGTGTGGCCAATGATGCAAGCACAGCAATAGCCCTTTCAAGAAACTCATTTCCGGATATCACGATTCTGATTCTAAAATTATAATTTGAAGCAAGTTATTTCGCTTACTTCAGTTTCTGGCAAACAAAACTTTTTCTAGCCTTAGTATGTAGCACAATATGGCTGCCCCCATTAAACAAAGACTTTTCTAAATGATCCATACATAGAAAATGCATATGCGCTCGCTATAATTTGATCCATTGATTAGGTATTTATATTTATTTTGAATCACTGTTATTTCACTGAAGAATAGCAAATATCATATCGGTACAAAATATATATCATTTTCTTTTGAATTTTGAAGATACTTACCCATAATTGTGCATGTACAATAACAATGTATGCTGACTGGATTGTTTTATTAAAAGTGACATTGCGTGTCATTTGTATCACATGCTTATATTATTTACCATGACATAATGAGTAATGACATATTTTAAATTTCAAAGCTAAGCAACAGGATACTGCTGGAATTGTCATGCTTGTGTTACATGTAACAAACTTGTAATGGACATACGAAAATTTTAAGGCATTCTGAACATGAATGATGTAAATTTTCCATTGAGAAAAAACATATACAGGTACATTGTAACATAAATTTTGTTTAAATCTCTTGATGACATCTTGTTATATGTTACACATGTACTTGTAGAAAACTTGGCTTGCAAACTAATCAAAATAATTCATGATTAAAATGTAGGCCATGTTTACCCTAGACCTTTTTATATTTAAGAATGAATATGGATTTTTTTAAACACAGAATCCCTACATATACCTCAAAGGAAAAGAATTTTTACTGTTGTTCTTCATCTTAAAGTGACAGGGAGGCCATAAACATGTAGACAAATCTTGCAAAACTATATATTCCCCAAAAACACCAGTCCCAGTCTGATCAGAATTCTTTAATGTAAATATTGGTTAAGTCACATCTGTGTAAACTGAATGACACAGAAGCAAGGTAAAGCAATAAATTACAACTATAATTTATAATAGAAAAAGACAACTTTCTATTTTGATTTTCTAATTAAATCTGTAAGCCTAACCATATAACAATATATAATTTCCCAACAGTCTTTCAAAGATAAGAATAATTAGGCATAAACATGTAATACCTTGATTATAGATATACATGTACTTACACACAAAAGTGTCCCCAATCCTATCGAAACCTAATGAACTGACCTGCAGGAAACTTTACACTCATTCTATTGATCAGTGAACCATTAAAATAAGTAAAGATCATCAGAAACTACTGTGTCTTCCATATACAGGGGTACCAGTATTTCAAAGACTGATATGGAAAGTCATTGCTTTGCTAAAGATCAACAAGGCAAATTATGAAAGTCGGCATTTTTCAGACTTAAATTTGAAATTAATGACTTGTACACAGAAAATGGAAAATCTGCTGTCATTAAAATGTTTGCATCTAAGCATTGAAAACGACAATAACTAGCTATGATTTAACTTACTAATGGTAAAAATCCTGAAAAGATGAAATTGTTATCCAATCGGGAAAAGTCATGAGAAAGGCACAATTGTTGCCTATTTTAAGTAGGCGATATTTGGTACATAATCTATGATGTCAAAAATGTTTTGAACCAGAACACAATACAAGTGAAGACAAGGTTAGCAGGAGATATGCTGCTAGAAGACTATCAAACAAGTATATATGTCAATAGAAGACTATGAAACAAGTATATATGTGTCCAATGCACACTACATGCCTCATCAATGATGTAAGTATTTAGTAAATAGAATTATATTTCTATATTGTTGACTCTGAAGACCCTAATGATAGGGTAGATGAAACACTCTCTCTCAGTACTTCATGAAAAACTACCTTCAACCTGAACCTTAACCTGAATTGTAACATTGAGGTCACAGCATCTGTTTCACATCAAAATGCTGCTGTTCATATCACAAGCTATCCATGTACAACTTTTTAGGATAATACCATAACTCCTTCATGAAAAACTACGTTAAACACGAACCTTAACCTCGTAAGGACAGACGGATTACAGATCGAAGAACTATATGCCCGGCATAAAAAAATATACAACAACCTTTATTTGACCAGTAAAATAAAATAAGCCAATTGTAGGATAATTGTCATATTCATCTAAGATGATTTTAACATGTTGATATAATATGAACACTGTTTTGTATTATCTAAGCTTGGCTTTTAATGTTCTAGCACATACAGAATATGTAACAGTCAACAGGAAGATATGTAGCCCCAAATTGACATCGAGTTAACCAAATTAGTTCTTACTTATAAATATTGTATGCTTTGTGGAAATGAAGCAAAAAGCTACACTGAAGGCAAGCACACAAAAGATCACTCAAGCAAATGGGAAAATGGGACAAGTGTTTATGTACACGATGTACACACATTTTCAAGGAAAAGATTCTACATTTTATCAACATACATGTAACTAATTATAAGATTAGATTGACTACAAATGTACAAACCTTTTATCCTTAACAGAAAAATAAACTGTCTAATAATTTGGTCAATGGTTAAATTTAACTCTTCCTATTTACTTATACATACTCCATCACCATTTACACATAATTTAAAAAAAAATACAAGGTTGATAAAAATAATTTATGTCTCATCATTATAGATAAAGGAATTATAGATCAGACATGACACTGTATGATAACCTCAGATAATGTTCAAGGTAAATATACATGCACATTTCAAGATAATATAACAATACATTTTACATGTAATAATTGATGGTTTTCTTAACTACCACTGTAACGATATTCGTTATTGTTAATTTGAAGATATAACAATTAGTATGACCTCGACCTACGACCTGATTACTTAAAACATCTTTTAAATGGTGGAGATGTGAAAAGGGTAACCATTAAGCCCAACCTGACTGATGACGTCAAAATTTTCATGCAACTCCTATATGTAATGTCTAGGGCATATTAATATGGCACACTTACTGATACAAAATTTCAAATTTTGTTAAACCAAGCTCATGTTACTGAGCTGAAATTTCAAATTTGGCTACTTTCTTCATTCTCTAAGGGCTATAACTCAAACATGACAAAAGCAAAATATTTCTAATTCCAACTCGACCGTGTTTAGTGGTCCAAAACAACATTTCCGAATTTCAAATGATTTGGTGAAATAATACTCAACCTACAATTGTACTGAACGTAAAATGTACACCTCAATTTTGCTATTTTTCACATTTAAAATGGGGCATAACTCAGAAATGACAAAAGTGAAACAGTCAAGTTGAATATTCTTGTTTTTACAGTTAAAAAGCAAACAGTTACAATATTTATAGTCAAGAAAGATGACATATATTAAAACATACTGTTATAGAAAATAATGAAAACACTGAACAGTGTATGATACAGGTATTACATATAGGTAGTCCAGCAATTCCTATTCAAGTCGATGCCCATGGTGTGCTGTAACTCTACATTTGAAATATTTTCTTTATAAAAGTTGATTTTGTTGGTTCTGTGCAAGTCAGATCTTATTAGTCTGTACCTTTTCAGCTTGCATTCTGGCACCCATCTTTATCTGTTTTAATTACAGGTAGTTGTGAATCTTCGTACAAAAGGGTTAATAAAATGCTCTGTTCAGTGTCTAACTCTTGAATCCCCCTGTCATGGTAAGGATGACAGTATAGATTCAGGGTTACCAAGCCTTACTAGGCTGATACAGTCACAATGGAGCCAGAAAGATCTATGTTACCTGGTGAAAATTTCAATGGCCTAACCTTATTTCCTTAAGTTTAACTGATACTGTAAACAATGTAACCCCATCGCATATTAAAATACTATAGCATATTATAAGAATTAGTCCGCATTTCCTCTGACCCTGCAACACTCCTTTTTTTATTTGGATATTGAAATTTCAGGTTAGGGTCAGATCAATGTGCCTTCAGAAAGTTAGAATTTCAACGGTACCCTGTGATACCACACTTCAAATGCTTCTTACGCTTTTTCTGTTATAATCGTGTGAACCTGACCTACTATCGATAGTTAGCTTCCGGAATGATTATCCTGCATGCTGATATCATTTTTATTTCCCATATTTTATTTCAATCTAAATTCCAAGTATTTTGACAAGACAACCCCCCTTTGTTGTCATTTCAAGCATCGTGTAAGGTAACAAGATCATATGCAAATAATGTTACCGTTTTACCGGAATCGGTTGGATACACATATTTTAACAAGGGAGACCGGTAGAATTTTCTAAAATTTCAGAATCAAAATACATGTCTCTGACCGATTCCGGTAAAAAGGTTATCAAAACTCCCAGTGCTAAAAAAGGAGGGTTGAAGAGTCAGAGGAAATTCGGACTATATAAGGTACTATCTATAACACTTTTTCAAATGTTTTCTCTGATTTTTAATAAATTAGGACAGGTGGGCAATCTGGGTACCATGGCACAATCATTCGTTTTATAGCGAGCGCTATGGAAGCACATGGGTCATTTAGTTTAAGTCTTTGTTTAATTGGGTCAGCCATTATGCAATACGAAGTGAATTTATTTGTTAAAGCGAATATAGCCATATTGTGCTATAAACTAAAGCTAGAAAAAGTTTCGTTCGCCAGAAACTTAAGTAAGTAAAGTAAGGGAAATAAGTTGCTTCAAATAATAATTTTAGAGTCAGAATCATGATACCAGAAATGACTTTCTGGAAAGGGCTGTTACAGCAACTTATAAAGTGAAAAACGAAATCAAAACGAAACGAAATAATACATTAACCCAAATAATTCTTGAAAAGAGAATCTATCTAAGCTGTTAGGCTAGTTTTGATCGTCTACATGGCAATTTGGCGATGCTCTTGATAATAATTATTGTTTAAACGGAATTTTGAAGATGAAAGGGAATACCCCTATGTTCTCTTAATTAATTATCGCTTTGTTTAACTTTTATTCAAGGCAATTTTTTTTTGGTTTTTGAACTTGAATTATGCAACTACAAACGGTATTTTGTGATACGTTTTGTTTCATGTAAATTACAGTGTTTTATCTCTTCAATAAGACATTTGCAATTGTTCAAAGAACCCTACCGCATGCATCTCATATTGCATATTGGTGTGGTGGTTTTAAACATTCAAAGAAGCAATATCAATCGATATGTGTTGAGTTCTATTAAGAATCCCTAAATTGCTGATGCTTTATGTTCTCAGTTAAGTTATTGTTTAAGGACTGCATACTGAATTTAGTACTCCATGGGGATGGACAGTCCCTGTAATGTACAATAAAGCTTTGATGTTTCAAAAATACTTGTTAATTGAATTTAAATATTTTAAAGACATTGGATGCCATTCTAAGGACCCCTTACCCCATTCTAAAGATGGACGTCAAAAAAGTGAAATAGGTCCAAAATTCAACGATTAAAGTAATGTCTACAATATATATTATTTCGATAGTAACCGAACTGTTGAATATATGTCAAATTAAATTGTTTTACAGATTGTGGATGCCGATGCAGGAAATTGGGCATAAAAGGGTAAATTAGGTCTTTTATAAACTCACATTGACTCATTGACAAAATATGCTCCGCTTTAAGGCAGCTGAACCTTTATATCAGACTATAAAAGATTCTTTTTCGTTATATTTCATTACATTTCGTTTCTCACTTTATAAGTACCTGTTGCTGTGCTCGCATCATTGGCCACGCTAACAGCATATTACAAATAATAAAAAAACTAAGTATGTTGCGAAACAGCTCATGCGATTTTGTATTTGGTTACGCCCCTTTTGACAGCTCACCATTTCCATTTATTTTTCTTGTTATCTATTACAAATAATAGCCCCATAGCATAGACTATAGTCACAGGGGCTCGTTACATAGATCAGGGCTGGATCAGTCACAGATGACATACTGTGGCAATTGTAACCAGCCCCTGTGCTATAGTAGTGGGGCTGTTATTTGTTATATACTTATAATGCCTGTGACCCTTGACAAATTATTTGGGTTCCCATGTCAATATATGGGACAAAGTCACTAAAGAGAAGTAAATACAGTAACCTTTAAAACATTTTCTTAGTTTATCCACATGTATTTAGCTCACAATCAGTTCTTTTTCTTAACTCTTTGTGATCTACATGTATATGTCCTTTCACATTTTCAGCAGCATCTGCGTATTGAAGCGTATCTTACGTCACTTCCGTCAACAAACCGACAGGTGCTTTCAGTTTACTGACTTTCACCAGTTGTTCACGCAATTTTGTCGCAGTTTTTTTGCAAAATGGAAGACAAAAATGAAGACGAACTTGACAGGTATGAAAACAGGCTGCATATGCTACGGAATCCTTATGTAGTAATATATTAATTATAATCTGAAAATGTAGAGAGAAAACCTTCAAAGCTAATACCACTTACAATAGCGAAACCGAATAACGGGCATCCGGGAAATATTATTAATATCCGGAATGGTTAACTTTGGGAGAATGACATTTAATAAATTTGTTTCTTCATTTTCAATAACTGAACATGTTTGTATTCGTTTGAATTTATAAAAAAAAATCATTTCCCAGATGAAACTTTGTATTGATGTTTTAAGGAAAGCCAAAGTTGGAGTTGTTATTCTAAATGCCAAAAAGTTGCCTCTTTTGTCTCTTTTGGGTAGCGTTTTTGCCTCCACTGTGGTATACCTAGGTCTTGGGTTCGATCCCTGGTCGGGTCAAACCAAAGACATTAAAATTGGTATATATGCTGCTTCTCTGTAAAACACTCAGCATCTTGGAATAAGAGCATGCAGAGACTGGTTGGCTCAGAGTCAGTATACATACTTTTCACAAAATAACTTTGATTCTAAAATTACATTTTTTCATCTGGTCCTTGTATGGCAACAGGTGTTTGGTTTTAAGAGAGGAAAGCGAGAAGTACATTTTTATGCCCCACAACAAATGTGTAGTACAATGCAGTTCAGCAACACATGGGCTGTTTTAGGGCAGGACATTCATGTCTTATAGACACATTTTCTAGTTTTATATAATTTTAACAAGAAACATGTTTTTGTACTTATTTGAAAGAAGAGGATGCAGTATTTTCCAATATCCTACGTTTTCATGTTACAAATTGTCCTCATGGAAGAACCTTTACAAATTATCCACTTTGGGTTGACCCTTTACAGACTTTCCACTTTTGATTGAGATTTATTTGCTCTGTGATGTAACAACTGCGGCTGCTCAAAGTTTCCGTGGAAACCATATGGGAAACGATTTTTATGTCATTTACTCAGGAAATAATGAGCAGATTGTATGGATAAAGTTGGTAGAATGATGTATGGAAACTTTCCGGCTTTGGTTCTGGTTGGATGGACTATATCGACATGGCTGCTGGAGGCAATCTAAACTAAACCATTCCGTATTGGCCAATTTTCAAAAATCTTCTCCTAAAACTACATTATGAAATGTTTTGAAACATTGCAGGATTGATGACAGCAATATCCTCTACAAACAATCCCCTTTTGGTTGAGATTCATCCATTCACCCGACAGCTGCAGCTTCTCAAAATTTCCATGTATCTGTAAACCATATGGAAAATGACTTTTTAGCTCACCTGGCCAAAGGCCATGTGAGCTTTTGTCATCACTTGGCTTCTGTCCCTTAACTTTTCACATTTTAATCAAATGGAATTAAATTTGGCAGGAATTATCTTTGTTAGGTCCTTTATAAAGACTGCTCATTTCATCGGGTAAAAAACATGGCTGCCATAGGCAATTCTTCTTTCCCATTGGTTGATAGGGAAAAAAATTTTTTTCTCTGGAACTGCTTGGCCAAATTAAACGAAACTAGACAGGAAGCATCTATGGGACATTCTATACAAAACATCTTTATTTCATCCCAATCGGAATACACATATGGTCACATATGGTCACCATATGGTCCATTGGCAGTTCTTGTTTTTGATTGGCTTATAAAAAAGAATCTTCTCCTCTGAAATCGGTTGATAATTTTATTCTTTGAAACGGCTTGACCAAAGGGAACGAGACTTGACAGAAAGCATCTGTTGGAGGTTTCCTCATTTTGTCCAGATCAGGTGACAAACATGGCCACCATGGGCAATTCTTGTTTCTGATTGGTTGATTTCCAAAAAAAATTTTTGCCTAAACTGCTTGGCCAAATAGAGCCAAACTTGCTTGAAACCAAACATGGTCTGAATGTTCCTCTTAAGGTGCTCACCAAGTGTTGTTACTCTGGTGCCAATCCCTAATTCAAAATGGCCTTCAGCAGAGGACTTAGGTTAACATAAGACCCTATGGGAAATACATGCAAAAATCTTCTGGAGAATATGCTGACCCTGTAAGTAGAAGGACCATCATAAAGAAAATTTGGTTCCTACAAGGCTTACCACACTCCATATGTTAGGGAGAAGTGGCTTCTCTCTTGAGGTACATCAATAAAAATGGCTTTCATGCTAGGTGAGCGATACATGCTCAGCTCTCTAAGCCTCTAGTTTTCATTTGCTAAAGAAGTAATGGGCAGATTGTAACTGATATTGGCAGGAATATCTTTTTTTAGGTCAAATGTCAAGGTCACTTTGACATTTTGCATTAATTTAACAGCTTTGTGGATTCAAAAGAGCTTATACATTTTCAAATGGGCTTAAAGAAGCCAGATGAGTGATACAGGTTCAGGTGAGCCTCAAGTGTTTAAAGATAACTTGTTGAATCTTTTTGCTATTTATTCCCATTTCTTATTCTATCTCATAAATGTGGTTACAGCAGTTTATATGAGCTATTGCCATTTGTTTCCATCCATTTGTGTCTGTAATAGTGATGGGAATCAGAACAATTTTTAGGGTTAGGTTGCTAAGCAACCAAAACCCTTATGCCGTCGGTCGTTTGGTTAGACAATGAAGGAAACTTTGGAAATCTGGTGTTTTGTGGAAAAAGTTGGACCAGAAGTTTTTGAAACTATGTTTTTATGAGTAAATATGCAAGCTTATCTAGGATTGAAGCTTAAGCAAGGCTAGTTAAGCAGCTTTTTATCTCGATTTTGAGATGACACATGTGCAAAGAAACCTCCATATTTTTCGAATTACGACTATGTTTATATTGGAATATCATATAAGAAAATAAACATTCCGCGGTAAAATAGTCCTAATATTTGTTGTTGCTGGTGCAGTTGTTTTTTTAATAGAAATGTAACTGAAACACACCGAGAAGTGTAATTGTCCAGTTATTTAATAAAAGATGTGTGTTTTATTGACGATTTCCTTTTTGTTTTGAAAGCCGTGTAAAGTATTCGCACCTTTTAAAGTGTACAATGCTATCGGCGTAAGGATTTTGAATGTTTACATTTGCACGGATATTTTGGGAAGGATTACAATCAGGTTTATTTTCAAAAGATTTCAAAGGTAAGTTCCATTTTTGTTGTGAACGTGATTGTTAACTTATACAGAACATATTTTGCACATTATTTGCTTATTCTTCTTGTAATTCTGATGGTATTTTGTGTATTTGATTAACCTTTTGACCTGATCATCGTGACTTCATTTTGTCAAACCTGTTGGTCAGTGATAGAATTGCATACAGGTTATTTGAAGTGCCGACAACTTGCACATTAAGATTGAAAAACACTGTGTTTATCATTAATTTAGAAAACGGTATTATCGAAGGTATAATGGGTTTATTTTAATTGAAAGCTTGAATGTTTACGTTCTTTTTGTGTATTTGATTAACCTTTTGACCTGATCATCGTGACTTCATTTTGTCAAACCTGTTGGTCAGTGATAGAATTGCATACAGGTTATTTGAAATTCCGACAACTTGCACATTAAGATTGAAAAACACTGTGTTTATCATTAATTTAGAAAACTGTATTATCGAAGGTATAATGGGTTTATTTTAATTGAAAGCTTGAATGTTTACGTTCTGATCTACCTGCACATGCGCAATGTAGTGTAAATAGAAATGACCCCCTTCTACAATTGTCCAAACTTTGTCTTTTTATATAACCTTAATAACTTGAAGACCTTTGATTTCTGTTTATTTTAATTCATCAAATCATTATTATGCGTTTGACTTTTTAAAAAAATTCAATTTAGAGTGATAATTCAAGAAGCGTTAGCCGACTCGTGCTTTCTTTGATTGATTAGTGCATATTTATGTACAGACATGCGCAGTAAAGTTGAGTAGTAGAACCTTCAGCTCAGATACACTGTGTTGCGAAAATATACGTTTTAAAAAATCACTGTATATTTTGAAACCAAAGAAATACATATGCTGTCAATTTAAAAAAAAATCAGTCACCTACCCACAGGAACATTATTATATAATAGACACTTTTTCCGCAGAGCTCGTTAACTTTCATAATTGATATATTTCCTTGTAAATAATACTGTTAATAAAAAGAATTCAATACCAAAACCTATTTTGCAATACATTGTACAAACAAAAAGCATTGAAATAATCATCAGCAATGTTTGTACAAATAAAAGTCAAATGCTAGCAACCTAACCCTACCAGTGCTATGCACTTTGATTTAGTCTGGTCCCTGATTATTCTTTCTCTCCTAAACTAGCCTTGCAGAAATAAAATTTGTAGGGCCATCACCATTTTATAAAAACTTAAGAAAATCATAAAATTAATTTATGTCCTAAATTTACGTCTGGGCAGAGGTCTGGGGCAGTCTTATATTTAGAACCAAAGTTGGATGTAAGATTTGTCTTAATTTTTTTTGTGAAAATGAAACTGCACTTAAGTGCAGTCTTAGATTACAACTTTTGGTGAAATTATTATAGATGGTCTCTAAGTATTTTTGTCGAGCCTGCGACTTAAGTCGCAGAAAGCTCGACATAGGGATGGTGATCCGGCAGCGGCAGCGTTAACTAACTTCTTAAAAGCTTTATATTTTAGAAGGTGGAAGACCTGGATGCTTTATACTTTGTATATAGATGCCTTATGTTACGAAGTTTCGGTCTTTCATATGTACATTGTCCTTGACCTCATTTTCATGGTTCAGTGACTACTTGAAAAAAAAGTTAAGATTTTTTGTAATGTTAATTTCTCTCTTATTATGAGTAAAAGGATAACTACATTACAAGGTCCTCATCCCCGTCAGACAGTTTTCAATTGACCTCGACCCCATTTCAAGGATCAGTGAACAGGGTCAAGTACATATCTCAGATACTATAAGCAATAGGTCTAATATATTTGGTGTATGGAAGGATTGTAAGGTGTACATGTCCAGCTGGCAGGTGTCATCTGACCTTGACCTCATTTTCATGGTTCAGTGGTTATAGTTAAGTTTTTGTGTTTTGGTATTTTTTATAAAAATATATGTAATAGGTAAACTATATTTGGTGTATGGAAATATTTTACGATGAACATGTCAGTCTGGAAGGTTTTATTTGACCTTGACCTGATTTTCACAGTTCATTGCTCAATGTTAAGTTTTTGTGGTTTGGACTATATTTGTTGAAAAATAAGCAATATGTCAACTATATTTGGTGTATTTACATGGCTTATTCGATTGCTCAATGCTAAGTTTTATGGTTAAGTTTTTTTGTTTGGTATATTTTGTTTAGATGGTATATGTAATAGATGAAATATATAATTGGTGAATGTAATTATCTTAATATATACACGACAGGCGAGACATTTTTATGTGTCCACTCTTGTTCTTACAATATGTGATATTTGTCCTGCACTGAAAAGTTTATTATAATATGAGTTTTAATCTAAAAAGCATTATTATATTATATTTGCATCATATTTCTTCATCTGGAAATCATTTTCCTCTCTTTTTGGCATTGGATTGCATGTGAAATTGACCAGTGACATACCTTTTTTCTCACCAGATTTTCATTTCTTGAATGACAGAGAAGTAAATTTCAGAAAATGAAAAAGATCTCTTCAAAGAAATAACTTGCAGATATGCCCTTATATCTCCTCTGAAAACTACTTGTGCAATTGTTACCAAACATGGTGATTTCCAAATTCTGTCTGGGGGTCTGAACCTTGGACTTGTATGGCCATGATTACGGAAAATAGAAATATCATTTAATCTTTCTTCTCTGGATGTACATGGGCAATTCATACAATGTGAGATCTTTCCACTTTGATATTTATGTGTTAGGAGGGAACCTATATACGTCATTTATTGATGAGTTAGTCTGTAAAACCCAACCAAACTATGGGTTTGATGATGGAAACTGGGCAGTTATACTTCACAGGATAATCCATGGTTTTTTTAAATAAAAAATCAGTATTTAGAAAAAAATTGATATTGTATTGAATTATATTGTAATTTGAATGACTCTTTTTACTTTCACTACTTTTTCCATTAAAGCTTCCTTGACCTATCCAAAAACAAACAGATTTTCACTCTGATGCAATATGTAAAGTACATGTAGGAATCTAGACCACTGTAAGGTCACTAAGATATGAATAGTACATGTAGGACACTGGGACAATTTTGTAGGGCACTAGGGTACCATTGCCAGAGCCTTAGTGCAAAACAATGAGATATTTATATAAAGCACATCTAGCATTGACCTATTTAAATGACCATCAACTGAGGTATGGCACTAATAAACTGTGGGAAGTTTCTATTTCTCAGAAAACATAATGTATTAGGAAGGATGTAACTCCTTCCACTTCATCTACTCAAGTTCAATCTATTATCTACAAATATCTACAAGGGGGGGGGGGTATCAAATACAAAATTCACTACAAAAAAAAATTGAAAAATAGAAATTTTCATGAAATACCTGTTAAAACGTATATTTAAAAATTTGTGTCTAGCACCTGTGTTTGTACCTTTGTTTGGAATTCATTGATTTAACCCTATTTAAATTTGGTTAAATAGTTCAGTTAATAAATCTTTATATCTTATAATTATTGTTAGGCTTGCAAGGGAAGAGATCGTAAAGGAAGCAAGGAGGGGAGCTGAAAGAGCAAAAGATATGGGTGCCTATGGATGGTAAGAATGGGTTATTTAGGCATTACGTTTGTAAATTTGAACATTAATTTCAATTTTGACCAGGACTTTACTGGGCTGGAAGAATAGTTGCTCGAAGCAGGTTCCATGCAGTAACTTGAAAAGCATTCAGCAGACCTTTTTTCAAATTTGGATATGTCGGTCTAGAATTGTCCACCTTAATAATTGGCAAAATAATGGGACATTGAATGGTTTCGAGGTAAAAGTCAATCAGGATTCAATGGATACTTTTTTATATGCTTGTAGTGTCAAAATAAACTCGGAATATGATTATATATGCAAATATTAAATTGCTAATTTTTGTTATCAAGATGTATTATGATTAATTACAGTATCATTGATGGTTGAATAACTTTTGATGAAGCTGCTGCTATATAGAGACTTAAAAAATTATAGCTTACCTTTCTGTAGAGAGTAATTGGAAAATAAATATAATTTAGATTTAATTATACACGTAGTTGCATTTAACCATTTATAATTTAATATTGGATGTAACACTTCGTTTGATTGGTCAAATTGTTTTTGTCTATCATATCATAGAATAAATTTTCTTTTCTACTGTGACGTCATTATAGGGAATCCCAACGTTTTAGACGTCAAAACAACCGTTGGAATTAAATTATAAGGATTGACAGTCATTTGTTTTCAGTCTTTTCGAAATAACCTGAATCCACATGGTGCACACCTTTAAATAACCCGCTACGTAGGTTATTTAGTGTGCACCACTTGATTGAGGTTATTTCTTCATAGACTGAAACAAAATTGCAGTCAATCCTTAAATAGATTGAATCAAGAGTTCCAATAATAGTCTTATTTGTTGGACATATCCTGAAAGGACACTAAATTTTTCTTAAGTATCTATAATTATCATATATATTTGGTTTTTATTAGCTCACCTGGCCTATAGGCCGTGTGAGCTTATGTCATGAATTTGCCATTGTCCATAAACTTTTCACATTTTCATTTTGACTTTCTGCTCTGAAACTACTTGGAAGATTGTAACAAAACTAGGTAGGAATGATCTACAGATGATCCACCTTTTGTTCTGGTTGGATGAGAACGGGGGCCATCTTTGATTTTAATTGGCCAGTTTTCACAAATCTTGTTCTCTGAAACTACAGCTCACTTGACTGCTGTGGCTGCTTAAAGTTTCCATGGAAACCACAAGGGGAATGACATTTTTGTTATTTGCTAAGGAACTGACAGGCAGATTGTAACCAAAGTTGGCAGGAATGATGTATGGAAGGACCCCTATAGTATACAGTTATTTAACAGTATTGAGGGATATAGCCATTTTATTTGTCCCGAGACACTGACTATTTTCCTTACGCGTAGCGGAGGGAAATAGTCAATGCGTCAAGGGGACAAATAAAATGGCTATATCCCGAAATAACTGTTAAATAACTGTTTTATTATACGAAACACCTAACCGGTCAATAGTTTCCAGTACTGATCAGTGGTCAGTATTTACGGGTGATTAGTTTTGGAAAATTTATGCAAACACTGTAAGCAATTAATTCAGACTGGTGCCAGAACTAGTTAATTTTGTTTTGGTAAGCTGAACCCTGTTATTGATAGAATTAATAAATTCATGAACTGTAGGTGCATAAAATCAAATTTCCAATAAATACTTAATGAATAAGTTAGGTTAAGAATAAGAACACTTATTAGAATGTTTACTCTTACATAATGACTAGCTCAAAGTAATTATTAGTAGGGTGATAATAAGATTCCAAATGCCAACTGGGTGAAACATGTAATAAGATGCAAATGCCAACTAGGTGATAATAAGGCCACAGCCACCTAAAGTAGCGCATTTGCTATGGTATCCAAGGTCTGTTTTTTACCATGATACAACTTAAATTTAGATTTTATATTTCAGGGTGAAACCATCAGGTGCTACTACAAATAAGAAATTTCTTGGAAATGTGCTTGTTAGTACATTAAGATCATACAATAGAAAGAAAAAACTTACCGATGATCATGATCATAGAGATAGCAGACAGTGGAAGTGGAGAACTGGAGATGGGCATCGTAAACATTATTATGAAAAACGTGGACCTAAGTTGGTCAATGACGGTTTTTTCCGTTACAATGATCCAAAAAAATACTCAGATAAAACAGAAAATGCAGATGATAGCAGTCAGAGAAAAAAAGGAAAGAATGAAAAATATAGCTTTGAGGATTTCAAGGAAAAAGAATCACAAGACAAAAATGAAAATGAGGAAAAAGATGTTGAAAATTCTGGTGAAGATAAACATCGAGAGAAAAAAGATCAGAAAAAGAAAAAAGTAAAAGAGAAAAAGGAAAGTGCTGAAAAAAATAATAACAAGGAAGAGCAGACAAATTCCGAGGTTATAAATCTTAATCATGAAGAAACAGGATGTGAATATAAGGGAGTTAATTGTGGAGATGAGCTGATGGCTGAAAGTATATATTATGATGACACAATCAAAGTCTATCGTAAAAGAAAAAATTGTAGTCAAGTTGAAGAAGATAGTTTGATAGCAGGCATAAAATGTTATAAAGCTCAAGGGAAAGATGAAAATCCAGAAGAAAAAATTTTAGATTTTGTTGGAGATTATTTAATTGATAAAAGACAGAAAAAGAAAAGTAAACACAAAGAAAAAAAGAGTCACAAATCCAAACACAAGCATAAAAAACATAAACATAAAACGAAAACATCTAAAAAGAAAAATGGCTCATGACATTTGAAACTGAATTTTCATAAAATCTTTCGTAAAATTTGCAGTATTTACATGTTTATGGGTGGAAGTCAATAATTTGTACATACATGTACAAATTTATTTATAAGAATTCTTTCCCATATGAGTAGGTATCTCAATGCAGCAACCATGAGGGTTGAAATTTTTAAATTTTATGCTAATCTTATAATATTTGAGCACAAAGATTTACCAGGTTTACATTTAACTTACAAAAGGGTGGACAATTCTTTTTTAGGCACATGACTAAACTGAGGTCTCGTTATGTAGTACAAGTGTTTAATGCATTCTATTTAAAATTTCAAAGTTCAGGCCAGCAGAAAAATCTTGAACATGTAGTCCTGTGCAAAGTGATGCATAATACATACCTTAGTTGGTAGCACAAGAACAACAAATTAGGTATAACCATTGATTTTTTTCCGCACAAAATATGTCTGTTGAAATTAATAGCTTCTGCATAATAATCAGTTAATCAAGCATTTGTTTTTTTGAGACAAGGTGGAAAAAGGGAAGGATACAAGTCACACATGTCATATTATACATGTATATGTATTACTAAATTCATACTCACAGCTTGAAAATAAAACATTTTGTTTCTATCAAATTTAGCAGAGTAGACCTTTTTTCAATTGCCTTATCATTTATTTTTCAGAATAAAATAGTTAAATTAGGGAGAGTACCCTGCTATTCTAATCTGGAAAATTCTTTCTTTTCATGTAAAAACACAGTAAGTGTCATATTTGATATCCCCAACTGTGATAATTACTCAATAAACCTCTGTATTATGAACTGTATAAACAATTGTGTTCGTTAGTTTTAAAAAGCCATTAAATTGTATTTTATTGGTTTCTATATTTTTTCATTCATTTTATCTCAATTTTGTATACAATTTTAGAAAAACTTTCATGTTTAAGAAAAAAATTAAGCAATTTGTGGTTATCAGGAGTAAGTAATACAGTATACATGTATATGGTTAATTGTTTTGAGTTGCAAATCTTATGTATAAGAGAAATATGATATTAACAAATATCCAATAACAAGGAACTAACTGTACATATTGAATACAAATCATGATTCCAACAAATATTTTTCATATCCTAAATGTTTTTCGTAACTCCTACGCCTGTTGATATGGTAGTATCTAATTAGACCTAATGCATATGTATTCAGTAAAATAAGAAATATCTCCCTCCTCAAATACGTAGGATTGTTACTATGGTTACAGGGTATTTGTCGAGCCTGCGACTTAAGTCGCAGAAAGCTCAACATAGGGATAGTGATCCGGAGGCAGCGCCAGCGGCATTAATTAACTTCTTAAAAGCTTTATATTTTAGAAGGTGGAAGACCTGGATGCTTTATACTTTGTATATATATGACTTATGTTACGAAGTTTCTGTCTGTCATATGTACATTGTTCTTGACCTCATTTTCATGGTTCAGTGACTACTTGAAAAAAAAAGTTAGATTTTTTGTAATGTTAATTTCTCTCTTATTATGAGTAATAGGGTAATTATATTTGTATGTGCGTACCTTACAAGGTCCTCATCCCCGTCAGAAAGTTTTCAATTGACCTCGACCCCATTCAAGGATCAGTGAACAAGGTTAAGTTTTGGTGGTCAAGTCCAGATCTCAGATACTATAAGCAATAGGTCTAGTATATTTGGATTTATGGAAGGATTGTAAGGTGTACATGTCCAACTGGCAGGTGTCATCTGACCTTGACGACCTCATTTTTCTCATTATTTACAGCTTAAAATTTATAATGTATGTCTGATAGCATTTACTTTCATTAGATATACACAACAGGCGAGACATTTTTGTGTGTCCACTATTGAAATTTTACCTTTGTTAATTATATACACTATTCAAAGATACTCTCTTCTTTTGAGGCAAACCATTTCTTTTGTTAAAAAATTTAGATCAGGAAGTATTTTTATCAGTTGAATTTATGTTGAAAATTGGTAGCTTTAGTGAGATACCTGCTTATGCATAAAGTAACGCTGACAAAACCAGTGAGATAAAATAAAGAATTCTAATATGATCAATGATTATCTACATTCCCACTTTTAATATGATGCTATCCATCCATTTAATCAGTTCTTTATGATTACAGGAAGTTTTTCAGAAATAACTGACAGGAAAAATTTACTTTTAAGAATATATGTTAGAACTAAATTGAATGAGTTATACATTTGTATTTGTGATAATGACAATGATTTCTCAGTATTGCAAAGTATGCATACATGGCTGATTGTTTTCAAAAGAAAAACAAGCATACTTTTTATTGTTTGTTTGTTTATTTTTGACAGCTATGAAATCTATACAGATCCCTATTCCCTGTCTAATTTTCTGTTGAGAAATTTCATGTAAAACTTGTACATTTATCTAGAAACTAATATCACATTTTTTTTTCATTTTTTCTTCACAAAGTGGTTAAAAACAACAAATTAATTTTTTCTGCAATGAAATTGTAGTGATTTTTGAAATAAATTGCAATATGTATGATACATTTTCAGCACCAATAGAAACATGTATTTCAAGATTCAAATTTTGGTTTAACTCAAAAGATTTCCCTGTTATGAATGAATGTTAACTGAAATCTGAAAATTTTAATAAATCTTCAGTCTCAAGCAAGTACTTGTAGTTTAATTCATGTATTTTCTAAAATAATGTTATCATAATATGAAAAACATATTCTTTGTTTGAAATAAAATCAATCAGTACAATGGAATTTGTTATCTTTAATATACAACTTTCCAATTAAATATTTATTACCTCCCCTTATTTCTAATTAAAACTATAATGTATATGAAAATGTTTACATATGTATAATATCTATTCTTAAGCTACATCATGTCAGAAGACCATAAGCAATTGGTTATCTCATGGAATTAGTACCAGATTGCTGATTCCCTTTTTGCCAATTCCCAGCGGATTTTTCTGAGATTGGATATTTTACCTGTCAGATTCCAAGTTTGCCGAACCCATATCGCTGATTCCTAAATTGACGAATATTACTGCTTTTGGCTATTTAAAACAATACTGTTGCTTTTTGTTAATAAAAAGGACACTTCTAAGGATAAAACGGCTAATAAAAGTACTTATATTTAATTGATAATAATAAATTAATTATCACCAAATCTTTTCTTTGCAGCACCTATTATTAACATGGCTCTTGTTGTTGAAAAACCTTTCTATTGTTATAAAATTTCACAATATGTTTTAATCACTGTTTGAGATTTTCCGCTTTGTGTCCTTTTATTGAGTTGTTAAAGGAATGCTTAAACAATGAACCAAGCCATGGTACCCTTGACTAATACCATTACATTACATTACAACAGCAAATACCTATTATTAGAACTATTATTTTTTAACTGAAAAATAAGTACCAAACATTTTACTAATTAACCATCTTCATTATGAAATTATGACACAAAATCTAAATTTTACAATTTTTATTCGGAACTCAGATGTATGATCGTTCTCTTCTCGGGAAATTTGGAATCCGCAATTTGGGATTCTGCAATATGGTTTTGATGAACTAGGAATCTGGTTGAAGAACCAAAATAAAAAAAAGTAAAGTTTGCAATGTGGAAATCGGTGATTCAAGATTCAGCAATTTGGAATGTTACCCTTCTCATGCAGGTGAACTGGTTATGAAAATTCAATTTGGAAAGGACCACCTCGGTGGTCTCGTTGTAGCGTGCTCGCCCCGAGTGCGGAAGGTCGCGGGTTCGATCCTCGGCCAGGTCAAACCACAGACATTAAAATTGGTATTTGCTGCTTCTCCGCCAAGCACGCAGCATCTGGGAGTAAGAGCAAAGACTGGTCGGCTCGGAGTCAGTATAATGTGTGCGAGTGAGGTGATATTTCTTCCTGTGGACAGTTACCTTGTAAGCTAGCACATTAAAAATCCGACTTAGCCATTTCGGTCTAGTACAAAGCAGGGATCATATTCATTATCATATCAACATGTTCTCGTCCTGATATGCACCTGGTTGCCACTGGACGTTAAACAATAATTCATCCATCCATCAATTTGGAAAGGGTCAATTATTTAAGTTAGAGTTTTTGTTCACACTAAATGCAGTCAAACTCAAGAGTAGTTAAAAGTTAAAAAAGTTTTATTTTCTGTTCTCTTCACTTGTAAATTCTATTACACAATGAGCTTTTTTATTAGAACTATTGATATGAATTATTTTCTTGTCAGTTATCACTTGTTGTATTCAAGTTTATTTGTTGAATAAGCTCTATACTGTTCAAGTCAAGGTATGGAATTTGTATCTTCTTCCTGGTGATACTAATGATTTATCAGACAGAATGTACAGAAAATAGATTAAAATTGTTCATACTTTGACAAAATTATCACAAGTGGTTTGTTTAATAATTTGTAAGAGTTAAAAAGATCAGTTTTATTTGTTTGTGTTCAGTTAACTTAGGATTTAATGTATTTATTTTATATTGTACACAGAAAGTGTTAATGCTTTATAGTGGAAACTGACAATGGTGATAGAATTAATTTGTTTTTAAGGATTTTTGGAGTTATCTCCCCTGATTGAAGTTGTTTTTTTTTAAAATCATTTTTTCAAACCAGATTATATTTTCAACCCTCCCAGGCATTTTGGATTTAGAAATGGAACAAAATATCTAGGAGTACAAAAATGTCAAAAGTACAAAATTTCACTCATGTTGTAACATCAGTATCAGTATTTTTGTTATTAATAGATATATTCTGGAATGTTCATTAAAATGCTCTGTATCATGGTATATATTTGCAAAGCATAGAAACTTTGCAATATAATTTCCATATGATAGAGGGGCTTACATTCATGATGTTTGTCATATACAGTTGACTCCTATATCGCGAACACATATAAGTCGAAATTCTGCATAACTCGAATCATCTGTTTGGGCCATCAACAGCAGTAACTATACAGATTTACTCCTGATATCTAGAACTTTTGCATAAGTCGAACTAGATTTTCAGGTCCCAATGGATTCGACATAACGAGAGTTGACTGTATTTTAGTATGAAGATCACCATGTTAAATAGAAATGTCATACTTCAGAAGAAGACAGCAGTTAATTGAATGAGTGTCAATTCTTGGGATGTATTTCATTAACATAATGATAAAAACAATCACTGCCTCCGATATGTTTAGCATCAATAACATATAACGTATAGTTTTGACTCTTTATCTGTGATCATTCTACCTATGTGAGATTTATAAACTTTTTCCTTGCAGAATTAAATATAAATACCAATAATGATTGCAACTAATTTACGAAAGTAACGCAAAATAGCATTACTTAAGTAGAATGAAAGGTAATACCTTGGATACGAAAAAAATCCTTAATTCCAAAAATAACTGTTATATACCAAGACTATGAGATAACTTCAAATATTTCATTTAATAAAAAGTGTAAAAACATGACTTTTATTCAATTAATTTATAAAGTATGTACAAATAGGGGAAATAACTCCTGTTTAAAAAAGATCAATAAATGTTCTAAAGTTTGATTAATGAAATGTGAGGAGTTACTTCATCTACTGAAAAACAGCATTTATTACATGGTTTTGTTTTATGTGGTGAACATGTGATTTAATTTGAAATGTTTTGTCCAGTATGACCCTAAAGCAAGGTTGTATTTTACATCATTGTAATGGTATGCTGTAACTGTTACTTCAAAAGTGTAATTAGAGTAAAATTGTTATAACTGTACTATAATTTGTTTAAGGTCACATTATATGAATGAAATGTATTTTTTAAATATTTTTTTGCGTTATTATTGTGAAATAAAATATGTTCCATTGTTAAAATGTCGTTTAGATTGAAAAGCTTTCCACACATCATTATTGATGAAAAATCTGTGTAATTATTTTATATTTGCCTTCTGAAACTTACCAAAAGGTTTGAAAAGAAACAATAAATTTTTTAAGCAAATTTCTCTATATTTACAATTTCTTCGATTTATTTCAAGCATATTGGTAATTTTAGTGAGTTATCCCCTTTATCAAGTTGCCTCAGTAAGATGAGGCCAAAGGGGAGACAATCGTTACCTGTGTCACCAATGGTGAAAGCAGGTCTAGTTGCTGCTCGACTCCGTTCGTCCATCCATCTGTCCGTCATGCTTGGGGGTACATACTTTGTGTAATCTGTAACTCGGACTGTATTAAACCAATATATTTCAAACTTTGCATAGTGTTTATTTACATATTGAAGATTTGCACCTCCTATTTGGGGGCAAATTTCACAAATTTTTACTATGAGGTTTTGCATGTTGAACTAGGCCATTTTTCAGCAACACGCTCTTAACGGTGCATACTTTGTTTAATCTGTAACTCCGACTGTATTGAACCAATATTTTTCAAACTTTGCATAGTGTTTATATATACATATTGAAGATGTGTGCCTCCTATTTGGGGGCAAATTTGACAAATTTTTACTATGAATTTTTGTTGAACTTAGCCATTTTTCAGCAATACATGCTCTGAACAGTGCATACTTTGTGTAATCTGTAATTTTTCAAACTTTGCGGTGTTTATATACATATTGAAGATGTGCACCTCCTATTTAGGCCAAATTTGACAAATTTTTACTATGTTCAGCTTTTCAGCAAAATATGATGTTAACGGTACATACTTTGTGTATTTTTAACTATGTTGAAAAACAGAAACGCAATCATGACCTGAATATTACTAGGTAAATGGTAACATATTTTTATCTAAACCACATACATATTAGAGTAATAATAACTTTGCCCTGACGATGACGCATGACCAGACATGTAATCTGTATTGTTAAGGGAGATTCCATATTCAATGTACAAGTTACTATAAATATTGTTTTATTATGTTATATATATCACAGCTTATCAACACAATTTAGTTATGCTGTATCCTGTTTCTGATCATGATGCCCCTGGTAACTTAAATTATAATTTTGTTGGATTTACAAGCAATCCTTTTCTCCAGGGATCAAATAAAAATGATGTAATTGGAGTATGTTTTACCAAATGAAAATAAATGGAAATTCCACACATTAAAGTTAAATTTTGCATTAGGCATTGCTCCTGTATCTGAAATCAAGTCTTTGCATAACAGAAATCAAATTAATCCATTTAAATATTCTTTATTGCACATTTTCCATATTCTTCAAAATTATAAGATTTAAAAACAATTACAGCAAATTTTTTACAAAAAGCAGCATACAATATTTTGATCACATATATCATCTGTATAAGAGTATTAAAAATACATAAAAAATATTTTATACATGCAATATAAAAGGTATACATGCACACATGCAACGATGAATTTAAACTTAATCAAACAAACATTAATTAGAAACATCACAGTCATTTGTTCAGAATTTAATGAAATACTTTCAAATCAAATACAGTTAATCACACATTTATAGTAAACTAAAATTCATTCTTTTTCTATTATACACTAAATCATTTGGGGTGGACTTATTTCCTCCTGAACTTGTCTTTTTACAACTTGAGTGATATATTATGTCAAAATTTTATGGCATAATTTTCTTGCAAGACAGACAAATTTTCCAATTTCAGTATTTTGTATAAGAAAGAAATAAACTAAAATTCCACACTACATTTGAAAGGGGGATTGATTGATTGATTGAATATTGTTTTACGCCGAGCTGGCGATATTTCAGCCAATATCACGGCGAAAAGGGGGATTAATCTCTGATACATATGCAGAACCAAGTTCTTTCATACGGGGGTAATTTTTGTTGTTTGTCAGTTGAAACTTTGCTTGGATGTTTTCTCATTGACACATACCCCATATCCTTTCATTTCAATACACATTGAAATCTGCTTTTATACACAAGTTTGACTGGTGTTATGCATGATATAAGGGTAGTCAGAATGTAGTGGTGGTGCATGTATAAGGTCACTGACTATATAATTAACTAGAATTAAACAATCACAGCAAGGAAATCATAATATCTTTAGTTAGATATCATGTCCTTCTGGAATTGACACCTCACCAGACTTGACACTTCATTGACAATGTGATTGGTGCCATTAACGGAGCAGGACATGCTTAACCTTGCAGAGCACCTGATGCCATTCCAGGTTTTTAATTGGAGTTCACATTGCTAGTGCTGTCTTCTTGTAGTTTTGTTTAGTGTATCATATGATTTTATTCTTTTAATTATACATGTATCCTTGTGGCGTTTGTTTGTTGTGTTCCATTCTTCTGTCTTTGTCTTTTCCTTGGACTTCGAACTTGTGGACTTTACCCACTGTTTGTCACTTCGGTATTCTTTTGCCTATATATTACAGCTAATCATATTCTTGGATAAATATACATGTGAATTGTATTGTTTGTAATAAAACATAATAATGAGAATATTAAACATGTATCAATTGTTATGCATGTGAGAGATAAACAGGCATAATATTTATCAAAAAATGTAACACTTCTTTTGAAAATTACCATACTGAAATTTGTAGAATATACCCTTACAAATGTTAAGTATTATAATAAATGGCAACAAATTATAAAACAGATAAAAATAAAATCATTTATGTTAATTTTAAATAAAAGCTGGATAATATGGCATCACAGGATTGGATCAATCAAATGAATCCTTTAACTGGAAAATGAATTATTATTTTAATTATTATTATTATTATTATTATTATTATTATTATTGGAAAAAAATACAGTCAAACTTGCCTTTGAAACCATTGTTTAATCTTCTTTTTTTTCTTTGTTAAAAAATATTTTTGCACAGATTTTTTATCAGACACAATGAGTCATAAGACTACCCCTTTTGTAAATATACAGGTCTTTAGATATATAAGTAAATGTTAAGAAAAAAATATGAAGATGAAAAATATTGACTAGTTAACTTTTAGACAATTCTGCACAAATATTTTTCAATGAAAAAACTAAGTTCAAAATAGTATAGGAAGAAGTAATAAAGAAAGATATAAAAAAAAATTGAAAGATTATTCTATAAAGATATTCAAACTGAGTGAATTGTAAATAAAATTTAAATTTAAAACTTTGTTTTTGGAAAGTATACTAGTTAACTACAAAAAAGTAACAGAATTATATTAAATTGTACATCTATATACAAAACATAAACAACAAATCTATAGAATCACATTTAACCAATTTGTTATTGTGAATGCTGGAATAAGAAAGACATATATATAAACAGAACACTAAATTTCGTCCTCAGAGTCATTTTCATAAAGATCCGTATTCCCTGGTCTAAGAGATGCATAAGCAGCCGACCCTTTGACCTTTCGTGGCGAGACTAGATCCTCTGTCATTGTAGTGTCCAGATATACTCCTGCATTTTGTTGTGTTGATCTTTGTATTCTTATCTGTTTTTGGTATTCCCTGTCATTGTCTCTGATCAAAAGGAATAGGTGTTTAAATTTTAAGTTTTTATAGTCTGAGTTATCTACCATGGATTTAACTTGGTATTTATCCTTTGTATAATTTATTGTTATAATGTAAGAGATGGGATTCTTGACTAGAAGTGCCTATGTATATATATAAGTGATGAAAATTTAAGCAATGCATATGCTGCTCTTCGTTACTAAGGCTTTTATATTGTGTAAAAGTCAATGATATGCAAATTATTTAATATACTGATATACCTTCTTTTCTTTAACATTATTAAGGCAAATACAACCATACCAATTACTATCAGTACACCAAAAATCAACCCAGCTATTGCACCTACAACAAATGAAGTTATTAAATTTCTAGTGTTTTGTCATTTTATTTTTATACTACCTCAAATATATACTGGCTGGTCATTACAGTATACCGAAATCACATCTAGGATGTTTGACTAAGCCAATGTCACGGCTTAATAACACATCATATTCCTCCGCTGATTTCCAACTACTTCCAGATTGAATTTGTTGGACCACTGACATGATGGGTACCTTGTACAGAGCAGGACTTTTTTTGGACCACTGCCATGATGGGTACCTTGTACAAAGCAGGACTGTTTTGGACCACTGACATGATGGGTACCTTGTACAGAGCAGGACTTTTTTGGACCACTGACATGATGGGTACCTTGTACAAAGCAGGACTTTTTTGGACCACTGACATGATGTGTACCTTGTACAGAGCAGGACTTTTTTGGACCACTGACATGATGGGTACTATGTAGAGAGCAGGACCTTGTAGGACCACTGCCATGGTGGGTACTATGTAGAGAGAAGGACTTTATTAGACCTCTGCCAGACGGGTACCATGTACAGAGCACTGTCATGACAGGTACCGTGTACTGAGCAGGACTTTGTTAGACCACTGTCACGGTGGGTACCGTGTACCTTGTAGGAAGTGCTTATCCTTTCGGTGCACGCTAGACCTATGTGTTGTGTAATCTTCATTTTTTTACTTTTTTACAGCAAAGCATAATATCCAATATGCAAATTACATTAAACTGGTACGATATATCGTATCTTTAACTCGGGGGTTTACACAGATCATGGAATGCTGGAAAAGCCATGGAAATTTATTTGGGTTGAAAAAGGGTTTGAAAAGTCATGCAATTGAAAAATACTGGCAGTAAGTTGGGGAAAAATACAGTTCTCATCACATTATGGTGACATTGAAATAGTAATATGTTGCATATTAATCCACATTAAATTACTACTAATTGGAAAATCCTAGGTACAAAGCACTCACAACTTCAAATCACAGAATAATGAAATTTTAGGGAAAACAAGTTGTGGGAATCTTGTAACTTCTTTGAGGCAAAGAATAAAAATTAATTTAATGTGACAGAACTATCATATTGTTAGTAATTATAGAGATATCCACTGTCAGACGTCTTATTTGGGTACAAACCTGCCTCGGTTTCTACTGTAAACTCATCATTTGACAGATCTCCAGCACCACCATTATTTTGGGTTCTATTACTGACCGTTGTTGATGTAACACCTAAAAATAAATGTCAAAATATCAATCTTCAGGTATATGTTTTTTATTCTAATGTTTTACCTAACAGAAACCGGTATTTTGAATAAAAATAAAATGAAGACAGAAGACGGATAAACTAGTCCCCGCAAAACCTGGTTTTAATCTTATTCATCTTGAAAGTAGTATAAAGGTTTTCAACAATGAAACCTAAGCGCAAAATCATTGATCAAGACTCCCGGTCAAGAGGCTATGGCAAGCCGTTTTACTATTTATTCTAACTTCAAGATATCTCATATAAGATATCTTATATAATCTAGTTTTTATAAGATATCTTATAAACTATATGAGATATCTTATAAAGTTTATTAGATATCTTGAAGTTAGAATAAATAGTAAAACGGCTTGCCATAAGAGGGCTCTTCGGGAAGCTCTTATAAACCGTGTCAACTAAAGCGGTAATACATGTACTTGCCATTTACTGATAACCACTACATTCATGACATTCTGACATACTTGTTTGCTTATTAGTGTTCTTATGACTGTGTCCCGGGACTGTGTACATTTTCGTCTTCGTACTATTGGTATTGTCTTGGTCGGACAAACTGATGTGCAGATCATAGGGAACAATTTAAATGAAAAAAAACTCTCTTAATAGAAGTGGGCAGATATACAAAGATGCCCAGGTAGGACGGGAAGTGTCCAATAAGATATTGGACAATGAAAATCATTTTTATTCTTGATAAACTAAAAGATGTAAACAATATATCCTCTGATACTTTGATTATTAAGAAACTTCTTAATTAAACCTGCAACACCCACTGATTTAAATGTAGTATGTGTCTTTAGAACTGAGGGGGAAGACCCTACATACCAAAACAAAGATGTAAACGATTTCTTATTATGTAAGATACTGTTTTGTTGTTGTGTTAGCTATAATAATGTAGCTCCTGTGACAACTTTTGACTCGCCGAGTCAAACGTCAAAAGTTGTCACAGGAGCTACAATATTGTAGCTATTGTTATGTAGGACATCCCATTGTCATGTCTTGTATTTTGTGTATATGCTTAACCCTTAGTGGGTTTATTTGCATTTATAGTGATTAATGCGCGGGTATCATATCACCAGAACACCCTTTTTTAGTCAAGTTCCGCTGACATCAAACGAACAGATGTCGTATTGGTTCATTTTGGTTACACATAGACTTCCCAAAGGACCAAACCAAAAGGCAGTTTGATGTCATAGAAATCACCTAAGACCATTTGTTACCAATTTTAGAAGGCATACGATCATGATACATGTGATAATCATACTCAGATTCGCCTTGCAATGTTTTCTTCTTCAGTAGAGAATGTACTAGTATTGTTAATTTTATACGTGACTATAATAATTTATTCGTGACTATATAATAATTTGCAATGCTATAGGTATGTAAATCTCTGTTTTGATATTTAGTTTCTTTAAACCAAGTGAAGTTGGGTCATATTATGAATGAGTTGCCGCGGGATCATAAAAAGAAAGTTCATGCATTGGAAGTTCTGCATGTTACACAAACTTCTTTGTGCAACATATTCTAGCAAGTAGGCTGTTTTTTTAGGTTAATAATTATTCTGAAAACGAGGTGTATTTTATTTTTTCCTTGTTGTTTTATCATCAACGCATTTTAAGTCCTAAATAGGAGTGTCAAATGTACAATTTCGACAAATCATATCCTTTTATTAACTATTATAAAGGGCAAAAATGCTAACATCTGAAAAGTTGTTCGAAGTTGTATGTGTTACAGAGAAGATCAGAAAGCAAAAGTCACAAATCCATTTTACGTTAAGAGCTGTCTTTTTGTATTTGGGGGGGGGGGGGGGGGCTCGAATATGGTGTAATGAAGTTAGTGAATGAAATCATAAATTATTACTATTTTAACAGGAAACGAAGAAAAGTATTCCCAACTCAAGTCCCTATAAAATCGTAGATTTTCCTTATTTTGTCAATTATCTCTCTGGCGAACACGTACGATTTAAACGTTTAACATTAATTTAAACTGCTTAGGAAACCCATGCCTTCTTAAAGGTGATGGTGTATGAAATACAACAGGCCTGAAAGTTTCCCCATGGTGTCCATTTTGTTCAATTACCGGTGTTTTCCAATAATTCTTGCAATTACTCTTGTTTGATTTTTTATGCTGCTTACCTATCATCTTAACGGAACTCATCGATCCCTGTCCTTATTTTCAAAGTGACTTACATCATTCGCATTTTTGTTTAAAAATATGACTAAACAAAGTATATATCCATATTAAATTTAGCTATCAAACACTCAGGTGTAGGCCAATGTTCAAAGGTAAGATAACAAGGTATTTACCTGTATAAGGTAAAAATATACCAAATATTCATAGTTGGTTGTCATAAGGGAAACCCTGTACGGCCAAAGGTGTAGTTACCTTCGTTATTCTGCCTTATGTAATACATTTGTTCTAGCCTTATGCCTGGACTGTAAGGCCAAACGTATATTTACTTTTATTTTTTCCCATGTACATAGGAAGGGTTTCATTTGTCAAATCATAGGAAATATTTTAAAGGTTAATGTATGTTTACCATTGATTTCCGTCCATTTGTATAAGAATTATTAAAATAAGAATATTTTAATGTGCAATTAAGAGACCTTGAAATGAAGCCAATCAAATACATGGATTACGGAATAATGATTTGATATTTAACAGTTTAAGAGGGTCAAAGAACACATTTGAAATAAACTAGAGCTCCCCACCCACAGGAGCGTATTTTATTTGGATTTAAATTGCCGATCAACGGCAATGGAAGCAGTAAATGATTGAAATTGATTGGGATCAATGGACATTTTTTTAGTATTGGATCATCTACATGTAAATACCATTATATGTAAATATTTGTTTCGATTTTCACAGAAGACTGAATTTATTATCCGATCCTATGTTAGGCATCAGTGGCCATCTTGGGTGATAGTCTTGGTCATATGATAAATATCAATGCTGCCAAGTTCGGCTTCCGTTTGCTCAGTAGTTTTAGAATTAGAATTTTATGTTACCAGACAGAATTCTGAAAGAGGACCACTATGGACAGTCCGGGTCATCAGACACGAGTCTGAAAGAGGAGAATCTAAGGAACTTTTCTGCCAGATCTTGTTCCAATTAGCCAATTGGTTTCTGTTAAGAATTTGAAACGAATTTTCCAATATGGTGCTATATGAAACTAAGTTCGACCATCGTGGTTGACAGTCCGGGTCATCGGACACAGTTCTGAAAGAGTAATGTCCAATGAAATAGCTGTCATATCTTGTTCAACAGGCCATATAGTTTCACAGACTAACATTTTTAAAATCCAATTTTCTTTTAACTTTTAGTAACAGCAGCCATATTGGTTTGAAGTCGGGGACTGCGGAACACTTTTGGAAGGGGCACCAACGACCATTCCACCGAACTTTGGTCCCAACTGGCCCAGATCTTAAAGCTAAGTTTACGACGATGGACGCAAAGCGATGCTTTAGCTCACATGGCCCTTTTGGACAGATGAGCTAAAATAGAAGCATGTGTTGATTAATGTTTCCCACGCACAAGATAAAAACTAAAACAGTGCCATGTATAAATGCCCTTGGTACGGTTGACTTCACAATACTTTTTTCATGTATTAATCCAAACCCCTGGACGTTTTTTTTATGCACAAACATGTATATGAAAATAGGGCTATTTTTTTCTTGAACACACCCACTTTATTTTTTTATGTGTAAATAAATTAACTCAAAACAACAAGCGACATCATTAGAACTAACTTGCTGGATTTTTACACTTACTCCGGGTTATAAGTGAAACAACTTTCATTCCTCTTGCACTCAAAACCAGACGTGTTAAGAAGGAAATCCGACTAAATCATCTTAATATATAAATACGTACATTTTCTCTCTATAACCTAAGAAAATACTTAATTTTGTATGTGCACATATAATTTCGTCACCACCTATTACTTTCTATGTAATTTCACAGTTTTTCAAAATAAAATTAATGTGAATTCATTCCTCCATCAATTTAAAAAAAAATTGCACCCGTAAGAGAAGAAATGTTTTGCAATTTTATTGTATATTTGAATTTTGCCGATGCATCATTTAACTTATACAGGGATTTAAATCAGAAATCTGATTTAAAAAAAAACACTACATTACAAGTGAACAATGTATGCAGTTGTTTCATTTTAACTAAAGTTTTCAAATTTGTACCTGTACGTCTAACATTGTCTAATGTCTTTTGGTTTATCGTTATAAAAAAAGCTTCATAGCATTAAAATCGGTTTAGAAATGGAATTTAAACGGCTTTCTGTAGGCACAATATTCCTATCCATCTAAAGCTGTTAAAGCCAACTGTTCTCGTTCGAAACCATGGAACTGCTTTATGGAAATAGAATAGAGAATAGAAACGGGGAATGTGTCCAAGAGAACAACCCGACCAAAGGGCAGAAACCGTTCAAGGGTCGTCAACGCAGCGAGAAAATCCCGCACCGGAGGCGGGTTTCAGCTGGCCCCTAAACAATAATGTATACTAGTTAAGCAAAATGGAAGGCACACTAAACTCTGAAACATAACCAGAAATATTCGATTACAGAGTTCGCCTCGTTCCCCCACTAATTTTGGTGTGTGGCTGTGTAGCTTCCCCGAGATGCACCATAACCTCAAGTAATGATTGTAGGTCGCTTGGTATCGGAGAACTGAACTCAAATGTAAAACTTAACTAAGTCAGTGAAGCGCAGTAAGTAGATCAGAGTGACCTAATTTTGGTCGGAGGTTGTGTTACTCCCCGAAAATGCACCCTGACACCAAGTAATGTGATTGTAGTTCGCCTGGTATGAGAAAACTGAACTCAGACATAAAACTTATCCTAAGTGAATGAAGCACGATAAGTAGGTCAGAGTGACCTAATTTGGTCGGAAGCTGTGCTACTCTTCGATATGCACCCTCACACCAAGAAATAAGACTGTAGGTCCATTACTATCGGAGAACTGAATTCGGACGTAAAACTTAACCTTAGTCAATGAAGCGTGATAAGTAGGTCAGAGTGCCCTAATTTTAGTGGGAGCCTGTGTTACTTCCTGAGATGCACCCTCAAACCAAGTAATATGATTGTAGGTCACTTTGTATATTAAAACTGATTTTTGACATAAAACTTAAAAGCCAGTCAACCGTGTAATATGGGTCATGTGACCATCATCTTATGTCACGTGGTCAGTCTCTTCGTCATCCACCTGCACACAAAAATATATGACCCTATGTCAACTAGTAACTAAGAACTGGCTGTGGACGCGGAAGCGGACGCGGACGTGGACGCCGGGGTGACTCCAATAGCTCCCCCTCAACTTTGTTGAGGCGAACTAAAAATGAACCAAAATTTAAAAAAAACACACAAGACTAACAAAGCCTAGATGTTCCCGACTTGGGACAGGCGCAAAAATGCGGCGGGATTAAGCATGTTTTGTGAGATTTTAACACCCCTATACTTCTAGCTAATGTGCAATAAACAAACGCGCAGCGATACACAGAGTAATACTCAGTTCAAAAGATGACCGAGTCCGATGTTAAAAAGGGTAACAGAAGAAACTAAGTAAAATGACAATGATCAATATAAATTAACAAAGGACTACTAGCAGTTACTGACATGCCAGCCCCAGACCTCAATTAAACTGATCAAAAGATTATGTCTATATCATATAGAAAATCAGCCACAATCCCTCCCGTTAGGGGTTTAAAATTTTGCCATCATAAATTATACGAGAAGAACATACCCCGTATCATGCCAACAAATGGTTTTGGAATAAATATGCTTATTTCCGATGCAAATACCCTATGATGAATTAATAAAATTTCACCTTTAATGACTTGACAACTATCGTAACTATATCCCTTGTGGATAAGTCTGTTTAAAGGTTTTATTAGTTTTTCATGTGAATGACATTTTTGTGCTTTGTATAGAATATTACCATAAAAGATGGGATGTGAAATATCTGAACATATAAGATTTTTGCACGTTGATTTATATTTACGAACGAGGTCCTTGTACCGATGATGAAATTTATTATTTTGACAAGTTTGTGATATCGAAATGCCTGGTGTAATAATTTTTCAGTAATACAGAATTTTTTTTCGTTAAAATCAAATACATTGTTACATACACATGACATACAAGCGTGAATCGAACAAGCTGAGATATATAAACACCATACGAAGGTGCCAAGGGAACGTCGCCGTCTAAAGACGGATTATTAACAATACGAATAATAAAGTTGGATTATAATACAGTTCTATAATATATGTAGTTGTGACATTTTTATTTTCGAATCTGACATGTACATGTAACTACCAATTTAATGATACAGTCATGATAATCATTATCCAGCTGGAATCATCTTACCGGTTTTTGTTCTTTCTTCTTTCTTGCCAATAGCTAACACTTGGTTCATAGTTTTATTTCAACACTTTGCTGGGATACTTGCAGGACATCAATATATTATTACCACTGATTTGATACCACTGTTGGTGGACTAAAAGTCCCCGGAGGGTATCACCAGATCAGTTGCTTGTATATCTATACTAGCCCGGAATCGATACTTTAACTTTGATGTTACAAACATGTTAAATTTTGTGAAAAGTAATTATAACGAGTATGTCATTCGTACATAGCTGTCCTTAAATTGTTAAAGTTTTGGCTTTACCATTTTGGTATTTATATGAATTTGCTCTTCAATGTTTTGGTATATCGTCAGTTTGGTTTTTAAATATTTTAGGCCTTGAACACAACTGATGAATTCCACCAAAAGTGCACATCTCGTGCATCAAATTAGTCAATGTTAGTATCAAAGAACTTTTATTTCATGTTCAATACACAGCAGTTGCTGTAAGAGAAATGACATATAGGCAGGTGGTAGAAGACTTGTCTGGCTAATTTTATGGAAAGATGTGATGCCGTTAAATGACCATCGCCACCTGCAACCAAACCTGCCAGTATAATAAACTGTTCACACAGAGATATGTCTCGCCTGTCGGCAGAAAATTCGAGAAAAAAAAAACAATCTGATGTACAGCAACATTGCTAATTGATTGAAAGTCGCTGGACCATAACCTAGGAGGCAGGGCCTCGAAATGATCGTCAAACTGAAATGTACTGATAGTAATGCAACTTTATAGAAAATTTCATTGATCTAGATCAAAAGTAGTTCCTATCAAACTAACTTAAGCAGAAAACTTAACATTGAAAATTGCTAATTAATTGAAAGTCACTGGACCACAACCTAGGGGGCAGGTCATCGAAATGATAGTCAAATGAGATGTACTGAAAGTAATGCAACTTTATAAACAAGAGGCTCGAGAGAATTAGTCTGTATTGGCTCACCTGACAGTCCAACAGTCAATCCATTTTATTTCAAGTGAAAAATGTAATGGACCTTCCACAGATGCTTCATACCAAGTATCTGTTAATTTGGGTATATTGTTTCAGAGGAGAGGAGTTTTGAAATTTTGACCAAACAAAAATAAGAAGTCATCATGGCCGCCATATTAGCTGTCCGACCGGGACAAAATATGCAGACTTTATAAAGGTTCTTCCACAGATGATTCATACCATGTTACAGCTCATTTGGCTTTGTGGTTTCAGAATTATTTTTTTCTTTTAATTTTGACCAATCAAAAATAAGAATTCATCATGGCGGCCATATTAGTTGTCCAACCGGAACAAAATATGCAAACTTTATAAAGGTCATTCCAGAGATGATTCATACCAAGTTTCAGTTCATTTGGCCTAGGGGTTTCAGCTGGAGAAGATAAACATGTAAAAGTTTACAGACGTACGGATGGACGACAAACACCAAGTGATGACAAAAGCTCACACGACCCTTTGTGCCAGGCGAGCTAAAAAATATCATTGATCTGTCACAAGTAGTTCCTATGAAACTAACTTAAGCAGAAAACTTAACAATTGTTGACGCCGCCGCCGGCGGAAAAGCAACACATATGTCTCATCTTCTTCGACTTTCGTGGCAGGCGAGACAAAAACCGTTTTGATTTTGAAGTTACATCAAAGGATTTTCATTTGAGATTATGAAATTTAGACAAAAGAAAATATTACACATATTATTGAAAAGAGTTTTAGTTTAGAAGAAAAAAAAATAGTTTCATAATATTCACAAAACACGTGGTATTAGGTTAAATCAAATAAAATTATTAAAATCGTGCATTTATATAAAGATTTTATTTTGCATTCATCCCGAACTGTTTAGATTATTTTAGTTTTAGTATGTGGTCATAGTGTTCCGTCTCATGTAAATTCATGTTACTTTTCATTCAAGCTGATTTTTATCTCGCCTGGACCAAAAAACATATATGGCAAGAAATTAGTGAGCTTATGTCATCACACATGTACTTGGCCTCCGTTGTCCGTCATCTGTTAACAATTTCAAAAATCTTCTATGAAACTGCTGAGAGTATTTTCTTCAAACTTGATCACTCATCAATGGGATATGGAGTTTAAAATTTACGACTCATGAGAATTTTATCGAAAAGTTGAAATTTTGTGTAATGTTGTATATACATTTGTTAGTTCACTTATATACATACACAAAACTAAAATTTAACAATATGAATGAATACAGAAATCCAGTAAAAAGATGGGTGGGCCGAATTTGTCAACTTTATTAAAATGGTGATCCGATTTCGGTATGGTCCGAATTTGTTATAGTCCGAATTTGTAATAGTCCGATTTATCCAGTATGGAAGTATTTAATACGTCAAGTTTTGAGAAATTCCCTATAAAGTTACTATAAATAACATTTTGAGATTCTCCAAAACTACGTAATCGAATCTCAAGTAGCAAAAGGAAAAAAAAAGAATAAAAGAACATATACAAGTATTAAATGTATCATAATGGCACTATAAAAACTTGAAGCATAAGGAAAAAACATAAAATTTAAATTCATGTCTTACGACGAAGAGATTACGACAAATACAAAATTGCAGTTTACGGCATAATCACCTGTTCTAAAAAAAGAAAAAAGACTCATAAAAACAATTTTTAAAATTCAAAAATCTACGTATTTAGTCAGAAACAGACTGAAGATAATGTCGTCTATAAGATGAACGCAAGAACACAAGTTTTTGAATTCGTAAGTTTCGATGATTTCATTGAATTATAGTATACATAAATATCATAACCCAAGCAAGAAAGTACAAACTGATGTCGTCATGAGCCGAGCACGGACTGTTCACGCTTAAAAAATAATTATTAAAGAATGAATTCTGTTAATAAATTTTAAGGTGATGATACTTGAAGATAAGAAAAGCTAGAAATTACCTAATTCCATGTGTCCCACTTACTTTCAGATCTGGTTTCTTGATGAAAACGTGATCATGATTTTATAATTTACTGTAACAGTAGAGCAAGATTTGTCTCACGAAATTAACTTCCACACCAATGGGGGATCGAACCTGGAACCTTTGGTTCAGTAGTCCACTGATGTACCAACTGAGCTAAAGGAGCACTCCATTACCGCAGCTACAATGGAGGGTGGTTATTATAAAGCCTGTTCCGGTTCTATAACTTCTATTGTACACACGGGAAGCCCCATTAAATTACATATCTGTACATTCATGACAACAGTTATATTGCTTATTTATGCAATAATTTTAGGACAACACCAAATTAGTTTTTATTGCTTGCTTTGGAAAATGCAAATGATTATTTTGTTTACTCAAAAATTTTCTTAAAGCATGCATTTTAACCCAATTTAATGCTTACAGCATAAGTGAATTGTGCAATAACAAAAAACCGGAAGTAAAATTTTAATCATCGACTTTGGAACTTCGTGGGTTTTGCATCAAGTTACCATGACCAGCTTTTTTAACAATTTGGCCTTTTCTGTCAAGACAAATGGTATCTCTGGTTCATTGTCTGTTGGCACATATTGAACTAGTCCCTTTTATGAATATATACATTCAAATTGACTGGGTTCTGTCAAAATGAGTGGATGAGGACATAAAGAAACACCTTTGGAATACGATTCAAAGATATTTCGTACAAAACAAAAAACGAGAGGCTGAGAAATGTGTGACTCATACATTAGACATTCTCAGTGATAAAGTTAAAGCCCTTGTTACAGTATCATTTAAATCACTTCCCATCCATTGTCGGGACAATCCAGAAGAAAAGACAATATTCAAGTAGGCTATATAACATGAAGTTGGGCGACCTGTTGTACAAATGAGCGACATGAAAGAACTACATGTATTCAGGGATGATTTTAGTCTGTTTTTTAGCGGATTTCCGCTTTTTGTAGTTTGGATTTTTCTGTAATGGTTTCGTACTTATACATAGCAAAATTAGTTCCGGTACAGCATTTCCGTTTTTTTCTGGGCCCGGGGAAATCATCTCTGACTATTATAGATTGATACATGTAACATTTCTATTTAGCTTTAGAAAGGCAATCGGAAATATATAACATATCAGTCGATAGACTTTACTGAGAAATTATCAAATACATTTCATGGTCTGGTGGTGAAAAATCCAATTATGATGTGCAGTAGGGATAGAGAAACAATTTGAAGCATACAAAAAATTATTTTCACCAATTTTGACAAAACATGAGTAAAAAACCTAATTGACCAATTCTTATCTGGAGCTCTGGTTATGAGTGTCCTAAACTCATTCAAACTCGTAGAAAAATAACCTTGCTATGTCAAATTTGTTCATGGTGATGCCATATTTACTCAAAAGTAGAGGGTACCTGTAAAAAATGAAATGGAAAATAAACAAAAGCAAACTAAGTTAATCAAAAATAAAATAAGTAAATAATTTCTAAATTGGATACGCACATTTCTGTTTAGGAAGAGGAAAGTATTCTCCATGATTTTTTTCTGCTTTTTAATGTTTTTCAGTATTTTGTTGCTCATTTTTATATGACAGCAAATATTTATTGTCGTATTATGATATGAGCCTGTTGTCGGCATCTGTTGACAGTCAGGTTTCTGCTCATTTAGTTTTGTTCTATTGAACATATCCTTTAGTCCTCCATAACAAAAACAGGTTGGGATTGCTTTTGGGAAATCTGGCCCCTCCGATTATTTTTTCTGGGGATCAGTAAAGACTTGTTGATAGTTTTTGTGTAACTTTTAGATGTTGAATCAGATTATTTTTATTTTATTAACTGAAAATGTAAAAAATGTATCTCTATCCTTTTTCCAGTATCTCATACTGTTTTAGAGATGTAAGGAACCGAAAAATGGACATACATGTACACCTTAATTTTCAAAACTTTTTATTTCTTATTCAGGTTTGATGATTTTATAAAAACAGTTAGTCATAAAAACATAAAGTAAAAGTTATCCAAGCGTTTTTGTATAAATTTTGTTGGAAGGATAAATGGGTCCAAAATTAGCAATTTTTCAGGACACCTTAAAAATTTGTGTATTTTTCATCCAATTTCAATGAGGATTATCTTTTAAAATGCATATTGATGAGTGCTTTCAGAAGTATATTGTCAGATTTATTCTACCTTTTATTATTTTTGAGATATAAGGGGTGTGAGGAGCCAAAAAAGCAATGTGGCCATATTATGTAATATTTAAATTTTTAATTTTTCATATGATTCTTATGGTGATTTTTTCTTTCAATTCTCCTTGACAAGTGCTTTCACTAGTATGTCAACATATTATTTCTATCCTTTGGCATTTTCATCCAATTTCAGTAGAAATATTTTCTATTAATTCTTCTGGATGAGTGATTTTGTTAGGCTGTAAACTTATTTTTCATAGCTTTTATAAGGGTGAAAGAGACCAAAAAAGCAATGTGGATGGATATGCAAAATTTATATACATAATTTTTTTTTTTTTTTGGGGGGGGGGGGGGGGGGTGGGTGGGGGGTAATCTCTTTTTTTGTGGTAGGTCCAATATTACTGTGTTGAATATTAATAGGTATACATTGTTATGTACAATATGGAAGGATATTGTACAAGTCTGTATTGTATTGAAAAATTTTGAATAATCATTTTGAATAGACACAAAATACTAAAACAATAAAGTTACATTTAACTTTTACTTCAACTGACATTAAGCCCTAATGATTGAAAATAAATAATTGATCAATTCCAGTTATTTCCCTTACATAATGTACAATACCAAAAATATATATTTTGTCATCACGTGTTTAAAATAAAAGTTTCTCATTGGATTAAAATTATACCTGTATGATATATATAGATTCTACAACAATGACCAGTTGATTATGAAATTTATCAATTCGAGATACACATGTAAATAAATTTTCATTTTTAAACTGAGAGTCTTGTCTGAGCAGTTTAAAAAATGAAAATTAATTATCGAGAGTGGATAAATTTCATAATGCGTCCTAGTTTTAGAATCTTTTTCTCTAATGACAATGTAAAACTCCAAAAGGTCTATAATGGGTTTTTTTTTGGGAAGCGGACTTCATTCAAGGGTTACTATGTGAAAACAAAAAGAAACTAGTCCAATCCTTTAATTTCACTTTTCGTTATATAGATGATGTGTTGTCGTTAAATAACGACAAATTCCAAGACTTTCTACATCTTATCTACCCCAGTGAGCTTGAAATTAAGGATACTACAGATACACCAAAGTCTGCTTCATATTTGGATTTGTTTCTTGAAATAGACTATGAGGAACGTTTGAAGACAAAACTTTATGACAAACGTGATGACTTCGACTTTCCTATTGTTAATTTTCCCTTCTTAAGTAGCAATATACCAGCATCGCCTGCATATGGCGTCTACGTTTCTCAGCTTATCCGATTTTCAAGGGCATGCGTGAGTTACCCTGACTTTCGACAAAGAGGATTACTGCTGTCACAAAAGCTTCTTAACCAGGGTTTTATCAGGGATAAGTTGATTTCATCACTTAAGAAATTTTACGGTCGTCATCATGAATTGATTGACCATTACAGTGTTCCGATATCTAAGATGATGTTGGACCTGTTCCCACTGTCGTAACTTTTCATGTGCCTCCTACGATTTGTGACTTCCACCGGATTGACTTTGTTGAACTTCACGACGGGTGCCGTATACAGAGCAGGAACTGCTTACCCTTCCGGAGCACCTGGGTTCACTCCTGGTTTTTATAGGAGTTTGTGTTGTTCATTGTTTTTAGTTTTCTGTGTTTATTTGTTGTGGTTGTTTGTTTGTCTTCCCGGGTTTGTCTGTCAATTGGATTAAGTTTTTTTGATTGCTCCTTACGTATATTTGTCCTTTTTTTTAACAAGCTGTATTTATCCAACATGTGGTGATATTGGAATTTATCAAACGGGTCAAGAGATGTGTAAATGCGCACAGAATTAGAGAAATTATAATATCCTATACATTATTGGGTCAAGCATAAGTTTTGTCCACACTTGCTTGACTGTTCACCTGCCGACATGTTGTGGTTATATCATGCTGTGGTTAGCGAAACCCTTTAATTTTTAGATTTCACTGAAAAATGAAAGAAAAAAACAGGACAAAAAAATCATACTTATTATGCTAAAAAATTAGATTGAAATAGATTTAAGTAAATAAAATAAATCATGCATGCTATATAATTGATGCTGGTATTCTAATTTGAAATTTCCATTTAAGATTGACTCTTATTTTTTCTTTCTTTTGCAGTCTGTTGAAGGTAGACAAATTGAAGAAGTTGTAGAAAGTAAGTTTTTTCATTAGTCTTCATAACAGTACATGTGGAACACTAATTAATTTAGTCCTAGCAATTTTTTCTGACACTATATCAGGTTTATAACTCGATGAGCCTGTAGGGTCAGTCAAATGAAAAGTCTGTACAGAAAGCAAATTGCCATTACTGTTTGTTTGGGTAATAACAAATAGTTGAGATAATGCAATTATAGATATGATTTCCTAGTTAGTTGTACAGACTCGTGAAGACATTGATTGTTTCATTAAAAAAATTAATTCTGACGGCCAAAGCAAAAAAGTAACATGATGTCCTGACCTTTAATATTTTTTATTTTCAGCCAATCCACAATACCAACAATATCAGTCTGTATGTATCAGACGGAATTTACACAAATTGCTAATAATATAAAGCTTAACTGCAATTACTGAAGTTCTCCATAAGACATTATTTCTTATTCAGGTTTAACATGCTTAAGACAGCTAGTGTGTTGGGTCACATTCATGGATCGGGAAACATAATTCTTCAGCAGTGAATGCGACATCACATTATTTTCTAAATTAATTCCCCATTATTAATAAGTATATACATGTATGTGGGGTAATTGGTAATAGAAGGAAGCAAAGTAAACACACACTCAGATTTACATATTAAACAACATATTTATCTTTTGTAGGTATATTTCATACACTTCTACTACACAGAACACTAGGAAAGGTACTTGGAGTTATTGTAATAAGTAGTTTTGAAATATGAATTTATGCCAGTAGGGGCCAAGCAAACATACATGTACCAGTGTTATCCCCAGAACGTTTAAATAGCATTGTGGTAAAAAACACTGTGTACATTGACAAACAACATCACAAAATACAGAAAACAGAGTAAACCAAGAATTATAGCTATGAAGTTACCAACATGGATCTCATTTTTGCATATTCATATTCAGAATTGAGTAAACATTTTAAGTTTTGGATAAGTTAAATATCAGTATCTGTGTTACTCTATTCATTAATACGCATGTATCTCTCTGATAGCAAACTTTATTGTAAGAAATAGTCATATTCATCATTTATATCTGATTTCTCTAATTCTTTGTCAATTTAACCCCTTCTGAACCTGTGGTTTATCAAAAATTAACCAACATTATTGTGGTTAAAACAAAAGGTCATAACCTGTCAGAACGACTTTTACATTCCTATTTCTCAGAATCGATCAATAACACCATTGCAACAAATAATCATGTTGACCAAGTGTAAGACATAACAATCATGATTGTGGAGGCAACTGAAGAGATTTTGGTTCAGTAAATATGAAAATTTAATTAATAATCATTAGAGAAGCAGATTCTTACATTGTTATTCGAGGATTATCAGACTTATCAAATCTCGATAGTTAAATTATCAAATTTTAAAGTCCTTGCCAAAACTGGGATTTAAAATTAGATAATTTAACTATCTCGATTAGATAATCCAATAAGCCTCTGGAAACAAGTAAGAATCTATATATATATATATCACAATAATTGTTTTGTAATGTGAGGAATATGTCTTTTATGTTATGCTTCCATCTTGTTTGTATTTCCTAAAACCTAAATGATATTCTGTACAGCTATTAGCTACATTGTCTTCAGTCGGCTATTCAAAAGTAATAACAAGAAGTGGTTCAAAATTGCATTGTGTAATTTTGTAATTTTTCAAATTTTAAGCAGATGTATTGCATTAAATGCATATTCAGGTCTCTCCTCTGTAGAAACTTATTAAATACATGTTATAGCATATGGCAAGAGGTGTAGTGATGATGTCATGGCATATTGTTAGTATGAAACATTAGTATTATTTCAATAGAGGCTTCTTTTTAAGTCATATTTTTTTATCATAAAACTTTTACTTTTTTATTGTATTTTGTAGTTCCACTTTAAACAGGAATCCAGTTACTCTATAGGAACAGTAGGAATAGTTGATGTAGACTGTGATTTTATAGACTTTACATATGTAAGTAAATAGAAAGGGACATAACTTGCTAGAAATCAGAGTCAGATTTGTGAATCCTGATTAGTATGGTAGGTTAATTCTTGATAATTACAGAAGTTGTGGCAATAACTTTCATTACTGTTGTTTTTCACAGTGCGGCCTTCGTCCAGTAGAAAAATCTGCAAGTTCAAGATGCCTCTTATTCCTGTTTTGGTCTATTTAGCCACATTTAAGTTTCAGTAGCCACAAAATATTATATAAATACATTCATTTTTAATCAATAACTTTTATTTCAAATAAACCAATTCAATAAACAGCAAAACGTTAACTTGACACTAGGATCAGCATCGTCCATTTGAATACAAGTCCTTGCACTTCCCATACTGGAAACTATGTTATGTTAAAAATTGTATTCCTTAGAAAATGACCAGTGGCTAATGAAAATCACATAGTGGTTGCCTCTGTGGCAACCACTATGCAATTTTCATTAGCCATTGGTCATTTTCCATAGCATTGCTATAGTGGCGATCGTTAAGCACTAACACAGAATTGAAATCATCAAACATTATATTTCTTATATTTGTACTAAAGGAAATACTGAATTTTGTTACAGGTGAGAACAGCCTCTCAGGAGTTAGACAGTAGGTTGAAAAGGGAGGTGTCTTGTTTCAGAGACACTCTTAGAAGTCAAGATGGGCCAGGCTCAGGGCAGGTGAGTATTGTAGATTATTAACCCACTATACATGATATATACAAAGCAAATGAACTGCTTGGTGGTCTTGTGATAATGTGCTTGTCTTGAGTATGGAAGATGTAGGGTTTGATCACTGACTGAGTCAAACCAAAAAAATATTAAAATTGTTTTAGATAATTCACTAAGCACACAGTATTTTGGAGTGAAAGGAAAAGCTGGTCTGACAAGTCAGAATCAGAAAAACATGCCTGGGTGTAGTGATGTATCTTACTGCAGACTTGCAGAGTATCATTCTAGTATAAAGTAGGGTTCATATTCATACAGTAATTATAGTAAAAATGTGTACATTGGATTTAACAATATGTTTTTTAAAACAAATTGTTTCAAGAAGCATTAGAACAGACATATAGTGTACTAAAGTTAGATTCAATAAATAAAAATAATCATAGATAAACATGTATATATATCTTAAGAGTATTCTGAACTCTGTATAATAACAACAGCTCCTGAAAAATAGCAATTTTTTCCAAAGCTGATATTTAAAAACTTTTCATAGATGGCCATATCATAAGGTAAGTCATTTATATTCACATTTCCACACATATTTCCTCATCATTCTTTTAATTGCGATTTGTTTTTCATTAAAAAAATATTGTGCCACATCACAGTAAATGAGTTCAAATTATTTTCCAACAAGGAACAGTTTTGTCATTGTGAATTATGTCCCCTGTTGTATTTTTATTTTCAGATTTCTTTAGAATTTTACCAGAAGAAAAAAACGAGATGGTTATTTTCACCAGAATGCATTCCATGGGAAGTTTGGACCATTAAACTTGATATTTTGACATTGTCAAATGAAAGTGGTAGGTTTTCAAGTAACTCACTACCCATAGATGCATATTACAAAAATAAGGTTTAACCGTGACCATCCATATTAATTAATATTTATTGGCTTCAAAGGGCCCCAGATGATGTTTTTTTCTGGAATTGACATCTCTCTTTTCACGTTGGACTTGCAGATAAATGAAGTCATAATATAGTTTGTTACACTATTTGAAAAATTTGTCCATGAAACTTCAAAAATATTTTATCTTAAATGAAAACTGTTGGTTATTAGAAAGTTCTACAAAATTTGATGCCTTGATGTTGAGTCTATTCAATGAATTGCATTTATAAATTTGAAATATTACTCAATAGATTTTCAAATGCTCATGATTCAATTTTGGTATACACCCGTCAATGACGGATGTATTATGGTATAATGTTGTCCCTGTTTGCATCCGTCTGTTCGTCCGGGGTAAACATGTTGCACGCCAACTCAAGTACGCAGTGACTGATTTTCTTCAAACTTTAACACATTATTACTTAGATTGAAAAAGTAATATGACCTAGATTGTCCAAATATATATTTTTCACATGTCATGCACTAACTCGAGTACACCTTGACCGATTTTCTATAAACTTTAACACATTCTTACAAATGGTGGTCTGAGGGTCTGTAAACTTTTTGACGATTTTCTCTTTTGTATTCTAGAGTTATGGGACTTATATTGAAAAAGTAACATGACACTTAATTTGCTAAAAAAAATCAATATTTTCCTACTCCTTCACAACTTCATAGCTATTGCTGTGACAGGCGTATCATGCGCACAAGGCATGGCATTTTACTTGATAATAACATACAAAATATGTTTTTTCGTTGTGGCAATTTAACCTTTTGTCAACTTTACAACAGGTTTTTCCATGTTCTGACATCTGTAAGCCATCTGAAATAACCCCAAGAATTATTAATTCTTTTCCAAAAATTGTAACTCCCTTACCTGACTTTCGACCAATGTGTACAACACTTTTACTCAATGTAGATAAATGTCTTAAATCTTATCTCAATCAATTTGGCCATTTACAGAAAAAAAAATCATATGAATGGTCCTTGAATCAACACAACAGCTGTTACTAAGAAAAGAAAATTTGTCAGAATGGTATAAAAATGTCTGATGGGTCAATTTAAGTCAAAAATTTTAATTCAAAGAAGTATTAGATTTTTCAGAATTAAAAATTAAGTACAATTTAAAGCAAGAAAATTACCAATAAGTGTCTCATAATGATTTTGGGAAAGTCTTAAAAATATAGATAGACAGGGATGAGAATCTTACATGATGTTAATGGTTGACAATACATCCAATACATCACCTCAATATTTGACAATGTTTATTTCAGAGAGACAGTTACTGAGAGAAAAGCTGGGAGAATTTCTCGCAGAAAAGGTTATGTACGTAGCTGAAGCAATGAATCGACATGAGTACGTCCCAAAGATGCCAAACCAATCTGAACTTGATCTTGTATTCGATACCACCATATCAGATGTTCAACCATATTTATATAAGGCAAGTTATGTAAACATTAAAGTCTCCTTAACAGAAGGTGTAATTAACCTTTGTCTCATTCATTCTGACTGGATGTTGTCCAAATGATACATAAACTTTATCCTTACATTTTCATATTGTGGATTTCTTTTTTCCTGCATAAAGTAAACTTTGGGCAAAATTGTACTTGACTGTCATAGACAAAATTAATTAACAGGTAGTGTCGACTATCATAAAAGGCTTCTTTAAGCAGTTGCTTTTGCTGTAGACATGATAGAGTTTCAGTTAATTGTTAAGTATTTAACTTTAAGAAACATTACATCAAACCACAAACTGATGGTATATATTAAAAAAACATGCACTAGTACAAACTTTTCATGGCAGTTGTGACTGCCTACCAATAAACTTTTTATATGTCTCTCAGATATACACTTATTGCTAGATAAAAGGTAAAATCAGTAACAAAGCAAATAATCAGTTAACATTTATATCTTTTTAGAGAGATTAATCTGCATTATCTGCCCCTGGTTTTGGAAAAAATTGAATTGACAAAAATGTAGATTTGAGTGAATTATTTTATTGTGGAGATTTCAAAATTTTATGAAAATATTTAGAAATTTTGACACAAAAAAAGGTTTTAACTCCTGAAGTGAGATACATCACAAGTGTGATAAAATCCAGCATTTAACATGATTTTATGTAAAATATATTAGTAACAAACAGTACAGAATCTTCATTCTGGCTTTTGTAAAAACAGGATAATTGTCTTAGATATTCTAGCTGTTTATATTTACTAAAGTTACTGTGACCTTAGTGAAACTAATTTGATAATATTTATATTTAAGATATCCCACCAAACCATGACACCTCCTCCATCAGTAAGCAATACCATGAGAAAATTCCTCAAAGATACACTAGCATTCTGAAATAGTTTCCATAGAAACTCCACAGAAATGGACCAATGATTTACAACTGATTTATTGTGGATCTGATATCAGAAAGAACGTACTTGATGGACAATTTATTAATAATTAATTATGCCTCAACAGTGAGATTATTAATTCCTGCAAATGATTAAATTATGTTTAGAAAAATTGATATTTGCAATATCATATATCATAACTAGATTTTACGTCATATTTGGAGATATCATGATACCTAGTCACAGGATGTGAGTAAAAAAGAAATTGAAGTCTTTCAGTCACAAATAACATTATGTCACGAAGTTATGATTTATTTTTAACTTTTTCGTGAATATTTATTAATTGTGACAGTAACATGCATTATTCATTGGATTATTGCATTCTAAAAAGACATGTATTAAAATGTTTGTATAGTTTAACACACAGAACATGAAAATATCAATTACATTATGTATATAGCCGAAAACAAAATCAATGATAGGACATGGCGTATATTCATTGATTCATTTTAAAGCTGATGATCAATGCATTAATATTTTTTGTGTACACTGTACAATTAATAACTTGGAATATACATGGATGTGACTTTCCATTTTATGAATATACACTGAATTGTGATTGTTCAATAGTTCATTTCATGAATATTCACCAAAAATTGACTGTTCATTATATGAATATCAAATAAATTGTGACTGTTCAACATTTCATTGTATGAATATTCACTGAATTGTAACTGTTTATTTTAGGAATATATTGAATGTTCAGCGAACTCTTGTAATAGTCTTTTATTTATAAGAAATGCCTATTGTTGGAATATATATTCATTGATTTCAATTTTCACAAATTCAGAAGCTGAAATATTCATTGTGTAATTTAATTAACATGTAGGTATATTAATGCTTATAGAAATTATATTGCACCAAAAATTTCATTTGTTTTTTCATTGTCTCAGTTTTTATGCTCTTACGTACAGCTTATTACTAATATACATAGATGTTTCTTTATTCCTGTTTTTTTCTCAAAGAAATTTACTATACATCAAAACTCAAATTAAAAAAAAAATTGGGATTTCCTATATTACATGTACCGATATGATCATTTTGGACCCCTGTATATAAAAATGTATATATATGTAACATATATTATATATCGTACATTCATGTCAAGAATCTTGCCATCATGTCTGTACTTATCGATTGTTCAAAACCATGTAAGAGGGACACCAAATTACAGACGAGAAATTCATTTTAGTTTGTTCATAACACATATAGTGGTATACATTTTGTGGTGCCTTTTATAGTTAGTGATTTGATGGTATCCTTCTATTCAGATTTTTATAACTCTTACACTAACATGGCATTGAACGTTATTGATATGCAAAGAAATTAATATGTGTTTAACCTACTACTGGGGTTCAAAATGGGCTAAACTATATCAGTTTATAATCATCTTGGTTACTTGTTAATACATGTTATGTTGTTACAAAAAAAAAAATTTAAACCTCCCGATACATATATTGAGGTATTAGTTTAATTATTAAAGTCAATCGGTGCTTATTTATGCATATCTGTCGAGGTGCCTAATTTTTTGCCTCGTATATAGAAGATCAATAACAGTGACAACTTTATTATTGAATTTGAAAATATATAAATTATATGTACTTGGATGGAAAATATAAAGTTTATTTGTTTTACCGAGAATTTCTCACCTGTTTTATTATTGTTTTCATCCACCATCCTTTATGAGAAAAAATGGCACATTTCTAGCCTATTTGAAGAAGCAAATTTTTTCTATGGAGAACATATCATAAACACTGAAAGAGAAAACAGTACAAACTTTCATTGTGAGTTCTAGGAGATGATATTATGTTACTTTCAGGATATATAAAAAAAAATAAAATGTATTTGAAAACCTTTTATTTGGTTAGTAAATAGAGCGAGATGAATGATGATATCAATAGGACTTTTCCTGTGATTAAATTCCCAGTAACTGTGAGAATTCTCTGAGAATTTATGCTTAGATCTAAAAATAACTTTTTCTTAAAAGTTGCAAATATCATTTGATGTGGTGAAGTGCCCTAGTTTTAACACTAGCCTTCAAATTTTATACATTTTGCAGTGTTGCATACTTATATGTACTCAACAAATTGTATAACAAAGTACAGTGATAATTTACAGCAATATCCATCTAATAAATTATTTCTAACACTTTATTTAACAAAAATATGCTTAATCTTAAAATTTTATCAATGAAACAAATTCTCTTTTTACTTTGTTTATCGGAATATTTATCCACTTTCGATGCTGAAAATTTTTAAATTAAAAAATTTAATTGTCATGAATGGACAAATATGTATATTATCTTCGTTTTTAAGGATGATTATAATAATTAAATTACAATGTGTGTCATTTTGTTTTCATTTTTTGTATGCATGAAAAAAGAGGGAAGAAGAACTATTACAAAGAACTTTCACATTGGAACATTTCCAGGTTTCAAAATTTATTAATCATGTTACGTTACTTTGAAGGTTAAAGTCCGAAGCTTCCGAATGAATTTGGTGGGAAGAGGGTCGCGGGGGTAAAAAAGGCATGTACATTTTGGCAAATACCATGGTACAGAGGGATAAAAAGGAATATTTTTAAGGCATATACCCCGGCAGCTGTAAAAATGAACGAAATCTTGAAATTACATTAAAAATACACTCGATTTCAATCATTTAGAATTCAGGATTTTTATATAAGGTGTAATTAATAAGGAAACAGAGATAGAAAAACCATTAATGTGTCTTTAAGTTTACAAAATGGTGCACTGTTTGTACCCATTTATGTATCATTTATAATATAGAAGCATGCGTTGTTGATATCATAATTGCCTGCAAGGTGTATATTATCATGGTTAAATTATTGACTGAAAATTTGTATGAAGATTATGTAAAAATTTTGTTCAAAGTTAGTATTGTATTCCTGTCCTATTTTCACAAGTCGAAATTCAATAAACTATTTTATGATGTATATTGTATTTTTAGTCCTTTGGGCCAGGTGAGCTTTTGTCATCACTTGTCGTCCGTCGTCCATCCGTCTGTAAACTTTTACATTTTGATCTTCTCTCTGAAACCTCTAGGCAAATGAACCTAAACGTGGTGTGAAGCATCTATGGAAGGATCTTTATAAAGTTTGCATATTTCGTTCTGGTCAGACAACTAATATGGCCCCCATGATGAATTCTTATTTCAGATTGGACAAATTTAAAAAATCTTCTCCGTTGAAACCCCTAAGCCAAATAAGCTTAAACTTGGTATGAAGCATCCATGGAAGTACCTTTATACATTTTGCATATTTTGTTCCTGTCAAAGAACTTATATGGCCGCCATGATGAATTCTTATTTCTGATTGGTCAAAATTTTAAAAAATAAAATTTTTCTAAAACCATAAAGCCAAATTAGCTGTAACTTGGTATGAAGCATCTGTGGAAGGACGTTTATAAAGTTTGCATATTTCATCCTGGTGGGACAGCTAATATGGCAGCTATGATGAATTCTTATTTTTGATTGGTCAAAATTTCAAAAATCTCCTCCTCTGAAACCATACAGCAAATTAACTGATACTTGGTATGAAACATCTATGGAAGGTCTATTACAATTTTCACTTGAAATAAAATGGATTGATTGTGGGACTGTCAGGTGAGCTATACAGGCTCACTTCTCTTGGGCCTCTTTTGTTTAATACTCTCAAGGTCATTTCCCCAATGAAACTTCACAATACGTCTAGTTCCTAATTTGTATAAGCCTTTTCAGTATAATCTACTATATTGTATGTTTTAATAGGAAAAGAAACAAGTATGATTTATCAAATTTATAAAATTTTATCTAACCATCATGTTAGCCATGATGGGTATATCTTATGTTATGACGGATCATTGCAATTTACAAAATGATTTAATAGATGTAGTTAGATTTCTACAAGAAGTTTAACAGAAAAGATTTTTTTCAAAAACAGTGTCGAACTCCAATAGAATTCCGACCTCACAACTCCCAATTTGGATGAAATTGTAGGAGCATGTAATGTTTCAGTGTTTTACAGGAAAAAGGAATAGAATTTCATTCGTAATTGCTTTTAAAGAATGCTTCATTTTTGGATTTATGGTGGATTTTGTTGAATTTTTGACAAAGCTTCTAGGAGCTATTTTGTTCTACTCTTGTTGTGTATGCTAATTGTCGTTTGAACATGTGACTACACCTAAATATTGTCTCATTAGTTTAACGTATAGTCCATATCCCGTCATATTCACACTTCAAAGTGGAAATGGGAGAGATTAAAGGATCTGGTGGATAAATTCGGCACAAAATGCACAAATGCATGTGACAAATTCAAGTTTTTTTGCATTTAACAATATGTCAAAATTACACAGAAATTGGACTTGGACGAAATAACGAGGACAATGACTTTAGACTGCCACTAGAAAAGTTTGGAGAGTTGAGTAGGGCGCAGAATATTAAGCCATCTGTAGTGTCTACAATGAGCTTACTATTATCTTAAATCTGCAAAAGGGTTTTACGTGCAAGGAGTAAGCCACTTTCAAAACACATCGCCCGCTATGATACGCGGCCAGGCTTTCCATTTTATGACCTGAAAACCCCCTAGACGATGGTCTCCCCTATCAGCAACCTGACGATGCGCTGGATAACTATATGGGCTGAGCTTTTGCACCGACACTAACACCAAGTAATATTTGATGAAAGTAGATTTACTCATCATCGTCATCACTGATGCTGTCGTACAACGAATACAGTACATGCGATTCCTTATCACTTTCGTCTTCATTCTCATCAGTTAAAATGTTTTCTGCAACCAAAACGTCAATGAGAGTTTGGGGAATAAACTAGCCGTGCAACCACGTTGGTTCTAAAATACAATCACCAAAATGCCTCCCGTGGTTGTCGGCAGGATCAGGTCATTCTGGTGAGGCAATGTGCAAACTCCTAATAGTTAACTCTCCTGATGTGCTGTGCAAGGCATTTTTTACAAGGAGGCAAGACACTGATATCAATGCTCCTTGAGGAATCAAACTTTTGCCCAGGTATTGAACATTTTTCTCTTAATTTGCTATACAGCATATCATTCACATTTGTAAAGTGTTTGCCACTATACATTAAAGAAGTGAAGGCTTCAAGTGGTAAATAAAGATCCTCTGAAATTTCACATATATCACCTAATGTAGGCAAAGCATTCCGAAATCTGGGGTTTTTCAGTAGGACATTAAAAGATTTAACCGTGCTAATACCTTTGAAAGTACTTGTACTATCACATCGGGTGAAAGTGTGAAGACTAAGCAGTGCATGCAGTATTCTTGTCCGTATTCCTCAGCAAGTTATGTTATCTATCTTTTGTTGTTTCCTACTCCAGTATCAAATAAAACTGTGGCGTGATAAGGCATAATGAAGAAGAATGAAGAAGATATCAGTGCTGTACTTTTGACCTTGAGATAACTATAGCCTTGCTGCTTACTATAGGAACAGGACGACGGATGCTAAGTGATGGCAAATGCTCACATGGCCTTTGGCCAGTTGAGCTAAAAATTCTACAGCAAATATACTAGTAAAGGTAATGAAAAACGGCATTTCCATCCTCAGTAACGAGAATTTTATCATCGCCAGGAGAGGGAACATTTTCTATATTTTGGACAAGATGGTGAAGTTCAACAAAGTAAATCCGGTGGAAGTTATCTCATTATTATCAATATACATATCCGTGCAGAATACACCATCTGATTTTCTGAGAATTTAACTAGACTGAGGCTCAATGGGCTGAGCCTGTATCGCTCACCTGACAAAATGCTTCTACAAACTTCCATTAATTCTTTGATTGAATTTGCTTCAAAAGTTTCAGAGCAGATGATCAAAATATATTTTACTCATAGGGTCCAAAGTTAAAAGTACCCCCCTCCCCCTGGCGGCCATGTTTTTCTCAGATTTGAACATAATGAGCCAACTTTTGTAAAGACCTTCCATACATCATTCCAGTACAAATTTATTCAATTTGCTATTATAGTTTTAGAGGTGATGATCAAAATATGTTTTTTCCATAGGCATGTATGTTAAACTATGTTCCTGCTGTCAGCCATGATATCTGTCGCATTCGAACGAAATGAGCAATCCCTCTAAAGGACATCCCATACCTCATTCCAGAACAGTTTGGTTAAATATGCTTCAATAGTTTCAGAGGAGATGATCAAAATATGTTTGTCCCATAGGGTCCAATGTTAAACCACGTTCCTCGTTGGTGGTTATGTGTGTTGTCGAATTGGAACGAAATTAGCAATCTTTGTTAAGAACTTCCACGCATCATTGAAGTACAGTTTGATTCAATTTGCTTCAATAGCTTCAGAGCCTATGATCAAAATATGCTTTTCCCATAGGGTCCAATGTTAAACTATGTCCTGCGGTTGCAGCCGTGTTTATCAGCGGATCGGAAAAATTTCTGCAATCTTGGTAAAGGTCCTTCCATACATCATTCCTGTAAAGTTTGGTTAAATTTGCTCAAGTAGTTTCAGAGAAGATGAACTTTAACATGTTTTCCCATAGGGTCCAATGTTAAACTATGTCCTGCGCTGGCAGCCATGTTTTACTGCGGATCGGACAAATTTCGGCAAACTTAGTAAAGGACCTTCCATACATCATTCCTGTAAAGTTTGGTTAAATTTGCTCAAGTAGTTTCGGAGGAGATGAACTTTAACACGTTTTCCCATAGGGTCCAATGTTATACTATGTCCTGCGCTGGCAGAAATGTTTTACAGCGGATCGGAAAAATTTCAACAATCTCAGTATAGGACCTCTCATACATCATTCCTGTAAAGTTTGGTTAAATTTGCTAAAGTAGTTTCGGAGGAGATGAACTTTAACACGTTTTCCCATAGGGTCCAATGTTATACTATGTCCTGCGCTGGCAGAAATGTTTTACAGCGGATCGGAAAAATTTCAACAATCTCAGTATAGGACCTCTCATACATCATTCCTGTAAAGTTTGGTTAAATTTGCTAAAGTAGTTTCAGAGGAGATGAACTTTAACATGTTTTTCCATAGGGTCCAATGTTAAACTATGTCCTGCGCTGGCAGAAATGTTTTACAGCGGATCTGAAAAAATAACAACAATCTCAGTATAGGACCTCCCATACATCATTCCTTTAAAGTTTGGTTAAATTTGCTAAAGTAGTTTCAGAGGAGATGAACTTTAACACGTTTTCTCATAGGGTCCAATGTTAAACTATTTTCCTGCGCTGGCAGAAATGTTTTACAGCGGGTCGGAAAAATTTTGGCAATCATAGTAAAGGACCTTCCATACATCATTCCTGTAAAGTTTGGTTAAATTTGCTCAAGTAGTTTCAGAGGAGATGAACTTTAACATGTTTTTCCATAGGGTCCAATTTTAAATTATGTCCTGCTCTGGTAGCCATGTTTTTTTGGCGGATCGGAAAAATTTCGGCAATCTTAGTAAAGGACCTTCCATACATCATTCCTGTAAAGTTTGGTTAAATTTGCTCAAGTAGTTTCAGAAAAGATGAACTTTAACATGTTTTCCCATATGGTCCAATGTTAAACTATGTCCTGCACTGGCAGCCATGTTTTTTGGCGGATCGGAAAAATTTCGGCAATCTTAGTAAAGGACCTTCCATACATCATTCCTGTAAAGTTTGGTTAAATTTGCTCAAGTAGTTTCAGAGGAGATAAACTTTAACCTGTTTTCCCATAGGGTCCAATGTTAAACTATGTGCTGCTCTGGCAGCCATGTTTTTTGGCGGATCGGAAAAATTTCGGCAATCTTAGTAACGGACCTTCCATACATCATTCCTGTAAAGTTTCGTTAAATTTGCTCCATTGGTTTTAGAGGAGATGATCAATATGTGAAAGTTTACGGACGACGGACGACGGACGCTAAGTGATGACAAAAGCTCACATGGCCTTTGGCCAGTTGAGCTAAAAATTCTACAGCAAATATACTAGTAAAGGTAATAAAAAACGGCATTTCCATCCTTAATCACGAGAATTTTATCATCGCCAGGAGAGGGAACATTTTCTATATTTTGGACAAGATGGTGAAGTTCAACAAAGTCAATCCGGTGGAAGTTATCTCATTATTTTCTTTTATGCGTGTTGGTTTTCTTTCCCTTTCATGTTGCAGGTTACCCTTGTGAACTTTTTTTTTCCGTTACCCCTTAGGTGTCCTCTAAATGATCATATCTATAAATAAATTCGTCAGATACAAGGTGAGTTTAATATTCGATTATTTTTGCATGGTTTGAAATCTTTATTTTCTGGAAGAGGTATTGGTCATTGAATTTGTCCGTTTACACATTAAAAGCGACACGAAATGGCCAAATTAAATGCATCTATTAAGTCTATGTACAGTTGACTACATAAATTAACATTGAAAAGTATACTGGTCACGGCCTAATGATATCCGCTGTCAGATAAATAATGCAGGGCTACCAGTGGGAAATTAAAATTTTTAGTGAATAAAATACTTTATAACGTGATAGAACTTCATTCAGCTTTTTAGATACGCCAATAACAACATACAATGTTGTATATTCGGGATTATAGCCTTTTGGTTAAAATCAGAATGTATGTTCATAGAAAATAGAAAAGTCTAAAATTTATGAAATAAAAATATCCATCCAATATATGACTATTTTTCCTAATGAAAGGAACCTTTTTATAGACAGCGCTATATACACGACGTGTTACTTACACATATTACACCGTTACGATACCAAACGTGTTTATCCTTTGTAGTTTTGAGTTTCTCCTTTGATATTAACATATTTTTTAACAAAATAATAAATAAGTAAGTAAAATGATGATAAAAAAGAAATAAAGAAATATTTAATGAATACATCTTTTGAAATCCCATCCAGACTCTGTACGTTCATTTTCTTAAAACTCCAACTACATGCGAGGCCTTATAATAAGAACTTTTTTTTAAATCAAGCATGAATGTTTGCCCATATTTTGGAAGATATGTAAAAAATATCGGATGATGAGTAAAAATAACTTTATAGTATCTATATAGATTTATGTGGCAAGCCAAAGTGGACAAAAGAGCTATTTCTTAATATTAAAAAATAATTTTTTAATATTAAGAATTCATTTTTTAATATAAGAAATTCATTTTCTAATATTAAAAAAGGATTTTTTAATATTAAAAAATGAATTTCTTATATTAAAAAAGAAAAACACTATTTCTTAATATTAAAAAATAAATTTGTAATATTAGAAAATGAATTTCTAATATTAAAAAATATTTTTTTAATATTAAAAAATCAATTTCTAATATTAAAAAATAATTTATTAATATTAGAAATTCATTTTTTAATATTAGAAATTCGAAAGTATTTTCTGATATTCGAAATTCATTTTCTAATAGTAATAAATGATTTTTAAATATTAGAAATTCAATTTTTAATATTAATAAATAATTTTCTAATATTAAAAAATCATTTTCTAATATTAAAAAATCAACTTTCAGAGTTATACATTAAAATCTTCATCACTAAAGAGTTTTGACTTGTTTATTTCTTTTCAATAAGACGCGTGGTTTATCTACAAAAATAAGACTCACGTAACGGTAATGCATGGTTTACCTATAAACATATGATATATATAAGTGACCGTTATATATGGTTTATATACAAAAAAATACGACTCTTATCGTCTTAAATGGTTTACCTACAAAAATTGAATAAGACACTTTCGGCGGTTATAGATAAGACACATATGACGGTTATATATGGTTTATCTACAAAATAAGACACATTTGACGGTTATACGTGATTTACCAACAAAAGTAAGTAATATGTGACGGTTAAAGGTAAAGTTGGCAAGTAGAACTGCTTAAATCGCTTAAGGGAAATTCTTCAATATAGAGCAAAGTGTAAACTTTTGGTTCATTATCGAAGGTTTTATAGCGATTTTCACGATGAAGTGTTGGTTTCTCACATGCATTAATTCATACCTGTGTAGTGAGGTGAAAGAAGGAGATGCTTCATAGTAGTGTTTTTATATAAAAAATAGTAGATGATACTGTGTTTCTCTTCTTGGACGTTTGCCCAACTTGATTTTTTTTAATTTCCTCTAACAAATTTGTACATTTATTCAAATGTTGTTGATTAAGTTCAAACATTCTGACTGGAATACAATATTGGTGACAATAATTTGGAACATCTAACAAAATTTCTTTAAAAAGAAATATAATTTGTATTTATATCCCTTTTAATCTATTTTTTTCCAGGCACGAGTTATGCAGTATGATAGATTTTCTTCGGTACACGAGCATTGTTCCGCGTGCTTCAACCGCAAATGTGAACGCATTCCAGATTACGTGACTTCATGCGAGTTAATCGAATGCGAAGATGGGTGTAACAAAATCTTTCATGCCTGTAAGCAAAGATTTCATCATTCTTCATGTGACTCCAGGATTGTTCCTTGCATTAATAAACAGTATGGATGCCACCAAGAGATTAGAAAATCAAATATGGCAGTCCATCTGCTAGAATGTCCAGCAAATGTAGTATCCTGTCCCATAATCCAATGGGGTTTCCACGAAGTCTGCCAAAAACCTGTTCGAAGAGAGGAGTTTTCTGCACATACACGTACCATTCATTTAGAAATTAGAGAGGAGGTTACAACAAAATGTCCCGTATCCTACTTGGGATGCAAAAGAGTTTTTCAAAAACGGACACCATTAGTACCAAAGTGTCAAGTAACTTACAGCTCTTTACAAAGAAGTTACGGTTTGCTTTATAACCCTGTATCATCTGCTACCGAGAAATCAGATTTAATGAAAGAAAATGTAAATGAAATGTCCGAAGGAGAAAATTCTCATAACTTTCCAGTAGATACACCGGAAGAGATAGAGGAAGTGAGATTTTATTTAGAGGACCTTCCTGACAATGTGTTGGAATATATCATTCTTCTCCTGGACAGTTTTTCTATCAATAATTTATCCATAACCTGTAAGCTACTTAGGCGGATTTGTAGTTCTGTTCTGTACAAAAGAGGAATGGTTGAGTCAGTTTGGGCACAAAATGGAAAACAATGGCATTTAAAGAGTTGGGTAAGTTTACATTTAATTTTGGCCATATAACATTTAACATGTTTTAGACATACTCGTATTTGTATTTATATTATAAGTCTCTCTAGATCTATGTATTTGGCCTTGAACATTGCTGACGATAGTTTATTGAAATATGGTGCAGATATGTTCATCAAAATTTGTACCGTGTGATATTTATTGGAATCTAAATCTGTCTTATCTGTTTAAAAATTAAAAAAGGTAAAGGTAACCATGACAAAAGACATACCATATAAAACGTATGTAATTGTTATAAATAGTCCAACAGCTTGACGTGTTCCATAGTGTGGTATGGCAGGGGATAGTTGTATACTCCTCTGACATCAAATGTCATATTGATGAGGGACATCAGAGCATATTGTTCTTCATCGATACTTTTTGAATTTCATGTAATTTTCGCTTCTAAATATCTTCAAGACTTCTGCAGTATCATCACTCCAGAAATTGACATCACTACTTTATTGACCGATACTAAGTTTCTATCTCACAAATGAAAATGGATATCTTCATTTAGGTTTCACGTCTTGTCATTGATACTTCTATCGGATTTTCCTCACTTGCAACGTAAAAGGCCATGTGAGCTATTGCCATCACTTGGCATCCGGCGTCCAGCGTAAACTTTTCCTTTAAAGATCTTCTACTCTGAAACCACTGAGCCAATTGGGACCAAACTTTGGTGGGAAGGTCTTTGGGTGGCCCCTTCTAAAATATGTCCGGCATCCCCAACTTCCATCCGACATGGCTGCTGTGACTACAAATAGAAAAAAGAGGGTGAATTTAATAAATCTTCTATGTAACTACATGGCCAATTGGAAATGGTCCTCTTTCAGAATCGTTTCCGATAACCCGGAAGATCAACCAAGATGGACGCCACAGCCGAACATAGTTTAAAATAGGACCCTATTGGAAAATGTAATTTGCAGATCATCATACCTTAAACTTGGCCATTTAGAACCAGACTAATTGCAGCAATGGTCCTCTTTCAGAATTGTGTTTGAATGTCCTAACACCCTAACTTGTTTAACATTGTACATATGGCAAAACCAGCCAAGACAACCGCTACACTTAATTCAATTTTCGGTCCTGCTGCAGGTGGACAAGTTAAGTCCAGGTGAGCGATACAGGCCCTTGAGAGCCTCTAGTTTTGTGGTAATTCGCACAGCAGACACTTTAGTTTTGTGCTGTCTTGTTCTGGTTTTGTTTGATTTGCTATCTGTTGTTATTCCTTTGTTTGTGTCTTTGTAGTTTTTGTTTGCTATTGTATGTTCTTGTCTATGGTCTTGTGGACAATACTATTTCTCTAACCAAAGTATTTTCTCTGTCTATTTTATAGAAGTGGTCCTTTAGCAGTGTGACGTCGTCAATTAAACAGTGGGAATACCATCTGAGTACACCTGTGGCCAAGCACATACTTAATTGTAGCTACTATCCTGAAAGGCCTCAGAGAGATGAGAAGATACAATGTCCAAACGCATGTGGCTTTTCATTTTATTCTCAAAAACTAGAGGAACATCTGGATAGATGTCCCATGCACGAAGTGATGTGCATCAACAAGTATAGTGGATGTAAAGCAATTGTATTGAGATCTAAAATGGCGTCTCATTTACGTGTGTGTCCTGCAAATATCGTACAATGTAATGCTTACCACATGAGACCGGAAATGAACAAATGTCGTAATGTTTTCCGGAGAGATGAAATACATGGGCATTATCAATTTGCACATTTAGACATTTGTGATACAACACAAACATGCCCGTTAGCATATACAGGCTGTACATTTTCAATGGAAAAGCTAACACCTGCCTTGCCAAACGGGGAGATAATTTTCGATTCTCATAACAGAAGTTTCTGCATTGCTGGAAAAAACAAAGACGCACCAGAAGCAATCGCGATAAACGATCAGCAAGAAGATTATATGTACCCAGGTGAACGAATTTATATTCCAAAGCCTCGGACAGATTTTAGTTATTTGGAGACCATACCTAATGAGATAATACTCCATATCCTGTCATTCCTGGATAGTCTTAGCTTGAGTTGTTTGGCAAGAACAAGCAAGCATTTACGACATGTTTGTCAGGATATGTTGCAAGAAAAGGGAATGGTTGAACCAGTTTGGCAAAGATCAGAAGCAGGTTGGAGTGTTTGTAAAAGGGTTCGTATTATCTATATAATTTGCTACATTTACACTAAAGCTTGTAAGCACATTTTAGGAATGTTGAACTAAAGCTTGTAAGCACATTTATAATGTTGAACTGAAGGTTGTAGGCACATTTTAGGAATGTTGAACTAAAGCTTGTAAGCACATTTTAGGAATGTTGAACTAAAGCTTGTAAGCACATGTTATAATCTTGTACTATACTTGTAAGCACATTTTATAATGTTGAACTAAAGCTTGTTAGCACATTTATAATGTTGAATTAAAGCTTGTAAGCACATTTTAGGAATGTTGAACTAAAGCTTGTAAGCACATTTATAATGTTGAACTGAAGGTTGTAAGCACATTTTAGGAATGTTGAACTAAAGCTTGTAAGCACATTTTAGGAATGTTGAACTAAAGCTTGTAAGCACATTTTATAATCTTGTACTATATTTGTCAGCTTGTTAGCACATTTATAATGTTGAACTAAAGCTTGTAAGCACATTTTATAATGTACTAAACTTGGAAGCACATTTTATAATGTTGAACTAAAGCTTGTAAGCACATTTATAATGTTGAACTAAAGCTTGTAAGAACATTTTAGGAATGTTGAACTAAAGCTTGTAAGCACATTTTATACCTCCTTGCGGTCGATTTATGGTATGAGCCTGTTAACGGCGTAGATAGTTAGGTTTCCGCTTATTTACTTTTGTTCCATTGAATGAATCCATATAATATTTTACCACAATTGGTACCCCGTAAGAAATACAGGATTGTGTCAGATTGGTTTTCGGAAATTTGTCCGCTCCTGCTTTTTTGGGGGGGGTCACTTGTTAATTTAATTAGTATAACTTTTAAATTTTTTATCCGATTTTATGATTTTCGGTTTTCAGTGTTTCCTGATGAAAATGGAAAGACTTTTTAAGATCCGTTTTTCACTATCTCTAAACGTTTTAGAGATATAAGGGGCCGAAAAAGGGACACACCTTAATTTTCAAAACTTTTTAGTTTCATATCCGATTTTGATTTTTTTTAAATGATTAAGAAATACAACATAAGTTACTCCAGGCATATTTGTGTAAAGTTTTTTAGTTCAGAGATACACGGGATTGGGCCAAAATAGGCATCAGTTTGCAGGACACCTAAATTTTTTATTTTTCATCTGATTTTAATGGATATTATTTTCTTTTAATTCATCTTCAGTTGATGAGTTTTTCCAGTCAACAGATTTCTTCTATCTGTTATGGGTTTTTAGATATAAGGGGTTAAAAGGGCAAAAAGGTGATATGTATTTTTTAAAATTTTTCATCCAATGGGTTCTTATGTGGATTTTTTTTACCTTGATGAGTGCTTTCGTTAGTATGTCAACAAATCTTTTTAGCAATTTTGGAGGAAACATAAAAGTTTTATTTTGCATCAAATTTTCAATGGAGATTTTTTCTTTTAATTCATCTTGATGAGTGCTTTCAGCTATATATCAACATAATTTTATGTTTTAGTTTTTGAAATATAGGGGCCAAAAAAACAACATGGCTTGATTTCTAAATTTTTGTTTTTCATCTGGTTTTGAGGTAGGTCCAATATTTTTGTGTAATGTACATGTATGTTATAATAGCCAACACCTTATGGGGTGAAACACTTGCTTCGTTTACCTGCCGAGCAGACACATGCATGTTGCAGTAGTATCATGCTACGCTTGGCAAAACCCTTTATTGATACTTTTATTTGAATTTCCTCTACAACAAATCTGGATGTTGGTTTTAAACCTTCTGCTTTGAAGTCTATACTGATGATTCATAAGCTGACAAAATATGCAAAATTATACGAAATCTATATCATAGAACATTTATAAATACTCGGTAATAAGTTTCATTGCTAAACTCCATCATGTCACATAGTGTATATTGCATCTTTAGGGAATATTTACCTCAAATCCCAGCAACTATCTTTTTTTTTTTTTTAGAAATGGCACTTCAGTACTGCCTGCTCTCCTGTCCAGATGTGGAAATACAATCTTAGTACATCAATCAGTGAACATATGAAAGAATGTTCTAACTACCTCCACAAAAATGTCAGAACTGACAAAGTCTTGGTGATGTTTGAGATGGACAAAGTTGCAGATATAAACAAACGTAGAAGGCAATTTGTTTCCTGAGGGGACAAAATTAAGAAATTTTAAAGACAAAAATTTGACTTTATACATGTTTTCTCTCTTCTGATGAAAGTGTTTCTTTTTGATAACTCAATGGTTTTAAAATCCAAATACCATTAGTGGTTCTATCATTAGTCCTGAAAATAAACTGCTGACTCCGAGTTGCAAACTTCTTTTCATAAAATGAAAACACTGTAGACTTTTTCACTCCAGATTCCTGAGAAGCGTCTTAGGGTCAGCAGGAAAGTGCTGGTACATGTATTCACTGTCATCATTGACAGCAGTATTTATGTTTTATCATATATAGGCATACAAACATGACAAAAGAAGAAAACTGTTGAGTTTTTATTATCTTTAAATAAATTTCATATCCTTCAACATAAATAACAATATACATTAATAACAAGTAGCATATTTATATATATTATGTATATAATTTTAAAAGAATAAAAAAATATTTTTAAATAAAAAATATATATAGTACCATGTACTTTAGTATGGAATGAATTTGGTTGTAAATTACATATACAAATATAACAGAAAAGAGATGCAATACACACAAAATTTATTTATTTATTTTTTATATAGCTATTTTAAACAGGAAATGTGTTGAAATGTCAAGGAAATCAATGTTGAAATGTTTTGTTTGTTTATACCCTTAAGGAAAGTGTTACATTAAAACTGAATATTAAAGCTGAATTGTTTCTATCATAGCACTTTATAAATACAAAGGTTTGAAATAAAGCTATCATCGTATTGATTATTATGCTGGTTATACACGTTTTTCCTTCATTTAAAAAACGTATCTTTATCATTTTCTTTATTCAACAATAAAGCTATAAATCATCTGTTTTTTTAAGACATGTAGATGTTATTTTATAAAAACATTTTTGTACTTTTGACTTTTGTTTTGTTCTTCAGATTTTCTGCTTTTCATGATTAAGCAATTTATCTGCTTCAATTGTTTGGTGGGAAGTTCAAAAATCTAATTTCATAGACAACCAAAATGTAACCACTTCTGATCACCTGATCAGAAGTGGTTACATTTTTGTTTTCTATGAAATTAGATTTTTTGCAGAAATGAGTGATTAAATATAAAAGCACCCAAGTTGACTTAAACTGAAAAAAGAGAAATTTATAAGGTATAAGCAAAGGTGTGATATATTTCTCCCTTCACAGTTTTAGCATTTCCCCATACATCCAATTCATAATTGAAGATTTCTATAAAAAGTTCCTCGATATTATGGAGATTATGTCAACCTAAGTTCATAAAAAAATGAACTGGAGAAGTTTTTTTTTAAATCTGACAATTGCTTAAACTTGCATTCATGAAAATTTCATGGTATTTTAACAAAGCAATATATGACAGGCACGGATAAGAAGTCATATCCTACACTACAGTATGTACATTGGAGATACATGTTTTATCTTCTGCATGGCAACAAAAACTTGATATTTATTTTTAGCTCAACTGACCCAAAGCTTTAAACCATGAAGAACCTCATCTTTACTTGAAATATTGTAATCATTTATTTTCAAGAAATAACTCTCAAGCATGTGGCACACTTTTGAATTTTAAAAAGAAGAATGTGTCTGAGGACATGAATGCCCCTGCCGAAGCTGGCTTACAATACTTAAAATTACTTTTTGAGAGCATTAAATGTCACTGCTACTTTCTAAGGAGTTCTTTTGTTCTAGCCTAAGGTATTTTTGTGCTAGTTGCAATTTTATCTTCTGAAAGGGGACATAACTGTAGACCTCTCAAAGTCTAAAGAACAAGGCAAACTGAAACAACAATATGTGCAATCCAAAATTCGCAATTTTTTTAGTTATTAAGGGCCATAACTCTAGAACAATAAATGACTTACTGCCCAAATTCGAACTCTGTGTGTTGTGGTTCTTAGCATTGTGTATGAGTTTCATAAAATTTGGATGATTTGTTCCATTTGGCCAAGTGATTTCAGAGGAGATGATTTTTTTATATTACCCAATCAGAAACAAGAACTGCCCATGGCGGCCATATTTTTAGTCCGATCAGGATGAATTGAGGAAATTTATAAAGGACCTCACATATATGCTTCCTGTGAAGTTTTGTTCCATTTAGCCAAGAAGTTTCAGAGATTTTTTCAGCCAATCAAAAAACAATTGCCCATGGTGGCCATTTTTGTTGCATGATCGGGGCGAAATGAGCAAACTTTATAAAGGACCATACATAGATGCTTCCTGCCAAGTTTAATTCCATTCGACCCAGTGGCTTCAGTGGAGAAGATTAAAATGTGAAGTTTACAGTTGGACGGATGGATGACATATGCCAAGTGATGACAAAAGCTCATATGACCTGTGGCCAGGTGAGTTAAAAATGAAAACGAGAAAAATTTTAATCTGCTTAAATCTAACCACTCTCAAAGTGTGGACACACAAATGTCTTGTATTTAAATCTTCCACCAAAATTGTTTAGTTTTATTGAGGTTATACAAGCTTCAAGTCTCGTTGGCCATACTATGGCGTCCTGTTTTTATTAGTGAATGAGGCTGAGAGTATTTGGAAATGAAAAACTTCCTTGGCAGAAAAACTGTCAATCGTTGTAGATTAAAATTCAGATAATACACCTCACAAGTTTTAAACCCACAGTCTCAATGTTGATTGGCAAGTAATTATTATATAGCATTTACAAGAGTGGCCACAGAGGCCAAATCACATTTGTGATGTGTAGTTATGAATTATACTACATGTTGTAAGTACTAGGAAAAGGGAATACATGCATAACACATGGTATTCTATATGCTCCTTTGGTCGTCTCGTAACTCGATCAGACATAAATTTTTTATGGAATGTTACAAATGCAACACCACTGATTAACAACAATGTTTAGCATCATCAGAAAAAATTTCCATCACCTACCAGAAACTATGCATTATTAAAAAAAAAAAAAAACAAAGCAAAAAATAAACATTGTGTGATCATAATAGGTCTTTACAAGCATAAAATTAAAGAAAATGAACATTGTTTGCATATTCAGACACAATGAGATTCATTTTTGAGCAAAACATTTAGTTTTTTATAGAAAGTTTGCATAAATGATAACAAATAGCATTCCATTTGATGGAAAATAATAAAAAACTTCAAACCTACATGTAGTAAAAAAAAAATTAGCACAAAATATTCACTATGAATCTAATTTTGACAAACAAGACTGTGCAAAAATTCCTAGGTGCTTATATAATTTTTTACAGACCCCTTGTCTATTTCTACTGTAAAAATGAACATTATATCTAGTTCACGTCAAAACCAAGAAATATAAAAAGCTAAGGAGGGACAACAAATGTATAAATTACAATTATCATACATTATTATCACATATCACATTTTAAAGATCGTAATTCCAAATTGGTCATGTCTGGTTTTTTGGAAAAAAAAATGTCTAGCTGAAAATGTACAATTTAGCTTAAAAGGACATTTTACATTTTTTGGAAAATTGAGTACTGAAAATATAAAAAGTGTTTTTAGTAAGACTTGTGTCTACAGTAAACCAGTTAATTTCTATGTAAACACATGATGGTGTAATACGTTTATGCTGCACAGCCAATTTTCCAAATTTTTAATGGACAATTTAATATTTTTTTGTGAAGAAGCAAAGATTAAATGTTTTCCACAGAAAATCTAGTTGGCTCCAGAAAATTTTGGAATCCCTAGCAAGTCATCACACCCACAAATTTATAGACACATCATTCTGTCAATGTTTGTTCTGGTAAAACCTACATTGTAATGCTCCAACAGTATATAACCTTTAATCCTTTCATCTGTACTGTACCTTGATATTCTCAACTTCTCTATAACATTACAGCCACCAAAACAGTTATGAACTGTTAATGAACCTCTAAAAATAATGATTAAAATTAATTTTGAAAGACATGTTTTCTCCATCTAAAATGAAGTCTAAACAAAGAATCAATCAATATTGTCTATTCAAAAAATATCTCTGATCATATATGCTGAATAATATCACAGTCAGATCAAGGAAGAACACTTCCGACTGGAAAGATTAAACGCGTATCCTGTCAAGGGTTGTCTGAACTCCTTACATACATTCATATTGCACATCAACTAAAGTCATCACTATTTGTCATGATAAGAAGCCATCTGGATGCTGAAAAAAATAAAATTAAAAGATCAAAACACTGTAGAAACTAAGAACTAAGCCAAAACAATATTGTTTCAACTGTTCGGTATAAAGTTTTCAAGTATTTATTTACTACAAAAATATTTCCACTTCAGCAGCTCCTAATTCCTGAGTACAAAAATCTGAAAAAGGCCCCTTGAAAATTTTATTTAAGAATTCACATGAAACTCAGACCTCTTTCAAAAAAATCATGCCACTTTTGTTTTCATAGAAAATCAACAGAACAGATGCTGAAATTTATATGATAATAATGATCCAAAGCCCTTATAAGAAAACAAAGTTATTTTTCTGAAGAAAAGTTCATATGAAATACAGATTCAAATAATGTATATGACTCAGAAATTTAAGGTTAATTTCAAAAACACTTTTTTCTTTGAGTTTCAACTTTTAAAAAAACATACATTTTGTTTAAAAAAAAGTTCTATACCTTAGCTCTCAACATGGCAGCCATCCAGTTAATCAATTCTGTCTCTGTTGTACAACATATGGTTCTACCAAACAGTGGCATATCTCCTTTACTGAAAGTAAAAGAAATAAATACTACTAAATGTACATAGAATATGTAAAATTAATTAGTTGAGATATCTTCCAAAACTGTGAGAAATAATGTCCTCTTGTTAGTGGAGCACAGTGGAATGAGGAAAACTAGAGTGGACATACTAAGTGTCTTGTCTGTGTATCCACATGGACAAAGAATAAAGATTATTCAAAACCCAACTTTGTAACTCAACGGGAATGCATTAATAGAAATAGTTATGGTCATGTGATATTGTCTGAAAAATGTGATGCCAGTCAGCCAAATAGGTCTATTATGTACCCACTAAGAAGTATCTTTAGACAAAGAAAGTGCAGCTACGTATTACATTTACTGCGAAATGGACTTCTGTGTGGAAATGTGACGAGTCACTTATCTGAAATGGAGGTCAACATCAGGTGACAGGTGTCAGACTGACATGTACTTCCAAAGAGGTATCTACAGACCATATAGTTGGTATAGGTATTACAGCTACAGAGAAATAGATTTAACCATGAAAATGTGATTGAAGTCACTCAAGTGTAAAGTCAAGGTCAAGGTCCCAGATGAGCTGGTACCCAAGAACTATTTATAGACGAAATATCTTGGGTCTAGGTATTAGTTGCTTAAACAAGAGATCAATGTCAGGTGACATAGGTCAGACTGGCATATACCCACTAAAAACTTCTAAAGACTAATACAGTGGGTCTAGGTATTAATTACTGAGAAATAAACTCTTTGCTCTTACTCCTAGATGCCACGTACTTGGCGGAGAAGCAACAATTACCAATTTTAATGTCTTTGGTTTGACCTGGCCAGGGTTCGAACCCGCAACCTTCCGCATTTTGGGCAAGTACGCTACAACGAGTCCACCAACGCGGTCCTCCCATATGGAATTCGAAATACTGTAATAAATCACTTCAGTAGGGTAAAAAGCTTCTATGCAATAGTTTAATAAATTATAATTGAATATTCAAAGATTTCGATCAATCTGCTATCCATCTAAACCCAATTTTCCAACCCTTTTCTTGCATAGTTTTCTTTTTAATGGTTTCCTCTGTCTCATTTTATTTCATTGAAAATATAAAAACTACTTTTCATAAAAGGTTACCATTCTTTGTACAAGTACTTTAAAATATATTTTATGGAGATTTTACTTACACTAAAAATATTAGAGGTTGTTTCATAATAATGATATCTATGGAAAACTTACCCAATTTTTTCTCCTTGTATATAAAAGGAAAATGCATATCTGCAAAATAAAATGATTCAGAAAATTATTTTATTAAGTACAATGAATGCACTTCAAGCAATTCTCATGTGCTTGTTGGAGGTCATCATCCCCATCCAGTCATTTTTTTTTAATTTTAAAAAATTTACAATCTGTATGCAATAATTCTATATTAACAGCATAATCATGGTATATTTTTTATACATATTGTTCCACTTATGTTCATTGTACAACTTGCAAGCCTGCTTTTATTTTCCTTGCATTAGTGCATGAGTTTTTTTTATACCAGTAATCATTCAACAATGTAATTCATTTACATGGAATTTTCCAAATTTGCACTTGTACTCAGCTTTACTTTTGATATAAAAATCTTAGACTTACACCAAACTAGAGGCTCTCAAGAGCCTGTATCGCTCACCTGGATTTAACTTTTCACCTTGAGCAGGACTATATTTAAGTGTTGCAGTCGATTTAACTGGTTTTTCTATAGGGTTCTATGTTAAACTAAGTTCAGCAATGGCAGTCTTGGGTGATAGGTCCAGGTCAATGGAAACATTTTTTTCCAACTGCCTAAGTAGTATCAGACAATAAGATTTTTAAATGATTTTCCCATAGGGTCTAATATTTAACTAAGTTCGGCCGTGGCAGCCAGCTTGGTTGACAATCCAGGTGATCGGACATAATTCTGGAAGAGGACAATCTAAGGACCAATGCTGCCAACTTTAGTTCCAATTGGCTCAGTAGTTTCAGACGAAAAGATTTCTGAGTGAATTTCCCATAGGGTCCTATGCTAAACTATGTTCGGCTGTGGCGGCCATCTTGGCTTACAGTCCATGAAATTGGACATATTTCTGAAAGAGGATCAACTAAGGACCATTGCTGCCAAGTCTTGTTCTAATTGGCTCAGTGGATTCAGACAAGAAGATTATTTAATGAATTTTCCCATAGTGTCTTATGTTAAACTAAGTTCTGCTGTGACAGCCATATTGGTTCACATTTTGGGTCATCGGTCATAATTCTGACATAGTACCATCTAAGGACCACCTCTGCCAAGTCTGGTTCCAATTGGCTCAGTAGTTTCAGACAAGAAGATTTTTTAATGAATTTTCCCATAGGCTCCTATCTTAAACATTGTATGTCTGAAGCAGCCATCCTTGTTGACAGTCCAGGTCATTGGCCACAATTCTGAAAGAGGACCATCTAAGAACCATTGCTTTCAAGTCTTGTTCCAATTGGCCCAGTTGTTTCAGACAAGAAGATTTTTAAATGAATTCCACATAGGGTCCTATGTTGAGTTTTTTATATCAGCCAATCAAAAACAAGAATTTTCCATAAACAGCCATGTTTGTTGCCCGATCAGGACAAAATGAGGAAAATTTGTAAACAACCTCCCATATATGCTCCTGTCAAGTTTCGTTCCATTTGGCCAAGCGATTTCAGAGGAGAACATTTTTTTTATATCAGCCAATCAGAAACAAGAACTGCTCATTACGGCCATATTTGTAGTCCGATTGGAACGAAATGAGGAAACTTTATAAAAGACCCCCATATATGCTTCCTACCAAGTTTTGTTCCATTTGGCCTAGCAGTTTCAGAGGAGAAGATTTTTGAAAACTCAGCCAATCAGAAACAACAATTGCCCATGGCGGCCATGTTTGTTCTCTGATCGGGACGAAATGAGCAATCTTTATAAAGGACCTCCCATAGATAATTCCTGTTAAGTTTCGTTCCATTTGACCAAGTGATTTCAGAGGAGAAGTTTTTTTTATATCAGCCAATCAGAAACAAGAACTGCCCATTACGGCCATATTTGTAGTCCGATCGGAACGATATGAGGAAACTTTATAAAAGACCCCAATATATGCTTCCTGCCAAGTTTTGTTCCATTTGGCCTAGCAGTTTCAGATAAGATTTTTTTTGAAAACTCAGCCAATCAGAAACAACAATTGCCCATGTCGGCCATGTTTGTTGTCCTATTGGGACGAATTGAGCAATCTTTATAAAGGACCTTACATAGATGCTTCCTGTCAAGTTTAATTCCATTTGGCCCAGTGGTTTCAGAGGAGAAGATGAAGATGAAAACGGACGACGACACACGACGGACGCTAAGTGATGGCAAAAGCTCACATAGTCTTTGGCCAGGTGAGCTAATAAAAAATCAATATATAATTATAGTAAGGGAAGCATTTTCATTACTAATTTTTGGTTTAATGCAGTACATGGCATCCCATGTATAGAATTGCAAACTACAACTAATTTTGTAGATTTTCATCTTCTAAAAAAATATATTCTTCTGTTTCTAAATTCCAAGATTGGGCATTCATTATGTTATTGTACTGATACAAAGAAGAAGGAATGTTTTTACATTGTTCCTGTTCATTAGAGTTGTTGGGTAAAAAATAAAACAAAGTAGGTTGAAATAAAATCTTCCATATTTTTTTAGAGCAGATGAAAATATACGGATTATGTTTGATCATCTAACTAGCTACAATGACACAGACTCTCAATCCAGAAAGATTTTATTACTGACATAATGTTTACTGTACAAAAACCTGCAAGACAGAAATAATAAGGCCACTTCTCTGTCCCTTTTCTGACAATTTTCAGAATTTGGAACAGACCAAAATTCACTGAATCATTCCTTCCAGGAAAAACTTACACATATTTTATACCATCAAATTGAGTCTGTGACTTTTAAATTCTGTCATTTTCAATTTTCCATAATTTTGTATTATTTTGTAGTAGGTTTTTTTTTACAATTAACTAATAATCATAGTGAATATATATTATGGCTGAGTCCTACTTAGTATTTTGGCTTTTTATCATAACCCTTTTCTGCATTGTTAAGAAACACCACAACCAAACACAAAAGCAAGAAATCACTGCAATCTAATGAAAGATAATGCAGGGTATGACTAAAAAATGTTGGAATGTGATGTAAAAAATACTCCAATCTAATTAAAATTAGATTTACTAATTGCTTCTTTCAGTCGCTGCATGTAGATCTAACAACACTCCATTTTACTTTCTGTTCTGATGACCTATTTAGAATCCTCGGGTCTTATCCTTTAGCTTATGCCTTCAAAATCATTTGTTCCCAATTGGCTGAAATCTGATTGGCTGATTGGAAAGGTCATCAAAACAGAAATTAAAATGGAGTGATGTTAGATCTATAAGCACTGACTGAAAGAAGCAATTATCAGATCTAATTTTAATTACTATTGAAAATAGTAACTTATCAGACTGAGATCAAATATACAGAGAGTCAATGTACAAAGAGTTGTATTAAAGGATATGTACAGAAATAAATCACATAAGTGTTTTATATCATACTTTTGCTTTACAGAGCCATGTATATCTAATAACATATTATACAAATGGGATAAGTATATATAAAACAGCAAATTTATATTGGACATACAATCAACTTTATTGACCCTCAAGGTATCATTTAAGGCCATTCCACCTAAGTACAGTTCCCAATTGGCCAATATTCTCAAGGGATAAAATTATCAATTTTTTATGACTATTTTTTAAATAACATTGGCCAAATTAGAGCTAGATCAGGAATTCCCGAATTAAGGAACAATCCAAGAACCATTTCCCTTTTTTTTTTTAGCAAAATCAGCCATACTGGTTTGGACCATTGGAAATTAATTTTCAAAAGTGAAGACCATGGGATCATTCCACCAATGTTTGGTCCCCATAGGGATTTTTTTTCTGTAAATGTAAATGGTTGACAAGACCATAAATGATGTAAACAAAGTCATAACGAAAGTTTACACAACTTTTAGGATTTTAGGACAGGTCATCAAGGAGTTAAGCCATTAAATAATGTTAAATTTTATCAGCATCTTTGTAAACAAATACAAGATCTATTCAATCTTCAATTAAAATCTCTCATATTTTTTTTTTATAAAATACCCATATAGCTCTGTACTGCAAAAGGTCATTCATAATATTATAAGTCTTATCCAAACATGAATATTTGTCATCAGGTTGCTATGGTGATGCCACATGTCACTTAAGTTTAATCAAAATGAATCTAAATGAGATTGCTTAAAATTTAAGAATATGAAGAAATATGTGAAGTTTCATATTAAATGATCTATATACATGTATAATGTTAAATGTTGATGAAAACTGGAGGCTATCAAAAACCTGTATTGCTCACCTGGATTTAACTTGTCCACCTTGAGCAGGACTGAAAATTTAAGTGTAACATTTATCTTGGCTGGTTTTCCCATAGGGTCCTATGTTAAAATAATTTCAGTTTTGGTTGCCATCTTAGTTAACAGTCCGGATTGTCAAACATATTTCTGAAAGAGTACTATCTAAGGACCACTGCTGCCAAGTCTGGTTGCAAATGGTCAAGTGGTTTAAGGAATGAAGATCTGCAAATTAAATTTTCCCATAAGGGTTCCCTATGTTAAACTAAATTTGGCTGTGGTGGCCATCTTGGTTGACAGTCTAGTTCATTTGACACAATTCTGAATGAGGACCATCTAATGACCACTGCCAAGTCTTGTTCCAATTGGCTCAGTGGTTTCAGACAAGACGATTTTTAAATGAATTTTTCCACAGGGTCATATGTTAAACTAAGTTTGGCTAAAGTGGCCACCTTGGATGACAGTCCAGGTCATCACACATAATTCTGAAAGAGGACCGCCTAAGGACCATTGGTGCCAAATTTGGTTCCATATGGCCATGTGTTTCAAAGAATATTTTGAAATTCATCCCCCATTTTCCTATTTTTAGTTACAGCAACCACGTGGCTAGGAAGTCTTGTATGCCAGATATAATTTTGGAAGGAGGCAACCCATAGGACCATTCACACACGTCAGAGAGAGGACCACCTAAGGACCATTGGTGCCTAGTTTGGTTCCATCTAGTCATGTAGTTTCAAAGAAAATTTTGAAATCCCCCCCCCCCCCCCCCCCCCGCCCCCCACCTTCCCTTTTTTGTGTTTTTAGTAACAACAACCATGTCGATTGTAAGTGGGTGATGCCGTACGCAATTTTGGAAGAGCTACCCAAGGACAATTCCAAAAGAGGAGATCTTCAAAGGAAAGTTTACGCCGGAAAACAGATGACTGACAAGTGATAGCAACAGCTGCCATGTGAGCTTATAGGCCAGGTGAGCTAATAAAAAAAGAATTTAAAAAGAATTTAAATCAAAAGGCACACAACCTGATGACCTAAAATATATCACTCAGTTAATAGGATAGCCTTAGTCCTTGAGTATATAGAAAGTATTAGCAGGATTCTGAATACTTACTGCATATTTTGGGACTTAGAAAGTCTAGCAAGATAAAAAATAAAGAATACAAAAATAAATATCATTCATATATAAGTGTTATGATGACATACACAAAAGAAAAAAGCAAAGGACTTTCTGAAAATAATTGCATTACAGGTGATTGAAATTGTCAAAGTATTAATTATACAAGTAAATTGATTATTGAAGGAGTAGACATATCTACTTGTTGCTGTTAAAAGCCAACATGTATCATGTATAAAAAACCGTGAAGGAAAAGACTAAGACTTAAATATAAACATAATACAATACATAATGCCACCTTATAATAAAATTAGAAAGCAAGAGTAGAACAGAATATTATCCTACATTGCTAAAATTAGAACTGAAAACAGATACAGTCAAATCTGAATATAATGGGCAGTCGAGGGACAAGAAAAAATCTCCCTTTATGAACATGTGTCCATTTTGCAGAGTTTAATTGTACAAGCATTGTTCATAACAGAGAAGTTTTCACAATGCCATTTACAGACCACGAATTGCTATATAGATTTGACTGCAGTTCTCATTTTTCCTTTTTCCTTACTTTTGTGCATTTTTCTTTGGGTCAGCACCAAAATAAATATACATGTCTTCTATTCTCCAAGACTTTGATGGCTGTGTATTGTACTACAAGCAACAAAAAACAAAGTTTTTAGAAAATATTAACAAATACACCAAAGGAATTAACTCCTGAAATACTCCAATTTATCTGAGACAGCAATATATACCATGATTTCTGTGAGATGTCTGATGAAATAACTTCAAAATTGTGGATCTTTTCATATTGTTTGTAGTAATATGTCTTTTTTGCATGTTCAGTAATGGCTGGAATCAAATTCAATTGTCTGCCCTTAGGGCCAATATCAATATAGGCCCTCATCAATCCATATCTGCCCCAAAATCAAGTTTCTGTAAACTATCAATTAAATTTCAAATTAAGCAACATCCAGATATGATTACTGTAATGATAGATATCTGAATATTTCAAATGATGGTCAATAAGTCTATTTACATTTCATATGACATCATTTAAGGATAACATCAAGAAGAAAAAAAAATAAAGTAATGAACAATCTGAAAATAGTATAACTATGCATATCAGAAAGAATGAATTTATTACGTTTAATGCAACAGGATATTGTTTCACAGATGTATACACCATATCCTTTCATTCTCAAGTTTCCTAGTAATAAAATTATTAGTACATATCAGCAATGCTGCTATTTATATATACAATGATGGATGCTGTGATTCAAACCTACTGTGTTATCTTTGAATAATGAAAGCTTGGACTGGTTGAAACCAAATGAATACTTCTTAAATGTTCTATCTTTCTTCTCTTTGTACTTAAATTCTGCAAAAAGGGCATGATTTGGATCATACTGAAAATATAAAAAAAAAATTATATCATTAAGTTGTATAATGTTGGACAAATGGGTCAAAGACTCAATAGACTGTGTTGTATTTAATGTGAATAAAAGGATTACATGTAATATCCAAACAATACTATGTATGTTTTATGATTTATATGTAGCAAAATCAATGTGACATGCAAGACCAAACATTTTATTTATAATAAAACTTGGGGGTGGAATACAAAATTTATGAAAAAAGTTCAACATGACAAATATGGAAAATTGGCATGCTACTCCTTCAATCACATCTTCAAAGTGTTTGTAAACATTCTGCAAAGATTCAAAGCTCTGGGTTAAAAGCTGTAGGAGGAGTTGATTAAAAAAAATTATTACCCTCCATACACATTTGTTACAAAAAAGTTTTATAACATGGAAAATCTGGAACCTGCCAGCCCACCTGGCAGCTTACCTGACATTCCCCATACTGTTTAGCCAGATTTGCAATACATGCAACCCGGCCAATTAGAACAAACCTTCACACAGTTGTGCAAGAAATGTTTGGTTGAATCAGTAGACCTATTTATTAAATAAAATATGTTCATTGTATAAATATAGATTCTTACATCTATACCAATGGATTATTGGATTTATCTGATTGACATAGTCAAATCATCGAATTTTAAAGCCCAAGCTTTGACTTTAAAATTTGGTTATTTAACTATCAAGATTTCATAAATCGAGTATCGATGTAAGGATCTTTTTCTCTAATGATTATCATATAAATTTTCATATTTGATAAACCAAAATCCCCTTTCAGCACCTCCATATTCCTGATTATTAGGTTATACACTTAATCATCGACTGAGATCGTCGGCAACACATGCTGATTAAATTTTTGATGAACAACAGGTTCAGAAAAGGTTAAATTGACAAAGAATTAGAGACATATTGTTCCCTTTGATTTATAGTTGCATGTATCTGTATTTCAAAACAAAACTAACATAGGTCTAGATGATGCTGTTTATGCATGGACTTTTCTTTCTATCCAAGATGTATGTTTTGCTTAGAAACTTTTATCCAACCAAAACATCCAAAATGCTTTATCCCTATTTATTGAGATAGAGGATTAATTAGCCAAATCTTTAACTCAACCTAAAAGTTTAACTAGAGGAGCCTGTATCGCTCACCTGGAAATCATTTGCAGAATAAATTATTAGACTTTATTCATCCTGACTGGCATTCTGGAACATTGCTGTCCAATTGGCTCACTGGTTTTGCCAAATTGTTTGCTGATTTCAAACAAGAACATCTTTCAGCAAATTTTCCCATAAGGTACTGTGTTACAATATGTTTGGTTCTGGCGGACATCTTAATGGCGGGTAGGGTCACCTAAGGAACATTGCTGCCAAATTTTGTTTTAACTGACCAAATGGTTTCAGACAAAAATATCTTTAAGTAAATTTTCCAAAGAGTCTTATGTTATGTGTGTTTGCATTTGGCGACCATTTTGACAGGGTCATTAGATACAATTCTGAAAGAGGACCACCTCAGGACCATTGCTGCCAAATTTTGTTCCAATTGACCAAACGGTTTCAGACAAGATCCCACAGTATCCCATGTTAAAGTATGTTCAGCTCTTGCAGCCATCTGTGATGACGAATCAGATACCTTTGGGCCAGGTGAGCTAAAATACTTACTACATCATCTAACTGGCGGATTCTGTCAGCAGATTTGAGAACCAAATGTGTAGACTTTCTATATTCCTCCTCCCAATTACTCCATGACATTACAACATCTAATAAACATTCACTTGGATGTAATGGTCTCTCTGTCAATAATAATAAACACATACACACATAAATATTCACTACATAGTCGAGTTACCAATCCAGAATCAATTCACAATGTATTTATGGTAATTCTGGCCCCTGTTTGACAAAAACTCTTCAGAATCCAATTTTTCAAGTGTGACATGAGTTTATAACATTCTATTACAGGATTATGTTACACGTACAATGAATTGTAATCCTAAGATTCCTTGCAAAAATATGCAGACACCTATTGCACCTATTGCTTTTGTTTCAGAGTAAAAACTTCAATAATGTATCTGTTTTGGGTTATGTTTATAAGAAATGTGATACATGTTTTACTAAATATTTCGACGACAAACATAAACTTAAATGGAAGTAATTTCTATTCATTCATTCATTCACAATTCAGCAATGATTCACAAGTAATTGTATAGGATAGAAAAAGTAACCACCTAAAAACAGCAGTTTTACTGCAGTTCTCCATCTAAAAGTCACACTAAAATAATAAAATCTGTTCACAAATGACTAGTCAATAAATTGAAACCTACATCTGTTTATTTACCTAAGACATCAGAATACACAACCTCATACAAGACCCACTGTCCAAGTGAAAGTCTAAATTTTCTCTTAAGTTGTTCAACAGCATCACCTACACTTCCACCTCTCAAAGCCTAAAATAGAATTATTATCCGGTAATTATAATACAACAATGGTATAGCTATAAATATTTTTTTATTGATCTCCCACTGTTGTGACATCCAATTCTCTTGTCATACCTTTTGACTAATTATGCGAAATGTTATTTAACTTTGTCGACTGTGCTCTATGAATTTACATAGGTACAGGAAACCTAAAACTCAGGTATTTTTGGAAGAAATAGTTTCTTGTACTCGTTCAAATGTCAAAAACATGAAAAAATCTTCAAGTCGTTTCAAAATTCATCGTCTTTCTCCTTGTTCCGCTGCACTCCACTAGGGAAAGACGTGAATTAAAAACTTGAAGATTTTCCTTTCTTCACTTTGAACGCCTATAAGAATCTATTATTCTTGTCTAGGAGGCTGACAATTATTTATACCACAAGGTAACAAGACCATTTTATTTGTCCAAATATATGCAGCCCCTAATATTAATATCGCATAACATAAATTTCCTCTTCATTTTATCCAGTTTCTTCACAGCCTGTTTGATTTTAACATTTTTTGCTACGAGTTTCAGAAAAATATTGTAATCAGCTACCAAGCAATAGAAACCAAGGCTGAAGGATTGATACTTTTTTCAATAAAGTCATTATTTATATTCATGTGTATGGCTGTTTTAATTCCAACCTACAAAGCATAACATGATGCCATTATGACAACCTTAAAATAGTTGTTTCTATGACACACTTATAACATCATGCTTTGCACATACATAATATATGCCAAATTTTTCAAGAATTTTGCCAGAAATTGAGATTACAAAACCTTTTGATATAAGGAAGCTGAAATATCTTGTGCACATAATTAAAACTTCAATCAGTACTATGGTCACTTACAGTAAAATCTGTGCTCTGATTACGTCTATGTTGGAAATATATTGTAATTTTCATTTCTCCTATCTGACTCTGCAAATGAGATACATGTATTTATCAGTTATTTAATATCTAAAATTTACTGCAGCTTTAAAGACAATAAAATTTTTCTCAACAATATAAGATTAAGTTATATAATTACCCATAATCTATACATTCTATGCTACAGATCAACTACTGACAATGATATGAATGTAACAAAAGGCATGCTTCATGAAAAAATTACTAAAATTGACAAGTAATTTAAATTTTTATGGATTTTCAGATAAATTAACATATTATATTACACTATAATATTATAAAATTATATTTTAAATGCAATCAAAATTTTTGAAGAGAAAGAGCAAAAAGGGGGGAGGGGGTTGTACCACCTCATTATTGTTAAAATACTAAACAGAATCACATATAATTAAATTAAGAATTTCATAAGTTTACCAAGTTCTGAACAGAATGACGCTGCATTTCTGCCAGTTTAATTTTTTTCTGAACTTCCTCCATCATACTCTCAGACTTTACTATTTTTTCTACTTCTTCCTGTCAAAATATTTGACCAAATTTTGAGTTAAATAAGGCTTAGTTTCTATCAGTGCAAAGTATATCATTTTGGCTTTAATAAGCTCTATAAAGTTTTGATTGGTTCTTTTAAACTTCCATGTTTTCGATCTTGAGCACTGCTGATTAGACAAATCTTGAAATGTGCACACACAGTGCCTCAAAACTGTTACAAAATATGTTTTTTTCTACATCAAAACCTGTTCACACCAAGCCCATTTTGTTTGGATTAGAAAGGTGTTCAGTTTGCACAAGTTCATTTACTAAAGAATATTTTATGTTCTCATAAAACGTTTTATTTTGTTTACACAGGGCTTAGTTCCAACAAGGTTCCCTGTGTATTTAAAAACAAAAACTTGCCTTTTTGGGAAATGATACATGTACAAATGTATATCCAATTGTAGTTATTATATTTGTATCATTATTAAAATGAATCCAATTTCCAACAAGAGCAGATATTCCATTTTTTGTTTGTGTTTTTGTTCAGCTGTGTGTCATTTTTTTCTCTATTTGTGACATCAACAAAAACATCCTTTATTGTTGCTCTATTTCAAAAACTTGTTTCATAATAACTTTACAAAAATACATAATACCTAAAATGTTGAGAATTAAAGCTAGGAATTTTTCATCAAGTATGAAATCAGTTTCTCAGTTATGGTGGATACATAGTAAATTTAGAATGCTAAAATATTCTGACAAAACATTTTACCAGATCAAACAAATAGGATGACGTTCAAAATCATTTCAAAGTGATATAAAAACCCACTGATAAACACATGTAACTAAATAAAATTAAAAAATGTGATTCAAAAACATTTGTTAAAAGTATTATACGCTAAAAAAATAACAAGAACAAAATATATGACGGCTATTTAAGAAATTATTGAACATTTTTTTTCTGTTTGAAAAGTAAGAATAAAGTTGAATTTAAATCTTTCTTTAAATGTACATTCAAAATTACCAAGGAATTGTAAACAAACCTCAAACAAAACTTTATGAAATATAACTAAATCTTCTACAACTTTCATTTCTAATGGCAGATTCTGTTGATGTATGGACTGAAATATAAATCAAACTGATATACTTCACACATTTTACATTTGTTATCCTTTTATTGGAAAGTAATTTGCTGGACCAAATATAACACTATATTTATCCAATCTCTCAGAACTATTAAAAAAAACCAATTCTGTTGTATCCGATTTTAGGGGCATCACATAAAGAATGCTTGTAATGAAGCTTTGACAACAATTAAATCAATTTTTTTGTTTCTTTTCTATCAAATTTAAAATTTCATTTTAGTCAATTTTTCAGCAAGACTTGTTATTCAAATACCAGACTCACTAAAAATTACATGTATGAAAGTATTGGGATGCCTGTTCCCAACATATTAAAATCTACTTCGGAAAATATTTGACAAGTGCTTATTAAACCCAGTAAAATATAGGAATTTGAACAGTGACACTATTATTGACTGTGAATGAACACAAATAAAGGACTAAGATTTGAGTCCAGTTTGTATAAAGATTCTGTTTTAAATATATCAAGTCTTTACAAATGAAACATATTATTACAATGAGTGTTGTGAAATACCAGGATTTCCGAGTAAATCAAATCCGATAATTCACCCAGTGAAATCGAAAGTCATATTTCACTCTAGGAAGTGCTAGGAAGTGACGTAACAATTGCCGTCGCCAACGACGCTGCTATACAATAATCCCTTATATTATCTCGTTAAATCTTCTGAATACATGTAACATTTCAATGTAATAAACAGAAAAACTAATCTCGAAATTCGAATACCAAAAATCTACAATTTGTGACCGAACAACACTAATAATTCACTTGTGCGCTATGAGCACTCATGAATTAATATGTTGTTTGGTAGGTTTTCGCATTTCAAGATTAGTTATACTATAACTATTTGGTTACCATTAGTAATACAGGTATTTTATTCTTACCTCTGCACCTCCTTTCATTAAAGTAGATCCAAATGCAATTGCTATATTTTTAGTGTCCATCTTGTTCTCTGAACTGTGTGTAGCCAAACTGTAACATAGGATCTCATAAAATACAAGTACTATTTATAGTGCCACAAAATTAATTATAAATATAATTCTCCAACAGTAGGGCATTAAACAGAAAATCAGAAAAATATGCATGAAAGAAATCACCTTAAAATCAAACATACAAACAAAACAAACAATCAAACAGATGCCTGGATACATTATGAACTATATAATAAGCAACATAAAAAAAATTATTGATTTTCTTCTACCTGTAATCAAAATCAATGCTAGAGTCAATACAGTTCATAAAATAATACTTAGCCAGAATTCCAAGTAGCATTAAATCCAAACCAAATCAGAATTGATGCCTGTTTGTTGTATTGTAATCAACACAAAATTTTAACTGCCAATGGTTTTTTTCATTATTGAAAAGGTACAATCATTTCACAACATTATTTTACAATAAAAAGTATATGTCTTTATCAATTTCATTTAATGTATCGAGACCATAACTGAAGGTGTGATAATTCCAAATGTCTGGGATGTTCCATGCAAATGAATGACACACCTATAATACACATATTTTGAGGAAAAATTGTCCAAAATTAGAATTTTTGTATTTCTAATTTTTTGATTCCAGAAGACCAACCTGATCAAAGCTCTTTAAGAATAGGAAAATGAAATAACACGTCATAATTGCAGCATTGTTATTTCATGTTGCCTTTATGAATTTTTCTTTTTTGTTACTTAAAATAGTTATTTTCTCAAAAAATTCAATTTGCCTTCAATTTTCAAGTGTCAAACAATTACCGTCATTATGCTATGATGCAATAATTACATTCAAATCCAACAAAATACAAAAATGTATATTAAAGGGAAATAACTCTTGTTTGCCTTTTCGATTTTCGATAAACTGGTCACTCCTTCAAATCAACTGTTTCCAGTGGTCTCATAAACAGCTGGTTTAATGAAGATTCATTGTATCCAACTTATTGCCAAAAACACCAAACACAATGTGAGAAATATGTGTCATCTTCAGAACGATATATCTATTCAATTTCTGCTTAAAACCTTTGTTTCAATTTATTTTCCAGTGAACAGAATTAGATGGATGGGTGAATTATTGTTTAACATCCAGTGGCATTATTTAATGTAGATCAGGACGAGAACATGTTGAAATGATATGAATATTAATCCTGTACTAGACCGACATGCTAAGCCCGATTTTTAACGTGCTAACTCACGAGGCAACGGTCTGCAGGAAGAAACATCACCCCATTCGGACACATTATACTGATTGCGAGCCAACCAGTCCTTTGCTCTTACTCTTAAATGCCGTTCGCTTGGCGGAGAAGAAGGAAATACCAATTTTAATGTCTTTGGTTTGACTTGGCCAGGGATCGATCCTGCGACCTTCCGCACTCGAGCCAAGCACGCTACCACAAGACTATCGAGGCAGTATGAAAGGAATTAGAATTTGCAGTCATTATCTACTATGGTCCAGATACCTTAACATTTAAAGAATGTACTTAGTACATCACTAACCTTGCAAAGTGAAGAATTAGTCTCTTAACAGTACACTTATTAACTAGTGGTAGCTGATTTAACTGGAATTTATAGTATGTCAATTTGGCATCCACATCATCTCTACCTGGAAAAAATAAATTGACAATGTGTAAAAATAATCTGAAGTAGATGTCACCTAAAACACAACAAACATTATGATAAATATCTACCAATCTAAATGTTAATGTCAACATTGTGAAGTAGCTAGCACATCAGACTACAATGTGAAAAGTCACTGGTTCGATTCCCATTTGGGATGAAGATTGCAGGGATCAAATTTGCCAAACTCCATTGACACCATTTGCGAGGATTGTCTCAATGAAAGGTGCTAGTCCAACGGAAGGAAATAAAAATGGCTGTCACATGTTAAGTGAGAGTAACATCCTTAGTACGTAAATGACTTTCCTGAAAATGCAGAAAAAGTAGGTTAAATTGTCTCTTCAGGGGCCACTCTCGCACTTGATAAGTGAGGAGGATTAGCATAAATTGATATAACTCATTTCCCAATCCACTATAAATATATAAGTTTAAACTAATTAAAATCTGTTCTCATATTGATCATAGGTATGGAAAATTTCAGCACAAATTTGGTGAGATTTTCTTTTCTCACATATGTGCTATATCAAGCAAAAGCATTTAGGAATTTTAAGTAATACGTGAAAATAATGTTATGATGACACAGAAATATCCCCAGACATCTTGACTGGCTACTGAACACAGCAATATATTCTTTAGATTTATTAATCTATTACTATGGAATTCCTCAATAAGACTAAAATTTTAAAAGATTGTTCATTAATAGACAATTATGGTGAAATTTTATAAATTTCCATATACCAGCATTTCTGATCCAGTCCTGGTAACCAGATTTGGTAAACAATGGATCCTTTAGCTGTCTAAAGAATCTTTTTAAACAGTTTGCCACCTCATTAACTGTATGTCCTTGGTCCATTCTTAAATTTAAACTGTGGGCATCTGAAAATGTATAGAATAAGTAATCATCAGATACATTCCTAAAAACCCAAACCATCCACAATTTTAGTAAATAATGCATTCTGGGAAATAAAATGAATGACTTGATTGACAAAAATCTTTACAATGGGTAAAGCAATACAACATGGCTTGAAGCAAATTTGGTGAAGAAGTATAACCTCAAAGTCCAAATTTTCTATCAAACTCTTTTAGGAATTAATGTTATGATCATAAAAATCACACTCAAGGCTATTGTTTGACTGTATACACAAGATATTAAAAGTAGAAAAAGGTTTGAGTTTTAAAAGTTCCTTGAATTATAACAGGGAAACCATTGATATTTATCTCGCAACAGGACACAAGTCATAAAAATTTTGTCACTATAAACAAACTATTTGAATTCATATTTTAAAGAAGATATGTTGAAAACTTCTGAAATTATTGCACAGAAACCACTCTACATACTAATTTTTCTCCTTGATAAAGGGAAATAACTTTAGAATGAAATAAGCAAAAAACATAAAATTCAAAAGTGACCTTTGTTTTATCTCTAGAAACAACACATTCAAATCCTAGAGAGATCTATACACAATTATTCCATGGAACCATTCAAATAAAAATATCTTCTGAATGCTTCTCAATACATTTTTCACAAACTGGTTTTAAAAAAATCCTTATAATTGAATTTTTTGGGCTTTACCCCTTTTTTTGGTCATTTTGGCATTTTTTTATATGCTCTTTGTTTTGAACTGTTGTTTTGGTTCTCAACATTTTATGCCTTGAGCACAACTGATGAGTCATACATCTACAAAATGTGCACATCTTGCGCATCAAATTTTTTTATTAAAGCATTACAGATAATTGAAGTAATTTAGCTCAGAAATACTTAATTCATTGATTAGACTTTAATGCTGTGAGGGTGGAATTGCAGCCAGGAATACTTAAATTTAAGATTTAAAGTAATAATTTGCCAACCCAAATTAAATTACACCAAAATACTTCCTTCAAGATAGATAAAAGTTAATCTATAATTAAAGTGTGAAATTATAATAAATTTTTGGTGAAGAACAATTTTCTTCACATAGAATTTAAAAAATGGATATAAACATTTTAATTCAGACCATATATACCTGCTAAGAACCGTGACAGTAAACTTTGTATTCTTGAATCCACAGCAGCTTGTCGATATACACCTTCTTCTTGGAAACCTGTTGAAATTTGAATCTTGGAATAAAGTCTGGAATTACATTTTTACTAATATATCTTAAGAAATTTTCTGAAAGTACCATAATCTTGTGTAATTAGTATGAGTCATAAATATACAATACATAGTCATTGTCGGAAAATATCAAATTTATTTGGGCGAACTTTAGAAACATGAGAAAGGGCATGCTTTAGCCAGCCTTTTTCTCCATGTTTTGCAGCGAGCCCAAATAAATTTTATATTTTCCGACAATGATTTTGTATTATCTTTATCCTGCAATCCCCTTTAAATGCCTTAAAATTATGTTTGAAGTTGTAATCCAACTGCCATGAAAATGCAGGAAACGACATGACATCATCTGGTACATTCGCTAAGCTCCTCGTGCTCTTCATGTAAACAAATACCAGTAGACTTTATTAGGTACCAGTAGAATTTATTAGGTCAATGACCTAATACAACAAAAGTTTATTCTATCCCTGTTATTAGACCGGAAATGGCTTGATTGCAGGATAAAAACCCCCTCACAGTCCTTTAACTGGTATTTATCTTTGAATTTGTCTATTTCCTGCAAGAAATTAATCATCAAACAATTACAAATCCCATTAAGTCACTTTGAATGCACAACTGACTGTAAGTCACTATAAATGGACAATTGACTGTAAGTCACTATAAATGGACAATTGACTTTTTTTTGTATGAAAGGAGAATCAAATCAATGACTGACAGATTTTCCTAACAATAAATTTTTCTGATATCAATTACAATTCAGTGAATTTCAATGTGAAAACAATAGATAATAAAGTAACAATGTGCTAATTTGGTCCAGAACACATTAAAAATCCTTTTTATGCGAAAATTTGACACAATGTAAAAAACTTTACTGCTTACTGTTAACGTCAACTAGAACTGTCCTTAAAGGGACTAATACCCCCTGCAGCAACATGTCTGTTTTGAAGCCTACACAAAGTTCAAATCATATTTTTCAAATTACACCCCCAAACAGAAAATCCTGACAATATGCACATCTCCATAATGTGATCTAAGATTCCATAAAGTTTCATGAGAATATTGCAAGAAACATTATTTTGGACAGATGGACAGACAGACTGAAACCTATATACCCCCCCCCCCCCCACCCACTTCATTTGCTGGGGGGGGGGGAGCCGGTATAATGAGGAAGGCAGTTAAAACAAACTTCCTGAAGCATCATTTTTTAGACTTACCATTTTCTTCAATAAACTTCAGACATTTGTGTACAATAACAGGGATATTTTCTGGTGTCAGCTGTTGATCTTCTATCGTAGGACCTCCTCCCTGTAAAAAAAAATGTACTATCAGACAACACTAGGTGGAGATGTATTTTTTTTTTTTTGGGAATTTTATTAACCAATGATTCATCTATACCCAAGCTACACAAACTGCAATTCCAGCCAATGGTCAGTAAGCAGCTTAAAAATATTCAAATACTGATTACATCACTGTTGTGTGGAAACCAGTTTTTGGAATGGATATATGGTATTTTTGAAAGTCTAAATGATAGTATCATAGGGCAATTGTTGTTCTTTAATAATAATTTTTTCATCCTATAAAACAAAAATTTAACCACTGCATTTAAAAGTAATTTTTTCAAATATGATTGTGATTTTAAATGGGGAACTTCCAATGGAAAAATAAATACACTAAAACAGTTGAAAATCTTAAAAATTTTATATGATTCATTCTGTCATCAAATTGTAAAATTGTTATTTGACATATTTTTTTCTCAGATTTATAAAAATTGCACAAGAGTTGTCTCCCTTTTACATTGAAAATTCTGTCAGAAAAAGTTGTTTCTTTGGAAAACATAAATGAACATAATCAGGTAAGATATTGTTTTAAAATTACAATTGTGTCAGCCAAAGTGATAAGACAATTCAAAATGATTAAAGTAAAATTATGAAAATCTGTTCCATGGACTAAGGTTTACAAACACAAAGCTCATATTAATTATTTCTATTAAATGCTGTTATAACTTGTCAATGAATTACATTATTGTTGATTTTATAAGAAACACACACAATAATTTCTGAATTTACATTATTGTGGGCAAAGATTAAAATCAATAAACAAAAATCATTGTACGCAAATATTTTTTCCACAGTAAAATTCACTGAAACAGTCATGTATAAAGTTCCTTAATGAGAATAAAAAAATGTATGGGGTATATGAAGCATCAATCCAGAAACAGAGCATGACATATGCAAATAAGTATGAAAAACGTCATCACACATCTGTATACATAGAGTGTGTAATACTATTTAAAGTGCATGACAAGTTCTTAATAGATGTATACAAAAGTATGAAGAAAATCATGCACCCTTTAGTTTATCTTCATGCTGAACTTTAGAAATAATTCTCTAATATATGCATTTCCATCCTTAGTACACATTTTGATAGATATTTACAAATTATATCCTTTGTACTACAGTGGAAATATCATTTCTCTTATTCTTTTACAGTTTAACCATTTCTGAATCCATATCAAAAAATCAAACTGTATGAATCATCAGATAAATCAAACTTTTCTTTAAGTTCCCTGAACTTCCGCACAACTGATTTTTTGTATTCTTTATTTTCAGCTGTATATTCCAAATAATGAGAATCATGTTGTAAGCTGAGATTTTGTAAATACAGAATAGTTTTATGCAGCTTTAAGGATGTTCGCTGCTCAGTTTCAAAATAACAAGCTTTTCATAACACTGGTAAATACTGATAGTGGATTAATAAAGGAACTTATAAATTGGAAAAAAATTATAGGTCCGTGTGCTTGTTTTCGAGATATAAGCCATTGAAAATTTGGGGGGAAAAATATTCTCTCTTGATTTTACATAGCTTTATCACTGACAAGTTTTATTTATCAAAATCCATTAAATAATAACAAGAATTTCATAAGATTTTTACAAATGGCTTATTATTCTGCATGCAAAAGATTTATGAAAAGAAAAATGGGTGTTAGTGGAAAAAATAATTTATGGCATTGAAATGGATAAAACCAGATGATTCTGAACATCTGACATAAATTCAAAAACATGACCAGCGAACATCCTTAACTGAAAGGAATTTCATGAACTTTTTCCTAATTCCCTATCATGTATGCCCCAATGAGACAACATTCTGTTATATTAATTAAACATGGTAAATTGTTGATGACTTCACTGAGAGAAAATGGTGTGTCATTAATAAATGTTATTCACAAATAACAATCTCAGATATTTATTTATATCATATCAATATATACATGTATGCACTAGTATTACCAGAAATGCACAAAGTAAAAATGTGGTTAAAAACAACAATACAAACTGCTGAAATGCAAATTCAAACCCATAAATACCTAAAAAAGCCTAAAACCATCAAGTTAATGATGAAAAATGAAATGAAAGGATTCCTGCCTCGTATGAGATCAACACTCTAAAGTGATTTTATTGTAGTTCCTAGGATATCTTCAGGAATGTTTTTTTCACTTACTCAGACACATTATATCTACCCTGAGTCAACCAGTCACTGCTTTTATTTTTGGTTTGTCTTGGTTACTTACTCAGATACATTAAGTTTGATTGTTTAGTTGGGGTTTAACGCTGTTTTCAGCACATTTTGGCCATTTCGCGGCGGCCAGTTTTTATTGGTGGAGGAAGCCGGAGTACCCGGAGAGAACCACCGACCTTCGGTAGGAAAATTGGCAATCCTTGTCAATTAAGATCGGAGTCGAACACACCCCGCCACAGGTGAGATTCGAACTCGCAACCTCAGCGTTGACAGGCTAGTGATCATTAGTAGTCATTGCGAACTACCTAGACCACTCGGCCACCGAGGCCCCGATACATTAAGTAAGTAACATTAATATTAACATTAACATTACAGTCACTGTTTTTATTTTTGGTTTGGTTTGGTTACTTACTCAGACACATTAAGTAAGTAACATTAACATTAACATTAACATTACAGTCACTGTTTTTATTTTTGGTTTGGCTTGGTTACTTACAGTTCCTTCATATTTTATGTTCTCTTCTCTGAACTGGTTACCTTTTGTAGAAAGAGTTAAATATAAAAAATCTGTGCTAATGTATAGAGTAGTAAATGGTCTTGTTCCAGAGTATCTATTTTTACAAACTGTTAGTGAAGTTCACAATTATAATCTGCGATCTTCAGTAAATGATGATTTGTTCTTACAAAGACCAAATACAATTTTTTATAAAAAATCCTTTCAGTATTCAGCAGTTAAAATTTGGAATGATTTGCCATATTGCATAAAAAATTCTCGAAATATTAACACATTTAAGGAACATTGTTTTAAATATTTACTTAATGGAGTTTAAGGAAAATATACTATATCTTATTATATACGTTTATTATATACTGTTTATAATTTGTTGATTATTATTATGTGAATGTGTATTGTATGAATGTGTATGATTTTGTTAATGGATGTTTGGAGGGCCTCAATGAAAATTAGATTAAGTCTAATTGAGTAACCCTCGATAAATAAAGAATTTACTTACTTACTTACTTACTAGACACATTATATCCACCCTGAGTCAACCAGTCACTGCTTTTATTTTTGGGTTTGCTTGGTCACTTACTCGAGACATTATATAGACCCTAAGTCAGTCACTGTTTTTATTTTTGGTTTGTCTTGGTTTATTTGGGTATTTTCTTCAGTGAAAGTAGCTTCAATGTGGCAAGATTTCACTGAAGGAGTATACCAAGAAAACCAACAAACTTCATCACTATAAAACGGGGTAATCCTTGTGAATTAAGATCAAAGTAAAACCTCTTAGTTTAAACATAATTATTTATAGTAAAGTATATAAAGCCCTTACTGGAATAAGGGAGGCTGATGCCAAAGTGGTCCTTGAGTGGCATTTTATCCTACTATTTTTGACATCTACACAGAAATCAGATAAATGCTTTACTTTACTTTTCCTAAACATGGGACAGTCTTTTCAATTTTTATCCGACAGACTACCACTGTTTATTGAGACCATCCTTGCAAATAGTGTTGATGGGACATCAAGATACTATTGGCTCTATATTCCAATGTGTTATTCGACAGTGTTATAGCAAACCATTACTTTTTGCAGATTTTCTTTCACTTCTGGTGTCATAAGTTATGGTTTATCACAGGCTTGATAACCACTTATTATCATATATTGCATATCTCAATTTGATTAATTTAATGATATTTTATCTTATTAGAAATTATTGGATATTAATAAATATACTTTGAATGACTATGTAAAAGCCGACATGAAGTGTTAATGAAAGTAATAAATACTAATCTAAAGAGAAAATCATTAACTTATATTCTTTATAAATCATGCATTTAGTAAAGACATCAAATTCAAAGAAAAAAAATACTATGAAATGAAGTTAAAAAAAAATAAACACAAAAAGTAAACATGACAAAAGGATAATTCGTTTGTTAATTGCTAAACAATGTTTAATTAGACACAATATAAACTTACCCGTTTTAATTTATACAGCTAATGATCAAAATGAAAATATGTTTTAACTCATGCTATATTGAATACATGTATACCAAACAATAATATAAGATAGATACTTCCAAACATTCATAACTATATAATATATTTTCTCCTATTCTTGACGTGTTTAATCGGTGGGATAAAAATACATAATATTTTTAACCACTTCCCGGTGATTAAATTTCTACTTGGGAATTACCGCCCTTTTTTTTACAGTTATTGGAACGATAAACTAGAGAAGTCCCGAAATGACGTCTATGGAAACAAACTACATAGCAACAACATTTTCTTAAAGTTTTTGTCGAAAATCATATGAGAAACAGATTCTCCTTCAATTTACTCGTGGGTTATGGAATTTCTCCACCCTCAATAGTTAAATTTTAGATTTTAACACCCTCGCAAAAGCTCGCGTTTTGAAAATCGAAAATTTAACTATCTCGGTTGGAGAAATTCCATAACCCACTCGTGCGTGAAGGAGAATCTATATCTACATATAATTAACATCTTTAATATCAGTTTTCATCCTTTGAATCTTATATTTTACATTTTCAATTAACATATAAGGAGGAGGTATTTTTTGTTTTTTCTTTTAGTATTGTTTTGTTCAGATTCTTTTATTATTATTTTTTGTTCGAAATGAAATTTTGTACACAACAAGACAAGATTGCTACACATGTCCCCCCGCTTTTGCAGAATCAGTTTGCCTACAAAATTTGTTGAATCAAAATGGCAGTATAGTATGCAAATCTACACTTCATAACAATAAATCCAACCAAATATGGAAGCAATCCACCAAGTGGTTTCAGAGAAGATGAATTCACAAGGTCTTCTATTGTTCAGAAATGTTGAAAATAGTCCCATTACTCCTATGAAATTTGTTAAATCAAATTGGCGGTATAGTATGTACATCTACACTTCATAACAATAAATCCTACCAAATATGGAAGCTATCTGCCAAGCGGTTTCAGAGGTAGAGTTTCCCCAGAAATATGTGAAGGCATGGTATCTTTTCCCTAGTGGGGGCAATTTAGCGTGTAAATGTTAAATATGAGGGCATCCTATTTCATAGCATGGGGAAAATTTCTTAATTGATTAAACAATAAATCACTATGTCAGCCCTGCAATCAAACACTTAAGAATAATTAACACCTTTTATTCCTAAATTAGGTTAAAAAAAACTGCTATAAATCTGTTTAAAGACAATAAAACAACTTAATTTGATAGAAATGGGGTCCCTGAAAGGGTCTTCTGAATGGTATTTTAGAGGGCAATTTATGTATTCTCAAGGCACTTTCTAGAAAGGCTTCAGAGGGCAGCATGGTGCAGCGCCATGCTAAAATGACCTACAGAATCTCCTAAGAGGAGATGTGTCCCACAAGGTGTTGCGGATGGATGGATGGATGGATTGACGGATGGATACCATTACCATGTCCCTCCGTCGCTTCTTGGCGGGTGTTTAACAAGTGTCTTAGAAGTTTCAATGCTTTTATATTCAGTAGAAATTTAATACATTCTATAATATAAAAGACATTACCGTATTATGCCATGCAATATATACCATTCAATACCATATACTGTAAATTGGTTATTTTTGCAACGGAAAAATTTCATGAAAATATTTTAAATTAAGGTTAAGATAAATCTATTTCACCAGTAAATTCTTATTTATATAATACACTTTGCAAATATATAGTATATGAAAATCTTATGGATTTTATTTGTGTTGCATATTTAACATTTTTAAAATTTTAATCTCGATTTCCCCAGTCATTCAAAGGAAAGTTTTGGCTGTTTTTCTTATTAGTAATGACAATAATCTGAGGACTAAATTATTTTGGTATTTTGTGATACATTTTTTTTTTTAATTTTTTTTAGAAAAGAGACTTTCAAATCATTTTTTTTCTGTTACTATTTTTACACTGAAATTGGTGAAATTCTGTTGTTTCTGTGAAATGAAATGATCAGTCATATTTCTCTGCTGAAATAAAAGTTTTGCACTTTCAATCTTGAATGCCCTAGGGTTTTCAGTATAAAATTACCAACCTAAGGAAAATTAACACAATATTTTCAGAGATTAAAAATTAATAAAAATAATGTAATTAACTGCTGTTACATAATGCATTTGATATATATAATGTGTGCTAAAAATGTACCCATCACCCATCATCCCAGAACAAACATGTTTATAAAACAAACTGTACCTTCATACTGTTACCAAAAGCTTCATACAATCTCTCTGTATCACGTTGTAAATCTGCTTGGAAATACAATGACCTGTAAAAATACAACAAATTAAAGAAATACAAGGACATTTAAAAAGACAACATAAAAGAGAAATACAATGACCTGTAAAAATATAACAAAAATGAGAAATACAGTTTATACTTATAAAATGATAACACAATGGAACAAGTGAGGTTAGGATTGCCTGAGGAAATGACAACCTTGCTGTGAGCAAAGCTCACAATCAATACCCCCTGCTCCTGTCATATAAGAAACTGCTAATTTTATTACAGAAAGAAACTTAAAATTAAATGGGCACAGGTACATTATAACGCTGTTCAACTGGGTATAACTGAACAGAATAATTCTTAACCGCGAATACAAAAAAAATTGGGGGATAGACAGAATTTGTAAGTCCAAAAGGGTATAAAATTATTTGAAAAAGTATTGGACCAGGACGTAAATCGCATGTGCACATCTACGTACTAGGATCTAACAGTATGCAAAGTTTCATTAACCTCTGATAAGGCATGTTTGAGATACTGCGGGTAGAAAAAAAATTGGGGATAGACAGAATTTCTAAGTCCAAAAGGGTATAAATTATGAAAAAAAGTATTGGACCAGGACATACTTCACATGCGCACATCTACGTTCTAGGATCTAATAGTATCCAAAGTTTCATTAACCTCTGATAAGGCATGTTTGAGAAACTGCGGGTACAAAAAAAATCTAGACAGACAGACATAAAAATACGATGACTTGTAAAAACTAGAGGCTCAGAAGGCTGAGCCTGCATCGCTCACCTGACAGACACAAGAATTGCCCATGGTGGCCATGTTTGTCGTATGATCTGGACAAAATCAGAAAACTTTGTAAAAAAATTCTCCCACAGATGCTTCTTGTCAAGTATATTTCATTTGGAAAAGTGGTTTCAGAGAAGAAGATTTCTTTATATCAGCCTATCAGAAACAATAATTGCACATGGCAGCAATGCTTGTTGTCTAACCAGGATGAAAAAATTTGATAAAAGACTTTCCATAGATGCTTCCTGTCAAGTTTGGCTGACATGTTTGGCCAAGGCCAAAATTAAAATTAAGTTTGTTTCCCCACGCCCCGACCGACTGAGAAAATAGCCGCCGACTCAAAAAATTTTTTTTGAGTTCTGAGTTCAAATTTTTTTTTAACCCTAGTACTGCAGGACGTCGATATAGTGATTGCCAAAACAACTTTATTGTACTGCCGGTCGTCGATATATTGAGCACTTCCGGTAGTTCCGTTCAGTGCAGGGGTGCTTTCCATTATGCGGTACGTTCCAATTGAACCAAAGATTCGTGTTCCATTATTGGTCCGTACCACAGTGGTTCTTTAGAAATGACGAACCGGAAGTAGAATTAGTGAAAGTCGGTACGTACCGGTGCGAACCGCATAATGGAAAGCACCCCAGGTCGTCACTATATCGACTTTCTATATTAGGTAGACTTTTCGAGTTCTAGCCAATGAAATCAAGCAGATATATTTATATTTAGTTGATATTACGTCAGAAAAAGGATTTCCCTATAGAAAACAGTTTTTATTGGTCAATTCCAACATCCTATTCTAAAATTATTTTGATGACAAATGTTGACCTCGTAGTTTGTTTACATCGAGTTTGAAACAATTGAAGTAGACGAAGGTTGCGGACGGCGACACTTTTTTTAGAGAAGTTTTACCCTGAAAAATCGAGATTTTGTAAAAGAAATGTTTCTTAAGGATGATTCTGAAGAAGAATATTTAGATTTTGATGAAGATGATTCGGAAAATGATGAACAAATCGCGCCGTTTCAGGATACATGGATATGTGGAAACCTTCATACACGTGTTCTTGCTTTCGACGCTGAGAAGAAATTATTTTATTAAAATTTTGATTTGGGAGAAAATCTGGAGATTATTGATTTTTTTCGTTAATTATTGGTGAAATTTCATTAATAAATTAATTGAAGAAACAAATTGCTACGCTGAAACCTTTCCAGTCTGAGCAAGGACAACAAAAATCAATGCCACACTCGTAGGAATTATGCATGTTTACTTTGTATACCTGCATGACATGCATGGATTCATAAAGTAAAATTATAAAAAGAATAATGGATAAAACTTTTCAGTTTTCTTACTGCTAATTACTGAGAAAAAGAATAATACAAAAACAACAATATTTTCAGATATTTCAATAAAATATTCGGACGGAAGGGTGAAAAACGTTGTCTCGAACAGACTTTACAGCTTCAAATCAAGCAGCTTGTTACCTCCCTCCCGACCACCGCTTCCCATTGAACCCTTTAAATTTTGCAGCTCCTTTTTTATAGACATGGTCGCCGGATCCCCATTTTATGGGCCGACCATGTATGTGAAAAATTTAAAAACTGCAAAGAATTTGGCCAGTCCCCCTTATCCTAAAGGAACATATTCTTTGCAGAGAAAACACACGTCGGACATTTGTTTCATTTCTATTAATTTGTTTCCAATCTAGTCATTTGTTTTATTCAAAATTTATTAAAGCATTAAAATCTGTCCAATGTATTGATAAATAAGTGTCAAGGCTATTCCAGCAAAGAATCTACCCCTCATTACTGAGGACTAAAAAATCACTTGGTATCTATGAAGACTAATGCGTATTTAGTTTAGTTTGCTATCTTTTAGCTCAAATAAAAGTTCATTCTAATAATTTTATTAATATTGGTGATTTCCTCAATGTCAGAAGCAAAATACAGAGTCCTGTGCTGTCAGAGGGTAAATTATTTGATGGAACATTCTTCAGGTTAAACAACTACAGTACATGCATATATATTTAAAACAGTTTGCTACTAGTATGCACTGAGAGGGAAAACATCACAGTCATGAACAATTCTGAGATACAAACTCAAATAAAATCAGATGAAATTAATGTCAAGTTGACACCTGACACTGAGAGCTACAAACATTTAGACATTCTAACACTTACATTAAAGTTGCTACAAATGGTTATACGTGCCAGACATACACATGATCGATTTGTTTTGCTCTGTTGGGTATTAAAAAAAATTTTCAAGATATTAAAAAAAAAAAACACCTACCTACCTACCCACTTACAACAATGTGGGTAGGGGTGTGGGGAAACATACATTTTTTTAATAGTGGCCCAAGTAGTTCCAGAATTTTTTTTTTTATAAATCAACCAATGAGAAACAAGAATTGCCCATGATGGCAATGTTTGTTGCCCGATCGGGACAAAATGAGCAAACTTTGTAAGGAACCTTTCATAGATGTTTCCTGTCAAGTTTCGTTCCATTTGGCCAAGCGACTTCAGAAGAGATATTGTTTTATATCAGTCAATCAAAAAAAAAACTGTCCATATTTCTAGTCCAATCGGGACGAAATGAGGAAATTTTAGAAAGGACCTCCCATATATGCTTCTTGACAAGTTTCGTTCCATTTGGCCAAGCGATTTCAGAGGAGAAGATTTTTGAAAACCAATCAAAAAACAAGAACTTGTGGCAAAATATCGTCTGTGATGAGTAGTTGCAGAGAGAAGTGTGACGAAAATTTTTTTTTTTTTATCAACAGACGGACAGAACCACAAGGGTAAAACAATATAACCCCCTCTCCTTTGGAGCAGGTGTATAAAAATAGTTCTTTCATTTAAAAAAAGGAATAAACTAAATTTCAATGGCATAAAATATTTAGCTTTTTCAGAATCACCGATAGCTGCAATCAAAGATTTTGACAAAAATAAAGTTCTGATTTCAAATAGCTTTCTTCATACTGACATTGACTATTGGAAGCCAGAGCAGATACCATTATGCACAAGAGGCTCTGCAATTATCAGTATTTTATGACTACCACATTTACTTTCTACTTAAAAAAACTGCATGATACCAAATGGACTGGCAACAAGGTCCTTAAAAATTTGATATGGCTGTACAGACCATAGCTTTTACTAACCTCCCAGGTATATCTATAGTAAAACATCTCCCACTCTCTGCTGCATACGAACATGGCTGCCCTGCAACATGCTCAACATATTCTGAAATGTAAACAAGATTTCTTGGGGGTTGTACACATGCTTCAAGTCAGACATCCAAACAGAATATGCTGTTGGCGTGGCCAATGATGCGAGCACAGCAATAACCCTTTCCAGAAACTCAATTCCGGTATCACGATTCTGACTCTAAAAATATAATACTTACTTCCATTTTTAAGGCAAACAAAACTTTTTCTAACCTTAGTATGTAGCACAATATGGCTGCGCCATTAAACAAAGACTTTTCTAAATGCATATGCTCCTATACCGCTCGGTGCACTCGCTATAATTTTTTCCTATATTACGTACTATGAAAGTATGTTATAATGTATGACCTGTTATAAAATTTAAAACATACTTAAATAGCCCCTCTCAGATTTGATAAACGAAGTATTTCATAAACAAGATTACTACATATACTTTAGCAAAATTGTATATTATGTGTAATCAAGTAATACAATAATATGATGAATAAATTATCGTCTCACAGCCATTCCACGTTCTATCATTTCTTTTTTTATCCATCTATAAGAAAAACTAGAACTGTCCTGAAAGGTACAAATACCCCCCGCAGCAACATGTCTGTTTTAAATCCTACACATAGTTCAAATCATCATATTTTTCAAACAGAAAATACCGACAATATGCACATCACATTAATGTGATCTATCAATTCATAAAGTTTCATGAGAATCATGCAAGTAATGTAGGAGGAGTTGCGGACAACACTTGGAACAAAGTTTTGTTAAAAAATGCCTATAGCCATATCATTTACATTTCTTGTCCAAACAGAAAATCCTGTCAATATGCACATCTCCATACTGAAATCTAAGATTCCATAAAGTTTCATGAGAATCCTGCAAGAAATGTAGGAATTGCAGACAACACATGGAAGGAAGTTTTGTTAAAATATGCCGAAGTCCAAACAGCCATGTCTTTTACATTTCTTGTCCAAACAAAAATTCCTGACAATATGCATATCTCCATACTGTAATCTAAGATTCCATAAAGTTTCATGAGAATCCTGCAAGTAATGTAGGAGGAGTTGTGGGCAACATTATTTTGGACAGACAGACTGAAACCTATATACCCCCAAACTTCGTTTGCGGGGGTAGAATTGTTCTTTTATTCTACCCTCATCATCATATTCATTTTTAGACACAAATACAAATTTGAATTCTCATGCGGAATTCCCCGTAGCCCATCTCTGTTTAAAAGATACAATTTTTAATTTTGAAACCACTCAGAATCAAGGTCTGTTAAAAGCATTGGCATTGTAAGGAACAATGACTTCCCATCAAATGTTTTAATATTGTCAATTTGTGTGTTTCCAAACATAAACTAATTGAAAAATTCATTTACAGCGTTGCATGTTATAATGTGATATTAAGATTGCATATAAGTCTGAAATTACTGTATATATTTTGTCACATTATATATATATTTATCATGATAAAACTCACGAATATTAGAAACTTTCCTGAGATCAATTTCCACTAACTGTTGTTCCTACAAGAAGAAATATAGAAATAATCTGAAATTACGTATATATAATAACATACAAATGAAATTCTTTGTTCTAGTTTGAATTTACTCAGTCAATTATAAAAAGTTATTAATAACTTCTCAACAGTTTTATCATCCATATTATATAGATCAATTATATGACATTTTGTGAAAGCTGGTAATTTGTAAAAATATTTAATAAGATAATGACAATATTTTCTCTCTTAAAAGATGTGTTCAACATTAATGTGATTATCATACTGAATTTCCTAAGTTAATTATTGAGATAATAGTCACAACATACAGCCAATTATGATTATTTTAAAACTTCATGTTGATAATTGATTTAAATTCATGTATATACCACTTTAATTTAAACGTAAGCTTTCATTCAGAATCTATTTGGTATTGTACAATATTTTTTAAAATTTTATCCTCACACTGAAGAACACTAAAAATCGACAAAAGTTTTAAAGTAAAAACTTAGAAACTTACATCATCTAAATATCTTACAACCTTTTTATCTACAAGAATCCATGTTCTCTGCCATTCCTAAAAGAGAAATATATCTATTAAGTTGGGTCACAGAACTTGTCATACTCATCACATAATGAACCCAACATTTAACCAAGTAACACATTTAATTTCAATATATTTTACACATATCCCATATCCCTATATTTTTTTGTGTGTATGAAATATAAGCTATCGCAATTAGATAATATACTTACAGATGCTACACCACATTTCATGTAAAAATTTCCTGCCAGTGAAAATTCTTTGTCATGAATTTCTTTAATAAAATGTATTGGACAAAATAACTGAAAAACAGAAAAAAAAGTTTTGAGTAGTAAAAAGATACATGATGCAAGAAACTGTACTGTAATATGTTCAAAAATATTTTTATTTACAAAGATAGGATAGCATTTACATTTGCTGGTAACTATAAAACTATTTTGTATTCTTTATAACTTAGGGGGAAAAAATCACCAATGAGTTAATGCCGAAGTATCAAATCTATGAAAAAGCTTCGGATGCAAAGTTATAAAGGTGGTTTATATTAATGATCGCTACCCTGTCAACACTTAGTTGAACTCATGGCAACAACTTCCATCTTTATGGACAAGAATTGTTAGTTTTCGTACTGAAGGTTAAAAAACAAACAAGGAAAAAAAAATCCCAAGATGATAAAGCAAATTTCACTGAAAGTGAGGCAAAACCAACTTAGCTTAACATCTAAAGTAAATATAAAGAAATCATCTGATGTGTTGGATATAAGGTACACAAATTTGAAATACTGGTAATGATAAACAGTGGTTCTGAACACTAGTTTTACAGTCAAAACCATTTCTCTTCCTATCTATAATAGTATTAAAATATGGTCACAAATAACAAGTTCTTTATCTAGAAAATTCAAACAGCTTCATGAGTGAAAGCTGGGATCCATTTTTTAAACTATGAAAATATGGTCACAAATAACAAGTTCTTTACTGAGAAAATTCAAACAGCTTCATGAGTGAAAGCTGGGATCCAATTTTTAAACTATAAGAATATGGTCACAAATAAACTCTGAAAATGACTGATGTTCTATCTCAAACTCTCACTTACATGTAAGTGAAGTGGTTGTCTTACGAGTTTTCAAGTTTCCAACAATGCTTTTCCTAATAATAATGATATAGGTCATACCCTTCTAAAGCATTTGGAACCATTTCTGGCTTTAATGGGAGTTTTTATGTCCTATTTTTGTTTTAAACATTATGTGTTATGTTTTTGTTTCTTTTGCTTCTAACAAATAAATAAATAAATATTGTACATTATTACTTTGTAAATGGTGATTTACTGTAGTATCCAAGTGAAAGAAAATCTGGTAAATCACATGTGAAAAGAACAGCCGGTATTTCACTTCAGGATGTGACATCAAAATTGCCGCAGATATATATCAAAAGACATAGTCCGTTTTTATTTACAATTTATTCTAAAATTCTAGATTCTGTACAATGTAATGAAAAGTATAAATAATCGCTGAATTGAAATACCAAAAATAAACAGCTGCAGCTGTTAACGTGTGTGCTGCACACACTTGTGATTTACTGCATAGTTCGGTCACACGATGTTTTATTTGAACTCAGTGATCACCGGTAGTTATACTATAAATATTCAGAACTTTTGGACATAGAGTTTTCTATATGTTTGAGTATAATTGTCATTTTACTTAAAACTGGAGAAAAAGACATACTTTTGATAAAGTTCTCATCCATGTCATTTTCTCCTCCGGTGTAGAGGCAGCAAACAGATACGTCCTGTTAGATTTCTTTGTACTCAGTTCAAAAGCATTGGGATATCTGTAACAAAAAAAAAAATGGAACTGACGGACAAGTATTTATTTAAAATAGCAGGATAAGATATGGTTAGATACTGTACAATGATCCGTTCTGCTAACTGATGTTTTTTTTCTAAAATGATCAATGAAATATGTGATATATCAATAGTTTTTTTTATGACAGTGGTTGTAATTCATTTAACAAAACAGAATGTCATGGTCCAAAATAGACTGGAGTGAATAAATTTTTAACTTATCATGATTACAGAGCATTAAAAATAAATAAGAAATATTCCAGCACGCATATATATATAGCTGCCAAATTTCAGGATAATTTCTGATGTATTCAATGCATCAAAACAATCTGTTAATAGATTTCCTCTGCGCTCTTCTTGTTAAAAAACAAAAAAATATACTAACAATCTCAAAAAGGAGTAATTACGGTCTACTTCAATTTGACCTCTTTTAATATCCACCATATTGCATGTACTAAATCTGTGTGTATATGTGTTGTTAGATCAGATTCAACCAAAGAGTTAATGAAAAGTTATGCTAGGGGTGTATTAATGGTATATGTTGATAGAATTAATGCTATTAATTAAGAGTTCTAGCTAGGAAAATAAAAAATTCTTGCTACTTCAGTTTAATTATAGCATAGAAATTGACAAATCTAAAATCAAATATCAACAGAAATATGAAAATTATAATATTGAGGTACTTATCTCTGAGTTGTAGAAACTATTGAATGCATGGATGTAAAATATACCAAAATACAGAAAACTGACTTATTCCAAAACAACCTTCACCAATGCAGCAGCTTTTATATGAACCACTAGCCTTCTTTGGCTTGAAATTTACATACATTACACTAGATAAATCCAACGTTGTGTTAGTCATCTTGTACAGACAAATTTTGTTACGTTAAATTCATACATATAAAATGAAAAGTAATGAAAAAGGTATTCTTAAGTGATAGTTTTAAAGGTTAAAAAAAGCATGAAGTAATAATGATTACTTGTTTTCTGTTGTCAACAAATTTGTCATTTGATTCTTTTTTAACAGATATCATTTCTTATTCAAAGGTAAAAACTCCAACAATATTCATCATATGAAGTTCAATGATTTTAAAAGTACACAAAACCGGATGAAATATCAAAAAATATGAATCATGAAATTCTGAATCAAATCTGTAATTTTAATTAATATCATATTGGTATATCTATAATAATAAATATTCTTTGAATTCTAATGCATGCAAAAATAATATTCACATACAAATATGCCTTTCACCTATCTATGAGGGTCTTTTGTATCTAAACCATGCACCATACCATGCAAAATGATTGATTGTTTGTTGTTTTTAAACCGAGCTGGTGGTATTACTGCCAATATCATGGCGACCATGCAAAATGAAATATACTCTCTGGTATAAAAGAATCATTATACTTCCACATAAAAATTTAATTTAATCATTCATTTCTTGTTTTTATCTTTATAACTAACACCATGAGCAAAAAAGAAAAAAGAAAAAGAATAATGTTGACCTCAGTATTAACTTCAATCAAAATGGCTGTTCTGAAGTATTAAAGATCCATTAAATACCACAAGAATGAGAAGGGGAGATAACTACAAGGTGATTACAATACAGAAAGGCAGGAAATTTGACTGTTACAAACCTTTTAATGCCTTCAGTTTTTATGCTTTTTCGTACAGATATCTGACGTACTCGATTTAAATTCAAATTGAGCAATGACCTGTAGGGTGATACATACATACACAAATGATTAAATATATTGTCAAGTACAAGCTACATGTATTTGTAAAAAACAAGCAAAATAGAAACTGATCTGGTGAGGAGAACTGTAAAAAAGTAAGATGTCAGTCCTCAAATATGTATATATAAGCTTCTCAAGCCTTAGTTCTTAACTAAATTTGCACCGAATAAAAAAGTTTTTTATGAGACGAACTGGCAAGAAGGAATTTGAGTATATTTGAGAAAAATCTCCATTGTCAAGAATGAAGCAATACACATTTAAGTGTGGCTGACCCATAAAGTTAAATATAGTGAAGAAAAAGCTTGTTCTGCCTTATTATGTAAAAAGATTTTGTGAAAAAAAAGAAAAAATAGATGTCTTCCTCACTCACTGAATTTGGAAAATATGGCTTGAGAAGCTAAACATATTTTTGCCTGGACTAAATTTGAGACATTTCATAAAATAATCACAGTACTTCGAAGTCTGATACATGTATATTTGGTCTTTGCACAAAAATAAAACTAGAGGCTCTCTAGAGCCTGTATCGCTTACCTGGATTTAACTTTTCACCTTGAGCAGGACTAAGAGTTAAGTGTTGCAGTCAATTTGGCTGGTTTTTCTATAGGGTCCTATATTAAACTTACTTTGGCTGTGGTGGCCATCTTGGTTGACAATCTGTGTGATAGGACACAATTCTGAAAGAGGACCATCCAAGGACAATGCTGCCAATTTTAATTCCAATTGGCTCAGTTGTTTCAGATGAGAAGATTTTCGAGTTAATTTCCCACAGGGTCCTTTGTTAAACTAAGTTCGGCTGTGGTGCCCATCTTGGTTCACAGTCCATAAAATCGGACATGTTTCTGAAAGAGAACCTCCTAAGGACCATTGCTGCAAAGTCTGGTTCCAACTGATAAATTGGTTTCAGACAAGAAGATTTTTCAATGAATTTTCCCATAGGGCCCTATGTTAAACTAAGTTCGGCTGTGGCAGCCATCTTGGTTGACAGTCTGGGTCATTGGACACATATATGGAAGAGGACCATCTAAGGACCATTGCTACCAAGTCTAGTTCTAATTGGCTTGGTGGTTTCAGACAACAAGTTTTCTGGGTGAATTTCCCATAGGGTCCTATGTTAAAATAAGTTCTGCTGTGGCGGCCATCTTGGTTGACAGTCCAGGTCATCGGACATCTTTCTGAAAGAGGACCATCTAAGGACCATTGCTGCCAAGTCTGCTTCCAATTGGTCAAGTGGTTTCAGACAATAAGATTTTCAATGAATTTTCCCATTGGGCTCTATGTTAAACTGGGTTAAAATCTGGGTCATCGGACCTAATTCTGAGAGAGAACCTCCTAAGGACCATTACTGTCAAGTTTGGTTCCAATTGGCTTTGTAGTTTCATAAAAGAAGTCGGGGATGCTGGACACAATTTGGAAGGGGACCATACAATGACCATTCCATCAAAGTCCCAATTGGCCCAGTGGATACAGAGAAGATCTCTAAAGGAAACTTTACGCCGGACGCCGTTTTTTAAGGGCAAAAACTCCTATAAGGGGTCAATCAATGATTTTGGTCATGTTGACTTATTTGTAGTTCTTACTTTGATGAACATTTTTGCTGTTTACAGTTTGTCTTTATCTATAATAATATTCAAGATAATAACCTAGAAATTTCCTTAAAATTAACAATTCAGGCACAATAACCCAACAAAGGGTTGTTGGATTCGTCTGAAAATTTCATGGCAGGTAGATCTTTACCTGATGAACATTTGTACCCCGTCAGTTTTACTCTAAATGCTTTATTTTTGAGATATAAGACAAAACTGCAGTTTACGCCTATGTTCTATTTTTAGCCATGTCGGCCATATTTAAAAATAGATACCCTAATTATGCTTGTGGCCAAGTTTGGTTCCAGTAGTTTCAGAGGAGAAGATTTTTGTAAAAGTTCAAAGACAAAGACGGACGCCAAGTGATAAGAATAGCTCACTTGACCCTTTGGGTCAGGTGAGCTAAAAAATGACTGAAAAAAGTCAAATGGATTGGGATAAGAGGTATTTGAAAAATATCATTTTATAGGTAGCTATTACAAAATTTCTGAAAAAATAGATACGATAAGGTTGACTGTTATACCAACAATGGGCGTACACAAAAATGTCTTTAAAATCCATCATTAAAATTGGCTTGAACTCTATTGGTTGATTAAAAGTCATGTTGAAAACCTTTAGACTTCTGTACTAAAAAGTACTAAACCTGGGGTACTAAAGAAGGATAGAAACAAAGGAAATAGAAGAAAAAATACAAAAGACATATATATATATATACATATTTCTGTTATTTTCTTAAAAGACATACACCATAGATTGGTCTACACATAAACCATCTCATAAGAAACATGACAACCATATTTCAGTATAATACTTTTATCCTAAAGACATGCTATACAAAAAGGGCAACAGATCCAAAAGAAGTACAATTCACATAAAATTCCTCCAAGAAATAGCCATTCAAAACATGATTTTCTTATCAATGAAAATGTAATATGAATTTAAACTACAAAAAACTCACAATAAATCTTAACCCTTTGAGCGACAAGTCCTGGTTTACAGGGATTCCCGAGTCAACTCGCTGACTACAAGTCCCGGTTTACGGGGATACCCGAGTCAACTTTCTGACGACGAGTCCCAGTTTACCGGGTTTGTAACATAGGTTTTATATTTTCACCTCTTAAAGTGAACATCAAGAGTTATCGTTCTTATATTTGTAACCGGATAAAGATAAAACAATGGCGGATCTTTTACAAAAAAACGTCTGAAAAAAGACCAAAATTTGAGGATTTTATGAGATTTTAAAGTTAGGAAAATGAATTTTAGAAATTTTTTGGCAAGTTGGATGCCAGGAAAGCATTTCGTATCAAATTTTCCGAATTTGTCCAAAATTGATTAGAATGGACATCGATGATTGGAAGTGTATTTCATATTTAGAGAGATTTTAACAATATTTGAAGAATTTCAACATATCCAGCCGCGGAAACCCGTTTGCTACCGAATCTTCGCATTTTCATTCAAAAACTAAAAAGATCGCAAAGAGAACATATTTTATTAACATTTTTATTCAAATATAGAATAAATGACCCAAAATTAATGCTCTAAAGCATTAACAAAGAAGGAGCCACTCAAGTCTGACATCTTGTCAGGGAAGCCATCGTGCAAGGGTTACATCCTGTGGGGACTCCATCAGTGAAAGGGTTAAGATCTTCAAAGGTGAATCAATGAATCAATATATGATAAGATAATGCTCCAAAAAGACAATTTTACCAGTGAAATGTAATGTAAGTATATGATTGTATAAAAATGTCTTAACAGCCGTAAAACTAGAATATATTAAAAAATTTTGAATGGCATAAAACAGGATGTTTAAGAATTTATATTTTGTACATACATGTATATAATAAGGACAATAGTGTGAATGTGCAATGTATATGATGAACCAGAGAGACAAACCTTTCATTATTTATAATGTCAGGAAATTGCTTGAAATCCATCTGTACAATTTTATGGAATAATTTGTCAAAATTTACAGTGTATCTGTTGGGTTTACTGGAAAATTACATTAAAAATCAAATACTGTATAAGAGTATACATTTCATATAAGTGCTGCTTTTTGTAAATTTATGTAAAACCGTAAAAAACAAATTTGTTCAGGAAATATATGGTCATCTATAGAAATTCTATTTTTTACTAATTTTTATTTTTCTCACTTGTAATATAGTATAATATGCAATTCAAAGGTATGACTTTTTTCAATGTAACATCATCTTTCTGTTCATTTATTTCAAAGTATGACTCTTTTTCATTGGGAATAAAATCAATATAACGCACAAAAACTAAAAATGATTTGCTAATGCAAAAATGATAAAACTATAAAAAATTAACCAAATGAACAAAAATAAAGCAAATGCACATTTAACGGTGCAAAAAATTGTGCCTCAAATCGTAAAAATAGCAAACAAACATTTGTAAGTTCCCATTCCAATCAATCACTTACAAAAACTTTGAACACCAGTTAGGTAGTATCTCTACTACTCTGTTCAATAAAAGTCAAAGTATTTCAAAATGTACAATGTGTCATGTTCAAAGGACTGGGCAAAAAACCCATGTCTGGTGCATGTAAGATACAACAAAATACCACAGCAAACATGATTCAATTCTATCAATGACTACCGAAATGTTATTCCAACTGTATATTCTAATATAAATTTTCATCTTGATTTTTTTACTAAATGCTATTTGTAACCTCCATTTTCCCCACCAAAAAATCCAAAATATCAGAACTGTTTTGAAATAAAATAAAATGTGCAAATAGTAGAATGTCCATTTTTGTAACCTACTGATGTGTTTTGAACGCTATCAATGAAATATAACTTAGCCCATATGTAGTTAAAAAACAGGAAGGCAAAATAAAAATAGATGAACTGGCAATTTTTTTTTCTACTTTTAACTTGAACATAAGGTGGCATAAATTTTCTAATCTACTTTTTCTGCCTACCTTTCCACATTGGTAACTGCCTGAACACATAACATACTTTCATTATCAATACTGTCTCTGGCTGTTGATGACTGATAAAATTAAACATTAAAAATTATATATATGACGACTGGTCCTGAATTCATTGTATGGAAGAGTCAGATGCCACTTCAATAAAAAATTGATGATTTTTACAAATTGACCTAAATAAGTGATAGTAATAACAAAGTAAAATTTTATAAATGGTGTAGTCAAATAATACACACGTATGTGCCTTCTGACATCCCCACACATTTATTTCTGAAAACACAGTGAAGCTTATGAATAATGATAAAAGTATATTTATATTTAGAGCTGAGATGAATTTGTCATAACAATGCATATCAAGAATTTAATAATAATGTTAATATCTAAAGGTCATATGACTGCCTGAAACACTGCCTATAGGCATGTAAATATGCAGTAGATAAATTGAAGATGAAGAACGTCGATAAAAACACTATTCACTTCAAAGTCTAGTTACTAAGTATATTTATATCAACTACACATCCTAAAGGTTATAATTACATTCCTGAAATAAGAACTCTCTATGACATTTTAATACAGAAAATAAAATAATCAACACAAGTCTACCCATCTATCCATAATCCATACCTTTTCATTCTGAAAGTATCGTAAACAACCATGTTCTATTACACAGTACCTGTCCATGAACACTATAAACCAAAAATTACAAAATTAATGGAAAATCCTACAATACTAAGTATGACAAAAGGATGTTAACATTTCAAGGTAAAAAATTAACACTTAGCTCTAAAAATTTAAACTCTAATATGGGCTGCTGAAAATGCAATTGAAACAAAACCATGGTAAAATTTACAATAAACTATGACCCGTATGAAGCGACGACATCACAATATGTTTTGAACGCAAAAACATCATATTTTGTTCTAAGATGTCTGAAATTTGAAGTAGTTTTTCAAAGTTTTTTCCCTATTAGAATCCAAATAATTCATGGACACCAATGATTTGTGGTCGATGGCCATATTTCTGTGAATTTATCCCTCCCTCCACTGCACTTCACTCAGGGTAAAATTTCAACAGAAATATGGCACACCCGTGGTAAAATCTCCAACAAAGAATTATTTTTTAACTGAGCAATGAACATAAATCTACCACTTCCCACTATGTAACCTGTAGTCTGCCAATAATTCTCTGCTGTCTTTTCCTTTGTATTTTATTTCTTATATGAGTTGCTGAAGATGACAAGTACAGTTTGTTATAATTTTAGTCATTTCTTTTTGCAAATTATCTGGTTTTTACTGATAATTTTAAAAATACCATTTCTATTTTTTGGTCCAGTCTTTAACAGATGTCCTTCCATCGTAATCTCTGCTCTCAATCTCAAAGCCAAGGCCTGAAATATTAATTACATAATCTGAAAACTAATGTTGTGTAAAATGGATATTTAGCTGTAACTTTTTCTAAAATTTCAACTATTTTTAAATAATTTAATATTGGATGTAATGCATCATTTGATTGGTCAAATTTTTTTTGTCTATCATATCATAGTCTAAATTTTCTTTTCTATTATGACGCCATTAAAGGGAATCTCGATGTTTTAGACATCAAGACAACAGTTGGAATTAAATTATAATGATTGACAGTAATTTTGTTTTCAGTATATACGAAATAAACTCAATGAACATGGTGCAAACTAATGAGGGTTATAAAGTGTGCATGACGTGATTGAGGTTATTTCTTCATAGACTGAGAAAAAAATTACAGTCTATCCTTAAATAAAAAATAAACTCATCACTTATAATTAAGAGATCACAGCCAGAAAAGTTAAAGGAGAGAGGAAAATTAGAATTCATTTTTGATATAGTGGGTGGCAGTAGAACTCATTTTGGTAAATATCATGAACTTGGACAATGTTTGAAAGATAGAATAAAATATCCAATAATTAATATTAATTAACCGTGGAATTAATTCTGAATTCATATTCATGCTACATTATTCTGGTATACTGAAAGAAAAATCAACATTGTCAAAAATGAAGCATAAAACAGTGAAAATTTAACGACTGTCCTTAAAATTATAAAAGTGATAGACCGACACACTTAAACTGGTCGTAGCAGTCTTTTATTACTGTTTATTCTGATCTTAAAATCTTGAATAAACTGTTGTAAAATTAGTGTCCCCATGGTTTTGATTAAAAAAATCCCCAAAACTGAGAAAAGAGGTCTTTTATTATGGAACTTTTGGATTTTGACTTATAAATATCTAATAATCTTTTTTGTAATGAAATGTGAAATTAAGTTTATCAGAGTAAGCTTACCTCATCTATATTGGCTGAAGCTCTCGAAGTTCCTGAAACAAAAAATTCAGTTTAACACATAGATTCTTACTAAAGCCTGCTGAATAATAATAAAATAAACTATATACAACAGAGAAATGTTCACAGTATTGTGTTGGTTAATTTAACATGAACTTTAACCTCACCTCAGTTGATTAATCTGTGATGAAAACATTTGGTGTACCATTTAAGAAACATAATTTCCAAAAAAATTAAAATAAATTTAATGAGATAAACAATACTATAAGAACACAAGATTCTATTGCAGCTGACCATTTAGAAATGTTTGCCTAAGACTGTTAGAGTTGTCTCCCTTATTACATAAAAAGATATTTTCTCAAAGACCGACTATTAAAGTCCATGTTTTGATATGGAAACCCCAAAAATCGACCTGATGAAAAAATAAAATAGGAAGTTTACAACTGCATTAGTGACTGAAGATTCCATGAATATTTCAAGGTTTATGAGGACTCTCTGATAGAAAAAGTTTGATGCCAACAACGACACAAATGAAGACAACTATGACGACAGCAAGTGATCCGTATGTGTAATCACTGCAATGCAGGCGACACAAAAATCTACTTACTATCTCCACCATTATGATACAGGAATTCCTAAAATATAAAAAAAATCTAGTTACTTCAAGTAACAAGTACAAAATAAAGCTAAATTAAACGGAGACACTTAATCTTTATTTATTTAAAAAATTGATTTACATATATGTTTTAAACAAAATTCAGTTGAAGAAACACATCCACGTAACCACATAAGGCAATGAACCTGGCAGAAAACATGAATTTGAAATGAAGCTAAGTAGAATTTATTTGCAAAATAGTAAAAAAAAACATGACAGAGTAATACATGTACATTACATGTGAACCAGAACTTACTGTTTGTAGTCTTTGTCCTGCATCCTTTGCCAGTTCAAAAGCTAAAAACAAATCAGTATTATTAAATTTCTGTTTCATTTGGCTATACATCAGTTATTTTGATTTAGCATTTAGAATTGAACAGACAAACAAAAATAAATATTAATGGCTGACCAGCTGGTGTAACACTAATCAGTTCCTACAATTCTTGCAAATTGAGAACTAATCACATGTGGAACTGCATTAATTTTTTATGTTATGATATGATGTGTAAGTGTAGGAAGTATCCTCAGTTGAAGTTTTATGTGTAAAAATCATAGTAGTAGACCTGTATACCGTATGTATACCTCTATAAATACATTATTTTAGGTGGGCACATGTCAAAATGTTCAAAGTAAAAGAAGAGATCTATACAGAAAGAAAAGTCAATTGACAAAACATGCTTCATAGACTTTAACAAGACAATTCTTTGACATTATAAAAAATAGAAAAAGCAATCAAACACCATGTTCTAACTTGAATTACCCACAAATCTGCATCTGGGAAAAGCAAACAAAACTTGGATATCAAAATCTGCGTATAAGAAGTGTCTGGATGGATTTCTATCAACTACACTTGTGAAACATTGCAATCACATAATTGTGAATTCATCTAATTATAGCTAGGTTACATTAAACTAATGTCAAAGTTATCCTTAAGAAGGATAATCCAAGAATTTTTAAAGAGGACTTGCAATAACAATATAAAGCAGTGACTAACTGATCTCAGAATTAACGGCCTATCACCATTGTACAATTTTATTTCACTTTTCAAGTATAATATCAGCACCATCAATATCTAGTTTTTAAAACAGGTATATTCCATTTTTTGAGATGGTGACTGCCTTTAAAGTTTATTTGTAAACATAGACAAAAAGTATAAATACCTTTACGTAACATGTCTATTAAAACCTTTCAATGTTGGAAATAGAAGATAAATATTAAACAACTGTATCTAGGTATATATTCACTTTTTAAACAATGCAATGACAATATGCCTGGAGGGAAGAGTACTTCTAACAAACTTAGTGGGAATAATAGAACAGTTAAGAGTGTTCACAACAAAGAAAAAGAGCCAAAAGTAAAGAGAACTCATTCAGACGTTTCCATTGATCCAAATAGTAGTTTTGATATTACAGGATTAAATAACTTTCAGAAAGACCTTGATAAGATTAAATTTTCTTTGCATGGCATTACAATCAAATAACAATCACTTATGAGGTAACAAAGGATATGGTTAAAATCACTGATTCAGAAAAACTTGTGAGTAACCATATTATGACTGTTACAAAACTGAACTTATTTTGGATCTGTTTGTTTAGTTTGTTTAGTTGAGTTTTTACGCCGTTTTCAGCACTATTTTGGCTATTTCGCGTGGCCAGTTTTTATTGGTCGAGGAAGCCGGAGTACCTTCGGTAGGAAAATTGGCAATCCTTGTCAATTAAGATCGGAGTCGAACACACCCTGCCACAGGTGAGATTCAAACTCACAACCTCAGCGTTGACAGGCTAATGATCATTTAATTAGTAGTCATGACGATCTACCTTGACCACTCGGCCACCGAGGCACCTATTTTGGATCGGTGAAACTGTATAAAATACAATGTTGGCTATTGCCAAATGGTGCAAGTATTCCTTGTACTCTAAAAAATGGATCAAAAACTCTAAAAGTTGGTTATATTAAACTAGTATCAAAGGATTACAATCAAACCTGTCTATAAAGGGCACTTTAGGGACCAGGAAAAATTGCCCTTTATGAGCAGATGCCCTCTATTCAGAGGTTAATTTTACCTCATGACATGTGACTTTGTTTATGAATGGGACTTTTCACTGTGTCCTTTATAGACAGTGATTTGCTATATTGAGATGCCTTTTTAAAAGCAGGTTTGACTATATTCAATTTTCAACCCATACCAAAAGTAGGTTTGATGACCAGTAACACAATCAATGTTTCATAAAGAAATAAAAAACATTTTCTATAATGGCAAGGTTTAGTTATAATATAATAAGTATTGGGTAAATTCCAGTTATTTACTTCTGCTAACTCAAAATTCCTGTTATCTCAAACTATGGTTTGTTGTCTCATTAACTTTAGGATTTACTTGTTCCATATTTCTTATTGGAGGATACCAATCAAAGATTCTGAAAAGTGATGTTTCATAACCTAATTAAATTCCAAATTTTGTTGAGCGCTTGCTCCCACAATGACACTGACGGCGCTAAATATATAGAATAATTAAAAATTGCAGTCATATTTTATACTTGTAAAAATTTTAAATGTAATTAAAAGAATCGAATGCATCATTTTAAAATTTTATAGGGTTGTAAAAGCCTTGACCGGGCGTGCTTTTCATTATGCGGTACATTCCAATTGAACAAAAGATTCGTGTTCCATTATTAGTCTGTACCACAGTGGTACTTTAGAAATGACGTACCAGACGAACCGGAGGAGAATTAGTGAAAGTCGGTACGTACCGCATAACGGAAAGCACCCCAGCATCTGCACTTCATACAAAATGTGCTTCGGTCACATTTTTACACTCCAATAAAATTCTACTAATATGAAGCATTCATTTATTAAATATCACATTAGTTACATGGTATATGGTCTATCCTACCTGTTTTCCCAGTGTTACTGTCTGTGTATAAAATCTAGAATAGAAAGAATAAGTATACACCAATTAGGAAAAACCAGAGGCTCTCAGGAGCCTGTATCGCTCACCTGATATTTCCATTTGTTCATTGCTAAAGGACCTTGAGATTAAGATCCATGCCATGTTTGGTTTCAATCCATTCAATAATTTTCAAGAAGAAGCCGTTTGTATGTTTTTCCCATAGGGTCCTATGTTAAACTAAGGCCCACGCTGGCTGCCATTTTGGATGACAGATCAGCACCAAAGTAACAACACTTGGTACGCACATCATAAGGAACATTCATTCTATTTTTGGTTTCAATCCATTCCGTGGTTCTCTAGAAGAAATATTTTTGTATGTATTTCCCATAGGGTCCTATGTTAAACTAAGTTCCCCACCGGTGGCCATCTTGGATGACAGATCAGCATCAAACTAACAATACTTGGTCAGCACATCAAAAGGAACATTCATGCTATGTTTGGTTTCAATCCAATTAGTGGTTCTTTAGAAGAAGATTATTGTATGTATTTCCCATAGGGTCCTATGTTAAACTAAGTTCCCGGCTGGCAACCATCTTGGATGACATATCAGCATCAAAGTAACATCACTTGGTCAGCACATCAAAAGGAACATTAATGCTATTTATGGTTTCAATCTATTCAGTGGTTCTCTAGAAGAAGATTTTGTTTGTATTTCCCATAGGGTCCTATGTAAAACTACGTCTCCTGCTGGCTGCCATCTTGGATGACAGATCGGCAACAAAATTTATTACAGGACCAGCATACAATCATTCAGGCATATTATCACTTCAATCTGTGTCAAACTTTTTCGAAAAAGAAGTTGTTTGTACATATTTCCCATAAGGTCCTATGTTAATTATGTCCCACCGTGGTGGCCATCTTGGATTTCCAATCGGCACCAAAGTTACAAATTTGGTAGAGGACTAAGGAACATTCCTGCAAAGTAGAATTTCATTTGGTCTTTTAGTTTCTGACAAAAAGATTTTTTTAAATTTCAGCCAATCAGAACACATTATTGGGCCTGGCAGCCATGTTGAATATTCGATCGGAACCAAAATTATAAATTCTGTAAAGGACCTTGTGAGGAACATTGGTGCCAAGTTTGGTTCCATTTGGTTCAGTGGTTTTTTAGAAGAAGATTGAAATGTGAAAAGTTAACAGACAGACAACGGACGGACAACGGACAACGGACACAAAGTGATAGCAAAAGCTTCTAGCCATGTGAGCTAAAAATCTACATGTATATATGCATTTATAAGCCTGTAGTACAGGCTTATTTAGGAAAGAAAATAATTTAAAATTCTGTTATCATTAATCAAATTTTTTTGCCAAGATTTTAGATAGGTTTAAATGAAATGGGGTTTAAACTATAAAAAATTGACACTTAGAAATTTTCTCAAAAACATTAATTCATATTTCTTTGAAAATTTGTTTTGATATTCCTTGGCTACCTTTGTAAAAGGTGATTGTAGAATTTAACTTAGACCTTCAGATAATAAATAATTAGAAACACTCTACTCCCAAGAATTATATCTCTACATAGTTACAATGTAAACCATTTTTTCAGTTTAAAGGAAATTAACCCCAAAATTACCTTTGGTGTAGGCGTCTCCCAATAAAACAGTAACCTTGACCTTTAGATAAAAAAATGATCAGATACATCTTCTCATCATATAGACTTACAATCTTAAAATAAATTGAAACTTTAAGATAGTTGATAAAAAGAGGAGGTTAATACCTTTATGCTAAAACTAAGTCACTTGAAAATTATTTTCACTACTGTAATTTGTCATTTTTCAGAGTGATGGTAGGCTTTCTGACAGGAAAAAAATCCAATCAGATATTATTGTTCTAATTACATCATTTTAATTTTGTACTGAAAATGTTGAAATTCAAGGTATCAAAATTTTGGAAATTGCAAAGGGAAAAAAGTAAGAATAGATTGTTTAATTCATCCAGTATGCTTTCATGTTTGGTTTTACATAACTTTCAGTGCAACTGCCTGTATGAGGATCACACATATTTATTGATAGAGGAATCCAGTGAACCTCCAACCTACGGGAAAAAAACTGGGAACGTTGCCAATTATGTGAAATTAGATTTTTGTTGGGGATTTTATTTCATTTATTTTGTAGGTAAGTGTAATCAACAAAAATTAATGCCCAACAAAATATGACCCTTTAATTAATCAATATTTGTTAAATTTGGAATCCATAAAATTCTATACAACAAAATCATTTTCTTAAAGAAGTCCACAAACTTTTAACCCCAGAAAAATTAGTGATTTCACAGTAATTAATTAATTTGGAGTCAAACACACTTCAGATTCAAACAGACATAACCTACACTACCCATAACTGCCATTTTGTCCAGCAAGAAAGATAAGGATACCTTTTAGTACTGTGAGAAACTGTACATTTTTACACTCCTCCTGATGATGCACTCCACTTGGGAAGAGACAAAACTGTATACACTTATGGAAGATATCTAACACTTTTCATAAACTTGTAAAAGAAGTGATTTGTCTTCATATCCTAATACTTACATTAGCACCTGAGAAGACAATTCTCATCGTCTGTAATATATTATCTGTTACAACCATACTTAATAATTCCTGAAAATATAATAAAACTAGAGTAAACAACGTTCTCGATTTTGGCTGAAAACTGTGATCAAATTTTGTTAGATGGTTGAACTAAGCATATCAAAATAAAACTGACATTGTAATGATATAACAGAAAATCTAAAATATTACCTATATTTTGAATTTTGCAACTATATGTTGTGATCAAATGAATGATGTATATTCATTATGAAAAATCCATTACTACAGCATATACTAAATATTGTTGACCTTGTTAAGGAATAGCTCTGAAACCTCAACATGATCACGGGAGCATTTAACATATACCCATATTTCGTACATGCATGTAAGATAAACATGTACTGTTAATGAATCCACAAACGAAAATATTATTGATCTTTATTAAATAATACAATTAAAACAGCCCTAATACTACCAAAATGGCATGTGTCATACTGGTGACGTCGTCCTGGTCATATAAATCACGTGATCTATATTGCTTTTCGGCCTGGTCCAATACTGAAAAAGGCTGTATGAGCCCTAGGGCTAATACAGCCTTTTCACTTCTGGTCGTTTCATTGCCAGTCCGTATTGGAAATATTGGCCCTATATTCACATTTGATGTATGTAATACAGCATTGACAACAAGTCTGTATTGAAAAAGTTGGATTATTTAATAAAAGTGTTATGAACTGGCTGTTTCTGTATTGGCACTGGTATAGATTCTCTGTCAGCTGTATTGGCCCTCGACCCTACGGGTCTCGAGGCCAATACAACAAACCTTGAATGCCAATAACAGCCAGTTCATAACTTTGCTTATTTCGTCAAAGTGTGAAATTTTTCGTAAACTAATAAGTATCTTCCTCATTCATAGCTCTGTCCTTAGATGGTTTTGGTTTCCACTTTTCGATCATTTTGGCATTTTAGAATTTGCTCTTCATGTTTTTGGATTGTTGTTTTGGTTTTCAACATTTTAGGCTTTGAACACAACTGACTGATTCATAAATCAATGAAATGTGCACATCTTTGTAAAAGACTCTGGTGGATATGCATATCTACATAGTATGTAGACAATCTGTTGCAGTAGTATATTTAGGCCTAAATTCTAAGTTCAAAGGGGCATAACTACTAAAAAAAACACTGAATCATAATTTCCTGTCGATATGCACATCTACATAGAATGTCCTTAAACTACAAAGTTTCATGAAATTCTGTTTTTTTGGTTTCAGAGGATTTGCATTCACAAACTGTTGCAGTAGTATATTATCGTCAAAATTCTAAGTTCAAATGTGGATAACTCCTAGAAAAAAAATTGAATCAAAACCTCCTTTTGATATGCACATCTACATAGTATGTCCTGATTAACTACAGTTTCATGAAATTCTGTTGTGTGGTGTTAGAGAGTTGGGTCCACAAGCTGTTGCAGTAGTATTTCATTGTCAAACTTCTAAGTTCAAAGGCGCATAACTCCTACAAAAAAAATTGAATCAAAATCTCCTTCTGATATGCACATCTACATATTATGTCCTTATTAACTACAAGTTTCAAAAAATTCTGTTGTGTGGTTTTAGAGAAGTTGCACTCACAAGAATAGAACTGACGGACGGGTCAAAAACATTATACCCTCGGCAACTTCATTGCGTGGGGTATAAAAAATGTCAATCTTAATTTATATCTGATTGAAACACGCCTTGGTAGGAACAAAATGCCAAAACTTCTATAATTAGGCTCAATGCTGACAAGCTACTGATTATTAAACAGATAAAATTACCCCGACCAACCAACCACTGGGGAAGTCAAAAATTTTTTTAAGATATGGTTGGAGATCATACCTCATTTAATCCTCCTATTAAGGGGTGTTGGTCTATCCAAAGTTTCTTCACATATTTATCTTGTATAAACTGCTTCCTTGCTATGGGGGAGGTTTCAGTGTTTATCCCATGTACTGCCTGCAATCGATGCTCCCAAAACATGTTTGCATTCTCATTCCCTATAGCTTTCATCATCTGAAATATAGGTAACCAACAATAGAAATATAAACATGCATACTCAAGATTAGGAAAAAAATATAAATCAGAAATGTAATGAACTGGAGGAAATTTAAAATCTGGACTGTCACTATAAATATGATATAAACATTTGGGTATGCCTGGCTTTCCATTATCTACTAACCACAAAAATCTGTTGCAAGAGTTTTTACCATACAGAGAATAATGTTTTGGTATTCTCATCATCTCAAGAGAGGAATCTAAGCCTGTAACTAAATAAAGTCTCTTGCACAGAGGAAGTAATCTGGTTACTGCTGAAAGCCTGTTGCAAATATCTTGAATGAGGTCTTATGGTTTATTTATTCCTATTGCTATGGATAGTTTGTGTAAACCTGTAAACAAACAAGTAGAAACAGTGCTTGTCTTGTCCAAAGCAATGTTAGAGTTCCCCTGAACATTTGACAAATTTTACTGCTAAACTCTGGTTTTACTGTTCACAGAAAATGATTTTACCTCTATCAAACTTGGTGTCCATATTGTTGTGTCCATTCTCAATGATTTCACCCTGGAAACTTTACAATCAAAATCCCTATGAATACCTGCAATCAGAAATAGATACAAATATACTTTATTTTATTAACACACTACCATGCGTTGTTATATTGGTACACAATCCAGTATGCATTCATTTCATGTTCACTTCTTATAATATACTATTGTGACAAATGGCTATACATAATTATCACACCTGAACGATCGCCAAGGTATATGTTTTGATAGACATCCAGATTACATAGCCCACTAGAGAAATAAGAGTTGCATATTACTGGTAAGTATCAGATTAGGTTTATGACAAACTTTTCTCAGATTTTAGTTAATGGCGCCATCAGATAACTTCCAACCATTCAAGTAAATAATATTATGGCAAACAACAAAACATCAATGATTCGTGTTAATAAAATATCTGATGATGAAGTCTTGCTACTAGATAATTATATAAAACATGCTCTAATCATGCCAAGAATTGGCACAAAGTGAAAGAACCATCTTCCAAAATTGAAAAATGAGTTAATCCCACATACAAGACATATAAAATGATTATAATTATTAGAAGTCTTGCATTGATGGCATGGTATAATATGTTAACAAGATTGCTATAGAATAGCCAGAGACATGTAGATATGAGAGCACTTACAAAGTCAACCATTTACTGTCCCAAGGGAGATTACCATAAGAAAAGGAATGGCTGATTTTTGGACTCATCCAAGAAAATACTGATTTAAACCTTTGACATAAATTTCATTTAAATGTGTTGAGACATGTAGTCTTAGAGCACTTTCAAAGTCAATTTTCAATATTTTAACTGTTCCAAGGATAGTAAATACAGGTAAATTAATCCATCAGTGCTGGTTTTCAAATTTATCTCAGAGAATTCCGATATAAACCTTTGACATAAATTTCATTAAAATCTGAAGACATGTAGACGTGAGAGTGCTTACAAAGTCTGACAAACAGACGGACATAAGCATTGCAAATGGGGTCAATAAAAATTATGCCTAACCATATTAAAGAGAACATAGACCATATTATTGATGAATAATTTTGATTCAAATAAAAAATAAACATCACTTTGTTGGAGTCAACGCAAACTCCAAAGGCAAACACAACACAACACAAAAACTTCCAAAGAATAAATAACTAGATGCTATTGAAACAGACATACATTATTGTAGATTTCAATGGAAATCCAAGCATGCAAAGTACATAATTATTTATATATTTCTATTTTATTTTATGTTGTCTTGGTTCTTATAACAACTTTATGATTTCTGGAATAAGAATGCTTTGTCTGGGAGACAAACCGTCGGGTCACACACCAACAAGGGTGATAATTGTATATTATTACACATCCACCCAACCCTACTTCCTCCTCCCTCATTTTTCAGCTTAATATTGCAGATAATGAGATCAAGCCAAACCACAATACTAAATCTGTGGTAGTCTGCAAAGAAAGGCGAATGACTATCTGGACATGAATAAATAATTATAAACAAGGATATTCCAAAGAAAAGTATATATAACCATTCAGTTCCATATGCACTTTGTTATAACAAGCTCTATCTACCATGTAATATACCCCACATCCACCATATCCAAAGCTCTTGTATCTGATAATAATTTTGTTAACAAATATTTCTACATGGCATTCATGGAGAGGTTATATCTTCAGCTGACCTCACATTCAGATCATGATCACCATCATAAAAGGTCAAATGTCACACAAAATAAAGGCTTATTTACATTCCTGACAAGCAGGTTATTTTGACATTAGTAAATTTTTTGATTTCATATTAAAGAAATTATGCTAACTATTTTGATTTTTTACATTTGGTGATGCATAACATACGGTATCGTTATCTTTAATCCAAATAAATTCATGGATTTAAAATACTTCTCAAATCAGGAAAAGAAAAATATCTGCTCTACAATACTGTCCTATGATGTTAACTGAGAGATTCTTTGGAAATCTACTGAATACAGATTCAACAAATCAAGACTTGTACAAAAACAGGACTATATCCACAGGTATTTCCACTTGGGATTTCCACTCAAAGCATTGTTAATGTCACGGCTTCTATGACATTACATGAAATTTTCATGGGTATCAAATACTTTTACAAAAAATTTGTAGGTCTGAGGATACCAAAGTTGTGGTATTACCCTTTTCTTATAATAAATCATTATGAAAATTGTCATATTTTAAAATTTTGCAGTCCATTGCTTCCAATTGGTATCGAACAAAATATAATGATTCCACAGTAAATAAATTATAGAGGAGACCATTAGATTAGTGAGTATAAGAGGAACTATTATTTAAATCTACATCAGGAGGTAATTCACAATACAAAATACGTGTTCTGTGCAGAAAGCTATTTAACACTTCAAAACTATATACTGTTACGTGCACATACATGTACTATTGAATATAACCAAGCAGACATTTTACTATTTTTAATCTAGTAAAACATGATAAAAAGCAGAAAACATCTATTTGATGAGGGTTAAATAAAAAAAATCAATGTGACTACCTCTACTAATGAAATTTATTATGACTTTGCAATTTAACATATACTACCTCCCCCAATTTCTAACTGTTTACCGGGAATAGATTTTTACTTGTATGTGTGTATAAAATGTATTTGATAAGCTACATGCTTTCATAAGACTAAGTAAATTTGTTTATCACAGCAATAAACAACAATTCCATGATCGTTTAAGGGAATAAGGGGAGGTAAAAACTGTTCCACTGGAAATGGGAAAAAAAATCTAAAAGCAGAATCAAGTATTCTAATATCAGAAAATGATCTCCAAATATGTCAATGCTATATGGGATGACTGTTATAACTGTGACTACAAAGCACAAGTCCAATAATTATTCTGAGGTTTTTATTATATCCCCATAACAGCACAGATAACAATACCACTTAATTGGCAATTATACTTTTAATTATCAGAAAAGAAAGTTACATTAATTTTTGTTACTTTCACCTCCTTCTCTCTTTGAAATTTAATCAATATTTCCCTTTAATTCATACTAACATAATTCTATTTCTAAAGGGAGAATGGGGAGGACAACCAATACTGGACGAGATAAATTAACTTCAATGCCAATGTCAAGTTCTTCCATCCTAACTTTCTATTCTTAAGAATTTCACTAAAAATATCCTAAAACTGGAAGTTTTTCTGTGGGCTTCATGTTTAGGACAGCTGAAATTCCACTGTAAATCTATACCTAATAAATTTTTTACTCTGTACCAAAAAGGCAGGTTTTAATCTAGGACAAGTGGGCAAAGTCTTCTCCAGATCTTCAGAAGGGAAGAATTATTTACAATAGATACATGTATACAATGTGATAGTAAGGAATCCAAAAATGACCTCATTTGCCCTGATAGGAATAGCTTCATGTCTCAAGGCAAAATCATGCACTAATATGGCATAGCTTTACGATTTAAGATTAGGCTCTGAAAGGTCATAATTCTATGGATCATCATAAGATTATGCCTTGCAATAACAAGCTTCAAGGTTTAAGATTAGGCTCTGATAGGTCATAGCTTTATGGCTCATCATAAAATTATCTTTGTCCTCACCAATATAAAAATGCATGACAAGTTAAGTGTGGAAGTGCTAAAAGTTGCGAAACAAAACTGACACGAGATCTGCAAAATGGATAATGTGAAGAATTCCGAAAACAGATTGGAAAAAACTGCAATAACTCCTATAACAAGATTTCTACACGTAACCATATGTCCCTGCCACAGAGAAAAGTCTATACCCCACAAAATATATAAAATGTGTATTACTGAAATGGCCGCACACTATGGATGTCAACACATATTTAAAAAAATTGCAGTACAATACAAATAAAATTTGCATCCACAAAGTGTTCCTATAGTGTCGAATGCAGAAATAAGTTAAAGTCCCATAACTTCTGTAAAATTTGTTGAATCAAAATTATAGTGCTATAGGATCAAGTACATGTACATGCGGTGACTAACAATCCCACAAAAATTTGAATGAAATCTGATCAGCGGTCTCAGAGGAGTTGCATCCACAAAGTGTTCCTATAGTGTCGAATGCAGAAATAAGTTAGTCCCATAACTCCCGTAAAATTTGTCAAATCAAAATGGTGGTGCGATAGGATCAAGTACATATGACTAACAGTCCTACAAAATTTTAACCAAATCCGTTCAACTGTCTCAGAAGAGTTGGGTCCGCAAATTGTTCCTATAGTGTCGAATGCAGAAAAAAGTTAAAGTCCCATAACTCCAGTAAAATTTGTTAAATCAAAATGGTGGTGCAATAGGATCAAGTACAAAAAGTTACTAACAATCCTACAAAATTTGAACAAAATCCGATCAGTGGTCGCAGATGAGTCGCGCTGACAAATAACTGTGACGGACGGACAGGAAAAAGTTAAAGTCCATAACTCCCGTAAAATTTGTCCAATCAAAATGGTGGTGCAATATGACCAAGTGCAAAAGGTGACTAGCAATCCTACAAAATTTGAAAGAAATCTGATTAGTGGTCTCAGAGGTGTTGCACTGACAAATAACTGTGACGGACGGATAGGAAAAAGTTAGTCCCATAACTCCCGTAAAATTTGTCCAATCGAAATGGCAATGCAATAGGATCAACTACAAAAGGTGACTAACAATCCTACAAAATTTGAACGAAATCCAAGATGCACTGACAAATAACTGTGACGGATGGACGGACACAGACCATTACTAGGTCCCTCCATTGCAATGCGGCGGGGGACAAAAATCAATAAAACAAAATGGGGGTATAGTATGATAATCTTCATATCATAGGTAACAATCCTGCAAAATATATACCAAATCTGCCAGGTAGTTTCAGTGGAGTTGTGTCCACAAGATATGCATATGATACAATGTAATAAAACACAACAGTCCCATAAGTATTAAAAAAATATCTGAATCAAAATAGTGGTAGAGTGTGATCATTGTTATATCATTGGTCATATCATTGGACATATCATTGGTAACATTCCTGCAAAATATAAACCAAATCTGTTCCAGTAATTTCAGAGGAGTTGCGTCCATAAGGTATGCATATGATACAATGTGATGAAAAACAAACTTCAATTAATTTTGTAAAAATTGCTGAATCAAAATGGTCATCATCTTCATGTCATAGGTAACATTCCTGAAAAATATAAACTGAATCTGGCCTCAAGTTTCAGACAATTTCTACAAAGTTATAAGGACGGATGCAGGCACAGTCCATTTCTAAGTACCTCTGCGTTGCAGTGGGGGACAATTACAGAATTATATTTGCTCATTATTATACACGACCGATAAAAAGTTTAAATGTTTCTTACAATAAGCTACCAATGATTTTCCATTGACATTTTTGATGGCTCAGAAATAAATTATTGAAAATCCAATGTTTGACTCAATATCAGCATTTTTTACTAACAGTTCATGACAATCTTTTATGCAATTTCAACTTAGATGTTAATTTTCAATAATTCAGGCATAAGGCCTTGAAGGGTACATCAGATATGTCTAAAATATAGATCAATAAATCTATCAGTTTTACCAAATATGGTAGACATGATTTTTGGACCATTCAATTGATGAAAATACATTCCAACCTGAAATATTTTCACCAAAGATACCATTCTGGTTTCTACTTGTGTAACTCTCATAAAACGGCAGTCTAAGCATTTACATGAAATTTGCTGCAGAGAGCTCAGTAAAGAATGTGAAATACCTACCTTTCATAACAGCTAGAAAGTACAATGTATAATACATAATTTAACTAGTTGTAGAAAGAATTAATCAGGAAAGCAATTTCTAAAATACCAACAAGCAGTGATAATGATAATAATTTTACAAATTATTCCATTTAATACACTATAATCCTTTGTTTTCTTGGGTTTTTTATATACAAAAATCCACCCAATAATAATTTTAAATACTGCATTTTATGAAAAATCATTTTATCTCACTCACCTGCACAATTTTTACATAAAACAATTCCATTATTGATCGAAGCCCAGTGTGGATCTGTAAAAAGGAAAAGTTATAAAACATGAAAGGTTGTGATAATTTACATTTATTACATATATCCTATAATAAGAAAATACTGGTGAGACGAGCTGATTTAGGTCAGCTATATATATATTTCACATTTGCTATTGGCTAAATTAAGCACTAAAACTGGCAATCTTTTAATATCAGAAAAACACTTATATCCACAAGCAAAGTTTGAATAGAGTTTAAGTTATTACTGGTTAGTGATCAATATATTTTATGATGAAGTACGTATATCAGTTAGTCACTCACTGATCCCCAACATTTAGTGTGAGAAACCAGAAACTGATAAGCTATTTATAAGACCTACCTGGAGCTCTACAATCAGCACAGTAACAGTTACTTGGGTTTTCTCTTACACTATCCAATACCTAAAATTAAGACATGTTCATGTACTATATACAGAAAGCAACATAGAACTATATTCAGGTGACATTTACACCTGAAAACATACAAACAATTTATTCTTTATATTTCATTCAAACATTTTCTGCCAAAAACTTTTAATGGAACATGGGTCCAAGGAAATTATTGGTACTAGACAACTTTTCCCATCCTAGTTTCTACAGTAATGATGTTAATACCAAGTAAATGCAAAATTCTTGTCAATAATTCTTATGAAAAAAAGTGCAATTCTTAGAATGCCTCTCTCACAATACTGCTGAGGCCAAAATAAATAGTGTTTCCTATTTAACCCAACAAAAAATTAGATAGGGTAGATAGTTAAAAAAAATTATTTCACTACGACATTTTATTTTGTTTTCTATTGTTTTTTCCCAAGGGGTGGAGCAATGTGTCCATGCAATCACATTTCCCATATTTGACAGCTAAATAGGCATGGTCGTGAACAAGCCATGCTTGTTTATTTAAAATTTTGGTTCTTGATATGCTTTACCTATGCCTATTTCTGATAATTATCAAACGCTTTGAAGATCAATAGTATTCTAAAGAATAATTGGATGCAGAAAGATGGAAATATCCAGATTTATTTTCCTTTTTTTGGTCAATAAAATGTTTAGGGTCAGCGTCGGAAACGGAGGTAGGGTCGGGCAACTGGAAACACACAATTTATTTATTTTGACCTGATCTAATTTTTTTTATGAATCATAGAAAATAAATTAACATACAGTATTATCACCAAGACCATCTGCTATGGAATCTTCTATAGCCATTTTCCAGAAAACACAATCTTGTTTATCAGAAAACAATAATCTGAAAACAGAATACACCTGGTATCATTAGCTAAAAAATATCAACAAACAACAACTCTAATAAGCCATTCTATATTACAGACACTCTGATAAATTTTTCATCTATAAAAAAAAAATGTATAATGTTTGAACAGTTATTTTTCCCTTTAGACTTTACATAAAATAGTATTTTTGTTTGAATAGTTAACAACTTTGATAAAATATGTATATATGTGGATAGCTGTGTTTTTGAGCACCTCCATATAATAAGTATATAATATGTTTTTTTTGGCCACTTATATGAAATTTATATAGTGTGTGGATATCTTGAGTCATATTGTTGTCATAAACATGAAATGTGTTGAGTGTAGACAACTGTAGTTTTGCAAACTTACATGAAGTGTGTGTAGTGTGTAGATAGCTGGAGTCTGTTTTTGCTAACTTCCTTTACAGAAGCCAATTTCATATCTATTTCATTCAGTGGCATACCCATCTTGTAATCCTTAAAAAATGTTTAAAATCTACACATTACTGCATAAAACATTGGACAACTTTTGCTTTTAAAAAGATGTTTTCAAATAAACAGTCCTACTGGATATAAAGATATACATCAAGAATCAAAAATTCTTCATTATGAACAGGTTATTATCACAATTTTTTTTTCATCGCATGAACATTTATGGAATGCCCTAAATGGCCAGTGATTTACTCTAAGCAGATTTAATTGTAGATAATTTATCAAATAATTTTTATGCCTTAAAATATTTTTTTATGGTGTCATTTATCTTTTTATCCAGGAAATTGACAAGGTCAGGTGTAAGGAAATTTACAAGGTCAGGTGTAAGTGCCACTATCTAATGATTAGAGTGTCATAACCTGATACCCTGTAAGTACAATGTACGGAGCAAACTCAGATATATGAAGGAAATATGATAAACTAACAGTATAAATAAAATAACTGGTATAATTGCATTAAAGTAATTTTATATAAAATTATTTTATCATAAAGTGTACATGAAGAATAATCCAACAGGATTTTTGAATAAACCTGAAAGTTCCTCTTTAAATCTACCATATCGGTGGAATTTTTATTAAATGTAAACAAAAAATCACTTATTACTTTTATGTCTTTAAAACATTAACAATAACCCCTTGATATAATCAACATAATGCCATATATTACAATGATGTTTTATCAATTCAATTCATACTGTCCTTTCTGATAAATTCTAATAATTATTTATTATAACATGATCTGTAGAAATTAATCTTACATTATTCTAAGATGAAATTCTTAATACAAATATATACAGTATTTAATCGAATCAGACATTGTCTCTTGCCACACATCCCATATCCTTTTATTTTCACATATGTAGGTAACACAATGATAAATGGTGGAAATTTTGTTTAAAAAAAACTGATCTTTTTTAATCAAAGAAAGAGCTTTTGTGGAAAAAAATTTACAAAAGTTGCCCAGTCAAATATAGCTGTCACCTAATTACCCCCATACTGTTATTCAACAGTAAACATCAGAGCTTGTAACCAATGAGTTCAATTCCTTTTGTGATGATAAGTTTGATGTTATAAAATTTGACAAAAGGAATAGATAAGCAAAGATTTTTTTAGAAAAAAATTCATAAATAATGAGTTCATTTATACACCTATACAAACCTGATGAGATTCATAATAACACAATTTTCCACTTTTAATAGCAACAAACATATCTCCTTTTCTTTCAAATTTAATAAATCCCTAAAAAATAAAAATATATCAAGCTTTAGCAATGGATACATCAATAGTTCAATATCAGTACTATACAATTAAATAGAATATTACCAGTAATTATTTTATTGTCTCCAAACTTGAAATCTTTGATATCATTTGTTTTTGTGATTTAAATATAGATTCTCCTTATATTATAATTGGATTACAATATTTATACACTTCAGATAGTTGAAAATTAAGATATTTTTAAAATCTAAATTTAAGTATAAGAGTGTAGAATTATTGTAACCTACAATATAACTGAAGCTACCATTACAATCTAATTCTTCTAGAGGAAAATTATCATCCCGGATGAAAACAATCTGTATTATTGATAGGTTGCCCCTAACAACATTACAACCCATCTATTTATTACCAGTCAGAATTCTAAATCTGGCAAGTAACTTCCGCTTATTGCACAACACAATTTTATCTCCCAAGTGGAAGAGGTCAAATAATGAGGAAAAGACAAAATATGGCTTTTATTTCACAAGTGAAATATTTGTCTAGATATTTCAATGTAATAAATACTCATTCATACCATTTTATCAGGATCATACATATCTCCTCCTTCTTTTTCACCATCTCTGGGTGGCTGGAATAAATAATCAAAAGCAAATTTTAAAATGTGAGGCTGAGTTGATGTAACGCATGTCACATTTTAAAAATTTTTTGAATTTACAGTACTATTGAGTTATTACAAGACGTTTCCTAACTGGATAGTTAAGAATGTTTCATCACTTATACAAATAAAAAGGTTTCAAATTATTGTTATAGTTCAAAAATAGTTTGATTTAGATATGAAAAAGATTTGTGCGCATGGATTTTTTTTGTTGATAAGCCAGTGGAATCTGAAAATCTCACAATTAAACTGGAAACATAACCAGCAAATACAAAGACTTCCTGAAAAAAATCTTTAAAAATTAACGAATTCATTTTGAAATATGCTGTATTCCTAACTTAGGACAAAATACTGAAAATCTGTTTGTTTGTTTGTTTGTTTAGTTGGGGTTTTACGCCGTTTTCAGCACATTTGGCTATTTTGCGGCGGCCAGTTTTTATTGGTGGATGAAGCCGGAGTACCTGGAGAGCACCGACCTTTGGTAGGAAAATTAGCAATCCTGAAAATCTAAAGCAGTCTTTTGTTTTTGTAGGTATTTACTTTTGTGCTTTAAAAATAACAACTTTCAAGATGAACAATTTTTGCAGATAAGCAATTTTATAATCATGACACATGTATTTCTGCTGTACACTTGAATTCTTAATTCACGGCCTTCCCCCCCACCATAAAAACAAGATTGCTACACATAGCCATATGTCCCCTGCCGCAGAGAGAAGTCGAAGCCCCACAAGATATACAAAATGTGCATTATTGAAATGGCGGCATAGGATCAAGTAGATGTGGTGACTAACAATCCTACAAAATTTGAACGAAATTGTTGGAGTTGCGTCCACAAAGTGTTTCTTTAGTGTCACATGCAGAAAAAATTTAGAGTCCCATAACTCCCGTAAAATTTGTCGAATCAAAACAGCGGTGCAATAGGATCAAGAACATATTGTGAAAAACAGACTTTGGTGACAAACAGACCTACAAAATTTTAACGAAATCCGATCAGCGGTCCCAGAGGAGTTGCGTCCACAAATAACTGTTACGGGCGGACGGACACAAAGCAGCGAGGGACAAAAAAATATTATAGTAAATAACAGAAGAATGTGTCTGAGGATACAAATGCCCTCACTCAAGCTGACTTATAATATTTGAAAATACTTTAGGAGAGCATTTGATGTCACTGCTAGTTTTTAAAGAGTTCTATTGTTCTAGTCTTGGGTATATGCAATTTTCCAAGTTATAAAAGGGCATAACTCTTTAAGAATGGTAAATGACTCACTGCCCAAATTTGAACTCTATCTGCATGTTGTGATTTTTAGCATTGTGTACAAGTTTCATAAAATTTGGACGACGCAAACTAAAGGTTAGAGTGCGGAAACCAAAATCAGACAGACAGAAGATCAAGGGTAACACTTAATGCCCCCTTTGCCAAGAGGCAGGTGCATAAAACAAACATTTACCAATAAAGGATAATAAATCAAAAAATCAAAAAGTATATTATATTTGAAATTAACTAAAATTTAAAAAATTAATTTACCAGTGGAATCAGTTTAATATGAATATTCTCCTACCTTATAATTTAGTATGGCTTCCATCAAGGTATTGGCCCATAGAGTACATTCATCTGGAAGATAAAACAACCCCCACATGTCTGAATGTTGTCTTAATGACAGAGCTCAATATGTGTTTTGCCTATGTCATCTACATTACATAAGAGAATCTTGCTTACTGCAAAGTGTGAACAAATTCAAATAGCAATCATACATTTTGTATCTTAATTACCTTTTTTAAATTTTTTAAAATTACTTCTGAAATTGAAGAAAAATTAAATTTTTTTATTACCCTTATATTTGCGACACTAGTGAAAGTGTCAAAGTTATAATAATTATTACCAGCGGGTGACGGTCAATAATTTTAACTTTTTTCTGTAAGTTAATAACTTTCGGTACTTGTTCAGTGTTTATTTTGTCTTTCTAAAATATTTTAGCTGTCTACTCTATTAAAAATTATTGAAATAAGAATTATTTTTTAATTAAATTTAATTGATTTTTTGTTTATACCTGGAAGTTAACTTTTGATAAGAAAATCCAAAATCCAAAACAAGTCCAAGCGGAATAAATTTGAAATATTTGAACGAAATAAATAAATTTTATTGAAAAGAAATCCTAATATAAAACATTTAATAGTTATAATCATAGATCTTCAACCGTCTATAAACATAGAACGTGTGTTGTAAAAATCGTTGGTGAGGTGCTCCAATATTGGAGAAAGATCCAGATCACGTGTTGCATATTCATCAACACACAGCAGGTCATTTGAAGTTTGTATATATTTTCATCTTCAACATTAAAACAAAATAAATAAATTCCTTAACCAAAATGAAATAACAATACTACAAGTATAAACTTTTATTGACTTTTCCTATTGTTCATGTGTACTGGCCAGGATGATCTTATGAAAGTAAAAAACAGCTGGCAGAAAGATCAAAATTCTAATTTTTTAACAATATTCCAATATTCCAAAAAAAATTGGTATATTTTAGTGTTAAAAAATTAAACTATTTATGGTTCAATTTTAATAACTTTTCTTTATTGAAGCTCTGACTTTGAAAAATTTATACATATATTTTAACAGAAAAAATTGTTTGTATATTATCTCCTTTCAACTGATAAATATTTTTATGCAAAGAGTCTAATTTCTCATTTAAAATATCGGTAAATATTGTTATAGGGTTTGCCTTATCTCAAAACTGACAGTGAGCATAAAATTTAGCTCACATTCACCTAATTCTTGTAGGATTCTTCTCTAACCAGAGACACTGACACTTAGGGTAAAAGAATTCCTTTCTACTTTGCAGAGGCTAACTAAAGATTTATATTTTGAATCTGTACTTCTGACAATTAACCTTTGACCTAACATTACAAGTTTTCTTACTTATATCTTCTGCTGCAAACACAAATGTTCTGTTGACCGTGATGAGGTTAAACTTGAATTTATCAGTGGTTTTATCCTGTCAACAAATGAAAATTGGATATCCATTATTGTAAAACTACTCAAAATTTAATTGGAATACAATTGTAAGTTTTTGTACTCAAAGAAACTGAATACTTTCAGTTTAAAAATAGTGACAAAAAAAAAACTCAAATTCAAATTTATAAATCAAAAGGAGTAATTGAAATGAAAGGATGATGAATTTGACAATGAGACAAACCTGAAATTTAACTAAAAAGGCTGTATTCCTGTCAGTGCAAAGAATAAAATGCAGATCAAAGTAATATGTGAACAAAGCACTGTTCTATATAGTGTTTGTGCTGTCTCGTTCTGTTTCTGTTTGTTATTTGTTTTTTTATTCTTTTGTGTTTTTGTGGTATTTGTTTGCTCTGTGTTCTAAAAAATTTGCATTGTCTTTAAATTTTTGGTTTTGTGGAATTCATTCACATTCTTATTGCTTCAACATTCTATTGACTGATATTAATTCATTTAGATCAAGAACCAGGACTACCAAATGAATACACAAGGAACATAATTCTTAAACATCATATATTTAAATTTAGTCCCTCTAAAAAGATATTAACCTATTGTTAAATTTTAGGTTTTATTAAATGAAAGAATTTAGAATGGCATCAGTCTCTGTCCTCTGATAGTTTTGACATTATCTTTTTTTTTTTAATTTGCTCTTCCACATTTTAGGCATTGAGCACAACTGTTGTCGTATATCAACAAAATATGCACATACTGTGCATCAAAATTGGTATCAAAGAATCTTAAAAAATTTAAACTTCAAGAGAAAAATCAAACACAATACACTTGCCTTGACTAAAAACAAAATCGATCATACACATACCTTGACACATACTTCAACCCTGTTCATACATGCCACAGGAATTATTCTTTTCGATATCTGTGACTAAAAAATTATAATTTGTGTAAAATATCTTTTTACAGTATTTAACAGCTGTTTAAATATACATGTAGATTCTCCTTCAGTTACGAGTGAGTTATGGAATTTCTCCAACTGAGAATTAAATTTTTTATTAGCAAGCATGTTAAAATCTAAAATTTAACTATTGAGGGTGGATAAATTCTATAACTCACGAGTACATTGAAGGAGAATCTGTTTCTCCTATGATTTTAAACAAAAACCTCCAGAAAATGTCGTTGCTACACATTTTGTTTACATGAACGCCATTTCGGAACTTCTCTAGTTTATCTTTCGAATAAACATAAAAAAAGGGGGGGAATTTCCATGCAGAAATTTAATAACTGGGAAGTGGTTAAAACTATTATGTATTTTTATCCCACCGATTAAACACCTCAAGAATAGGAGAAAATAACATTATCAAACTTCACATGAGTTTCTGTTCTAATATTTGGTTATTATATTTATCAATTTGCTTATTTAAGTCACGTTCAACACATAGTATTAGTTTTTGTAATACCACTAGGTCATCGCCACACTTTAAAGCATTCATTTCAACAGCTTTTGTCAAATAAACTTGTGACATTGTCTCTGACTGATGACAAGATTAGGACATTCAGTATGACAATGGCAGTAATGTTAATGTAATCTGGTAATCTTGTAAACATTTTCCTGGTCTAATTGAATACTTCCCTCCCGTGATGGGTCAGGAAATATTTTCTGGTTGCCAATAATACTATTACATAAATAGTAAAATAGAAACATTATCAGATTTCAGTTCTGGAAATCAGTTTACAAGTCCCCAACCACTTTTTTTAACAAATATTTTTAGGTTTATTTTGTTTGGCTTTATGTCACAATCAGTGATAGCAAGTTTTTAATGATGGAATAAATGGAGAATTTGGCCATGGAGAGTACCAATCTTTGTCAATTAAGATTAGACTTGAAAATATCTTGTGACATGTTAAATTTGAACTCAAAACCTCAGTGTAAGCAGGTTAGTGTTAAATAGATTAGACCTAACGTACTACCTCGACCACTAGGCTACTAATGTCACCTCTACAAATATGGAACTTTTATCATGAAATGTATTTCATATATCAAATTAACCCTTGAACTGGAACACAATATACACTAACATTGCCCCATGTTTATTTTTTAGTTGTTGATTTTTGTTTTCATTTCTTAGGTACCTTCAGAAATAACATCATGATGAATCACCAAATACACAGGATGTACATCATATTCAGCAACATGATTTCAGAAAGTTTTATGAAAAACTAGAATTGTGTCTGTAATACACGGATGCTCCACCCTAAAATCCATATAAACAATACTTAATCACATAGTTAAAACATATGTACTACCCATGGCATATCCACTGATGAAGTTTCATTGATACACTATGCTTAGTTCCAAAGAAATGAACCTAAATGCATAACTTAACCACATGGGATGGACAAGGGTAAATCTATATGCCCCATCCACATTCGTGGGCGGGGCATAAAATTTGTTAACTCTTAAAATTTACAAACCTTGTGGTTTGGATAATATCTCAATGTTTTGCTATCAAACACAACCCAGCGTTTTCTCCAGCCTCTGTTTGCCTTCACCCTGAAAGTGACCACAGTATATGTTACTGGTAGTTTTTCAGACATTTGTTATTACAAATCTTGTGACTGAATACTTTGTGCCAACAACCAAACTACCGACACTCCTTTAAAAATCTTGTAAAAATGTCTCAAAAGTGAAATTAATATATGTGATTGATACCCAATTTCTGCACTCCATTTCTCATACTTTTGACAGCTATCTTGATCTTTAATTTGGACTATTATAAGAACATGTCATTTTTTTTTTCATTTTAAGGTTTATATTTGTATACTTTCAAGTCTTTTGTTTTACAAAAAGACACTATCCATAAAATTGCTGATTTTCACAACTTTTTTCCTGTTCAATTTTGTAATGGAAAATCAGTCATGCAAGAAAATCAATTATGAACATTTCCTTATGACATTTAATTTTATGTACTATACTAATTTAACCAGGAAACTGAAACAAAATATAGAAGTGTAACTATTTCAAGTGTTAACATAGATATCTGACCTACATAAAAATACCTCTTACTTAAAGGATATAAGCTATTACAAAAGGCCAAACCAATCATACAAAAAAAAAAAAAATAAAAAAATAAACCAACTGCCATATTTTACTGAATTATCATTATTTATTTGATGGCATATAAACAAAAGAAAAAGATTATCAATCAATATACAAATGTACAAAGAACATTGACAAAACATAATTGACATCTATGCAGTTTTAGAGTCCACTCCATTCAGTGACCATTACTAAAGATACTATGAGAATTTAAAACTATACCAATTACAACTTTCCAACATGTATCATGGAACACTTAAAAACACAGAAAATGAATAAATATTTGAAGAAAACATCATAAATATGAAAGAACTGTAAGCTCAGAGCTTACAAATACCCCAGCTCAAAGAAATCTAAACAATTTAAGATGGCACTGTTAATGATGGTGAAAATGTAATGTGCGCATCATGACTAAACAGGATGTACATACTGATATGCCTCAGGTACAAAAATTTGTACCCAACTTATAACTCATTATGATCATGATTCGTACCATTTATAGATTTGTGGCCCATAGTTGCTGGAAAGTTTGCAGTAATAGATTTCCATAGTCCATAAAGTGGAAAATGTATGGCGGCTTTGTAACACAGGAAGTAGATGCACTACAGGTCCAAGATCGTTGCCCACCCAAAAACTCACCATGGTCATGCTTCACACCAATTGTTAATGGTCATATAGTTTTTTTAGAGAATTTTGTGACCAAAAACTTCTATGGTAAATATGACAGAAAAAGTCAGACGGCTTCGTTAAACAGGAAGTAGAGTTTCAAAAGGTACAAAATAGATACTCCCCTTATATCATGGTCATGCTTTGCATCATGTATGAAATAGATGTGGCATACAGTTTCTGAGTATTTTACATCCAAACATTTGTGATGAAAGGACAGACGTGTGAGGGTATAATTAATACCTAGTGGTAATTATTTTTACCACATACATTTTTGGATTTTAGACCATATCATAATAGTCAACAGTACTTGGTCTACACAAATACTTATATAATCCACATTTTATCTATAAATCATACAGGATTTAATAAAAACAAACGTAATGTACATATATTTACATACCCTCCTTGCTTCCATAAATATCCAGATTTCTCCTTTGCCTTTCTCTATAAAATGAAATATACAACACTTATAAAAGTAATTATATATATTAAGCTATTAATACTGTTTTCACACATATTTTACCAAATATTAAAACTGATATCCTGTTTACTGATTAATAAAGTAGAAATATGTGTACTTGTGCGTTATAAGGATGTGATATTGTGGGAGTATATGCTTTTTAAAATTCCCTCCAAATTTTATCATAGCATCATTTAAATCATTGTTCAAATTTTGCCCTTTGTTAAAAGTTTACCAAGATTTCCCATGTTTTTTCTTTTTCAACCATTTCTCAAAATGTTGCGGGGAAACCTCTGCAGCAGAAACATATACGGGAGTTTTCTTGTTTGTTACCAGTTAAATCTACGATTATTTCGTTACTTTCAATTCTATGAAAAATAAACGGTCTTCACTATTGTATGTTTTATTGGCCAAAATAAGGGAACAAGATGGAATGCATCCAATTTTATGATACAAAAAAAATATTTGACATATACATTGCCTTTGGGAATGGCAACAATTATTTCTGCACACATTGCCTTTATTAAAGAATAAAGAATAATTCTTCCACTTGCCTCACATTTTTTAGATGATATTGATGATAATCTATCAACTACATTTGTACATGTAACTGTAATGGCCTTAAGAAATGGGGTAAAGATTATAATTTTATTTACTTTCATTAAACCAATATGCACAGACAACTGGAAATAAAAGTGATTCAAAATAAACCAGAAATAAAAAAGTGGTCTTCATGGTACATTTATCAACTTGCATGTAACAAGACGAACAACCTTCCAACACATAAACACATGAACAAGAAGCTGTGATCAGACCAGATTTTCTTTTATCAGTGTCTGGTGCTGCTTACATACCTATACCATGACAAACAAGATTTACTGTGAGCCATTATTCACTAGTGATACCCCCGCTTTTCGATAAGGTCGAAAGATAAACAAAGTTGTCAAACAGGAAGTTGATGTTGCCTTGGTTCAAAAACATATCCCAAAATATGGCGTACTTATAGAAGTCTTGTGACAAACTTTCAAGCTGCTGTAATGAGTAGTTGCAGAGAAAGTGTGCCCCAGCATATCACAAAAAAGGCCGTCAGACATCAGAGCAATATTGGACTAGCCACATGTTGTATCCCTGTGCACCTTTTCACCTGACTACAGGCCCAAATTTTGGAAAAAGAAAAATTTTGGTACAGACCGACGGACAGATGCATGCACGGACGGAACCATAAGGTTAAAATAGTATACTCCCCTCTCCTTTGGAGCGGGGGTAAAATAAACCAAAGTCATTGATGCACACAATCCAGAACATGGTGACTTATTATGCATGTAAGAATGGACCTTTAATCGATGTTTGTACTGACAAAATACCATATAACTGCTTGGCTTAACTAAAGCCATTCATCCATAAAATTTAGATCTATGTGAATTTATTTAAGCACGAACTGTTGTTATTATCAAAGATGTTTGCACCAACAAAATATCGATCTCAGACTTGTAGTTGCTTGGATGTGTACCTCAACACAGAACATCAAGGTCACTTAATCTATACATGAACTTAGTTACTACCTAAGATATTACAACAAGAGTGGACACACTAAATGTCTCGCCTGAGTAGCAGATAGACACAAAATAAAGATCATCTGATACCTGACATTGTAACTCAAAGGATTAAGAAATAGTCATGGTCAGGTGACATTTGTCATAAAAATATAATTATTATGGACGTCACTAAGGCCTATAGACTAAAAATGATATGTCTACACAAGATAACTACATTTTATTTTAAAATTTAAAATTTCACTATCATGAGTTGATATTACATACTTAGTTGGGTAAAGTGATACAATTTATATATATGATTGAACAAAAAATGTTGAGTGTAAGAATTTTGACAAGGCAAATTATACACATAACATTTGTTGACAAGTGGACTTATCTGTGAAAATGTGATGAAGTTCCCTCAAACCTGAAATTGAGGTCAAGGTCCAGAGACAGGTGTCAAACTGGCTTGATCAAGAACTATCAATAGACCAAATATGTTGGGTCTAGGCCTAGGTATTACAATTGCTGAGAAATGGACTTAACCACAAAAATGTAACACAAGTCACTCAAGCATCAAATTTAGGCCAAGGTTTGGTGACAAGCATCACACTGGCATGTACACAACAAGAACTATCTAATATTGATATAATATGATGGGTCCAGGTATAACAAATGCTGAGAAATGGACCTAATAAAGAAAATGTGATGCAAGTAATTCAAGCAACAAATTTAGGTCAAGGTCAGGTGCAGGTCGCAGACTGGATATCGACAGGAAATTACCTACCAATAACCATCTACAGATCAAATTTAATGGATCTAGGTATTATAGTTCCTGAGAAATGAACTTAATCTAGAAAATGTAACACAAGTTACTCAAACATGAAATTGAGGTCTTAAACATGGCATACACTGACCAAGAACTATCTATTGACAAATAAGATGAGCTTAGGTATTACAATTGCTAAGAAATAGACTTAATCACAAAAATGTGATGCAAGTCACTCAACCATGAAATATAGGTCAAATTCCAGAGACGAAAATCATCTTCTTTTTACTTCAAATGGCTTAGGTCTGAACCTTAACACAAAATTAACCAAGATCATTCAAGGGAAAAATTATGTCAAGGAGATGTAAATATTTATGCAAAGATCCTCATTACTGTCCAAGATGTTGGTCCTTAAGAACATCATCCGGACAAACAAAAACAAACATATGAAACTCAAAATCCTTTTTCAACTCTGTTTGGCAAGCGGGTGAAAAACTTTTTTTAAATTGTAAGACAAGAAAAAATTCATTTTTAGAAATGACAACCTTCTTATAATGTTACAGTGATTTTCTGCCTTTTTAATCTTTGGCATATCTATAAATGCAAAATTTGATTAAACTATAGAATCAACTGCTAAAGGTATAATTAAGATATTTCCTTCAATTTAAAAATCATTATGAAGGTATCATAATACAACAGAATTTTCAAGTAGATAAATTTCTATTTCAATTTGCAAATAGCCTTTTCCTAAATCATAAGTAGATTTCACTTTTATTTTTCCTGTACATGTAAATAATTATAAAATCAAATATTTCCTGACAATTAAAATAAAACGACAACAATATTTACTTGTTATTTAGATCATTCACGATTTTAATAGATTTTAGAAATCTCCATTTTTCATTTTATTATTATGTAGTAATAAATCCATCATGATGATAAACAGAGAAGTTATAGAAAATTCTGTCTACTTCCTTCAAAAGATAAACACAGATTATGATTGAAAACGCTATTTGTGAGTTCAAAGCTAGAGACCAAGGCAAGGTATAAATTGCTTGATAGGGAACTTCTGTAGCTCGAACTCAGATTACTCGAACATCACAGATGGTTTGAACCGCTTTGGAGGTCCCGTCAGTTTTCCCTTTACTTTCATATTAAAAAATCCCTAGTTCTAGAACACCAATTTCTTGAAAAGTTGAACAAAAACTTTGGTTCCGACACTGATTATACTGTGTATTTTTTCACTGAATACTCTAACCAAGTAATTGAATGAGCAAGCATATTACCTGATACTTACTTGTGTTATAAAAATAGATTAGTCTGTTAGGTAATTGTTTACAGTTCAATGTAATTAAGATGTCATAATAACTGTTATTTAATCATTAACCTCTAAACTATGTAAAAATATTTCATGAAAAATTCATATATGTAATGGCAGTGCCAATTTTCCGTATTTGAACTCTAAGCCTTTTTTTTTTTGATAGTCAGGATATTTAACAAAGTTCTAAATTTTTTATTTTAAATTGTTGTTCTTAGATTTATTTAGAATTTTAATTATGTCCTATATATTTTTGTACATGTAAATTGTACAGGCATAATAAATGTATTTCTTCTAACGTGTCACCTTTGAATCTTGTTCATAATTAAGTATTATCCAATCAAAAAAGAAATCTTTCAGAAATTAAACATAGCCTTATTTGAATTTATTTATTTAGACACCCTTGAAAACTGGTACTTTAAAAGAAACTCTCATCAAGTGAAATGAAGATTTGGTCAGCATCACAATTTGGTATATGAAATACCATGTGACTTGTGAAACAGTTTAGGTACAGGTCTATATATATCTAACCATAAGTAGAGGTCTATATATACATAAGTAGAGGTCTATATATATCTAACCATAAGTAGAGTTTTGATTTGCATTTTTAAAGTCAGACAAATTATGGCAGAAGACTATGCATTTCTTATGTAACAGGTGTGTATCATGACTTTTTTGCCAAAAAAAAAAAACCAAATGTCTGCTGAAAGTGTTGGTGCCATTTTAAACTTGCAATGGGTTTTGTGACATTTTTTATTTGGACATTAGAATGAGGAACAGTAAGAAAAGCAGTTCTTTTCTGAATCTTTTGTCAGGTATACATGTACATACAATGTACATATACCTGTAGTAATTCTGTGTCAAGAACGAATCCCATATATCACTTCTTTCATGTTATAACGGACTTTTTGACCTTACACTGTTTGCACATGTAATCTCATCTTGTGATCGAAGTTAAAACTAAACAGTTTAATATTTTCTATTAGAAATTGGTCCTTCTGCTATGCTGCCAGTTTAAAATGCAAAGCTTCCGTTGACTTCTTATGATACCTACTGGTGTTGGTGATGTAACAATTACATCTACAGCTGGTTGGGCAGTTCCTGGAGCAGAGACATCTTCTGGACTACTTGGCTCGGATATGTCACCTTCTGAGGTCTCACCATCAGAACTGTTCTCTGTCAAAAAAAAAAAATAAAATTGAAAATTCTCTGAACGTTCGGTTCAACACCGGAAATTATTGATATGGCTACACCTACATTTGTAACCTCTGATAATTGGTACTTCAGCTTTATAGTAACACAACTTATCTGGTAACTTTTATTAGTCACAACAGCATAAACAGAGATTTTCTTGGTACACCCACTAAAATTTACTATGGCCTTCTACATGTACCTGACAGGTACATTGTAATTATAAAGGAATTTACAGTAAATCTGTTGTTTTTGTGGCTGATCAAAAAATTGTAAAAAGTACTTTTATAATTTATGCATTTCATTTTATGATTATGAAATTTCTTTGAATATCTTTGGCTAAAATCATAGGCAATCTCTGGTTTCAAAATCAATAAACAATTAAAAATGATCAAGGTGAATATTATAGATGCAGTCAGTGTAAATGACATACCCAAATATAGTAATTTAGGTATATTTCAGCTAGTTTATTTCTGAAATTCAAAGCAGGAAAATTAGCTAGTATACATGTATTTCTGAAATTTAAAGCAAAAAAAACACATAGGCTATCTAACTGAATTAAACTGCCCAATCATGACTCCCTGTAATTGCATGATCACTTTAGCAGACAAACAAATATGACCAGTGCCCATAATAGCTAATGTTGCTGAAATAAAAGGCTTTGTCATGATTGCTGTGGCCGAGTTCCTAAGAATTTTTTCAACCTAGAATATTTAACAATGAACATGGTTTTAATTATAGAATTTTCAGTATTACATTAACTGTTTTTTTACACGTCTTTTCATTGTAAGGTTTTGTCTTGTATCATGACACTTATGTATTGGTTTGACTCCTTAGGGTGTAATAATGCAAAGAAAGATACATGTAATATAATATATATTTTTTTTAATTTACTGATAAAACACAGTATAACATAATTAAAGTCAAAAATAAATTCTGCAACATACTGATCAAAACCATGCCTTTGAGGCTCAAGTGGTAAGCTTTTATTGCTTGAATTGTTGTATTTGTTCATTTAGCTATTCGGTTTAAGAGATTTATGTTTTATTTGACCAATTAGTCATCTAACAGGGGAGAAATATCCAAATTTTATAAAGGTCCTTGCATGGATTTTACATCTGCTCCTACGTTTACAAAAAATCTGATTTTCACCTTGGGTCCCCTGTTGAACTATATTTAATTTTAGTGGGCATCTTGGTTTGCAGTGGTTTATAATCACAAAATTCTGAAGGATGATGGATATAGTATTAAAGGTATTTACATAGACGATTTACTCAAAGGTTTGATTCATTTGTATTTCAACCAATCAGAAAATAACGATTGCTACATGTAGCCATATGTCTCCCGCCGCAGAGAAAAGTCGAAGCCCCACCAGATATACAAAATGTGTATTATTGAAATGGCAGCATAGGATCAAGTACATGTGGTGACTAACAATCCTATAAAATTTGAATGAAATCCAATCAGCAGTCTCAGAGCAGTTGCATCCACAATGTGTTCCTATAGTGTCAAATACAGAAAAAAGTTTAAGTCCCATTACTCTTGTAAAATTTGTCGAATCAAAATGGCAGTGCATATAATCAAGTACATAGGGTGACTAACAATCCTACAAAATTTGAACAAAATCATATCAGTGGTTTGAGAGGAGTTGCGTCCACAAAGTGTTCCTATAGTGTTACATGCACAAAAATGTAAGTCTCATAATATCCCCGTAAAATTTGTCGAATCAAAATGGCGGTGCTATAGGATCAAGTACATATGGTGACTAACAGTCCTACAAAATTTTAACGAAATCCTATCAGCGGTCTCAGAGGAGTTATGTCCACAAATAACTGTGACAGACAGAAGGATGCAGACCATAACTAGGTCCCTCCGTCGCGTTGCGGCTGGGGATAAAAAACCGTTCATGATGGCCATGTTAGTCATCTGACTTGGTTGCATTATGCAAACTCTATGAAGTTCAACCTTCCATAGTTGTTTCATTCCAATTCCAGTTTAATTTGCTTTGCAGTTTCAGTAGAGATTGCACCAATCAGAAATAAAGAATTGTTCATGGTGGTGATGTTGAATGGGGAAAAATATGCAAACTACATGTATATAAAGGTCCTTCCATACATGTTTCATACATTTGTACCAAGTTTTTAGTTCATTTGGCCATAAAGTTTCAGAGGAGATTTATTTTTTAAATTTGACCACTGAGAAATAGGATTTGTTTATGGTGGGCATATCAGTTTTCCGATCTTGACAAAATATGCAAAGGTTCTTCCATAGATGCTTCATTCAAAGTTTCAGTTCATTTGGCCCGGGTGGGTTTCAAAGGAGAAGAACAAAATGTGAAAAGTTAAAGGGCAAACAGACGACACACTCCAACTGAGGACAAAAGCTCATATGTATACCTGTACATGTATATAGTATACAAATATAAGCATTGATGTATTTAACACCTGTAACATTTTATTTGTCTGTTGTAACATTGATTGCAGGATAAATAAAAGAAGAATTTGTCCATTTGGACACGGATGCCCCCACTTATAAATATGTGAATCAATGTACTAATTCAATCTTATTGACTTTTTTCTTTGAAACTAAATGAGTAAAGTCATAGAGTGCCTAAACAGAAAATTTGGCAATTTTTAAAGGGAAATAACTCAAGTACGGTAAAATTGACCCCACACAAATTTGAACTTGTATCAGTTTTTGGTGGTAATAAGCATTGTGTATAAGTTTCTCAACATTTGGTTGAGGCAAAGTAAAGTTAGTGTGTGGAAACGGCAAATTCAGCAATTTTTCTATTTATATAGGGATATACATTTGTTGTAGGCGAGAACGGTGAAAGTGACGCCATCCAAATTCGCAACTGATCTGAGTTTGGTGGTAATACACATTATGTATAAGTTTCATACAATGTAGCATTTGGTTGAGGCAATATAAAGTTAGAGTGCTTTATGAATGGACAAATTGAAGTTTCAACACTCTTACTTTACTTTGTCTCAACCAAATGTTATGAAACTTATACACAAAGCTAATTACCCTTCTCGAATTATGTCCCTTTATAAATGGTAAAAATGCCAAATTTCATTTCCGGGGCATAACTCCAGAACGGTGAATGTGACCCCACCCAAATTAAATAACTTGATCTGTGTTTGGTGGTAATAATCATTGTGTATAAGTTTCATAACATTTGATTCAGGTAAACTAAAGTTCGAGAACTGAAACCAATTTCAGGACGTACATACGGACAGATGGACAAGAGTAAAACTTAATGCCCCCCTGGGCCTAGCGGTGGGGGTATAAAAACAATTCATTATTTAAATATGTAATTTTTGGTCACATAATAAAACAATTATTGACTTTTGATATCAGATAATACCAGGATTTGTCAAAACCACAGATATGATATTCACCCTGATGAATATCATACAAATGTATCTACTGTCTGGACACCTCAGCCTGTGAAATGGATTTTTCAAAATTTGATACTCTATTCACTTGGGTGAAAGTGGCAATTAGCTAAGTTGTAACTGAAACATTTGAACTTACCTGATTTTATTCAATCATGTCATCAAGAGAAACAAACATATTCTGCCTATAGAATTTTCAATGTTAAAGGGAGATAACTCTTCCTTTGAGAATTTCTAAATTAAGTACTACAACCATGTGTTGCGTATGTGCACAGAGTGTATTAAAAATATTTTAAATAAAAAGTTTTACAAATTTTAAAATACATTTTGTAAGTCCTACATGTGTAGTTGACAAATTCAAATTTTTAATTTTTTCAGATTTTCAAGTGCATCAATTTCACTACTGGAAATTCCCCATTCAAAATGATTTTGTGAGGCATACAAATATAACCTTTATAAACAACTTTACAATTTTTATGTTTTTAATTAACAAATAAAAGATTGTTGTTTCATTCAAACGTTTAGACTTTCAAAATGCAAAAAATCCATGTCATGAACTGAGGTGTCCATACTGTAGGTTTTTGATAAATCCTGCTTTTCACATACATTTTGTAACTGACCATACAGATTATAAAAATGTTACACTCTCTTAATATAAAATAAGTCTTGGTATGGTCTTTATTATACTAATCAGTTTAATGTTTTTTATCTGAAATTCGGTAACTTCCTATAAATATACATGTATAATAAACTTAGTAAGTAAATAAATACCTACATGTACTGAGGTTATATATACCTATATATTTTGTATCAGGAAGCTTAAGGTATTATTTAAAAGTAAAATATCAAATGTGAAGGTGACCTGATATAATGTATATTATGCTTTGTATTCTATGCATAAATTATGAAAAGAGAAAGAATTAGATACTTGACCTATGTTAAAGTATGTTTGGTTCTGGTGGCCATCTTGACTGGCAGGCATGGTCATCTGATACTTTTTTGAAAGAGGACCAACTAAAGACTATTGCTGCCAAATTTTGTAGCTATTGGCTTTGTGGTTTCAGACAAGATCTTTAAATAAATATCCCATAGGGTCATATGTTAAACTCTGTCTGGCTCTGGTGACTATCTTAGATGGTGGGTAGCTCCATTGTTGCCAAGTTTTGTTCCAAATGGCCAAGTGGTTTCAGAGGAGATCTTTAAAAGAGAGTTTACAAAGCCAAGTGATGGCAATAGCTAACATAGCCCTTTAATTTCTGCTAGGTGAGCTAAACACAAAACCTTTTCGTGACAGGCAATTACAAAAAAAAAACATACACTCAACTGTTCTTGACCAATTGCAACAATTTATTTTAAAAACTCTGCTTAATTAAGGGAGGATTGTAGTTTAAAATTGTAAAGGAATTTACAGAAGACATAAAAAAAACAAGAATGTGATGCCCCGCTGCACTATCATTCTCTATGTTCAATGAACCATGAAATTGGGGTCAAAAACCAAATCTGACATGCAATTGAGACAAATCACATAATAATGAACATATGTACTAAGCTGATGTGACTACATGTACAACTTTATCCTAACCTACCTTTACCAAAAACTTTAACCTGAGAATGAAGTGTTTCCACACTATCATATTTCTATGTTCAGTGAACCATGAAAATGGGGTCAAAACCCTAATTAATATAAGGTAAATGTGTACTAAGTTTCAAGTTGATGTGACTACAACTTCACCCTAAACTACCTTCACCAAAAACTTTAACCTGATTTGGGCCACACAGAGAAACAGTTCTCATTTATTTCTAAAATAAATAAATATTTTATATCTCTATATTAACCGTTGATGTCTTTAGGTTTAGGAGGAAACACTGTTGCTGGTTTCATTTTTATTTTTCACATTTTAACATGCATGTATACATGTATGTACATAATTTATATGTATGATCTCATCCTAAAATTTGGGGAAGATTTGTCACAATTAGTGGCGTGATTTTGAATAAAAGAATGAATGTTACAGACTTTGAGGAAATTTACGGGGTGAACAGATTTCATAATTTCACATGTACAATGTATGACGTTCTATAGTCTTTTATTCTTAATTTGAAGCATATGATCAATTCACTTACATGTATATTGTAAATTTTGTTCCAAGTCGAAGTATCATATAAAAATTATATAAATTTATTTATTTATTTGTCTAAGTACACTTGAATTTAACTTTTTGGTCTGAATATTTATTATAACTCATGAATTAATGTATTAGTTTTTAACATGGGTAAAATTATTTGCTTATACATGTAATTTACAAATCACTGATGCTAAGAATAAAATTTTGCTCAAATAATGTAAATTATTTATTATTATAATTTTACATATTTATTATTATCAATTGAATTTTATTTATTATCATGATTTTTATGTACAAAAATGTGTGAAATTAACAAATGCATAACTTTATAGATTAAAATTAATGTTCAGGGTCATTTTGTAATCATTTCATCATTCAAATCTTTATGTACATGTACATGAATAAGTTGAAAAATGGATGAATACATTGTACATGTAGATATATTTTTAAATATTACTAGTTTAATGCATATTCTGACCTCACCAAATTAGACACCCTATACTACTCCAGTACATACATGTTTTGTACATGTATATCTTCCAAGAACCAAATTTAAATGATTGTCCCTCTTCATTAAAAATATATTTTACTGCAGTTTTTCTGATAATTTTTTTTTTACTGCAGGACATGAGGACTTCTTTTTTTTCATACTTGATAAATGTACATTTTTTGTTGCAAAAACTAATACATGTGTTACATTTGTAGCATGGTTAGTATGAAAATAATTCATGAATTAATAGTTTAGTTTTTAACATGGGTAACATTACTTCCTTACATTGTATATTTTACAAATTGCTGATGCTCAGGGTAAAATTTTGCTCTAATAATGTTAAATATGTATTAAGTAACAAGTCTTCATTTAGTTTTACAATCTATTATTACTTATTTTGAAATACATTGTAAAATGTAAGTCATGCATAAAATTGCTGGTTCTAAAAAAGAAAAAAAATTGAGAAATTTGCACTAAAAATATTTTTAATATTTTTTTATAAAAAAAAAACTAAGGTCCTTTTTTTAATTACATATGTACAACAATTCAATGTACTTATAAAAATTTTCATAAGCAGATAAAGTATAAAAAAAAACTCACCTGAACAATATGACCAATAATCACTTGATGCGCTATACAAACTTGTTGGACGAACAGACAGTTCTCCTTCAACTGTGTCATCCATTGTTTTTGCATAAAGTTTATTGTTAATTGACTAACTCATTTAATTGATTTCACATACATGTACATTTAGTCAAAATTAAAATCAGGAAGTTCATGTGCAAAATTTATAACAGGCTTTTGATAGGTAAGTCACTCTATCAACTCAGGTGAGAGTAATAAAATACGATTTATATTTCACAATACTGATATCAATATACATGTAGATATACTAGATATAGTAGATATAAAAAATATGTGAAAACCCATCCTCTATCACTATCTCACATGCACTTGATATAATACTTAATAGATTAGATAATTGTAAACAATACTTGACAAGATAGGGAAGTGATTTTCACAGTGCTATTATGAAACTTTCTATCTATCAACAAATTATGATTAATTAAGGAAATATCTAATTTCATAATGTATGAAATATGTTAGGAAAATGCATGCAGTCAAACTTTAAGGCCAATTAATTTTTTTTTATTCCAAATAAATACAGTTTTGATATTTCTGTGCTAGAAACATAAACACAGTCGCAATAAAGAGTTCTGAAAGGTCTCTATTTGCCAAACATGTCCTGTTCTCAAATAAAAAAATTCAAATTAGAAAATGAAATTGTTATATCAATGTTTGGTATTCAGGCACAAATGTAATTATCATCAAACCATTGGGTATTGAGACCATAAAAAATGCTTGCATTACAGATGTATTACATTAATGTATAAAATTGACCAGTTTCCATGTACATTGTACATGTACATTGTACATGTAGTTACATGTGTCACTCCCCTTAAATTCAATATTGTGTAGACATGTATTTCCCCAAAAATTAAGTTAACCAACCCAAAATGAACTACTCCCAGTTCTATACTTAACCCTCTTAACCACTGGTTCATAAGCCCATTCCCCTAACCACAGTGTATGTCTTTCTGAAGTTCTTACCTTGTTGTACAGGAGCTACTAGAGAGTACAAGGAATACACAGAATTAGTACTCATGGCTGCTTTAGGTTGTTCTACCACCTTGTCCCAGTCAGGTGCTGGAGGAACTTGTTCTAAGTCATTTGGTAATTCTTTTTGAACTTCATAAATCCCAAATGGATCAAATGCTGGTTCCAGGGCCTGATGTTTATCAGAAGCTGGCTGGTTGAAGTTTTGACATTCTTGTTCAAATTCAAGGTCAATAAATGGATCTTGACCACTAAATGGATCAGGCCCAGATGTGGATGTCATTGTCTTCAGTTTTGTGGATGTAAATAATCCTTTTTTCACGAATTGATCAGAATAAAGCACCTCATCCTCTGATGTATCATTGTCACATTTTTTAGCCGTTGAATACAATGGAAATGAGCTATTGGAATCTGATGATGTTCTTGGGGGAACAGGTGGTACTTCTCCCATCGAGGGAAGGCCAGGGGGTGGAAAGGATGGAGGTGGAGGAGAGTCACTGTTCACATAAATATGTTTTTGAAACCGTTCACTCTGTGCACTTAATCTCCCTTGAGAATATTCAACAGGTTCATAGGGCATTTCATCACTTTCTTTGTGTTCAGTATTTGCAGTTTTCTCTCCATCTTGAAATGTGAATGCTTCAGTATGACAAGGTTTTGGTAAAAATGGTGGTGTAAATGGAGACAAGTCATTTCCTCTTCTTAAACCAGAAGAGTCACATAAATTATTTTCACAATCCTTTCCCATCCATATTGCACCATAACTGTCAGACAACCTATCAACATTTGTTTTAGCAAAATCTTCCGAAAATCCATTATTTTCAAGATTTTCTGGGAATCCTGCAGGTCTTTCTGCTGTAACATCACTCCTCAGATTAGTATTAAACACATTTAACAACTCGTCTGAATATTTACTTGAATGATTCTTTGTAGTCACTGCAAATGGATCAAAACTGTCACATGTTGATTCATCAGTAGTTACCCCAGTCAACTGAAAAAGCCCATCTTGTTGAGCGAAATCACTTTTTGTGTTTGATACTACTGGTGGAGGGCTTTGAGGAATATTATCCAGTGACTGCTGTTTAAGGAGTTTCTCTTTTTGTTCTTTTCTCATTTTTGAGAGTCTTGGTCGGGGAACTGGTTTCTTTTTCACCTCTTCCCCATTCCTCAAGCCAACTGATTCTGATTGAGATTGTTCCCTATTCGAGGCCGAGACTTCATAATTGACATAAATGTCCTCCTTCACTTCCTCCTTTCCAGTGGGATGAGAACGTTCAACATTTACATAAATATCATCTTGAGGACCCATGTCTTGCAACCTAGAATGTCCTGATGTCACAACTTGGCTTCCTACTGGAATGTTTTGTAAAATTCTTGTCCTATGTTCTGACAATGATATTCCAACATCATTTAGAAAACTATCATCTAATCCAAATTCCTGTAATTGTCCTACCGAGCTAAAACCTAAATTTGAAAAATTCTCATGGTACTGATGTAGGTCAAGGTTATTTAGCCATTCTTCTAAAGATTGCTGTTTTTCTGTTGCCATATTTAGTCACAATCATCTGAAAATAATTGAAGATATAATTATCAAAAAACATTATGTACAGTACATCAAAGAAAACTTAGCTGATGACTGTTATAAAACTTATGATATATCTTTGCTTTCAGTTCTTTACCATCCGATTGTTCATGACAGCTCAACACAAGAGAGGAGCAGTCTTCTGTGCTCCACCCTGCCATCTGAATTAACCAGAAGTGTGACGGGACCTCACTAACTATACCCCTCGCTGCTGTTAATTTAATGGACTAGGGCATCCTTATCATGGTGAATTGTCTCACAATTTCTAAGTCCTACTAGGTATAACTGAGGGAACAAAAGGGTATAAAATTATGGCATGGACCAGGACATACTTCGCATGCACACATCTACGTACTAGGATCTAACAGTATGTAAAGTTTCATTAACCTCTGATAAGGCATGTTTGAGAAACTGTGGGTACAAAAACAAGAGGCTCCCAAGAGCCTGAATCGCTTACCTGTTATCTTTTGTGTAGATCTTGCATCAATGATTATTTTTGCTATTTAACGTATACCGCCACAATTTTCTCCTTAATATTGATCTGTACAGCTAAAAATATAGAATCCTGAACCCAAATAGATATGGCTGCTAGGGACTTTTCATCAGTTGCTATGGACTTTTTCAATGGCATTGACTCTTGAACTTCCCTTTTGACCTGAACAGGTAAATTGTAGGGGGCTGAACTCAAATATATATGGTTGCTAGGGACTTTTTCATCAGTTGCTATGGAATTTTTCAATCACCTTGACCCTTGACGCACCATTTTACTTGTACAGCTACCATTTACTTTACTTCATGTTATAGCCTAAACATCTGTGACAATATGTCGGACCATTATTTTCAGTTTACATGTAAATAATCTTTAAAGGCCAAAACTCCTATAAGGGGTCAATTGACGATTTTGATCATGTAAACTTATTTGTAGATCTTACTCTGATGAAGATTTTTGCTGTTTACAGTTTGTCTATATCTGTAATAATATTCAAGCTAATAACCTAAAACTGCAAAATTTCCTTAAAATTAACAATTTAGGGGCAATAACCCAAAAATGGGTTGACTGATTTGTCTGAAAATTTCATGGCAGGTAGATCTTGACCCCATAAACATTTTTACTAATTGTCAGTTTTGCCCTAACTCCTTTAGTTTTCAAGATATGAGCCAAAAAGCGCATTTTCACCTATTTTCCATTTTTAGCCAGGTTAGCCATGTTTCTCGACGGACAAGAAAATAAACATAAAATTTATACTAGATAACCTAAGGATCTTTCAGCTTGAGTTTGGCTGAAATTGATACGGTAGTTTCAGAGGAGAAGATTTTTAAAAGTTTACAAAGATGACGAAAAAAATGCGAAAATTGTCTTTAAAGGGCAAAAACTCCTATAAGGGGTCAATTGACGAAGTTGGTCATGTTGACTTATTTGTAGATCTTACTTTGCTGAACATTTTTGTTGTGTACAGTTTGTCTTTATCTATAATAATATTCAAGATAACAACCTAAAACTGCAAAATTTCCTTAAAATTAACAATTCCGGGGCAATAACCCAATAAAGGGTTGACCGATTCGTCTGAAAATTTCATAGCAGGTAGATCTTATTCTAGACCTAATGAACATTTTTACCCTGTCAGTTTTGCTCTAAATGCTTAAGTTTTTGAGATATAAGCCAAAAACTGCAGTTTACCCCCTATGTTCTATTTTTAGCCATGATGGCCATGTTTCTCGACAGACAAGAAAATAAAAAAATATACTTTATTCTAGATATCCTAAGGATCATTCAGACTAAGTATGGCTGTAATTTTTTCCGTGGTTACAGAGGAGAAGATTTTTGAAAAAGTTTATGACGGAAGGACGCGGACGCCAAGTGATGGCAAAAGCTCACATGTCCTTTTAGGACAGGTGAGCTAAATAGAACTGTATAAAGAAGCCTACTTTGTGTTTTTCATTTACATATTTTAGTTCTGTAAAATGCACATTTTCTAGAAATTGAATCCACAGCAAATGAAGGAGCCAAAGCCAAGCATTTGTGTAATCTACATTGTAACACAGTAGGAGTTTTATTTTATACAGGAGAAATCTATCAGCATAAAGACAAAGATATCACAAAAGGAGTTATGCTAAATGGCTGACAATTGGAAATAAGGAGTTCAGAAAATAATTCTTCCCAATATAGAAACATATTGGTACATATTAATTATTAACACAGCAAAATTCTCATGCATCTACCTTCCACACAACAAAAGTATGATATAAAGCCATGTTTATATTAAATTGGGGCCCAATGCAGCTGAAAGTGAGGAATATGGAAATGGAAGCTCTGCTGAGTACCATCTTCATTTTCAATCACTTAAGCATTGAAATTTATTTTCAATTTAAGTTTTGAACATTTCAATTTCAGCATTGAATCATCATTGATCATATACATGTACAGAGAGTCTGTAAAAATCGACCAAATAATTACTGTACACAATGTATCTGAAGCTGTGAGTTTATGACAAAGACAACAAATAAAATTTCTCAAATCTAGATCATACCAATTTTTACATCACACATTCAAGTAGATGCTTAAAAAAAAGTCAATGTACCAGGCAGTTTTAAACCATTTTTTCTAATTACAAAATTTCACATGAGATATATCACATTCAGGAAGATGTGTTATAAACGAGGAAGGTATAAACATTTTCTTCTATAAACTGTGTCATCGAAAAATATCTTAAATAGATTAAAATAAAAATTCTAAAGTCCCTTTTTTTTTTTTATACTACAATTGTAGTATCTGTGTACCCTATATACATTGTAGCTAGCCACCTTTAAAACTTCCTAGTTTTTTCTACATTCCTAACAAATTGATTAATTGACAAACAGACTTCTTTACCTTGATTTTCTACTACCAACCATATCTATTTCATAAAAGTTGATAACATACAGTTATATGCATGATAAACATTGAACTTCTACAACTAAATTCTCCCATCAATAATCTCTTATTTAATTCAATAGGAACTCAATCAACTTCATCATCAAAATTCCTTCCCATTTCAAGTGGTTTTTATCACATGAGTTTCACTTTCATTATGTTTGATGTAATACTGAACCCATCCTCTGACAATTAATTCAGTTGATAAAATTATACTCAGTCACATTAAATTTTACATTGAAAAAGCGTTAACTGCATCTCCTTGCAAGGGATGTAGTAGACATGCACATGACTGTGCATATTTGGAGAACAATTTTGGGCATATTTCCCCAATAATTCAGCTGAAATAACAAACATGATGATTGAAAGTTAAGTTAACTTTCATCCAAATATCAATACAATTCCGTTCCATGTATCATGATGTATCTAACAAAGTTTGGACCAGATCTGACCAATATTAGTCAATATACATGTAAGCTTCATCAGGACATAATTAAAACTCCATTCTATTAAAAGCAACTGTGACCTTGATATTTGACCTAGTGACCGAAACAACAATTCAGTCTATCTATGGCATGTGTGACCTTGAACTTTGACTTCATGAAACAACAAGAAAGGACACACTACATGTCTCGTCTGAGTATGCACATGGACACAGAATAATGATTATCTGATACACGAAGTTTTGCAAGTCAAAGGAAAATGCATTAAAACAAATTGAGGTCAAGGTCAAAAGGCAGGTGACATACTGACATGTATCCACTAAGAACTATCTATTGACCAAATATGGTGGGTCTAGGTATTAAAGTTGCTGAGAAATGGATAAAGTCACTCAAGCATGAAATTGAGGTCAAAGTCCAGAGACATGTGTCAGACTTGCATGTACCCACTAAGAACTATCTATAGACCAAACATGGATGGGTCTAGGTATTACAGTTGCTGAAAAAAGGACTTAATCAAGAAATTTGGAAGAAAGTCACTCAACCATGAAATTGAGGTCAAGGTCCAGAGACAAGTATCAGACTGGCATTTACTCACCAAGAACTGTCAATAGACCAAATACACTAGGTCTAGGTATTACAGTTGTTGAAAAATGGACTTAATCAAGAAACTTGGATGAAAGTCACTCAACCATGAAATTGAGATCAAAGTCCAGAGACAGGTGTCATCTACCCACTAAGAACTAACAATAGACCAAATACAGTGGGTCTAGGTATTACAGTTTCTGAGAAATGGACTTAACCAACAAAAAGTGACAAAGTCACTCAAACATGAAATTGAGGTCAAGGTCCTAAACCATGTGTCATGTACCCACCAAAAACTATCTACTGACAAAATATGGTGGGTCTAGGTATTTTAGTTGCTGAGAAATGGACTTAACCATGAAAAAAAGACAAAGCTACTCAAAGATGAAATTGAGGTCAAGGTCCCAAGCCAGGTGTCAGACTGGCATGTACCCACCAAGAACTATCTATAGACCAAATATGGTTGACCTAGGTATTACAGTTTCTGAGTAATGGACTTAACCACGAAAATGTGACACAAGTCACTCAAGCATGAAATTAAGGTCAAGGTCAAAAGGCAGGTGTCAGACTGACATGTACCCACCAAGAACTATCTATTGACCTAATATGGTGGGTCTAGGTATTATTGTTTCTATGAAATGGACTTAACCACGAAAAAGTTACTAAGTCACTCGAGCATGAAACTGAGGTCAAGGTCCCATGCCAGGTGTCAGACTGGCATGCACCCACTAAGAACTATCTATAGACCAAATATGGTTGGGCTAGGTATTACAGTTGCTAAAAAATGGATTTAACCATGAAACTTGGACGCAGATTTTAAATTCATGTTTATAAAGTCAGTGGTCACAAGACAAGTATACTGCGGCAAGCTACCTTGTGGACCATAAATCTTAATTGTAGGTATTACATGTGCAAAGTTATTAAAGTTTTTAAAAAGTTTATGCCGCCAGAAAGTAATACCTATATCTTGCCTCCGCGACTTTTCGTCGCAGACGAGACAACAAAAAATAATTACAGGTCTTTCCCTCTTCAATGTACACCAAATATCAAAGTCTGGTTTTTAATTAGCGAGATATTTTCAAGTTTATGCGTGCAAAAGAATTTTTGATAATTCCTCCAATTAACAAGTCTACCCTAAATATATTGATAAGAATTACAATCTTCAAATAAAAATTTTAGAATCCAATTTTTAGGACATGGAGTATTGCTCATAAGCAACCTTTCTGTACATTTTAGAAACCAATTAAATTTCCAGTTTTACAAATACAACTCAAAAACAATAAGTCCAAGGTAGTTATTTTCTTGCATATGGGCAGGCCACTGGTTCATACCAAGACAGTATAAAGATGAGGGTTCAAGACACATTAAACATTTTTATAAATACTCAACAATCCTCCTTTAACCAGGTACCTGCATATTCATGGGTCTGTGGATGAAAACAAAACCACTAATATCTCAAAATAATAATAAAAACAATCAAAACCATAATTATTTTTATCATTTGAGAAATTATTTACTTTTAAAAGTTTAACTATACTCTAAGGGAAATAACTCTAAATCACATTTCTATTTATATACAACAGACAATATAACAAAGCAATAAAATTTGTAAATTCCAGTACACATTTATACTACTTTTGTCATTGCGTGTTTGCTTTGGGTTTCCTGTTAAGTAAGTGTAGATTTAAATTTGTGTATTTCTTTAGGACATTATTTGCATGGAGTTAAGTAGCTTGTAAAAATTAATAATACACTGTAATTGCAACAAAATGTAAATATAAAAAGCTATCAGACTGGGGCCATTGCCTGCCTGCCTGCCTGTCATACATTACTAAACTATTAAGCACAGGTAAAAGGGAGAAGACTCAGTACTCATTAAACAAGTCTAACCTCGCCACATTTTAATGGGCCTTTCCAGATAATAAATGTGAGGAAAAAAGAGCCTTTGTCAGCCGGTTGTACATTTCTTACTGCTATTATGTATATTTGGAATATGGTTTTTATACCAAACATTTTGTTGATTGGGCTGATTTACTTCACAATTTATTAATATGGAGCCACAAAGAGATTGTTATATAGTGTGGGTACATATCCCATGTTGAAGGATGTACTATGATCTGTTTATAGGTTGTTGTCTCACTGATGTTTACCCAATACATATGTATATCTCCTTTCTAGTTGTTAGAACTTTTTTCACTATTTTTATCACAATTAATTTGACACTTTGGAAAATAAAGAAAAACAAAATGGACAGTAATCAAGTAATAAACTGCTAAAATAACATTTGACAAAACTGCTTAAGATGACTATAATAGGATTAATATCACAGTTTTGAAATGTACCGGTATATTGCCCTCCCCAAAGGTCAATACATGTACTACTACTAGACATAATTGTTGTAATTTTACTATGATTTTCTATATTACTTTTAGTACTCCTTAAAATAAATGACATCAAGTAATAATCATTTTAAAAATTAGTTTAAAAACAATAATTATTTCTAGCTTTTGTTTGAAACATTTTTAATCCAAACTTACCATGAAATATTTTTTCCCCAATCCATGAAAATAAATGACTTGAGAGACCAGGATTCTTATACATGTAATGTCAAACAGCCTGTTTTGGAATTGGCTGGGGCCTTGGGAAGCTACATTTTCATAGTTTTATTGCTGTACTTCTATCCAAGACAACCTTACATGCTTCACTACTATTTATAAGCATTTTCTTCAAAATTTTTTATACTTTTAATTAATACTTTTAATTAATTTTCCCTGAGTATTAAGAAGTTTAATTAATAATTCAACTGATAAATTTGTTTCATCTACTTCCATTTTGGCTTGTCAAAAACAGCAAAAAGAATTTTGGATTTAATTATCGCAATTGTAACAGAAGTGAAACATAATAGGTTTATATGCACAGCCCTACTGTGTGTCTTTTTTCAACTGCGAGTGGTTTTTCGGGAATATCTCAAATGTCTCTTTGAAATAAAAGTTCAAAGTATTACACTACCTTTTTGTTTCATATAGCCATAATGAATTATTGTCTTTTCCACTGCTGAAATGCCCCAAATATTCTCTGGGATCTGATTTTCCAATATTCTTGAGCATTTAAATTAATTTTTTCATTGATTTTTGCATTACAATGTACATGATGTATATATGACGCCACCACAAACAAATGTGACGCTACAGAATACATGTATGTGCAAGTCCTGTTTTCAAATGTTTGATCCATGTTGACAATTAAGAAATACTAAATTGTTATTTTAAACATACAGAATGGTAATGAAGTCTGGAGTTTTTCATAAAGAAATCAGTTCTGGTCAAATGTGAGAAACACATTAGCAAATTTGACTACAGGTCGTCTGATGTCAGAGGAATCTCAGACTAAGTAAATGATATCTTACATGTATCATTCATACCTTTTCATTGTATCAAAATAAATATTTTTACCAATTAAATTGTCATAGATAATACATTAGTGAATATGCTCCAGGCATTTCTTATATCACCTAGTTTAGTTTGAAAACAAAACATTCTTTTTGTCTCTTTAGATGTAAACTTACCGCCAAATTACAGGTAAATCAGTAACGTCCATTGTTGACTTGTGTGGGTGGTGGTCGGGAATCCCCTTCAAGGTGATGGTTGAGTCACTGCAATGTTTAATAATATAATTCTAAAATGAATTAAATATACACACTATACTATTGTACTAAAATGTTTCGTGGGCAAGAAAATGTAAGATCGCTGACAAATCTTATCAAGTACAAAAGTATGATGCATATAAGTTTTAAGTACAATATCTGTGATTAATTATTAATAGTCAATACCCATGTGATATTACATTTACTATGTGTCAGGAGACATCCACCCTGGATTTAAATGTTCAGTTATCTGTTATATTTTGGTAGAACATAAGTTGAAGATTATAATAATTCAAATATTAGGGTAGTAGAAAAGACAAAAAAAAAAAAAACAAGTATTTTTTAAACTTTCCTGAAGAATCTACATGCAGACAAAAACAACTCCACAATATAAATATCAATGACAAAACATTTTTCAGACTACAAGACTAAGTCGTGAAAACAACATTACAGAATACAACAAAAATTCAGAGGAAATAAATAGCTAACCAATAAGAATTAGAAAGGCTAAATCATGCAACAGTGAATAAATAAAATGAAGACACAACAGTACTAAGAGGGTTGTACAGGAGTATGTTAACTAGGGTGAATGGAATATAAAACTGTCATTCAAAATAAAGAAAAAATAAAAATTTGATCAAAGTTACACTTTTTATCAATTTGCACAAAAAATGGCAAATAACAACCTTCCAACAAAAAAAAAAAAGTAATATAAAAACTGCAAAAATGTTCCATGAAAATAAAACTGTATCACCCTCCAACAATTCTGTATAACAAATATCAGTAGACACAACAAACTAAAATACAAAGAGAATCTTGACAAGATACATGTATGTGTATAAGGCAACATAGGACCAAATACAACAAAGATACATGTACAACCAAGGGAAGAAAAACATACATCAGACCAAATATAATTGAGAAGAGATAGAAGGCAAAGTTTTACAGCAGAGAACAAATACATTTGTACAACAAAGAGGAGAAAAGAAATACCTCCAAGTTGTGAGTCCAGCTGAACACAAAACCAAAGTACATAAAAGACATGTGTAGCAATTACTATTTTTCCTGCAAGTGAGTAGTAAAAAAAACAGTTTAATATGAACACTGTGTTAAATAAAGATGGGTAAAATGATGTTAACATTTTCTACCACCAATTCCTGTTTGGATTTCTACAGATGAGTGTTTGATCTTCTGTACTTCAAATTCATAATTATGTTTGCATAACATGTAACAGCAGAGAATGATTTTACCTCCAAACATTTGAGAATGATTTTACCTCCACAAATTCCTGCTCCCATCTCAAGAACTTGAACCTGAGATTTTCTGCATGAAAGCTCACTGCTAAATGAATTTCCCACTTACTAACCTACATGTAGTTGTAACAGAGGGTACAGGAAATAATAACTGTTACATGTACATATATTTTAACAGTACAAAGCTTTACTTTCCATTGAATGATTTCAATTGAAATTTAAATTGTAAACTTCAAAACAAAGTTAGTCCTATAGTTTCCTGATTCATGAATAAGTTCACTCACAGTGTTCTACACATGTACTCAAACCAAGTGCAATGCAATTAACACTAGTTGAACAGTATGTTAGAATTACATGTCACTATTCCTTTATGCATTACACAAACATTACGGCAATGATCTCTCTTTTTTCAATTATCCATGTTCTGCAAATATAGTGTATAATATTATTTTATGAGTCTTTCTCTGTTGGGTTTTTCTTTATAGAATAGCACCAATTTCAACCCTATGTTTGAGTATATTCATCATTTCTATGAACTAACACAGACTATATAAACAATGATGAGAGATCATTTATATGAATTACATTTTGTACCCATGTAAGGAAGAACTCTGAGGTGATGATCAACCTCATAAGATATGTTGTAATATTATACCTAAATCTAAATTTGGATTAATATCGTCTAAGGACTTCATAAATGGATAAGTGTCAAGAAACAAGACCATGTACATGTGTACTCTTGTACAAAGTAGTCAATTTTACATATATACATGTATAAATATATTTCTATAACATTTATATTAAGTACCTACATTGCACATGCAGCTTCCTTCTAAAATCTGCTGTATAATATATGTTTGACCATTTGTAAACTCCAGTAAATGTATTAATACATGCATTTTTACATCAGTGTCTGTTCCAAGTTACACTATCCTGACCTCTATGTTTGTGTTTTGTGCTCTTTGAAGTTATTTTTTGTCTGGGGTTCTTTCGATTAGATGTCACTAAATAATCGACCTTTCCTGTTATCAATTATTTTGTTTTTAAACATTGTTTAAATACTCAATGTGGCCTTAAGATGAAGAACAGCAATTGATTGATTGATTGATTAACTGTTGCTTAACGTCCAGTGGAAAATATTTCATACACTTTTTCAGGACGAGAGCCAGTTCAATTTATCAAACAATTCAAATAAGGATGGGATGGGACATAAAGGGGGACCAATTTTGACTGCCACTGTAAAATGATGATGGTTGGGTAGGGTCAAATAATTTAGCCTTCTGTAGCGGCCATCAGCCTACTCTTTTTTGAAAACTACAGAAGGGGTCTTTAGTGTGCATTGAGCGTGGCATTCTCCAAACATGTTACCCACTATGGTTTGCAGTCAGGCTTTCCATATTATGACCTGACAACCCCCAATGAGAAGGTCTCCCTTACCCCCTCCCCAGACATGCTAGGCAGCTCTATGGGTTGAGCTCCCATGATCCATCACAGGTGCCTGGGAGAACAGTAATTTAATTACTGTTTCTTTAACTTTTGATAAATGTACATTTCAGAAGAAGTTATCCAACCTTAAAGTGACATGCCTTTCATAATGGTAACTTTGGTTACCTACATGTACCTACAAATGTATGTATATTAATATCGTAAGTGTATTTGTTAGAAAGTACACGCTTCAATAAAGATAAATATATAAATTTTTAAAAAACATTCTTAACTTAACAAGGAAAAAATTTACTTCCTTGACAGTACTTATCAACATGAAAATAATTATGGTGATTTTGTCAAATAAACTTTGAACATTGCTGAGAATAGAAATATTGGATATGGGGGAGTACCTTAATAATTTTTGTAAAATTTAAATCAAAATTGATCAAGACTCAGTAGGCTACAAGCATATGGGTCGAATTTAATCTGTATTGCGGGATTACAATTTAACATTCACCGTATAGCACAGACCAGTAACATAATGTGATATGCTACACCAAACATTCTATGTATAATTAGAAAAAATGTATTAAATCAGAAAAATCAAGCATATTTATCAGGGCTATCAAAATTCTATGTACTTTATACATGTGTATATGAAAACATTTTCAATAATATAACAAGCTTCAGTTATACATGTAGCATATACATGTTTGTAATGATTCTGTAGACTTTACAAATAGATTTTTGTGTTAAAAATACACAATATAAAAGTCTTACAAAATGTTCTTAGAATGGCATAATTCTCTTGAATCACTTCTTATCTTAAACCTTAAAATCTTCTACTAGGGGACCAACTTTTAGTGGAATGATGCTAGTCTAGTAGGGAGGCCAACTTTCATAATTGTGATCAGAACTGTGGACATTAGGTGAATATTGATGGCTTTACTAAAATTGTAAAGTCAATAAAAAATATTTAAAAATCATCTCCTTTGAAATGAAATAATTATATACAAATATTATTATACCTTATATACATATAAATTAAAAAATTAATCTTTTGTCCAAAAAAAAAGTCACATGATATATTAAAATAAAGATATTTCGATTCAAAATCAGGTGGATAATTTTCTTTTCAAAATTTATAATACCAGGGGAATAAACCTGGTAGATAATACTATTATTCCCTGGTTGTGACAGTGAATAATCATCAGGATCCTTGTTAACAATACAAATAATTCACCTCAAGCAATGACATCAAGTTTGATTCTTGAGGAAGATACATGTACATGCAGCTGCATTTTTGTGAAGTTTCATTGAAATCCATTTGCATGATGGTTTAGGAGGAGATGCAATTACATGTACAAGCTGTATGGTTAGAAAGGCAGACAGGGTGATTATTATATACACATGTACACTGTACCCCCTCTACAAACTTCATATGTGGGGTGTATAACCAATATTAGCAAAAGTATACCAAAGAAATACAAGTTAACTCAGATAATTATAAGATTAAAAGCAAATCAAATTTTTGAGAAGATAAACATGAATGCATGGATGGATGAATTATTGCTTAACGTCTAGTGGCAGCATTTAAGTGCATATCAGGATGAGACATACTACTGATATGATATTAATATGAAGGCTGCTTTGTAATAGACTAACATGCTTGGCCAGATTTTTAATGTACATGTACTAGCTTAAGAGGCAACAGTCCACAGGGACATATTACTCCACACTGTCACATTATACCGAGTCTGAGCTCACTAGTCCTTTGCTCTTACGCCTAGATGCTTGCTAGAGAAGCAGCAAATACCAATTTAATGTCTTTGGTTTAACATGGTCGGAGATCAAACCTACGATATCAAGCTACCACGACACCACCGGGTTGGTTGATTTACAAATACATGTGAACTATGAAGTTTTCCTATCCTCACATATGTGACTCCAAAGGTATTCCGATAAAAAAATTAGTCCCAAATTATTTGCGGAATGGTTATGTCAAATTTGGCGGAAATTATACAAATGTTTGTCACTTCCAGACAGGGGTACATAACAATTATTCATCAGAAATGGGACTTAAATGAGCCATTAAAATTGAAACTGTTTGATGGAAATAAGGGCTACAAGGTAGGCATTTTTTAAAAATATAATCATTTTACTGCAGAAATGAGCAAAAAGGCAGACTGAATGGATCTGAAATGGAGAACAGAAAAAAATTCTGACGATTTGAAAATTGCTCTGGGGGGTAACTCAATGATATTTTGATACAAGCCGTGCAGCAAATTTGGGTCAAGATTTTACAAAACCTTCTGAGATTTCGGCTTGGGATTTTTTGACATTGTGAACTCAGTGCTTTATAAAAATCTACAGAACTTTTTAAAATCCTGACCGGAATTCTCCAGAGTGCCAAAAAATTCTGACCCGAAATCTCCACCGATTTTGTAAAATCTTGACCTGAATTTGCCACACATCCCGTATATAAATATAATTGAGTTACCCCCCCCCCCCCCCCCCCCCCGCCCAAGCCCTGTGTTGGTACATGATGTACAATGTTTGCACCACGATAAATAATGAATGCAATGGTCACATGTTTGTACCCAGCTCAATTTGGGTTCTTTTACAGATGCTAGCGTAATATGACTCGCAATAACGAGTGTGAGAAATAAACAGATTAAACTTCATATTCTGGAATAAATGCGTGATAATCTGATAATGGGTGTCGCCTGTTGTCGTGTCGGAATGATATCGTTGGTGATTGTCTCAGTGGGTGTTAGAATAATGACACTCAGTGAATATAGAAGCTTGTACATGATTCTTACCAAAGGCTTTAGTAAGATTATTTTCCGAATACATGTAAATTCCACTAACTGAAATGTAAACATTTCACAGGTGCTTGGTATTTGACTTCCTGTATTTTTTAACTTCCGATTGACAGGAAACTTTTCTGATTGGATTATAGAGTTTTATTCCCACAAATTTATGAATGCTTTCTAAAGAATCATTCTTGAAAAAATACGCTTTGGTAGATCTATCTAGTGATTTTTTCCATTGCTGTATATTTGGCTGATGATGAAAAGTGCCGTTTTCTTTACCTATATATAACTATAGCATTTTATTTCCAATCAAAGGGCCCTAAAAGGTCAATAAGTATACAAGATACAACATACAAGACAACAAGGAGGGAAAAGGTATTGATTGACAGAGTTCACAATATTTTTCAAAATAAATATAATACTGATATGATGGTATGGAAACTAGGGCATATTATCATGCAAAAATCGGGGACCTCGATGGCCGTGTGGTCTCGGTAGTTCGTCATGACTAGTATCATGATCACTAGCCTGTCAACACTGACGTTGTGAGTTCGAATCTCACCGGTGGCGAGGTGTGTTAGACTCCGATCTAAATTCACAAGGATTGCCAAATTTCCCACTGAAGGTCGGTGGTTCTCTCCGGGTACTCCGGCTTCCTCCACCAATATAAACTGGCCGCCGCGAAATAGCCAAATGTCCTGAAAAGTAAAACCCGGCAACTAATCATGCAAATATCTGGCAATAGAGTGTAAAATGTGAGGTAAAATGTCTTGATATTCACAGCTTAGAATCCAAAAAAAATTCTGCCAATCAGATAAATTGTAAAAATCTTTAACTTTTGATGATGCAATCTGGTATAATATTTTTCTCTGGTCTTTATATTTGCTGCACTTCATAAGAAAATGTATCTCGTCTTCAACTTCATGGTAGGAGCATTTTTTACAAATTCTTTCACGGCGAGGTGTTTTACTGTAGCGCATAGTTTCAATGAGAAGTATGTGAGCTGATATTCTGAATCTACAAAGGGACTTTCTAAGTTCAATTTTTTGTATAATAGAAAGGTAATTTTCAATTCTAAAATTTGTTTTGATATTAACATAAGTGGCTAATTTGCCACCTTTAAATACTTGACTTGTCTTTATCCCAATCTGTCATATATACTTTCCAGAGAGACTTTTTCTTAGTAAAAAAAAAACGAATTTGCTCTTACTCTGAGTTAAAGCATTGCGTTTTAATCATAAAATTTTTAAAAAGTATAGAAGAAGAAGAAGAAGAGGAAGATTTTATTAGCCAATTAATGGGCCCATGGACGGCATAGTTACAGTACAAAACAAATATATGCTTTGTGAAGGGTTTCTTTTTATACCGGGAGGGGGGGGGGGGGCTTCGTTTATTACATGAACACTTTTTTTCTACTTTTCTGATTGGATTGGAAATGTCTAAAAACTTGAGTACTCGTGATAGTAACTGAGAAGTATATATTCTAAATTTAGTGCAAGAATTCCGCTTGCACGATTGCGGGATTAAAAAAGATCCTGACCGGTCGACGGAATTTAATTTGTTCTTAAAATAGAAAAAGAAAGTCCAATTGTCCTATTCAGATAATAAACCAATTACTGGCTTGGTAAATATTACATTTTGTCGGGTTGAAAAAATTCTGATAATGACCTATTACAAAGTCAGTATAGTATAATATAGCAGTATATATGGACGTGGAGCTGGAATGGGTCTACTTTTTGAGCCATCAAGTATATGACTGGGTAGTATATATAGCCTTAGATGTATATCAATGGGTGGTAAATTGAGAATAAATAGTATATCAATGGGTCCCAAATGTGGCTTTTTATAGCAGGAGGAATGTACAATACAATAGCATGCATAGTAGTATACAAAAATTACTTACAAAGACTGATAAATGTTATATTGTGTACAGAATCCTTGGTGATTTTGAAGCATCTAGTATATGAATAGGTCTGGTTTTAAAGTATCTAGTATATGAATGGGTATAGTAGGGTCATAAAAGTTACGGCCGCATTTCTGTATCCAAACTTAGGCCAAGTTACCCTCTCCCCGGGTTTATATCAAGGGATGTTTATGTATTAAAGGAATTTGAAAAGTATATTTAACTTCAGATTTCTTGAACCCAGGACATTTTCTATGTATACATGGTATAATTCGATGGTTTTGGTGTATGGCAGTCATTGAAGAATTTAATGAATATTTTTTTCAAACATTAAGAAATAATTGTAAATTATGAAAAAGTATGTGTACTAGTAAATGGTATACTTATCTTTCTTTTAAATATTTAGTTAAATATATGAAGTTATTTATTTTCAAATGTTCATAAAAAATTGTATATCATAAAAAAAAATCATCTAAAAAAATCAGTATTTTCAATATTAATGATTAGTTATTTCTTTTAAAAAATTAATATTTAGAATATATTGTTGGTTTTTGGTTTTTTTTATCATTTTGAAAAATTTTTCATTTTTTTCTATATTCGTAAATTAAGTTTTTAATATTAAAGTTCTTTTGACCTGAAACTGTAAGAGATTGGAATTATCAAAAGTGTGATGAAATAATAAAGTATTGTTTCAAGTGCTCATTTCATTAAAAACGTCGATCTGATCATTCTCAAGACATGTCTTTAAAAATGCACATACCATTTAGACGTATACCGCTTGCACACACCAAAAAAGTTTGAATGTTATGAAATGACTAAGAAATGGGTAACTCCCACTGAATTAGATATTCTAAACGTTGCATGGTCTATGGAAAGGCAATATAATGTTGAAACTCTGCAAACAAATACAGATACGCACCTAAAAATGTTCGACGCTCCAAATTTTTCCGGTATCCTCCAAAGCTTTCCTTCAATGGCGTTTCACTTGGTTACTTGGTTGTTGAAACCAACTCATTCAATGTCGGCTTTCAATGCCCTTTTAAGGAATGATAAAGTCTTTGTTTGGACTGTCCTCTGAGATAGTTTAGGTGTCTTAACCAAACCATTGAAATACTTATATGTTTCTGTTAAGTCAGTAAAATTTCTCATTTTTTCCAAAGAATCTATATACGAATAGGTTCCAGAGACAAATCCAAATATTTTTTTCTGAACAGCTTCTAATTTCACTATATCAGATTTTAACCATGGAATCCACACTGAGGATCCATATTCCAATCCCAGTCTAATCATAGAAGTATACAAAGTTTTAACTTTAACTTGTTTTAGTGAAGTAAAACAACGTTTGATTATGCCAATTTTGTTGTAAGCCTTACGAGCAATATGCTGTACATGACTGGAAGGTTTCCACTTACTACAAATGAAAACTCCTAAGTCTTTTTGTTCGGTGACGGAATTCAAATAAACTCCATTAAGAGAATAAAAATATTTTACAGATTCTCTAAGACGCAATACAAAAACATTTTTGAGCGTTGAAATTCAATAACCAAAGCTTTGACCATGTAGAGAATTTATTCAAATCTTGTTGAATTTTTTGACAATCATCTTTATAACTGGAAGATCCGTAGAGTTTAGTATCGTCAGCAAACAATTTTGCCGTGATGTCTGCAAAGGCTGGCAAATCGTTGACACATAAAAGGAAAAGTATCGGGCACCTATTGATCCTTGCGGAACGCCGCTAGTTACATTTTCCATAATGAGTGACCATTTCTGAGAACTACCCTTTGTTTTCTGTTGGACAAAAATTTGCGGATCCAATTTAAGAAAACACCATGGATACCATAATGTTCATGTTTTCGAAGTAAATTTATACGGAGCTTTTAATCACAAACTGACTATCCGTGCGCTAAATAAATGGGAAGCCGAAACGTAATAATTTTAAAAGACATAAATCAAGCAGTTTGACAATATGGTACTAAGATTACTCTCGTTTCACTTTTCGTCCGCTTCGCATCCGCCATTTTCCTTAGCACTTCCCACATAAAGCGGTTCATATACCAATTAGATTGGACCCCCTGTTTTCTATTTCTATGCCTGCTTAAATGGGAGATGACTTATACAATACAAGCAATCAAAATGAAGGAAATTAGTCTTAATTTGAAATTTTGAAAGATTATTTCAATCATCCGTTTTGAAAAGTTTTTGTAGGGTAAGAATATTAAAGAAAAATACAAAAGTGAAACTTAAAATCCCCTTAAATGAAATAAACAGATTTTTTAACCTTTTGCTGAAGGTCGGATTGTATCACCCCAAAAAAATCATTTTCAAGCATTTTGTTCTTTGTTTCCCTTTAATTGAGTCCCCGAGTGGGTCCCGGGGAAGTACACCAGAATAGGAGGCCTATAAAGACGCTGTGCATATTTTTCTTAGTCGTTCTTTGAAACAATGTTTTGAAAGTCGATGGAATCATATTTTGGCCACAGTTTAGACAAAAAATAGTTCATTATTTGTTCGTAATTTGTATTTGCATCAGTTATTGCCAAAATGAGCAGGTTTTTCAAAGATCAGCATTCATTAATTCCATAAAAGTCTTAAAAGTGTTATGTTTTCAATTATTTTTTCATTCTGTTTTCAATTTCTTCATAAACATGCCTGCTCAAATGGGAGATAACTCATACAATACAAGCAATCAAAACAGAGGAACTTAATCTTAATATGAAATTTGAAAGGTCATTTTTATCATTATCCGATTTGAAAAGTTTTTTTGTAGGGTTAGAATATTAAAAAAACTTGAAATCCTCTTGAATGAAATAAAGAGATGTTATAACCCTTTGCTGAAAGTCGGTTTGTAATCACCCCAACAAATCATTTTCAGACATTTTCTTACTTAATCTTACTTGTTTCCCTTTAAATGAGATCTCGACTGGGTACCTGGGTAATACACCAGAATAGGATCACAGCTCCTTGGCTGGGCATAGGAGGCCTCTACAGAGGCTGCTCATTTTGTTAAAAGTCGTTCTTTGAAATATTGTTTTGAAAGTTGATGAAATCATATTTTGACCAAAGTTTAGACAAAAAGTAATTCATTTGTTCATAATTTGTATTTGCATCAGATTTGCCTGAAATAGCAGGTTTTTTTAAAGATCAGCATTCATTTATTCCGTGGAAAGTCTGATTTTTTTCATCCTTTTTCTATTTCTTCATAAACATGCCTACTCAAATGGGGGATAACTCATACAATACAAGCAAAGTTTTTTGTACAGTAAGAATATTAAAGAAAACTATTTTCAATATATATTTTAATTATATATTGTTCCTTTAATTGAGACCCCGTGTGGGTCCTGGGGTAGTACACCAGAATAGAACCTCATGGGCTCCTTGGCTTGGCCTAGGAGGCCTAAGAGGCTGCGCATATTGTTAAAACTCGTTCATGGAAATAATGTTTTGAAAGTTGAAGAAATCCTATTTTGACCAAACTTTTACTGCAGCACACTCTTACTATCAAAGTAATCGGACACCCCCCTGCAGGTTCAGAATAATTTTTACTTCAGATAAAGTTTGTGAATTATCATCATTCAAAAATGGATTTTTCTGGGATTTACAGCCATATATGGCTAATCCACGACTTCACATCTTTAATTATGTGTTAGCTCGTATTTTGAAAAATGTGAAAAACTTTGAAATTTATATAGGAAGACATTAGGATGTTTTGTAGAGGCACAATAAGACCTGAGTAAAAGTACTTTTTTGTGTTTTATTCATTAATATATTGCATATATGTACATGTTCTACAGAATACACAGTCAAAAAAGTATTTGGAGCTAAATTAAGACTTATTTTGATAGGTCTTCATAGTCTCACTCTGATTAATAGTTTGTACCTTATCTTCTTTTATAGCCTCAAGCTTTGCCATGTTCAACCCTGGATAGGAAGTTTTGGTTTATAACCTGAGAAATGAGATCTGGTTGAAAGATATCATTTCTGAATTTGTAATTAATTATGTAGGTAGATTCTGTCTAGTACCAGCAAATTCTGCAAAATGCAGTCTTATCATACTGCACATCATTTACAGTACATGCCAAAAAAAGATCATTACATTTTATACAGATGCATACGAAAAATGTTCAGCTCGATCACAAAAATAACTAGAGGCTCTCAAGAGCCTGTATCGCTCACCTGGATTTAACTTTTCACCTTGAGCAGACCTAAAAATTTAAGTGTTGCAGTCAATTTGGTTGGTTTTTCTATAGGATTCTATGTTAAACTAATTTCAGCTGTGGCAGTCATCTTGGTTTAGTCCAGGTCAACGGATACATGTCTAAAAGAGAACCATCTAAGGACCATTTCTGCTAAGTCTTGTTCCAACTGGCTAAGCGGTTTCAGACAAGAAGATTTTTAAATGAATTTTCCTATAGGGTCCAATATTTAACAAAGTTCGGTGTGGCAGCCATCTCGGTTGACAATCCGGGTGATCGGACATATTTCTGAAAGAGGACCTCCTAAGGACCAATGCTGCCAAGTCTGGCTCCAATATGTCAAGTGGTTTCAGACAAGAAGATTTGTCAATGAATTTTTCCATAGGACCCTATGTTAAACTAAGTTCAGGTGTGGTGGCGATCTTGGTTGACAGTCTGGGTCATCGCACAAAATTCTGAAAGAGGACCATATAAGGACCATTGCTGCCAAGTCTGGTTCCAATTGGTCAAGTGGTTTAAGACAAGAAGATTTTCAATGAATTTTCCCATAAGGCCCTATGTTAAACTAAGTTCCGCTGTGGCGGCCACCTTGTTTAACAGTCCGGGTCATTGGACATATCTCTGAAAGAGAACCTCCTAAGAACTATTACCTCCAACTTTGGTTCCAACTGGACTTGTAGTTTCATATAAGAAGATTTTTGAAAGTCACCCCCCTTTTTTTCTATTTTTAGTAACAGCAGCCATCTCGGTTGGAAGTCGGGGATGCCAGACATAATTTTGGAAGGGGCCCACCCAAGGACCATTCCAACAAAGTTTGGTCTCAATTGACCCAGTGGTTTCAGAGGAAAAGACCTTTAAAGGAAAGTTTACGCTGGATGTCGTCTTTAAAGGGCAAAAACTCCTATAATTGGTCATTCAATGATTTTGGTCATGTTGACTTATTTGTAGATCTTACTTTGTTGAACATTTTTGCTGTTTACAATTTGTCTTTATCTATAATAATATTCAATATAATAACCTAAAACTGCAAAATTTCCTTAAAATTAACAATTCAGGGGCAATAACCCAACAAAGGGTTGACCGATTCGTCTGAAAATTTCATGACAGGTAGATCTTGACCTGATGAACATTTTTACTGCAGTCACTTTTGCCCTAATTGCTTTAGTTTTTGAGATATAAGACAAAAACTGCAGTTTACCCCTATGTTCTATTTTTAGCAATGTCGGCCATGTTGGTTGGCTGGCGGGGTCATCGGACACAATTTTTAAACTAGATACCCTAATGATGCTTGTAGCCAAGTTTGGTTTAATTTGGCCCAGTAGTTTCAGAGGAGAAAATTTTTGTAAAAATTAACGGACGACGACGGACGACGGACGACGGACGACAGACGCCAAGTGATGAGAAAAGCTCACTTGACCCTTCGGGTCAGGTGAGCTAAAAATTTAGGTCCTATAGGCTAGATGTCTACTCATTTAATTTAATATTCATATACAGTTGCAGCCAGAAAATTATTCCCTATGCATGAGTTATCTTTCCTGACAGAAGGTGTCTTGTATTTAACATAAAGGGTAAAATGTACTTTTATTTTTTTCTGAAAGTATTGAATTACAAAACTCATCAACATCAGAGACCTTGTAACATAAATTTTATGCAAGATTATATTTCGTAAATTTTTTTTTATTTTGTTGTATTTCACATATTTTTTAGCAGACCTTACACCATTGCAAGTTGTAAATATATATGAACAACAAAATTGCTTTAATTTCTAATAAAACGTGTTTTTATGTACATGTGCCGTTAATTAAATAGTCCATTCCTTTCATAGGTATTAACGTTACAGCCAAAGAAACCGTCGAAAATTGAACATTAAAGTGAATTTGTCAGATACCGAAGAGGACAGACTTCAGATGAAAAAAAACTGAACTTTGCAATTTCTAGAATGTATTATTCATCGTTAGATAGCAGTAGTTTTAAACAAAATATTTGATTTTAATTTTACTAAATGGTTGAAAATCTAAATACACAATGACATTGCTGAGGTTTTTCTGAATATTTAAAAAGCGGATTTTAAAAGCAGATGACAAAGGATATCAAGAAGGTTAATGTCAACTGATTGAGCGTATCTATTTATTTATTTTAGAAATTATCCATTGGAAAATTAAAGTGTTTTTAGATTCAGAAAATATTATCACTTTGAAAAATCAATAGAATAAAATCATAAGAATACCCATATTTGTATGTGTATTGTTGTAAAATAAATTAATTGATTCCACATTGTTGTCACGCCGCTTATATGTGAGATAAAGGGATTACTTTGATAATGACAGTATCATGGGATATCTAAGCAACTACGTCACCAAAATTAACCAAATTTTCAACTGTCAACTGTTTTTGGATAAGGTCTGTTTCTCAGTAACTATACATGTTAGCTATAGGTCAAATATATTTGTATGCAGATGCATTGCCAGGAGAACATGTATATTATATCCTTCCGACAGATGTCAACCTCAGTTTAACGCACCAGTGGTTATGTTAATTTTTTTTAGATCGGGGTTTAATATTTTAGATTACTAATATAGGTCATCGTCGGAAACCCACGACCGGTCGCGCTTACGCTTTGGTAAGTGTGGTAAAGTGTAAGCGCGACCTGCTGTGGGTTTCCGACGATGCTAGTAGGTATGTTTCTCAAATTTTATACAGGCTATTTATTATTGTTATTTAAATCCGTTTAGAAAAGTGCATGTCCATCTCAAAGGTATTGCCTGACCATGACATCATTGCTTCTTCAGTGGTCAGGTTAGTAATAATACAATTGAAGATGAGAAGCATTTTCTCTTAATATGGTCTAAATATAACAAAGCCAGAGAAGACTTTTTTCATAAACTATTAAAACATCATCCTACTTTTTTTATCTGGGTGATATAAACAAGTTAAATGCAATACTATTTATCCTACTTCTTATGGTCTTGTTAAAACAACTGTTTCTTTTTTAAAACAGTCATTTCTAGGCACCTGTGATGGAATCACGGGGGCTCAACCCATAGAGCTGCCTAGCGCGTCCTCAGGTGGCGGATAGAAGAAACCCTCTCGTTGGGGGGTTGTCATGTCATAATACGGAAAGCCTGACCGATCAATCAATCAATCAATCAAACTGAATAGAACTGAGGACAGACGACTAGACTTTTAAAACTGACCTGTAAATAGTAAATTTTTCGTTTTGTTTATTTGTCACAAACTGTTTGTTATACCCGCACTTTTGAATGAAAGTTCGGGTATATTGTCCTTGTGGTCGTCCGTCCGTCCGTCCGTCACACTTTCTTGTGACACAAACTCCTCCTTCACTTTTGAATTTTTACCAATTTTTTTGTGCCATAGTGTTGCTACTAACTGTAGAAGCGCAATAAGGTTTTGAATTCCAAACTTTTAAAAGAGGGCCTGGGAGGGACCAAAAAGGGCCAAATTAAACAAAGAGCTTTGTGACGTGAACTCTTCTTTCATTTTTGAATATAAACCATTTTTATTGCTGCCATATTGTTGCTTACCAACTGTAGATGCGCAATAACGTTTTGGAATTCCAAATTTTTTAAAAGGGGGATGGGAGGGACCTTTGATAATCTTGTGGCTTTATATTTTTTTTATCTTCGCACTTTTCGAAGAATGTTCTGGAATATAGTGATTGTCTCCGTCAGTCTTTATTGTGACATCAACGCCTCTTTCACTTTTGGGTTTAGGAATTTTATTTCTATATAGAATGGTTGCATACTACAATTACGTTGTATAGAGAAAATGGAAACGACTAAAGAATGGTGAAATAAAACATTAAATCAAAGTACTGTCTACTGTTTACTCGGAATTCCCTATTATTTTACTTCATGAAATTTGGATGCTAGATAAATTTGAGCCTCATCTTTATGAGCTGGTTTGCAAGCGGAGCCTTATACATGTACCCCGAGTAACCCCTTAAATGACTCAAACGCATCCCTTCTGCCTCTTTCTAGACAGAAAATCAATTGATACTTACTGGTATATCATCTTTATGGAAATCAAATATTTTCTTCGCCTTGGGGGGTTAAAAAACCAAATGAATTAAAACACACACGTTATTACTGCAAAGCTGACGCAATGAACTCGTGTATATGTCAGGTCTTTAAAAGACATCTTTTTTTCAATAAATTCACCTGCAGATTGAGTTTGTCATTAGGCTTATGTTTGGGCACTCTAAAATAAAGGAAAGTTTCCCTCGTACATGCTAGTACAACCATCAGGAATGGTTGAAATTCGGAAAATTGGTGGATTTCTGTCTACTCAGTCTTTGTGATTACTGAAAATATGTTAATTTCTGCTATAAATGTAATTGTTCAATTTGTTACTCAGTGATTCTGTGACACATTATTAAGCCAAAGAAAACTATAATCTATAGGTATACGTAAAAATATACTTGTCAGCAGATTTATAAGTTCGTTGTTATTCTAGCAAAAACCTCTATATTAGTACACAACCATAATTTTAATTAATAACAACAAAAATAAATGGAAACGGTGATCTGTCAGAAGGGGCATAAAACGACTAAAATGTATGAAATACTCAAGTCGAACAAAATCAAATATAAAATCGTAAAACAAAAACAACAACAATCAAACTAAAAAGTTAACAATACCCAACGTTTCGACCAATATGGTCATGATCACGAGCATGTAAAAAATAAAATGTGCCAAAGAGACAATGCCCAACCAAAGAGCAGAAAACAGCTCAAGGCTACCAATGGGTCTTCAACGCAGAGAGAAAATCCCGCACCCGGAGGCGGGCTTCAGCTGGCCCCTAAACAATAATGTATACAAGTTCAGCTAAATGGACGGCACACTAAACTCCGAAACATAAAAATGAACCAAAATTAAAAAACCACACAAGACTAACAAAGGCTAGAGGTTCCTGACTTGGAATAGGCGCAAACAATTATTATAGAACTATCCCCTAATTAAACTAAAATGCCCGGTGAGTTATTCGTAATCTACGAAAAGAAAGACAACTCAACTCTGCACTACGACTCAGATCACGCGTCACAATATAAACCCTGGTTCTGTTTATATTTATAAATTATTTGTTCAATTTTAAGACATATGATTATATATTACTGATAAAGGCAAGCATATTCATTCAATATATGATATTTAATCGAAGTTTTGTAAATATGATAAAGTTTTTGGGACTGGGCGGGTTCTGAAATCTGATGACCTCTATACTTCGAAATTTCTCAGTTCCTCGTAAAACATTATAAAAGAAGTTAATTTTGATATAAAATTTAAAATAATAATTTGATAAATATAAATATTTTATTATCTTAATTTGTTAATTTTGTTTGTCAGTCAGATCTCAGTTCAATCCGGTCATATTCTATATGTACCAAAAGACCCTTAATTTTTCATGGTTGTCTCTAGTATACTTTTTATTTTCAACATTATATGCGATAGTGTGCTTATATAGGAATTGCAGTTACTTCTAGACTTTGTGACACCATTTTTGTGCTTATCTTGAAATGTTGTTTTACGCATACCCCATATCGGTACATATTCAAATATTTTCAGTTCAGAAAAGACACTGCATATTTCTTTTTTTGTGCTTAATTTATATGCTTAAGTATATTTTCGAAATGATACTTTATTTGTTCTTAATAGAGCTAAGATGTTGTAAAGAGGAAGCATATTGAATTGACATATTATATTGCTTCACGTTTACTCGAATTCGTTCAAAATTCTTGCTAAAGTTTTATGCAATTATATTAACAAAATTTTGAATGTTTTTTTCGTCTTTCCAAGTTCTAATTTCATTCTCCAGTCTGTGATAAAACAATGGAAAACATCTCATTTGTTCCATTCCCAAGTTATAACATTCGTTTGTATTATGGTTTTCTTTAGATTTTTATTTAATTATAGGATACATAATGTATGCTTAATCAAAACTACATTCTGCTTGAATATAATACACTAGATTAAAATATATGTATTACTAATTGTTCTTCTTGATATAAAATTTAAGCTGTAGAATTCAATGATAATTGTTACACTTTCTAACAACATTTGACAATTCTTAAGTAACCCCTTTGCATTACTTTTTTGTCAAAAGCTCATCCCTCATTGCAGGTATCAGACCCTTCTTGAAAGCAGTTTCCAAGAGCTCATCACAATCTTTTATACCAGGATACTGATGAAGCGCCCATTTTAAATATACCAAGAATTCATTCCAATCAATTGACCCATCACTGTCCATGTCTAGACACTGTAATCCTTTTTTGGTATCGTTACACCTGTAGCAGGCAAAGTAAGGAGCCATGAAGCCATTGTAGAATGAATCAAAATCGAGCATATCGTCACCTTGAACTTTATCCTTCAGATCCCATGTGTCCCAGGTCTTGCGTATCTCGGCTATAAGATTCTGTGCATGAGGTTTCTTAACCTCGTCATTCGTTATGGCATCCCTCATTTCAGGTGTCATTGATCCGCCAGATCGGTCAAACAACATGGCTAATCCTACTTTACTCATGTATTCTTCTTTTCTGTTAAGTTATAAAAATTAGATCCAATATTCTATTCCAATAATTTTTCGATGTATAAAGGAGAGCAGTTCACTCACAAACTGAATAAAGTCCGAAGGACATTATGTTAAGTTTGTGAGTGACCTGGCCGAGTTTATACACCCATAAATTGCGAGAAAATAACTCTCATTATTTATAATTCCATAATAATTACATTTTCGGTAAAACACGAAAGAAGCGAGCGGTTTAAAATGGCACCCTTTTACTTGGTTGCATATTCACACGCTGAACATCATTTATCGGAAAATAAAATATCACGCTGTCGACCAATCAGAATCAACAATAGATATTGTATTGGAATTATACTACTAATGTATCGCTGAATTTATTAAAGTATCCACATGTATACAAATAAATATATATGAAATTATAATACGAGTTGCAACTTTGCCTGATTAGAAACAAAAAAACGACTGAAAAGACAAAAAAGTAAAACAAACACAAAACAAAAACAAAACATGCTATTCAGAAAAACATCAGGTCAACAAATTTTAATGAGAAGCATCAATTCATTTTTAAGTAGTTACATGAACGCTAGGGAACTTTTGTGCGTTTGAATTACTTTTTTGTCTTCAAATGATTGTTTAATACCTAACAGAATTTTAACAAAATTCTAATTTTATATATAGGTTTGATAGTACCTGTTCTGCTTAAGATCAGACAGCATGACTTCTTTCATCTTTGTAGCCCGTTCTAATGTAAACTCTGTATTGTCTCCGAATAAATTCACCAGCCTTGTTTGAATCATTAATGGTGAAGACAATGTCGTTATACGCACTGGTGCCTGTTCTCCAAAGAAGTCTGCTAAATCAAATTCTTCCTTGTTCAAATCAAAAACAAAGTCCAAAGCACGTCCACCATAGATTGGTTGCTTTATATGAGGATCCTGTCCAGTTGTTATTTTTGTTACGTTGATTGCTGCTTTCCGTAGGTACTGGCAGTTGTACTTTTTCAGAATCTTTTTGTTACCCAGTCTTATCAAATTTATCAAGGTTACACAAGAAGCTGCATTCCCCATTGATGATCCCTCAATACACACACTAGCCCATATCCCATTGGCTCCATGCATTAAAACCTTTAATGAAATAATGTAATTTTATTATAGGAGTACTAAGCAAGTCAAAGCACATTGTCAAAGTAGGCTTTACGTCATAACTACAAAAACTTTCACGGAGAATTATACACATGTCATATCATAGTCATATCATAGTCTTGCTTAATTATCACAAGATCATTAAAGTGTTTGAAAATAATCATCACAGATCGATTTTTAAACTCTTTATAGCAAAATCTTATTAAGAAGGAGAAAACTTTTATCTCTTCTGATTATCTTTTTCTTATTGTATTTAGGAGAAGAGAAATTTTTAAAAAGATATCTAACAAAATAAAAAAGGTTGGTTTAATCTAAACTTCTACAATTTCTAAGTTTTCTCTCAAATTTATCCCCTGTTCAAAGATTCCTAAGATTTTACGAAGTGAAAAAATCATTTCAGGACACTAAATCAGCCGAGACAATATCATTTGTTTCTGTGGCCGAGATCATTTAAAATTAATTACCTCCAAAGCTGTAGAATCAGAGTAGCCAAACTTTTGATGAACATGAACCAGAAGGTGGCCTTTCCACTGATTATCGTCCATAATCTGTCGAATATACTTTGCCCAAGTTGCACATTCTTCAGGCATGCTTTGTCCTCTTGGCTCTTCAAACATCAATCCAAACAAACGCAAATCTTTTGGCAATTTGCATAAAAAATCTACAACTTTGAATACTCGCTCACTGTCGGTAGGCATCGCATCTGGTAGATCTCGGAAGCTTACAAAGATTTTAGCATCCTTATAAAGATTATCATATGTCCACCGTACCCACTTTTCAATCAGTGAACATATTTGCTCGGTGGAAAATTTGTCAAAATCATATGTAGAATCTCCTAAATCGATTTCAAATATGACGTTCCACAATCCAACCTCTTTTAGTTTCCTCAATCCAACGGGTACCGTTTCAGTGTTTGGTACTTTATTTTTTATACCTGTAATGCAAAGCTGAATTGGACTCAAAAATTACAAAAAGTTAGTGCTTGTCTTGTCGTACGGGCTGATATACTTCTTGTGATCAATCTTTTCACATGTTCAATTCTAAAAGATATTATGTTGCCAAAATTTATGTTTCCCACTTTTGAATAGTAATAATGATTCTTGTAGAAACTTAGCATTCATTCATTATTCTAAGAGAGTGCAGTCATTTCCAAACTGTCTTGCAAACGTCTCGGTGGTCTCGTCGTAGCTTTTTTGCTTCGAGTATGGAGGGCTGCGGTCAAACCAAACACATTAGAATTGGGGAATAAAAGTGTTATATTTGATGTGGTTCCTGCTTAAAACTTATATTTTACTGTCGCAAACTGAGTTTACCCGTCGAAGCCAAACGGAGCCAAACGGATATTTGCGACAGTAAAATGAGTTTTACGCAGAAATCACATCAAATACAACACGTTTATTTCCATTCTAATGCAATCTAATGACTAAAGCTGTTAATATTCTTAATTTATAGGTGAAAACCAAAAAAGTCCGGGAAATTGCGTGTACAAAGTTTTGTGACGTCACTGATGGGCTGAAAGTTTGAACAAAGTAATCTGGTAATTTTTGAACGTAACGTTCGCTTCGAAATCGAATACAATTTAATTTGATAGCATTCTCCAGGCACAGTTTTCGATTATTTTTTCTTGAATATTCAATTCCTCCAAAATACCCGTTTTCATAATCGCGACTCTGCATACAGACAGGCATTCGGCACTCCTCAGCAGATTATACTACTCTAATGAATGGTAGATTTTTACGCAGTCTCTTAGCCAATCAAATTGCTTGTTACATTCTCATTGTATTAGAATTGGTATTCGCCGTTTCCATTCTCTATTCTATTCATCTTCGAATTCTTTTGAGCTACGATGGAGACAAAGCTTGTGTAAAAACATATGTAAAATCAGAAGTGAAATAATTTGCTAGAATGTCTTGTACTTGACAGACACGCTTAGTCGGATTTTTAATTGCTACTATTGACATAAAAACCTCAGCCAATCAGTCTTTGTTCTTTCTCCTAAATGCGAGTACCAATTTTCAAGTCTTTGGTTTCACACTGCCCTGGATCGAACCTGCGACCTTCAGCAAACAAGACCATGCACATAGGAAGTTGATAAAAAGAAAGAAACGCTACACGATCATTATGAAAATTTGGCAGAACTCATCTTCGAACTGGCTTGAGCAACCATTGAGATAAAGCTCATGTTTAAATTTAATTAAAATCATACGTGAAATTCGCTAGAATGCTATCAAGACAAATGTGTGAATCTTAAACGATGTTTTGTCTATCACAACATAATAAATAAAATAAGCTATACAATTAAGAACTCACTGTCAGTAATTTCTGAAAAAGCCCAAAGTCCTTTTCTGTCTTCGCCTCTTTCTACCAACTGTTTAATAAAAACATCATCAACTCTAGTCATGTGTGAAAATGAGGCTACAATGGTATCTTTGAAACCACATTTTTTGACCTCTTCGTATAATTTCCATTTTGCTTCTAGGGTATGCCCTCTGAGTTGCCCCACTGTACTTTCTCGAATGGAATTGTCCAAAACAAAAATATCTAGATCACGAAGAACCTGATATTTTTCCAACTGTTTCTTAATGTCTTTTTCATACCTTTTTGCCAAATCTTTTAACTGTTGGTCTTGCCTTTTCGGAGATTTTTGTGCCATCTGCAATGACATAAATTAGAAAAGGATTTTTCATTAGATGTTTACATGTTTTTAAGGATATATTATAGTGAGCAACAAAATATTACTATGACGATTTGCCTACAAAGAAAACTATATTGCTAAAATTATGTCAACGAAAAGTTCATGTCGAATGAAAGAGAAAATTACTATTGAAATATAGGGTACATTTTGATAAATAATAAAAATATCATTGTTGAAAGCTTTAAATGATATAGATCATGTACAACAAAGTTAATAAACTGTATTGCTTTGTTCTATACGGTTATATTCCCTTTATATACTATAGTGTTACTTATACATGTATGCCTTTATATCGTGATTACCCGAAGGTAATTCCCTTTTAGGCGCGGAATTGGTCAAAATTATTATTATTTAAGGACCTCCATAATTCAATTTCAGGAACTCCTCAAATATTTCTGGACCTCCACAATTCGATTTCACGGGACCTCCTCAAATATTTCTGGACCTCTATAAATATTTTTTTTTTGGTTTTATTTAAAGAGCTCCTAAAATATTTCTGGACCTCCACAATTCGATTTCAGGACATCCTGAATTATTTATAAACATCCATAATTCGATGTCAGGACCTCCTGAATTATTGATGGACCTCCACAATTCGATTTCAGGATCTCCTGAAATATTTCTGGACCTCGCCATTCTATTTCAGGGTCTCCTGAAACAATTATTTATAGAGGTTCTGAAATCGAATTGTGGAGGTCCAGAAATATTTGAGGAGCTCCTGAAATCGAATTGTGGAGGTCCTGAAATATTTGAGGAGCTTCTGAAATCGAATTGTGGAGGTCCTGAAATAGTTGAGGAGCTCCTAAAATCGAATTGTTGAGGTCCTGAAATCGAATTGTGGAGGTCCATAAATAATTGAGGACCTCCTTGAATAATAATAATTTTGACTAATTCCGCGCCTAATACCCTTTTTATGAATTTATCATGTATTTACAAGGAAAAGATGCAGTTCTGCATATATAATAAAAAAGTGAACGCGTGTCCTATCGAATAATCGTGTAATTTGTAGTAGTTATCTGGCACTCCACGTGGTGATGTCAATTCAACAGTAAACAATATGGAGGACGATGAAAGCTCTCAGTTGACAACACAGAAACGATTTTTTAAATGAATTATCTTTATCCCTATAATGACCTGTGTTAAAAATTTCATTTCTATGTCATTGTTCTGTTCGTATAAAACTGTAATTCTGTGTTCTGTTTTCATCAAATAGTTATTGTCAATAAATGTCATTCATGTTCTTTTTTCAGCTCCTGTGAAATATGTAATAACCGCATGTCTGTTTTCATTTCTCTTGACTCGTATCTGCTCTCAGTTGGTGCTTCGGGGCAGATATAGAGGTCTCGGGATGGAAATAGGCATGTGATAATCTATAGTTATGCTGTAATTTTGATGACTTCATGAACACAACACTAATAATCCACTAAAGCGCTAAGCGCAATCGTGTTTTTAGTCAAGTCAATTGTAGATTTTTGGTGTTCGAACTTAAAATTATCCTAAATGGTAATATTGACGACAAATTTAAACAAAATTATGTGCAGAAAAAGAATGATTTAAAAATGACAATAATATATCAAAGAAAACGGTCAAATCTGATATATCAAAGAAAAATGTCGAGATAACCGTTTTTTTTCGCCGTGCATTCATATTTTGTTTACCTGTTTAATGTACGCCAATCTATTTATATATACGGAACAAAAACAACGCTAAAACTAGTCCTAGATTGCTCTGACGTCTGAAGGCCTTTTTGTAATATGGCCGTGGGACGTCAGAGCGCACTCCGTATAGAAAAAATGGAAATTGCCGACCCAGACTTTGGGCGGCAGTTTTTAGACTCGAAATCAAATATATCCAATTATAATAGATAAATCATATATCAATCGATTACTTATTCATCTTTCTCTAAGAATATGTACATTTTATTCACCAACAATCTCCCTGTACCACAAACGAAAGCTTTATTCCCCTCAACCCACCATTTTCGTCATTTCACTTTGAAATTCACTTTGAACAATTTGCCACATGACTGCGTTATTTCATTTTTTTGTGTAGTAAATTTATACATATGACCCCGGTAAACCTCGCATTTCTACCCGTTTCTAAGGCTCGTACAAATAAACTTTATATTTTCTGACAATGTACATATATTGTATATATACGGTCCTTATGTTTTACCTGTTCAGCCATGTGTTTCTTATGAAAGCGTATTTGGGTCAAAATTAAGGGTCGAGAAAATAAATTAAGTCGTGCCCACCACTTTTTTTAACTTGTGGCCACGACAGAGTAACTCGTGGAAATTATAGTAATAAAAGTTATTTTTACGAAATTTATCAATGTGTAAACTAGAGCGATTCACTCACAAACTAAATAAAGTCCAAAGGACTTTATGTAAAGTTTGTGAGTCATAAGCCCGAGTTTACACATTTATAAATTCCGTAAGAATAACCTTTATTACTTATAATTCCAAAGTAATGCAGAAATATGACGTTTCCATTTGAAAATAACAAACCAAAGATACTAATATTAGATAAAGTAAATTTATACTATGCTGTATACGACGCATTTCAAGGAGTTACCTCTTATCAGCAGCATTAAAGCCGAAACATTTGGAAGACCAGAAACCAAACTTATTTAGAACAAGAAGTACTCATAACCAAAAATACCGAAATAGGAAGCCAAATTTCAGCTAAGGAGATCTACCATGTGCAATACAAGGAATGAACCCTTAGTATTTCTATTATTTTTGAATTTTGCTAAATACTGGTAATTTCTGCAACAAATCAATGAATAATCATGTCAGACAAGTCTGTTGACTGGGTTGGCGAATACCCTCGGGGACCTAGGGTCCACCATGCAAAGGCATCGTCCCAGGAGTTTCAAAATAATAATGCAAATATACTAATATTAGATATAGTAAATTACATTTTCATCCTGCACTATATTGCATGCGTACGTATTCATACGCACGACGTCATGAAAGGAATTTATCAAGTTATCAACTTTTTACCGGAAGTTGCTGTTACCCAATTAAATTACTGCATTTGATGTTTTGAAAAAAACATTGGAATTATTACTTTGTAACTATAAGTCGTGGCAACGAATTACAAGAGTCGTGGAAACGAGCTACAAAATCGTGGCCACGAGTTATTAAGTCATGGCCACGAGTTACCAAGTTGTGACCACGAGTTATAAAACTCGAGTTACCAAGTCGTGGATACGACCTAATTTTTTTTCTCGACCTTTAATTTTGACCCAAATACGCTTTCATAGTTTATTAATGCCAACAATTGTGTCAACTCAAAAATCTTGAGGGCTATGTAATTGTCGTCTGCTCATTTGACATCTTATCTCCGAGATTTGCATTGTCTACTGACAGAATTGTTGACACACAAATAATACATATTATCATTGTGACATGTTTTTTGTCTCCTTTTTTTACTTGTTACGTGCTTATGCGGTGTTTTTGATGTCACTTTCTGTTACTTTCTTTAACCTTTTAAACACAGAACACACTACAACTGTCAATATTTTTTCGAATCAATTTAAATGATGCAAGTATTAGTGTTAAATAAAATTGTATGTTTTTGTATATTTTTATTTTTTAATGGTTTCTTTCCCGTCTATAAAAAAAATCCTGATGGGCAATATGTATATGAGCAGTATCATATGGTCTGGTCAGACAACATTGGATTCGTTAGTCATATGATTGTTATGTGGTTAGAAGTGTTATAAATAGCTATTTTCGCCTTTAGAAAGTCTGGTGTTTTTTATAGAATTCTTTCAAAGGTTTTATTAACTCTCTCTTTTTTTATTTAAAATTAAATAAAACTCAAGTTGATTCTTTTTTTAGATATTCAAACAAATTGCAGTTACATGTCTAAAACATCATCCCAAGTCAGGGTTTTGTATCCACGTTCGTTTGTGGGAACGAATGTGGATACAAAACCCTGACTTGGGAGGATGGTCTAAATGAAAATGAATTAATTGAAAACAAATAAGTTGTTTTAACCAAGAAATGAAAGACTTTTGAAACTTTTTCAAGCCACTTTTCAGTTGGTCAATACGCAGAATAAATTACAAAAACAATACTTACGGAAATTGTAATAGAAAAAACAGATATTAAAGTTTGAAAATCAACTATTTCTGGATTTTAAATTCGTATCCGTAACGAACTAGGGTCAATCTATCATTTAGGACGAAAACATATGACGCTATTTAACAGACCTTAAAAACAAGATCTAATTTGGTAAATAGGAAAAAAACAAGCATATTTATTAAACTGCATTAAAATTCAGGGATTCAAAAAAATTATGAGCATACTTTAAATCCTCATGTAGGTGTTAGCTCGAAAAATAAGCTTATACACAACAAGAAGTAAAATCTGATAATAGGAAGATACCATGTCAGTTTTGCTTAAAACTAAATCAGCCGACAAATTATCATTTATGCGAGTATAAAAAAATTTCCAAAACGTTATTGGGCAAATTCAAATGCAAAGAATTACTATTGACCAACAAGCTAGGCTTTTGATAGAAATACAGATACTAAGCCTTTAGTGCATATTGTTAATCTCGTGCTATTATTAGGTAAGTTACAGACACATTGCAAATCTAGTTACCAGACTTTTCAGATACTGTTTATACATTGGTGTCGTACCATTGATTTATAGGTAGATCTGAAAAATATTAGATGATGTCATGCAATAAAGCCGAACAGATAGAAATCAAATAATATGTATGTCATTATTCATCAATTTTTGACTATTTTAGCTTGTTTTGTTTCGTAGAAATATTAATATGGCGTCTCACTTTTGTAGTACAATATGACCTGATGTAACAAAGATTGAACCAATTTAGCATATTTTGGTCTTCTTGACCTTTTTTTCTATTTTGCAGAAGGATTTTATGTTTTTCTAGATAACTATTCCTTTTTAGAACCAATTTTCATTTTCAGCAAATTAATATGTAACCCATTGTGATGAAAACGTAGTTAATGTGTTGTATTAAAATGTTGATTTGTCAATTCAACATTTTGCTATAATAAGCTGTGAATTGAAAAATCAAAAATATAACAATTGTACTTTACTCATGTTGTTTTGCTCTGTCGCTCTGTTGCGTGAAATCAAATTAGGATACCTGATAAGTTTTTAAAAATTAGTTGTCCAATACATAAAGATAAATGGTCCATAAACTTTTTAGTCTATAATTACTTTAGTCTATAACGTATAACCTATCGTATTACAGAAAGGTTAAGGGCGTCAAGTAATACAGGTTTCTGTCATTCAGTTAGCTGAATGAATTTATAAAAAGGTTGTTTGAATTGAAGAATTAATTTGGACTTGTTTGTTTCTCAAGAACACCAACCTGACACAGCCCTCTTTCATTTCATTGTAAAAATATTGTTCATCATAACGTAAAAAATACTAGATATCATAATTCCTCCTAAATCCTGAAAGAAACGTTATTTTCGCCCGTCGTTACACTTTCTTGTGACTTCAACTCCTGTTTCTTCTTTGAGCTTTAGGTATTTTAAAATTCTTTTAGAATATTTGCATACCAGAAGTAGATTTTAGAATTCTGATTTTCAAAACTCTGGACCCACTACGATTAAATCATGAAAAGATTAAATTTAAGAGTGTAATCTAAACTCCTCTTCCATTTTTCAATGTTGCATTTTATTTTTTTTTTTACAGTATTCTCAGATACTGTATACAAATGGATAACCAGATTTAAGAATCTTGATTTTCATACGTAGAGACTCATGTGTGTCTAATTTAAAAACAAAATGGAATTTCACAAATGACCTAAATTCTAATTTCATTTATTATTTATTTCTATGCAGTATTGTCATACACTGTATGTAGACGTGCATTAAGATTTCATTGTTTTGACTTTCAAAACATGGAGCGCACAGGGGCTGAATTGCAAAAATTGTGAATTAAACCTTGTGACTTAGTAAACAAAACACCTTTCATTTTTTCAATTTAATCGTTTTCTTTCTGTGCAGTATTGTCATACTCTGTATATTTTAAAAGATGCACAATAAGGTTTAAACATTTAATTTTCACCCATTGTGGCCTTCAGAGATAGAATTTTGACATTTTGAATTTAAGCTTGGGATCTAAACTACTTCATTTTTCAATTTATACATTTTATCTTTTACCAGAACAGTCAGTCTTCATATTTTTGTGTCCCAAAACTAAGACATCTGATTAATTATTTTTTTTATCAATATGAAATAATGGAAAAGTGAAGAGAATTGTCGATTCCGCTATATATAGGAGAATTCTTCTTTTTCATTATCTTGAATTTCAGCATTAGAAAATTAAATAAATAAAATAAGTTCAAGTCAAGACATGTAGTCGTGTCATTCAAGACTAGTCAAGATCAGTTATGATAAGTTCAGCCCAGGTTTCTGAAACAGATATAAAAACAGTCTTGAAATGTATCGTTTTCTTGTCCCTTCATCTTGTTTTCTTATAAAATTTCGTGTTTGAGATAAAAAAAAAAAAAAAAAAACACCATGACAGGCAATGCAGAAATTACCATTATATATCAAAATTGGTTTAATAGCGTTCTTGGACTTATTATATCGTAATAGTTGTTATATAAATAATATATTTGCTTCCATATTTGTTTCTGGTTGACGTTTAAAGGGCAGGACATAAGTACCCCTCTGCGTCACCAGATGTCACTGTTCCTATTTTTTTTTTATAAAAATGTTTTGTAGAAGTTGAAATAGCTTATGCTTTGGTTTTATGTTTTCTTTTGTTTTTCTTTGGTTTGCTATTTGATTAAATATCCTGGTGTTTGGTCTTTGTGTAACTGTTTTACTTCTCCAAGAGAGATGCGAAATAATAGCAACCACGCACGTTATTTTAGTTAATAATATACTTTATATTTTATTTTTTTTTATTTTAAAGTAAGTAACACATAACTTATGAAAAAACTATTCATTAAAATGTTGATGTGTTTTTTTTTTTTTTTTTTTTTTTTTTTTAAAGTTTTCAGTTTTGTTGACTCATCTGTAATTTTATATTTTTTTAATGTAATAAAAAAAAATCTGCTGGTACGATCTTTTCTTTTCTACTCCAGTGATATAGTATTAAAATTGTATCTTAAAATTTGAATAATTTAGTAACAACTGAATTGGTAGTAGAGCGTGAATATATAAGTATACATGCACGGCTTGCTATATTTGTTGTATGTCTAACTTTAACATTATAACCCTTGGGTATCACGATTCTTTGACAAAAGTCTTCGATAGTTTTTGGCTTTAAATTTTCACCTATCTGGGATCTAAATGTGCCTGAAGTATATATTTTGTGTTGTCGTTTTGGCTTGAGAATCGCAAATAAGACATAATTTTTTAAAATATCTATCCATATTACACGGAAGTTGGAATCGTAGAACGTTTATTATGGTAACAATTAAAAGCGGTACGATAGCATGACGATATTACTGACGGTTATCATCACGAATTGGTTACATGTTAAAGTATCCTAATATTCCAAATATTTTGGAGTAAGTTTCCGGTGTCATAATCTCTCTTTTTCTCTACTGATTTTTCTTATTACAGAGTTAAGTTTAGTAGCAAAGAAGATTTCGTAGACGGATCAGGAATTGCATATATTTTGGATTACATTTCTGGATACGTTTCTTCAAATATTTTAATAGGCTATTCAGGTCTAATTTATGTCGAAATTTGCGATTTCCTTATACCAGATTCCTCGGTTGTCAACGACCCAGATTTTTACGGGACACATGTGGTATTTTTTTCCAGTAGAAATTAAGACTTAAAATGATTTAATTGTATAATGGATACTACAGGAAAAAGTGAGCAAAGGAAGATAATTAAAATTGTCTCCCTTTGGTCCTATGGCTAAAATGTGGTTTTTTATTTACACCCCCCCCCCCGTAATAAATTAGTTAAGGAATATTAAAGTCAGATATTTCTCAAAGCCTCGGTTCAAGAAAATTTTGAATTTCAAATTTACATTTATATTCGTCATTAAACAAAAATTAATATGATAATTATTCATTTTCACAAATTAACTTTTATTTCTACAGGTAAATACTTTTATCATTATCGATCATTATCTTGGTACCGAAAAACGACTTCAAGATACATGCATCACAGATTTTAGCATAAAATAGATGACATAAAGTGCTTTTATATGATATTATCCTTGCATATTTGAATAAAGATCGTACTTCTTTTTAATATAAAGTTTGAATATTTTATTGCTTAATGCTTTTCTGAATTTAATAGAAATCAAAAGTATATATGACAGATGATCAGTTTTTAATGATGTTTGAAAGAAATTGAGATTAAAGCAAGTGTAAAAAGGTTTCAGCAATAAAAATTGCTGAAACCTTTTTACACTTGCTTTAATCTCAATTTCTTTCAAACATCATTAAAAAATGATCATCTGTCATATATAAAAATAAAAATAAACGTGCGATTATATTTTAAGCATATACTTGCACAGGTATTTATAATATATATATATATATATATTCTGTATCAAACAAACAGGGTGAAAGAAGTTGTGAATCACAAATGATGCGGATATTCATTTTGGGACCTAGGTAAAGAAAGTACCATTGAATAATGCAATATCCATTCAATTAAAGACAACGTATTTTTCACCAATTATCAGTCTTTGATGAGATTTCCAAAAGTAAATATCTCTTATTAAATGCAAGTGATCAAGGCTAATTTTATCTTTTGATTTTTGTTTATATGTTTTGGCTATTTTATGGTTTATTTTTTACAGTTTACACGTTTCACAGCTCTTTGACTTTTTATCATTTACATATTTCGTATACGAACTGGTTGGCAACATTTTTATTTTATTTCAAAAATTGTTGGTGTTTTCTTTGGGCAAATAGATAGACAAATAAGACAGAACAGAAATAATTGTAATAGTCCTAGATCCCTGTGAAGTCAAACGGTTTTTCGTTGCATTTGGTTTGGTCATGGGATGTCAGAACAAACTTTGTATGAAAAGCAAGGACAATCGATCGGTTTTTATCAGTTTTTTCAGATTTGAAAACCTTTTTTTTTATCACTTCTGTGATTTCTTTTATTTTGATAATTAACAGAACAAATATGTTCATGAGCCTGACACCGCCGTTCTGGGTTGGGCAAAACTGTCACCTAAAGTTATCAGTTAATTTTGATAATAAGGTGACATTACCTAAAACTATAAAAGTATTTGAAGAGAAAAAATAGTGAAAAAAGAGACGTAAATAATTTATCGCATACGGAAATTATGTATTAGTCTTGAAACAATAATAAGTGCTTACAATGTATTAAGGATAGAATCAACTTTAGATGTTTTGTCTATACTCTGAAGTCCTAAGGCCGGTCCCAGCCAAATCAGAAGAACACCGTTTGACGTCAAACGCAACAAGCAGTATATTCAAGAAAAAAAAGAAAGCACATAAAATGTAAATCAGTATCAATGTAAAAAAAAAACAGTTGTGACTGAATAAGGTTAGACCTGGTTAACATACTGCATGCCGAAGAGCATATATGCTATTAACATGATTAAATCAATTCGTATTTTTCATAGTTTGGCTACAGGAGAAAACAGAAATATTTTATAAAGTAAATGCATAATGTTGTGCTAAATGCCCAAAACAATCAATAATGGTGTGCCCAATGCCCAAAACTATCAATATTGTTGTGCCCAATGCCCAAAATAATCATTAATGTTGTAACCAATGCCCAAAACTATCAATAATGTTGTGCCCAATGCCCAAAACAATCAATAATGTTGTGCCCAATGCCCAAAACAATCAATAATTAAAAACATTGAGGAACAATTTCAAATGCCAAAATGCCAAATGCCAAAATGACCCAAAAAAGGTAAGCCAAAACCAATTAACGGCAGATCTATACAAGATAGAGATGATCCTCAGTTTTCAATATTTTGACATTTCTATTACAGTAAACGAGCTGGTGATATCCTCGGGGATTTGGGCTCCCCCCCCCCCCCCGACTATATCAATTTGATTAAAAAGATATCCACAATATTTGATTTTAGATTTTTATTTTATATGAACCATTCTAACAATTAAATGAAATTTGGCCATGCGTATTCTTTATTTTTTTGCCGGATATCTTAGTAATTTGTTGTTTACTTAACGTCCAGTGACAAATATCTTCATTTTCAGTTCCAGATCAGTTTCAGAAATACCATGAAATATGAGATGAGACGACGAATTTTGGCTGCCATCGGAAAAGTGTGGAGAATTTCGTAAGTTTGGATAATTTTGCCTTATTTGTGATAATTAACCATAGTAAAATTTCCCTGTTATAGACCCTGGAATCGAGAGGTTTCCTCTTTCCGTCATACCCGGATGCGCTGCGCAGTCTCGAGATTCCTTGACCCATTACTAAGAATGTTTTTGATGATGATAAATATTTGATTAAAAAAACTTAAAACGACATTCCAAAAAAAGTAAGAAAACTTGAAAAAAAACTTAAAAAATAAAATTAAAATAAAAACAATTTCAGCATGGATATAACCCATATTCTCCCATCATTTAGTTACAAATGAGTGAATATAGCCTTCATAAGGAATGCATACAAACTGAAATTTATTCTTTTTCATTAAAAAATTTGATTTCGAAAGATTAGGTATAAGTGTTATGAATACGTCTGATTTATGCAATACTGTTTTGAAAAAAAGACATACAAATTTAACGTGAAATTGCACAAAATGTACGTCTTTTTAGTTTAAAAATCCTTCTTTGTTCATTATTTCATTGCGAGTTTTGATAACTTTTCAAAACTCAGTGTGATTGGGATCCATGTATGTTTTTTTGTTAATAAACGGAATGCCACGTTCAGGTTCAAAATTAAATTTCTTCCATTTCTTTTGAAATTATTACAGATCTGGCTGGGGTCATTGTGCGGAAAATTTGACTGAATATTTGAAATAGTTTTTAAATAAAGTTTACTCACCTTAAATTTATGTCTTAAAAACTCTAAAAGGAAGGAAACAAATTTTATAGGGTAAAGTTTAACCTGAACAATTGTTTATAACGTCTTATGATATATGCATCATTATAAACATTGAAAAGTAAACCTACCTTTTGTCTACTCTGCCAACTATATATCCCTTTGGTGCAAACTATAAATCCAGTTCTTTTATATCACGAAATGTTGCTTATTTCACGCTCCATAGCTGTGCGCGTGTATGTTCATGTATATGGTCGTACATTGAACGATACAATTTTTTTTCTATTGTTGGAATATATAAAAATAAATAATATTTATGTTAAAACATCAACCATAGGTGGCGGAGTTTAAAAAAAATTAATGGAGCATTTCATTTCAAATCTTGAATCCAAGTCAAATTTATTTTCCTCTGGAAAAATCCGGTTTTTGAATTGGTGAATGCGGGCGGCTGGCGGCTGCCAATCGTGTCCGGCCTATAACCTTCTTGTCTTAAGACTTAGACCTTAGATCTATGGTATGTGGATATGTCACCTCAAGACGATGTGTCATGTTTCAAAAATGTTGACCTATGACCTTGACCCTTGACCTAAGGGTGAATAAATAGATCATTTTAGATCATCTCCGTGTCTGGCCTGTAACTTTTTTGTTTAAAGACCTAGGCGTTGGATTTTTGGTATGTAGGTAGGTTATCTCAAGATGATGTGTCGCATACCAAGAATTTTGACCTTGGCCGATGACCTCAAGGTCAATGAATAGATCATTTTTGGGCGGCTGCCAATCGTGTCCGGCCTATAACTTTCTTGTCTTAAGAGCTAGACCTTAGATCTATGGTATGTGGATATGTCACCTCAAGACGATGTGTCATGTTTAAAAAATGTTGACCTATGAACTTGATCCTTGACCTAAGGTCGAATAAATAGGTCATTTTAGATCATCTTCATGTCCGGCCTGTAACTTTTTTGTCTAAAGACCTAGGCCTTGGAGTTTTGGTGTGTAGGTAGGTTATCTCAAGATGATGTGTCAAGTACCAAGAATATTGACCTTGACTTTTGACCTCAAGGTCAATAAATAGGTCATTTTTGTAACTTTTTTGTCTAAAGACCAAGTGATATAATGGGGAATTTAGTAGGTACTCAGGAAAATAAAACTCCGTATTTAGATAGATGTTCTATTAACAAAACTGTATAAAACTATAACAATATAACACAATATGATTGTTCTAAACTCACTCGGTAATCCTGGTAATTTAGTAGGTACTCAGGAAAATAAAACTCCGTATTTAGATAGATGTTCTATTAACAAAACTGTATAAAACTATAACAATATAACACAATATGATTGTTCTAAACTCACTCGGTAATCCTGGTATATAGCAAATTCGGAAAATCCGTAAAGTCACTGTTTTTAGCAAAAAACGTACGTGATACGCACTTGTTCAATCGGTCATCCGAACTACTTGTCCCTCAGTTTTAGAATTGTTTTATAGTGAACATTCGTGGGAATTAACAAGTTCAAAATCGCGGTGACATGTTTGACAATTATCACTCCATTCATGACATATAACAATAGGCAAAATAGAAAAACGTTTTAACAAAGAATTAATACTAAATTTCAGTAATTTGTTCTAAGTTGATATTATAAGTTTTTAACACCGTGTATGCTAATTGTTCAAAAATGTTCCTAAAAAATGACACTTTGTTTTCAAAGATATAATTGTCAAATTTTACACCATGACACTAGGCCTTGGATCTTGGGTGTGTCATTTTGGTCATTTTTGTAACTTTTTTTCCTCAAGACCGATATTTGTTGTGTATGTAGGTTTCCTCAAGATGATGTGTAGCATATTAAGGATGTTGACCTTGGACTTTGACTCCAAGGTCAATAAATTGCTAATCATGTCCAGCCTGTAACTTTTTGTCTTAAAACCTAGATCGTAGATCTTTGATGTGTGGGTAGTGTACCTCAAGATGATGTGTCGTGTAGGTAAGATGTTGACATCCGACCTTGACCCTTGACTTCTTTGATGTTCAGTAAAAATGAAATAGAAGGAAAACCCGGTTTGCTGTCACTCAAAACTGAATTAAAACGAAGACATTTCTTTACAAGAGAAGATAAGTTAACTATTTTCTATCAGTATACAATTAATGATATGCAATTATACAAAATAAATTGAGTGTAGGAATTAGATAGAGAGAGCTGTTATAGACATTGCCCTCAGGCCAGACCAGTTCACTTTTCTTGTCTGAAATAAATATTGTTTAAACCAATTAAATTACAGGAATCCATGATGATGAGAAACATTATTGCTTATGACGACAACTAGTCAAGCACTTATTGTCCCTTTCATAGGCTCCTGTGTTCAGGTGAAGTTTTCAAGATTAGGTCTGTTCAGTGGTAACAAAGAACATTAGATCAGCAAATAAGGTAGATGTCCGTCTGGTATTTCATATCACATTGATGCTCCAATGTTTCCAGGATTAGGTCTGCTCCTTGTTAGTTATAGATTAAATGTCAACATTTCCAGGTGTTGACATTTGTGAAAATTGTGTAATTTCAATCTGTGTGTTTTTGCTCAGTTATTACCTGTATCAGCACGGGCAACAATCTCACCACGCGCTACATTTTGTTATGAAAGAAAAATCGTTGTGATATTTTCTTGTGATGCGTGGTGATAAGATGTTCTTCGCCATCTTATTGTGAAAGCTGTTCAATATATTAAAGAATGCACGCTTTACGTCCAACAACCCATACCAGTCCAATATTTCTAACATTTGTTTTAAATTGAAAGTCAGATATAAGCCTAAAACGATCCAGTATGTTAACTAAAGGCTCATCTTTAAGTGAATTTTCCATAGGTTACTGTTAAAATATTTTCGGCTCTGGCAGCCATCTTGGATGGTGGACGCTGTCATCGGATGCAACTCTAAAAGAGAGCAATCTAAGGATCATGTTGCTGCCAAGTTTTGTTCAAATTGATCTAGTGGTCTTTAAGTAAATAAAATTCTTTAAGTAAATACCCCATAGGTCCTATGGTAAATTATGTTCGGCTCTGGCGACCATCTTGGATGACTGGTGAGGTCATCGGATATAATTCTGAAAGAGGATCACCTAAGGACCATTGGTGCCAAGTTTTGTTCCAATTGGCCCAATGGTTTCAGAGGAGATCTTTGGGCCAGGTGAGCTACAAATGAGGCAGAATATTTGTATACACAAAAAGACGCCTCTAATGTGGACGGCTGAGTAGAAGGTGGGAGCAGTTAACGGGAAAGTTGGAACGACTGCGTACAACAGTACATATTACATACTCATCAAAATTCCTTTGGTCAATCTACTGTCAAATGATGTTCCATCTTTCTTCATATTGTTTGATAAAAACTCATATTGACAAGCTTTCACTTTCATTTTTTTAAAATAATCTTTTTTATCCCCAGCCCAGTTGCTAGTATTTCGATACTAGCCCAAAATTGATACTTAAGATTTACTGTTACAAAATTGTAAAATTTGTGAAAACTAATGAATATCTCCCTCGTGCATAGCTCTGTCCTTAGCTGGTTTTGCCTCTACAGTTTTTGATCATTTTGGTATTTTTGATTTTGCACTTCAACTGTTTGGATTGTTGTTTTGGTTTTCAACATTTTAGGTATTGAGCACAACTGGTGAGTCGTAAATCTACGAAATGTGCACATCTTGTGCATCAAAATTGTTATCAAAGAATTGTATTTTGTATCATAAATGAAATGTACACATTTTATTATTGATAAAAACTTTATATTTACTCGTTTTCACTTTCACCTTCTAAAATTATCCTTCTCACACATGTGCAATTTAATTATGTAATTTTGCAATAAAACAATTATCTTTTGTAAAGGTCTTTATGAGGTTAAATGGACCAAAACACCACTATTGATCTCGGCATTCTGCCTTGGTCAATATTAGTTTCATGATCCATTTCACCCAACCCATATAGACCTCTGCAACAGACTATAATTATATGGTATTTAATAAAGCTATGAAAAATTCAGCAAATCCAAATGTCATAAGGAAGACACCGTTAAAACAGTTTAAATACAATGGCAACAATTGCTGTATATATTTTCATGCATATAATTTGTCTCGACTAAAATTGTTCGCCTTTTATTATACGTATAGTTCTTTGTTAATACAAACCATAACGGTTCATACAACACACTACTTGATATCACGCACAACAAGTCCAAATATGATAATTTTTTGCTATTTATCGTAATTATTACGGTCATTACAGTATTTCCAAAGAGCCATCTTCATAATTCATTGATTAAGACTTACAGATAACATCCAAGTTATTATATTTTTTTGTAAAAAATGGAAAATTATGTAAAAATGATCATAAAGTTGATACTTAGAATTTCAAGCGTAGGTTCTACTATCACCACGCATCACAGGTAAATAGCACGAGTTTTTTGTCGTAACAAAATGTGGTGCACGGTTAGATTGGTGCCTGTACGTAATATCAGAACATCGTGAATTAATGTCTAAACCATATATATCATGTAATGACAAAATATCATAAAGTTATAATAAAACCACATCACGAAATAAGAAAACCACATTATGTAATGAAACAACCGCATTACGTAAAGCCAAATACACATCACGTAATGTTAAAATCACTTTGCCTAATGACACGACCACATTAAATAATGTTGTATTCATATCAAATAAACCATATCATGTAATATCAAAACATCATTAAGTAATGACAATACCATATTGAGAAATATTAAAACATCATTAAGTAATGACCATACCATATTGAGAAATATCAAAACATCATTAAGTAATGACCATACCATATTGAGAAATATCAAAACATCATTAAGAAATGTCTAAAAAACCGTATGATGTAATGACAAAATATCATCAAGTAATAATAAAACCACGGTGTCTTCTGGCTATTCCAACATTTTAAAAAATAGTATTCTGGCTATTCCTACATGCAAAGAACAATAGGTGTTGTTGTAGTGGGTTATGTTGTTTTAGTAATTAGTCACTAATTAATTTTACAGGTAAATTTACCTGACATTTGTTGGATTCCAAATATTTACCTACATTTTTAATTGATTAAGATAAATAATCATATGATAAATGATGTAATAAAATTTTGTGTTTGGCAACCAGAACTTGATCCACAATGGATTCAAGTTTCATGTAAAAACCAGAAGAGGTGACAGAATATACTGGAAGTGTTCTACTCCTAACTGTTCCGCGACGATAAACACACTGAACAACATACCTACCAAACTAGCTGAAAACCACACACATGAACAGAAAACGCACAGAAACACGGTTTACAGATTCCTTATAAAGACAACGACGACATCCACTCACTTGTACGACGTGCTGCTGTCCTACCTCTGTTACCCCCTGACTCAGTTGAAGACGTTTGGTTTGAAGCACTGCAAGACATCGACAACTCAGACACCAATGTACCAACTCTCCCGTTCACAGACTACGTCACCAGCTACTGGGTAGAGACTAACCGCGACCTTTGGAACCACTACAGATGGGCGTATAACTACAAATCATCTCGAAGGCTGGCATGGGAAGTTAAAGAAAATTGTAAAGGCCCCGCACCCAAACATCTTCAGCGCGAGGAAGCTGTCCATGCCTGTACTTTATTACAGTACCAAGCCGGGGGAAAACGTGTACCAAGAAAACGCAAGTACAGAGAAATCGACTCAAGACTAACCACACTCAAGACCCGCCTACAGAACCAGGAGATTACACCTCTTCAGTTTGCTGATGCTGCATCCCATCTTCTGCACTTAGACTAACTTAAAATTTGAAATTTGAAATAGTGCTCTCTCATATGTGCTTTGACATTTTAAAGACTTCAATATATAATTAATATATTAATATGTGCTGTAAATGTTCATTGTGCTCCATAGATATGAATGTCATTTTATTTGTATTAAAATAAAGATATCTATAATTTACTCTTGTATTTGTTATAATGAATAAGAGAGACTCAGAAACCAGTGTAAGAAAAATGAATTATTCCCAAACACCATGCATGCCAACACACATTTACCTATGAAAATATCACATCTTGTTTTTACAGTACAAACAGTTATAATCCATTGTTTATACAAACATTCTGGCAATCCCTACATGAAATTCTTACTAATTAAGGTCTATAATTTAAAATGTTGGAATAGCCAGAATAAACCAAAACCACATCACGTAATGTCAGAGCGCCACATAAGACAGCTGTGGCGTTCCATAGTCGTGAGTTTATATAAATGACAATTTGATATTTGGAAGATAAAAATAACCATTTTGATTGTTCTGATTTCATTACCTGATGTTGTACATTTCTAGTCCGGTCTATTATATGGTTCAAAATGTGCACCTTTCATTGACGACTTATTTTCATATTGTTATGAACAGACTTTTACGACAAAACGGCTTAAATCTGAAATTCAGGACCATGGTGATTTAATTCATATCTTTAACAACATGCTGCTTATTTTATAATATGCTATCATCATCTCCTAGCTTTAATGTCCCTGCTTCAAGAAAAGGGCTTATTATGAAGGGGGTTTCCCTCCCTACTTCCTATTTTAGTATCAAATAAGTGCAAGAATCTTGTCAATAACCCAGGCAGGAAAACTTAATTTATTTTCGCATAATATGAAATTTTGTCGCAATGACCTGAAGCTTCAAATTCATACCAGCCCCTCACGAGTGTTGCCTATTTAATTTGAACTAAACCGGTTTAGTCCAACCACTACTAAGTGTCTGTACCAAGTCGGACTATCCTGAATCTGTTGATTCCAAGTTGTGCCTTTGGTCTTGTTTTCGTCTTAAGGTCTTCAGTTGGATGCGTTGATTGGTATATCATTGTTGACCTTTCCTGTTATCAGTTTTATTATTTTTTATCTAACTAGTGGATTCTTTAATTTCAAGCTAATCGGAATAGATCTGTATAGTAAAAGCTGATATTTAAGGTCTTTTTTCTAGTGTCAGACTTCATATGCCTTTGTCAGTTGGTTAGACCTATAGACCAAAATCAGAATTTATAGTTTTTCCACTACTAGCTATATTTATTAATTGAAAACCCGAAATATAAGAAAGAGGATTGCAGGACTCAAATAGTAATATAACCTTTATATTTAAAATGGTAAACTGTTAACTAAACAAATGAGTTTCAACGACAGACAGTGCAAAGGACGTACGAGACAAAAAAAACAATAGGCATGAAAAGGCTATTTGAAATTTGAAGTTAGATGCACCCTGTCTCTAAAGCATTGCTGTGCTTAAACGATCTCTTTATATATGTTCTTGTTCCAAGACTGAAATCATTGTCAGGGGCCATGTTTCTTTTTCTTGTTTGTAGTATCACAATTAAATTGCATTTGCAAAATTTCTGCGAATCGTTTACATGTTTGTAGTTTTTGAGAGAAAAGTTTTTAAAAGCCACTAATAGATCTCCCTCGTAAGTTTTGGATGCTTTAAATTCTAAAATTATTGACATCGGGAAGACATATAATTTCACTCTTTCAGGGTGGTATAAAATTACTCTTTACTTGTGTTTAATGTAATTTAAACCTTGAAGCTATTAAATAAATCTATCCTGCCTCTCTGTTGAATGGTAACTCTTATCAAATTTCATTCATGCGGACTTTATTGAATAATATTTAAAAGCTGAGTGCATGACAGCAAACCACTTTTTGGCGCTGCCCGCCCTCACAGGACATTTCACCATATTTTACCTACTTGAAATGAAACGAGTACTGTTAACAGAGCAAGACATGCTTACCCACTTCTGGATGTCAGCTCCAATGTTTTGTGGGAAAAAAGAAAAGTATCAAGTATTGAAGTACTAGCAGTTGAGCTAATAAAATCCTTTAAAGGACTTGAAACCCACCTGAAGAGAATCGACTTACATTTTAGATATAAAGCAATTTTGTCTGGGCACTTGGCCACACAGGAAAGCAAACAGTAAAAAGGAATAAATATACCTGTCATGCCTGTATATTTGGAAAAAATATACAGCTTCTTTTAATATATACTTAAGGATGCTCGCTGGTCATGTTTTGGTCTTTTTGTCAGATTTTCGGTATCCTCGGGTTTTATCCATTTCTTAAACATTAAGTTTTTTGCCCATGAACCCCTACTTTTTCTTTTATAATTCAATCATATATACCGTAAAATGGTAATTGACAAAATCTTATGAGATCCTTTTTATTTTTCATACATTTTTGAGAGACTGAAGTTGACAATGCAAAGACAAGGAACAATCCAGAGAAAATCCATTTCCTGCAAATTTTTAAGGCCTTGTGGCTCTAAAATGAGCACATGAACCTATATTTTTTTCTTGCTTATTTGTTTCCTATTCATGTGTTCTCTCAAACTAAAACACCTATTTCAAATCCTATTTATTTCCTATTAGACCAGCGATCATCCTTAATATAGTTTATTAATGAAACTACAATTATACCTAATATTGGTTGAAGGCTTTTTATAATTTGTGAGTGTAGGCACCGCAGTATTTATTTATGACTAACGTACGTTGAAAAGTAAAAAAAATTGTAATGTTTTGCATATATTAAAAACCGAGCTTTTTTATGTTACTTAATTATATAGTGCTTATTTTATATGACTAACATACCTTGAAAAGGAAAAAACAGTTAATAATTGAGCTTTTCTATGGTACAAAAAATGTACTTTTAAATAAACGTGGGTGTTTTATAGTACAGATTTTACATGCAAAGTAAAAGTGTCTATAAAGTTTTACATACATTAAAAAAATGAGCTTTTCTATGGTACTTATAGATACATGATGCGGTATGATAATAGCACGCTATTTGTTTACAATTTACATCATCATGTTATTATACACAGTTGTTACAACAACTCAATAAACCTATTTGTACTTAAAAGTGATAAGATGTGTTTTCAGCTTATTGCTAGGCATTAACGAAAAACATTTGTCACCATGCTATATTAATATGACTTTATTCTACTTTGTTTATTATGTTCATTTTGTTTGCTGTCAACCCCTAGGGGTATAAACATGCATTTCAAATAAAGTTTAATTACTATGGGCGAGTCGTCGTAAAATGGAAAACCATTAGATCTATTCTATAAAGCCCAACCAGACCCGTTTTAATTCTACATATTTTGGAAAAGACAGATGTGTCATTTTGCGGTCATACAAGACATTTGTAAAGGGGTAGATTTTTTTGTTTTACATCATTTAGGGGAAATCACGGTGTCAAACTCAAAAATCGATACATAATGTAACATGTTACAAATTGCAAGATATTATCCATTGTTAAAAATTTAAATTATCTTCTCCAATTTTTACTGATTTAAATAAAAAATTGGTGATAAGTTGTTCTTAAGACAGCTATTTTGCATCCTCCCAAGTCAGGTTTTGTATCCACGTTAGTAGTGTATATATGTGGTTCTAAATTATTATTTGTTGTGGTGGTGTGGTGGGTCCACCAGAGGTGACGTCGACCGTAAATGACGTCACCGGAAGTGGAAGTCACGTTACCAGAACCAGAAATGCCCGGAAGTAGTGAGTTTTCCCGCCATTTTCTTTATTGGTTTACGAAAGTGTCGTCAGTCAGAAGCTAGGACCCGGATGTGTCGTCTGCGCATTTGTGACCGGCAACTGAAGTACCTGGAAGTTGTTTGCGCGCATGCGCAACAGGAAGTGGTGGATTTTCAACCATTTTTCATGGATTTTTTTACGGAAGTGACGTCAGTCACGTACCCGGACACGGATGTGTCGTCTGCACATGTGTAGGCGGAACTGGAAGTACACAGAAATGATTTGTGCACATGCGTAACCGGAAGTAGTGAATTTTCCTTCCATCTTTCCATTATTTGTTTTCGGAAGTGACGTCAGCCATGTGCTTGGACGCGGCACTGTTGTCTGTTTATGCTTAACCGGAATTAGGATTGGGCTATCTCCCCCTTTTCCCGCGTCCCGGTTAAAGAGTGCACACAACAGTTTTTCTTAGTACTTTTCATGACGTCATGAATTGAAGGAACATACTCAACAGATTGATAGCTGGACAATTGGCTGTATCATATACCCATAGACAACAATATATCAAATAAAACATATTTCTTCAAGCTTTCACTGTATATAAGTATTTTTAAGGAATTCCTTTCCAAATTCTTACCATTACAGAAAGATAACTGACAAAAAATAGGCCTCACCCCTTCAATATATTTCAAAAACAGACCAACCTCAGAGCATCCTAGCAAGGATTCCTGCGTAATTTAGAGAACTGAGTATATGTGTTTTCCAAAATACACATTCAACTGGTTTCAACGCATGTAGTTTCAGGGTACATTTTAAAATTGCTACATGAAGTGGTATAAAAATGTTGTGTTTTCACCTACCCTGTTTTTGGATGTTTTCAGAGTAGTCTCTCATTAATAAATTTTTTCTGAAAAAAATTACTTTTTTACATTTCATGCATTTTTTTAAACTTAAAATAAAGCCAAGACTCTAATTTAAATAATGAAACCAAAAAACAATCAGAAATCAATATCTAGAACTTATAAATAGAGGGAATTCCATACCTATGACATAATGTATTTAGGGAAAAATCACTGGAATTTTATACGAAACTGTTTTTTGCATTCTTATGTTTTCCGTTTGTTCAAGGGAAGTCCAGTGGTAGGGTTGGATTATGTCCCATTACCTACATCTGATGCTGTCACCGTTAGGTCAATGGAGGGTTGTCCTTAGCAACCGCCTTAGCAATGGCGTTCCATTTCATTACTCTATGCTGCTCATCGCGCCTCTTCTCTTTGCTCCTGCTGTTCATTGCTGCTCATCGCGCCTCTTCTCTTTGCTACGTGCTGCTCATCGCTGCTGATCGCTGTTCTTCTCTTGCTCCGTGCTGCTCACCACTGCTCTTGTCTTGCTCTTCGCTACTTATTGCTGCTCATTGCTGCTCTTCGCTGCTCTTCTCTTGCTCTTCACTGCTCATCGCTGCTCCTCTCTTGCTCTTCGCTGCTCATCGCTGCTCTTCTCATTTGCGTCATAGTGACGAGGAGTGGTCTCGTTGATGTTATGATTAGCATATGGCTGTGTCCATATAACGCGGACCTGAAAGAGAACACCCTTATGAAACAGAAATTTTAGAGTCTTTCTGGACGGGAACGAATGTTCTCGGTCTCGTTTATGTTACGATGGACATCAAAGATTGCTGCGCCCTGGTAACGCGGACCTGAAAGGGAGCACCCTAATGAAACGGAAATTTTAGAGTCTTTCCGGACGGGAATGAACATTCATGGATTCAAGTCATACTCCTAACTCTAACTCGAGTCCTAACTCTAATCCTAGTCCTACCTCTAACCCTTATCGTTGTTCTGCCTCGTACTCTTACTCTAACCGATCATAACCCCACGTCGGTGGTTCACTGGTGCAAGCGTGACACACATGAGGCGAACAGTCACTTAAGTGAACCACCGACGACGGGGTTAATATCGGTTAGAGTAATAGTGCGAGTTGACTTGGGGCGAATTGTACAGCATGCACAAATATTACATTTCAATGTTTGAAATGGAATTATAAGGATTAAATACGATTTTGTATGAGTTTATCGATGTGTAAACTCGGCCTTTTCACTCACAAACTCAACATAAAGTCCGAATCACTCACAAACTAAATAAAGTCCGAAGGACTTTATGTTGAGCTTGTGAGTAAAAAGGCCGAGTTTACACATCGATAAACTCATACAAAATCGTATTTCATCAAATAATAATTCCATTTCAATTTACATATGATAAGATAATATAATTTCATTGGTCGGAAGGGCAAAATCATAAAAGTTTATACATCGATAAACCCGTATTTGGCAAGTATATTCATGCGCTTTCTTGATTATAAATGTTTCAAATGAGACATTAAATATGAAGAATGCTGTAAAAGAATAAATTTTAAGGATGATACTGACAATAATAGTTAAAATTTAATGAGAAATGGTTTAAAAATTGATGAAAATTGCGTTTTGAAAAAATTCCGCGAAAATTTGCTGCACGGACGTCACAGTCAAGATTGCAACATCATATTTGTAAAACAACGCAAGTTTGATTCTTCAAAAGGAAAAAAATCGGACATTGCGTGGATTCTGTACGCTTCAGATTATGTTATCATCTATCAAAACGTAAGTTTCCTTGTTTTTTCAATTTGTAAATGACTTTGTTGACTTTTTTATTCAATTGCTCAGCTGCCAAAAATAGTACCAGATTCAAGATGAATGTCGCTGAAAAGTTTTTATTTCGGTTAGGAACAACTTTTCGATGTTTGAAAAATGGAATTATAAGGATTAGATACGATTTTGTATGAATTTATCGAAGTGTAAACTCGGCCTTTTCACTCACAAACTCAACATAAAGTCATTCGGACTTTATTTAGTTTGTGAGTGAGTCGGTCGAATTTACACATCGATAAACTCATACAAAATCGTATTTAATCCTATAATAATCACACAATGGCATTCATAATACAATATAGCTACTAAATACATCAACATTAACGAAACGAAACGAAACGAAAAAAAAAAAAAAAAAAAAAACAATATCTATATATTCATCTGAATGGTATATCAGGTCAAGAAGAGTGATTCCCCTTTGCACGCATAGCAATAAAATTCAACACAATCTTAATGCAGTGGACTGATCACAAGGTAGGCCAAGAGACGGTGCTAAAATGAATGATCCTACTTGTGTCCAATGTGATCAGTTCAAAGGAGATTTCGTGTATTATTATGACACCATATATGATAGCTCAGTTAAGGGAGTAAAAAATACATACATACATACATACATACATACATATAAATAGAAATTCTAGAAAGAGCACCAAGGGACAGTGCCATTTGGATAAATCCATCTTATGTTCAATGCAGAAAGTCCATTAAAAATAAAGTATACACACATATGTAGAAAAAAAAGTATGTTATAGTTTACATGCCACCTTTTGAAAGATAAGAACAAAGAAGTACAAGTATCTTGTGGTCTTCATTATTGACCAGCCATATTAATTTACTTTTGCCACTCAAGCTTTTGACCTGCTCAGGGAAGCCCCTGAACGGATCCTCTCTATAATGTGATTGAGATGTAAAATGAAACAGAAGGTGGATTTCATCCTCCACCTGACCCGAACTGCGCTTACAGCAGAATAATTCCATATTAATTTGCATATGATAAAATACAAGAATTTCATTGGTCGGAAGGGCAAAATCATAAAAGTTTATACATCGATAAACCCGTATTTGGCAAGAATATTGATGCGCTTTCTTTATTATTTAAAGTTTCAAATGAGACATTAAATGTGAAGAATGCTGTAAAAGAATAAATTTTAACAATGATCATGATGATACTGACAATAATAGTTAAAATTTAATGAGAAATGGTTTTGATGAAAATTGCGTTTTAAAAAATTCCGCGAAAATTTGCTGCACGGACGTCACAGTCAAGATCGCAACGTCATATTTTTAAACAACGCAAGTTGGATTCTTCAAACGGGAAAAATCGGACATTGCGTGGATTCTGTACGCTTCAGATTATGTTAAAATCTATCAAAACGTAAGTTTCCTTGCTTTTTCGATTTGTAAATGACTTTGTTGACATTTTTATTCAATTGCTCAGCTGCCAAAAATAGTACCAGATTCAAGATGAACGTCGCCTGAAAAGGGCAAAGTCTTTTTTTTTTATTTCGGTTAGGAACAACTTTTCGATGTTTGAAATGGAATTATAAGGATTAAATACGATTTTGTATGAGTTTATCGATGTGTAAACTCGGCCTTTTCACTCACAAACTCAACATAAAGTCATTCGGACTTTATTTAGTTTGTGAGTGAGTCGGCCGAGTTTACACATCGATAAACTCATACAAAATCGTATTTAATACTATATTCTATTGTGGCGGAGGTTACTCGAATATCTACCTAGTTCAATTTGCAATTTGTGTGCAGAAATCATCAGTCTGAATTTGGTTAACATTTTCCTCTGATCAGATTTTTTTATGATCCAAAATTGTTTTTGAATGCAAGATATATATTACGTTTCCCATCTCTCAAGTCAGATGACTGTTGGTGCCATCTATTGATATAGTATTGTATTAAAATTCTGTTGCAGTGAGATTTAACTGTTGAGGTGGCTTGTAAAACATGATCATTTTTTTCTGTAGTGTTTTGAATAAGTCGATTGAGTGACCCATACCATGAAAGTTTCTTGGTTTCATATAAATTTTTTGACAGATTATAGGCTGCTATGAGTAATGGAAAAGATGAATCAAGATTTTAAATCAGTGCCAAAATTTAATCATCTGTCTGACCAAATCAAATTGGAGAGGAAAGCGCTCAAGTTTGGATTCAACAGCAAAATTGGTAATATATGAACAGAGATTCAGGAATAAAATGAAAGGTAGGTTGGGTCGTGAATTTGAAAAAAATTAATCAGTTTAGTGAGGGGCACATCGGCCAAAGAATTTAATATTAAACTGTAATTGTACGATGTAAAATTACAAAAAAAGCCACCTATGAAACGACCATTTAACATACGGAGTAAAGAGGCAGTGCAGAGATTCAAAAGACCCTATGTATTAAAAAATGATCTACACCGTGAATTTCTTTACAGATTCAAGTCTTCATTATATCTATCAAGTAATAAATTTAACAAAGAATCATGAGTATTCACAATATTTCCAATAAAACACCCTGTCGTTCAAATTGAAATATTTGAAATTTCATTTATTCAGACATGACTGGTGGGATATAAATTATGCACAAACATACATTTTGTACATATCATTTTCTAATTTAAAAAAAAATATTTATTCAATTTGAACCAAAGTCTATTTTCTGATGAGGTAATATTTGTCATTTGACATATACGCTTTTTGTAATCAGTTTTGTAAAGAACAATAATTCCTCCACTGAACACTTTCAGCGTCTCTTTCTGCATTTAAAAAAATACATATTACAATAGGGGATATTAAACTCGACATCAACACATTTCCATGTTTCAATAAGTCATATTTTTATACCATTTTGTAAAGACGAAAGGAAATTTTGAGTTCTCTCCCAGTCCTTGGAGTTAGTTACTGATTATTGTTTTTATGTGTGAAGAAAGATAACTCTATTTTCATACTATTATTTCTCATGCAGTTTCATGTGAATGCTTTCTCTTTTCAACAGCTTGCCTGGCTAAGCTTTTAAGAAATATGTATTATAATACATGATATGTCTGAGGCTAAATGCTATACTAAATATGTACTGCGACAGTTGACTGAAATGCATGCAATATTGCTGCCAAAACTGAACTTGGAAGGTTCCCCATTGAATCTTTTATAAAAATTCAAGTGATTATGTATTTTTGTAGACTTAATTCTGACAAAATTACTCTTTTGCCCAAAGAAACATATCATGTAAACAAAAATTTAGATTATGAAGACATGTATAATCTGATATACGCATGCCATAACATTTATAAGAATTTGATCTAGACCTAACAGACTTTGAAAATTTTGATAAACCTTTTCATAATATAAAAAGTAATTTGAAACGTTCTATTAGACAAATTGTAGCAGATAAATATGAAGAAAAAATAATGTTAATGCTATTAAACCTAACCAATGAATCGAAATTGTTTTTATATAAACAGATAAAGACCAAATTTGAACTGGAAAGCTAACTATTAAAAGAATCAAGTTTTAAAAATAGACAAATTTTGAAAATTTTGGAGTTAGTGACAATACTTTAAACATAGATAGGGAGATATAAAAATATTTTGAGAGAAAATAGATTATGTACTGTGTGTAGAGAAATTGAGGACGAATACCACATTTTCATTTACTGCGATATATTACAACTTAGACAAGTTTTGTTCCAAAAACTTCAATTAAGTCAAAATATTGACCTTAACAATAAACTGGAACATATCAAACAAATATTAAACCCTAAATTAGAACTTTTACCACATGTTTGTGACTTTATAAAGCAATAATTGGCATTACGAAAATAGGGTCGACATCGGTCAAAGTTCATCGACTTTATTGTATGTTGAATTATAATTGCTTACATGTTCATTTTGTTTGTATTGCTCTCAATTTTGTATGTCATGTTTGTATTGCATTGACTCGTATGGGTGTATTTTTTGCAAATAAAGTTATATATATATATATATATATATATATAAAAGTTAACGTTGAACTGTCAATCAAAACTAACATGACTAAGGCGGCGCTTCTATAAGTTCAGAATAGTACATTAATCTTTAATCACAACAAATACTTTATGTTTTTACATAAATGCACGAGAAAAAATATAATGTATAAATACATTTGACCCGGGGGATGGGGGTAAGTCCCTATATAAACCTATACGAGGGTGTTCGAAAAATTTGGGTGGGTTTTTCATGATTTTCGGTATTAATTCGGAGTATGCTTTGAAAAGTAATATTTATTCGGGTTGTATTTACACAAACGTTGAGTGCTATTCAATTCCACAGATATTTGTACATAACCATCAGTATTGGTTCGGGTGTGCTTTTTCGATATAATTGTTTTTCGGGTTAGTTATTATCATCAAAATTATTTTTTCCGGTATATTTTTAACATTTATTTTAGTATTTGCTCGGATACCTTTTCTTAAGCCATTTCCGCACACCCCTGTCAAAAATCCAGAGAGTAACCCCCCCCCCCCCCGGAGATTTGATTTGCTTTTTAATCGCCGAGTAGCTACCTTTGGCAAAGCGCGCGAAAATTAGCATATATTTGTTACCACGTCACAAAATTTATGCATCTACTATAATTGCTGATTACAAGCTGCGTACTCGTAGAAAACTGATTCGCTCCATCGTCATAGAATTTTGCGAACTCGAACTGGTTCCATTGCAGCTTGCTAACACAGAACTGGTCCTACAAATCTTTAATGTTCTTTTGATTCAAATTGTTTGCAAGAGAAACAGCATAAAACAGGTCAGGCAACAAGGTAATAAAATGTCAGTTTAACATCATGAAGTATCAACTTTTCATCAACAGTTTTATTTGAATAATCTTTATAGAAATACTATATTTATACTGGAATTTACACTTCACAGGACATTTCATCAGGTCTTACCCACTTGCAATGTGACGGGTGCCGTTAAAGGGGAAGGACATCAATACCACTTCTAGATGTCACCCCCTGTTTTTTTGTGGGAGTTGGTGTTGTAGATGCTTTAATTTCGCGCTGTCTTGTTCTAATTTTGTTTAGTTTGCTTAGTGTGTTTTTTGTTATGTCTTCCAGATATTTCTCATGACTTAACGCCTTATCTTTTGGGTATTTGTCTTATAGACTTCTCCAACGTCTTATCATTTTGGTATTATTTCAACGATGTTGCGGAAGATATAAACAATAGACAAAAGACAATATATATTTGCACAAACACATTTACAATAAATGGTACTATACAAATACAATACTGATGTGTTTTAACAACTTTGGTGTACTTGTTCTTATAAAAATCCGCAATCGAAGTTTAAATTTTATATAACCTGAAGCTCAACTGAAATTTTAACGGGTTTAGTCTACGATATCAATAATTAGTTGGGTCATGGCCAAAATAATAACTCTAAATGTTAAAGAAAAGATTCAAATGGTAAAATGACCAGCAAGAAAAACAAAATTAAAGACAAAAGCACCAAAGAAAGAGCTATGCAAGAGGGATGGATGGAAGGGTGAATTATTGATTAACGTCCAGTGGCAATTATTTAAGATTGGACGAGAACTTGTTGATATGATATGAATATGAACCTTGCTTTGCACGTATTTGTTGTGCCTAGGTATTCAATAATATACTTATTTTATATGACTAACAAACCTGAAAAGAAAACATTTGTATAAATCAAATTGAAATTATCAAGATTGGTATTTTCTATGTTGAAATGTGATAAATGAACCATATTTGTTTACATTTTACGTCATTATGGTATAATTTTAAAAACACTTTAATAAAAACTTTTTTTTTCTAAACCTGCAGATAATAAGATGTGTTTAAACTCTTTCATACACATTGAATAGAAAAATATCTCATATTTTGTTCTGATTTTTAGACTGGAAAGAGGGTTTGGATAGGTTTTAAAGAATTAAAAATAATTTAAGAATAGATAAATCAAAACAAATCAAATCTATTAGCCAGTATTCATAAAGTGTTGTAACAAGCAGCAACAACTATACACAAGGAAATACATTAAGAGTCCCCTGTCCTCAGTTCTAAAGACTTTTTTTCAAATAGGAACCTATTTTATTTACTTGTTCTGTCGAGGATGGACCGAGAATAAATTTTAGTTCGATCTGATCAGATAATGAATTAAAGTTTTGTATCGATTCTTGACAATAATTGAAATATTCGTCTCTATTACTTTTATTAGAGCTACAATAAAGTAAAAAATGTTTCCAATCTTCAAGAGTTCTACAAGTCTGACAAGTCTGTCTTCTCTTGATATCTTTAGATGTCTGCCCTTTTCTATCGTTAAATTGTGACCTCTTAACCTTAGTTTTGTACTAAGTTTTCTTGTTTCGAAATTTATATAATTTTAAAGGTAGTGTTGCTCTATTAGATCATCTTTGTTCCACCATAAAAAAGTGTGATTAAAAGCTGTAGTATTTATTAATCCCTTAGTAAATTGTCCTCTCCAAACATTTATTCTTCTTTGAAACATATTTTTTTTAGTTTGCAGATATGAAAAAAAGTATTTACCGACAAAAACTCTGAGGTGGCTCCTCCGGGCTATATACTTCTAAAAATAGATTTTGAGTACGGCTTAAAAAAACAAGAAGGTTTCTTTGATGTTAGAATAAAAGTATATAAAAGAACATGAAAAAATTTCTAGCAAATTAATTCTGAAAATGAGTGCCGATCAGTGTGTCCAGTGTTACAAGAAGATTACGTCTAGACAGCATGCCTTACAATGTAATTCCTGAAATATGTGGCAGCACAGACTCTGTGGAACAGGTAAATTTAATTTCATTAATTTCTTAAATTATTATTTTACTATTCAAATTCTGCAATAATTTGGAAAATTATAAAAATAACAAGCAAACTCGACATTGCGTGTATCTATTTCAAGAAAATAAGTAAAAACTAGGAAGCTGGACTGTCGGAATCGACAGTTATCCCTGCACCCCTGCAATTAGTTGGGACATCTACCCAATTGCATAAATCTAAAACCTTATGCCCATTTAAAGATGTTATGCAATCATCTTATGAAGAAATCACAAATGAAAAAATATTTATGTCCCAAACTTAAAGTGACAATTTTTTAAATCTGACCCTTGTATACCCCAAGTTTAGATAATTAAAATTCTAAAACCTTACTGCACATATATATATATTGTGCATGACACCACTGAATAGATATGAAATGCATAAATTGAAAAATGGTAAAGGAGTTTACGTCACAAGCTTAATTAACAATATTCGAAATTCGCCTCTGTGGGCCCGAATTTTAGAAAATTAAACTTCCAAAACCTTATTCCACATCTACTTAATGTGCATAACAATACTATATAGTAAAAAATGCATATATTGGAAAATGAAAAAAAAAAATTATGTCACAAGCTTAAATTTACAATTTCTTAAATCCGACCCTTGTGGGCCCCAATTTCAGAAAATTAAAATTCTAAAAAATGATTGTGCATACATATTGTGCATGACAATACTGTATAGTAAAAATGCATATATTGGAAAATGAAAAACAAGTTTATGTCAAAAGCTTAAATTGAATTTTTGAAATTCGACCCATGTGGGCCCCAATTTTAGAAAATAACACTTCTAAAACCTTGTTGCACGTCTACATATTGTGCTTGACACTACTATATAGAAAAAAAATGCATAAATTTAAAAAAAAAAGAGTTTACATCCTCATCTTCAACTGAAAAATTTTGAAATTCGACCCTTTTGGGCCCCAATTCTAGAAAATCAAAATTCTAAAACCTTATTGACATCTGCACATGGTGCCTGACAATACTGTATAGAAATAAAAAGCATAAATTGCAAAATGAAAGATGAGTTTAGGTCACAAGCTTAAATTTGACCCCTATAGGACCCAAATTTTAGAAAAATCAAAATTATAAAACCTTATTGTGCATCTACATATAGTGCCTGACAATACTGTACAGAAATAAAATACATAAATTGAAAAATAAAAGACGAGTGTAGGTCACAAGCTTGAATTCCAAATTTTCGAAGTTCAACCCCTGTGGGCCCCTTGTTTAGAAAATCAAAATTCTAAAACCTTATTGCGCATCTACACGTGGTTTGCAACCATTCTATATAGAAATTAAATTCCTAAACCCAAAAGTAAAGGAGGAGTTGATGTCACAAAAAAGTGTGACAGAGGGACGGACGGACGGACGGAATCGCTATACCTCCGACATTTCTTCGAAAGTGCGGGGATAATAAAATACCAATTCTATCAGTCTAAAGACCTGTATATATTTTATCAAATTACCACTCATTGTTTGCGCTTTAAGTCGAAAATGTTAAAAATGAGAGGTTGAAGCTTGATTCCTATGCCAAATAACAAAAAGGATTCAAAACATTCATTTGAAATTCTTATATTTCAGTATAAAGAGAACAACTGGATCAGCAACCCAGGGTGACAACCACGAATCTGTTTTATATGCAGATCCAGCATCAAAACCAACAATGACGTAGAAGGTACTATTTCAATTCGTCTAAATATTAGGGATTTAAGTTAAATGTTAATTTAAATATGACCTAAAAACAAATTATCATGTTGAATAATTATACCCGCACTTCGAATGAAGTTCGGGGATATTTTTAATCAGTCCGTCTGACCGTCCGTCTGTCCGTTCTGTCTGTCAGTCCGTCCGTTTGTCCGTCTGTCTGTCCGTTAGATAATCTTGTCTCCAGAACTTCTCGTTCATTTTTAACTTCATGCATTTAATTTTTATACAGTATTGTCACAAACTGTATGTAGATGCGCAATAAGGTTTTAGAATTCTGATTTTCAAAAATTGGGGCCCACAGGGGTTGAATTTCGATAATTGGAAATTTAAACTTGTGACCTAAACTCCCCATTCATTTCTCATTTTATATTCTTTTAATTTCTATACAGTATTATCACATACTGTATGTAGATGTGCAATAAAGTTTTCGAATTTTGATTTTTAAAAACTTGGGTCCACACGGGTCGAATTTCAAAAATTGGAAGTTTAAGCTTGTGACCTAAACTCCTCATTCATTTTTCACATCATGCATTTAATTTCTATACAATATTGTCACATACTATAGGTAGATGCGCAATAAGGTTTTAGAATTTTGATTTTCAAAAATTGGGGCCCACAGGGTCGAATTTTTGAAAACTGGAAATTTATAAAAACTCCTTATTAACTTTTCATTTTATGCTTTTAATTTCTATACAGTATTGTCACATACTGTATGTAGATGCGCAATAAGGTTTTGACAACTTGAGGCTCACAGGGGTTGTATTTCGGAAATAGTGGATTTTAGCTTGTGCCTTAAACTCCTCTCATTTTTCATTTAGATTTAGCAAATTTATTTGTATATAATATTTTTCTTTATTTTCTGTAGATGTGCGGAAAGGTTTTTAATTTTGAAAATCTATTAAGGGTTAAAATTTTGTGACCGAAAATGGTAAAATTGCTAATTTTGCCTTGTCTCTGGAAATACTCATTCATTTTTTGTTTCAGTGGTTTCATTTGTTTATAATATTGTTCTTCACTATGTGTAGATGTGCAATAAGGTTTTCACTTTTGAAATTTGATTAAGGGTTCCAGTTTTCAGACTGAAATTGTGAAATTGCTAATTTTTCAGTGTTAATTATTTTTTTACTTGTGCAGTGCGGGGATGGACATCGTTTCTGATAGCACCAATTTCTAGTTTATTTATGCTTTCACTGATATTCAATGTTATTTACTATTTGACTTCCAAATTCCTTTTAATTTTAGCCTGGCACACCCGGATCAACTCAGTCATCGGAAAAGCCAATGCTGCCTTCTACATCCTTTTGCCCGCACTTCATCGAGAAGGAAGGCTTGTTGATTTGAATGTTCGTCTGGTCCTGCGTGACCAACGAGCCCGGTATAAGGAACTTACGGGTCGTTTACATAATCTTTGGGACCAATACAGTCTTCTGAGAGAATGCAGCAATATATATGGTCCATCAAACGACTGAGATTTGACTTGATCGACATTTAACACATGCAGTTTTCCTCTTTCTTTTTTACCATAGATTGTATTGTCTTTGTCTATTTACACTTTGCAAATAATTTCTAGTAATGAGAGTGAATAATTGTACATGTATTTTTTAGATGTGATTTATACCATTGTTTATTTTTTTGTATATTTAAAAAAAATAACTTATTCAAGCAATAGACATAACGAAATATAGATTGATTTGAAAGCGATTTGTTTGTTAATTGTTATATTTCTGAAATAAAATATATAATGAATAAATACATGGCATTTAGTTAATCTTTTGATTTAAATGTTTCAAGTTAATACAAGCCGAAGACCACACTTATTATATACCTTAACTATGAGTTTTGGGATCCGATTTAGAAGCAGTGGATAAATATTTGTACACATATTTCTATCTCCTTACCATTACACAAAAATGTCACAAATTTGTTTTTGCTATGACATCTTTCTTTAGACGGTGGGGTCGGTTGTGGTGGTTAATTATTTTTACTGGTATTTTGGGGATTACTTGTTTGGACAGGTATTTTTGGAGAGTAATTTTTTATATTCTTTTCTTTCAAGTTTTTCATTAAATTTCTTCTTCAATTGTCCAAAATATGACCTAAGACAGATCTCGAGTTGCTTCAATAATATCATTAATATACAGCCAAATATAAATAATTATCCACCATTTGAAAAATTAAAACTTATTTCATCTCGTCATTTTGTGAAAGAACAAGATTTTAGCACTGAATGGGTAATGCAGTCTAATTAAATATAGTGTGTAAAAAACATATAAAAAAATTATTGTTCTATCAAAGTTTGAAACTGGAACGGTAAAATATACTATCTTTAAGGTTTATACATTTTGGTGATCTTAAAGTGTTAATAAGCACGAAGTGTGGCATCATCAAATAACTATTTCACACAATTATGTTTTGTTGTGAAACATGTATTAGCTTACAGTTCACTGGTAGTCTGAATTTGTAATGGTCCGATTTTGCGTAGTCCGATTTGCTTATGGTCCGATTTGGTTATAGTCCGAGTTTGTTATGGGCCGAGTCATGATGGAATTATCCAGAATGCAAAATTGCACATAAATTTTTATTTTTTGAATATATATAGAAAAATATTGCATATATATACTAGTCAACAAAAGTAACGATACACGAGTTCTTAACCATATATCTTTGTAATTCCTTCAAAAAACTTAAGTATGAGGGCAACAGTGGTTTGCTACTTCATTTCTTGATCTAATGCGTCTTAATTAGAAATTTGAATAAAACTTGAAATGGCGGAAAATGGAAATTTCCAAAAGAGGGTTAAATTAAATTTGCGGAATATCGAGAAGAAAATCGACAAACATTTTGTAAAATTAAAATGCATTGGATGAAATCAGTAGAAAAAAATCAAATCTTTTGTCACACACACAGCAGGGTAAAAAACTGATTTTTTAATTTTGGGTTGAACAGTGTGATTTTTGAAATCTCAAAAATTGGAATTTTTTATTTCTAACTTTTTGCACAAAATTCATGATTTTGATGAGAAAACAATCTACTATAAAAATCAGACGTGTGAGTCTATTTTTCTGCTTAGTACAGCTATTTGAAATTATGAATATATGAAAAAATGCATTACCCTGTATCGTTTCTTTTGTTGAAAAGTATATTTTTAAGTTTTGAACATAATTTTTTGAATCAATATTTTTTTTTTTAATATTGAGACTTTTGATGTGCCATATAGTCTGACATATAACAATTAATTCAATTACTCTCCTACAATTTTACATTCACTTAATAAGATAATTTAAAGAATACAGAATTTAAGATCCCCCATACAGATCCTCTGATAACCTTTTACAAACGGAAAACACCTGATCACTACTAACAGTGTTTTTAGTACATTTAAAATTCAAGGACGCGGAAAGTTCTTATTTCACAATACTATGAATGACGTATGAATGACGTAGGGATCGAAAGACAGATCATACAAATATCAGTCATATTTAAAAATATAACTAGAATTTATCTAGGTCGCGTAAATGCTTTTATTCAGCTTATAATTTCGGTCATAATAGAATAGACCAGAATGTTAACATTTATTGGTCAATCAGGACTTCAATTTAGAAATGAATAAAAACAATGTAAAACAGTATCTGTATAGGTTATACACTATCCAAATAAGAGCCAAATGATATTTTCCCAGCCTTGTCGCGGAAAGAGTTCCATATGGCACCCCGCTGTGTATATCTTGGACGAAATAACCATATAGATGTACTTTATATGGGGGTGCCAAATGGACTCTTGCCCTTGTTTCAAAGTAGTTGCTGTTTGATATTTTTAGTTCTGGGACTCCCAATTTATTTCAACATCCAATCCCTTTTTGAAGTAACCTTATTCAAATTTTTAATCAACCCTATTCAAGCTTAAATGCGCTTAATTCAAAGTAGACTTATTTGCTCTTTGGCATCGTAAGACATTTTTGAATTTGGATTTACCCTTTTTAGCTCACATGTCCATATGAGCTTATGTCATCACTTTGCGTCCGTCGTCCGTAAACTTTTCACATTTTGATTTCCTCTGACACTACTAGGCGGATGGTAACTAAACTTGGTAGGAATGATGTATGTAATGACCTCTACAAACGATCAATCATTGGTTCCGGTGGGATGAACAACATGAACAAAATATTCTCCTGAAACTACCTTATGAAATGTTTTGAAACTTTGCAGGATTTATGAAGCGATACCCTATACAAACGATCTACGTTTGGTTGAAATTCGCCTTACTTTGACATTTTGCGAGCGCTTACGTTTTATAATGGCCTAATAAAAGACAGGTGAGTCTCTAGTTTCAGTTTGAATTTGCTAGCTCTTCAACGGTTTGGGCTTTTGTTTTGACTCTCAACGTTTTTGGCCTTGAGACGACTGGTGCATCAAAACTGGTACTATACGTGGTGATTCATCGCTGATTGGGTAAAAGTGGTCACTTTCTGGTATCCTAAATTGCGAATTTATGAATGTTTTTTTTTTTGTTCGATGCCACTGCAGGTGCACTCCTAGTCCCCGAGGATATCCCCACCTCAGTTGTTAGTATTTCGATAATAGCCCGAAATTGATACTTAAAATTTCTGTTGCAAAATTGTGAAATTTGTGAAAACTAAGGAGTATCTTCCTCGTGCATAGCTCTGTCCATAGATGGTTTTGGCTTTACCCGTTTTGGTCATATTGGCAGTTTTTAAATTTTCACTTCAACTTTTTGGATTGTTCTTTTGGCTTTCAACATTTTAAGCATTGAGCACAACTGATGAGTCATAAATCGACAAAATGTGCATTAAAATTGGTGTCAAAGAATTTTATTTATACATCATGTACATGTAGTTCAGTGTTTGGAAATGCCTAAAATCACTCGGTTTGTATTTTTATGTGTTTTGTAGAAATAACTAAGAGCCCGGCAGTGCTTCGTAGTCTCACATCATTTATATCAGACCAGACCAGAAATTGAAAACAATAACTTTATTTATAAAATCAGTTCAGAAAACAAATAAAACTGACAGTATAAATGTACTAATATTCGCATATATCAACAAAAATCATTATAAATATTATGCACAAAAAATTATATACAACATATCTACATATGAATACTAGTATGTATATATCACAGTTTGAGCATAAGTTTATTATAATTCTTGCGTATACATTCATAATATTGTCATTTAGTTACATAATTATATCACAGAGGTTTTCGGCAACATTGTTCAGCTGTAATGATAAAAGGGTATCGAGAAGTTTCAGCACTGTTGCTTCGGAAGCTCTCAGTTGTTTCCATTTGATCAATATTTGATAAGACTGTTCCTCAATATTTCCATGATTGTCAGCAATAATTATTTGAATATCATTATGTGTTAAGCCAAGTGATATGCCAATATCTTTACATTTTGTAGCTATATTTTTACTGAACTTTCGAGCATTAAGTTCTGAAAACTCGGCTTCAGCCACTGGAATAAAAGAAAATATTAATTTTATTTGCTTGAAATGAAAATGCATGGTTATTCTAAATAATTTTAGACTGGTAGATTTTTTGGTGTTTAATGCCTATCAGAGGAAGGCACAAATCTTTCTCTGGTATAAATACTTGCAATAACAGCCCATTTCTGACAAATCTTAACTCAAAACGTCCGGATTCACATATCCAGTGTTGACGAAGGCGTACATGTAATACTATAACTTTGGAAAAATATTTATTGAGTCAAGGGTAACGTTTTAGGGCAAGGATAAGTCCCCGATGAGTCCATGGCAAAGACCTAGTGAGGGTTGGGTAGCCAAGAGCCAAAGCCATTACTGAAGCTCCTGCAATACATTAAAAGGACGATAGATTTATTAGAAATTGTGTACATATGAAACTAGAGTAGTTGTTTTGGTGATTAAAAGTAAAACTTTAAAAAAAGGATAACCGTTCCAAAAATTAAACAAGTTAAGTATACACTTGACTGAAATAATGTTATATTCTTTACGTACATCTTCAGGGGGTTGCTACAACTGTATTAAGTTTCATCAGAATCCATCAAGGGGTTTAAGGGGACCTGTGTTACAAGGAACACAGACAGGCAGACAGACGCACAAAATTCTATGAAGCTTTAGCAAAACACTGAACAAAAACGTAGTGGTGAATTCAAAAAGAAAGCTATTGGTAACAAGATAATTTTTTAGGACAGCTCAGTCTAAAAAACTTAGTTCTAAAAAATCATCGGGAAATTTTGGTAAAGCAATTGCCTCAGTACACCAAAACTTTTTTTTGTACTATTTATCTTTAATATCCTGAGAATGTCATTTCAACCTTTATTTATTTGAAAGTGTGATTTTTTTCTCAGGTACTTGTATTTTACGCATTAGGTAAATGCCATTTAAAAGTATTAAAAATTTTCTTTTAATTATAAGTAAGTATATCTATATAATTATTGGCTTTCTTTTTGTTTTGTTAAAACTTTTCTTTTGTTTTTCTTTTAAATAATTTTAAAAGTCTTCCTATACATGTATATCATAACAATTCTTGCCCTAGTTGTTATAATTACCATATCATATTTTACCATTATTGTGTCGGTATTATATAAATAATAATAATAATAAAATTATATAAATAATAATAATAATTGAACCTTCTTGCTTTATTTTACTTACAGTGACTTTCTTTCAACATCTTAATTTTGTCGTGGAATTTTTTCTCTGACCCATTTTCACTTCCACTATCTGTTTCCAGGGTATCTTTACTTGAAAAGTTTGATGTTGATGGAGAAATTAGACCCTCTTGACACTCACTGAACAAATTAAAAGAAACATGTTGATCAGAAATTGGTATAGCATATACATTCACAGTAAAGAGAGCAATAAATATACCACACAGAAGACAAAACAACTACGGAGACTACAACAAACTAAACAAACAAAAACAGAGCAAAAAAAAAAAAGACTTAAAAAAAGAGAGAGGCTAATATTAATAATTAAAAAATGAAAATCCAAACTGCAACCAATATTTATACCACCACAAGGCAAATAATATTATACTTTAGCAACTTGGCATAAAAATATACGAATAAGTGTGATGTATATTTAATACCATACTATTGTGAGAAAATAACAATAAAGAGCTTACCTGGGTTTATCTTTCTTAGCCTTTGATCTTTGATATTCTAAAACATCACAAAAAATAAGATGTACAGAATCACGTTAAATTTCCCAAAAGAAAAACAAAAAACTCACTGAAAATGATTGTGCATTTTCATCTTTTTTTCTTTTTTTATATCTAATCCGTATTTTCATTATGTTATGTTTAGGTGCTAATAATATAATTGAAATTCAGTTCAAACCATTATACATATACTTTCAACAATAAATAAGGGAAATTTGAAAATTCTTAACCGACTTACTTAAATATAGATACACTGCTAGTATTACCACAATAATGAGAATTCCAAGACCTATTGATACAGACAACCATTTAAAATTTCCATCTGTGGTGTTTGAAGAAGGGTGTCTGAAAAACCAAAGAAAAATCTTATTCCATCTACCGTCCTTTAATGAATGCCTAAAGCGATATACACTTTAGAATTTCACTTTTTTATAAGACAATTTGTTTATGCTGTCTTCAAAAATATATAGAAGCAGATTGGTGTAAGTTTTTTGTGAAATTGGAAAGGCATTTGTATGTGAATTATTATAGGATTTATAGCAAGTACTTAGCTCAGAAATTAATATACCAGTGGATAGTGAAATAAATTCTATTACTACAAAAATGTACTTTAGTGTTTCTTTATTCTTAGTTTACGTCTTTTCAATACTGACCAGAAAATTGTAAATGAGGCGTATATAAATATGGACGACTACTTCACAAGTCTATAACTGTATAAAAGTTAATGTTAGATAGACAGTTCCGTTCTCGATGTGTCGACCACGCCAATTTTTAATTTTTAATTGATTCATATGTTTGAAGTAGTGATTTTCATGTTCTTCAAATTATAAAATACCTTTGTGGCAACTGTGAAATAGTTTTTCCACAAACCGTATTACCATTTTTTGTGCACTTTTCAGTTTCATTTCTCCTTTCCGCGGTACAGTTTCTGCAAGGTTTGCAACTATCATAGGAAAAGCTATCACTAAAAAAACCATTCCGACAACGGACACATTGTCTACATCCTAAGGCACCATGTACAGGGTTTATTTCAAAACTGCTATTCTGAAATTAGAAAATTCAAAACATATATATATATCCTATTTCTAACTATTTTTGTTATAATATATTTTTACATGTTTTAGTTTTCAGTTTCCAGGCCGTCAGATTGTTTATTAAATATAGGAATGCATATTATATTTATCATTTATTTAGTACTAAATATTTGTTTTCTATATATATTATATTGATTGAAGCACATGATATGAGGAGTGATATGAAAAAAAAAGAAATAATATTCTATATACATGATATATATCAGTGGTATGAGGAAAATATGACTATTTTGTTGAATTACACTTTATGAGTAGAGCTGAAGGTTCAGAATTTAGAAAACCAAAACAATAAAATATTGAAGAAAAGAACAAAATGTCAAACATGCTCAAAATGACACCACAACAATCTAAGGACAGGGCTTTTGATAATTTATGTCATGTTTGTTCTTTTTTACACGAATATAAGCATTTTTCTTTCTCCTTAAACATTGTTAAAGTTTATACCTCTACAGGTTCCAATTCCCAGCCGTTCGGACATTTATCACACATCTTACAGATTTCTCCTTGTCTATCATAGTACTGGTTTTTCTGGTAGTTGCAGTAGGTTTTGCCCTCTATGATTGGCGACATTTTCCCAATTATTGGATATAATACTACAGTAAAGTAATTATAAATAAATGATATAGACTTCGCTTCTGAATTATAATGTAATTAAAATATAACAAATAAACACTCTAAAAGACACTTTTCATTATAATTTTGGTATGTCATGCTATTATTAAAGGCCGAAAAAGTAAACGGTAGAATAACTTCAAACTCAGAATGTTATGAAGCATAAAAAAAAAAAAATTGTTCACTAAGGAAAATAACACAATTTTTCTTACACAAAAACTGAACTATTATTTCTTATTTACACCTCTTTAGATAAAGGTGCGTACATAATCTGATTCATTTGTTTTCATTATGACGTCAATGTTGTCCTTGACCTTGAATTTATGACTGAACTTGAAAATGCTTTAAATAATATTTACTTTAAATTTTATTTAACGTAATTGAAGGACTCTATCGATAGACACAATTAGATCATAATTCCATAGACTAGTAGTTTGATAAAAATAAAGCCAATCAATTGTCATATGATCTTAATGTGTGAGGGTGCAGCTATATGAATTGATATGCAAATTTGAATTATTGACTCGTTTTAAAACCGAAGGACCAATCTGTAACTAAAAACTGCACCGGAAAAGAGTGTAAACATTGGTAAAGGACAAGAAAAAAATACAACATTAAATACCAACAAAACATGAAAAAGCAAAAGGGTCCAACCGAAAAGCGAGAATTATATTATAATTTTAACCTAAAATATATGAAAAAGTACCCAATACGACGTCCGTGATGACTGCATGTATATGTAAAAACACCCTTTCCTCTTGATTTCTTAGCTAAACCCATTTTTCGCTAAATATAACCCTTTTATCTCTTGTGGTTATATGGACTTATCATTCGGGTTATCATTCTTTGTAAATTTGTTAGTTTTTTAAATTCCACAATGTCAACATACAGAGCATAAGGTTAACACGGACAGAAAACTATCCTTACCTGTCAGATCAAAAAGGTATTATTAAGAAATTAATCCTCAGGTAAATAATTATGATATAAATCTCCAAAGACAGTTCACATTAATTTCTTCTATCGTCTTGAACAATGTTCAAAAACGTTCTACTGAAGGTGACAAACAACACATAAATTGTCATTAAGAGTTGCGTAATCCGTTTTATGAATAAATGTTCTAGAATTTATTCAGTGTAACGTGACATATTTTATTTTGTTGTTAGATCCTACGTCTTGATACTTTGAAGAAACATGTATTTACTCCAAATACAATTTAAAAATGTTCAAAAGTTCATTTTGAATATTAACCCAGATTTCTTTTTTTTTTCTTATCTTCTCTTTCTCCCTCTTTCTGTCTGTTACTGAGTTCAAAGCTAAATTCTCCCAACATATGACTCCACCCCTTCATTGTTTCTCTTGTCCAATTAGACTGCATGTTATTTTCACACGCCTTTTTTTTAATCAATATCTTCTCACACTGTAAATGATTAAACTGTTAATAAAAACTCACACTCCTCTCTTCAAACAACAAGCTTTAACTGGTTATGTTTATTTTTTTTCTTTATCTAAAAATATGAGGTTCAACAAATTGGAAGGGGTATTACAGAATTTGTTTCTGGCTTAAATAAATGATTTCTTATTAATAATTGGAACATGCATCACATCATTGACGATTATAAAGTTTCTGGAAAAATTTCTTATGAGAATCAAGTATATACTGACAACACAAGTATTACGCTCACATAAAAAGGAATACAGTCATGTTATAGCACAAGTCCAACTGACATTAAAAAACCGTTCTGATATGATGAAATATTTTTCATCTGTCGTACTCGCCTCGAGTGTGGAATGCCATGGGTTAAATCCCCTGCACGGTCAAACCAAAGACATTAAAATTGGTATTTGCTGCTTCTCCGACATGCAAGCAGCATTCAGGAGTAAGACCAAAGGGCTAGGAATCAGTATAATGTGTCCGAGTGGGGTGATATGTCCTGCGGATTGATACCTCTTGAGCTAGCACGTTAAAAATCCCGCTCAGCGTGTTGGTCTAGTACAAAGTAGGTTTCATATTCATATAATTTCAACTTGGTCTCGTTCTTATATGCATTGAATGATTGCCATTGGACGTTAAACAGTAATTCACCCATCCATCCTCTGTCGTAACAACTGAGATTTGCAGTTGCGACTTCTATCTATTTGACCTCATTGGACAACACTTCGGTGCCTTTAAGTAAGAGATGCTTTTTTAGGAGTTTGCACTGCTTTTATTTTTTTGAGTTGTCAGTTTATTTGTACCTGTATATGGTTCTGGTTTTACATTATGCTTTTGTATGCCAGTATTTGCCTATCCATTTGAATCATGGCGTCAGCAGTAATCAACATTTCGTCTTAAACTTCATTTCAAACTCAAGGTATTCCTATTTATCTTGAGTTCGAGTATCATGTAATGAAACTAAAGTAAAAATAACACGATCAAATCAAAGTATATGACCTTACTGTCAATCAAGACTGTTCAACAACAGTTATAATCAGTTCAGGACATGTTAATTTACTCAATGTTTCCGAACAAAAATGGTCTTGACTTGATTGTATCTTATATTTGTCTTGTTATCCTAATTTCGGCTGAAAATTCAGAGACTGTGAAAGACAGACAAAATTAAAAATCACAGAAAAATAATTATTCATGTTCAAAGCGGGTTTACTAAAGGTTTACATGTCCACGTTTTAACCAATTGACTTTGTACCAATACAAAATAATAAACAGTGAAAACAACAAAGACATCACAATACCTATAAACATGCACTTTAAATTTTAATATCAGTCTAGATAAACTAGGTTCTATTGAAATTCTTTAGTAGAATTTCAAATCACTTAGACAAAGGTAACCTTTCCTGAATTTTGGATAAACTTTTTTGGCTTGCTTTGTTCTTTTTCTCCGTTGTTAATATTCCATTTCTTGTGATATGTAGCCTTATTATAATCTGTAAGGTTTCCAGGTTAATTTGTTTTTCCATGGTTTACAATATTGTCGAATAAATTGTTTTAAACACTTAATATTAAAATCCTGTTATTGTTAAAGAACTTATTGTGGAAGAATATCTCTATTGTCGGTATTCAACTGAAATTCTTGCTATCATCAATCCGAACTTTTTCATTTATTCTATTAAGATTCATGTTATACTTCACATTTTGTTATTTTAAAATGTATCTGTAACATCTTACTATGGAACAGAATCTAAATAAGCGAATAACAGTTATATTTGTACATTTCATATTGTACGTTTACACAAAAGAGTTTTTTCCATTCCATACACCATTGTTAATATTCCATTTCTTGAGATATGTAGACTTATTACAGTTTGTTTGGTTTCCAGATTAATTTTCTTTTCCTTGGTTTGCAATAGCATTGCATAATTTGTTCAATTACATCCTATTAAAATCCTGTCATCCATATTTTCGAAGAATGGCTCAATTTTCAAATTAGAAATACTAATCTACTCTTAAAGGTTATAGATTGTCTTTAAAACATGTTAATTACATCATGTCCTCCTAAACCTATTGTACATTTGAATAAAATATTCGAACAGTATATAAATATATTATAGTTGTTAAATCTTGGGTTTGTTGACTGGGAAAATTGTTGCTTCTAAAATTTGTCGAAGGTAATTGATACACTTCTGTATACGACTATAATTTTTCATTTAATTTTTGCCTTCTTCATTTAAAAAATTACCGTTTGTTTAAATTTATTGTCTTGCGGTATTTTTGTTTGTCATATTTTTATGACGTTATGGTTTGAAATCAATTTTGAAGTAGTGTTCCAAAGTAGATGCTTAAGTCTAGATAGATTGATTGGTAATTATTTAACATCCTGTGGTAATTAATACAAGAACAAGAACATTTTGGTGTGATAGGAATATCAACAAACAACAATGGATAACAGGAAAGGTCAACAAAGACATATAAATCGATTCAAGTAACCCAACAGACAAAAATTCGGACAAAAAACAACATAAAAGAACACAAAACACAAACATAAACACAACAGGATAGTCCGACTTGGTACATGCACCGAACAGTCGTGGGGTTAAACTATCTATCCTTACCCTATGGTGTAAAAACACACTATACAAATCATTAGAGTATGGTTACCATTAAGGTGGCCTCTTGTAAAAAAAAACTGCACAATTAGACTGGATGGTACATAATTTATATAACAGGGTCAGAATGTGCTCGTTTTAACTGTAAAACGAGCTAAGGCTCACAGCTGCAGGTGAGATAATGTCTACTAAACGAACAAGTGAGAAATAACACTCCCAGAAAGGGTTTAATACTATCTCGTCATAGAGTTCAGTAGATATCAGCAGTATTCGTGAGAGATCAGTATAAATTTAAAGTATTCAAGTCATGGGGAGAAAGGGCAATTTTTTACAGAATTGCACATAATTTCATATTTGTAACCCTTACAGTGAAAAGATCTTAAGTAACTACCACGTTTCTGGGGTTATAAGTTAGAGGTTTGCATTTATTCACGATATTATAACAGAAACTTGGTTGGGAAAACCAGTTAATGAAGTGCTTTTCTGGAAGACGGGTATTTAGTCAAAAGATGTTGATATCAATTATAAAACTTTTTAAAAGCAAGTAGTCGTATGGTTTCCTTCGTTAAAATCGTCTAACCTTAATTAAGGTGACAGGTACGTAAATGGATTATCTCACGGAATTTTATGAAATTTTGCATACAACTAGAGCATGAGGAACTGCACATGAACATCGAAAAAATGATATAGATAACTTTTACACTTTCTGAGATATAGCAATTTAAGTATCCGGAAAATAGTTGTACAAATACATAGAATACACGTAAATATCGTAAAAAAGTTCAGCAAGTTTGACTACAAATTAACATTTCTCGAAATCCTGTCCTACGAATTTTCTTTAAAAATGATATGTTTTTGTTACTGGAATTTCCGTTTTATTCATATAAAATTTATAAGGGGTCACCGAATTCGTTTTTCGAGTATGGATATTGAATCTGCTGTACAGCGTGGAAAAAGCGCCGAAAAGGCAAAAATAATCGTGACGTCGTGGCTCTAAATCTTATTTTTCGACGTTTTTTAGGTATTGCACAGACACTTGAATGATTTATACCGCAAAAACGAATTCGGTGACCCCCTATAGCTTTCATTTCAATAAAACGGAAATTTTAGTGGTAATAACATATCAATTTTAAAGAAAATTCGTAGGACACGTTTTTGAGAAAAGGCAATTTAAAGTAAAATTTTTCAATATTTTTTGCGATATTTACGTGCATCCTATACATTTGTTCTTCTTTCTACAGAATATTCAATTTGCTATATATCCGAAAGTATAAAGTTACTTATATATTTTTTCGATATTCATATGCAGTTCCACATGCTCTAATTGCTTGCAAAATTTCATAAAAATCCGTGAGATGGCCCATTTAGGTACCTGTTACCTTAAGCAATTTCGTGCAAAACGTACAAGCTGTGATATGTACACTCAATACGATGGTGGCACAGGAGCGTCTCCGCCAAGAAAGGGGAAGTTAATGATTTGAAAATTTAAATCGTCCCTTATATCATAACTTTTAGTAAGAATCTCCATTTTAGCTCACCTTGTCCAAAGGGCCATGTGAGCTGTTGTCATCACTTTGCGTCCGTCGTCGTCGTCGTAAACTTCCGTTTCAAGATCTCCTCTAAAACCAATGGCCCAATTGGAACAAAAGTTGGCAGCAATTATGTCCAATTACCCTGCCCACCATCGATGATGGCTGCCAGGCCGAACATATTTTAGCATTGGACCTTATGGGAAAATTCACTGAAAGATCTTCTCGTTTGAAACCATTGAGCAATCGATTTCCAGGCTCCTTGAGCTTCTGGTTAATATTTATATTGAGATCTGAAAAGGAACATCATTTACTATTCCTATTAGCTTTGTTCAATTGTAGCTCTTTTGTATAAATGTCTTTTGCATATTTAAGAAATTCGGGGTTATCAACAGCACATAAAGATATCTGCAATTTTTTAAAATAAATGTATCAATTAATTTATCACGATTCTGTATTTCATCTTTGAGGAGTTTTTTCATGTTTATAGCAATATAAAAATAGGTTGGCAATAAGAGGAGCACAGTTTGTACCGATAGGAATCTCAATGACCTTTCGATATACAGTATTGCGAAAACGGAACAAAAATGTTATCCAGCAAAAAGTGTAGGGACTTGATAATGTCATCAGCTGTCCTACAACTGTAATTTGCATACTTTTAATTACCGAAAAATGCTTTAAAACTGTTAAAACAAATATAAATTAAACCAAAAGATTCAAAAGACTAGTTAATCAGTGCAGTCAACTTCTCTTCGATAAAATCGTGAGGAAGGGTTGTATATAATGTAGAAAAATCATAATTGTCCACAGCATTAATTGATGATTTACTGTTTGCAATTTATCCAAAAAGTTGAGAGAATTTTTATACCCCAAAAACAATTTCTGCCCGAATTGAATTTTCATAAAATGTTACAATAATTTATGACAAGTTTTTTTTATACAAGTAAGAGAACTTGTTAAAAGAACAGATAATCTAATGGTGGTACATTTGCTAGAGGTATAAATAAAACAAAAATTGTACGGAATTTTATGTAACCAGTACATCACAGGGAAATTTTGGTGTTGAGTAGGAGTTCGGAACTGTTCAGTGGCAGTTAATGTGTTTCAGTAATGGCTTTTTCTAGAATTGTAGTTTCAAGGAAAGTCCTAGAATTATCTGATTCCTCTCTTAATATATCAATGTAGTACTTTTTCAGATTATCACAGCGTTATTAGCTGCCTTATCTACTGGGACAAAGATATTTATCCTTGTCAAAACCACTTCGACACTTTGAGCCAAATTCACAACGTGATAATTTAAGATAATATTCCACTGGAGGAGAATCAGAAACCGACTAAATGGAAGTGGACTATGAGCTTGTAGTCAGGTTATACTTGGCATTAAATGTACATTCACGGTGCTTTTTTCATCAACTCTGATTATCTTTTTATGCAAAGTCTGTTCTAATACGGAACTTGAAAATGAATTATTCGGACTGGTGTTTAGTATTTCACTGTCTTTTTTTATAAGGCGGAGCTAGAGGAGAGAGCTGAATGCCAAATCTATAAGCATCGTGTCTTAAAAATGACCCTTTATTCTAGTGGTTGTATTCATATGTCATGGATTTAATAAGACAATATGATAACGGAAACGTCAACAACGAAATAGCAAGCAACTTGCAGTTCTCTATACAAATAGCATAAAATCAACAAGGTTTACATTTGTAATATGTGGATATTTCTGTCGATTTGGTGATACCAGGGTTTCTTGGTCATTTAGTGCTTGTCTCCTTAGTGTTGGTTTGCTGCTTCTTGTTGACACTGCTCTGTTGATATATTTCTATTTAGTACATACATTTGTACTTAAATGATTTCTTAAAAAAAGGACAAATATACCTAAAGAGCTTCTTAAATGATTCTTAAATTAAATTGATCCATGTTTTGTTGGAGTATCGACTTTCGTTTTTTACTAGAAGCACTGTTTTACCTTGTAAAGACAGGGGAATATAACACTGTCAGTCATTTCAATTTCATTCAATTATTACAAACAAACAAAATATTAATATTGAATAAGTGTTGATATTTTTCCACGTCATTTAAACAATTATACAAGTTAACATGGAAAGGGAAATAATCCCAACAAACATTGTTTAACCTTAAGGAGAACATTCATAGTTTTGTAATTCGATGGTTTTTAGATGTACCCTTTCCTGTCGTCATGGTCATTGATTTTGCTGTACATAAATTTGATTTTCTAGATTCTCTGCCTCGAGCTCTCCTGATGAGACATAAAATGTTTAAATTTGCGTACACTGTAAATCAGAATTTCTACCATTTTCATTAAGCCCGTTTTGTGTGAAAACATTTGGGTATAATCTGTTTAGACCATCCCCAAAATTTCGGTAAGCCTTGTGTCAATTAGTATTGCAATTTGATCGGATGAACCTGAAATTTTTCAAAAATCGAGGTTTGGGGTTTTGGTTCTGAAATCATGTCATTCTATGATTTGGTTCCATAAATAAAATATCAAACTTTAAAATATCTTTGGAATATTTTTCAGGGGACCAGTTAAGGACATCTGTCGATTACTGTGCCGATACACCCAAGCCAAACCCAACCAACCACAAGAATCATCTATTATATTCATATATTGATCATGACCCTCCCCACTGACAATTTGAGCAAAAGTCACACTCTGTCAAGTGGTGGAGTTCCAAAAATCCTGCAGACAGTAGATGGTGTGGACGAGATCACAAGGCCCAGTAAACACAGAAACAGCCAATATGCAGCCATTGAATGGAGCCGCAGGCAGCAGCACTCCTATTTGACAGCACCATCAACATCTGGTCTTCAAACAACAAATGATGATACGTCAACTTCAACAAATATAACTGTATCATCACCCAAACCAAATCCAACCAACGACAAAGAATCATCTATTATTAATACATTGATCCTGTCCCTCCCCATTGACATTTTGAGCAAAGGTCACACTCTGTCAATAACACAAAAAATAATGTTTACAAATTATTAACAAAACCAAGTACCATGAAGTTTGAAGCATAATTAGATGCTGTGTAAGGAAAAGCAGATTTGGATCAATACACAGTCAAGGGTTATCCATAGAAAAGTAAATATAGTACAAAACTGGGTTTTCGTTTGGAGTGTAACGACAAGTGAAAAAGTTTAAAACTCATTTTAAAGGGTTGAAAATCCATTTATAAGATGTTTTATTCTGTTTTATATAAACTAATTTAACTATATTATATAATATATGTCTAAATTTCAATCAAACATTTTTTATTAGGTTTTAATATTTAGCTATATGGAGCAACCATTTGATATTTATGGGGGGATGAAATGTTCGATCCTGCCTATTTTTTGTCTCCCAAATTATATTATGGCCCTGGATTTTTTCAACCAAAATTTTTATTTTTTATTTGAATAAAAACATTTCCTAAAATGTCCTACATTTTTAGCACACCTAAAGTGATCCTGGCTTTTTATTTTGCCAAATTTCATCCTATCCCCCTCCCAAAAAATCAAATGATTGTTCCCTTACAAATTTTGTCCGTCTCTCAACGGAGTCGAAATTTCGTTGATGCCACTTCTACGACTTCATAACAACCCGAAATGCATGTCCAGTGCCATAGACATGTAAGACCAATGTATGAAAAAACAGCGCCTCATTGACCGTGTATTAGTTTTCCACGTCGACAGGCTTAACCTTGAGATAGATCGCAGTATAATACTTCCAGATTAATTCGTCAGATATCTAATTCAACAATTTTTATTTGCATATATCAAAAGATTACTAAGTTAGATTTTGATACATATACATCAAATCAAATCTATACAAACGTCCTAATTTGTGACAAATTTCAATTTATGTTTCCCACTGAATCTCTGAAGCATCATATATTCGAGGATGAAAAGAAATACTTTTAATTACATATCGTCTAAGTTCAACCTAACTGTGATAGAACTATAAATTTTAATAGTAAAAATTATTTCTGATTTCTTCGGCGTGATTCAAGTAAGTTGTTTATATTGAAAGTTTCCTATATAAATTTGATTTCGGCCGTTTCAAAAGGTACATGCAACTTTCGGCCCTTTCAATTTACACAAGAATCGTACGGTGCCTTTATTATACACAGCAATCTTTGCTGACCGGCAATCATAGATTTGTAAAAAATGATATGTGCCATATACACTCAAAATAACGCAAGATGCTGAGATCTTGAGGTTAAGCCGACGTAGTGGAAAACGTAATTAACGGATTTGGTAGAGTCGTTTATGTACTAGTATTCGCGATGAAGGGACGAAAAATATTGTCATTAAACAATTTGCTTTGCGCTGTTTGTTGTGTTGAAAGTTGTAAAATGGACAAGTATACCTAAGGGGCAATCTAAAAAAACTTAATCTATTGGACAGAAAAACCCGGAAAGACAAATGAACAACCACAACCACAACAAATAAACACAGAAAACTAAAACACAATGAACAACACAAACTCCTATAAAAACCAGAAGTGAACCCAGGTGCTCCGGAAGGGTTAGCAGTTCTTGCTCCGTATACGGCACAGACATATCTATATGTTTTGACTATTTAAAGATCTTCGTAATGACTAAAATGGTTTTGTGTGATAAAGTTGAATTATCTCTCTTTTAGTAGATTGTTACTTTTAGAAATAAAAGATGCTTGAGATATGAATTATATTTAAGAAAATTGATAGGACCTCCACAAGTAAGATGGAAGACTTTTCAAGAAAAGCGAAACATTAATGAAAATGTTATGTATATAAATGTATAGTTCTACTTCGATGTAGAAAATCTAAATTATTGTATTAATATTTTATTTTTTTTATATATTGTGATAATCAATCTAGTTGATGCTTTCAACTACATTACATAATTTCTACATAAACTTAAAATGTCGGTAATCTAGATTAAACAAAAAACAATCGTCCTTGTATTATATTTTTCAAATGTCTGGCTTCGTAACATATAATACACGAGAAGATTAAATTTCTGGAAATTTTTTATGGCAGGCACTACATATACATACGGAGAAGTAAATCTACACTGATAAACAAAAAGGTTGGACTTGTTCTTCAGATCTGATCAATGAAAGATTTCACATTTTTAAATATGAAAATTTAAGGAAATAGGTTTTGAAATGATAACAAAATATCCTATTGGAGACATGGGAGAAGATATTTAATATCTACGGGTTTTTTTGTGGTCCCTGAAAATGTTAACAAAGCAAGCACTAAAAGACTCCGGAAAAAGCTGGTGCCAATATGTTCAACAACACTAACAGCAGATCTCATGTACATTGTATTCCGAATAATAAACATTTAATAATAAGTCTCTGAAGGTATAATGTTATATAGAATGTAACAATGTTTGTCATTTTTATGAGCATTCAACTCGTCCAGTAACGCATGGTTCAGTATTTAAACAAATTGTATACTATAGTGAAAAAAGAAACGAAACTAGATTAACCAATCCCTATGTTAACGAATGCAACTGATTACGAGGAAAGGAAACGATAAATGGTCAAGTTCTACTTACAGATTTTGGAAGCTTTATGAAAAACAATTTAAAATATATATTCTTATTCTCTTAATGTACATATGTCGTCAAAGTTGAATGTCAGAAGTTGGAGCTACCTAATAAAAGAGCTATGCACGAAGGAGATATTCTTATTTTTAAAAATAACAGTAATTTTTATAGTATCAATTTCATGCTAATAACGATATGCTAGCACTGAGTTGGTAACACCCTTGGAGGCTTGGAATCCACCATTAGAGGCACCCACTCAATGGTAATAAATATATTCTATGATACAAATTTGGATGCACAAGATATGCATATTTCGTCAATTTACGACTCATTAGACGTACGCAAGACTGCAAAAGTTGAAAGCCGAAAGAATTATTCAAAACATTGAATAGTAGATGCGATGACCAAAAAATTAATTCATATCCGAATTGTCTTTTTTAAACTTCAAAATCAATGAGAATTTTATGAATTTTAGAAGCAAAAACAGGTGTCCGCATAACTAAACTCCGAGACTTAAGACAGGTGACAAAATGCAGCGGGGTTAAAATGACAATATCTCAATATATTAATTAAAAGATTTCAGATATTTAAATTAGGATTTTGGTACGAAGTTAATGTTTCCGCCACAATGGATACATGAAAGTGACGAATGCAAGTTGGCACACAACTGTGTAACTTTATTTTGACTGGTATTATTTTCGTTAGCATGTCTCATTACAAAGACAAAAGTAAATCTGATAATGAAATTATATAATACAGTCTTAAATTTTAAAGCTACGATTACAGTTGAGATGTATATACATATTGTACTGTACTTTTACAACACGCATTGTACTGAAAAAAATCTAGGTTAATCTATTTTTGGAATGACCCGATTCATTGTGATGGCAGCAAATAATATCATTTTCTGTCGAACATTCTAAGACGACATGACCATTCAATTTATTTTTTGTGGGACGTCCAATGGTAGAAACCCGTTCCCGTTCCTTTCTTTAACATGTGCAATACGAAGAGAATTTTTTCTTTTGTTTTCTTTTTTAGGGCTTGCGCCTCTATTTTCAAAATATAGGCAGTATACAAACTTTTCTAACCTAATTTGTGGACCTTTTTCAAATTCCTTCTTCGCCAACACATAAAAATCAAACGGCTGCTCCCAACTTTCTAACCTCGACAAGTTTGCAGTAAGGAAACGAAAAAATTAAAAGAGAGGCAAGTAAGTAAGTAAGTAAGTAAGTAATGTCTTCATTATGACACAGTTAGTATTAATAAGCTAATCTCCCCTGAGGAACTCAATGAATATATAAAATTAACAAAACACACAAAATACATTAATCTAGAATAGAGAATGGAAACGGGGAATGTGTCAAAGAGACAACAACCCGACCTAAGAGCAGAAAACAGCTCAAGGCTACCAATGGGTCTTTAACGCAGCGAGAAAATCCTGCACCCAGATGCGGGCTTTAGCTGTCCCCTAAACAATAATGCATACTAGTTCAGCGAAATGGACAGCACACTAAACTCCGAGACTTAAGACAGGTGACAAAATGCAGCGGGGTTAAACATGTTTTGTGAGATCTCAACCCTCCCTCTATACCTCTAGACAATGTGGAATAAACACACAGCAATACACACAGTAAAACTCAGTTAAAAAAATGTTCGATTCCGATTTAAAAAAACGGTAACAGAAGAAAATAAGTAAAATGACAATATCTCAATATATTAATTAACAAAGGACTACTAGCATTTACTGACATGTCATCTCCAGACCTCAATTAAACTCATCGAACGATTATGTCTTATTATATAGAAAATCAGCCACAATCCCTCCCGTTAGGGGTTTTGTATCATGCCATAATAAATTATACGAGATTAAACCATTGCTGTGACGTCAGCCTATTCATTTACCGTGGCTAATTTACTGATTTCTGTTCACAACTGGTATTAGTTTAAAAACTTACTTTCGACTTTTGCAAATTTTTATTTGCCGTGACTGGGGTTCGAACTCCCTCTTTGAAGTAAATTATGTATCATAGTTCAAGAACACATCGACGAAACCTCTCGCCTACCGATGATATCTAATGTCGTTTTTACATATATCAATATGATACGGTACAATATATACATAGGGCTTTCGCCTTTATATGGTAGGGATGAGTTGAGAGCAACACTTGTAGACATAGTTCGAATCTCTCGGCTTTCCCGTTTTTTCTAAATCTTTGTTTTATCATTGATATAATTTAGTAATAAGAAAAGATCATTATATTTTTTATTTTATTGTTATCGACAATTTCATATAATTCAATAGAAAATTATAACATTGTTATTTTGATGTTTATGGCAATTTCATCTGTTTCACTGCATATTTTGACATATTTTTAAAATATAGAAAGTGTAAATCGATTGGATTTAAACTATTTTTCTTTCAGTAACATTATGTTTTACTGGAAAATTATTTCGACTATGTTTTATTTTGTCAATAATGAACAAATTTCTGAATAATATGCCTTATATTGTAAGTTCAAACCGTTTTGTATTAATTTTCATTTACCATTAAAACCATCAACATGACTCTATATATCTTATGTAGTAGTAGTATAGAGAATTAAATTAATTTAAGCTCACACATAATAGGGTCTAATTAAGAAAGGAACTGTAATTGGGAAAAGTCGTCACAGCAATAGTTTAAGTAAGAGATACAATGGATAAGTGTGAATTCGTTGAAAACAATCCACTCGCCTAGCTCCGGTTAGTGGATTCTTTTCTACTAATCCACACTTATCCATTGTATCTTCTATACACAACAAAACCCGCATCATGCCAACAACTGGTTTTAGAATAAATGTGTTTATTTCCTATGCAAAGACTCTATGAGTGAATCAATATTAATTCCAAAAATGCCATCTTTAATGACTGGACAACAGTATCGTAACTATATCCATTGTGGATAAGTCTGTTTAAAGGTTTGGTTAGCTTTTCAGGTGAATGACGACATTTTTGTACTTTGTATGGAATATTACCATAAAAGATGGGATATGAAATGCCTGAACATATAAGATGTTTCCACGTTGATTTATATTTACGAATGAGGTCATTGTACCGATGATAAAATTTAGTAAAAGTAAAAGTTTGTGATGTCGAAATCCCTGGTGTAATAATTTTTCAGTAATACAGAGATTTCTTTCGTTGAAATCAAATACGTGGTTACACACACGAACGAATCGAACAAGTTGAGATATATTAACACCATACGAAGATGCCAAGTGAAAGGGTAATTAACAATTGGAAATGAAAAAATCACCTCTCTTATCGTAAATTTTAGTACTAAGCTTCTCGTTTGAGATTGGTCCAATTTCTATAAAGATCCACATCATGTAGACCATCTATATATATATATATATATATATATATATATATATATATATATATATATATATATACTAGTCAACAAAAGTAACTATACACGAGTTCGGAACCAAATATCTTTGTTATTCCTTACAAAAAACTTAAGTATGAGGACAACAGTGGTTTGCTACTTCATTTCTTGATTTAATGTGTCTCATTTTGAAATTTGGATAAAACTTGAAATGGCGGAAAATGGAAATTTCCAAAAGAGGGTTAAATTAAATTTGCGGAAAATCAAGAAGAAAATTGACACACATTTTTTAAAATAAAAATCCAGTGGCTGAAATCAGTAGACAAAACTCAAATCTTTTGTCACACAGACATTATGATTCGCATAACGGGGTTAAAATACTGATTTTTTAATTTTGGGTTGAAAAATGTGATTTTTGAAATCTCAAAAACTGGATTTTTTTATTTCAAACTTTTTTGCACAAAATCCATGCTGTTGATGAGAAACAATCTACTATGAAAATCATACGTGTGGGTCTATTTTTCTGCTTAGTACAGCTATTTGAAATTATGAATATATGAAAAATGCATTACCCTGTGTCGTTTCTTTTGTTGACTAGTATATAATCAATAAAATTATATGTATTTAATATGAACATTGAAAAGATAGAATATCTCGCCTTCCATTACTGTGACTATAATTTAATAAATTTAGAAAGCTTCACGGAGCTTTAAGTAATCTGTATAACTTCTTTTGAAGGTTTCTGTATTTCTATTCAATTTTAGGTCTGTTGGTAAAGAATTCCATAAATAATTCCAGAATAGTAAAATTTGTATTTGGACGAAGTACAAACACGTTTCTGCTTTTTGTTGATCGTAAAGAATAAGAAGAAGCATTATTAGCAGTATTACAGACATCACATAAATATTCTGGAGCAAGATTATTGACGCATTTAAACATTAAAACACCTTTGTGATAATCAATTCTTTTAGAAATAGATAGCCATCCAGATTTTTTTAAATAGTATATTGGTGGGTACGTCTCTTTTTACATTAAGTATAATTCTTGAAGCCTTTTCTGTAACTTATACAACTTTTCTAAATTTGCTAAGCTGGCTTGGTCCCATAATGTACAACTGTAATAAAACAATGGTAAGCTATAATCATTATCATGATTATAGAAAGCACTCCACTCGGGAAAGACATGAATTTTAAAAACTCTTTGAAGATTTTCATGTCTTCACTTTGAACTCGTAACTTGTAAGAACCTCCTTATACACACAAAAAAAACAGTCATGCAAATTTACTCACCCGTCTAAGGTCATGTGACATTTGTATTTATTACGTACTTATTAGTGATATCTTTGAACTGGCGCAGAAATTTATTTTTTATTAGATTGATTCGATAATATTAGAGAGAAACAATAATGGCAACAAAGGTATGTATATAATATATTTATATATCACAGACATTTAAAATAAAAGAGAAGCAGCATTGTAACATGAAAAGGCTTTGATGTCCAAATATTGTAATTATATTTTTGTAGAATTTATCTTTTAGTATATCATTTGGCAAGAGTTCGATTTGGCACCCCTATAAGTACATCAATATGCTTATTCCGTCCAAGATATACACAGCTGGGGGTGTCAATATAGAACTCTTTCCTATCTTTCTTGTATGTACAAGTGTTTTCACAAGTAAACAGTGTTAACTTGCTTTTTTAAAATAATGCTGCAGTATTGTATGGGTCGGTTTCTCATATTTACTTTTTGTATTATGCTCCAATAATGTATGGGTCGGTTTCTCATATTTACTTTTTGTATTATGCTCCAATAATGTATGGGTCCGTTTCTCCTATTTACTTTTTGTATTATGCTCTAATAATGTATGGGTCGGTTTCTCCTATTTACTTTTTGTATTATGCTCCAGTGTTGTATAGTCGGTTTCTCATACTTGCTTTTTATATCATGCTCCAGTGTTGTAGTGATTTATTTCTCATATACAATTATCCTACATACGTATTCCAAAAATGAAGCTTTAACAAAAACTTTCCTTGATTCGCCAAGCCGTTTTATTGAAAGAAAATTTGTGGATATTCACTTTTGGCATCCATCGTTTGCATGATATTGCTAAATCTTTTTTTTTTTTTAAATTTGCCTTGTTTATGACATTGTACTGTTGAAAAAACTATATTTTTTCCTCCTTTTTTGTTGTTTTTTTCAAAGGATAAGATTTTTAACCTATTTTAAAAAAAATATTTGAATGCGTAATACAATTGTCTAAAGGTATGTATTATAGTATTAATATTTCAGTCCAGGTAGCTTGTTTTTGCTTGGTATGTTTACTTATTTTTATATATAAAAACATTTTAATTTCTTTTAAAACCGGTTTTAAATTTTGATGCACTTGATTACATTCAATTTGAAACCAATTTTGTAAATCACAAACGTTATTTAAATTTTCAAAGGAGATTTTTATAAAGCTGTGTTGTGAGTATAAGATGTGTGCATTCAGAGGTCGATGGCATTGTACAAACCGTGGGTAGATAGTTAAACGGATTGTTGATAACACTCGGAGGGGAAAGGAATGCGATATACATGCTAGAAATGAATATCAATCGATTAAAAAAAGAACTTTTTTTATTTTGAGAAAATATTCTTCAATATTGAAAATCCATGATGATGCATGAAACATCCTTAAATGCAGCAGTTTTCACTTCTGGTTGTATGAAAATTTTATATACTTTTAAATTTTCACCAACTTTTATCATCATTTACACCAAGGCCAAATAATGAGTATACAGTACTGAGAATTCATCAAAGAGCAATCATGTTATTTTAAAGGGTTGGGCTTGATCTTGGATCCTTTTAATCTGTCTGCATCAACCATGATTTCTGATGTTAAAATAACACTGTTTCCTTTTTAAAACAGTCATTAGAACTGAGGACAGGGGATGAGACTTTTAATACCGACCTGTAAATATTTTATGTTCTTTTTGTTTATATGTCACAAACTGTTTTGTTTTTATACGGCAATAAAAGGTTGAATCGAATTGTTATAGTCACAGCCAATATTCAAAGTAGCACAAACAAAATGTTTATCCTTTGAAATTATTTTTTTCACTTAAAGGAAGAATTATGTTATTTTTTACCAACATACATGAAATTTTATATAGAGAAATCGATACACGAAGACTTATTTTTTTATTTCTACCTGCATATCTTCCCACAGTATTGTTCACATTTTCTCTATCTGAATTCAATGTTTCGATTTAAAGTACAATAAAACTACCATCAAGTTTCAGCTCGCTTATTTTATCTTTTATATATCTGAGCCGGTGTTTTTTATTTCAAATATAATGTATAAAACTATTAAATAAGCAACCGAACCGTGTTTCACTTTATTTATTCGGGATAACACTAAGGTTAACTTTTTAATCCTTTTTTAAATGTTGTGGTTATTTTTCTTATAAAATGTTGTGATGATTATTTTTCTTATAAAATGTTGTGATTATTTTTCTTACATATATAAACACATAGTTACTCTTCAAAGATAATTATTAAGATGGTTAAAAAGTGTAACACAGTGTTTTCTTGGCAAAAAATAAATCTGATAAATTTCCAAGTTTTTATAGAGTGTGCTCTGACGTGTCACGGCCCCAGTCAATTCTAACTTGATCAGGCCGTGTGACGTTCGAGGGATCTCGGTATTGACTCCCCGATAATTGACTTTATCGCTAGCTTTACAATTACTGCTTGCCTGTATAATTTCGTCTGACGACACCAGTCAATTCTAAATCAGGCCGTTTGACGTTAGAGGGATCTAGGTATCTACTCTCTTCCTTTATCACTGTATTACAATAACTGTATGGTTTCGTCTCATGGCCCACGCAGATTCTAAATCTAAATTTGACGTCATGGGAATCTCGACTGCCTTTCTTTATCGCTCGATTGACACTTACTGCTACTTCAGACAGTTTTCAAAAATTAACAAAAAGAACACAAAACCAACCGAAAATTTAACCATATTATAAATTTTAAGTTAGGCCACACCAAATTGATAAGTATTTCTTTGAATTTTTTATGGCAAAATTAAGTGCGAGCGAGCGAGCGAAAATTTTAATTTTATTTATTTTCTTGAGGACTAGATTTTTTTAGGCGAAGATCAAATTTACGTTCGGCACAATTTTTTGTTTACTAAAATATTGTACTTTTTATTTTAAATTTCTTGAAAAATGAAGAATTTGGGGCGAATTTTCAGTATTTTTTCAAAATGAAGCGGCAAAAAGTTTTTTCTTAAAATTTACAAAGTCCGAAAATCGGAGGGACGAAATTCAAAGAACTAAAAATCAAGGTGTGACCTTAGCTATTATTTTAGGTCTTTACTGAATCAAGTACTGTGCACAAAAAAAAAAACAGTTATTGGACTTATTAGCAAACTTTCACCCTAAACAGTAACACGTTAGAAGACCTACATTCACGTAAAACATCCAGATATTTCCCTTAGCTAACATTGGAATCTTTCTTGATTATCCTGCATAAAGACCCCCCCCCCCCGCCCCCAGCTTGTAGAAATTGTCTGACCCAGTAAAAATAAACATTTTAAAATGTACAGAAGTTAGGAAGAAAATATTGTTCTCCTTCACGGTATGAAATTCCTGAATTTGAAAGAAAATATATTATGTTTGTAGAAAGAAAATTGGCTTCAGGTCAAAATTAAATTTTAGCTATCACCTTGTTGTTAGATTGAATTTCACCATTAACCCAACCGTAATAAGTCACATGACATAAGAATTTATTACATACTTTTAATTATAAATTTAAAATCTTGTAAAGATGACGAAGAAGGTAGGTCCATAACATAATCCTTACTAAAATTTCCATAAAGTTTTAAAAAAAAAAGTATTTAAATAATCTAAATAACATAATATTTTGATAAAAACGTATTGCTCCAACTGTTTGTAGTCTGTTCACTTACCCGTTTGTACAGTATTAGGTGATGTATTATTTACATTTCTCATGGTATCGAGAGTTCCATACTATCGTGCTATATATGTCTTTTTTTGTTAGCTTAAATTCGACGCCATTTTGATGTCGTTAAGTAGCTCGATATAGAGAGCTAACAGCATATATTTAGTCAAGGGTCTCAGTTCAAGTACAGTATATTAATATAACTCATATAATTCTTCCTTTCTTACTACCTGAAGTTAAACAACAATACATTCTTGTCACTTTATAGTGAAAAGGATATTTTTGTGAGCAACTCGTTCATATCTCAAAAATCTTTCATGTAATTCGTTGTCATCTCTACAAATAAAGTCAATATTATTAATGCTTGCTTAGCCGATTGTATAAAGTTTAATTCAGTGAATCACTGGCAGCTCATTGTGTTTTGGTGTGAAATTAAAAACCCCTAACCTGTTTTTATATTGTTGTGAACAAAATATATAGTTGGTTTCAATTACAATTCAATTCGGTCTTGATTAAAAATTGGTCTTCTCTTAACAGAAATGTAATGAAATAGGATAAGTGTCGGTAAAATATATACAGAATCCGAAAAGGACAAAAACGGGGTCGTTGTACAACCTCCAAGCTCAAGGTACATGTAGGTGCACACACTGCAAAACAAACTCTTTATTGTCCCATATATAATATGAGGAATTTAAACCGAGATATAAACATACAAACGTAACTAACAAAAACCAGTACCATGCAACCACTGTCAAAGAATTCTGACTTCGGACAAGTACGTTTAAGTGGGCAAAAAATTTTTTTCTGTTAATCGCGTCAGAATTTGTTTTAGATTAATAAAAATTATTGTTAGTTTAAGTAAGACAAATTTTGCCGGAAAAATACATGTATAATTTAAATACTAACATTCAAATATTTCATATCTATTGGCCTATTCGCAACATACATTGATATGTAAGAAATAAATGACATAGCAACGGAAAAATGCGTTTATTCCCTCGAAATTTTAGATGTATGCTTGGCCAATATATATATATATTGTAAAAACTATCGACACTGACGAAGGCTATTTGTTAAGCCGAAATATTTGTCAACACGATTTTATAACATCATCTTCGTATATTACCATCTTATATTAGTATCGTTGTGCAAATCTTTATGACATATAGAATATTACATGGCTTTTTTCATATCAATCCCCAAATCAACCTGAGACGCCCCTATCAGCTATAGAGCTTAACTTGAGGGTCTGATATGGGTTGAGGGTTGATATGGGGTCTGCTATGGGTTGAGGGTTTGATATGGGGTCTGATGTGAAACCAGAGGCTCTCAGGAGCCTGTATCTCTCACCTGATTTATATTGGCAATAAACAGAAAAATGTGAAATTTCTAATCAGATGGTCATGACCATCATGTGTTTCATTTCTAGTATGAATTGTACATGAGTGTGTTTATAAATGTATGAATGTTTGTGGGAAGAAGCTGTTTGTATAAATGTATTTCCCGTAGATCCCATGTTTAATGCGTCCCATGGTGGTGGACACCTTGGCACGAAAAAAAAAACAAACTTTGTAGAGAACCATGTTACGATCATTCCTGTAATATAACAATTCAGTTGCTTTTGTAGTTTCAGAAAAGAGGTTTTTGTAAATTTCAGCCAATCAGAGAGCATGATAATATTGACCCTGGCAGCCTTGTTGAATTTCGGATAGGCACCAAAACAATTTGTGAAAGACAATTAACTGATTATTCAGGCATAACATTCCTTCCATCTGACAAACGTTTTCTGACAAGAAGATGTCTGTATGTGTTTTCCTCAGGATCTTATATTAAATGTGTCCCTCGGTGGCGGCCATCTTGTATTTCAGATCTGCACCAAAAAACATTAACTTTGTAGAGGACCATGTAAGGACCATTCTGCAATATAACAATTCAATTGCTTTTGTAGTTTCAGAGAAGACGTTTTAAATTTCAGACAATCAGAGTGCATAAATGGCCCTGGTAGCCATATTGAATGTTGCATCAAAACCAAAAAATAAAATTTGTAGAGGACCATCCAATGAACATCATCCCCACCAAGTCTTGTTTCAATTTGCCATGGGGTTTTGGAGAAGAAGACTGAAATGTGAAAAGTTTTTGGACGGACACCAAGTGATGGCAATAGCTAACATGCCTAAAAACTCGATTGGTTTGTCACTTTCTTTGTGTAACTACACAATGCATATCCAACCCATTAAATCATAATTAATTGCGCTAATAGCCCAAATCGTTAGTAATTTCGGAAATTCTACTTTCGTTTCTAAAAAAGTGGGTCAAAGAATTCTAGTATTAACATAAAATAAAAAAAAACAAACAAATACACTAAAATTTTCTGGGTTAAATACCAAATCAAAATTGTAGAGTGAACATAATATGATGATGCAAAGAAAAAAAATATCTCCCAATTGAAGGAAAGGTCGCGAGTGAAATTTTTCATTCTTTATCTGGTACGCTGTGAATTATATGAAACATTTGAAATAATTCATCTGCGCATATTGGCATTTGTAAACCACACCACAAAACATCTTCTATAGAAATTTTAGATAAAAATCACATAGATTTTACCAGAAACTAATTTTCTTACGGGTATTATTAAATAAAATACTGATAAAAACTTACACCATCACTGAGTTATCGGACATGAAAGTAACTGAAATACAGAACTGTAAAATTTGGTATATATATGTGGATCTAGGTTCATCATATTGTTTCATAGAAATGTATTATGCATAATTTTTTTTGACCAGAGAGTTTGAAATTTTAAATGCCAAAATTTTTACATTTAAAATTTCGAAATGTCGAAATTTGCAAAGTCAAAATTTTGACTTTTAAACTTAAGATTTCGACTTTTAGAATCTCGAAACTCAGACTTCAAAAGAGTTGAAATTTCGGCATTCATAAACTCTTTTTGTAAGTCAAAATATTGAGTTTCTGAAAGTCGAAATTTTGACTTTAAACAAGTAGAAATTTTGACTTTAAACAAGTCAAAATTTCGAGCTTATCAATATAAAAGTTCTGGGTTTCAGAAGTCATAATTTATATATTCTAAAGTAGAATTTTAAGCTTTTAAAAGTCTTAATTTTGACTTTAAACTAGTCAAAATTTCGTCTTTATATCAAAATTTCGAGTTTTTGAAAGTCAAAATTAAGATTTTTTTTATAAATATCGTCAAACTTTTGAGTTTAAAAAATTATTTGTCGATTCAAAATATGTTAATGTGCTTCCGTATAAGTTAAGCAGAAACAAAAAATATTTTACAATATACAAAATTCCACTAGATTAAATACTTCCTGTGGTTTTGATAGTCAAAACAAAACTTGGGATAAATTTTTCTGGGGTTATCTGAACTCAAGTAACTTAATACATTGTAGGGAAAATATTCCTGGCTAAGGCAATTCAAAAGATTATAAAACCTAAAAATATTCACTTCACTGAAGACCCCTGATGTCGAAATACGAGAGAATTTCATTCTTTTAATTTACATTTTAACTACAGTGTGTCCCAAAAAAAAACACAAAAGTCATTTTCCGGGAAAACATTTATTATGACCATAAAATATAAATAAAAATATTAACTGTACCATTTGTCTCCTATAGTCGAAATTCGATTCTACATTTTCGGATGATTAGATTTTTAGCGAGAGCAGATTTTCATTTTCTGTGTACATCAGTATTGATTTTTGCTTGAGGTAACCACATTACATGTTTCATTGTTGAACAAATGCAAGCTTTCTTTCCAAATATTTGAACCATGTTCACCGTCAGAATACCAACAGAATTTTTGCTTGAAGTGGGTAAAATGTTAGCAAAACAAAGACTATTTCATTAAAAAAATCAATTAAGTAGGTGTGACACACAGTAAGTAAAAAACGTACATTTTATATAGATGGCTCGCGAATATATTGGTATAATGCTTGTTCTATCCGTCATTGGCTTTGTAATATCATTCATTCCTAGTCTACAGGAAATATCAGTCTTCTCAATTTTAGTTTTCTTCTATAAGTATGACTTCACTGAGTAAAACAAAAAACTCGTTTCCAAGCTCACTTAGACATATTTACACTAGGCCATTTTGTCCATCCGTACCCTAATTTATATATCATAATATAAATATTCATTCAATGATGACTGTTTTGATGCACATTTTGATGACTTGTGACTATCCAGAGATCTATGATTCAAAAATATAAATTTCCGAAACACTAACCCAAAATTAAATTTTCTGAGCAGACTTTAAAGTTCCAAAGTAGTCACAAGGGGTCGCCGCAAATATTTATAATATAATAAACTGTTATCACAGAGATATGTCTCGCCTTTTTGTAATTTTGATTATGCAAATGTTAAAATCATAATAGCAATACCTTAACATCTTACACAAGTTATGCAAATATTCAAAGTCAATGAACCATGACTGAGTTACATGGTTAAACAATCTCCATTTAAATGAGATGTGTGAATGCTAATACAACTGGATACCGAATACCATTGACTTATTATAAGTCGTTCCCAAACCTAAATACAAAAATTTTGTGGGAAAAATTTGGTTGATTATTTAGGGAATCACTGATGCGTGACTGGAGTGGGCCCCCCTTAGGTCAGTCAGCGCCCCCCCCCCCTCTTACAAAAAGTTCTGGATCCGCCACGGATAGCAATACTTTAACATGTAAGCTATGCAAATATTCAGTCAATGAATATGCACGAATTAGCATACCTATGTGTAGCTTTTCAACCCAACCTCATCATGGCGAGACAAAAATCTTTTTGCTTGGCTTTGTGTCCAATAAAATATAATTTTGTTTGTTTACTTATAGTTACTTATAGTTGATTTCCAGTACAGGATCCCTCAAGGTTCCTCTTCACCAGACTCATAATATATGTAAAGTAGGCAAACCATTCAAAGTCAATAGACCATGACTGAGGGGGTAGAGCCAAATAATCTCCATGGCAATGAGATGTGGCAATGATAATACATCTGCATACCAATTATCATTGACCTACCACTAGTGGATCCCCATAAACTGACCTAATCACAAACTAATACATGTAAAGTAAGCAAACCATTCAAAGTCAATAGACCATGACTGAGGGGGCGGAGCCAAATAATCTCCATGGCAATGAGATGTGGCAATGGTAATACATCTGCATACCAATTATCATTGACCTATCACTAGTGGATCCCCATAAAACTGAGCTAATCACAAACTAATACATTGTTGACGCCATCGCCACCGCCGCCGACGCCGACGCCGGAAAAAGCATACCTATGTCTCGCCTTTTGACTCCGTCAAGGCGAGACAAAAACCGGTGACGACGCAGCATAAGCGGAAGGGAGTTTAAAAGTGGTCATCAATTGCACTACATGTAACTGTACTTAAACTTCTATGTTTCCGGTTTTACTTCTTTTCTGTTCTAATTTTGATCTAGACACTATGTCGGATCACACGGTTGCATGTGTAGCAGAGCCTACAATTTTAGTTGTACTAGACTCGTTTGCTTCATGTCACGGACTGTATTGACGTTGGTTTGTATGGAAAATAAATTGATATTTCCATCTCCATGTCCGATATTAAACTAATAAATTTTTGTGTGTATTTTTTAATATTACATTTGTTAAAAAAAGGGTAAAGGTCAGGATGCGAACTTACATGAGTAAAGACAAAATTAGCAGCTACGTGTTATGTGTCCAGAATAACTGTAATATCCAGTTAGAACTGCATAACACACGATTTTTACTGCAATTTTATAATTTTTAATGCGTTTTAACACGTTTAACTGGAAGATCATTAGATAGAGTGGGAAAAAGCACATTTTTGTCGAAGATGTATCCCTAAAGCATCAAATGTATTCGAAAATATATGTTTTTGTAATTCCGTTTCAGTGTTTATGAGAACAATTAATTGATAGTCATTGTAGATCATCTGTGCTTACTTACGTAAATCCCACTGCATATAATAAGAGCCTGTCCCAAGTCTTGAATATTTTTGGACGCAGACGTGTATAGTCTATATTAATTTTTTAGTTGTTCATTTTTTCGAGTCCATTTAGGGGTCGCCACATTTTGTCGGGTTTCCCACTCAATGAAGATCGTTCTGATTAGTTGTCTATTTTTGGTTTGTTCAGTTCGGAGATGAGTTGTTGTCTTTTTTACCTTTGAAGCCACATCTGTTCTTTTGTACTATGTATTTTTAATATTTGTTGTCACGTGATATCAGTGTCTCGGGAGTTTGTCTATTCGCCTCTGTTGTTCGTCATTCTTAATTCAGTCACTCATTAAATCATATCGAAATGCTCTACGTTTAACAAGTGATTAAATTTCAATCATTGATTCAACTAATCCGAGATTCCGCTGACGTCAAACGACCCGTTTTAGAATTGGCTTGGGCCGTGAGACCAATGGCTGTTCACCGAAATTCTTCTGACATCAGACGGCTTTTTAGAATTGGCTAGGCTGTCGGACATCATTCTGTCCGACCCAATGCTGAAACAGGCCGTTTGACGTCAGTTGGATCTCGAACTATGAATGATAGAGTTCTGACGTTTGCTGTACAGCTTGTTGATTCGGTATTTTTAGCTCACCTGGCCAAAGGCCATGTGAACTATTGCCATCACTTGGCGTCCGTCATCGTCGTCGTCCGTCGTCGTCGTCGTTAACAATTATACAAAACTCTTCTCCTCTGAAACTACTTGACTAATTAGAACCAAACTTGGTATGAAGGTTCCTTGGGGTACCCTGCATAGAACTGGTGTGGGGATTTTTGATTCGTCGAAAAACATGGCCGCTGTTACTAAAAATAGAACATAGGGGTCAAACAACAGTTTTTCGCAAATATCTCAAAAATCATTAGGTTACGGCATAGTCTGGCAGGTTAAAAGTGCTCAGCATGATGAGAGCTACCTATGTGCCGATTTTCGTGAAAATCTGTCAACTGATGTTAGAGTTATTGCCCTTTTTTAACATTTTTGGCTTTTTTTATGTTATTATTTCAAAAATCTTCTTCTCTGAAACTACTATTCAAAATCAAATGAAACTTGCTTAGATTGTTCCTTGGGGTACGATGCATAGAACTGATGTGGGGATTTTTGATTCGTCGAAAAACATGGCCGCTGTTTCTAAAAATAGAACATAGGGGTAAATTGCTGTTTTTTGCTAATAACTCAAAAACCGTTACAGATATCGAAAATTTGACATGGGGTAAAATTGATCAGCATGACAAGATCTACCTACCCTGAAATTTTGAAGGAAATTCCAAAACCCATTTAGGAGTTATTGCCCTTTTTTGGTCAAATTTTCAAAATTTTAACATTTTTCGTCATTTATCTCCAAAACTATTTGAGATAGAAATGAAATGTAAATTTGAAAAATGTTTGCCATGTTGAGATCTACCTACCCTGAAATTTTAAAGGAAATCCCAAAACCCATTTAAGAGTTGTTGCCCTTTTTTGTCAAATTTTCAAAAATTTTTTATTCAAAAATCTTCTCCTCTGAAACCGCTGGGCTGTTTGGTTTGAAACTTAATAGGAATGATCTATGACATGTCCTCTACAAACGATCCTCAATTTATTTTGATCTGACATAAAACATGGCTGTCGTAGCTAAAAATAGAATATAGGGGTGCATGTGTTGTTTTTGGCTTATAACTTAAAAACCGTTAGATATCAAAAATCTGACTGGGGTAAAATTGATCAGCATGACAAGATCTACCTAACCTGAAATTTTGAAGGAAATCCTAAAACCCATTTAGGAGTTATTGCCCTTTTTTCATCAAATTTTCATAATTTAACATTTTTCGTCATTTATCTCCAAAACTATTTGAGATAGAAGTGAAATCTAACTTGAAAAATGTTTGCCATGTTGAGATCTACATACCCTGAAATTTTAAAGGAAATCCCAAAACCCATTTAGGAGTTATTGCCCTTTTTTGTCAAATTTTCAAAATTTTAACATTTTTGCATTTATCTCCAAAACTATTTGAGATAGAAGTGAAATATAAATTGAAAAATGTTTGCCATGTTAAGATCTACCTATCCTGAAATTTTGAAGGGAATCCCAAATTCTATTTAGGAGTTATTGGTTTGTGTAATTTTATGTCGGGTTCTGTTACATTTATTTAAGGTTCACCCTTATTCATGGTCAATTTTGTCAACTTCCTGCCAGGACTACCGTCATCAGGGAACATATTTTAACATTAAACCTTATGAAAAATAAATCTTCAACAAATTTTCCCTGAACAATTGAACCAATTGCAACAAACTTGGTCAAATAGTTGATTAATTGTCCAATGAAAACCAGACTCCAGGTGAGCGATACAGGCTCTGGTGAGCCTCTTGTTTTTTGTAGATATCTTTCTACGAAAACTTTCATTTTTACGATAATGCCAAATTAACATGCATGTATTTAGTGTGATGAAGAAAAATAGCAATAATGGTGCTGTTCAGCTTTTTTTTTGTAGTTTGTTCCAGTTCTTTATGGGTTAATTTCTCATGTTTATTACCCCCATCTTATTTTACTCCTAATTGTAGTCTCATGTTATTTTTTTACCTCCTTTATGTATCGCGTTGATGTGTCTGTCTATATCATTAATATGCATATATGTATCTTTATAAGGTCGCAAGTATAGGTACATCTCGCCCAAAGTATTCTACATAAGTACACAAAAATTCAAGCTTTTCCCCTCATAAGTTATTAAATTAAACTAAGAGTTAGCTAATGATAAACAAAAGATCGAATATATTATCTAAGACATTTTCTACAATCAATTATTGATGCACTATAATACGTTTATTGCACCGAAGTAATAAGAATGCGTTTGATGTATGTACTACAAATAAACGATACTTTAAAGCACCTCACAAATATATTTGATCATTTAAATAAATCAACCTTGTTTGAACATAAACCCTTCAACAACCCAGTGTTTTAATATGACAGTTTCTGTTATTAAACAGTCGCTAGCACATATCAAAAACTTCAACTGTACATCAAAATCACAAAGTTAAATGGGTACAAAATTAAACATTTGTAAACTAGAGGCTCAGAGCGCTGAACCTCTATCGCTCACCTGGCATGAAAGCCGTTTTTATTGATGTACCTCAAAGAGAAAAGTCATTTTTCCCTATCATTATGAAATGTGGTAACCGTTGTAGGGGCCATTTTTCTGCATTTACAGGTAAGCATATTCTAAAATTCAGCGGTTCTCCAGACGATTTTTGTCTGTATTTCGCATAGGGTCTTATGTTAACCTAAGTCCTCTGCTGGTGGCCATCTTAAATGAGGGATTGGCACCAATGTAACAACACTTGGTCAGCACCTTATGATGAACATTCAGGTCATGATTGGTTTCAAACAATTATCTGGTTCTGTAGATTTTTTATAAGCCATAGACACTTTCTGTCAAGTTTGGCTTCATTTGGCCCACCAGTTTCAAAGAAAATGTTTTAAAATCAACCAATCGGAAACGAGAATTGTCTATGTCGCCTGATCTGGGCAAAATGAGGAAACTTTGTAAAAAAAACCCACAGATGCTTCCTGTCAAGTTTCGTTGCATTTGGCCAAGCGGTTTTAGAGAAGAAGATTTCTTTAAACCAGCCAACCAGAAAACAGAATTCCCCATGGCAGCCATGCTTGTCGTCCAATCAGAATGAAAAAAAAATTATTTCATAAAAGAATTTCCATAGATGCTTCCTATCAAGTTTGGCTGACAGTTTTGGCCAAGCAGTTCCAGAGAAAAATGAGAAACAAGAATTGCCCACGACGGCTATGTTTGTTTGCCCGATTAGGAAGAAATGAGGAAACTTTATAAAGGACCTGCCATTAATGCTTTCTGTGAAATTTCGTTCCAATGGACAAGCGATTTCAGAGAGAAATTTGTATATATCACACAATCAGAAACAAGAACTGTCAGTGGCGGCCACGTGTGTAGTACGATCGGGACGAAATGAGGAAAGTTTGCAGAGAACCACCCATAGATGCTTCCTGTCAAGTTTCGTTTCATTTGGCCAAGCAGTTCCAAATATAAAAAAATGTATTCATCCAATGAGAAACAAACATTGCCCATGACGGTCATGTTTGTTGCAACATCTGGATGAAATGAGGAAACTTTGTAAAGAACCACCCATAGTTGCTTTCTGTCATGTTTCGTTCCCTTTGGCCAAGCGATGTCAGAAGAGACGATTTTTGTTATATCAGCCAATCAGAAACAAGAACTGCTCATGGCGGCCATATTTGTAGTCCGATCGGGACGAATAAGGAAAGTTTGTGAAAGGTTTGTAAAGGACCTCCCATATATGCTTTCTGTCAAGTTTTGTTCTATTTTGCCAAGCAATTTCAGAGGAGAAGGTTTTTAAAAAGTCAGCCAATCAGAAACAACAATTGCCCATGGTGACCATGTTTGTTGTCCTATCTGGACGAAATGAGCAAAATTTATAATGGACCTAACATAGATGCTCCCTACTAAATTTAATTATATTTTGCCAAGTGGTTTCAGAAAAGAAGATGAAAATGTTAAAAGTTAAAAGTTAACGGACGGACGACGGACACCAAGTGATGACAAAAGCTCACATGGCCTTTGGCAAGGTGAGCTAAAAAGTCATAAATTCCATCTGAACGCAATATTGCATCGTATACCATTTAGAAATGTCATATTTAATTAGAGACGTTATATTTTTAACTTAGCGCATTTGTCTTTGGCGCTGAACACAGTAAGAGCCATGAGGCGGTGTGCAGTCGAGTGCCCCTGAGGGAACGTCACATATTTGCAAAGTTCAAAGTCAAGTTGTAATACTGTGTTATTGGCGTGTTTTATATATTTTAAACCTGCCTTAAAGGACACCTCTACAGAGCAAACCCCTGCCTAAAAAGGGCTAATATGTAAAATTGTTTCATTTATGAAATTAGGTTATAAATAAACCTCTCTATAAAGGGCACCTGCTTAGAAAGGGATTATTTTTCTTGTTACTTACGTGCCTTTATATATATATATATATATATATATATATATATATATATATATTATATATTAAATAAGTGTATTATTTGAATGCAAAAATTCATTATTATTTTGGTCCTCCAAGGCTACTTATGCAGACAATTCGAGCGTTGTCACATATTTATCGGATTAGGTTTATGATTGTGAACAATAAGAGTAAGGCCACACCAATTCTTTGGATTTCGCCGCTCAGATTTTCAGAACTTTTTAAGAAAAACATTTTTTGCCGCTTCGATTTACAAAAGTGCTGAAAATTCGCCCCAAATTCTTGGGGTTTTTTATGCCCCGCCACGAATGTGGCCGGTGCATATAGATTTACCCTTGTCGGTTCGTCCGTACGTCCCGATTCGGTTAAGTTTTGCGTTTAGCTCCATTTTTCAGAAATCTATAGTAATATATCAATGATATTTCACCACTACAGTCCTCTTGTATAGTAGAACGCAGTTCAGCAGCACTTGGGTCGCTATGACCTAGATTTCATGCTTCAGTAATTTTGGTTAAGTTTTGCATTTAGGTTCATTTCTTTGGAAATAGCATAGTGTATCAATGAAACTTCATCAGTGAATGTGCCTTGGGTAGTACTGAGCAGTCGTATGATAATTGGGTCATTATGACCTATATTTTATACTTGAGCGACTCTGATTAAGTTTTACGTTTACGTTCATTTCTTTGCAACTAGGCATAGTGTATCAATGAAACTTCATCAGTGGATGTGCCTTTGGTAGTACTGAACAGTCATACAATATTTGGGTCATTATGACATACATTTTATGCTTGAGCGACTCTGGTTAAGTTTCACCTTTAGGTTCATTTCTTTGGAACTAGGCATAGTGTATCAATGAAACTTCATCAGTGGATGTGCTTTTGGTAGTACTGAGCAGGCAGTCATACAATAATTAGTTCATTATGACCTACATTTTACGCTTGAGCGAATCTGGTTAAGTTTTGCGTTTAGGTTTATTTATTTATTTTTTTTGGAACTAAGCATAGTGTATCAACGAAACTTCATCAGTGGGTGTGCCTTGGATAGTACTGAGCATTCATACACGATGACCTACATTTTAGGCCGGGCATCCGTGTCTTGAAGACGTACACAATTTCTAGTTTTAAAGAAATGTGATCTTCGCCTGAAAAATTTGTCTTTTAATACAAGTTCGCTCACTCGCATATTCTTGTCATGAAAAATTCAAAGAACAAAAAATCAATTTGATGTGGCCTAAACGTAATAATACTAAACAAGTGATCGAATATCCCATCTTAACTATTATATTACAACAATAAAAATTATATTGTGCTGAATCACGACATATCACTACTCAAATAATTGTTATTCAGTCCAGTATAATTGTACAAATACAAAAATTTTGATCAAATCAGATAGTAAATTTCTTCGAAAGATTGTGTGCTCAGATAGATTTTTTTCGAAACATCAATGAGCCTAGAGCTTCTTCGCAAGGGCAGGAGTAGGGCAATGTAGGGAGCGAATTTTTATGTTCAAAAGGTACTATTTTTACTCTTCGGAAGCAATTTTTCCATTTTTTTACTTGCTATTCCCCCTTAAGTCTTAATTTACTCTATGTTTTAAATAGATGTTTTTTTTTCTTCAGAATTTATACATCTTTTAATCATGGATGTAAGTCTTTACGAAAATTGCACTAAAAAGACCATAGTGATAATACATAAACACGAATATTTAAATGTTTGGAAGACATTTTGTTATCAAAAAGTATATTCTTTTCTTTATCTTGTAATCTATATCTTGTTTAGGTCTAATGATTTAATTCAAATCAAATAGAACGAAATCATGTCTCCACACTTGTCTAGATAAATATAATACAATTGTATACAATCCAAAAACTATAATAAATGGAAAACGTTGTAACTTTGAATGAGTATTGGAAAAAACTCAAAAGTAAATTTAAGTATAATTATATTGCAGTAATGGAAATCTGTTTGCAAAAGAAAACTAAAGGCTCCCATGAGCCTGTATCGCTCACCTGCGGTTCAATTTGCCATTCAACAGCAATAAAAGCACATAAGAAACAAACGTCTGTATAATTGGACATAATTCTGAAGGGGACTATCTAATAACCATGACGCCAAGTCTGGCTCCAATTGGCTGAGTGCTTTCAGACAAGAAGATTTTTAAATGAATTTTCCCATACGGTCCTATGTTAAACTAAGTTTGGCTGTGATGGCCATCTTTGTTGACAGTCCTGATCATCTGACAAAATTCTGAAAGAGGACCACCAAAGGACCATTTCTGCCAAGTTTGGTTCTAACAGGCTCAATGGTTTCAGACAAGAAGATTTTTTATTAATTTTCCCATAGGGTTTTATGTTTAATTAAGTTCGGATGCGGCAGCCTTCTTGGTTGACATCCAGGGTCACCTGACACAGTTCTGAAAGAGGACCACCTAAGGACCACTTCTGCCAAGTTTGGTTCCTATAGTGGTTTTAGATTAGAAGATTTTTCAATGAATTTTCCCGAAAGTTCGGCTGTGGTCGCCATCTTGGTGAACTTTCCGGTTCATCGGACATACTTCTGAAAGATGACCATTTTAAGGACCGTTTCTGCCAGGTCTGGTTCCAACTGGCTCTGTAGTTTCAGACAAGAAGGTTTTTAAATCAATTTTCACATAGGGTCCTATGTTAAACTATGTTCGGCTGTGGCGGCCATCTTGGTAGACTAGCCGTGTCATCAGACACAATTCTGAAAGAGGATCATCTAAGGACCATTTCTGCCAAGTTCCAATTGGCTCAGTGGTCTGGTTCCAACTGGCTCTGTAGTTTCAGACAAGAAGGTTTTTAAATCAATTTTCACATAGGGTCCTATGTTAAACTATGTTCGGCTGTGGCGGCCATCTTGGTAGACTAGCCGTGTCATCAGACACAATTCTGAAAGAGGATCATCTAAGGACCATTTCTGCCAAGTTCCAATTGGCTCAGTGGTTTCAGACAAGAAGATTTTTAAATGAATTTCCCATAAAGTCCTATGTTAAACTAAGTTCGGCTGTGGCGGCCATCTTTGTTGATCGCCCGGGTCATCGGATACAAATTCTGAAAGAGGACAATATAAGGACCATTGCTGCCAAGTTTGGTTCCAATTGGCTTAGTAGTTTCAGATAGGAATATCTTTAAATGAATTTCCGATAAGGTCCTATGTTAAACGAAGTTCTGATGTTGCCGCCATCTTTGTTGATCGTACGGGTCTCCGGGCACAATTCTGAAAGAGGACCATCTAAGAACCATTGCTGCCAAGTCTGGTTCCAATTGAGCATGTAGTTACATAGGAGAAGAGATTTTTTTTAAATTCATCCCTCATTTTTTCTATTTTTAGTCACAGCAGTCATGGTTGGAAGTCGCGGATGCCGGACAAATTTTAGGATATCCAACTGGGTATCGTATTCTTAAGTGTTGTGACGTGATTTCTAGACAATGGCGTTGTCACGGTGTCGATTTATAATCATTTTTGAAATTTTGACTTTTCCAGAAGGAGCTAGAGCGTGGTAATTGGACCGGGCGCCTTGATTTCATACTTTCATGTATCGGATTTGCCGTGGGTTTGGGAAATGTTTGGAGATTTCCGTATCTATGCTACAGAAATGGAGGAGGTAAAATAACAGATCTGAAAGAACACTTGCACTTTTGTTCATACCTTAGCTACCTTGAAATTCTAATGAATTCATATGAATATTATCAAATGTTTGCCTTTTAATGGGACATTTCATAATTTTTTAACAGCCATATTTATTTCTTTAATCTCAAATTCTCTCAGACATATATGAATTAAAATCTTGTTAAACATTGTCATCTAACAGCAACACATTTATAACAAATTTCCTACGAAAAAAGTCCTGAGAACGGTTATAAGTTTGGTGATGAAGACGGTCGAATTTAAAGATTGACGAAGAAATATCCCGCTTGATGTAAATCTGTCAGCTGATTCTTTTTAATTTTGAGTAATAATATGTGGTGAAATCTAGCGTCAAAACCATGCCATAGATGGAAAACAAAAATAGTATTTTGCTAATGTATTGTTTTATCGTGCATAAAAACGTTTTGCTCGCAAATTAAGTCAATGTTTTTCAACAAAATTACTTAACTTATGTAAAGTAATATTTTTATATTTTGCGAGATACAATTCTGATATTCAATACTATGTTATTTATATCAGACTGTTTGTAAATTTTATAACGATTCATTGCAGGTGCTTTCCTCATACCGTATGCCATTATGTTGGTTATTGCTGGTATCCCTCTGTTCTTTTTTGAATTGTCATTTGGTCAGTTTGCTTCACAAGGACCAATAACGGTTTGGTCTGTAAGTCCTGCTTTTATGGGTAAGTTTTGTATGTTCGATTTTTATAAACAGAATGATTCCGGACAAAAGTTTGATGCAAAATATACGCAGTTCACAATCGTAACCCCTCCCCCCCCCCCGTCAGTGGTACTAGAAACTGTTAAATGTTTATTGTTGTGATCGTCTGATTATGTTTGTTTTTATGTTTCGTATTTATAACAAACCAATGTGAACGGTCTAGTTTAAATAAATAGTTCTGTCATTTATTTTTATGAAATAGGGTAACAAAAATATTTACTTTAACACCTGAGAGATTTTATCATACTTTAATAATGTACCCTAGCTTAATGTATTCAGTTAGTTGGTTCATTGTATATTTTCATAATGCGATTTTCTTTAAACTTACTAGACCCGTTCAAAACTAGATTTATCAAACAAACGTTAAAAAATTATTTTTGTCAAGATAAAATATAGTATCACAGAATATCAGAGTAGTTAAACATCATATTTTTTGTCGGTAATGGTAGAAAGAAAATTATGGAAAGCTTCAGATACAAAATAATAAACAATAATAAATACAAAACAACATTTAAAAAATAGTCGCTTTTTCTAAATCGGTCATGATTTCTCGTCATACTTTCAACGTAGGTAGAAACAAAAATATTACTGGTTAGACTTTTCTGTATAGGCCTTCATCAGACAGGTTAAGGGGGTGGCACAGGGTTATTTATGTACAGGGTTTTTGGCGTTTTTTATTTTTCGTGCCACGTTTTTTCGTTTTTTATTTCACGTTCTCTCGTGTTTGAATACAGTAACATACATAATGTTTGCCGGTTTTTATTTTTCGATCTCCGTGTTTGGCCACCTAAATTTCTCGTGCTGTCGATATTTTGTCGAAGTAAAAATCGATAAATATCTTTTGAAATGTCTGAAATGATGAATCCACAACACCTATAGTGTCCGACATTTCAATGCGGACCGAATTGCTTTACATACATCTTAGGAATGGTAGATGCGTAAGTGTCCACTTTATTCAGTTGATATTATTAAACTGTATTTGTACTTTATTGCTAAATTGCTAAAAATTTCCTTGGGAAAAAGTAAAACTATATTCAGACCCAATTTTACCATGGCCTGAATATTTCGATACAAAGAAAACAAACGGTCATTCATATTATAGAACTAAACCTCGATGTCAATTTGATTTGTACTTTACACTTTTTGGGACTTTCGGTTGTTTGATGCAGTTGCATCTATGGAACTGTGGTTTCCCTTATTTATTTTCCCCACTTTATCTGTTTATCAAAAGTGCTAATAAAGTAATAATGTTCCTAGGGCATGATGTCAAATAAGTTATATAATGTACTCTTATCCAAATGATTTTAGCGATAAACGGCACTATTTATAATTTGTTTGATATGTTTTTATTTCTAGTGCATCGTTTTTGGTGTAAACTATTTTTCGTTCACCGCGTTTTAAAATTTTATTCCAAGCTCTTCTGTTCCTATACACCGCCTGTACCACCCTCGGTTAACAGAGATATGAATTATTTTAAACACATGATCGCATGTTGTTTTGTAGGTGTCGGCTGGGCTATGGTTTTGATAAGTGCGATGGTTTGTACCTATTACAACGTCATTATTATGTATTCCATATACTATATGATGGTTTCGTTTGTTACCCTGGATACAAAGTTACCATGGCAATCGTGTGATAAGGAATGGGCAACAGATTTGTGTCGTCATGAACCCTATCCTAATTTTGACGCTATTCCAGATGAAGAGACAAAAGTAAATGAGTCACTTAGTAAGTACAAATGGGTCAAATAAAACGGAAATATTCACAACCGGAAACAAACAGTCTATACACCTATCAACGCCTTCTGGTATTTAGTTAGCACCCCCCCCCCCCCCCTACAAAAAAACCCCAAAAAAACTGGAAAACTGGTTGCCATTACATGTACGATGATTTTTTTTTATAAGAGTAATAAAGTGTAAATGTAAGTACTTCCATACCTTTTCCCCATCTTTAAATTGGGATCGAATCAAATATTTTACTTCAAAGCGTTCACATTGCAAATGTGACTTTAAAATAAATTGACCTCCTTTTGCTCTTCATTTTGGAACCCCTAGGTTTTTCTTTTATGACACCTTGTGATATCCAGAACTTTTCCGGAATTTCCACGAAAATATTTTGGGGTTGATTTCATATATTGTTTTCCTTACTCTTATCCCTTTTAAATCAAGGTATTTTAAATGATTATTACTATGGCATTGCCACAACTCTGAAAGTCCTTAAACCTGTTTTTGTTCTCTTCCAAACAACGCTCTGACTTTAAGTATATTTTTTGCACATTTAATATTCTGACTTTAGGTATATTTTTGCACATTAACCTCTAACTTTAAGTATATATGGCCAAACTCATTGAAGAATTAATTCTAATATAATATTGTCCTGTTCATTCTTTCAAGAGTTTTTTTCTTAAATATCCCACAGTGAATATCCTTTTCTGTCATTTAAATGCTTGAACCCTCGAGCTCTCAGCATATTTTGGCTTTCCACGTTTTCGGCATAGAACAATGCTGATGCAATGTAATTTGTCGAAATTGTTAACACTGAAACCATAGGTTGTTTACTATATTTTGAATGAGATATTTGTAATCTACTTCAATGTTATATTGAAATGTATAATCTCTTTAGGACTAAAATCAGACAGCTGCTTAATAAAATTGTTACCGAATTTGTCTACTGCTTTCGGTGTGATGTTTAACAAGACATCTGATCTCAACTCTTCAATCTTACTTACCAACACTTCGGATTGTGATCTATCCCTGAAAACACCAAGTGAAGAATTTTTTACGTAAGTAACCTTGAGGTCCATATCAGTTATCGGTAAATGCCAATAAAGACGATCGGGACCGTTTCGGTCTTATTTTAAGATGTGAAAATTTGGTTCATTGTTGATATTTTAAAGAGACTTTCAAGATGAAGAACAACAATAAAAGTAGTTTTTATATTATGTTCCAGTGTTACATATCATATACATGTATATATTATATTTCTCCACGTCTGTCTTTCATCATAAAATCAAGCAAATAATTTCAAATTTGTTAATGGAATAGAGAATGGAAACGAGGAATGTGTCAAAGAGACAACAACCCGACCAAAGAGCAGAAAACAGCTCAAGGCTACCAATGGGTCTTCAACGCATCGAGAAAATCCCACACCCGGAGGCGGGCTTCAACTGGCCCCTAAACAATAATGCATACTGAATTTGTTTTCGTCCCAGCTGTTAAGGCTGCCAATAATATCGTTATTGTTTGACGTAAATTTTATATCGAGGTTCTGCAAAAGTAAATCACAAATTCACCTACATTCCAACTGACTCAATTTTCGGAAAATGACATCGTTAACACGCATAAACTTATTGCTACCTCTTTACAAGCAGAACTGAATAACATGAAAGCTTCAACTATGTACTGGCTTCCGAAGCTGCACAAAACACCTTACAAATATAAATTTATTTCGTCTTCAAGCCATTGTTCCAACACTAAACTGTGTTTTCTACTTACAAGTACACTTTGTACAATCAAAAACCTGGTAATAAATTTTTCAAATAAGGTATACGAAAATAGTGGTATTAATTACTTTTTGAGTGTGAAAAATTCGTTGGAAGTACTTGATAAATTACATGCTCATATTGGTGATCTCGAATCTGTTTAAAGTTTTGATTTTTCTACCCTATATACCACTTTGCCTCATAATCCCATTAAGAAAAAATCCACATCCCGATTTAAATGGCCATTTAAAAAGTCACTATATGTATGTGAATATATATGTTCAAACTCTTTTAGGTCATTCTTTAGTAACGACAAACAAAAGAACTATGTCAATTGGACCTGCTTTGGTATGATTACTGCACTAGATAACATTTTTGTTCGCTATGGAGATTCCGTATATCGCCATGTTATCGGAATTCCAATGGGGACGAACTGTGCACCACTTATTGCGGACCTGTTTCTGTATTGTTACGAATCACAATTTATATCTAAAATCAGCAAAAACCCAACAAAACAACATTTGATACAAGAATTTAATAAAACTTTTAGATATTTGGATGATATTTTGGCTGTCAATAATGACGACTTCAGTATATACACCAAAGAGAAATGTCCTGTTGAACTTACGTTAAATAAAGCTAATACTAACAATGAACACGGCCCTTTCCTGGATCTTGATATCTATATCTCGAACGGGAAGCTTAATACTAAAATTTACGATAAGAGAGATGAGTTTAAATTTCCTATTGTTAATTACCGTTTTTAGATGGCAACGTTCCCTTGGCATCATCGTATGGTATTTATATATCTCAACTTGTTCGATTCGCTCGTGTATGTAACGACGTATTTGATTTTAACGAAAGAAATTTCTGTATTACTGAAAAATTATTACGCCAGCGATTTAGATATCACAAATTGTCAAAACTTTTACTAAATTTGATCATCGGTACAAGGACCGCATTCGTAAATATAAATCAACGTGCAAACTTCTTATATGTTCCGGTATTTCACATCCAATCTTTTATGGTAATATTCTATACAAGACACAAAAATGTCATCATTCACCTGAAAAGCTAATCAAACCTTTAAACAGACTTATCCACAAGGGATATAGTTACATGTACGATACTGTTGTCAAGTCATTAAAGATGGCATCTTTTGGAATTAATATTGATCCACACATAGGGTCTTTGCATCGGAAATAAACACATTTATTCTTAAACCAGTTGTTGGCATGATACGGGTTATGTTCTTCTCGTATAATTTATGTTGGCATGCTACTGAACTCCTAACGGGAGGGATTGTGGCTGATTTTCTATATGATATAGACATAATCTTTCGATCAGTTTAATTGAGGTCTGGAGCAGGCATGTCAGTAACTGCTAGAAGTCCTTCGTTAATATTTATTGATAATTGTCATTCTGTTACCTTTTTGAACGTCGGACTCGGACATCTTTTGAACTGAGTTTTACAGTGTGTATCGCTGTGTATTTGTTTATTCCAAATTGGTTAGAGGTATAGGGGGAGGGTTGAGATCTCGCAAAACATGTTAAACCCAGCCGCATTGTTGCGCCTGTCCCAAGCCAGGAACCTATACCCTTTGTTAGTCTTGTGTGTGTGTTTTTTTCAATTTTGGTTCATTTGTATGTTTCGGAGTTTAGTGTACCGTCCATTTTGCTGAACTAGCATACATTATTGTTTAATTGCCAACTGAAGCCCGCCTCTGGATGCGGGATTTTCTTGCTGCGTTGAAGACCTATTGGTAGCCTTGAGCTGTTTTCTGCTCTTTGGTGTCGGGTTGTTGTCTCTTTGACACATTCCCCGTTTCCATTCTCTATTCTGGTTCAGCAAAATGGACGGCACACTAAACTCCAAAACATAAAAATGAACCAAAATTAAAAAACTCACAAGACTTAAATTTAAGACAAGGCGCAGCGCAATGATTTTTCAAATGATCGAAACGATGCAACAGCCAATTATCTTTTACAAACTATAAATAACGAAACCCATATATCTGACAAATTTGCGGATTAGGAATTCCAGTTGATTACGTAAAAACCGACATAAGGAGTTCCTCTACGACGTTAAACGTGCAGAATATCCCCCATCATGATTGGAAACTATCAAAACTTAGCTAAAGACTAACTTAATAAGGCTTAATAAGTAATAAAAATTCCACGCCTGTAACTATCTTATTATATATCTTTCAGACGGTATGTTTTACGTCTCCATGAATCCAATGGTTTTGATGATATGGGAAACCTAAGCTTGAAATTGGTCATTTGTCTGTTGTTGGCATGGACTGTTATTTTCTTTTGCCTGATGAAAGGCATTAAGTCTTCTGGAAAGGTACGGTGTATATACAGTATACTAGATCGTTTTTGTTTCGCTCGTTAATTAATCAAAACAAATGCCTTGTAAAAAATTATCAAAAAAAACAACAACAAAAAAAACAACAAAAAAACAAAAATCGAAAACAAGTTTCTTATTAACATCTTCTGGATCTATAACATGCTTTTTGTATTGAAACGTCATGTCCGTAATAGTATTTTTTTTTTTTGCATTTATCTAAAGAGTTCAATCAGAATGTTTAATACTGTGAACAAGAATACTTAAAGCCCAACGTATGTCAAGCTTTGCAGAAGCAGCGATTTTTCAAAACCAAAATCAGAATATGTTTTAACGCACCTTGTACATGGCTATATGTCAGCATATGACTTGGATATTTACGAAGACAAGGACTTCATTTGTGTTAAGTCTAACTTTAATCAAATAAATGACCAGTATAAATTGAACGTTAGCAAACTTTTGTTTTTAGGTTGTATATTTCACGGCTACTTTCCCTTACGTCATTCTGATTATATTATTGATTCGTGGAGTAACTCTGGAAGGCTATTATCAAGGAATCGAATTCTACATCACTCCTGATTGGGAAAAATTAAAAGATCCCAAGGTTTGTATTCGTGAGTAGCATTATTTTTACCAAAAATATTTTTTTTAAAAAAACGGTGATATCAACATAAAAGCCACAATGAGCAATACCATGAAGGGTTCTTTCTTTAGCATAGCAAGATTTTTTTTGTATTTTTCGAAGAAAAGAAATATCGAAATAACAAATTTTGAATAAATGAATATATTCATCACGAACATTGCTCTGACTTTAAGTATATTTTTGATACATCTAACACTCTGATCATGACTTTAGGTATATTTTTGGCAAATTTAACGCTCTGACTTTAAGTATATTTTTTGCACATTTAATATTCTGACTTTAGGTATATTTTTGCACATTAACCTCTAACTTTAAGTATATTTTTGACAACTTTATAACTCTGGCTGTAGGTATATTTTTGGCACATTCAACACTCTGACTTTAAGTATATTTTTGGCATATTTAACATTCTGACTTTAGGTATATTTTTGGCACATTTTACACTTTGACTTTAAGTATGTGTTTGGCAATTTTAACACTCTGACTTTAGTTATATTTTTTGAACATTTAACACTCTGAAAAATTTAACTGAATGTTTCGGCTTTCCTGATTCTTACCTTTTAGCACTAAAAACAAAGACATCTTTGTTCTAATATGCACGTGTAGGTCATTTGATTTCCTTAACAAAGATAAAATACCATGGGTATTTTGTTTGATTTATTATTATATTATTTTAGGTATGGGGCGATGCAGCCACACAGATTTTTTATTCCCTTGGTGTTGCTTTTGGAGGTCTTCTTACAATGTCTAGCTATAATAAATTCCACAATAACACAGTGAGGCAAGTAAACTATCTTGTACAACTGCATAGTGATAATATTCTATAAGAATTTAAAAAAAGAGAGTTTTGGTTTCATGTTAAGCCGGGTTGCTGCAAAGTTTTCCACAACATCTATGTGTCAAATGGAGTATAACTTTGGGCAGACACACACTCACATATCTGAGCTTGACTTACCATGAAATTATTCTTAATAGCCTTAATCTTTGCACAAACATTTGACGGTGGTGGTTTCAAATACCCAAACCTCCTACCTTATCTGTCTTGTCGACCCTTTGTTATAGTTAAACATGCCCTATAAGCCGTTAATTATGAGTTCAGCAAAGTGATCACCAGATTGAACTATTAAAAAGAAGGAAGCTGTACTTGATTCAAGTAGCTTCTTTCTACAGTAACATTAGCTCAGGTACTGCTACGCCATTAAACAGAATAGTACAACAGCGCCAATACGGTAAATAGGAATCTGTTAGTATTTATGATAGGGCAGTACGAGTCTTATTTTAGTCGTCAAGTTATTTGTCTAGTAATTTTCACAGATCAGAAAGTTTTGTATATATATAGTCATTACCGTAAAATGATTTTAAGATACTTCGGAGTTTACAAGGTTATTGAAAAAATACATGTATTCGCATTTGGTAGTAAAAACTATGATAAGAAAAGTCGTCCATTACCAGTGATTTCCTTTATAATCCGTTTTTAGTAACAAGATTTTATAACTCCTACGGAACATTTTGAATATATTACAAAAATTGTCTAAACAATAATCCTTTGACAGATTTGTTGGTAATTGTGAAGTTTAAAATACAGTTGTCATTATATTGTCTTTATTTAAATTCTGTATCATTATTTTCCAGGGATGCCTTTCTAGTGTCCCTTGTAAACTGTTGTACCAGTGTATTTGCCGGCTTTGCTGTTTTCTCTTTACTGGGATTTATGGCTCACACCTTAAACAGACCTGTCAAAGACGTTGTAGACTCAGGTAGTTTTTCTTCAGTAAGGAGAGATTGTTCCCAACTTAAAACTATAATGTGTCGATAGAAGACGTGAAATCATATACATGTAATATTTTTATAAAATCCGAAAGTGCCAACAATGATATTTATAACAAATGAAGACTTTTAATTAATATTTAACCGATCTCATAAAAATCAAGATTTTTTTCTCTGTGTAGTTGTAAATTTAATTTCTTTTAGCGTAAGAAATTGAGAATGCAATTTAAAAAAGTCATTTAAATATCCTTGTTTTTTTGCAATTGCATGTATGAGTTTTTATTAAATTCAAAATAATTTCGAGGTGTTAAAGTAACAGTTTAATTTCTGTTTTGTAGGACCTGGATTAGTCTTCATAGCCTATCCAGAAGGTATCGCAAGAATGCCAGTTGCTCCACTTTGGGCGTTTTTATTCTTTTTCATGGTATTCACCCTAGGGCTTGACAGTCAAGTAAGTCTTGAACTAATCGAATCCTTTATTGTAATTTTAGTTCATTAACATATTATTATTGTGAACAAAAAAAAAGGTCAAAAATCTCTGATATGATTTTAAAGAATAGAGCTACATGTATTTGTCTTTAACTAAGGTAAAGATGATAGAAAATACAATTTTTTTACGCACGGGGAACAATGTTTGATATTACGCGACCATTTCAGTCTTTGTTTATTTTGTCTATCTTGATTTTGACAATCTAGATGCATCGCAATACTAAGTCAAGGTTATGGCTGCACTGTCCTGACTTTGTTGTTTCTATGTTTGTGTATTGTGCTCTCTTAAGTTATTTTTTGTTTGATGGTTTTCGATTGGATGACGTTTTCACGTCAAATATATCTAACAAAAAACTGACAATTCATCTATAATGCCATTAATTTATTCCTATATTCAACATACACTCTTGATTTATGCCAATTTAATGAAACAACGGGTCTGACACAACGAAAGGCTTAAACCCCCGACTATGTATTCTTAAATAAATATTCGATGTTTTTCAGTTTGCAATGATGGAAACAGTTATCAGCGGTTTTATTGATGCCTTCCCAAGGTTTCTTCGACCAAAAAAAACTCTCTTTACACTCCTCTGTTGTATCATTGGATTTTTGACAGGACTACCACAAGTAACGAAGGTAAGGATACTCTGTTAAAATGGTCGATTCATTTTCTTGTGAATTGTGGGTATGTTTATTGTCTGTGCGCCAAAACGTAAGTGCTGAAAGTAAGGGGAAATGTCACAGTTTTAAATTAATAACTAGGGAAAATTGAAAAAAGGGTAAAATTTTTGATGAAGGTGGTAAAACATCTAGAGCAAGTACACAAGAAAATATTTAATTTATGAATATATTTGTACAGGAAACAATTTTCATATACTTTTAGAATACACGCTCTTCCTCATATGAATATTTTTCATAAAACTGTGAAAATGTCATTTTTAATGTATATAATTTTCGTGTTTTTTTTTTCAACTTACTATCGTTTGTGCATCCCGATTTAGAATGTTTCTTAAATGAGAACATACAACAAAAGTTTTCTGAAAGGAGAAACTTTAATTTATATCGTATTATCAACAAAATCTTGTTCCAAAGTATTATTAATAGTTACGTATTGCATAATTTAAGGGATCAAATTTTGTTTGATTACAGGGGGGTATATATCTTCTGACATTGGTTGATTGGTACTCTGGAAGTTACAATCTAATGATAATCAGTTTGTTTGAATTAATCGGAGTCTGCTATATATATGGTAAGTTTTGTTGTTTAGTTTCATGAATAACAAATTATGTACATGGTTTACGAACGGTATATAAATAAATGTGCAAAATAATTTCTAAAGGGGCTTGCAACAACATTGATACCGTAGAATATTATAATTTTTGTGTTAACCAGATGGAGCTGATTAGTGGTATAATTTTTTTTCCAATGATAATTTGTTGTTATAACGATTAAACGCAAAATAAATCGATGGCTTTTCATTTGAATCGTTTCTAAAACAACTAGGAAAAGTGGGACCACTCTATCTTGAAGGTATTTTCAAATAAAGGTAGAACTAAAAATATAACTTGTTATCCATGGTTCTTAGGATTTTCTCTTTCAGATTTATATCTGATGAGCCCACTCGCTTACCATTAGGGTTGTCGCTCCGAACTAAGTTTTACCTTTGCTCCAAGATTTCAAAGTGTAAAACCATGGACTTAATTGTAAATAATAGCAATTTCCTTTCAAGTTGTTCCCTCTCAGAATTGTTCCATTTATCTTATTATTGTTTTAGTTCCTAATATTAAACATTTGGAGCAACCAAGGTTAATGAAACAGGCTTCTGGGATCTTGGTTTTAATTAATTTTTGGAATGCACATATGGTGTATTAATATTGATATAGTATATCATACCACATGGTCAACTTCATTGCTGGTGGAATGTTCTTCGTAATTTTTTGGGGAAATGTTCAGGTTCAAAATATGTACTTTGTTTAAAGTAACTATTTTCAAGTGTTTTTCGATTTTTTTGCTTTCCTTGTGGGCTTTATGGATTTGACAAACACTTAGGAAAAAATATTGCCAATAGGGTACCAAATTTGACTTAAAAAATCTGATTTATGAATTATATATCTATTTTCTTTAAGTCCTTTACCTTTTTTGGCTCTTCTATCATGTCTATATTTAAACCTTTCGTTTCAATATATTTTTTATTACTTATACATTATTTTACATATACATGATATAGAATATCAATTTGACAGGCATCAACAACTTCCGGAGAGACATCGAGATGATGGTAGGCAAACAGCACCCAGCATTCTGGATCTACTGGTACTGCACATGGTGTTTCATTACACCTGTTGCTATCCTTGTAAGTATACGATCTACAAATACTGTACATGGTGTTTAATTGTTCCTATTGCTATTTTTGTCAATATACCATTTACTGGTACTGTACACGGTGTTTCATTTCACCTGTTGATATCTTGGTAAGTGTACGATCTACTGTACTGTACATTGTGTTTTATTACATCTGTAGTTTCCCTTATAAGTATACGATCTACCTGTTGCTATACTTCTAAGTATACGATTTACTGGTACTGTAATGGTGTTTCATCTCACCTGTTGCTATCTTGGTAAGTGTACAATCTGCTGGTACTGTAAATGATGTTTCATTACACATGTTGCTATCCGTCTAAGTATATGATATACTGGTACTGTACATGGTGTTTCACTTCACCTGTTGCTATCCTTATAAGTATACGATCTATCGGTACTGTAATGGTGTTTCATCACATCGGTTGATATTCTGGTACATTTTTTAAGTTATGATCTACTGGTACTGTCCATGGTGTTTCATTACACATGTTTCTATCCTTCTAAGTATACGACCTATTGGTCCTCCACAAAATAATAAGACAAGTTGTAACAGGAAAGTTCAATGGTGATATTTCAGTCAATTAATGCCACCCAAGCGACATGTACCAGGTGTATAAAACCAAATAAAAGCTGATAAAGTATGATTACCAACAAGGTGACCCTTGGAAATGATAAAATTGGTTCGGCAGTTTGACGGTACATCATTTAAAAAGCATCCTTGTAGTTATACAGTGTAGTAGTATTGTAAATTGAGTTTTATTGCATACGCCTGCTGTGTTTGTAGATACATGGTCTACTGATACTTCACATGGTGTATCATAACATCATCACCTGTATATATAATCTAATGGTTTGGTACAAGGTGTGTCATTCATCTGTTGCTTTATACAAGTATACGCCTATTTTTAGGTGAGAAGAACAAAAAATATGATAATTTGAATCGTTCATTATGAAAACGATCTTTTACTGAAATTTCTAGCTAATTTAATTTCTAATACTTTTCTAGTTCATAGTTATCATGATGGCCATCAATTATTCCCCAGCTTACTATGGTGACTACGAATTCCCTGACTATGCAGAAGCTATGGGTTGGCTGATGGTGTGCTCCCCATTGGCTCTTGTTGTTGCAGGATTTATCGTCCAGAGCATAAGATACGGGGTGAGTAATACATGCTGAATTCACGATAGGAGACACCAGTATATCACCAGACTTTTATAAGATATGATCAAAATAGAAACACTAGAAAACTTATCCACTGACGAACGGAATGCAATGATTGGCAATATAAATTGTAAAACTGTCACATGATTGGATTTCGTTCCGTGTATTGACATTGGAATATATATACATGTATATCATAATCGAATTAATTGCATCGTTGTCTTTTTTGTACGTAAATCCTTTAAGTATACATGTTGCTGTATATGAAAGAATATTTCGCATCTTGGCACCCCCTTTGAATTTATTTATTTTTTTCAGTGTTCACTCAAACTAGAGTGCATACATCAAAAGTCAAGATATCTGGTATGTAAATATCGGAAAAAGAATGCCGAAACAAATTCCAAAACACGAAACGAATTCATCGGAACTCTAAGACATTTAATATTGGATGTAACGGGTCATTTGATTGGTCAAATGTTTTCGTCTATCATATCATAGATATGGGAATCCATTAATGACTTCATAGTAGAAAAGAAAACTCAGAAATAACCTCAATGCACGTGGTGCACACTTTAAATAAACCGCTACGCGGGTCATCTCGTGTGCACCAGGTGATTGAGGTTATTTCTTCATAGACTGAAAATTTTTTACAGTTAATCCATAAATACACAAATTTTCTTTAGATACCTGGAGTTTTCAAGAAACAACGGGAATGGGGTCCTGCACTGGATGTAGACCGAGAGAGTGATCCGAAAAGGCGTTACGAACGGTTGAATGATGGGGAATTCTCGGATGTTGTTCAGAATGGAAGAGGAAAAGAAAATCTAGCCTATGTTGGTGATGGCAAAATTGGCTACAATTCAAAAATGTAAAATCTACATTCATGACAAAAGACAAAGATATGCATACATAGACTTCAGGTGGATTCTTTGTATAGGCTGTATATAATAGTCTTACTTGATAATATTAATCCAACAACTATACACTGTAGGTGTCTGTGATTCATTCTTTTTTTTAAACAAGGGGCCCCTTAATATGTCTGTATTAGTCCTATGCTTGATTTTATCTTTCTGATCGCTGAAATTATTTTTTTAATTATTGTTCTTATTCTCCGTTTTTTAATATCTTTCATTTTAGGTTTGATACAATATCTTAATTTATTTCGATGAATACCAGAGTCTAAAAGATATAAATCCATATGCTTTAACAACTGTGTAGGAAAAGGCATAGAAAAACAAAAACTAAAAAATAAATAAAATAAAATATAAGGACTGTTGATCTTAAGCTTGGACAATGATTGAAATGGATGACGCGTTATATCTGTGATATTGAGAAAAGAGTTGTGGTGGATTGAATTTTAATGGAAACTCAAAATATGCAAACGACAAAATTTGTAATTAACGGTATGGAATACAGATATCTGATACTACTCGAACAGCTCGTAGAGCAGCTTCTTGAATCGATAATTCTTTTTAAAATTCCACGTATTTGGCGCTTACAAATCCACACTTGTTTCGCAAATGGATCTCAGTCATTGATTTGGTTCTCTACAGTAAGATTTTACTGACTTTGTGATGTTCCTTATCATGAATTTTGAGAGCTGTTCCATAACTACCTCATTGGGCATAATCCACTGCGCCTGTACTATAGAAGGTCAGCTTGTGCAATATCGCTTCCGTATGTGTTATCTCAATATGACAACAATCGATTTAGCTAAAATATTCGAAACATATGTCACACAAATGATATTTTCGTACTTAATATGGGTCAAAGAAAAACGTCATATTGTTCTTTGTTGTTATTCAAATTTTTAGATTTATATATATATTCAACAACATTATTACATGTACCACTGCGTTTATACCTCTGGTGTCTGGTGAAATCTCCCCTGGATTATCAACAGCTCGTTGGTGTCCGGTATTTCGCCTCATACATGAAAATTCTAGTTTTAAATATATAATTTTTGAAATGTAAAACGTTTTGAATCAAAGGAGTAGCTCCTTCATGTTAAGCTCCGGAAGGCATTTTGCTTTTTTTGCCAATTTGGAGTAATCTGTCTTGTTTTGGCTTATATATATGTAGCCCCCAATAATGAAAAAACATAGTGTGCACACGTTTAGACCTGGTACCTCTAAAATTTTGTTAATTCCAATTGCTTTTTTATTGTCCCTTCAACTCCGGGTTAACCAGAGTCCAACAGTAAATAGTATTGTAAAATTACTGCAACAATACTGTTATGAGAGGATGATTCTTTTCGTACTTCAAATTTTCAATACATCTTTACAAAGAATTAACAAAGTTCGAGATTCTTCTGTCGTCAGACGGCCTGTTTTAGAGCTGGTTCGGGCAAATTTTTCAGTATTTATGTCTGATGTCATACGGTCCCAGCCAATTCTAAAACAGTCTGTTTGACGTCAGAAAAAACCCGGCAGACTAGTATTAACAGTGCTAACATATTTACACTTTAATGGTGTTTAACATGATATACGAAGATGACGAAGTATTAAAGCTGTAATCTTCAAAAGTAAGCATTCAAGAAAAAGTGCTAGTGTTTTATTTTCCTGGAAAAATCCATTTCATTTTTTTAAAATTTTCTTCCTCTTTTGGGAATTACGAATAAATTTTTTGTTTGAAAAATGTATGTACGATGTAAGTTTTATTTTATTATTATATAATTTTTTCTAGTGCAAATAATTTTATATTAATTTTCTTTATGCATATAGATTTATATATTGTGTTTATATTAAAAATTTGACCTCCTGGGTCATGCCATTTAATTGTTTACTTGTTTTCTTTCAAACCTTACAAGCCAATGATTATTCAACATACGGAGTTCGCCGTGACTGTCTAGCAATAAATGACTTTAAAAATCAAGACCAATTGAATGGTCAACCATAACCTTAGATTTTAAAGTAAATTAAAGTGAATTAAAACCTTTCAAGTTGATCTGATGACCTTTTGGTGACTGTCAGATATTACCGCATGAGGGCATTTACTTTTTTATATATAATTTAGACTCATTGAAATAGTATGTTAAATGGGTTCAACAGATCCTGTAAATTTGACTACCATGAAATTTATTATAAGTACTTCACTACTAATTAAAAACGAATTTACGAATTTATGTATGGTTTCGTAAGCATTAAAAATGAAATTCTTTAAAACTTTTAATGGGTTAATAGTAAGGAATAACAATTTTTTATTTCATTTATAAATAAATTACTGAGGTGAAAACTGTTGAACTTTCATGGGATGTACAAATTCGATGAAAGAAAAAGGTAGACTCAAAACTTGGTGGAAAACAGACAGGATTTAATGTCACCTGGAATCAAATAATGGTATAATTTGAAAAAGGTTTGGTTCTCAAAAAAAAAGTTTCGTAGAGTCTGCGAAAAAAATCCGTTACCGAAAATCAATTCCCTACCCCCTCCCCTAAAAAAAGTTTCTCACTAAATATATCATACAGTCATGACAGTCATGTATATGATATCAGAAATTATCACACCTAAATCTGTGTTTTGATAGCCCAAAATAAAAGAAAATTCCCAATTATCCCACTACATTAATTTTATATCATCAGAACATTTACCTCAAATATATCGAGTTTTACCTGACTGAAAACAAAGAAAATACAACTGATTGACCCTGAGATTTTTTAGCCAAATGTCGCGTAAGAAAATAATATCTAATTGTTCTATCCTACATTATAAAGAATGACTGTGACATTAAAAAAAATGCATATGAAAATACGTTAAATAGTTTCGTAAAAGAAAACTATGAAGCAGACCTGAAGCCAAGCAAATTCAAAACAATTAACAACTAATACAATAACACAACAACTGATAAAACAATCTGGTATCAAAAAACAAAGACTCAAGATAGAACAAGAAATGATGTGGGCTGATGACACTACAATCCTGAAATCAAATCCGAAACAACAAAATGTCTGAGCCCTAAATACATATAATGTTCCGTAATTTGGGACGGGGGGGGGGGGGGGGGGGGTGAAAATGTGGCGGAGTTGAACTAGCTCTGTTAGAATTTCTTCCGCATTACTTCTTAAAGGCACTTAATATGGTGTTCGATAAAACCTATTATGAACTCTTAAGGGACGAGATCAAAAGTTCAATGTAGGATAAAAAACTTAATTCAAATAGTTTGGGGGTGGGGGGAGAAATCTCTGCAAGTTTTGTTATCCGACAACCATTTTCGGATTTAAAAATACGGATTCAAGTGATGTCCAAGTCAATATACAGAACAAACATACATTGTTGAGGAAAAACAGGACCCATGATACAAAAAGTATACTCTCAAAGCATATGCTCATATTGGTCAATCATTTTTTCCCAAATTAAGTTAAGAGTGGTGGTGGGGGGAGGGGGGGTCATTAAAAAAACTATGTGAATTAAGCTTTTTATCCTACATTGAACTTTTGATCTCGTCCCTAAACTAGCTGTATTGCAACAAAAATGTATTAATTTAATTGAGGGATGGAAAACATGACTTGTTTTTACATCAAGAAGGAAATTTAAATGACTAAGAGTACGAGAGAAGGTTGACAAAAACAATCCTCTATTATACGGAAACATCATCGACGTAAGACCATGGATACCCAATTGTGATGTCATGTGTATTTGCACTTGTTCGATACAGGTAAGAGGTGTAGTTTTCCGTCAAATCACTGATGCTTGTCAGGTCACGTGTTGATTTCTCCAGGTGAAAATTAACAAATTTGGTTTAGTTTGAAGAAATTTTCGAAATTATTTGGAACAATAACGGATTTTGAAAAGACGGAGCATCATGGGGAAGGCCGAGGTAAGAACTTATAATAATTCAAAATCATGCATATTAATTAATTTAATAAACTGATATTATAAAATTACGGGAATTTGAATTATATCAAAATTAAATTTGTTAATTTTAATATAATTGTCTTGTAGATTTATTCTGCAACAGATAGTGGATATACAGTAGCATTAACCCCCTCCCCCATTGTTATAAAAGATATAAATCTTGACATAAAGTGTTTGATTTATTGGATATCGAACTTAACAGTAAACCGGTTTGATTTTCTTTTATTAAACTTCGTCAATGCATATTTAAGAAACTAATCCTTTACAGTTCAGCTGTATTACAATTTGTCCTGTTTTGAATAATACGTTTGGCTTATTTATTAAATAAAGTTTGTTCACCCTGTTTCAGGGTTTGGGGATATTTTTTTTTTTTTTTTTTTTTTTTTTTTTAATGATCTTTACGATGCGGTCCGAAACTTTTCATAAGGTTTTAAAATAAAATGAGACAAACAATATTTTTCCAATAACTCAAAACAGTTAAAAAATGTAAAAAATAACCAACAAAGACCACGTTATTATCTGGATATTTTTTTAGTTATATACTTGTGATTTTATGCTTTCTTTGTAATTTCATTCCATGTCCGGTTTTCCTCACATCATTCAACAATAAACAGAAAAAATCTTAAGGAAAGAGAGATGGATACTATAGCAACATAATGTTTTTGATTTCGTTGAATATTTATACTTACACAGAATTTCATTGTAATATAGAACATTATGTTCCATTTCATGTCTCGTAGAAACATTTTTCATGTGATCTTTTTCTTAAACTCCTAAAACAAATATATATGTGAAACGTCTATACAAAAGTGTCAACATAATTTACACATTAAGAGTACAAATATTGATAAAATGTAGACATGTATACATCGTTGAAAGGTAAGATTTATTTGCATTAGCTATGCTAACATGTCCATAAACCGTAAAATTTTATAAGTAAAAGTAACATCTCTTGTCCAAGTTGTCCTTGTCACAAGATAGAAAATCGCTGGACTGGAACCAATTTCAACAGAACAAGTATAACTAATCCTATTAATAAAAGTTGCTGACCTCATTAAAGTATGGAAATTTTTTAAGTTGAAAAAAAACGTTCTGGACTCGTGATTCAAAAATGTTTAAAATTTTTAAAAAAATTCTGTCATTAAACCAGTACGCTGTGAAATTACATATCTTACATACAAAGAAGCAAACAAAAATTTTTATAACCATAAATTTCATAAATGTAGGGGCATGCATAGAACTTATACTTCAAACTTTATTGCCATGTCAATCAAAATGATTTGTGGCAAGACATGCACAAGGTAAATGTTAGGGAAAAAAACAAAAACAAAATGACGATGTCTGATTTTTATTATTACTACTGCAAACTGCTTATTATCGTTGAATAAATAAAACAATAATTTTATTCATTATACATGAATTTGCTATTGTACCGTAAACAGTTAAGGTTATGTGTCATATAAAGAATATACTAAAGTGTTTATTCTTTACATAGAATGTTTTATACGATATACGTAATGCAATTCGGTGTTTCAAACATTCTTATTTTTATTATCATTTGCACTTAACAATCCTGAATGTGATGCGTGCTGCGTAGGAGAAGAAGGGAACGTGACTTTTAAAACCTTTTGCTGTCTAACTTTTAGTCGGGGGGGGGGGGGGGGGAGGGGACACTTGATGAAGCAAAAGATTATGACCAATTTTTTTTACATAGTTTTAGTTTTAAACCCTTGATTCATTGTAATCAATCTTTAAATGTTCACAACATCAATAAAGCTAGTAATACTTGAACTCATTTTCAGACATTTTGTATAATGACTAGATATCCCCATTGTCAGTACATGACATTCAATATTCAGAAACCGTTTAGTTTATACGGTTAAATTAATAGTAGTGGTACGTGCTTTAATTACTTAAGGGGAATCCATTTTTATGAAGTCTCTATCTTACTCGGATATGAAATTTATTACCTATTGTCATTCATAGTTAGATTTTTCAATTTTATTGTTTCTAACTTCTGTTTAAAATAATTTTTTGTCGCCTTTGATTTTGAGGGCCCAGTTGTTCAAAAGTTAACCACAATTTTCAGTATATAAATTCAATGAAGAAAAAAAGGACTTAACATGGAGGGTGACAGGATCATCCGGTCTCCCATGCGCGGATTCAAGGAATACGCTCTAGAACTTTGCAGAAATTGTATTCCTTTGTTTACCAATACGAGCGATATCGCAAAATCACAAAAACGCAAAAAGGAGAAAACGTGCAACTTAGTTTTCGCTTTTCAAGTTTGTTTTTTTTTTTTGCCTATTTGAAAACAATCAAATATTAATGGAGAAAAGCAAAAGTGCCACGCACATCCATCATATAAGTACATGGTGCTACTGTAATATCCATGGTATTTATCAGTAAGATCATAGAAAAATTTTCGTCGGTATAAAGTTTTCTGTTACACTACTTATATGATGTTGCAAGTATAAAAATGAAAAAAAAAATACATACTTCTTGAAGTCTAAAATTTATATGAAATAACAATATTTTATTACAATAGAAAACTGATGCCGAAAAACTGCAGGTAAGAAAAACCACCTCGCTTTTAAACAAATGAATTAACTTCTTTTCAGAAACAGCCTCATTCACCAAATCATAATCAGCATTACTTCATATTCTGAATTAATCTTATTTACGAAACACCGCCATTTATACAATGTATATAACATTGAAATGTTTATTACGTCACTATTTAGTGTTTGGTAGCAACTTTTGTACATGTTTGTATGCTTTACACTTTCTAGCTCTTATTTAAATCATTTTCAAGTGCAAGTGATTTTTACAGATATGAAGTAATATATTTTGTTCTAAATAGCCGAAATCAGTAGGAGTCGGCAATTTGGGAATCGGCAAATTGGACTCGGCAATCTGGGATTCGGCAAATTGGACTCGGCAATCTGGGAATCGGCAATTTGGGAATCGGTAATCTGGGAATCGGCAATTTGGGATTCAGCAAACTGGTATTATTTCGTATGAGCTACCTAAAAATATGATTATAAATAAATGTATATCTTATTAACCACAATAATAAAAAGTAAAAACAGTGTATAACAATTATGAATAAAAAATCTATATCATATTTTAAAGCCTATCTTCTGTTACACACACAGGTGTATATGTGTTTTTGTTACAGTCACAGGTGTATAGTCTATGTTTATGTTACACTCAAAGGTGTATATAGTCTATGTTTTTGTTATTCTCACAGGTGTATAGTCTATGTTTTTGTTACACTCACGGTGTATAGTCTATGTTTTTGTTACACTCACAGGTGTATAGTCTATGTTTTTGGTACACTCACGGTGTATAGTCTAAGTTTTTGTTACACTCACAGGTGTATAGTCTATGTTTTTGTTACACTCACATGTGTATACTCTATTTCTTGTTACACTCACGGTATATAGTCAATGTTTTTGTTACACTCACAGTTGTATAAAGTCTACGTTTTTGTTACACTCACATGTGTATAGTGTATGTTTTTGTTACACTCACGGGTATATAGTCTATTTTTTGTTACACTCACAGGTATATAGTCTATGTTTTTGTTACACTCACAGGTGTATAGTCTATGTTTTTGTTACACTCACAGGTGTATAGTCTATGTTTATTTGTGTTTCTTTTTTTTTCTCGCAATCTTCGCTGATAAATTCATTATTAAACGGTCCTTGGTTTCTTATGGTTACGGTGTACGGTATCCTTTATTGCTGAATAACGGAACAGAAAACCAAATGCTTGCATTTAACGGTTCAGAATATCCCACGTCGATGACGTCGCAGGTGCCATATAATTGATATCTATGGTTAATGACAGCACAACGGCTAAACTGCTAGAACACTTATAATACAAAAAATAAACATAAAATTATTAATCAAAACACACACACACACAAGTCATGATCATGAAGGTCCCTCGATCTGTGTTTAAGATTTATGGTCATGTATTGCTTGGAAAAGAAAATATGTACAGTATATACAACATTGAAAAAAAAGGTGATGGAAACGAATGAATTTTTTTTTAACTAAAATTTTTTATGCCAAATCATTATGCGTCAGACGGGACGATGATTACTGCAGTTATTATAAGCCGATTTTAGGATTGCTGCAATGACATTCTCGCCTCGGAACAAGATAAGTGTTTACATTTTTGTAATTTGTGATGTTTTCAAGATTGAGTTTCATAATTATATATTGCCCATCCAACGACTCCTACATTTGGGTGTCCCAAACAAATGTTATACTTTCAGAATGAGCTTTAAGTTCGGAAAACATTTAAAGAAACCAAGTGTTTACAATCGACTTCGATGCAATATTATTTGTCACTAAATCGTACATATCACTTGGTATATCATTCATTTTTGTAAATGAAGACATCGTCAGATGTCTGAAGTAGACATAGGCATCGCGGAAATTACCGGATGCAGAAAATTGTCGAACCAAACAACGGTTGCCAGTCAAATTATAGATACATCCGCGTTAGCAAATATAAACCTATTGATACCATGTCACTGACACTTTCATATTTAATATTGTGTTATGCGGTAAATGGAAGATTTGTTGTTTTTTTTTGTCACTTCATTGTAATTTAATCTGGTAGACCTGATTTGAATGAAAAAATAATTAATTCAAAGTCAAAATATAAAAATATCAAGTTACGCCTATTGTGCATAAATATCCAATTCATAAAGCAGACGATATACTGACACGTGTATATATATATATACTACAACAATTAAGTAACGAATTAAAAAAAGTTCTTGTGTTACTGTTTGACCTCCTAGATATTCATCCATATATATCATCTTAGGGACATTTGATATATTTATAGTTTCAGACGTATGTACATTCGATGTTTTTTTAAAGCATGTGTTAATAATTATTTTTTACCGATGTACATTTAACTTCATCTTAACGCTATATAGACATAATCGTTATTATTCAGCATCATTTAGCAATCGTCATAGAATGCATAAATTTTAAAAAGTCTTCGGCGTTAATGTAAATAATTAAAATAATGCTAAAAAAAAATTAAATAGCCTTTTGCACATCTTCAAAAGAAAAGGTGTTTGTTTAAAGATTTTTTTCCCTTTAATGTGAGGGATAACATTTCGTCGAACGGTGCAATCATATCTCCTAAATCTAAGAATATTTTGGTTGAAATGCATATTGTCATGTATTGTCAAAAAGAAGCGAAAACTAATGCATATTAAGTAAAAGTAAAAAATAAAATGCAAAGATACAGATTTCTGCTTTTCATTAAAATTTCAGCTTAAAAAATCTGAAGTAATTCTTGTCATGTTTTGCACATGAAAATCATATAAATTTATTTGAAATTTTAGCAGTATTAAGTAGCTTTCCATTAAGCCTAGGATAGTCTTAATAAATAATCATATATGCCTATAATTAGACTTCATTCATAGATCTTTTTGTTTATTTTAATTCATGCTTACAGTTGTTTCAGTTTTATTACATTGCGGTCGTATACTACTATGATGCTGTCGTGGTTGCCATTACAGATTTCCTCTTTCTCACTAATGAGACAGCCCAGTACCTATTTTTACCCATGTGAGATATCCTTGTCTTTCCCGTGGGTGAGACAAGAATTTCACGCTTGTTTTCCCGCAAAATTTTCGCGGTTCCGACAATCGTGATTATTTACTGTTTGAGCGATATTTAACAAATAGTTTAAGTTTTTATTAGTCTTACCTATTCCATATTGTCCATATCGTTTTATATTTAAAGGTTTTACTTGTCGGTGGCTTGAATTATTCAAAATACATCCAATACACAAATGCACATACACATCACACACAAAATGTACATAACGCACTACTTTCATGGTGACACACTTGTTTGAGTAAATATAAGTGAGAAAAAGGATCACAACACCGGTGTTAAAGTGCAAGACGGAAAAATCTCAGAACCCGCGTGAAAGATTTCCATTGGTCTCCAACTCGGCGGAGCCTCGTTAGAGACCAGAAATCTTTCCCTTGGGTGTCTGAGATTTTTCCATCTTGCACTTTCACCGGTGTTAGATCCTTATAATCTTTTACAGTTTTCAACATCAGTGAGGTCAAAGGTGGCAAATAAATGCATTCCGTAATTTTACTGTTATCGACAAGGATGGATTGTTTAATTTGGTATATTATATTGTGTTCCAGCACTTTGTTTTATCCACCATATTACTGAGTTCACACGAGACTTTTTTTTAAATAAAATAAAAGTAAAGGCTATAAGGAAACCAATATTTAAATTAGAGAGGCGATTAACTCAAACGTACGCTTCATATAAATTTCCTAATTTACGATCAATCGTAGTTGTGCAACAATTTTCTGTATTTCCTACTTACAGGATGTTGATGTTTAAAACAAACATCAGTTTCAAGAACATCATTATATGCATATCTATACACATTTTAAATTCTTCATTGACACAGCATCTCAGTGCTTTGATTTGATTTGTAACTGAATTGCAGTAAGCATTAGTGACATATTAGCCATTTTCTTGGAAACAATAATGAATTCCCCATGAATTAATTATAAGACACAATAAAATGCTAAATAAACTGTTTGAGACGAGGGTATCCAAATTTAAAGAGTACAATCAATCCAGTGCAGGCTTGAAAAATAGGTTGTGAAACGAACACGTCTCATCAAAGTCGATAGTAAACATTCGATTTCTTTGAATGTTTACGGAACTTGTAATTAATTCTGAAAGTGTGACATTTTTTCGGACGTCCATATGTAGGAGTCGTTTGATGGGCAATATATAATTACGATACTCAGTCTGGAAAACCTTGAAAATCTTCCGCACAATTTTCGTGTAAATTGTATTTTGTAACACTAATTTTGTTAAGGGTTGTTTTCTCTAAAAGTCCAATAAATAAATTTAATTTTAATTAATTTTAAAAGTTCAGAATTAGAACTAAACCATGAATATTTTTGTTCCAATTGACGAATTAATCCAGGAAATATTTTGTTTAAAGCATTATGTAAAAAAATTTGCGACGACTGATGGTTATAATCAATTCAATTCAATCTTTTATTGAAATGTAAACTATAAAAAACAAAATATTTGTGACAAATAAAAAAAACGAAAAATTAATAGTTTAAAAATTAAAAAGTTTTAAACGATGCTTTAATAGTTTATTTAAAAAGTCGATATAATGTTTATCGCCATTTTTTTTTCTTTAAATCACAAATTTTTAAATTATGATTTTCAAATTCAACCCGTAAATATAAAGTACATTGGCATTTGCACTGTAAATGTGAACCGGAGTTGAAATATAGGATCGTTTTTAAATTTTCGAATCGGTATAATATAACCTACTTTGGTCAGTTTACACGGTTTATGGTTATATCGTAAACTGACCAAAGTAGGTTATACAAGTAAATCCTATTCCAAAATTAAAGCAATCCTTATCATTTCATTTTCAAAACTTTTCTGATCCAAAAGTGTAGTTAGAATCATTAGAATAACTTATATCATGAAAATTTATATGGCGAACTGCATGCGAAGTAATATGTTGGTGACGTCGCAGTTCCCAATATATTGTAACATCCTTAACGAATCAAATTGTATTTTACAACTATAGCTTAATTATTTGCTATATATATAATTTGTATTCCTAACCTGCAATATACTGGCATCTCACGAATACTGCCGATTCCTATTTAATTCCACTACGAGATACCATTAAACCATTTAGGGGAGTGTTATTTATGAATCATTTAGTAAAGCGAACTAGCAGCTATGAGAGTCTTTGCTAGTTTTACGGTTAAAACGAGCAAATTTTACCTCTGCTGTCTAAATTATGTACCGTACAACGATTGTTTACTGTTCTAGCTATAGCAGTCACATTGTTGGTAAAGCCAGAATAGATACAGGGAGTTTTGGGTACTCATAAATCCGGTTTAACCCCACCACTGCTCTGTGTCTGTACCAAATCAGACTTTCCTAATTAACTGTTGTTTCCATGTTTTTGTGTTATATTTTTTTGTCTGGAGTTTTGTCGATTGATTATTTTGTCTTTGTTGATCTTGCCTATTCTCCGTTTTGTTGTTTATGATTATTATTATGCGATCAGTTCATCTTGAATATCGTATCGTCTTGGAAAAACGCCTTCTGTGTTTATTAATCCGCCAAATTCTGTACGTGTCTACCCAAATCTATTTCCCGTACCTTGTATAATTTCAATATTTTCAGCGTTTATTTTTGTATACAGTTTCTAATGTTTTTTTTCTCAAAGTTTATCATCAGGTTATTCTTTAAATGGTAGCAATAAAACTGGAAATATATGTTTCAAATTAAACCTATTTATATACGTTTTAATTATACTAGAAATACCACTTGTGTGAAATACAAGCTTTAAATTGTACTTGTATACTTTATGAGATCTTTCAACTTCGACATTGGAGAAACACGTTAAACCAGGGAACAATAAAAAGCAAAAGACAATTACGCTATTAAATATATCAAATATGTAAGATGGGATTTGGTGGATTAATTCTTGGCACAATACACGTATTTTTAAAAGTTTCAAAGTCACACTAAGTTTATGATAAGTACCAGTATAAGCGCAATGTTTTATTTCAAATATTCTCACAATGAAAGGTAGTTGGACTTAGTCATTTGTTTTTCATACTTGTTGCGTAAAGGGATCATGGATTGTCCGGCTAACTCCTCCTACAGTTTTGGAGCTACAGCTTTAATATTTTTAAGGATATTTATACACATAATGGAGGTGTGCATATCGAGGTTTTGATTTTTTTTCCAAATATTCTCAAAATGACAGGTAGTTGGACATAGTCAATTTTTTTTATACTACATGTAGTTGCATAAAGGGAACATGGTTTGCCCGGCTAACTCCTCCTACAGTTTTGGAGCTACAGCTTTAATATTTTTAAGGATATTTATACACATAATGGAGGTGTGCATATCGAGGTTTTGATTTTTTTTCCAAATATTCTCACAATGACAGGTAGTTGGACATAGTCATTTTTATTTTATACTACATGTAGTTGCATAAAGAGAACATGGTTTGTCCGGCTAACTACTACAGACCAACAGTTTTGGTGCTATGGTTTTAATATTTTGTATGATGTTTATATCCATAATGGTGGTGTGCATGTCCACAGGATTTTGATTTTTTTTTTCAAATATTCTCAAAATGACATATTAGCTGCATTGTTTATTATTTCTTATGGTCAGGCGGTGGCATCATTTGTGTTTTACATACATACTTCATTAAAAAAACCCACTCCTAACAAAACAACTATGTCCATAAGTATCAAGTGCGGGCGGGCCATACTTCTTTTCTAGTTTTATTTAATTGATTAACTTCATCTTGATCACAACATCATGAAAAAACTTTATATAAAGACCAGTTCCAAAAGTGAAGATTGAGATGGATTTGATTTCCCCCATTTTTTTTTAAAACATTTGTTTGTTATCTTCATTTCTTTTAACATCACATTTCAAAAATATTCACCAGTATTTTGTATTTTCTAGGTTTTTATTTTGTATAGTGCCTTCAGATTATTTATTGGATTATGATTAGCTCGGAGGTGACATTTCTCATGCATTGTAATTTTAATTAGTAATTGATTTTTTGTTTGATTGTATGTTGTTTTATTTCTTTTTTTGTTTTGTTGTGTTTTTCTTTTGTTTTACAATGTATAGGATTAAATACTATTGTGGGAAAAATGTATTTTATTATATTAATTTTATCTACAGTAGTGAGTGCTGTAGAAATTGCTGAATGGTGGGGCTTTTGTATCAACTTTCGCTTATTTCATTTTCTACACATTTATATACTTATGAATTAGTAATGGTAGCATTTGCATATTACAATACACTGCCTTTATACTAAAAAAACATATTTTTGTTTTTAACTAAATGCAACACACTATATATTTGCTTAAGTAACAAATTTTGTGTTTCAAGTATTTTGTCTATAACGTTAACAAACATGTGATAAAACTATACTCTGTTGAAGAAAACTGTCTTAAATGGTTGTCAGTCATCGGATCGACGCCATTGCATCCTAAATGTATTACCACCACGGATTCAATGCATACACCAGCTCTTACGATTTATGTCTTGAGGGGACCAATTCCACTGGATTGATGCAACTGATGGTGACCAAGTCTACAGGGCAACAATTTCACCTGTAATGCTTATAGGATGGACTATAAGCCAAACGATACTTCTTCCACAGGATCGATGACATCGCTAGTTTAAATTTATTTATTTATAGTGGATTGGGAAACAAGTTATACCAACTTATACTAATCCCTCTCCACTTGGCGGGTGCGGGATCGGCACCTGTAGCTGCATTTAAGCCGACCCCTTTTTGGCATGTATAGATGAATCTTTAACGTGCCAAAGGTGTTGCTCTCCCTTAACATGGGACAGCAACTTTTTATCCTCATCCGACGGACTTACATCTTTTACCGAGACCATCCTTGCAGATTGTGTCGACAGCAAATTTGATCCCTGGAATTTTTTTCCCAAACGGGAATTGAACTAGGGACCTTCGATGCGCCAACCACTACACCACTGGTGGACGAAGTCCTAAATGTTTAACATCCACTGATTTGATACCAGTGATGGTGTACCAACTGTAAAATTTAAGTTTTGAGGGTTCTACTTCCACTACTTGTTGATTGTATAACTCCAGGGTAAAATATTCACCTGCAATGCTGGTATGATGAACTGTAAGCAATGAGATATATTGATTCCATCTGGAAGATGTCACTGTTAATGGAGATTAAGTCCTATGGATACAACTGCCACTTGATACAATTCCTTGTGGATTGGAAATCTTTAGGGACTATAAGCCAAGAGATATTACTTCCACCGGATAGATGCAACTTCTACATGTTCTAGTGGCATGTAAGCCCAGGGGGGGGGGGGGGGGGGGGGGGTACTACGATGAATGGATCGATGTCATTGTTGATATATTGTAACCCCTAGCTTTGGTTACTACTTCCACAGGATAATGCCATTGGCAGTTTACAGTAAATCCATGAATACATTCCAGTTGATCTCATTACTTCTGGTGGACTTAATTCCATGTGTGTATCACCAGCTCACTTACTGATATTTCCATATTAATGTGAATGTGATACTGTTGTGAAATATATAAAGGTCGACGCGTAGTCATAAAACAATCCCTTGTATTTTCTAGTTAAATTTTATGAATACACGGAATATGTCAATGTAATATAGTATAACTAATCTTGAAATGGGAATAACTAAAATTATTACATTGAGTGTGGTGAAATCCTATCCGATAATTCACGGAATATGTCAATGTAATAGCATACAATGTACCAACTTATACTAATCCCTCTCCACTTGGCGGGTGCGAGATCGGCACCTGTAGCGGCATTTTAGTCGACCCCTTTTTGACATCTATAGATGAGTCTTTAACGTGCCAAGGTGTTGCTCAATGTAATAGCTCGTGACTGAAAAACACTAACACTAATTAATGTGTTGTTCGGTAACTCGTTGTAGATTTTAGGTATTCGCATTTCTAGATTAGTTATACTATAAATCTACAACGACTTATCGAACAACACATTAATTCATGAATTCGCGAAGATCTTTGGTATTCGAATTTCAAGATTAGTTAATATTCTGTTTATCACATTGAAATATTCCATTTATTCAGAAGATTTAACGAGAAAATACAAGGGATTATGTTTTTATATGACTACGCGTCGACCTTTATATAGCAATATCGTTGGCGACGGCTATTGCTACGTCACTTCCTGGAGTGAAATATGACTTTCGATTCCACTGGAAGAATAATCGGTTTTGATTTCACTCGGAATTCCCGGTATTTCACCACACTCAGTGTAATAAAAGACAATCACTACGACTATCGGAAACAAAATGTGGTACATGTATAATACTTAATAGTTCCATTTTAAAGAAACTTTTGAGAAATTCCAGAAAAACACTCGCAGAAAAAGACACACAGTAGTCCCTCGGGCATAGCTCTGTCCTTAGATGGTTTTGGCTTTATCATCTTGGTCATCTTGACGTTTTAATATCTTTTCAGCGTTTTGGGTTATAGTTTCATCTTTCGTCATATTTGGACTTTTGGGCAACAGATGAGTCGTAAATCGACGAAATCTGCATATCTGGTGCATAAAAATTTGTATCATCGAATAATCATTTCAGGAGAATAACTTTACCACTAGTTTGTTTATGATTGATGTTTGATTATATACTACTGCACTATTTAAACACGAAAAGATACATATATGGAAGCACGCGGCATCTAGGAGTAAGAGCAAAGACTGGTCGGCTCGGAGTCAGTATAATGTGTCCGAATGAGTTGATATGTCTTCCTGCGGACAGTTACCTCGTGAGCTAGCACATTAAAAATCCGACTTAGAGTGTCGGTCTAGTACAAAGCAGGGATCATATTCATTATCATATCAACATGTTCTCGTCCTGATATGCACCTGGTTGCCACTGGACGTTAAACAATAATTCATCCATCCATCCATCCAAAAATAGATTGGCATAATATGAACAACAGAACCGTCTTAACATGTTTAAATACAATACAATGTAGATGATTCCATAGCTCTTTAATAGAATATATTTAATCTGAAAAATAATGATAAAAAAGAAAGAAAAAAGGGTCAGGTAACTGCAAGAAACCTTTAATGGCGCTATTATCACAAAATATAACCTGACATCCTGCATTCATTATTACTTTACCAAAGAAAAATACCAATTTAAGTCCTAAAAGACTGATCTTCTAAATTATTGATAGGTATGATCTGTAAATTGAGTATAGTATATATATATATATATATATATATATATATATATATATATATATATATATATATATATATATATATATATATATATATCGCCCTACGGGGAATGTCTTTCAACGCTTTAACAGAATGCTTTGGTTTGATCAAACATATATACCATTTCCTGCCATGATCCGATCTTTGCCGAGATTTTAAGTAAATTACTAAAAGTTGTTAATGGACAAATAAAAAACCCATTAAATATTCCAAACCGAAAGCCACACACCACCTCCATTTTTAGCTCACCTGGCCTGAAAGGCCATGTGAGCTTTTGTCATCACTTGGCGTCCGTCGTCTGTCCGTCCGTCCGTCCGTCTGTCCGTCCGTCCGTCCGTCCACAATTCACATTTTAATCTTCTCCTCTGAAACCACTGGACCAATTTCAACCAAACTTTGCAGGAATGGTCCTTGGGTGGTCCCCTTCCAGAATTGTATCAGGGGTCGCAATCCACCAACAAACATGGCTGCCGTTACTAAAAATAGAAAAAAGGGGGTGGTTTCTTAAAAAATCTTCTCCTCCAAAACTACTCAACCAATTTATGTCAAACTTAAGTGGAATGGTCCTTAGATGATCCTCTTTCAGAATTGTATCCGATGACTCCACCCGCCAATCAAGATGGCTGCCACAGCCGAACTTAGTTTAACATAGGACCCTATGGGAAATTCATTAAAAAATCTTTTTGTCTGGAACCACATGCTCAATTTGAATCAAACTTTGATGGAATGGTCCTTAGATGATCCTCTTTCAGAATTGTATCCAATGACCCCGCCCACCAACCAAGATGGCTGCTTCAGCCGAACTTAGTTTAACATAGGACCCTATGGGAAATTCATTAAAAAATCTTCTCGTCTGGAACTACTTGCTCAAATGGAACCAAACTTTGGTGGAATGATCATTAGGTAGGTCTCTTTCAGAATTGTATCCGATGACCCCACCCGCCAAACAAGATGAATTTTAATGTCAACTTTGGCAACTGTATGCCAGGTGAGCGATTACAGGCTCCTGGGAGCCTCTGGTTTTTTTTATTTTTCAGAGCTAATAATTTAAAAGCATATTTATTTGTTATAATGAACGAAAAGTTTCTTAAGTCAACAGCGTAAAATTTGTGCAAAATTAATAAGAATTTTAAATTTTCTAAAAATTTATCAGAAATTGTTTGTTTCATTTGTTGCTAAGTTTATAAATCATTTATATATATATATGTGTGTTTACTTTATTCTAAAATAACAAAACGCCTTAGGACAACTATTCAGTTCATAAACGTACCAGGTAAGTGTATTAACAAGAAATTGGTGACACTTAAATTCATAATTGAATGAGTACATTTTAAAGGTGTTTCTCATCATTTTTCTCTACAAATATTTGATTAACTATTGATTTCCTTGTACTGATGATTGAGAGACCATTAAAAAATAATGTTCAATAGCACACCTGTTTACTAAAGAAACATTGGGCAGTAACATCTTTGGATTGAATCTGATGCCCAATTACAAATTAGGTTCACCTGTAAACAATTTTCCCGATAGTTAAATGGGCTTGCTAAAACTTTGTTATAAGCTATACACAAAAATTTTGCTAAAATATTTGCTTATTTTCCAGTAAAATCACTTTGTCCTGTTTACTGACGTTTACAAAGGCAGAAAGTGTACTTTTAATTGGCCTTCTAATGACACATCAATACAAGTACTGAAGGTGCTCATTACAAATATGTATATTATATTAAATACAAGTACTGAACTCATTACAAATATTATCTCTTTACAGGAGGCAATAGAACGTGGAAACTGGACAGGTCGTCTTGACTTTATACTGTCCTGTATTGGTTACGCTGTAGGTCTAGGAAATGTCTGGAGATTTCCATATCTGTGTTTCAGAAATGGCGGAGGTACGTCATGATGTAACAGATTTACTACAAATTGATAAATTAAAGCAAAAACACAAAACTCTCTACATTCTCTACAGTTTAATAGATAACATTGTATAGTTGAAATCGTCACTGAAATTAGTTGAAATATTGGAACAAGATTTAGGACCATACAGATTTTGATGACATGTCTATATTTTGTAGGTGCTTTCCTCATTCCATACGCTATTATGTTGTTCATTGCTGGTATTCCGCTGTTCTTTTTCGAGTTGTCATTCGGACAGTTTGCATCACAAGGACCCATCACCGTTTGGGCAGCAAATCCAATGTTCATGGGTAAGTGACCACGATGCAATACAGTTTTGGAACTCAGTTTATTGATCATTGATAAGTTAAAGTCATTGGTAAGGAAACACTGATCCATCACAGTTTGCGCAGTTTTCTATAAGTAAAACCAATCAAACTGCTGACGGCTAACCAAAGCTGATGTTCAAAGGTAAGTGAAAAGTGATCTATTAGTATCAACATTTGGGCAATTAATCCATTGTTCGCAGCTAAGTGAAATATAAATTAAATTAAATGTTGTACCATCAACTGTTAGGTTGATATATCTTAAGGATGGAGACTTTACTACAGTCTGCAAGACTTCAAAAAGAAAACAGAAATTATGCAAGCGTTGTTATATCACTTAAAAGATTTCAATTCCATTATTGCACGTGTTCCCCATTCGCATTAACCAAATACCCTTCTCTAATCATTTTTAAGATTCAATCCTTCATTGTTAAAGAAGACAATAAGACCTACCATATGATCTGTTTAAACGTTGAATTTAATATAGATTCTGGTAACTTTATGACTACTGGATTTTCCCGATTTGTCAGCTTTATTTATTTATTGCTCCCCTCATTTTTTTTGTCAATACGGAACTATGAACGACTGTCATATAAGTGGAAGGTTTAGCTAGCCGTAAAACCTGGTTTAACCCGCCATTTTCTTTAGAAATGCCTGTACTTGATACAGTTGAGCTTTTTTTATGTTTTGTCGGTGTTTGTAGACTTTCCCCTATTGAATACACCTTAGAGTACGGTACCTTTTGTTATGACCATTATTTAATCTATATTCAGTATTTATGTATTTTGACAATGTAGGGTCTCACTGACCTCCAGATACTTTTAATGCTTTCCATATTGTATTTCCAGGTGTAGGATGGGCTATGGTAATGATCAGTGGTATGGTTTCGGCCTACTACAATGTCATCATTATGTACTCCATATACTATATGATGGTGTCATTTGTCAGCCTCGATACCAAGTTACCATGGCAATCGTGTGGTGAGGAATGGTCAACTGATTTATGCAGAGAGGATGCGTACCCGGATTTTAAATCAATGGACAACGTTACACTGCATTCTAATCATACAAGATATGAAACTCTAAGTAGGTTTTTACCAATTTTTGGAGTTTTTCACCATGTAAGAAGTTATTTGTCCAATGTAAAAAAATACTGTTTTTCTGGTAAAATGGTCCCAAATATTAGGGGTCTGTAGGTACGCATTTAATAAGAATAAAAACCTTTTACGTATGTTATAAAGGGGTCTGCATTCCTGACTTTGCTAGTGCTTGACGAAAATTGGGTAAAAAAAAGAAAGAAAAAGAAAGAAAACTTTAGAGTTGTTACAAAACATTAAGGTCGGTCGGGTTACCGAAACAATGGATTCTTTTACTTGGGTTTTTATTTTGTAAATTTTGATACTAAATAAATTTATAAATAATAAATATGTTTTTGATACATGTAATACCTACCATAATTGAACATAATTATATATTTCAAAGCTAAATACAATTTTTTTTTGCAACACCAAAATATTCTGAAAAAAAGTTGAAAAAAGAAAAAAAAACTTTAATTTATCAATTAAAAAATCCAGGTTAAGAATGTGTGACAGTTGTTTTTTTTCATATATCCTCTTTTGCTTCCATCCATTCTATTTACAACACAAAAATTATCACAATGACCAATTTATGTTTCTTTAGGACTAAAGAATAGCGATTGTCTTACGAAAATACTCCCAAACCTCTCTGCTGCATACGCAAGCGTAAATGATATACCAAATGATGTCTTGATTTATAACACAAGTGATTGTGACTTAGATTTAAAAGTCCCAAGTGAAGAATTCTGGACGTAAGTATTATGTATCAAAAACAATACACTGAGTACGGCAGTTGGACCGCGGCGAATCCATTAATTCTTCTGAAAAATCATTTGATCCCGCTTGAGAAGGTGGATCTCCTAAGATGTGGTAAAGATGCTATCCTGATATGATCTCGCTTTTTTGTGTCCATTGCTTTAGACTGAAATGTTATCTATAGGATTAAAATAAATTATGATAGGTCAACTAAACTTGCATTTTTATGTAATTTTTGGAATAAAATAAGAACAATATTTTTGTTCGTCATATAATGTCTCGTGTATAAATTTTGAAAATTAAAAATACATAAAACGAGAAAATGACTTAATAGAGTTATACCAAGAATGAATTGGATGAATTTTGCCCTGATCCAGTTCGTTAGAAGCTTCATTAAGGAGTTCGTTCGCTGCGTCGATTATAAACACACACAGAACAAACAGAAGACCAAAGGAGGTTCAACTTACGTTTTCGTGAAGATAAGATAGTAATTGATATTCGAGAATCTTTCTTACTGGAGAAATGTTTGAATAACGGCGTCTAAATTTCATCATTCGTGTTAGAATTTCAGTTGTTGGTAATATACTCCTTAATTTTCACATATTTTTTTTTCAGGCGATATGTACTTCGTTTACATGAAGCTGATGGCTTTGAAGATTTAGGTGGTCTGAGTTTGAAACTCACAATTTGTTTGTTTTTAGCTTGGATAATAATTTTTTTCTGTCTGATGAAAGGTGTCAAATCTTCTGGCAAGGTAAGAACATAATTTTTATTTCTGTGCTTCTATTTGTCCTTTTAATTTAATATTAATTATGTTTAAAGAATATTTAAAAGTAGCTTTAATTACAGGTGATAAGTTTCAGTATGTTGTTGTAATTAGTCCAAAAGTGTTGCTTTCCGTTCTCAAACATGTAATAGCTGGTTTTTAATATATATATATTTTTTAAATTTCATGTTTTTATCTATTCAGTATCCATTTATCAATTCTATATATTATTCGCTCTTTCAGGTAGTATATTTTACGGCTACTTTTCCATACCTTGTTTTGATTGCTTTGTTGGTCAGAGGACTTACCCTGGATGGTTATGAAAAAGGCATAGAATTTTACATGACAGCCGACTGGGATAAGCTGAAAGAACCAAAGGTGACTGAATACTCTGTTTCCTAAATTAATTCAGTTATTCATCAAATAAAAAATAATGTATTCTTTCGTGGAGAAAACCATAATGGGACTTTATTAGAAGAAAAACAATAGTACAAGTTGTCCCTTTGATTGAACTTTTGTCCGATGTATGTATACAAAGCTTGTGGGTCAAATATTTTTCGATGGTCGAAAAATATTTGACCCACAAGCTTTTTACCTATCGTTTTGGCAGGGTTTCTTCCTTGCTCAGTGGAAGCAGTATAAATTTTCCCGTGTTTTTCATTTTTATTAAATTTGGGTAGAATTTATTTTGGAAAAAATTAAATATTTTAGTCTTTGGTCCAAATGTTATTCAAAAGTCTTAAATGCGCAGTCTGTTATAATAATTCTCAATTCAGTTAGTTTTTTACTGCCGCCCTTGAAGTTATAACTTCCATATATCTCGATGTTTTATACATTGTTATATGAGTGTAATACAATTTATGATCACAATTTTGATGCACACAATATGTGTTATGTTCTGGAATTTAATTGTGGTGATTTTTCTGTATTTGAGGTAATTTGTTGATTTTATGTCTTTTAATATTCATGGGAGCAAGATCGATGTCTAGCTTGAACTGCAACCAGTTTTTCGGGAATGTCTCAATTTTTTGAATACTAGTAATCAATAGGAGATATTTTGGAAGCATCATCACTCACATGATCTATTTAAACAACAAATCAGAAGCCAGGATTTTATGTTTAACCAACCATAGCTGAAACCTCATGATTTTCAAAAATTGAATTTAAAATAATCATTTAACTTAGTGATAAAATTTCTTCCTGACAAAATCTATGATTTTAATATGGAAGAAAGGTAAATTTTGAGTTTTATTTATAAATACCATGTATATTTCGATTAAATTGGCATTAAAACTTCAAAGTTTCATAAAGGATGTCAATAATAAAATCCCAGGATTTTGCATTGCTTTCGCCTCAACTTTTTTACTCACTGTGGTGCCAGAATGTCTTGTGTAGCATCTGTCAAAGAACCCTTTGTTTCTTCTAGTCATAATTAGTTATAGCATTTTCAAGTACTTCAATGTTTCCAGAAGATATTTTTCTATATTAATATTCTTATGGCTCTAAGGGGAAGAAAAACAATAACAGCTGTTCCTTTGGATTAGTTTTCGTAACATGCACTTATGGGTTTATAAACTACTCATGATCATTTATTAATTAGTTCAGCATAATAGGCTTGTCAGATTTTGGTGTTCTGTTGAAGAGCTAAATGCTATTTTTATGGAACATTTACCTGAAGAACAACAACAAAAAACACTTTATTGCAAGGAAACAAAGACCGAAAAAATATTACACTTTCACAAAGTGTTAAAATTTACCCCAAAATTAACCTAAAAGGTTATTACGGAGGATTTTATATGAATAGGTATTCTTCATCGCCTTTTTTTTTGCATAAATTATTTTAAATTATATATCGACCAAGTTCAACCTATTCACTTGATCAGACATCAGAACAGGATATGAGCGAATTGAAATATTTAAGTTCCGAATATCAGGTTTTACCCATTCTTAATTTGAACACAATAAGGGAGCTCTGGTGAGCTTTGCTGTGATGTGACAAACCCCAGGGAAATTTGAAATCCGCAAGGAAACGCTAAAATGGCTATTTATATTTTGTGTCAGTGATTTTTGGTCGATGTTTTAGCACAGATAACACATGTAACAGTGAACACTAATAAGTTGTCATATTTAATCGTGTCCGTCTCAAGTGCCATGTTACTGGCGTTGTTCATTATTTATTTGTACTCTATGTTTATGTGTGTCATTGTGTACAATTAATGTGATGTGGTTGGTACAGTCAGGATACTTCGTCAGTTTGTTTGTTTGTTTAGTTGTGGTTTAACGCCGTTTTCAGCACATTTTGGCTATTTCGCGGCGACCAGTTTTTATTGGTGGAGGAAGCCGGAGTACCCGGAGAGAACCACCGACCTTCGGTAGGAAAATTGGCAATCCTTGTCAATTAAGATCGGAGTCGAACACACCCCGCCACAGGTGAGATTCGAACTCACAACCCCAGCGTTGACAGGCTAGTGATCATTAGTAGTCACGATGAACTACCTAGACACTCGGCCACCGATGCCCCTACTTCGTCAGTAGTTGCACGTTTCTTAGTGTTGTTTCTGTATATATATTTCATGCATTTGGAATATGGGTTTTATTTCAGACATTTGCAATTTCGTCTGCATTTCTTCGAATGTTAATATGGGGCCACTAAGAGTATATGGGCACATGCCCTTAGTTGAAGGCTATTAGTGGGGTGTATTATTACATATTGCAACACATACTCAATTTGAAAAAAATACACAAAGCAATTGTTATATTTTGGGTTTAAATTATCAAATTCTTTTGTTTTTCTCATAGGTATGGGGTGATGCTGCAACACAAATCTTTTATTCCTTGGGCCCAGCCTGGGGAGGACTTCTGACAATGGCTAGCTACAACAGATTCAAAAATAACACTTTGAGGTAGGTACCAGTAAATGATCTGAACTTTGTAAAGATATTAGTGTTAATGTTGATTTTTATAGGACAAATATTTGTATACTTGTATTATATTTAGTTTTTATCTTGTGGATGGGTAATAGTTCAACATTTTCCTTCACACAAGGTCTCGCAGATCACTGATGGAGCGAGGTGGCTCGGTGGCTTACTGTTCTCAGTAGTTCGTCAGTAGATACTAATGTTTATTACCCTAATTGTTTATTTTTAATGTTTACACTGGCATTGTGGGTTTGAATCCAACTCATGGATAGGTTACTTACACAAGACATGTAGAAGAAATAAGCTGAGAAATGTTAAAACCACAGAGGCGATTTTTTAAGACGGAAAAACATTGCCATGCATTTGGTATAAGCAAGTATACAGTGTACAATTTCATGCTTCAAGCAAATACTGTTACCATGTTTACCTCAACTTCATTTAATTGGCGTCAGATATGTGGTGAGATCTAATTGATGCTTGGCAAGCAATGTTTGCATTGTTACTTGTAAGACAAAAGATTTATTATGAAAGGAAAGCTGGTATAAAGTACATGAAGTACATTCTATTTAATTCCCATGTTAATATGTTTCTCTATGATTTGATATGAGCAACTTTATTTAAGAGACCTAAAAATGTTATTTAACTGGAAGCTATGGAATGTACGCATTATACATTGCTAAATGTCCTTAGAAGACATTCAGCTTAATCATTTCAGTCATTTGGATTTTTGAATCTTCCCAAAAAATTTCGATTATTGTCTCGGATCTCAGATTGACCCATTGGGAGTTGCTCACATTGTTGCTTACATCCTTTTACTATAGTAAGTAGTAACTATACAAAATCATATTTGGGGTTTAAAAACATACATGCTACCAGAGTAGACAATAGTTTCCTAGGTACATAATTTAGATAGAAGGGTCAGAATGTGCTGGTTTTAACTGTAAAACTAGCTAAGGCTCTCATAGCTGCACGTCGGACAATGTCTCTCAACTAAACGAAAAAGTCTGAAATAAGGATTTAATGCTAGTCTACCTTTCTGTCCGCTCCTAAAATTAGGCTCAAGATACTCATTTTCACCCAGTACAAATACTGTTTGTAAACCAAGTATCACGCTCAGAATTGAAATCAGCTGAGCTGCAATAAGATCAATGAAATTGAAAATACAAATGCAACCAGGGTCACAAGGATGACTTAATCATCAATAATTAAATGGTCGGATACTGTCTCTCTACTAAACGAAAAAGTCTGAAATAAGGATTTAATGCTAGTCTACCTTTCTGTCCGCTCCTAAAATTAGGCTCAAGACACTCATTTTCACCCAGTACAACTACTGTTTGTAAACCAAGTATCACGCTCAGAATTGAAATCAGCTGAGCTGCAATAAGATCAATGAAATTGAAAATACAAATGCAACCAGGGTCACAAGGATGACTTAATCATCAATAATTAAATGGTTGTCACGTCTAAATATATAGGTGTTTACCTATAATTACATACATCAATTATTTACTTATGTAGGGGGTGACACCAGAAGTAAATAATTTGATTAAAGACGGGATAAAATTGCCGTTAGGTAGATGCAAGTATTTAGTATACAATTTCATGCCTCAAGCAAAAAGTTTTTATTTACCCCGTCTGCATTTCAATTGTCATGAGATATGATGGCAAAAATTGATGCTTGGCGAGAAACTCTCACTGAATACTGTGTTCGTATTTAAAATTTAAAAAAAAACTGATAAAGTACACGAACTATAGACTTAAGTCTAATTCCCTGTGGTTTGCTTTGTGTATTCTTTTGGTCAATTTCTCACGAATAATCGTGAATGTATTTAAATATTGATCTTTCCCTCGTTTTATTATTAAGGTACGCTAATTGGCATTTATAATGGGTGTCTTATTTTTATTTTCAGGGATACATTAATTGTGTCATTTATTAACTGTGGAACCAGTGTGTTTGCAGGATTTGCTGTTTTCTCCCTCCTAGGATTCATGGCAACACAGCTAAATAAAGACGTAAAGGATGTTGTTGATGCAGGTCAGTTCTGGAAAACAATCTTATTCTTTGATTACAGTTTTAATGCTTTGAAAGGATAAACTTACATATAATACCTTTGCAGACTAATACATGTCCATTATAAACATAGTCTAACAGATGAAATGTGTGCATTTTAAATGTTTAGCAAAAATGTTTAGAGCCACTACTTATTTTCCTTTTCAGGACCTGGTTTAGCGTTTATTGCATATCCAGAGGGAATCGCAAGAATGCCAGTAGCTCCAGTTTGGGCCTTTCTGTTCTTCTTCATGATTTTTACACTTGGACTAGACAGTCAGGTAGGTTCTTAAGTGTACTAAATATAGAAAAAAAAACATAGAATAAAACTCAAGACAATGCGAAATGGGGAGGACAGCAAAACTGGGAAGAAATACTACAAACTAAGGTGCATGAAATATTACAGGAATAAATACTTTCATTACATGATGGTATTTTTTCTTGATCCTGATTGGCCGAAAAGAGGTTGTGAGTACCTGCGATAGCAACCTAACATTCATAAAAAATTCCGAATTCATGGTTTTGATCTAAAAATAAATGAGGTAGGTTACGCAGAATTTTATAGCAGCCTAATATGATCTAAAATAGAATGGGGACTTTATCGATTTATCAACCCTCAAAATGAATATTACCATTTTGTCGGGTTGATAAATTACGATAGCAACCTAGTCAAGGTCACTAAATGTATAATATCAGATCTAACAACCCTAAAACAAATTAAGATCCAGCAGTTATTGGATTTTATTCTACATTATCTCCTGTGTTTAGTGTATTGCAAAATTAAAGTAATTGTTGTCGAAATTTCACATTTCATGACCACAGGGGCCCGGCTTCTGGATATTTTTTTTGTGAGTACTTTTAACAAATATTTTCTATAACAACGAATATTCTGCATTTATTGTCAATGTGCTATATACTATCCATGTCCTTATACTAAGATTTTTTAGTATAAGGAGATAGTATATAGCACATAAGTAAATATCCAAAAGTCGGGGCCCCTTTGTGGTGTCCATGACATAAAGAGTAATTCTGTGTAAAAAATTGTATTTTCAGTTTGCTATGATGGAGACAGTTATAAGTGGTTTTGTAGATGCATTCCCATCGTTCCTCAGACCAAGGAAAACACTGTTTACATTTGTATGTTGTATTATTGGGTTTTTGGTTGGATTGCCACAAGTAACAAAGGTAAGAACAATTTTATAAAATGAAGCAATGTGTACAAAATATGACATAATTAAGGCAGCAGTTTTAGGGGGGGGGGGGGGGGGGGTAGGATCATATTTGAAATATAAATACAGGACCAGGATTTTGGCAAAAATATAGACAGCATCACTTTAGGTGTGAAAAAAAAGTAGAACCTGTGTCAATCAGGAAATTTTTTTGGTTTAAATGAAAATAAAAATTTAGTCTGAACTAGTGGCAAAAAATAAAATCCAGGTCAAATTGCAACGAAAAAAAAATAGGCAGGGTCAAACATTTGATCCTAGCCCCGCCCCCCTCCCTAAAAATCAAATGGTTGCTCCCTAAACAGCCTTTACTTTTTTTCACAATGGTATCAGGCATGGTTTTTCGATGCTAGTTTCCATTGGTCATCATAGCTTTGAGCAATATTGGCTAAATATTTGTTCGAATATTGATGCTGGTGTAATTAAATGTTTATTACATGTAGGACAGAAATAAACTAATGAAATTCTAATCAGATTATAACAATCTTTTTATTGTAGGGAGGAATTTATCTTCTTACCTTGGTGGATTGGTATGCTGGAAGTTACAATCTCATGCTTGTCAGTATGGCTGAGTTAATTGGTATCTGCTACATATATGGTAAGTTTCCAAATTTCAGCTCTCATTTTTTGTTTTTCTGAGGGATAAAAATTATTTTGGGAAATGGTATTAATTTAGCTAAAGTGCAAACAGACAAAAATTCGGATGGTTATTAGACCTCCCCAACCCTATGACTATAAAAGAACCGAACAACAGGGCCAAATTTTTTTTAGAGTCAAATTGGTTAAAATTTGTATACTTTTTCTACATGTATGTATCATTTTCTACATGTATGTATAATGCATGTAAAGCCGAACCTAGCTTATTTCAAAAATTGTAAAATAGTTGTATATGTTTACTGACATCTTTAACTGCTTTTCAGGTGTTAACAATTTTAGAAGGGACATTGAGATGATGTTGGGAAAACGAAACCCAGCTTTTTGGATTTACTGGTATTGTACTTGGTGCTTTATCACACCTGTAGCTATTGGTGTAAGTTTTTTTAATAATCAGTTGTTATCATTGTAAGCATGCATTGCTTAAGGATGTTGCTGGTCATATTTTAAAAGTCTTGTTAGTTTTTCATAATATGAAATGCTTTTCCCAGTTACCCCAAATTTCTTATCACAATGTCTTTACGTCCGTATTAAAAAATCAAATGAAAAATGATTAAATTCCCATTGTTTTTCAATACTCTTGCGATACAAAACCATGACCTTATAAAATACATAAACAAGAAGCAAATATGACAGTTTAGAGCCATCCATCCATATGTTGGAAATATTCAAACTGAGGCCTGTTTCCACAAAATATATATAGTGATATATATCATTAATACAAGCATTCTTTTTTTTTGCTTCTTAAGTCTTTTTAAACTACAAAAACCATCTGAAAACATTATGTAGAGAAAATCTATTGACATGTTCATTCTGAACATCAAAATTAATATGATTCATGTTTAACTCTGAATCTCATTATTTCACATTTAATATTTAAAAATATTTGTTATATCTAAAATTATTTCTAAAAAAAACCTTATCTATATTAATATTTGCTAAATCACATTTCACTGGTGATTTTTTTTTTCTTTATTTGCAGTTCATTGTTATAATGTCAGGTATCACCTACACTCCAGCCTACTATGGTGACTATGTATTCCCTGACTGGGCTCAAGCTCTTGGGTGGCTGATGGTGTGTTCTCCCTTAGCCATTATATTAGTTATAATGGTAGCTCAAGTTATTAGGAAAGGGGTAGGTATTACATTTACATGTACTAAAAATCTATTGGTTAGCTGAGTTTATCAGGGATATGTACTTCATTTACACAAAATCTTTTTATAATCATTTTGTCCTAGTACTACACACATTCTATCCAGATTCTCCATTGTTCACTATTGTGTTGGAGCTTAGATTATTAGGAAAGAGGTAGGTACTATCACTATACATGTATTTTATGACAAAATACTTTGTTTTGATTTGCTAAGAATAATGTGATAATATTATCTATCACATGGCTCTGGTTGATATCACCCTCTTTAGTGAAGCATACTGAAAAAAAAACAGGTAAGGCTCTATATGAGAGAGGTAACAGATTAAATTATCATCCTCTCTATTTAAATTTTCAAACAAGGAAAATAATAAAATATAATTGGTAACTGACGATAATCATTTAGCTTAATAGAGTAATATATTTCTGAAAAAGTGATAGTCACAGAAATTAGCAGATTTTCATCAATCTTCAATCACCAAAATAAGCAGGAAAGAGATGTTTTTTATTGATATAATTATCACAAAAGCCAGGCAAATTAAAACAAGTAACATAAAAGGATGTTGTCATTCTGTTCTCTAGAAATAAATATGACAAGAAATCCTAAAAATTAAAAAAAAAAAAAAATGAGTGCAGGATAATTTTTGAGGGACAGGTTGGGATTGAAATCTACAACTTGATAGTTCAAACATTCATATGTGTATCTGTTTATTACCTAAAAACTAATTTCCCATTAATGACATTAGAGAAGTTCTTTATTCTATGCATTTTTTTTTCTTTTTTAATTTGTGAATATAATATAATGTTACCATTCTAGCTTCCTGGTGCAGTACAAAAAGAATCGCACTGGGGACCAGCACTCGACTCTGATAGGGCATTAGATCCCATGCGGTACAGACCGATGCAAGACAAAGAACCACAAAATGGCCTCTATCCTGATGGACATGCTAACTTGGCCTATTTAGGAGATGACAAAGTTAAATATATTGTTACAGAATCTGACAGGATGTAATAATGGAAAGGAGATTTATCCAGTCTCAGACTTTAAACTGAAATATATATATATATATTAACTATGTATATTGTAGTTTTATTTTACAATTATCCTTTGTTAACAAATTTTTAAACTTGAGCAATAGTTGTGGTGCAAAAGAACTTCAATCTTTTTTTTAATTTTTTGCTTTTAAATATCAGTTAACAGGTAAACAACTTGCAGTTCTCATTTGCCAAAAAAATTATATTCATTGTTAACTTATTACTTTTAGAATACTCAGGCATCTTTTTGTTGTATCTTTGTTACAAATGTTTATATTTTGCATAATTTATAGTTTTACCTACCAAATGAGATAAATAAATTTAGATCTGATGTATGGGAGATAACTCTCATTTTCTTTTTTTCTGGTTCATAATGAACTTCATTAGGTCAAGTTTACCATAATAACAATAATGATTGTTAATGTATTGCCCCTTTTATATACTGATAATTGAATTTTTAGTTTGTTTTTGTAATGGAATTGCTATGAACCCTTTTAAAATGTTTTTTAAAGCAAATTTTAATTTTTCATCAATTGAAAACTTTTTCCATGTGAAAGAACTGAATGAAAAAGTTATTAATTTAAATTTTATGAATTATTGTTATCTTTCAAAAAAAAATTGTAGGTTCTAGTTGTTACACATAATATTTCTGAAAAATGTTGTTCTCAATGTAAACATCCATTCCAGAAACAGACCATTGACAAAATGTGAAACGACTTGTCATAACAGCTAGTTTATTTGTTTTTTAAATCAACAAAGTGTGATAATATTTGAAACAGACATACATGTTCAATAATACAACATTACAATGGTTGTAAACAAAGTTGTTCAAATTTACAGTAATGTAATATAAATACACAAATTTTGGAATGTATACATGTATTATATTTTCTATGAAAATGTCAGAAGATATGGTATCAATCATAGAACAACCATCAACTAAATAAAATATATACCAATTAACAAAAATATATATATACAATATATGTATTGTTGGAAAATATTCAATTTATTTGTAACTGTTTTGTCATTATATGTGAATTTTTATATACTTTTCTTTTTTGTATTTTTTACAAGTATGACCTTTTCCTCAAAATAAAAATATTTGGACAATATATGTATAATAATTTTATTTCATGTTTACATACTGTAAGACTTGTTTGTGTCAAAGATTAAGTCTCATATGAGACTAAAAGGTGTGATCTACAAAAATCAGGAGCTAAGGAAAAATAAAAAAGATGCAGTTTGAACTGATGTAAAAACCTAAAATACAAAGTAACAAATATAAGACAGTACAAAAAAAACTAAACCGACAAACTCTTATAAAAACCAGAAATGAACCAATGTGGTTTGAAAGGTTGGACAGTTTCCTGCTCTGAATAAGGGACGAGATCAAAAGTTCAATGTAGGATAAAAAACTTAATTCAAATAGTTTGGGGGTGGGTGGTCAAAATCGCTGCAAGTTTTGATATCCGACCGATTTTCGGATTGAAAAATACAGATTCAAGTGATGTCCAAGTCGATATACAGAACAAACATACATTGTTGAGGAAAAACAGGACCCATGATACAAAAAGTATACTCTCAAAGCATATGCCCATATTGGTCAATCAATTTTTCCCAAACTAAGTTAAGAGGAGGGGGTGGGGGGGTGGGGTCAGTGAAAAAACTATTTGAATTAAGTTTTTTATCCTACATTGAACTTTTGATCTCGTCCCTAAGGCACCTGTCATGTTGTCCAACAAAATATCAATGGGACATTATTGTAATGTGATGTGTTACAAGAACAGAAACATTCATATTCATATAAATATTCCATGTACCAATTTTGATTCTCAAGATGTAAGTCCTCAGCAGGTCCATGGCAAAGGACATCAAGTGTTTTATCTATACTAGTAAAACAGTCCGTTCTAGCAAGTATAATGAATCAACATTACATGCTATAGAGGCCTTAATTTTGGCATTTGAAAAAATTTCAGAATATTCAGCGAGACCATTTCCTGACTTGCTCAGTGGTTGTTATGTCTCATCAGTTGAGCTCAATCAGCTGCGAGTATTGCATGTGCAATACAATGTCCCATATCTACTTGAAAAAATCACAATTACATTTTTATAATTTAAATGAGACTGGTAATCTTGTTCTTTAATATTAAAATATTGAGACACTGTTAATTCAAACTCAATCTGTAACTTCTCACAAAGTAACATTAAATCACAAATTTCCAGTATCGTCAAAAGTCGTTCTGAAGAATAGTGCAGAAAAGTTAAGCTTGACAGACTGGCGAACAGAGCAAAAACCTGATGTCCCTTCAGCAGGTTGTTAGGGGACTACAGATTTAAATGCTAAACAATATACTGGTCAAACCACTAACAATTCTCACTTATAACACAATGCACTTATATATTTTAACAAACATATCATTTGTTATAATAAATCAATATAAATATGAATTAAATGTTACAATTTTACAGGATAACCCTCCAATTGATATTGAAACCTCCTATAATATTTTATTTTTTTGTGTTAAATATTCTTTAAATTCTTTCAGGGGTATAAATTAAAAATGACAAATTTGGTTTCGTGTATGATTAAAACTGGTCTAAAAATAGAAGGTCATCATACAATATACTTATACTGAAGTAACTGTTGTGGAACCAGGAATATCTAATTTCCATACTAGAAATGAAATACTGATCTGGATCAAATCAAACTTTGTCAAAAGAAGGGTCATGCCATTATAAATAGTATATAAACCTTTTGTATTGGAAAAGTAGAGATTCAATCTCTATATTATAAATATTTAAAAAAAGATATGAAGAAAAATATCACAGACCAATCTTAATAAACTATCACAGGTGTCAAATATATCAATACACAATAAATAAATGCACTAAAAATGCATGGTACAAAATGTATACCCAATTTTTTATATGAATAATTAGACATGTGCCTTTCTGAAATTTAAGATTGGAGTAGGGAAGATTCAGGTGAAACATACAATATAAGTCTTATTTTTGATGATAACTGTTAAACAATGGGATGAGTACAGGGTCTAACAGGATATAAATCATGGACACAGATTAAAATAGTTCCGTAATGATTAAAAATACTGACATTTCTATTTTATTTATTATAACTTCCATTAATCCATTTGCAAGTATAATGAATCAACATTACTGAAATACAAAGCCATAAAATCCCAGTCAATTTTTTATTTTAGCTCCTAAAGTCATTTTTGTCTATATTCAACTTTGAATTTTTTTCCAAAATCTAAGCATTACAATATAACTGAACAAGCTTATCTGAACTTGTCATTGCTGCATTGGTGATTGTGATTTTATTCCTCACATGAAGCTTGGTTGGCACAAAACCTCAATAAATTCACATGAAACTGTCTCATCATACTGTCATTCTACAAAATAATTGACATAAACTCAGTCACTCTTTTATTCAAGAACTGTTACACCATATCCTTTCATTCATTTTTAGAACTGAATTAAATGTTAAATGGCTTTAACAAAAATAAACAACAGGCCATGCAAACATACAGCAACTAATTACAGCTAACCAGCTAAAAAGCTTCATATGGTGTAGATTGCCTGATGTTTTACCGTATTTGTGTAACAAAACCCTGATAATTATTGTATATTTTTTCAGTGTTTTCAAAGCTAACCTGGGTCAAACAATATGACATAGATATATTTAGGTCAGCTCCATACAATGGTTGGTAAAATCTGTTCAACATCAAAGTACTTCAATACAGCAAATACTGATGGCTGTTGGGCAGATAGATATAGGCATAAGTAAATATTATCAGAACATACCTCTTTCCCCAGACAATTATGTATACTGTCTGTTAGAATGTGTGGACTTGGTTGTATACATAGAATACCTTGACCTACAAAATCAAATTGCATTATTATAACTACACACTTTGGTATTTTATCCTGCAATGAAGCCATTTCCGGTCTAATAAAAGGGGTAGAATAAACTTTAGTCATATAAGGTCAATGACCTAATATAGTCTACTGAAGAGCGCGAGGAGCGTAGTGAATGTACCAGATGACGTCGTGGCATTTCCTGCGTTTTCACGGCAGTTGGATTTCAACTTCAATCGTTATTTTAAGGCATTTTACGCATCTAAAGGGGATTGCAGTATAAAGACAATACAAAGTCATTGTCCGAAAATATAAAATTTATTTGGACTTGTGTGAAACATGGGGAAAAGGCTCGCTAAAGGTTGCCTTTTCTCATGTTTCTAAAGCTTGCTCAAATAAATTTTATATTTTCCGACAATGACTATGTATTGTATATATACCATACAAAACAGAGCATATAATTATTTTATAAGGGGCAAATTCCAGATATTAACCTTGGTGGCCTTGAGATCTAGGCAGTTTGTTGTAACTAATAATATAATGGTCAATAAGGTTGTGAGTTTGAAAATATAAACTCAGGACTAATTTTAACCAACAAGGACCATCTGATTTCATGTTGAATGTCAGTGATTCTCTCTATGGAACTCTGGATTCCTCCACAAATAAAAACTGGCTGTCATGAGAATTACGGTGTATAAAATATAAAAATAAACATAAGAAGATATACCAATAATACATCGACAATGTTGCAGACAGAAGTGATAAAAAAACATACGGTAGAAATTTTTTTATCATAGCCACTGGAAAATAGGACAGTTTGAAAAATTGATGAAAATGAAAGGCTACCGGTACATGGTACACATTATATAACACATGATAATATGTTAATAATCACAATTGAGTTCCATTTTATTGAATCAAATAAATTTGATTGGAGCAAAAGATTCCAATGGTTTAAATAATTTATCTTTAATTCCTTGATGAAAGATATCAAGTATAGCACCATGACAACATAGCATAGTAATTCAAAAATGAGGTGCAAGAAATCTTCCATTTGAATTACAAATTGTACCTAATCTTGCTGTCAAAGACTCTTCATATATTAATATAGCCATCAGCCCATCTTCTATTAGTACATCCTGTCTAAGACTAAGCTTAGCATGGCTTACTGCGAGAGAATATCTGAAACATATTATTACAATATTATTATAATATAAATATAAATATATGCACATATAAGAAAATTACAATACCCATTTGAACAAACTGGTAAATAGCAAAATAAACACTGATTATCATTTAACACAGAGCTTTAAATTGTCTGTATTTGTTCATGGATTATTTATTATAATAAGAGATACCCTTTCTCTGATCAAAGTTCATATCTGAATTTTAAAATCTGTTTCAAAACTTGTAGTCAAACCTGCCAGATATTTACCAAAAGTAACATATTCTGAGAACTTACAAAATTTGCAGTGCCGTTACTGGAACTTTAGAATTTGTGTCAGAACTCCTTGTCTTTCTGCTGGCTATATAGTACCTGTTTATTAGACTTTCACACTCACTGGTCATGGATGGTGTTAAGCAACTTGCAAATCTTAAAAACTGAAAAGAATTTTATGACAAAAAATTATGTCAAACATTTTATTTCAAAGTGAAAAGTATTGAGTTTGTATAATAGATACATTTACCTTTTCAGTATTGATGAAAAGAATTTGAGGTACAATCTGAAAAATTTGTTATCATGCATGTGCACACAAACACACACAAACATATATATGATCACATTGCCGAAGCTCTGAACCTTGAAATTACCTACAAGGAATAGAAATACATGTATAAACTAGCGTTGGCATTATTTTTTTTTTGTTTTAACTTTTTTTTCCATTTTATTAATACTGAGAACATTTCTAACTTTTAAATGTGAAGATATAAATTAAATTATTATTGGGACTGGAGATATTTCATATAATTCAACAACTCATAACTACTATGTTTTGTTTGTTTAGTTGGGGTTTTATGCCGTTTTCAGCACATTTGGCTATTTCGCGGCGGCCAGTTTTTATTGGTGGGGTAAGCCGCAGTACCCAGAGAGAACCACCGACCTTTGGTAGGAAAATTGGCAAACCTTGTCAATTTAGATCGGAGTCAAACACACCCCGTCACAGGTGAGATTTGAACTAACAACCCCAGTGTTGACAGGCTAGTGATCATTAGTAGTCGTGACGAACTACCTAGACCACTCGGCCACCGAGGCCCCTAACTAGTATGTAATAATCTGTCTAGCAAATAAATTATGTATGAATCATACATGATTAAAATGATATATAAATCATATGTTTGCTCCAAACATTCCATACATTGTCACTTTTGGCTGATGTCACCTTTCACCTATCATTACATCATAACTGTAGATTACTAATATTCATAAAAACAGGATCATTGCAAACCATTTTTGGTCATCATCATCATCTTCATCATCATCAGTTGAGAACAACCATATGTGGAAGAAAGAATTTCTCTAACATGCTTTTAAAGAAGTAAAGAAGTAAAAAAACATGTTACTAACCAAATGGAAATCTTCATCAGTTATGATTGTTGTCTGGTTCCCTGTGGTTGTGAATAACTGATAATGAGCTAAGTAAGCAGCCACTTCTTCAATGACATTACTGGGTCCACTGTCTGGATAATGTACCAAACTGAAACACCTGAAAATATAATATCCAACAGAGGAATGTAGTCTGAGGTTGATAAAATATTTCTTCTCTAATTTTAGTGAATGTACTATATGTCCATGAACATGGTAGACAACAAATAATTCAATCTTTTTACCAGTAATTTGACACCTGACAAATGAAATGAAAACAACTTGACTCTAGTAAAAATGAGATTGTGTCTATAATACATGGATCCTCCGTCCTCCTCAAATAGAATTCCCTTCATCATTTATGATGGAAAATCATTTTGAGATATATGAAAGTTTCACTTTTTATCCTGCTAACATTGATTGGTATCCCATGAGAAATAATGGACAGCTACTGAGGCTTAAAATTCAGGGAAGTCACTCAAGCATGAAATGTAGGTCATATTGTCTCATATTTTGCTGATCTGTGTTTGATTAAAAAAAAAAGCTTCTAGTTCTAAAATATCAAAATAATGGAAATGCTGTACTGGTGGCCATATTGCAATGTGTAATAAAGAAACCATAATGGACATAATGGACAAATTCGGATTCCAAAAAGCAGAAATCTGCCGAAAAACAGTATAAAATCCTCCCAGTAAAATTTAGGTTATGGTGACTCAAATGGTGTTAAGTTGTTTTATATGTTATAAGTTGACTGTAGTTGTGAAATATTATGAATATATCACCACAAGTACTAAAACACCTACAAGCAAAAACTTTACCAAAGTCTCTCAAGCATAAAATGTATGTCATAATGTACTATATAAGTTGATTGTAGCTGTTAAATATCATGAACGTATTACCATAGGATCCATTCATGTGCCTAAATGCAAAAAATTTAACCAGTCATTCAAGAGTAAATGTAGGTGACTTTAATATTGCTTATTTTTTTTGTTAAGATGGTGTTGTAACATCGCTGATATATACAAATATAAATATTTTTATTAGCACAAACTCATCAACAATAAATGGTTAAGGCTCATGGCGTATTAATTACATAATAGATCATACATAATAAGTGTTGTAAACAATGACTATATTAATATGTAATATTATAAACACTGACTATGAATTAATTCTATAGAGTTTGCTCAGATTTACGCAGGTTCAAACTGTCTGAAATGAAAGAGGAAGTCAATCTTAGAATTGTATATGAATTGTTATTTAATAAAAAGTTTATATTATTTTCATTTTTTTCCAATTTTGTAGGACCATCGATTATATATGAAACTTTTTGGTAAAATATGACCCTTTTAGTTGAGTATATTTTTCACAATGTAAAAGAAAATGTTTTTCATTTTCAATTTGACCAATTAGATGTGACCAATATACACATGTATATCAATATGTTTCTGAAACAGATCTAAATGTTAAAACTTAAATGAGTCAAACAAGCATGACATATACATGTGGGTCATAATGACCAACATGTTGGAAAAGTCCATGATATAATGCAGGAACTGTACATGAAGGGGACATGAATCTATATGTAAAGTCTTTGTAAATATTGCTCGGGGGGGGGGGGGGGGGGGGGGGGGGGGCAATTCTATACTTAATTGATAGGGGGTGCCGCTGGGCCTCTGTAAACCCACCCTTTTCATATAATTAAAATTTTTAAAATGTATACCTTTTCATATATTGCATAGGTAAAAATGTAACCTTTTCCCATATTAATATTGGTTGACTGTGCGGTGTATACCAAATCTAAGGAAATAAAATGCTCCGCTGGGCGCAGCTAGATACGACCGCAGATGTCGAACCCTGAATAGTTGGGGCAATTATGAACACAACATTCAAGCTTGATACAATACTGAATTTGGATTGTGAATAAATATTTGACACAGCATAGGTTTCTGACACAGAATGAATGTTGTCTAAGAACTTAAAAATTTTTAATTTACCTATTCAAACCATATCAGTATTATTTGTTTTTATATATAAATCAGAAATAACCAATTTAAAATTTAAAATTGGACACACATATCAATTTCTTTCTATTGTGCAATACTGTGTAATTGAAAATTTCTTCAAATATTTGACACATAATAGGTTTCTGACACAGAATAACTGAAATCAAAGAACTTAAAATTGGTCATATGATTTCAATTTATATTCAATTTTTTGCATTTGTGTAATACAATATGCTGTGGAGAATTGCCCCCCCCCCAAAAAAATAATAATTTACCCCTTTTTTTAGCTTTTGTGCAATACACTATGAAGTTGCACATTGACCCCCCTCCCAAAAAAAAACAAAAAACAATAAAATTTATTGTAACCCCCCCCCCCTTTTTTTTTGCTAAAAAAAATTTGAAATTTTCTTTTTAATTTATGAAATATGAAATGAGAAAAAATTTCCCCCTCCCCAATTTCTCATTTACCCCCCCCCCCCCCAAATTTTGTTTTCAAACCCCCCCCCCCATTTCTTTATAGTTTGCAACCATAACAGCCCATTTAAATACACCATAACATATTAAAATAGAAAATGACATCATAGTCATGGATGGCAAATTTTAAATATACATATTAAAAGCAGTTTAGATAAGATAAACAAAAAAGCCTCATCAGCACATTTTATATTGGCAAATTTCCAATGGAATTTGTTAATAATAAAGTTTTGATAACAGGGCACACATATCAATTTCTTGCTATAGCGCAATACTGTGCAATTGAAAATTTCTTCAAATATTTGACACATAATAGGTTTCTGACACAGAATAACTGAAATAAAGAACTTAGAATTGGTCATATGATTTGAATTTATATTCAATTTTTTGCTTTTGTGTAATACAATATGCTGTGGAGAATTGCCCCCCCCCCCCCCCCCCAAAAAAAAAAAAAAATAATTTACCCCCTTTTTAGCTTTAATTTTGGACCCCGATTTGGACCAACTTGAAAACTCGGCCCATAATAAAAAAACTAAGTACATGTTTAGATTCAGCATTGTGGCACCGTTAAAGTCCACAATTCCTCTAAAGTCCACAACACCGCTAAAGTCCACAACAAATTTCCGCTAAAGTCCATAACGCCGCTAAAGTCCACAAAATGACCTCCGCTAAAGTCCACAAAAAACGCCGTTAAAGTCCACAAGAACAAGTTCCGCTAAAGTCCACAAAAAAAACGCCGTTAAAGTCCACACAGCTCTTTTCTTTGTTATTGAAAAAATAATTCTTTTCTTTTTATCCCGGTATTATAGTAAAAAGCATGGACTTTTGTTCTTGGCAGTTTTTTCTTATCGATCTGATTTATATATTTAATAAATGAAGATTACATGTATCTGCAGAAGATTTTGATCCTCATAATTTGATCTATAATGTATTGTGAATTTTTGTGAATCAACATTTATGATTTTGAAAAAGAGCAGTCTAATGTCGCTACAAGGCAGCACTCGCACCCGCAAAGTGGAAAGGAATTAATATAAGTAGCAAACTTGTTTTTCAATCCACTATGAATAAATTTGTATAAACTACCATTTATGAAAAGTTATCTGGTTCTATCTATAAACATAAGGTCGAAACCCATTCAGTTTCTGTCATGCTTCCCAGCAGCAAAAACGGTCCATAAGCCTCAAAGATAGACTTCAAACCATAATGTTCACGTTTGAAATCACAATGATAATAAATTTTAAAATTCCACAATTGCAGAATATTTTGCGGTGCTAAGCAGATTTCGTTCACTGATTGGTTTGTATGTTTGTTTGGTTTGCTACAAGAAATAGATATTTGTTTGAGAATGTGTTGAAGACGATTTGAAAAAAAAAATGTGTGGATGCTCTTCATTGTGTTTTACCAATGACGAGTAATAGAATTAAAGGTTTTATTTCAACCATGATATATGTATATGTTGTAGGGTACTGTGAAAACAATTTAAAGTTGTTAGTTTGATTAAAACACAGCCCTAATGGAAATCGGTTAAACTTGCATAAACTAGATTTAAGATTTAGATGTGAAATTCATCAGACTATAATACCAATCATTTTTATAGAGTCCTTTACACAGGAATTGAACCTGTCCCACGTCAGGAATTCAGTGGTGTCGTGTGTTATGTGTAACATATTTGTTTTTCGTTCATTTTTTGTACATAAATCAGGCCGTTAGTTTTCTCGTTTGAATTGTTTTACATTTGTCATTCGGGGCCTTTTATAGTTGACTATGCGGTATGGGCTTTGCTTATTGTCGAAGGCCGTACGGTGACCTATGGTTGTTAATTTCTGGTGTCATTTGGTCCTCTTGTGAAGAGTTAAATCATTGGCAATCATACCACTTCTTTTTTTTTTGATATTGAACAACAACTTTACTTTCGGTTAACCAGTTAAAGAGTTCGAACGATGATCCGAGTAACCTGATGAGCAAAACTGTTGAATTAACAACACGAAAATATAGTATCAATGACAGGAAAGGTGATCAACATAATTTTTTGTGTTTTATGAGAATTGATAATAAACAAAAACGTAAGAAATCAAAATTTAATAAACGAAAGGAAATTCTGTACAATATATACATAGATCTTAAACGTTTTAAACCTCGGGAAGCATGTGATCTTAAGGTTGTATCGCTCCCTGACACAAATAAGATTTAAGAAAACACATGATAGTTTAAAGTTTTCTAAACTTTAGAGCTCCAGTGCACGGGCCTCTTGGACATGCATTTCTTTCAACAAAACATTCACACCCACCCTACTGAGGGTTAGTACAAAAGTTTTAATTATCTTTTGCAAAATATTTCTAGCAATGGTGGTCATCTTGGATGCTATTGGATACGAATCTAAAAGGAGATTATATTAAAAGAGTGATTCAAATTGTCGTATTGTTTTATCGAACGTATTTTGAAAGAAGACACACGCCCCCCCCCCCCCCCCTTTCAGAGGATTTTTTTTTTTCAAAACAGAAAAAAAACGACGAACTGATGTTTATACGTCGACAATGACGGTCGCTCAGTGTTGGCAAAAACTCGCATGTATAAGCAAAAAGAAAAAATGATATTTTAGTCCATCGAAACAAAATACATTTGGTAGTTAACCAGACTCAATTTTGAAAGAGCAGCAACCGTAGACTTATATAAAAGTTTGGTCAAAATAGAAAAAAAAATGTTTTTAGAGGAGGAGATGTGCTATTTGTGAACAAATGAACAACGGAGGCAGTAATGGCAAACGCTTACATGACCAGGTCATATATATGACTTGACTTTCTACCGTAAAATAATGGCTTCGATACAATTCTTTACTTATAATCTACGAAATCTAACTAAATGTTTAAGACATTTTCAGTCAAAGAATAATGTACCTCATTATAGAAAAAAAAAGGAAAATCAAAGTGTGTTAAGTCTTGTTATAATACGTTCAATATACAGATTCCTCAGGACGTTATTCCGATAGCAATAATCAATACAAAAGTATTTGATCTAGAATTGTCTCATTCACACTCAGTCTACATCTCTGATTTACACCTGTTGCAGGTACATTGGGTCAGGATGATGTTACTGTTCACCCCTTTTAATTTTTCCGAGGCAATACTGTTTACAAAATTCTAATTGGAAGTTATTTTTTATATAGATAACTTCTAACTATCTATTCCGTGCCATCTTAAGTCAAAATTTTAGCTTTTTTTTTGTTATGTTGGCAAACTATATTAAGTCGAAAAAAAAATAGCTGGAGGGGAGGGCATGATACATCACCATGACCCAATCTTCCTATGCTTATGTTAAGTAACAATTTAATTAAATCTAAAAAATCTTCTTCATACATTCTTTGTCGAATTTGTTGTATTGGCATGTCTTTCAACAGCAACATCAAAAAAATGTGTGGACTTTAACGGTGTTTTTTGTGGACTTTAGCGGAACTTGTTCTTGTGGACTTTAGCGGAGGTCATTTTGTGGACTTTAGCGGAAAGTTTGTGGACTTTAGCGGCGTTATGGACTTTAGCGGAAATTTGTTGTGGACTTTAGCGGTGTTGTGGACTTTAGAGGAATTGTGGACTTTAACGGTGCCACACAGCATATCAAAGAACCCCAAGATTTCAATTTTTGTTAAAATCGAACTAAGTTTAATTTTGGACCCTTTGGACCTTAATGTAGACCAATTTGAAAACGGGACCAAAAATTAAGAATCTAAATGCACGGTTAGATTCGGCATATCAAAGAACCCCAATAGTTCAATTTTCGATGAAATCAAACAAAGTTTAATTTTGGACCCCGATTTGGACCAACTTGAAAACTGGGCCCAAAATAAAAAAACTAAGTACATGTTTAGATTCAGCATATCAAAGAACCCAAAGAATTCAATTTTTGTTAAAATCAAACTAAGTTTAATTTTGGACCCTTTGGACCTTAATGTAGACCAATTTGAAAACGGGACCAAAAATTAAGAATCTAAATGCACGGTTAGATTCGGCATATCAAAGAACCCCAATAGTTCAATTTTCGATGAAATCAAACAAAGTTTAATTTTGGACCCCGATTTGGACCAACTTGAAAACTGGGCCCATAATAAAAAAACTAAGTACATTTTTAGATTCAGCATATCAAAGAACCCAAAGAATTCAATTTTTGTTAAAATCAAACTAAGTTTAATTTTGGACCCTTTGGACCTTAATGTAGACCAATTTGAAAACGGGACCAAAAATTAAGATCCTAAATGCACGGTTAGATTCGGCATATCAAAGAACCCCAATAGTTCAATTTTCAATGAAATCAAACAAAGTTTAATTTTGGACCCTTTTGCCCCCTAATTCCTAAACTGTTGGGACCAAAACTCCAAAAATCAATCCCAACCTTCCTTTTGTGGTCATAAACCTTGTGTTTAAATTTCATAGATTTCTATTTACTTATACTAAAGTTATTGTGCAAAAACCAAGAAAAATGCTTATTTTGGCCCTTTTTTAGCCCCTAATTCCTAAACTGTTGGGACCAAAACTCCCAAAAACAATCCCAACCTTCCTTTTGTGGTCATAAACCTTGTGTTAAAATTTCATAGATTTCTATTTACTTATACTAGAGTTATTGTGCGAAAACCTAGAAAAATGCTTATTGGGCCCTTTTTTGGCCCTGATTCTTAAACTGTTGGGACCAAAACTCCCAAAATCAATCCCAACCTTCCTTTTGTGGTCATAAACCTTGTGTTTAAATTTCATAGATTTCTATTAACTGATACTAAAGTTATAGTGCGAAAACCAAATGTCTTCGGACGACGCCACAGACGACGGACGACGACGCAGACGACAACGACGACGACGACGACGACGCCAACGTCATACCAATATACGACCGCAAAAATTTTGCGGTCGTATAAAAATCTGAGGAAAAATCTGAGCCAAAAATACAGGGCTTTTCGTATAACAAGTAATGTGTACTTTATTGACCTTATGATATATTTATGATAGTTTTCCAGACCTATTCACATATTTTCAAGCTTGAAAAGGTGACCTATTCCAGCGGCACGTCCTATCACCTTCTATATAGGAAGTGGTCCCCCCGAGAAATATTGACAGATCTTGCTGCGACTCGGCGGAAATGATTCGTATCCGTTTCCGGGAGCACCCGGTCGTTTCCGGTATACGCCATTTTGTTAGCGTGAGTGAAAAAACATAATTACAAATAATTTTCGTTAATTTGATCCTGAGAAAGTGTTAATAAAGTAAGTTATTAATGCCATAATGTTGTGTTTTACTTATATTTGGTATATTAATCGGGTTTGAAACATTTACATCGACGTAATTTGTTACAAAGCTGTCTAAAGAGTGGTGTTGACTGCATTTGAAAGTTTTGTCCAATTTGCTGTAATGTTTTCGCGAATGGCCGTCTTCATCGCTTATTCCAGTTCATTAAAACCAATATTTTCTCAAAACTAATGTATATTGTGACAGTATTAATATAATATTATAAAGTTTTTGTTATTCTAAACATTAATTAGGAGGGCTAGAAGTTGTTTAAATTTCGCTGGATTTTTCCCCAGAAATGACCCCCTGTAACTCAATGTTTTTTTATGGCCGTCTTCATCACTTATTCCAGTTCATAAAAACCTTTTTTTTCTCAAAACTAATGTATATTATGACTGTATTAATATAATTTTATAAAGTTTTTGCTATTCTAAACATTAATTAGGAGGGCTAGAAGTTGTTTAAATTTGGCTTGATTTTGATAGTATTTAATTGTCCTACAAATGTAATGGCTGTTATGTATGAACTATTGACATTGTCTGATCTATGATTGAAACTGTTCCAAACTGAATTCCTGGTAATGTTTATTTTTATATTGTTTATATAGATGCCACCTAAGAAGTCACGTATTGGTCAGAGAAGAAAATATCATTCAATCAAAGACAAAAAACAGAAAGGTAATTATAGTATATAATTTTATTATTCATTCTACAGATAATTCTTTCAAATTAATTATAATACCCTGTAAAATTTTCAAATTGAAATTAGAATTTTTATAAGATCTTGATTTGTTAGAAACTGTTGAAAAAACCTACAAAATGAAGGCAACTGCAAAACTAAGATAATTAAGGCATGAAGTTATACTTGTGTGTAATATAAATTGTCAAATATTCTACATTTACATGGTGGCATTAGATATAAGTAAGTAACAAAACATTGTCAGTCTTAAATTTGTTCAAGGCATGTTGTATACTGAAGTAGAATGCTTCATTTCCCTTGTCTGTCAAATGGACCCCGTCTCTGAATTTATATGTCGTTCGAAGTTGTGGCTCCAAAATGAAATTTCTTTGTTGTGTTCCACCAACTCTGCCAACTTTGCATTCACAGCTTTTCGTCGGTTATTGTACTGCGACAATGTCATGTATCTCACTACTTCTAAGTACTGACCCATTTATCACTTTCGTAGCACCCTTGGCTAATATTTCTTTTGCTAATTGGAGCATGTTGTTGTGTCAGTGTTGCTGTACGACAGAGAAATTTCATTTCCACCTACTTGGAGAAAAACTATATCTGGTCTAAATCTCTGGACAATGTGCAAATCATTTCTTTTGATCGGGTTTGATGTCCTTGCGCCAATACCATAGACTTTGCTGGTGTAATCTGAAAGAAAATCTGATTCTGTCTCTAACATCCAACGGTTCAAGTCTCTGACAAGACTGTGTCCAAGAACTAGAAACATCTGTCGGACATATTTGCAATAACAAATAAATGAAGTGGTTCACTAGCCTTTTATATAACATTGTATGCCAATGAAGGAGGTGACATTTATTCAAACCATTGTTATTTTAAGTGATTACTTTTAATATTGACTAATTTTTTAATTTAAATGAGAAAACAAATGATATATATAGTTATCATTATTTCTTGATCGACCATTACTTAATAGAATTATTTCTATGTTGATTGACTGTTAATTGATATTTATTATGATACTAGACATTGAACCCGCGCGAGCGCGGGTTCAATAAAAATGTTTTTTTGTGGTGGCCATATTGACTATAAAAAGTTGTTCCGGCCATGTCATTCATGGAACAGGAACTCAATATGGATGTTGTGGCAGGCTTCCCATAAACTTTCCTGTCAAGTAGGTGGTATCCTCTGATAGTTTCATGTATATATATGCAGTAGTATTCCAGAAATGGATGTTAATGCAAACTTTAACCGAAGTCAATGAAGCGTGAAATGTAGGTCAACGTGACCCAATTGTCATATGGCTGTTCGTTACTACCGAAGATGTATCCACTGATGAAGTAGTCTGTATGCCACGTAGAATTACCAAAATGGAACTTCAGGTTCCATCAAAGTCCATATGACGAAAACACAACCACATAAATTGTCAATATTTTTATTGTTACAATTAATTCTGAATTGGAACTTGATGAAAAGCTTTCATTAAATACACATTCCATAATGCATTACCTTTTCCCTTCAGAATAAATATGAAAATGAAATTGTAGATGTAAACATTTCCTTAGTGACAGATGAATTTTTCAAAAGATGCCGTGAGTTAGGTAGGGCATAGTAATTTTTTGGAAAATAGTTGTTCCAATTGTTCCATTGTCATCATGGGCAGGGCAAGCGAAGCTTAATTTCACAAATATATCCAATAATCAGACGATAAAAAGCAGTTTAAGTGTGTGGCTGTGTGTGCTGTCCACGTTTATAATTATCAAAGATGCCCGAGATAAATTTCGTCATTAATGATAAAGATGACCATTTGTTAAAAATATTTTTATCTAGGGTATGGTAGAGATATATTTAGACAGGTCATATGACAAATAATGTAAAAATAGATAATGGTTGGTTTTATCACTTTGTGCAAGGTAAACATCCGAGCAATCCAAAAAAAACAACTAAGTTAGGAATTCCTCTGACCTCTACCTTCCTTCTTCATAATCTTCAAAGTTCATAACCTTTACAGTTAGGAGAAATTGCGTTATAGGAGAAAAACAATCCTGAATACATGAAGCGGAAACATCCCACTCGAAGGAGAATGTTTTTAATTTGTTTTATTCTTCTTCTTCCGTAATTGCAAACAGAAATACATTAAATATATGTGTATACTTGTTTATTTAAATCAATGTGTTAAAATGATGCATTCGAGAACCTTCTAAGGGATATGTTGGGAGAATTCATATTAGAAAAATGCATACAAATTCCATTTGCACATAAACAAAGCTGAGGTTTAAATTTATAAATGCAGATTGTCAAATCCGATAATAACCTTTATAATCTGAACCATACATCGTTTATTTTGAACCACGCGTGTTGCCGCCTATTCGTCTAATTCGTAAATTTAGTATTATAGATTTAAATTGTTTACTTACATTAATACTGTGATAGAAAATAAAGACATTGTTTACCTATAAAATACTTCATTGTTAAATTTTATCTGAAAGTGTAAATCTTGCAGAAAAAGTCCAGTGTGAATGACACTGAAAATATTATATGACGTCAAAGTTTTGTATGATTGACCTTGATGTCAACAATATTCATGTAATTTTAGTTTCTGCAGTTTCTAGACAATTTCCAAAGATCATGCATTTTCAATATTTTTTCTACTGCATAAAAAAATAAGTATTGTATTTGAAGAGTTGCCGCTTTAAATTGGGATTTGATGGCGACAGCTTGTCAAATACAATACTGTCAACTGCAGCGTCCTCCCCAGCCCCATATGGCGCTGCGGGCCTGCAGCGCCTTCTCTTTTGGAAGGACTGTAAATAAACACGCAATCATAACTACATGTATATATCTGCATACTGTCATCCAGAATAAAATAATTTCAAAGATTAAAACATATGTTGACACATTTGACTGGAAAAGCCCAGTGTAGAATAGACGTGAAAACAAGTTGATAAAATTAACACCACATGAAAATCTTGTTTTTTTTTTTAAAACATGGAAGATCATGGAATATTTGCGAATTATTTTGTTTTGGCATTTGTGACGAAAGTTGGATTCTAAATACAAGACGCAGAACCATTCTTCACATACAAAAATGTTGTAGTCACAATGAATAAAAAAGGATTTAAATGTTTAATTGGAGGGGACAGGGATGATTTTAATGAGCAGAAGAAATAAACGAAGTAGGGGGATTAGGTGTGCAAAAATATAATTTTCTGTCTGGTTCAGTTTGACAAATAAATTTTGCAATACCAAATAAACTGAAATCAGTTTTAAATAACTGACTAAAATCATTAACATAATTTTTTTTTTCAGTTTTGCATTCAAACAAGGGGAGTTCCAAGCATTTGATAAAAGGATTTGTTTGCGCATTTAACCAGGATACTATCCAAAATAACAAAGCCCTGATGATCATTTCTATAAAGTGAAAATTAAAAGATATATAGACATGAAGATTGCAGGCACATAAAAATAGAAGAATATTTAACTGATTTATTTTATATTTGTTCCCTTACGTCTGTGTATACATATGTATAAAACTATTCATTTAGTTATAAACATTTTAATACACAGAAAAATTATTTTCTGTTTGTCAATACATGTTTTTTATATACACAATATTCATGCTAGGTTTATGTCAATAAAAAATGTCGTCCGCACGTTATGATTTTTGAGCCTTCAGAATTTTCTGGGGAGAACACTGAACTGCCTCAAGTTTTGTTTCATTTCAAATTTCACTAGTTAAAATATCTGAAAATTAATACTCTATATTACATTATCCATTTCAGATGTGTGTGTTTCCTATGGTTCCCTGGTCATGGAATGTGAAGAAATTACTGATCGTCATGATTCCCTAGTTCTTGAATTTCCAGACATTACCATCAAGTTAGAACATGATAGTCCAGTAGTTTGGGACATGCAGAATGATAACTCCACACCACATATTAAGTTGTCTCCTTCACATGAGAGAACAGTAGAGCCAACAGATTTTGGTAATTAGTTTTATATATTTGATAATATTACAAGTAGAGGGAAAACATCAGGAATTCAAATTAAAATATTTTTGATAAACAAGATATTTTCTACGAAGCAATGATTGTGTATGAAAGTTGACACAATGTAAATCCAATCATTGGAAGCCAGGGCTCACCACACTTGAAAATAACAGGGAGACTCAGAGTCTCCCTCAGGGTAGCAACAGGGAGACTTCCAAGTCTACCAGGGAGACTGTTTTTTCCCACAATTTGTCGCCTGTCGAGTAAATACCTGTTATTTTGTGTCTTATAGTGTATACTATACATTACTTTATTGTGTTTTATCCTGTATTGTTTGAGATTTTATCTACATTTAATCAATATCCTTCCATTTTAATCATAATCTGAGATTTTGTCTCATGTGCATTTAATCAATATCCTTTGAGAATTTTTCCTGGGACTCATCATTTTTCAGAATGGTGAGTCCCAGATGATTTTGATGAGTCCCAGGACTCATCACCACTTTTTTAACGTACATTGCTGCATGATTTTGGCCATGGTAGGCCTTTTGTACTATTGTTAAAGTTTAATTTAAATCATGTGCTGCCTTAAAATACTGACGAATATAATTTGAAATAAAAAAAATATAAAAAAATGAAATTATGCAGTGGTGCTCCGAACTTGGAAGAAAATTTCTGTTACAGATATGAGCAAAAATATTTGTACCTTTTGACACAACTTATTTATTATTGGCAATATTGCCATTTTATTTTTTAATATTTATTTATCTATACTCTGTACTATTATTTTTTCTCAAACATACTCTTAAAATCTTCCCATTCACCTTACTTGAACACCTTTCAATACATGTATTGACAAAATTTCCATTTGTGCATAGATATGTCAAAATCTGCTAAATTTATTTTTAAATAAGGTCTACATATTGTTACCGGTCGGTAAAAAACACCGTGACCAATGAAAAATCACGAGAATTCCGATTGCCGCCATTTCATTTTCTAGCTTACTTTTTGTCGTTTCTTTCCCCTTCCTCCAAGAAAACAAAAAATGACGACTCGAGATTTTTAATGAAAATAACGGTCTTCAGACGCAGCTGATTACGTACGTTGTTCGGAGGCGCCTTACTTAAAAACACAGGGCGACTCATTTGTCGCTCTGGAGCCGATGACAGGGCGACATTGGCGAGCATTAGGCGACTTAATCGCCCTAATCGCCCAGTTTGGTGAGCCCTGGAAGCACATATCCATGTATAGGTATTTGTCCTCTGACAGTGTTGCCCCTCATTAAAAAAATTTAAATTCTTTATTTGGATTCTGGAAAATATTCCAAGCTGCACCCTATGTTTTTATTTAAAATTGAATTGGACCATTTATAATTGTCCTCACGACAATCAAACATAAATTCTTACTTTTGAAATTTTTTGGTTTGTCCACATAAATTATCCACAAAATATTTTTTGCAGAATTTTACTGCTTCAGATTTTCACTTGTCCTGGGTCAGACGAGTTACATGTAATGCTGATTTTAAAAACTTATTATTTACCAAAATAACTTGACCATTACATGTATTCCTGTCAACTATCCTTGTGGACTATATAATTATGACTTACATTTGCAGATCAAATTGGGACAATTATTGTGCCAAAAATATTTTAAATGTTTTGACTTTAGTGTTACTGTCTGTCTTGATAATGACAGAGGCATTTAGGTCTGTCCTTCCTGAAAATTCAATGACCATGCTCTTTTTTTTTTTTTTTAAGACAACAGATTCTGGGAGATTCCTAATCTTCATTTGATTGATGTGCCTACTACAAAGCCTGACAGTGATGAGATCACAGATTCAGATGGTGTGAGTGGTGATGAGTTTTATGTTGTTCTGGACAAAGTTTACCAGTACCATCCATCCACTGATATTAATGAATTTGTTAACCAGAAAAAGTATTCCAAGCTTAAACAGGATTGTCAAGACCTTCACTTGAATAAGTATATTATGCTACCACAATCCAGTTTTATTCGTTTTGTAAACTTTTATGACAACAATGATCATGCCTACATTAAATCCTGCATCACAATAAGGGAGGACTTTTCTGCTGATATAGTTGTTCATGACTGCCAGCTATCTGCTGACCACTGTATTTGGAAAAACTTGCCAACAGCTTTTTCCTCAATACAAAATGTACAACAGTTAATTAAAGAGGTTTCATCATATAACGTTTGCCTGGGTAATCCCGAACTGTATTTTCAAGAGAAGCTACCACCTAATTTCTATCCAGAGATACCAAGTGATAACTGTGCCGGGTATAGAGAATCAAACAAAGGGGCATGTTCCAATGGTTTTTTCTACAGCAGTACCATTAGATCCAGTAAATGTCCCCTACTGACACCATTTGAGAGATGTAAAAATTGTCAATTATACCGATGCACACTGAGAAAGAGAAATCTCAGAAAGCAAAGTAACATTCCAACAACAAAAAAGAATTGGCTATCGTCAAGAAAAGGCAACACAAAGCTTAAAGAAACAGAGAAATTAGCAAAACTAAGTCAATTGACCTCTCTTTCAACAAATCTGAAAGGGAAAGTTAAATCGTTGGAGCTGAAGGTAAAAAAAAGCAATCCAAGATAATGGGGTTTTGTCAACCTCGACTAAATAGGAAATGCAATCAACCACATTGAAGACTGCATGAAGGACCAAACTCCAAAGCTAGCCAAGAGTGTTCTAGTCATCATGGTACGTGGAATTGCCAGCCACCTTAAATTTCCCTTTGCTCATTTTGCGTCAACAGGAATCCCTCCAGACCAAGTGTTTCCAATATTATGGAAGGCTGTTGAATTGTTAGAGGTTGATGCTAGACTCAAAGTACTCTTTTTTACATCAGACGGGGCATCATCAAACCGACAAATTATCCGTCTACACACAACTGATAACCAACAGAGTATTTTTTACAAGGCAGAAAACCGGTTTGCTGAAGATGAAAGATTTATCTATTTCTTAAGTGACCCTCCTCATCTGTTAAAGACTGCAAGAAGCTGCTTTTCCAACTATTATTCCCACAAGAAAACCAGAAAATTGTGGAAAAATGGGAAGGACATTTCTTGGATGCATGTGGTGGATTTATTTAAAGATCATTGCTCTGGTGGGTTACGTCTTTGTCCAAAGCTTTCCAGAAACCACATTGACATCTCATCATATGGCTGTATGAAAGTGTCTTTGCAGCCCAAGTACTCAGTTCAACAGTGGCAAATGTTCTAGAGATGGTTTATGGTCCAGAAGTTGAAGAACAGTTAGATTTATTCGACATATGAATAAGTTTTTCGATTGCCTGAATATAAGGAGTCTTTTTGAAGGCAGAAACACCAGAAATGACAACATGTTCTTAAAAGGGCGATGACATCATGAATTGTGTTTATGTTGGCTGCCGTTGTCAATCGTGCTTTATGCACGAACACATATTCTTAATGTTCAAATGCCATTTATCATTTGATAAAACTAAATGTATTATTTTCATAGTAAATAAGCTACCTGTAAATAAGTGTTGTTTGTTGAGAAGTAATATATAGTAATGTCAATTAGTTATTTATGCTTTTTTACTTATTTATTGTATTATGTAATCCTTCAATTTTTACTACGAGGTGTGTTACCTACTGACGAGTCCCAAACACACCAGAAAGGCAAATGAAAGTATGTGTGGTTCACAATGTTTTTCTCTAAGGGAAGATCAGATTTTTCCCATAGTGTATAGTGTTAAATTTGGGGAAAAAATGATTGATAGCACTGAAAAACTAAAGAAAATTATGCGCTTTGCACGAAAACTCATTCTGACTCTGACAAAAAAACATAACCCCCCTTTTGAAGTTAAAAGATGGTTCCCTAATCATCCTGAGTCCCTTTTCAAGGTCATTTTGAAACCTTTTATATATTAACTTGTATAAAGAATCGAATAGTACCTAGTGTTGTCAAATTTGTCAAAATTAGAGGGTAAAAAAGCAGGGGGGCAAATGTAATGAATTAATATAGTCAATACCAAAATTTGGGGGTCAAATGCACATTTAGAGGGTAAAATATCCCCAAATGGAGTTAACAGATATACTAGTACCCATTTGCATTTTATCAGTTTGAAGTTTTTGAGAAAGAATTTTAAAGTCTTAAACATTTTACCCCAAACCTGTTATTTTTTTAGAGTTAATTTTTTTTTAAGTGAATTAAATTTAAATCGAACCACACCTGCTTTATATTTGTCTGAACATTTTTTAAAGGGACGAAACTCACAAGGCCAACAGACTTCAAAATTTGATATTTTTGTTCATGATGTTGCTGTCATGTATAATACAAACTTCAAAATTCTCATCAAAATTCTTAAACAGAGTTGTTTTACCAGTTATGATAATTTGTCGACAGAGCCTTAGGAGTCTAGGTTGTATTTAATCCGTCGAAAATACAGAAAACTTTCGTTTGTCTGACTACATAAATTCATATGTCACAATGTCTGACCAAAATTGGAAAAAGTGGTATAGTATTTATGTGTTTTACAATTTTACATTGAATTCTACATGTACATACACTTAATCTCAAAATACCATGTACTTTTTCAATAAAAAAAAGATGAATCTCATTTTTCTTTACATTTTTATAAAAACCAATATTTTTTCATATATGTTTAAAATGATAAATATCACAGGTTGTTAATTTTTAGTTACAATGTATCTGTTCAGGGAATATATTCTAAGGGCAGTGCACATGACATAAAATTTTCAAATTAAAATTATAATTTTTATAAGATCTTGATTTAATTTGTAAGACATGTTAGAAACTTGAAAAAACCTGCAAAATTGAAGGCAACTGCAAAACTATGATAATTAAGGCATGAAGTTATACTTGTGTGCAGTATAAATTGTCAAATATTCTACATTACATCATATATTTAAATTGTAAAATTTTAAGAGTGGTGCTAAATATCTAAGGGTGCTGAAAATTTAAGGGCGGAGGAGCCCCACCCTTAAACAGCCTGTGGTGATCCCTGCTGTTTAAAGGGGTCACACATGCTGTGGGACAGGAAGGTGTGTGAGAATTTTTTTTTAATTGTTTATTTGTTAAAACACTTATGTCTTGTTGGGGTTGTAACCTGGCAGTTTGTAAACTTTCCACTGCACAACAGGACCCAAAACAAGGAATTTGTACAGGGGTCTAAATACATTTATCTCCCAGGTAATACCAAATTATCTTATTCAAGTTATCATTTATAAGATAGTAGCTCCCCCGAGTCAAAAGATATCACAGGAGCTGCCTTATTGTAGCTAGGTAACCAATACCTTTTAGGCAAAGGAGATATAAAAACAAAAGTTTGTTATGCAAAATAAACCCAACAATAGTCTTTTGCAAAGAAAGTGTGACTACCAAATATTATTATATTTTCAAGTTCTGAATATATTCTAAATGTCATATCCTGGGGGTCATTTCCTATGCATGAATATATTTTCCCCAGGGGCGTAGCTTGAGACCTTTCATTGATGAGGCAAATCACTGAGCGGAGCGACCCCGAAATTTTCATTGGGGGGTTCGGGGGCATTCCAAACAGGAATTATTTTTTAGATGGTCGCCTGAAATGCATTGTCCTGAGTTCAAATGTAATAAGTCATGATTTAGATGACACCAAAATCATACAAAAAAACTACGTGTAGTGACATTATTTGGTACATGTATATTCAACTTTTGGGGGGATAAATTGAAGAGATTAGAAATAGTGTATTACACGAAGCTTCTGTCTGAGATTCAGTTAGGGAGCAACCATTTGATTTTTTTGGGGGGGGGGGGGGCATGGAAGTAACTTTCGATCCTGCCTATTTTTTTTGCAACATTTTTGGTCCTGCCTTTTTTTCAGGCGTGCTTGCGTGCAACACACATAGCAAGCACTAAATGGCCCCAATAAATTGTCAAACATTAAACAATAATAACAACAAATCCCAAAATAAACGAAGCAATTCACATAGAAACAAACAACAAAAAACAATAAGGAGACGCAACAAAACCACTGATAGGCACATATAGAACGTGGCGGGGTTAAACTTGTTTGTGAGTACTCACCCCTCCTCCTACATCATGGGTCAGTGGTCAAAATAATATAAAGACAAACAATAAAAATCAATTCAATAAGCACTAGATTCAATAAGCCGTCAAGCACTAAAACACAAAAATAGAAAAAACTGAACCGACATAATAAATAGTGTTAAAACTTAATTATCACGCAAGTATTTTCAACAGATTCTCACATGTCTAACAAATTTAACCAAGATCTCATAAATTTAAAAAAAAATTGATGTTAGCACCGCTCTTTAAATATTTTCTGTGTTATCCCTGCAGTGAGATCTTCAACACGTAGAAATCATTAATTTTCACTCTTAATGAAAGTTTCAAGCCACTATAGCACCAATTTGATGCTTTCTTTTATAATGAATAGTGACCAAAGCAGCAACAGAATACAATGAATGATGATATATTATATATAAGATACTCATGTTTAACTTTGACACGCAGAGGTTTCATTTCTAGTATCTTATTAAACTAAAGTATACATGTAATCTAATCACATTTTTTATTCAAATTTCAAAAATTATACTAGACAAAGTGATGCCCTCCGCACTCAACACTGTGAAGTAACTGTATTACGGAAGGACGAATGGACAGGGGTAAAACAAGATGCCCCTCAATTTTTTTGTTGCGGGGGCATAAAAATTTTGCAAATAAAACTAAAGAGGCAAATTGCCCTAAAGGAAGCTACGGCACTGTTCCATATTCTAAAAACCATTAAACAAACGATTTTTTTTGGGGCATATTTTTATCCTCTCGATTGAAAAGCATCAGGACATGGATTTATTGTTGGTACATGTAATATAAAAGCGAGAATTATGATCATGGAGCTACCCCGCACCACAACTAAAATAGTGAGTGGGGTATAAACAAAGAAATTATGAAATTGACTTGCGCTTTAGGTTGCTCAGACTGTGCTTCTTTCTTAGATGACCACAGAAACCAGATAAAGAAGAATAAGAAGAGTCACACTCCAGGCACTTATACATATATTTTGGGGGCCTCGGTGGCCGAGTGGTCTAGGTAGTTTGTCATGACTATTACTGATCACTAGCCTGTCAACGCTGGGGTTGTGAGTTCGAATCTCACCTGTGGCGGGGTGTGTTCGACTCCGATCTTAATTGACAAGGATTGCCAATTTTCCTACCGAAGGTCGATGGTTCTCTCCGGGTACTCCGGCTTCCTCCACCAATAAAAACTGGCCGCCGCGAAATGGCCAAAATGTGCTGAAAACGGCGTTAAACCCCAACTAAACTAAACTAAACTATACATATATTTTGTAATGTCTTTCTTGGCTTTTTTAGGTTATGGGTTTTCACTATCAGAGTCTATATCTTAAAAGTAAACTCCCCAAGGAGCAAATCTAAGTTCAGGTCACTGTCATCCCATTACAAGAAATCACTTTTAGCCAACAATATAATATGGTAATATTTTAAGAAATGGTATGGATAAGTTTGTCAAAAAGTTTTATGAATTTGATGGCTTGTGTTTGTACAAAACCATTGTATGTTCCTTTTCTTTTTTTCTTTTATAAATTTTCTCCATCATGTCTTAAAATATAATTGAATGTTATCAAGAAAAAACTAAAGTCGGCACCCATTGAAGACAAAATTAAATACGTGGTAAGTAATCAAGAATTCAAACAAATCATTTAATGATCAATACCGACGAAATGAAATGTAAAAATTTGTTAGTGCTGTAATGAATGGAGATTGTTTTATACAATTATGGGACATCAAAAAGAAAAACAAAATTCACCAGCAATCAATTGACAATAAAAGCTTGCGTGTCCCAGAAGATTCAATATAACTTTTTGAAACATTATATACATACACAATATATAATTAAATTACTGAAATTAATATCAAAATAAATTATAGTAACACCCTAAAATATAAATAAATCGAATTATTCAAAGCCGGATATTTGTCAAACTTACCAAACTCTATTTTATTTTTTTTCTAAATACGAAAATAATGCTAGCTTTGTTTGTGTAATTTTTAAATGCGAAAGTAAATTATAGATTCCTAGCTCTGTATACGAGTCCTAGAAATATCCTATTATAACCCTGTGACATATCCCGATAGTATTATGTGATATGGTCAAAATGACCCAAATGTTCTTGAAATGTGTTCAGTTTATAAGAGGATTGCAGAGATATAATATCATTGACGTATCTCAATGGATCTCTGAGAACGCCAAAACTTAATCAATCCCGGCGGACGTATATACACACGAAAGTACAAGGGTAAATCTATATGCCCTGGCCACATTGGACAAGGCATAAAAACAGGATTCACAGAAGCCAAATATTTTCTGTAGTTAAAAAATAGTCAATCTACATTGATATTGCAACTGTTCCCTTGTATCAAAATTTATAAAACCATACACTTGTGTCTATAGTATATTTGAGAATTACTACACAATTACAACACAAACACCTACTACTACTCAAACTATGGTTTTTTCATTAAATGTATAATTTCTGGTGAGGTCAGTATTAAGTCAAGGATGAGTTGAGGAAATCCTGAAATTAACATTCTTTTATTATAATAAAGCCCAGGCCATTAAGCCCAATCAGCTGATTGCTGAAATATCATGGTTTCAAAAATGATATGGTGTATCTAAATTTACTTACTCAAAGAGACTTTTAGAGGCATCACTTATGTCTTGTCCAAGAAAGGGATCAATATTCTGTCGCCTATTACAGGTATCACTGTATCCCCACACACTACAGGACAAATTCTCCTCCAGTTGCTGAGGTAATCCTGCAGTAAACTTGCTACTGATATACACAGTAAATCTGCTTTGGCTTAAGGCTTAATAAAAGTTAAGTAAAAATTAATAATTGAAAACTCGTAAGAACAGATATGGTGGATTAATTCTAGACACAATTCCCAACATATACATGTACATGATGAATACATGTATTTATGCAAAGTAACAGAGCTTTTATTGTTCTTCATCATAAAGTCACAGTAAGGCCTTCAATACAGAGAAAAATCACTAAGTTCAAGAAGGCTCTTAGTGCCAGTTTAAGTCAAATTCTTTGCCAAATGTTGATAACTCACCTCCCAATCTTTCCATTTTTTAAATTCCATAATTTTCTTTTATAATGTGTAAAACATCATTTTCATTTTAGAAAGAGATATAAAAAAAATAAAATAAAATAAAAAGCAGAATAATGATAATGACAACCTAAACACTATGACTGAAAAGACAACAATAAATCATCTTCCACAGTAAACATAGTGCAAATGTAATCTGGTTCGAAATACCAAATTTAACTCTTCCAACCACTGACATTCCAAAATGCCTAGAAATCAATGTTGCAATTCTAATAACAATTACTGTATCTAACTAAAACCAAGCAGTTTCCACTAACCTAATAACAATTACTGTATCTAACTAAAACCAAGCAGTTTCCACTAACCTAATAACAATTACTGTATCTAACTAAAGCAAGCAGTCTCTACTAACCTAATAACAATTACTGTATCTAACTAAACAAAGCAGTCTCCACTAACCTAATAACAATTACTGTATCTAACTAAAGCAAGCAGTCTCCACTAACCTAATAACAATTACTGTATCTAACTAAAGCAAGCAGTCTCCACTAACCTAATAACAATTACTGTATCTAACTAAACCAAGCAGTCTCCACTAACCTAATAACAATTACTGTATCTAACTAAACCAAGCAGTCTCCACTAACCTACAAAGTGATATTACTGAATATGGTGGCTCAATTCTTGACACAAAAACCACATATGTACCGTAATAACCCTAATTATTGGACGGCCTAATTATTGGACACTTTTGAAAATTCAAGGAAAATTGAATTTTTTGATAACTCTATTTTTTCGACGATTTCAAAATTGTCAAAATTATGATTGTTGTTCTCAGGTGGTGACAGTCAGTAATTTTCACTTCTTAGGTAAGTTAATTACTTTCAGTCCTAATCGAGTGTTTATTTCGTCTTTCTATACCATTTAAACTATCTATCTTAATAAATTTGATTGAAACAAGATCGATTTTTAAGTAAATTTTATTGAATTTTTCCTACCTGGAAGTTTACTTATGAAAAGAAATCCGAAACGAGTTCGGAACAGAATTGCGTATGAGAAATTAATTTTAAAAATTTGAAATGAAATGAATAATGTTTTTACAAAACAGATCCTCTTATCATTGTTTATAAGGCATTTAAATGTAATAGTTATAATATGTTCTAAAAAGACGATGAGACTACAAATGTAACATGTGTTGTAAAAATCATTTGTGAGATGCTCCAAATCCAGATCGTAAAAATAATTTGTGAGATGTCCACATATTAGTCAACGTTACATGGCAGGTCGTTTGAAGTTTGCTACTGTTTTCGTCTTCAACATTCAATTAACTTAAAGGTACAAAAAGATAAATCATGAAAGCAAAATCAAACAAGGTATAATGGAAACTGGATGCAGTTTCGAATGTCTCCCAAACGAAGCTCTTTCTCTTTCAGGGTATTTTTGGAATTCCTAGTGTTTGAAATACTGGGCAAGTGTACAAAGAGATTGAGTATATGCAAATGTTTGATATATGGTATTCAATATCAGCAGTTTTATATGTTGTAATCGGTATTAACATGATTAACAGATGTTTTATCAAAATATTTTATTATTGAAGGTGCAATGGCCTCCACCTCCCCTTTAGCCATGCCTTTCCACCCAACATATATAAATAAAAAATAAACAGACCCCCCTATGGTACCAAATGATTCGTCTTATCATAAGAAGTAATAATATATATGGTTATAGGGTGGGGATCTCAATGGTTTTCAGAATATTTAGTATTTTATCATTTGAGGGGGTGGGGCATGACCCCCCTCAGACCCCCCTATGGTACCAAATGATTTGTCTTATCATAAGGAGTAATAATATATATGGTTATAGGGTGGGGATCACAATGGTTTTCAAAATATTAAGTATTTTGTTATTTGAGGGGGTGGGGCATGACCCCCCTAAGACAACAAAATGGAGGGTATAACATAATACCTCGCCACTTCGTGTGGCGGGGTATAAAAACTTAAATATCCAAGGTAACAGGTAGTATTTCCAAGTTAAGATCATAAATGATCAAGTTATATCACTTTTCCCATAGACTTCTATAGCAAAATTTTGCAAAACCCCACCCCCTTTTGAGACCCCCAAAATATATGTTCCCTCCCACAGATTGAAATTTTTTTTCGGGAGGCGCATCTAGGAATATGGGCCTAGCAAGTCGTATGATATCAAGCGATTCCGTCTATTTAGTATTTTATCATTTGAGGGGGTGGGGCATGACCCCCCCTCAGACCCCCTATGGTACCAAATGATTCATCTTATCATAAGGAGTAATAATATATATGGTTATTGGGTGGGGATCTCAATGATTTTCAGAATATTTAGTATTTTATCATTTGAGGGGGTGGGGCATGACCCCCCTCAGACCCCCCTATGGTACCAAATGATTTGTCTTATCATAAGGAGTAATAATATATATGGTTATAGGGTGGGGATCACAAAGGTTTTCAAAATATTAAGTATTTTATCATTTAAGGGGGTGGGGCATGACCCCCCCTCAGACCCCCTATGGTACCAAATGATTCGTCTTATCATAAGGAGTAATAATATATATGGTTATAGGGTGGGGATCTCAATGGTTTTCAGAATAATAAGTATTTTGTCATTTAAGGGGGTGGGGCATGACCCCCCCTCAGACCCCCTATGGTACCAAATGATTCGTCTTATCATAAGGAGTAATAATATATATGGTTATAGGGTGGGGATCTCAATGGTTTTCAGAATAATAAGTATTTTGTCATTTGAGGGGGTGGGGCATGACCCCCCCTCAGACCCCCAATGGTACCAAATGATTCGTCTTATTATAAGGAGTAATAATATATATGGTTATTGGTTGGGGATCTCAATGGTTTTCAGAATATTTAGTATTTTATCATTTGAGGGGATGGGGCATGACCCCCCTCAGACCCCCCTATGGTACCAAATGATTTGTCTTATCATAAGGAGTAATAATATATATGGTTATAGGGTGGGGATCACAATGGTTTTCAAAATATTAAGTATTTTGTTATTTGAGGGGGTGGGGCATGACCCCCCCTAAGATAACGAAATGGAGGGTATAACATAATACCTCGCCACTTCGTGTGGCGGGGTATAAAAACTTAAATATCCAAGGTAACAGGTAGTATTTCCAAGTTAAGATCACAAATGATCAAGTTATATCACTTTTCCCATAGACTTCTATAGTAAAATTTTGCAAAACCCCACCCCCTTTTGAGACCCCCAAAATATATGTTCCCTCCCACAGATTGAAAATTTTTTTTCGGGAGGCGGAATATGGGCCTAGCAAGTCGTATGATATCAAGCGATTCCGTCTATTGGTTTATGAGAAACGGTGCACACAAGTGTTCGAAAAAACGTGCCCGGAAAGAATAATAATAAGAACTGAGCAAAAACAACATGTCTCCAAACTTCGTTTGGGAGACATAATAACAATACCGCAAGTATGAACCATTATTTTGATTGCATATTCTTAAAGTACATTGACCAGGTCGATCATATGAAGTAAAAAAATGACAACGATGTGGACGGAAATACGAAAACTCTATTTTTTCGACACTTTTCCAACTTTCCTAAAAAAATATGTGTATTTTAGTGTCCAATAATTAGAGTAATTACGGTACATGACAAAAATTCAAGCAAAGAGACATCAGTCTTATTGCTATTCTTCATCTTAAAAACATTTCTGAATCAAATCAAAAACTGGAGAAATATTAAAAACCCAGGACAAACATGATTTTTACTCCGCAGTCTATTATGGGGTTATGCTATTGTTGTCTAGTAGCAATGGTTGTCCAAAAAACATATATCACAATAAGAAAACAATATCATAATGTCATATTAGATTGCATGTAGTCAAAATTATGTTTCACATTGGTTACAAATATTGCAGCTGATTTTTATGTTCTAATTCTGCAACAAATTACACATACTAGTCTGTAGCTGTTCTTTGGCTGACTTTTTATACTTGTTAACATCACCAATGTAACAAACTCCATTCTTTGCTAGATGAAATGATCCTCCTAAAATATAATTAGCATAGACATTTTTTTTCAAACAGTAAAAGATACCCCTGGGCCCAGTTGTTCAACTTATTTAACCCACGGTTAAATTTATTAAACTGAGGGTTAAACTGTATAGAAATTAACTGCATTTAATCTCTGGTTAAATTTAACCCTCGGTTAAACTAGTTGAACGACCGGGCCCTGGTCGTAAACTCAACATTTCTTGAATTTATGTAGATTTCATAAACCGCCAGCCCCGTGGTCTTGGTAGCTTTTCAGGGAGTTTCAAACCCTGCAATAAAGGAACCTATATATTCATGTCTTATGGGTTATGATGGATGGATGGATGAATTGTTGTTTAACGTCCAGTGGCAGCCAGGTGCATATCAGGACGAGAACATAATAATGAATATAATCCCTGCTTTGTACTAGACTGACACTCTGAGCGGGATTTTTAATGTGCTAGCTCACGAGGTAACTGTCCGCATGAAGACATATCACCCACTTGGATACATTATACTTGGACACATTATACTGACTCCTAGCCAACCAGTAGATCTTTGCTATTACTCTTAGATGCCACATGCTTGGTGGAGAAGCAGCAAATACCAATTTTAATGTCGAAAAGGGTTATGAAATACTGCTATTACTTGTATAGACAGATATAGTGCACAGTATAACACTCAGCTGTATAGGGCATGCATAAAAAATATTTTTAAAAAACCAATATCCTGTTTTTTTTTAAATTTCCAAAAGGCAAAACAAATTCAAGCACTTCATGAACTGTCTCACGATATCCTCAACTAACATATTGACCAATCAGATTGCTACAAATTTAAATTTATGTAAAAAATAAGCTGTTTGAGGAAACCTTAATGTGAAAAACTTTTATGAAACTGGGCTAATTTATTATTAAATTTACCTTCCAAAAAATAAGGAGCACTGCCATATTTGTCACATGTGATTTTTCCAGTCATGTGATTACATGAAGAATGACCCCATGTTCTGGTAGCAAACCTCTGGCCATACATCAGTAACTTATGTAAGATATCTGTTTCCTGTCCAATAGCTAATAAGTGGATTGGAACATCTGTTTTAGACTTCTGAAATAAAATTATAACATAATTTTACATTGAGTGTGGTGAAATACCAGAATTTCCAAGTAAAATCAAATCAGATTATAATTCACGCAGTGAAATCGAAAATCATATTTTACTCTAGGAAGTGACGTAACAATATACGACGCCAAAGACTTTGCTATCCTATGGTTGACACCATAGTAATATACAAACCATAATACCTTGTATTTTCTCGTTAAATCTTCTGAATACATGGAACATTTCAATGTAACAAACAGAATAACTTATCTCGAAATTCGAATACCAAAGATTGTAAATTTTAATTTAAACTTATTTGAAATAAGACAACTCAAAAACCATTCCACTGAAGTTTGATCCAAAATTGTGCTTTGGATTTAAAAGAAAATTTATACCAAATACCACAGAAAATCAACTATAAGTAAGTAGCACCCTTGACAGCTTGGTATATGAAAAAATATATCTTTCTGAATTCTGTGTGTAATACATGTGTATCTAAATTTATTTAAAATATATAAAACACAACATTATTTGATAAATTTTTACCATGGTTTTACTTGCAATGTATTGTCATATACAGAATTTGGACAAGTAAATGACAATCTCACTTTATTAATTTACATAAAATTTGAATAACATTTTTTTTCTTTTGCATACAGTTGTTAAATCTGGAATTCTATATACTTCTACATTACCTGTAATATTGGCTGTGATACAAGACTTAATAAAATACACATCTTCAGTCTTAAATAGGTACCTGCTGGACAAATCTGGTCTGCAAAAAATTTTACTAACTTCAAATATTTCTTTTTTTCACTATCATGGAAACACGTTTTTTTTAATGTGAAAAACCAATATTAACAACTGCAATTATTTGCTCATTTTTTATAAACTTATTTTTGAAAGACCAGATTTGATGAAATTTTACATACTGGTATACATTACATATCCTAAATACCAATGACACAACATACTTCAAAACATTTTCCAGTTATAAGCATAGAGTTATGTTTTATGCTTTATTATACGACCGCAAAATTTTTGCGGTCGTATATTGGTATGACGTTGGCGTCGTCGTCCGTCGTCAGCGTCGTCGTCCGAAGACATTTGGTTTTCGCACTATAACTTTAGTATAAGTTAATAGAAATCTATGAAATTTAAACACAAGGTTTATGACCACAAAAGAAAGGTTGGGATTGATTTTGGGAGTTTTGGTCCCAACAGTTTAAGAATCAGGGGCCAAAAAAGGGCCCAATAAGCATTTTTCTTGGTTTTCGCACAATAAGTCTAGTATAAGTAAATAGAAATCTATGAAATTTTAACACAAGGTTTATGACCATAAAAGGAAGGTTGGGATTGTTTTTGGGAGTTTTGGTCCCAACCGTTTAGGAATTAGGGGCTAAAAAAGGGCCAAAATAAGCATTTTTCTTGGTTTTTGCACAATAACTTTAGTATAAGTAAATAGAAATCTATGAAATTTAAACACAAGGTTTATGACCACAAAAGGAAGGTTGGGATTGATTTTTGGAGTTTTGGTCCCAACAGTTTAGGAATTAGGGGCCAAAAGGGTCCAAAATGAAACTTTGTTTGATTTCGTTGAAAATTTAACTATTGGGGTTCTTTGATATGCCGAATCTAACCGTGCATTTAGATTCTTAATTTTTGGTCCCGTTTTCAAATTGGTCTACATTAAGGTCCAAAGGGTCCAAAATTAAACTTAGTTTGATTTTAACAAAAATTGAATTCTTGGGGTTCTTTGATATGCTGAATCTAAACATGTACTTAGTTTTTTTTATTATGGGCCCAGTTTTCAAGTTGGTCCAAATCGGGGTCCAAAATTAAACTTTGTTTGATTTCATCGAAAATTGAACTATTGGGGTTCTTTGATATGCCGAATCTAACCGTGCATCTAGATTCTTAATTTTTGGTCCCGTTTTCAAATTGGTCTACATTAAGGTCCAAAGGGTCCAAAATTAAACTTAGTTTGATTTTAACAAAAATTGAATTCTTGGGGTTCTTTGATATGCTGAATCTAAACATGTACTTAGCTTTTTTATTATGGGCCCAGTTTTCAAGTTGGTCCAAATCGGGGTCCAAAATTAAAGCTAAAAAGTGGGTAAATTTTTTTTTTTTGGGGGTGGGGGGCAATTCTCCACAGCATATTGTATTACACAAAAGCAAAAAATTGAATATAAATTCAAATCATATGACCAATTCTAAGTTCTTTATTTCAGTTATTCTGTGTCAGAAACCTATTATGTGTCAAATATTTGAAGAAATTTTCAATTGCACAGTATTGCGCAATAGCAGGAAATTGATATGTGTGCCCTGTTATCAAAACTTTATTATTAACAAATTCCATTGGAAATTTGCCAATATAAAATGTGCTGATGAAGCTTTTTTGTTTATCTTATCTAAACTGCTTTTAAATTATGTATATTTAAAATTTGCCATCCATGACTATGATGTCATTTTCTATTTTAATATGTTATGGTGTATTTAAATGGGCTGTTATGGTTGCAAAGTATAAAAAAAAGGGGGGGGGGGGTTTGAAAACAAAATTTGGGGGGGGGGGGGGTAAATGAGAAATTGGGGAGGGGGTATTTTTTTCTCATTTCATATTTCATAAATTAAAAAGAAAATTTCAAATTTTTTTTAGCAAAAAAAGGGGGGGGGGGGGGTTACAATAAATTTTATTGTTTTTTGTTTTTTTTTTTTTGGGAGGGGGGGTCAATGTGCAACTTCATAGTGTATTGCACAAAAGCTAAAAAAAGGGGTAAATTATTATTTTTTTTGGGGGGGGGCAATTTTCCACAGCATATTGTATTGCACAAGAAGCAAAAAATTGAATATAAATTCAAATCATATGACCAATTTTAAGTTCTTTGATTTCAGTTATTCTGTGTCAGAAACCTATTATGTGTCAAATATTTGAAGAAATTTTCAATTACACAGTATTGCGCAATAGCAAGAAATTGATATGTGTGCCCAATTTTAAATTTTAAATTGGTTATTTCTGATTTATATATAAAAACAAATAATACTGATATGGTTTGAATAGGTAAATTAAAAATTTTTAAGTTCTTAGACAACATTCATTCTGTGTCAGAAACCTATGCTGTGTCAAATATTTATTCACAATCCAAATTCAGTATTGTATCAAGCTTGAATGTTGTGTTCATAATTGCCCCAACTATTCAGGGTTCGACATCTGCGGTCGTATCTAGCTGCGCCCAGCGGAGCATTTTATTTTTTTTCTGACAGGGTACATTAAATGATAAAAATTGTATTTTAGTGTAGTTATATGAAATTGTTCATATATGAAGGTAAATTACACTACACAGAACTTGCACTAGTTATAAGGCAGACACGATCTTAACTATAGGACATGGGGTTCTCAACTTTGACCTAAGTTTTTGACCTTGACCTTTGACCTACTCAGTTGTACATACATAGTAACACACCCTCTGGTGCTAGTGCATATCCATGCCAAATATAAACTTTGAAATCATAAAGGTTTTCAAGATATAGAGCGGACGTGATTTGTCACGGACGGACAGACTGATCACCATAGGGTGACAGCCATTAAGTGGCGGGTCATAATAAAGATTCTATATATACAAGGATTTGCATAAAATACATGAGAAAGGATAACCTGCTAGACACAGACAATAAAAAAATTCTAACAAATTTATTTTATAAAAAATAATTCATATTTTACTCACCACCAAAGAAGTAGGATAAACTAAGAACAAAGCTCCATGGTGAACACTTTCTGTCTAAAATAAACTAACCTGGTTTTTAAAGTAGTTCATATTGTGCATATATATTTTAGTTTTGAGTGTTTCTTTGTTGTCCTTTGTACTACTTATTCATTTGTATGTCTGTGTTTGTCTTTCCTTTTTAGTTATGTCTTTTGGATTGCTATTTACCTCTAGCTATTTTTGACTATTTGTCAAAACTGCTACATGTGTCATTGTTTCCTTTATTGATTCACTATACATGTATTTCGTTAAACATTAATGATTTGTTTTATTACAGTGAGTGGTGAAATATGGTAATTTTCCAGTGAAAGAAAATCTGATAATTCATTTGTGAAATGAAAGCCATGATTTCACTCAACAATGGATAATCTCAATGCTGACACATAGTCACATCAAAACAAAATCCCTAACATTTTCCTAATTGTTTCAATTTTTCAACGTAATAAACAGAAAACTAATCTTGAAATTCAAAAAACAAAAATCTGGTGGCTTGATTGGAATGAGAGAAAAAGTTTTAACAAAATATATTATTGGTTGTTATTTATACTGAATTATTTCCCATTTTGTCCTATATATTTTTACCATATCATAATACATGTACCTTGGTACAGATCCTGAATACTTCTCGGAATATTTCCTGCATAGGACAGTTCATGATTTTCTGAAATCTGAAAAATTGTTTTAAGCAAAAATACTGTCTTCAATGATTCTTCAGTTTTCGTATTAAATTTTCTCAACTTGAATTAAAAATTGCTGTGCTTATTTAAACAGGCAAGGAGTTAAACTGACTGAAATTTTAACAATAAATGTCATGTAAAATAAAACCATTAGCCGCATTTAGCGTTTCTTCTCCTTTTCTCTAAAGATACAAGGGGGGTCATTGTGATTAATTCAAGTAAATACAGAATCTATTGAAGATTTAAGATAATGATTTTTTAGAGCCAGTTCTAATTGTAAAGCACAAAAAAAAGTAGTTACTCTGACTGTGCCTCTCCCAAATGATGACTTAAAATTTGTCATTCATCTCATTAATTATTTAATGATTTACTATTGGATTTCTTGTTTGTTTTCTTTGGTAATCTTTTTGAATAAGTGACACAACTATATTTGTTAATATTGAACAAAGTTTAATTATGAGATTGCTGACAATAAATCCTGTAATCATTTGACGGAATGATATTAATATGCCAGATTCATAAACTTGTTTTTTTTTCATAACCAATTACAATTACATGAATTTTAATTCTGCATTTGGTAAATTTTCCAATTTTAATCAAAGCCCTGCTATATATTAAGCAACATAATTTCTAAGAATGAAAAAGGTAAGCAAAATTTAAACTTGCAAAAAAATAATCCATTGTATGGCACATAGAGAATAATACATGGCAAAATCCGTATCACAAGCGTATCATCCCGAGAAACCCATATAAGCCCGAAGGCCTTTAGGCCCAAGGGATGATATTAGTCGAGGGTGATACGGTGTGTGATATGGATTTTGTCATGTTTTATACACTTTATCATATATTTGAACAGGAGAGTATAGTCACATGATCAATATCATTTTAAGGGGTATGATAAAGGGATGATGATATCGATATCATCACGGTAGAAAATACAGCTGACAATGTTCTTTTGGTTTTGTTCCTTTATTTAGTACTAAGTATATGATAAATGTATTTAATATACTCTGATACGAAGTATTTAACTGACTACTATTTTATATAACACATAATTCACATATCAAACTCAAATTGATTCGAATGAACTGAATAATTGAATATTAGAATGTCTAGTCTGTTGACATGTATTTAATCTTTATATGTATTTGATCCAAATTAGAATTTGTGTTGTGTTCATATGTACATAACAATGAAGTCTACCATTTACCAAAGCCCATTAAATACATTTTAGTCTGATTTGGATTATTGAATACATACATATCTCTTATGAACATTGGAGAAAGCCTATCAGCTGATACATATTCAATTTACTTTGGTAAATAGTAGACGAATTCAAATACATAAACAATTTGTATTAAATATATATGTGTGAACCCAACATTACCATTTCTACTTGCTTATTAGATGAATTTTTGGCACTAAATTTCAATTTTCTCAAAAGGGGGGTCGTCTTATAGGACAGGCCACTCGCCAAGGAGAATAAATCTGAGAAAATCTAAAAAGTTAGGTCGGTAAATTTAAAGATTGTTTTTCATGAATTCATCATCAATATTAATAAAAATTGCCATTTTTAATCCAAAAACAACAAAGATGACAAACTTCAAACGACCCGCCATGTTTTGACATGTGGGCAACACATGGTCGTAATCCGGATTCGGAATGAAACCTAATGAATAATTATTAAATGTTTCTTTTGTCTTCGTATAAGATCAATGTCAATTCATTTTTAAATAAAAGGAATTATAAAGTAGATTATGTTTAATTTTGTGATATTAATTTAAATTTCATCCAGGTTATCTAACGTGAAATTGGAAGCATAGTTATACCGAACTTTACTTTCTTTGTTACTATCATAACCTAACTTCCAGGTGCAAAAAAAAAATGATTAAATTTGTTTAAAATTTTGTATTTTGTAACAATTAGTTTCATGTTTTGGGTGAATAAAGTTATTTGTTTTGAGGAATGGAAGACTCGATGCTGACAAGGTTTTCTGCGTTTTAGGATAAAACTTCACCCCAGCCTTTGCCAGATCATTGATATGATTTGCCATCATCTTGTACAAGGTTTCAAGGCAAAAGTACTGCCCAAATTTCCTAAGAAAGGGCCCTCGTCTTATAGGACACCCAGCCTTTAGGGCGAGAATCTACAGTAATAATTTACATGCATGGTTGCCAATGAATATGAGACTTACCTTCCTGATATTATTTGCCTAAGAATAAAATAAAATCAACAAGACTGCCAAATACTAAAACTTGTACAAAGATTATTCTACTATTATACAACACATTAAATTCTGATGCATCAAAAGTTGATCCCTATTAAACGTTTAAATATCATATAAATGTAACTGTTAATCTACATAATTTGTCATTTTTTTGTGACATTTAAATGTGCTACCTCCACAAGGTTATATTCAGTAGGAAGAAATGTCAAAGCACATGGACATACATGTATTATTCCAACTCTAACCCATCCAGTTTTTGTTCTTCATCCTAAATGCCGATCGCTTAGCAGAGAAGCAACAAATACAGGTTCCAGTCTTTGATTTTATCCTGGTCAGGGATTGAACATATAGAATTCTGCATTTTAAGGTAAGCACTTAATGATGAGAATACCAAGGCTATAGTCAACTGAGTTCATTCTTATTGTACATTTTTACCTCTACAGCTAATGTAAAATTTTCTGCATGGATGTCCTTCCTAATTAATCCAATAATTTCATATCTTTCTCCTATTTCAACTCCTTTTGTCAAATCATCTGAAAAAAGTATTTGTTCCTTACATCATAATAATACATTAATACTTACGACAAACTGTAAACCACTCTGCCACCAAAGCCCCTTTTTCTTTTTGAATAGTAAAGCAAATCGCTTTAACTCAGCCAGAAGTATAGACTGATACAATCTCAAGGGTGAAAGTACAGAAGCTGACAAGAACCGGAGATTGGGAAGAATCTAAAATTTCATATAGGAATATATAGAGACTAATTCCTGATAATTTTCAGGCATGCAATCTGTGTTCAATGCTTTATTCTTGAGCTTGCAATGATTTTTTTTAATTAAACTGTACTAGTAACATGAGTTGACATGGCCTGTTTAATTCTTGACCCTGATCTGTATCTGAGCCAACGAAGGGGAAAATTGAGATCAAAGTCAGGTGACATGTACACATACCCAATATATTTGACCTACCATTTATGATTACTAAGAAACTAATCTAACGACAAAAACTGGACTTAAGTTAATAAAGTGTGAAATTAATGTCAATTTCAGTCAACATTTATCATACTTGTAACAATAATTCTTTACATCATATATGATCATTGATCTATTATGCATACCGTCATGTATACTTACCGAGAAACTGAGCTTATAACAAAAACTTGACATAAGTGTGAAATTAAGGTAAAGGTCAAGCGATACATGTAAAAAAAAACTTTATTTATTGTCCACATTTACAAAGTCAATGAACATGGAAAATGAGTCCTATGACAAAAGACTGACAAGTTTGTATAAGCTATATTGTAGGCAAGTTTTATTGTCCTAGGGCAATAGGTTTCTAAGTTTCTAAGCTTTCAACTAAAGTTTATACTGCTGTCTTTGTAAAAACAATAACTTAGGCGAGACAAAAAACCAAATATGGGGTCAAAGAGTCATATTGTCATAATTTAAATATTTCAACATTTTTTCCACTTTGTATGCTTTTAAACTATATAATTATAATCATATAAATAAGTGAAAACTACTTCCAGTTAATATTTTGGAACATAAAAAATCTTAATTTTCACTGAACACATACCTCTAAGATAGATGGGTATAGCCTGAATTCTGTAACCCTGCAGATTATTACAGGAATCACTCAAAGGAATCAATTCTACTACCATTTTTTCTGGAAAATGTGTATTGGGTCATTTATTAACTTTATTTTAAAATTCATTTTTGGCATACACAACTATGTCTCTGCAAATGCAGTTATATAATAGAAAAGAAGCAATATGGTATATAAATTCATGTCTTAATGAAATACATGGTTTTTCAGGATGTTCAGTTCTCAAAGAAAAGATCTAAACCTTGCATGGTTTAGTATACTAATATATGGGTACATGTATATCTTTATTTATAAGAAATAACTGCCTCAAGCATAGATGTCAAAGGTTTGGTGCCTGGGGAAGGCCAAACAATAAAAGTTCAAATTGGCATTTGCTGCTTCTGTGCTAAGCATGTAGCACAGAGGAGAAAGCCAAAAGACTAGGTGGACTAGGAGTCAGAATAATATGGAGTGACATGTCTTCTTGTGGACTGTTACCTCATGAGTTAGCATATTAAAAATCCTGCTCAGAATGTCATTCTAGTAAAAAGCAGCATTCATATTCATATTTAATCAACAGGTTTAAAATTCTGATATAACTGCCACTGCTTATTAACAAATAATCAATCAATCAATTTTTAAGAAATCAGGTGATTTTAGCAAAGTGTACCTTTTATGTTGTCCTAGTGTTGGCCGTAAGGCATTTAGGATTTGTTTAATTAGGCAAAATAAATATTGATATTTAACAATACAGGATAACCGAGGTCCCAAAATGTTCTGAAGCCAGCTGGAGATCTTTTATCCAAACCACTAAAGCATTATTAAATTCCATATAACAGAAATATGTAATTGTCCATAAAATTTTGAAAAACTGATGGTTTAAGTATCATTCTATTGAGCCTACAGTGTTAACAAAGAAAGTAAAAAGTTAAATTATAGAACAAAAATGTAAGTAATTAATATCTTTTTATAGTTCCATTTCCCAGCTTGACAATAATTGTAAAAACCATAGAATTCAAAGTGTCCTCCTTACCTATTTTCCAGCCAGACATTAGTTGCAATAACCAGATTTGTCCAGGGAATATTATGACCCATAACCTGTAGTACCATGGAAAATAAGATGGCGAACAAAATTGTTGTATGGTGAGGCATTAGCCAAACTGTACAACAATTTTTTTAACCGTCTAAATTTTCATGGTACAACAGACACTGGGTCATAAAATATTTATACAATTTTCTAAGCAATATTTCAATGAAAATTAATAGACAAACCGTAATGAATTAATCTAGGTTTGGCTCCAGGTGAAGGTCGCTGGACATTTTAATGTACACAGTCATGGACTGCCAACATGACTTTATTCGGTTATTGTGTGCATTTTTTAATCAGTGTGTGTGTGATAACTTGACTGTGTATGACAAGATCTGATGATTTATGGATACCATTGATAAGAAAAATATTTTTCATATACATGTACAATGTAATTTGTGTTTGTTTAGTTGGGGTTTTAGGCCGTTTTCAGCACATTTTGGCTATTTCGCCAGTTTCGGCCAGTTTTTATTGGTGGAGGAAGCCGGAGTACCTGGAGAGAACCACCGACCTTCGGTAGGAAAATTGGCAATCCTTGTCAATTAAGATCGGGGTCAAACACACCCCCCACAGATGAGATTCGAACTCGCAACCTTGTGATCATTAGTAATCATCACAAAACTACCTAGACCACTCGGCCACTGAGGCCCCTGTAATTTGTGTTATTTCAAATAATAATACCCAAACCTGGAATACAATATGTGTTTTTTATCTGACGAGGACTATTCTGACCATTTATTGATTTTTCACTATGGCAAGTAACAAACATAAATGAAAAGGATCACTGCTGTATGGAGATGTCTAAAAATATGATTTATGTGTATTGCACACAGACATAGCACACATTAGCTAAAATATTTTGGTTTTGACTGTATGCAGGCTATAACAAGGTTTTCGTTTGGGTAGAAATTATTTTATTGTAAGGCTGATTATGTTTTCAGAACAATTTGATAAGGTTGTGTATGGCAGACATGGGGATTTAACAAAAGGCTTAACAGCCAGTAGAAAACAATTTCACGAAATAAATTGCACAAGACCATTTTGGAACCCCTGAAAGGTAACAATATCATACCATTACAATACCTGACAAAGATCGACAAGATTTCTTCTCTTCCAAACGTTTCCAGCAGAATGTACAACTAAAATCATTCCTAGGAAAATAAATAAAATTTTATAGGATGAGCCCTCAATCCTCATTAAAGACATTGGTGCTTAACAGCTGTTTTCATAAGGAGATGAATATTCCGTGAATGATCTTCCACTACTGCATTTGAACATTTTTGTTTGTGATAAATGTCAGCCCTTCAAAATTACAATGATTATTTAATCATCCTCTTTTCTTTGGTTCTCCATCTTATTTTTGTCTTTTACAGAATAAACAGGTACTTTCAGTTGTCCTAAATTGAAAATTGGAATTTTCACTTATTCTCCTGCACACCACTCTTTATCTCACATTCCTGAAAGGTACCTCCAATCTTCAATATATATTCTTTTAACAACCTATTTATTTTCCACCACTGTGAGAAAAAGTTAACCAGGCTATCATTAATGGAATCAATGAACTACAGGGATCCAAATAAGTACTGAGAGTTTTGTAGACAACTAGGCTGCCAGGTTTCAAAATTCAAAGCCCTGAGAAGAAACTGGTTGCCCAGACTTTTTTCAAGAAAAAAATTCCAAATAAAATAAATTTGTTGACTAGAGGCATACCATTTGATACTGATATAAGTTAATCATTTTTTATTCAATAACATGTCATACTGAATAGCAAATCACTTGAAAGTTCAACCTACATCAACAATCAGGAACACACCTCATGAATGGATGTAAACACTAACTAGAAATAAAATTTGATATGGAAATGGGATTAATAGGATCCGGCAGGATAAAGTTATTGGCTCCCTAATAATTACATAGTTTACTGGTTATGATTTCTCAAATAAGTTTCCAGTAACCAATTGTAAACAACACATTTGGACTCTGAGTTTTTTTTAACACCTCATTGCAGGTTGGGCTACCAGAATATTAAATTTAGTAAAATTGTAGTCGCCATTATTATATATACTATACTGACATTACTTTTGGTTTTTCTGAACTATACTGGCTTTAGATTTAAGTTTTGTAGTATTTAGGTTCTTTTCAGTGTTTCTTTGATTTTAAATCAAAAAGACTTTTGAAATTCAGATATTTCAAATTTTGTTGCCAAAAATTCATTTCAACCAAGATTGTGTAAAATCCTATATACTTGTAAGTTATAACCTGTATATTCCATATGTAAACATAAATTAATAAAGAGATAAGAAAACAACTTAAAATTCATATTCATGGTCCAGAAATGGAACTTATAAATTTTTTTATGAATAATTGTTATAAAATTTTCTGATACCTGATAGTTTGAGCTTCAGAAGCACCTGGTATATGCACTCGTATATATTGGTTACCATTGTTACCCTCACAATCTTCATCAGGACAAATGTATCGAGTGCTTTGTCTGCAAATACACAATTAGATTATACATATACATGTACTTATAACAGGTGAAGTACATTTATAATACTGAAAATTCTTTGAATGTGGAAATCTTCATAAAAATTAGAGTTCAAATACTAAGTACTAGGTATGTCTATACAATAAAAAAAACAGAAATTGTGTCTGTAATACATGGATGCCCATCTCTAAAATACAGAAATGAACCTAAACACAAATCTTAACCATAGTCGCTCAATCGTAAAATGTAGGTCATAATATTACTGTATGACTGCTCAGTACTACCCAAGGCACATCCACTGATGAAGTTTCATTGATATATTTATTTATACTTAGTTCCAAAGAAATGAACCTAAACACAAAACTTAACCATATAGTTCGGACGTATGGACGGTCAAGGGTAACTCTATATGTCTCATGCATATTCATGGACAGGACATAAAAACACTTTAAACATAAAATTTACTTGTCTGTGTATTTTTCAAATATCTTTTTTATGATCACTGATGCCTGAACCTATGGATTTTTTTAAATTTGTATTCTAAGTGACAAGTTACACAGAAATATAACAAGCATTCTGAGAGTATTGCTGAGGAATACAATGTCCCTACCGGCTTGAGCTTTGAGAGAACACACCACATGGTCCCAGACTATTGAATCAGACTCAGACAAACTCCTAAAAATATGTTTCCAAGGAGTACAAATAATTACCCAATCAGCTTGAAACTCAAACTTGATCTGTAGCTCATCATTATAACCCTACATACCAAAATAAGATCAACTGGTAAAAAAAGTATTGAAAAACAATAATTTGACAATAATTTCTATCTCCAAGGGCAACAACTCTCATTATAATTATCCGATCAGTGGGAAAGTCAAACTTGATCTGTAGCTCATCGTTATAAGCCCACATGCCAAAAATAAAGATCAGTTGGTGAAACGGTTTCTGAAATAATCCTGGAAAACTGTAGTGTGACTGACTGACAGACTGCCAGTAGGAGACTAATAAAGTTATAGGCAAGTTAATATTAAACCAAAGGAAATATCTGTGAACAGATGAAAAGTACATACTAAATCTACTCACGTATATTTTGAAATAGATGTTGCTCCTATGACAATACCTCTTATTTTGACAAACCCATGTGAGGATGACAGCCTACTGAGGTCACCATTGTTTTCTATGGTATTGCTAAAAGTATAGACAGGAAAATTTACACAATCAATATCTTTTTAATAAGAAACAAATACAGAAAATAACAAGAAAACAAAATAAAAAAAAAAACACTAGAATTCTATCAAAAGCTGTAACCAACTGGCAAAATAAGAAAGACCACTTCCAGATAAAATCACTGAAAATCACTGGATTGGTGATTTTTTATTTGAAATTGACAGAAAGAGATTACTTAACTCATAACTATACTTATCCTATACATTTATAATATGATAATGAAAAATCAACCAAATTCAAAATAACTATTTTTTACCGTTAAAAACAAGATGTACTGTGAGCCATTGCTCACTGGTGATACCCACGCTTTTCGATAAGGTTGAAAAATAAACAAAGTTGTCGCCTTGACCAAAAACGAATCAAACTATATTGCGTACCTATAGAAGGCTTGTGACAAAATATCAAGTGGCTGTGATGAGTAATTGCAGAGAAAAGTGTGATGAGAACTTTTATAACGGTTTATTTTTTCCTGTGTAAAATATTTTCCAATGGAAAATATGTACTGACAATTTTTCTCAACCAGAAGTATTTTTCTAGCATATTTTTTCCGAGGCTATGAAAAAGATTCAGGTAAAAATTTCATTGTGAAAAAATGTCTGGACAAATTTTCACTGTGAAATACTTTCCGAAATATCATTCGTCAGCTTGGAAGAACATTATAATAGGAAAAAAACTTCTCGGTGGATAAAATTTACCAGTAAATAATTTCCTTCTGAAATTAGAAATAAACTCAATAATTTAGTAGTTTTACGGGTTTTATTTCATACTTAAAAATACAATTCCCAAGAACACATTCTCGGTAATATTCAAAACTTGATTTCCTGAATTTCTCGCACATTTTGGTTTTGGAGTTTCAAGTGTATTGTTACTATCTAAATTTGAAAGATGGTTATTAATATAATTAATAATTTGATTGTATTCCATTTCATCCATGATATAATTCCTGTACAGAAGAACTGCACTAAGGAAGGCATTCAAGCATAACTTACCATAAAACTATTTATTCATTTATATTATTAAGAAATCGGTGAGTTCGTACTCACTCATTTATCTGTCGGAAAGAATTTCAGGCTGTAAAATAATATCCGACTTTGATTCATGAGTTCGTACTCACTCTTTCTGTTGGAAAGTATTTCATGAAGTTAAAAAAACAGGCGATTTATTTCATACTCATGAAAAGCATTTCATGCTGTAAAAAACATCCGGTTTATTTCATACATGGTTTCAAAAAGCCGGAAAGAATTAAAGAAAAGAAGACGGTTGTTATTTAACATCCATGTTATAATTTTCATGGTGAAATATTTTCCTGTGGAAATTATTTACAGTTATTGTTTTTCGATGGATCATATTTCAAACGGATATAATTATCTCTTACACGTGCACACACGGAACCACAAGGGTAAAACAGTATACCCCCCTCTCCCGTGGAGCGGGGGTATAACCAGGCAAGATAATAAATGTAAAATTGGAAATTGATAGGAAGTTTACCTTTTACCTAGTGATGGAAGAGATGTCAGTCTAATAATAACAGAAATCTGTTGAAATGTAACGTCACTAGGTAACAGATCTAATACTGTCACAATCTGATAGACAACCTATAAAATAACAAGTGTGGACACATTAAAGACCAACATTTCTATTGTTTCTGCACAGAAGCTAGCACAACAGCATTATGACTTAGATTCAATGACGTTGTTTTTTATTAGCTGAAAACCAGTTACCAGTAGATTGTTGTGTTACTGTCATGCATCATATATATTAACGTCTTTTAACAGAAAGGATATGTGTTTTTTTCATAATATTTTAGAAAATACGTGAAAAAATCTATGAACATGATGCTGAAACTAAAAAATTTTATTTTGAGGTAACTTATGCAAAAGCCACAAAATGAAATAGCTGGTTATTAAAAAAAATTTTTTTTGTCAGGCATAATTTGGTGCCACATTTTAGAAATTTTTGAAAAGAAATACCAGGACAGCAGCCATTTTTTCTGGAAACAGAATAAACTTGTTCCATGGGCACTTTTAAGTAGTGTTGCAGTGTCCTAAAACCAGATATGTTTATTTTGCCTTACCTTGAATAAGTTAAATATGTTAAGCATAGAGTCAGTATCCAAACTTGAACACAAATTTAAGGCAAAAATACAAAAACATAAAAAATATAAACACAAACTGGAAAAAAAACAGTTTACCTCCCTGATTAATGCTATGGCATCATTTGGTGTGTTCAGTATAGAGTTACCCAACTCAGCTGAAAATTATGTTAAGAACCATAACAAAACTAGTATGCTGTTATTTCATCATCATTTAACTGTAAAAGATTTTTTTTTTTCTTAAATCATGGACAAGTAAGTAAGTTGTAATTGCATAATTATGCTCACAACCACTCAAGTCTGGATTTAAAACCCAAATCATCCAAAAGTATATTTATCATCAGATCATGTATTTAGTGCCTAAAAAAAGTAAACAAGGGTTCATAACCTGTGATCATACTCAATGTACTCAATGCATCCTTATCCATATAAAATATACTACAGGTAAAAGGGGGATTACATGAAATCCATTTACTTACAATTTCTCTCACAAATATCTATAGGATCTATCAGTAGTTTAATTGTGTAAACCAGCAAACTCTAAAAAGAAAATATAAAGACATTTCAATGTTTCGTATTTTTTATTTAGAATGTTAGATAATCTTTCCTGGAAATTACCTTTTCCTTAATTCACCAATTTTTCTGATTTATGTATTTTTCACCACTAAGGTAGTACATGTATATTGATTGGATTTAAAATGGTACATGCATCAGTACTGTACTGAGCCATGGCTATTCCTCTGAATATAAATAAATCAATAAAAATTTAAATACTGAATCTTTCTCATCTTCACTGCCTAGATCTAGACTAGGACAAAACTCACCACAGCCATACATGAATACCATAGAAATTTTCTTACTATATATGCCTTCCAATATATTAATATTTATAGACTTGTGGTTGCTTACATCTACAACTCAGCAAACCAATGAACTGATCATGAACAGTCATGAAAAATGGAGGAACTAAAAATAAACAAACCAAACACATCAACTTACTCCATCATTCACAAGGGCATTAATGATTTGTTTGTTTAGTTGGGGTTTTATGCCGTTTTCATCACATTTGGCCATTTTGCGGCGGCCAGTTTTTATTGGTGGAGGAAGCCGGAGTACCCGGAGATAACCACGACCTTTGGTAGGAAAATTGGCAATCCTTGTCAATTAAGATTGGAGTCGAACACACCCCTACACAGGTGAGATTCGAACTCACAACCTCAGAGTTGACAGGCTAGTGATCATTAGTAGTCATGACGGACTACCTAGACCACTCGGCCATCGAGGCCAAAGGCATTAATGACAGACTAATCCTGAAACACTTTCTACTTTAAACCGTATCAGAATTATATCAGCCATAATAGAAATGATACCTCCAGCTTCAGCCAGATTGTTGAGCCCTGATAATGCTTGTATATGATACCTTAGTCTGACAATATCTGACACACTGTTGTTTCAGTAGATCCAGATTGCCGCTGATATCCATATACTCTATTAAACTTTCTATTACTTTCAGCTTTGAATCTAACAGTTGTGCCATCATGAGGGAATACCTAAAAAAAATCAAAGTGCATAGCACTGGTAGGGTTAGGTTGCTAGCATTTGACTTTTATTTGTACAAAAATTGCTGATGATTATTTCAATGCTTTTTATTTGTACAATGTATTGCAAAATAGGTTTTGGTATTGAATTCTTTTTATTAACAGTATTATTTACAAGGAAATATATCAATTATGAAAGTTCTGATCTGCGGAAAAAGTGTCTATTATATAATAATGTTCCTGTGGGTAGGTGACTGATTTTTTTTTAAATTGACAGCATATGTATTGCTTTGGTTTCAAAATATACAGTGATTTTTTAAAACGTATATTTTCGCAACACAGTGTATCTGAGCTGAAGGTTCTACTACTCAACTTTACTGCGCATGTCTGTACATAAATATGCACTAATCAATCAAAGAAAGCACGAGTCGGCAAACGCTTCTTGAATTATCACTCTAAATTGAATTTTTTTAAAAAGTCAAACGCATAATAATGATTTGATGAATTAAAATAAACAGAAATCAAAGGTCTTCAAGTTATTAAGGTTATATAAAAAGACAAAGTTTGGACAATTGTAGAAGGGGGTCATTTCTATTTACACTACATTGCGCATGTGCAGGTAGATCAGAACGTAAACATTCAAGCTTTCAATTAAAATAAACCCATTATACCTTCGATAATACCGTTTTCTAATAATACCGTAATGATAAACACAGTGTTTTTCAATCTTAATGTGCAAGTTGTCGGCATTTCAAATAACCTGTATGCAATTCTATCACTGACCAACAGGTTTGACAAAATGAAGTCACGATGATCAGGTCAAAAGGTTAATCAAATACACAAAATACCATCAGAATTACAAGAAGAATAAGCAAATAATGTGCAAAATATGTTCTGTATAAGTTAACAATCACGTTCACAACAAAAATGGAACTTACCTTTGAAATCTTTTGAAAATAAACCTGATTGTAATCCTTCCCAAAATATCCGTGCAAATGTAAACATTCAAAATCCTTACGCCGATAGCATTGTACACTTTAAAAGGTGCGAATACTTTACACGGCTTTCAAAACAAAAAGGAAATCGTCAATAAAACACACATCTTTTATTAAATAACTGGACAATTACACTTCTCGGTGTGTTTCAGTTACATTTCTATTAAAAAACAACTGCACCAGCAACAACAAATATTAGGACTATTTTACCGCGGAATGTTTATTTTCTTATATGATATTCCAATATAAACATAGTCGTAATTCGAAAAATATGGAGGTTTCTTTGCGCATGTGTCATCTCAAAATCGAGATAAAAAGCTGCTTAACTAGCCTTGCTTAAGCTTCAATCCTAGATAAGCTTGCATATTTACTCATAAAAACATAGTTTCAAAAACTTCTGGTCCAACTTTTTCCACAAAACACCAGATTTCCAAAGTTTCCTTCATTGTCTAACCAAACGACCGACGGCATAAGGGTTTTGGTTGCTTAGCAACCTAACCCTAAAAATCAGTTAATTAAGACATTTTTCGACATAAAAACTAACATGTTTAATTGAAGTCCTACTAAATATAACGTCACAATAGAGATTTCTTGGTCAAATCAGTCACACAGCTTTGGAGTAAATGGTTTCTTTTCTAACCATAAATCCAAACAAATTTAATACAGGGAAATTGTATCAATAAAACATCCAATCAATTATGTGTATGTAACCAAAGATACAATGACATCTACAGCTGGCATATCACATGATATATACTTTAAAATGAACCCACAAACTAGTCATGTGAAAAACTAAACGAAGATTGTCAAAAATAATTATAATTCCACTCAATATCAAACATAAAAACAACAAAATAATCACTGGCAATACATGCAATATTGCAAAATTATCTGTGGGGTGGGGCTGGGGACTGATTGATTTGCTTATAATCTGTACTTGTCACTGTTTAACGGCAACTACCAAGGAAACCTTAATGCTTCCCTTCTTTTTTTTTTGCCATTTGCCCATTCATATATCCTTCTGTACAACCCTGCTTAAGCTGCAATAATCATTTTTCCTTTTTAACATTTTACGCTAGATAACCTATCTCGCAAAAAATTTAGGTTTCGCTTTCAACCTTAAACTGCCGGTTTGTTTTTTCAAATCAACACCTATTTGACTTTACAAAGGGTGTGACGATACAGTTTTCTGAAAAACGATACGTATTACGATATTTCAATAGATATATGATATGTATCATGATACAATTTTAGTACGATCCATTGAATTATAAATAGCTTTGAGTCCCTCAAGTTCCATCTCCGCCATGATGCATTGCTGATGTTCATAAAAATTAGAAAATGTGTCTATAAGACACGGATGCCCCGCCCTAAAAACAATATAGGTTGCTGAACTGCATTGTACTATACAAGAGGACTGTAGTGGTGAAATATCATTGATATATTACTACAGGTTTTTGAGAAATGAACCTAAATGCAAAACCAAAGTCACTGAAGCATGAAATGTAGGTCATTGCGACCCAAGTGTTGCCGAACTGCGTTGCACTATACAAGAGGACTGTAGTGGTGAAATATCATTAATATATTACTATAGGTTTCTGAGAAATGAACCTAAGTGCAAAACCAAAGTCACTGAAGCATGAAATGTAGGTCATAGTCATAGTGACGCAAGTGTTGTTGCTGAACTGCTTTGTACTATACAAGAACACTGTAGTGATGAAATATCATTGATATATTAGGTACTATAGGTTTCTGAGAAAAGAAATGAACCTAAATGCAATACTTTAAACCAAAGTCACTGAAGCATGAAATGTAGGTCATAGTGACCCAACTGTTGCTGAACTGTGTTGTACTATACAAGGATACATGACAACTCGTACCTTCGCCAACTCGTATTTAGCATGATTTTGTTTCATTTATTAGGTAATACTGAAAATTTAATTACTTTTATTTTGTAATTGATCTACTGATATGACTTTTTTTAATGTTTTTTTTAAACATGTTTTTTTTTAAATGCAGCTTATGTCTGTAATTGTGAAGTAATGAATTCATTAGTTTTAACCCTTGTTGGTAAATAAGAATATATAGAACATCATCTCAAGCTTGAACGATCAATAGAATATTGGAATAGGATATTTTTTACTGATTTTAAATGAAGAAGATTATTTCACCTTAATATATTTTTTTCCAAAGCTTGGCCATGAATTTTATTTCGGTGAGGATGGTGATTGTACAAGTATAACTCAAGGGACTTTGTTGTTTAAAGTGCCGCATTTATATACTTCTCTATGTTTATTTCTTATTTAAACAAACCCATTCTAGTTTTGTAGGTCTATTATCCACTAACCGTCACTGATTAGTCATGTTAGTATATTGTATGATTATAATAATTTAATGTGCATAACAAATAAATTGCCATTCAAACAATCTCATATAATCAAAAAATTCTAATTACTAATGATTAGCATTTAATTAGCTTTGATTTGAAACAATTATGACCGCATCATATTACTAATAAAAGTTAAACTTTACTTTATTTGTATGTTGCTATATTATCATGATATATGAAAGAAAATAACAACTATAATGTATATATATAATAATAAAATATTGGATACGAGTTGGAAGAAGTACCAGTTAGTAAAATAGGGTACAAGTTTGTTGAGCAATGTTGAAGGTACGCGTTGACATGTATCCCTATACAAGAGGATTGTAGTGGTGAAATTTCATTGATATTTTACTATAGTTTTCGGAGAAATGTAGCTAAACGCAAAACTTCACCGAATCGGGACGTACGTACGTACCGACGGACAGAGAAGGATAAAGCTATATATGCCCCAGCCTCACATTCGAAAAATGAATTATGTGCAGCGACCCGACCAAACATTTAAGTTTCGATTAATTTTGAAAACTTTGAAAATGATATGAATCAAATCATGGCTAAAATACCAAATGCATATAAAAATGTTGCCCCAGTTCTGAAACTTACTAAATATCGTTAAAATCGTAAGCGGCCCCCATGTATCGTGTATCAGTAAAAATACCACAATTTCGGTACATACAGTGAATTGTTTTCCCCTTAGACTTCATGGCGAAACAGAGCTTTCTTAAGTTTCTAAAATTTTGTGTTGAGATAGCAAATGCCTGAAATGGTGAAATTCAGGTACTCTGAGAAAGTACAGTATATCCCCTATTAATAATGTGATAAGCTGACAGTTTGATTGAAAGGGGTCAAAACAGAACTTCAAACTTAAGCTATAGTTTTAGTTTTTTATCTACTGCAGGAGAAACTTGGTTAGTAACAGTTTGTATTTCCCGGGTACTTCTCAGCAAGTGTCATTCTATATCACGGACATTAAATGGAACTATTTGGACAGGTATATTTATATTGATAAATTCTGTTTGCTCTGCTTATAAACAATCATGATAAAAATCCATATTAAATACAGAGTCAAAGTTAAGTAAGGAGAAATTTCAATAAATGTTTTTGAAAATATCTGAAGACAAAAAGAGACCCGGAAATGCTGTAGAGTAATTTTGAATGAATGATTACCCCCCTTTGAAACATACAGAAAACGTTGTTTACAGACTTTTTTTTACAGTTTTATCATTTAGTACAAAAACTTATTTATTTAATAATGGTTGAGGTAAGATAAATTTGATACGCATTCTATGATGTAATACAAACGGCCATCAAACCAAAGAGGTAGTAGATCTCTTTGGACCTTGGTGAAAATGTGATTTTTTAAATGTTTTTGACTCAACTTTTTAACAATATCAGGTTTTGAACGAAAAACCCTCAGATGAGGGAATTTCCCTCTCACAAGAGGCAAATTTCAGGTGATAGAAATTTTGATTTTTTAAATTTCGACTTTTTTATTTTAAAGCCGAAAGGATGAAAATTAAATGTAAAATTCTTCAACTTCTTTATAGAACTTTATTTGTATCTAAAATAAGGAAGACACCACCTGTCCATGAAATTGCATATTCCTCTCCTTCATATTAATCTCACAGTGATCATGAGGTCTTTCAAGCTTAAAAAATATTGCATCCACTGTAACTGTAAGTTTAGGATGATAGCTAGCATTTTTTTCATCGAATTCTTTGCTAAAGTATGTTAGGCCAATTCAAAAATAAATGATAGATAATCATCCCAGTTTTCCATTCAGAAATCTCGCTGAGGCATATTTCATTTATTTTTCATGGATGCAAAAAATATTATTTTTTATTTCATTTATCAATCACCTCTACTGTACTTCATGTCACAAAACTCCTGGAAAGTACCTTTTGCATGTGCTATTTTATCACTATATTAATCAAATTTCTGTTAAAGAGAGTTTCAGCTGCCATCATTTTCCTCTTAAAATACATTCTTGAAAAAAATATCTTTGAATGTATAATGGCCTTTTTTAGCTCACCTGGCCAAAGGCCATGTGAGCTTTTGCCATCACTTTTCGTCCGTCCGTCCGTCGTAAACTTTTCATTCAAAAATCTTCTTCTCTGAAACCGCTGGGCCGATTGGTTTGAAACTTAATAGGAATGATCTATGACATGTCCTCCACAAGCGATCCTCATTTTATATTGATCCGATGAAAAACATGGCCACTGTTGCTAAAAATAGAACATAGGGGTAAATTGCTGTTTTTTGCTAATAACTCAAAAACCGTTACAGATATCGAAAATCTGACATGGGGTAAAATTGATCAGCATGACAAGATCTACCTACCCTGAAATTTTGAAGGTAATTCCAAAACCGATTTAGGAGTTATTGCCCTTTTTTCGTCAAATTTTCAAAATTTTAACATTAAAAAATCTTCTCCTCTGAAACCGCTGGGCCGATTGGTTTGAAACTTAATAGGAATGATCTATGACATGTCCTCTACAAACGATCCTCAATTTATTTTGATCTGACGTAAAACATGGCTGTCGTAACTAAAAATAGAATATAGGGGTGGATGTGTTGTTTTTGGCTTATAACTTAAAAACCGTTACAGATATCGAAAATCTGACATGGGGTAAAATTGATCAGCATGACGAGATCTACCTACCCTGAAATTTTGAAGGAAATTCCACAACCCGTTTAGGAGTTATTGCCCTTTTTTCGTCAAAATTTCAAAATTTTAACATTTTTCGTCATTTATCTCCAAAACTATTTGAGATAGAAGTGAAATGTAAATTTGAAAAATGTTTGCTATGTTGAGATCTACCTACCCTGAAATTTTAAAGGAAATCCCAAAACCCATTTAGGAGTTGTTGCCCTTTTTTGGTCAAATTTTCAAAATTTTTTCATTCAAAAATCTTCTCCTCTGAAACCGCTGGGCCGATTGGTTTGAAACTTAATAGGAATGATCTATGACATGTCCTCTACAAACGATCCTCAATTTATTTTGATCTGACATAAAACATGGCTGTCGTAGCTAAAAATAGAATATAGGGGTGGATGTGTTGTTTTTGGCTTATAACTTAAAAACCGTTACAGATATCGAAAATCTGACATGGGGTAAAATTGATCAGCATGACGAGATCTACCTAACCTGAAATTTTGAAGGAAATCCCAAAACCCATTTAGGAGTTATTGCCCTTTTTTCCTCAAATTTTCAAAATTTAACATTTTTCGTCATTTATCTCCCAAACTATTTGAGATAGAAGTGAAATGTAAATGTGAAAAATGTTTGCCATGTTGAGATCTACATACCCTGAAAAAATTTTAAAGGAAATCCCAAAACCCATTTAGGAGTTATTGCCCTTTTTTTGTCAAATTTTTAAAATTTTAACATTTTTGCATTTATCTCCAAAACTATTTGAGATAGATGTGAAATCTAAATTGAAAAATGTTTGCCATGTTGAGATCTACATACCCTGAAATTTTGAAAGGATTCCCAAATTCTATTTAGGAGTTATTGGTTTGTGTAATTTGAGGTCGGGTTCTGTTACATTTATTTAAGGTTCACCCTTATTCCTGGTCAATTTTATCAACTTCCTGCCAGGACTACCACCATCAGGGAACATATTTTAACATTAAACCTTATGAAAAATAAATCTTCAACAAATTTTCCCTGGACAATTGAACCAATTGCAACAAACTTGGTCAAATAGTTGATTAATTGTCCAATGAAAAGCAGACTCCAGGTGAGCGATACAGGCTCTGGTGAGCCTCTTGTTTAACAATTGATAGGGTCGACAAAGTTAATTTTGTCAACCATAACAATTGTTAAAAAAGGCATTTATACATTCAATGATATTTTTTTCTACCAATTTCTTGAATAAATAAAAATTAGATTTACCTAGGCAAAGTTCAAAATAAAGAAAAAATCCAATAATGAAACGGATATTTATATTTACAGTAGCCGTTTAAAAACTCAAGTCATTAAGAAGCAATCTGAGGCTTTCTTATTTATAAATCAAGTGCCCTACAAGCCAAAGTAAATGTTTATCCTCCAGGCTGTTATAGGCATAGTCAGGTTGAAGTCATTGGTTCAGGGGTAACAGGATCAGGAGGGAGTCTTGTGTTACAGAAACCCGATGTTGCAATTTTATTTGATTTCACAATGGTCTTTAAGTTAAGTAGTCAATTTACATACATAATTTATCAATAAATATTAAAAAATAAAATGGCAAGAATAAATAAGTTGTGTCAAAAAGTGCAAAGATTTTTGCTCATATCTGTCACAGAAATTTTCTTCCAAGTTTGGAGCACCACTGCAAATGTTCAATTTTTAAAATTTAAAAAAAAAATTATGTTCAGCAATATTATAAGGCAGCACATGATTTCAATTAAACTTTAACAATAGTACAATAGGTCTACCGTGGTCAAAATCATGCAGGAATGTACGTTAAAAAAGTGGCAATGAGTCCTGGGATTCACCATTCTGATAAATTCTTTTTGAGAACCCTGTAAATTTATGCCAGACATCGTGTTTTGTCCATAATGGACACGATCTCAACATCAAAATACTTTATAGCTGTTCTGGTCTATTTGTTAACAGGTTAAGGATTTCTCCTTCGTTTGGAATTGTTTTCTGTTTAAAGAAACTCGCGTGATTGATTTAGATTACAAATTGCTGTCAGTTGTCTCGGAATTGATCGATCTCTTTCAGGTATGTTACAGATATTATGGAATGTAAAAGCTTACAAACTAAACCTTTTACCATCCTTTCCCCGTCCTGTCCTTAGACAAAAGTCGCTGTTATCAAGAATAAATTATGGCAAAAGTAATGAGGTACCAATCAGAGGCAAATTTTTCACTTACCCGACAGAATTTCAATTTTGTCTGGCAAGCACTTATTTCTAATACTGAGTGATCATAGTGATGTTCCTTATTACACATGATCAGATTTTTTATTACACTACTTTTTCTATTGTATGTTTTCCGTTTTATAGGAAGTACAGAAACATTCAGTTCACACCCTTGTATTCAGATCATTGAAGCGTACACATGATATGTTCATAATTGATCAAGGTGTGCCACCAGCAAAAGATGAAAAAGGGTGAGTCCATATCAAAATTGATATCTGTATTGTATTTTTGCTGTTTTCTACAAAATTAATCATGTAAATACGAGTAACAACAGTCAGGCCAAAATAAATGAAACCCTTTCTTATGTTGCTTTGTTGTTATTGGTTATGTTTCATTATATTTTTTCCACAATATGACTGCAGTCGTCAATGTGGCGTTAAACGACAAAGAATCAATATATTATAACTTTTTATGAAAAGATCAGTCGACAAAATTTGCCATTATTCCATAAATTATTTATTACCTCCCCTTATTTCTAATTACAACTATTACTCGGTCATTTTGACTATGTTGCAGGCTGGTCAAATCATGCTATTGCTGAAGTAAACAACTTTTCTTACCCTTCCAGAGTACCTGGTATCACTCCCAGTTTTTAGTGGGGGTTCACATTGCTAGTGCCTTATATATAATTAGTTTCTGTGATTTCTTGTTAAATTTTTGTTCAGTTTATTCTATATTTCTTATTATTTTCGTTATACATGTACATGTATCCTTGTTCCATTCTCATGACTTTGTCTTTTCCTTGGATCTCAAATATGTGGACTTTCCTACTGTTTTGTCGTTTAGGTTTACTTTTGTCAATATTTTTTATTTTCACCTGTATGACAATACTAATTCAACATCATTTCACTTATAGACTAGGTTATACACATGCAAACAAGTGAAAATATGTATACATACATTGTACTTCTTATTCCATTATACATGTACAATAACAGAGGCAATCTTAGAAATCAATGGAGGTGATGAATGTTCAGTGTATAAAAATTTAAAATCTGGATTAAGCATCAGTGATGCAACACCCAATAGGATAAGATCTAGGAAACTAGGATTCATCATTCAAATATTTTATAGAGCAAAAATAACATGAAATAGTTTTTGAACATTGCTTTTTTCCAGAGAACTGTTGAAAAGGAAAGTAAAAGTATTGGATGAATATAAAATGGTAAAAGATCTGCCCAAAGAAGGTCAGAAGAAACATGCACAGCATCAAAGTGTAGTTAAACCTTATGACAACAATCAGTGGCAACGTATGTAATTGTATATAATAAATGGCAATATTAGTTTTTCTTTTTAAATCTAGATGCTAAATGCATGATACATCTAAAAACCAGGGTATTGTTTCATTAACGGTCATAAGAGTTACGATCAGTCGTAACTTGTATATAATCAAAGGATTTACAATTAGTCGTAAATTGTAACTCTTACAACCTTTAGTGAAACAGTATTCAGATTTTTGCTATGATTTTATTATCAAGAAGTTCTGGGACTTCTTATACTCAGTTTTGAAATTTATGATCCTCCATTTGACAAGAATCTATAGCTATTAATGGTACAGGTTGTGTGGTTACCACTAAATATAAAGTTTTGGTCTATTCAGTTTGGATTTGGGATGTTTTCTTCTTGAAGCTTTAATCCATATCTGTTCTTTCAAATATTTTATGAAGAAAAACAGGAAATTGTCAAAAGAATTTGATTTACTGTTTTATACTCCTCATTTTTGGTATACGTGAGTTGTCTCCCATTTACGGAGTTATCCACTCTTTGGAGAAGGTGTCTTCCATAGACATCAACTTGAAGGTACAAATTGTCATTTTCCTGCAAAATATTTTTTCTTGCTATCAGTATCCTCCATTCACAACAGTGATATGTTTTTGGATATATTTTCTCACATTTTTCGATGTATAATGAAGGCAATCAATATTTTCAGAAAAAATTACAATGTATAAGTAATTTTTGCCCTTCATGTAAAATACAAGACACTTTCTGTCAGGAGAGATAACTCGTGCATATGGGAAACATATATGGAATACACATTTCAGAAAACAACTTCTGGGTAAAAGGTTGTGATTTATTTTGATGTTCTTATGTTTCTTTACTCAAAATCACTGATGACTGATGTACTCTTTTAATACATTGTAGGTTGTAATAATTACTTCTTTTTTGAAATATTGCAATTAAAAAGGGATGAAATCTGATAAATTCCTATTCTCTGAAGGAAAACTTTTACAAAACTTTTGTATTTATAGAGAATCAAGATACATATATACAAGGAACACATCCATATCCAAGTGGTCCAGGTAAGATTTTAGATGTTTAAATTTGAAAAATTATTGATATTTCATTAAAATATTCCAACTTTGGGATTGAAATTGATTGTTAAGCTTTAGAGTATGAAAAAATAAAAATTTTGAATTTAAGGCTAATTATGAAACTGAATAAAAACTGTTTTTTTTGTAAAAATTATAACTTCAGTTCACAGATTTTCAATCCAATTCTGCCTGCAGTACCACCATCTGAGTTTTTTTTTTACCCTAAAAAATCACATTACTGGTGAAATGGCACATAAATAAAAGAAAAAAATCTGTTAAACTCTTAGTATAAATAGAAGTTTATTGAGTGTCTAGGAATTATTTTTTCAAGGTCTCTTTCTAGGTGAACCATTAGAAATCTATTACTTATTAGCCATGACCCAATTTTCAACATAGAACAAATTAAACCTCTTTTCAAATGCAGTGTAGTACTTTATTAATAAAGAGTTGATCATACTTATTAAACAATTGACCTAAAATCATTTATTTATTTAATTTAAATTATGATTTAAGGAGTACAGCTTACAGATAATACAGCTTTACAGACAGATCCTGGTTATGATGTTAGTATGGAGATGGCAATGTATGAACATAACAGGTAAACAAAAGAATATATCTTATTTAAAGGCCAAATATAATAGTACCAATTTTTAAAATTACCTTTTCTATTTTACTAATAATAAGTATCTGAAGTCATGCATTTTTCACATCAAATATTTGGCAATACATGGAATCGAAGGTAAATATTGTTCTGAAGTGTGTGTGGTAATTTTTGGGTTTTGTCTCAATGAGCTTCATTTTTGATATGTGTGTTAAGATCTCAAATTTGAGTCGGCATGGCATAAAATTTGTAATAAGGTTTGTTATTTACTTCACGTTATCAGGAAAATTGCTTTATACAGTACAAAAATACTGGGAAATGCTCATTAGGTTAAATACATGTATGTCAGAAATTGAAAATGCCTGAAGTTTATCTCAGTTCATATTAATTTTGACAGGGGAACATTTCATTAATCTTACTATTTCAATGAGTAGCAGTTTTAATACAAAGACAACAGTGTGTCAACTATAAAAATTAAATATTAAATGCAGCACACAATCTTTTAAGTTCAGCAAGTAGATTTTAGAATCCACTGTATTTCTACATGGAAAATAAATATCTGTCACAACAACTGATGTGGCAACAGATTTTTTACTTCATTTGAGTATAGCTTATTGAGAACAGTGCTTGACTTCATCTGTAATTGACATTGGATTGGTATTTTTTTAAGGAACTCTCTGATTACTACATGTACATGTATCTTTATGTCTTTGACCTGAGTTCAGGTATTTTTATTACTGTTCTTCATCTCACAGTCAAATGGAGGCCTTCATCACTGAGTAAAATCTGACAAATTACTTCAAAATAACACAAGATAATCCATATTCCTGGTTTGAAGGCCTCACTGTGACATTTTAGATGAAGAACTGCAATTAAAGCACTATTTCTTTGCATAAAATTTTACCACATACATGTACATGTAAGGATTATGTGTCAAGCATTAATTTTTTATAACCCCTCTTCTGTATTATTGAGCTTTTTTTTGGGTATATTTCAGACAAATGGAGACACAGATGGGGTCAGGTATACAAGATATTAGAGGACCTGATAACTCAAAGGTAATGTCTGTGTAAATGCAATTGTTGGAATCGGAAATGAACAAAAATATCTGTGGCAAAAAGCATGACTACGTTTGTTTGTATTTTTTCCCTGAAAATCACACAAAATGCAAAAAGAGTAAAACAAAATATTTTGCAGTGACACATGAATACTCACTACAGTTCTAACACCAATATTGTAACATTTGTATAATTCCATTTTTAAAATATGGTTTACTTCACTGCACTATAGACTAAAAAAAAATTGTGGATATATGCTTGTCTAACAATACTTTTTAGCTCACCTGGCCTGAAATCCCATTTGAGCTATTGCCATCACTTGGCATCTGTCGTCCTCTGTTGTAAATTTTTCTTTATATATCTTCTCCTCTGAAACCATTGGTCCAATTGGGACTAAACTTTGGTGGAATGGTCCTTGGTTGGCCAACTTCCAAAGTTGTGTTCGTCATCCCTAACTTTCAACCGACATGGCTGCTGTTACTAAAAATAGAAAAAGGGGGATGAATTTAAAAAATCATCTTCGATGAAACTACATTGCCAATTGGAACCAAACTTGGCAGTAATGGTCCTTAGGAGATTCTCTTTCAGAAATGTGTCCAATGACAAGGACTATCAACCAAGATGACAACCACTGCCATTCTTAGTATCATATAGGACCCTATTGGAAATTCATTTAAAAATCTTCTTGTCTGAAACCACTGGGCCAGTTGGAACCAGACTTGGCAGCAATGGTCCTTAAATGGTCCTCTTTCAAAAATTTGTCTGATGACCCTGGCTGTGAACCAAGATGGCTTCCACAGCTGAACTTAGTTTAATATAGTACCCTATGGGAAAATTCATTAAAAAATCTTCTTGTCTGAAACCACTTAACCTGTTGGAACAAGACTTGGCAGTAGTGGTCCTTAGATGGTTTCTTTTAGAAATAAGTCCATTGACCTGGACTGTCAACCAAGATGGCTGCCACAGCCGAACTTAGATTAACTTAGAACCCTATGGAAAAACCAGCCAAATTGACTGCTACACTGAAATTTTTAGTCCTGCTCAAGGTGAAAAGTTAAATCCAGGTGAGCGATACAGGCTCTTGAGAGCCTCTAGTTAAATTCTTCCTATCTTTCTTTCTGGGGATATTGCCAGAATAAATGATAAAAATTTTGTTCCTTTTATATCTTTTTATATTAGATGTAACACATTTTGTTAACCTTTTAAAATCTTCTTATTCAATAGACTAAATTTTTCTTTCTTCTGTTACATCATAAATGGGAATCCGTCCGTGGTAGTTTAATGATATACTGTGATTTTGTTTTCTGTCTATTTGAAATAATCTTGATGTAAATTGTATCCAATTTAAGATAATTCGATACATGGTTTTTCTTTTGTGTGCACCTAAGGGTTTTTTCTTCAAAGATCAAAAAAATAATATTATAGTTGGTAAATATTTAGAAAGATATAATCTTGTAACAAAGACCAACAAAAATCTATATGTATCTTCTTTTGTAAAAATAAGATATACAATACTTCTTCTTCACTTATAATAATGAAACAATAATTGGTAGAAAGGAATACATTGGAATAATTACTGACACAAAATTAACACATACATGGGACAAAAGTTTAGAGGAACTATACCTTTATTGCAGTACTTAATCTGAAAGTCACAATGAGGTTAATTACCAAATAAATATTACACATTATTTATGGCCCTTTGCATCAGTTTGATCCTTGTTTATTTCTTGTTACATGTTTACAAATATTGGTTGTTAATTTTTTTCCACTTAATATATAGTAATATACATGTACATATGGTTTCCCTACTAGCTATTTTCCTCTTTTCATCTAGAGATTACAAAACATTTACATCAAGAATTAATTCACCATATATTTCATATTATGAGATAAAAAAGGACTTGTTGAAAAATATAAAAATCATTGTATTGCTGTTTTCTATAGGCATTGGTGCAGATAGGTCAGCAACAAGCATTAGTACCTAAGAAAGCACAGACAATGCCCAAACCAGTTTGGCATCCTCCATGGAAACTGTATAGGGTGAGTTTCCAATATTTATAATATGTTGCCTACATGTATATACAGTGTACCATAAAATGAGTTTCGAGTGTATGTCCAAGCCAATGTGTTGCATATATATAATGTACCACAAAAGTTGACAGGATCAGGTTGAATGTTATAAAGCTGAAAACAGAAATAAACAGAAATTTTACTGGATGGTTGGATGAATTATTTTTTAACGTCCAGTGGCAACCAGCTGCATATCAGGACAAGGAAATGTTGATATGATAATGAATTTGATCCCTGCTTTGAACTAGACCAACATGATGAGCTAGCTCACGAGGTAACTGGCCACAGGAAGACATATCACCCAACTCGGACACTATACCGACTGCGAGCCGACCAGTCGGTTGCACTTACTCTGAGATGTTGCATGCTTGGCAGAGAAGCAGCAAATACCAATTTTAATGTCTTTGGTTTGACCCGGATCGGGATCAAACCTGTGACCTTCTGCACTGAAGGCGAGCACGCTACCATGAGATCACTGAGGCAGTTGAAATTTTACTGGAAACCAATCAATTAAATCGATACAGTATTCATTCATATAAAAATAAAACTTCAAATTAAATGCTTTTATTCAAAATACTGTGAAACACTTATTATTTGTTGTACACTAATTTTTGTGGATTTTGTGGACAACCCAACGTAATATTTATGTCAATCACTTTTATTACGAAGAGATATCGAAATTAATGTTCTGTGTCATTACCAAGAATGCTAGATTCTTGTTTGACCTTCAATGACTATGTAAATTCAAACGGATGAAGAAGTTTTTAATAATCATGTTTTCATGGGAGAAAGATGCTAGTTTACAAAACAGGATGGAATATTGACTTTAGATAATTATAAATGAAAATATAGAAATACATCAACAATTTACGCGTTATGTTTATTTTTTAACAGTTTGTCACTTCCGGTAAGCCATAGTAAAGTGTTCATTTAAGGTCATTTACAAGGTTTTGATAACTCAATTATTTTTTTAAATTAGTAATTTCTTTGTCTTCGTTTCTAGCTTGGGTAGAAAACATCGTTTATAAAATGTTATGTTTTGATCAAGCCTCTTATTATCATTTGTAAATAGTAATCAAATCTTAGACAAACGATATCGATGACTTTGTCAATCACACTTCAAAATAAATCTGTTGCATAATAGAAACATGTTTTATATTTTTAATTTTCAGTATTGTACACATTTCACCAACAATAAGTGTTGTCAGTTTATTATTTATTATTTTTTTTTTTTTAAATTTGAAATCCACTAAATTAATAACCCACCAATATGTCTTTTTTCTCCAATCCACGAAAATTGATGTCAACGAAAATAACTGAATTCACAATAAACATATTTTCTTAATGTGAAAAAATTATGAAGAGCCGTTATTAAAGTGAAAAATTCTGCCCACATGGATCAGCACAATACAAAAAAGAAAACACATACAAGAAAAATATATATACTGTTTGTTCATTTGTAATTTCCCAAGTGTCACAGAAACACTAGAATTTTACCTTTTAAAATATATTATATTCTCTATAATTACATTGCATGTGTTTGTATAAGAATAAGTAATTTTATTGGTAGACTACAATGTAGTGTTTCTGAATGTTGTCATTTCCTGAAAGAAAGACTCAGTACAGCTTTAATACACAAAGTAAATTATAGTTAAGGATGATCGCTGGTCTAATAGGAAATAAATAGAATTTGAAATAGGTGTTTTAGTTTGAGAGAACATATGAATAGTAAACAAATAAGCAAGAAAAAAATATAGGTTCATGTGCTCATTTTAGAGTTATAAGTCCTTGAAAATTTGCAGGAAATGAGTTTTCTCTGGATTTTTCATTGTCTTTGCACTGACAACTTCAGTCTCTCAAAGATGTATGAAAAAATAAAAAGGATTTCATAAAATTTTGTCAAATACCATTTTAAGGTATACATGATTGAATTATAAAAGAAAAAGTAGGGGTTCATGGGCAAAAATATTTCATGTTTAAGAAATGGATAAAACCTGAGGATTCCGAAAATCTGACAAAAAGACCAAAACATGACCAGCGAGCATCCTTAAGTCTTTATCTAAAATAATATATCTAATATTTTTCAGGTAATCAGTGGACATTTAGGTTGGGTACGGTGCATAGCAGTTGAACCTGGTAACCAATGGTTTGCTACAGGAGCTAATGACAGAATCATAAAGGTTATGACATGAAATCAGATTTGATATAATAATTAATTCAAAATTTATGATCATTATACAGATTGGTTTTACCATCTGAACAAACAAGTTGGTATCTTACCATTAACTTTAAACATTGTACCTATCAGATAATAGATAATGGATAACAGATTATAATATGGCAAGTTAACTAGCATCATGGAAAGAGCTATTTTTTTCTAAAGATGTCCTTTCACATACAAAATACATTTATCAAATTGCATGCATTTGAAAAATTTATTATTGCAATTTTCATCACCTATATTAGTCTGCTCAGCTGTGGCATTTTTGTTCATTGATCGATACTTGTATTCAAGAGTATAGAAATAAATTATAAATAAAATTACTGCTTTAGTAGATGTGATGTTCAAATCATTTCTGCCTGACTACTTCGGTTTGTCAGCATACTATATGCATATTCATATGATATTTCAAGATCTGCTTTAAATATTTTTAATTTAATTGTGAAAAAGGTATATTAAAGAGCCTTGAAATAACTTCATTATAAAACAAATCATGAACTTTGTACACTTTCACTTCAGATATGGGATCTTGCAACTGGGACATTAAAGCTTTCCCTGACAGGTCATATAAGTGCAGTACGTGGAGTCGTGGTCAGTCCACGGCAGCCATATTTATTTTCTTGTGGAGAAGATAAACAAGTGAAGTGTTGGGATCTGGAGTATAACAAGGTCTGTATGATAGAAATATTCAAATTTTCCTTCTTCTGGTGGTCAATAAATTAACACATTACTAAATTCAGAATTTTTTTGATGGTGCATTCAGAATTGAGAAAAAAGAAATCTGCTGCACACAGGTTAAACAATTTTTTTTTCAAAAATTGATGTCATTTGTTGAACATACTACTTCATATGTTTAAGACTGAAGATTTTTCTGTTAGGCATGTGTTACACAGGTCATTTGAGTCAAGAATTTAATTCAGGTTTCCAGTTTACACAGGTTTCACTGTACATGTATTTGGTTTAAGATAAATCAAACAGGAAATTTTCTCAATATTACTGGTACTTGAAATTCAGATAAGATCTTGAAAATGAATTCATATTTAATGAGCTTATTAACTTGAGATTAAATTTGTGAATTAAGAAAAAATTCACAATAAAATTCATCATTGTGAAATGCAAATGAAATTTATTAAATTAAATTTTAAATATCTTTGTGCATTTAAAATCACAAAAGTTGCTTTCAAAATATTACTTCCTAAAATGTTACCATGGAAGAATAATTAATTATAACCTTTTTGATTTGCATGTATATTACAGGTCATTAAACATTATCATGGACACTTGAGTGCTGTATATGCCATTGATCTTCACCCTACAATTGATGTATTATTGACATGTGGTAGGGATGGTACAGCCAGAGTTTGGGACATGCGAACAAAAGCATGTATACACACATTAACAGGACATAACAACACTGTTGCAGATGTCAAATGTCAGGCTGCAGAACCACAGGTAAGCTTATATTTAGGAATAACAGTATTTGGGATTACTTCATAAAAGTCTTTCTGGCATATACAGATATATTAGTTTTCTCATAAGGTTCGGTCTTCTTCATTTAACACAGATGAATATTACCATGTTGTAAGCTCTGGATGTTTGTTAAGTATACTTGTGATTTTGCGGTTTCTTTGTAACTTCATTCCATATACATAATTTGGAAGTCATCATCTGTTGGTGTCTACATTAGTTGGAAGTCATCATCTGTTGGTGTCTACATAAATTGGAAGTCATCATCTGTTGGTGTCTACATAAGTTGGAAGTCACCACTGTTGGTGTCTACATAAGTTTGAAGTCATCATCTGTTGGTGTCTACATAAGTTTGAAGTCATCATCTGTTGGTGTCTACATAAGTTGGAAGTCATCATCTGTTGGTGTCTACATAAGTTGGAAGTCATCATCTGTTGGTGTCTACATAAGTTTGAAGTCATCATCTGTTGGTGTCTACATAAGTTTGAAGTCATCATCTGTTGGTGTCTACATAAGTTGGAAGTCACCACTGTTGGTGTCTACATAAGTTTGAAGTCATCATCTGTTGGTGTCTACATAAGTTTGAAGTCATTATCTGTTGGTGTCTACATAAGTTGGAAGTCATCATCTGTTGGTGTCTACATAAGTTGGAAGTCATCATCTGTTGGTGTCTTTTGCAGCTTGGTGATTTTGATGTACCATTCTACATATTTTGATGACTTGTACTTTTTCTCTGCTCTTTTCATGGATGTGTAATAATTATTCTTTACATACCTTGTATGTCTGTTTTTATACCCTCACAAAAACAGAAATCCCACTAAACCAACTAATGGAATTCAGTGAAACTTTACACTAAGATAGTTAAATAATTACGGACCATCATCTTCAAGGGGTGCAACTTATTTTGGAGCAGAGAGTTATCATTTGTAAGCATGATCAACAGAACCAGTAATTTATATTATCTATAGTTGTGTATTTTTGTAATACATAAGACAGCAAGACATACTATTTTGGTTCATAAATTTACAGGTTATAACAGGAAGTCATGACTGTACCATTAGACTCTGGGATCTTGCAGCAGGACGGTCACGAGTAACTCTAACTAATCATAAAAAAAGTGTTAGAGCTCTCACACTTCATCCTAAACAGTGCGTATAAATTTAAATTGACCAATTTTTATCATGTTTCAGTTGATAAATATGTATTCTCTTATATCTCCTTTCATAGACATTATGTTTTCACTGACAAAAGTATGATCTATTAGTACACAGATAAAGTTCTTGAATTTATTAAAATTCAAACAGAAAGTTTTTAAAATTATCTCTACATGTATATGTCTCCTCTCTAAATTGATAGTAAAAGTTGTTTGTCATGTATTCTCAGAATGATCATATGTATATGTGTTTTATTACAGTTATACATTTGGTTCAGCATCAGCAGATAACATAAAAGAATGGAAATTCCCTGATGGTAATTTTATACAGAATCTGCCTGGACATAACGCTATAGTCAATGCACTTACCGTAAACTCTGATGGTGTTCTTGTGTCAGGAGGTACGTTTAATATTAAACAATAACGATATCAAAAAATACGTAGAAAAACCTGCAGACAACATTCTGCACTTGTCCTCTTTCGGAAGATGTATTGGGCACTTCCAGTCAATAAAATGTTAAAATCATGGCTCTTTTTATGCCGGTATTCTTCAAATAGACATGTAATATCAATCTGTAAGGTCTAGGTTCAAAGGAGAATATGTATCGCAGTTGAAAAATGCATAAGTGTGTTTCTGACAGCAGAAACTCGAGCCTGAACTGCATATTCAATTTATAGTTGAATTTGTATATGAAGAGTGTGGAAAGTTTAAGGAATTATTTCCTTTAATAAAGAGGTAAATATTGTTAATGATAGATATATTTACAAGTTGACCTTAAGAGGTAATGATTTATCATTATATGAGGATGCCTAGATTTGTACTATTTTTTCTGTTTCAGCTGACAACGATTGTTCTAATCTATACTGAGTCTCTTTGTTCTCTGTTTCAGCTGACAACGGGTCCATGTATTTCTGGGACTGGAAAACTGGGTATAATTTCCAACGACTGCAGGCAATGGCCCAGCCTGGGTCTATAGACTCTGAATCAGGAATATTTGCTTTACAGTATGACCAGAGTGGAAGTCGACTGATCACAGCGGAAGCAGACAAAACTGTTAAAATATATAAAGAGGATGACTCAGCTGTATGTATTGTTTGTATATGTGATAAAAAAACAAAAAAATTTATTCCACATAAATTATTTTGACTAAAGTTCAGGCAAATGAACCATGCTTTGATTGCTGTTCTAAATCTTTATCTTACACTAAGGTCTTAAACACAGGGAAAAATCTCAAATGCCACTGCAACTAGTGCTAGATCATATTGCACTTTTTTGTCGTTTTGAGCTATTGATTAAGAATTGTCTGTTTATATTTCTCTGCATCTGCATTTAATAATTGTGAAGATATGGAACCTCAGATGAATTTTACTGAAAAAAAATTTTACCAGTGGGATACATTTTACTCAGACACATTTTCACTTAAACATGTGGGGGACTCGGTGGCGGAGAGGTCTATGTAGTTGCTCATCAACTACTAATGATCACTAGCCTGTCAACACTGAAGTTGTGAGTTCGAATCTCACCTGTGGGAGGGTGTTCGATGCCGATCTAAATTGACAAGGATTGCCAATTTTCCTACCGAAGATCGGTGGTTTTCTCCGGGTACTCCGGCTTCCTCCACCAATAAAAACTGGCCACCACGAAATGGCCAAATGTGCTGAAAATGGCGTAAAACTCCTACTAAACAAACACTTAAGCATGTCTGATCCTTCTTTTGAATGTGTGACATTATAGCAGAGTCAGAGGCTTTTTCATCAAGACATGGGACACACTTTGTTAGGAATTTAATTCGATAAAATTTACTGATTGAACTAAAAAGGTAGACCTCCTTAACAAGTGATTAATAATAGCAATCTACACAAGTGTTCTATGGAACAGTCAAACCTAAATTTATATTTATGATATTTATGATATTTATGATATTTATGATGCAGAATTGCATTTATTAATGAAAGTTTTACATGATTGTATGTTCATAAAATATTTTCCACAGAAATCGCATGTGGTTGAAGTCAATTTAAAGGAATACCTGCCCCATTGGCCGTATATTTATAGCCATATATAATTTAAATCAGTGTGGTCATTATCATGTATACATGTTATATTGACTCGGAGCATTAAAAAATGGAACGATGTATTAAAATAAAATAGAATAAGCTATTACATTACTGGTATAACATGAGAATCTGTTTTTAAATTTAACTCTTTTCTTTATTACAGACGGAGGAAACACATCCAATCAACTGGCGACCTGATATTATCAAGAAGAAAAAATACTGATTTTAGTTGACTACAAAATTATTTATAACATAACAGCCAAATACAACCCTGAAATGATTATAAAGCAGAAAAATGTTTCAGTTATTTACTTCATAATGTTATGTTGTTGAATATTGACTGACAAAGATTTGGTTTCAGGACTTTACATGAATAAGTAACATGTAAACAGCAGTTTGCACTTTGATATTTGGTTTTAGCATTGACAGTGTATTTGACAAGATCATTGGAAATCATTTTTTTATTAAAAAAATAAAATTTTTATGAATACAAAGTTTGTTTTGATATTAATATATCAGTGTTAAAATTAATAGTGAGAAACAAAAGAACTTTCTCTTTTTCTCAGAAAACATTGGCACAGTCTAATAAAGCAATCATCACTGCTTACCTAAAATATTGACATTAGATATATTTTTGAGGAAATTTGACCATGCTGAGTTGATTGGAAACAAAATGACTTCATGCAAGGCAGGAATAAGTGTGCTAGAAGCTCAAACACACATAATTTTTGCATGCAGATGTACATGTAAGGGAAGTTTAGTGTCAGTGTTCCAGATTTTGACCTTCTATACAGAAAAAATATTATAAAAGAACACCTTTTTAATCACAGCCGTAGACTTGGTACAAATCCCTTTGGATTTGTGCTATATCATAGTTGCACATTTCACAAACAGGATAAAATGTCTAATGAATCATCTGGATGTTGTATTGACCTTATAACAATTCTAAATGTAAACAAACCAAAATCAAGAAACACATAATTGTAGTTGTAGTTGCCGTATGAAACATGGTTGTTAGTTATATGATACCTGATGTGTGGGACAAAATAGGAAATTTTTTGCTTTCAAGTGAGAGTTTGTTCCTCCCATTGGGTATCTTCACATAACCAATCATTTTTTATTTCTTAAGTAAAGTGCATCATAATCCAAGCATGATTAGTGTAAATGCTTTTCCATAATTTGTCAGTGTACCCGTACACTTTTCTCTGTTATTTGGTACCCAAGAATAGATGGGAAAATTTCAGGACGTTACCTAAATGTGTATTATACTAGAATCAATACAAATTTATTTCTTTCAGAATCGACCAAATTAATGTTTATAGTCTTTTCTGTTAACTATTTTATTTCTCACTTAAAAAATTTGGATTTGTTGTTAGCTCACCTGGCCAAAGGCCATGTGAGCTTTTGTCATCACTTGGCATCTGTCGGTTAACTTTTCACATTTTAATCTTCTCCTCTGAAACCAAACAAAAACAATCTATAGACCAAATATAGAGGGACTAGGACAATGCAGCACTACACTTGTCTTGTTACCTTGACCTCATTTTCATAGTCACTAGGTACTGTAAATTCGGAAATTATTGCGATGTTTATATTATTGCGATAAGTGCGACAGGGTTGTAATCGCAATATTTTAAATTCGCATTTTGGAATTTTTTTATATGAATGAAGCGTGATTTTTCTCAATATTGCAAAAATTAAAATCGCATTTTGGTCTAAAATGACAATATCACAATAAAAAATGCACGCAATAATTTCAGAATCTACAGTATTAGAGTTGGTGAGAAATGGACTTAATCTCAAGAATGTAACACAAGTCACTCAAGCATGAATTTAGGTCAAGGTGAGTCATCAGGTGACAGGGTAGCATGTACCCAACAAAAACTATCTATTGACCAATATATTGGGACAAGGTATTACAGTTGCCAGCAAATGGACTTAATTATGAAATGTGATGCAAGTCACTAAATCATGCAATTGAGGTCAAGGCCGGGAGACAGATGACACATTGGCATGTACCCACCAAGAACTATCTATAGACCAAATACGGTGGGTCTAGGTATTAGTTTCTGAGAAATGGACTCAATCACGAAAATGTGACAAGTCACTCAAGCATGAAATTTAGGTCGAGTTCTGGAGACTGGCATGTACCCATCAAGAACTATATATAGACCAAATATGTTAGATCTAGGTGTTACAATTGCTGAGAAATGGGCATAATCACCAAGCATGAAATTGAAGTCGAGGTCCAAGAACTGGTGCCAGACTGGCATGTACTCACTAGGAATTATTTATAGACCATATATAATATGGCTAGGTATTACAATTGCTGAGAAATGGGCTTAATCATGTAATTAGGAAGCAGATTTTACAAATGTTTATAACGTAAATGAACCATGAAAATGAGGTCAAGGTAACAAGACAAGTGTAGTGCTGCAAAGTTTATATCATAATGAATTTGTGAACTAAAGATCTTAAGTGTAGGTATTATGTTTGCAAAGCAATTATGGTTTCAAAATATGTTTTAAAAAGTTCATGCCACCGCCAGCAAAAAGTTATACCTATATCTAGCCTTTTGCGACATTCGTTGCAGGTGATAGAAAAACAACAATTATATTTGAAATATGTCATGCCATATCATTAAAGGTTCTTGAGATATGAACTTGAATGCAACAAGAGGCTCCCAAGAGCCGGAGTCGCTCACCTGTAATTTTTTGTGTAGATCTTGCATCAATGATTATTTTTGCTATTTAATGTATACCATTGCATTTTTTGCCTTAATATTTACTTAGTTAAAATATAAAATCCTGAACCCAAATATATATGGTTGCAAAGGACTTCTTCATCAGTTGCTATGGCCATAGTTTGGGGGGTATATAGGAATCAGCCTGTCTGTCCAGAATTTTTTTGTACCCGAGTTTCTCAAACATGCCTTATCAGAGATTAATGAAACTGTGCATACTGTTAGATCATTGTACGTAGATGTGCGCATGCGAAGTATGTCCTGCTCCAATACTTTTTACAGTTTGTCTTTATATTCAAGTCAATAACCTAAAACTGCAAAATTTCCTTAAAATCAACAACTATGGGTTGACCGATTCGTCGGAAATTTCATGGCAGGTAGATCTTGAACTCATAAATATTTTTATTTCTTGTCAGTTTTGCTCTGCTTTAGTTTATGAGATAAGAGCCAAAAAGTGCATTTTCCACGTATGGTCTATTTTTAGCCATGGCAACCATGTTTCTCGATGGACAAGAAAACAAAGGTTTTATACTAGATACCCTAAGGATCTTTCAGCCTAAATTTGGCTCAAATTGATCCTGTAGTTTTAGAGGAGAAGATTTTTGAAAGTTTACCAAAAAAATGTGAAAAATGCCTTTAAAGGGCAAAAACGACTGACAACAGACGGAAGACAACAGACGCCAAGTGATAGCAAAAGCTCAAATGTCTTTTTATGACTAAAATGTTGCTATGTTGTGTTGTTCTTTATAAGATGACTGCAGATGTGAAATATCATTAATATATTGATCAAAGGTTCTTTGATAATATACCTAAATCCAAAAATTTAACCACAGTCACTGAAGCTTAAAATATGGGTCGTGGTGATTCAAATATTGCTGATTTTTGCACTATATAAGATGTCAGAATAAAATGGTGTAAAATCATTGACATATCTAAATAGGTTTCTGTGAAATAGACCTAAAACCCAAAACTTAACCAAATCACTCAAGCATGTGTATACCGGAGTAGGTCATAATGACTGAATTGTTAGAGAAATCCATTATATAATGTAAGGCCTTTTATTTTTAATTAATTGGTTTATGGATTTTTTTTTAAGAAAATAGGGTCGGGAAAAAAAAAGAAAAAAAAAGAGGGCAAATCCTGTACTTTTGAACAATCTTGGTTATATTGCCAAATGATTTGAAACCCAAATGTCAGAACATCTAACTTGAAAGGTGTTGTTCAGTAAACCATTCCCTTTTTAAGGGATCCGACTCGTTATTGACGTCAACTACAACAAGATAAAATGAGTGGATTCGATATCTTACGGAATCAAGATATTCATACAAAACGAAATTAAAAGGCACATGGACTGTAATAGGAACTTCGTTTCATAAAACTTGTTTCGGAAATTGGCATCAACTAATGGCTATAAATAGATTTTTTTTTATCATGTTTGCAAGTATTTTATTAATGGATAATCTATTTTTAGACGAATTGGAACATCATCTTTTATGAAATTCTGATGCAAAAGGATTTTAATTTATTTTTATTTGTTGGATGGCTGATTTCAGAGGGTCGGCGGTAATAAAAAACCAAAATATTCAATTTTATTTTTTTTTCTTCAAATGAGCAAAATCGGGTCGACAGATCCGTAAACCAACTAATTAAAAAAAGTAAATGGCCTAAGAGGATTATAGTGATCAAGTATCATAATGATTGATATAACACCATGGATTTCTAGGATATGAAATTAGATGCAAACCTATACAAGAGTCACTCATGCATTAAATCTAGGTCAAAGTGATCCAAATATTATTGAATTGTGTTCAGTGCTATAAGAGGATTGTAGTAATATAATGTCATTGTTGCATATGAATGGGTTTCTGAGAAATAGACCTAAATGCAAAAACTTAACCAAACCTGATGGACGGACTGACAGACAGACAAGGGTAAATCTATATGCCCCAACCACATTTGTGGACGGGGCATAAATATTTCAACCATTACTACAAAAACCTCAACCTTGACAGTTTTCGATTGATCACATGTACATGTTTTATAAACTATATTTGAATCAAACATGAACCTATTCAAACAAATGAAAATCACACATTTAATGAACACAAATCAAAAGATAATTCTATTATTATACAACATCATGAGGGATTGTCTGTCTGTTTTTCCTTTTTTTGTTTACGTAAATTGCCCATCATTTGATCGTAATCTTTGTTACTTTCAAATTGTATATCTTTTCTCATCTTTAATCCTGAAAAAAAATTAACCATTTTATATATATGATACATTTACTAATTAGCAACAAAACTTTCTTTTCAAACAATATTTTATAAGACCGTGAGGCCTTATGAATCACCATGGAAACAGCAGCAACATTTGTAAAATAGTAACAAACAAATATCCATGCACACATCTAAGCTATCATTTCAATTGTGATGTCTGAAATACAAATATTGCTACTGCTGTTTTGATTATAATTAATTAATTACAGTTAACACAGTGTTCATAACTGATTCAAAATAATTTATTTACATATATGAATGGGTCTTCATAAATAGTCTTTCAAATGACTTTCATGCAAATTTATTCAACAAGTATCTTGTACTGCAGCTTTGCTTGCAATAAATTATTGATAGTGGATTATTTAGTGTGCACCACGTGATTCAGGTTATTTCTTCAGAGACTGAAAAAAAATTACAGTCAATCCTTAAATAATTAAACAAGAACCAGGCCACTGTTTTACTATGTACTAGTCAAGTAGTTTATGTGGAGCTAAAATAATATTGACATGCCTACATTAATAAGTTATCTCCCTTTACTAAGCTACCCAAGGAAATTATTAAATTGCACACATTTAATCTAAGGATCAAAGGGAGATAATTACAATTATCTCCTTAGGTAACTTGGTTTAGATAGATAACTGACTGTTCCTCATCAGTACACTAAAGCTGGATGTAACTAGAGGCTCTCAAAAGCCTGTATCACTCACCTGGATTTAACTTTTCACCTTGAGCAGGAATAAAAATTTAAATGTTGCAGTCAATTTGGCTGGTTTTTCTTTAGGGTTCTATGTTAAATTAAGTTCAGCTGTGGCAGCCATCTTGGATGACAGTCAATGGACACATTTTTAAAAGAGGACCATCTAAGGACCATTACTGCTAAGTCTTGTTCAAACTGGCTCAGTGGTTTCAGACCAGAAGATTTTTAAATGAATTTTCCTATAGAATCCTATATTTAACTAAGTTAGGCCTTGGCGGCCATCTTGGTTGACAATACAGGTGATCTGACATCTTTCTGAAAGAGGACCATCTAAGGACCAATGCTGCCAAGTTTAGTTCCACTGGCCTTAGTAGTTTCAGATGAAAAGATTTTTGAGTGAATTTCCAATAAGGTCCTGAGTTAAACTAAAGTTAATGATTTTCCCCATAGGGTCCTATGTTAAACTAAGTTCAGCTATGGCAGCCATCTTGGATCACGGACAGGGTTATCGGACATAATTCTGAAAGAGGACAACTGCAGCGAAGTTTGGTTCAAATTAGCTAGATGGTTTCGGACAAGAAGAAATTTTAGTAATTTTCCAATTGGTCCTATGTTAAACTAAGTTCGGCTATGGTGGCCATCTTGGATCTTGGATTGGGTCATCGGACATAATTCTGAAAGAATACCACCTTAGAACCATTGCTGCTAAGTTTGGTTTAAATTGGCTTGGTGGTTTCAGACAAAAAGAAATTTAAGTGATTTTCCCATAGTGTCCTATGTTAAACTAAGTTCGGCTATGGTAGCCATCATGGATCACAAACCAGGTCATCAGATATAATTCTGACAGAGGACCATCATTGGTTGCAAACAAGAAGAAATTTTAGTAATTTTCCATAGGGTCCTATGTTAAACTAAGTTCAACTATGGCAGCCATCTTGGATCACGGATCAGATCATCAGACATAGTTCTGAAAGAGGACCACTTAAGGACCATTGCTGCCAAGTTTAGTTCAAATTGGCTCAGTGGTTTCGGACAAGAAGAAATTTTAGTGATTTTCCCATAGGGTCCTATGTTAAACTAAGGTCGGCTATGGCAGCCATCTTGGATCACGAACCGGGTCATCGGACATATTTCTGAAAGAGGACCACCTAAGGACCATTGCTGCCAATTTTTGTTCAAATTGGCACATTGGTTTCAGAGGAGAAGATCTTTAAGTGAAATGTTAACGGATGACGGATGCCAAGTGATGAGAGCTCACATGGCCTTTTAGGCCAGGTGAGCTAAAAATGAGAACTTTATAGTACGTACGGACGACATTATCTTCTCCTAGAACACCTTGTACAACTGTCTTCCTCAGTAAATTCTCTGAATCTATAGCTGCCTGAATTAACTACATGTATAAAATATAGATTCATTTAACATGTTAAGTAATGAATACAGATTGCATACAGCAAATACAATAAATACAGATAAACAAATACTGAAAATTCAGACATCATCACATGCATTTCTTATCGGAGATCTCAGAAAATCAACAAAAATGCAAGATTAATTATTATATGCAATTCATATTCAATTTTTATTAAAATGAACAAGGATAATTTTGCAAGTTTTGATTATTGTAAGTGTCATCTTGTTAATGATTGTCAGATGTTAAAAACATCTGAATTTAATGCATATACTATTAGGGACATATAAAATATTCAGATGTTCCCCATTATTGTAGAGGTCTTCGCCAATATTTTGCATGAAACATCTGGGATATTTGGAATAATAATATGCTCAACCACGGTCTGGATTCTTTCAATCAGATGAAAATAATGCCTGCACTTTTACTTGGTTTATATATGTTACTTATTGACTAGAGAGTGGATCCTTCCTCAGACTGTTATCTCCTGTATAGAATTTCTTATCCTGACTTGACCTAAATATTTCACATTTTGATTGGTTAAAACCAGCACAAAAAATTTCAATGCAATGTCTTAATTCAGATCAGGATAAAATTATTACACAGTGTATAATTGTCCTAATACAGAGATTGGACGAGGCCAGATCTCTGTATTAGGAAAATAATGCACTGTGTAACGAAAATATGATTACACTGTTATATGACAAACCTTATCAATTTGCTTTTGATCTGTGAGATCTTTATTTTTCTTGAATTCTGTGTTTATTTTCTCTCTGACAACTGAAAAAGATATTGTAACCACATTTTGTTATAACAAGCTTAAAATATCCATATTTGTAAAATCATGACAGGTTCATTGCCAATCATTTTTATTGTTGTCACATAACTTACCCCTATAATCCACCAATCCATTACTGAAGACTCTGAAGAATAATTTAAGGATGATCGCTGGTCTAATAGGAAATAAATAAGATTTGAAATAGGTGTTTTAGTTTGAGAGAACATATGAATAGTAAACAAATAAGCAAGAAAAAAATATTGGTTCATGTGCTCATTTTAGAGATATAAGGCCTTGAAAATTTGCAGGAAATGGGTTTTCTCTGGTTTTTTCATTGTCTTTGCATTGAGAACTTCAGTCTCTCAAAGATGTATGAAAAAATAAAATGGATTTCATAAAATTTTGTCAAATACCATTTTAAGGTATATATGATTGAATTATAAAAGAAAAAGTGGGGGTTCATGGGCAAAAAATTTCATGTTTAAGAAATGGATAAAACCCGAGGATTCCGAAAATCTGACAAAAAGACCAAAACATGACCAGCAAGCATCCTGAAAGTAGAGACCTTCCTTTGCAATTCAGGATTCAGACCCTGGTCCAAGTTACATGTATTCAGGCTCCAATTATGTATCCAATATCATTTGAGAAATTCTTGATATACATGTATCCTTGTAGCTTAAACATATATTTGAGTTTAAACAAATGTACTTTAGGAAGTTTCCACTTAAACAAATGTTTAATAAAAACAAATCAGATATCATTTAAGGATTTGTGTCTCATATGTATTTTCGTCTTTTATATCCCAATCTTTACTTTTTGTGGATAACTTAATCTGATATTTTTATTTTTATCTTTTAATATAATGAAGACATAATGCAGTCCATGAAAGTATATGTTTTTTACTTGTAAGAGCTCTTGTATCTCCTTGGAAGACATCCTTTCTTGCCTTGTGTAAGTTCTTAAATGATGACAGGATCTGAAATTATATAGAATCAAGGAAATTATCAGCTGAAGCCATAAAAGTGTTCATTTTCATATTTAAGATAAATATCAATAATATATAGATGTGACGTACATTGTAGGTATATAATATCCCGCTAATGGTTGATACTTTATATATCACATATTCCTTCATTCTATAAGTTTTGAGTAAGTACATGCAATGTCTTTATTTCAACAGGATAATGTGATTAGTAATGAAATTTGAAACCAGAAGCTCTCAAAAGCCTATTATTGCTCACCTGGATTACCACCGACACTTGATGAAAATCATAAAAGCAATCAGATATTAATAAATTTTCATAATTTTGATAGACTGTACTTCAAACGATACCTACATTTTTTTACCAACCAATTATTACTTGAAAACGTGCAGCTTCAGTCCTATTTTGAGCAACCCTGGCTTATAATAAAGCAGACTAGAATTATATATTTTAGGTCAATCATTTATCAATTTGGAACTGCCAGTTAAAATTTTGCTTCAATTTAAATTTGAGCAACCATCTAAGGATCTGTCAATTATAAACCTTTTCTATAAGTAGACGATGTTTGTATTTTTTCCCTGTTGGGTCCTGTGTTAACTGTGTCCTGCAGTGGTAGCCATCTTGGATTTCCAATTGGCATCAAAATTATAAATTTGCAACAGGACCATCATACAATCATTCAGGCAAATTATCAATCCAATCTGTCAAATAGGTTCAAAGAAGAAGTTGTTTGTACATGTATGGATTTCCCATAAGGTCCTACATATGTATGTTAACTATGTCCCAAGGTGGCGACAATCCTTGATTTCCAATCGGCACCAAAATTATAAATTTGGTAGAGGACTATCTAAAGAAAATTCTGGCAAAGTAGAAGGCCATTTGGTCTTGTGGTTTCTAACAAGAAGATTTTTGAAACACTGGGTCCTGTGTTAACAATGTCCTGCAGTGGTAGACATCTTGGATTTCCAATCTGCATCAAAATTATAAATTTGGTACAGGACCATCATATAATCATTTAGGCATATTATCAATTCAATCTGTCAAACGGCTTCGAAGAAGAAGTCGTTTGTATGAATTTCCCATAAGGTCCTATGTTAACTACATGTATGTCCCACGGTGGTGGCCATCTTGGATTTCCAATCCTGCAGCACCAAAATTATAAATTTGGTAGAGGACCATCTAAGTAACATTCCTACAAAGTAGAAGTTCATTTGGTCTTGTGGTTTCTGACAAGAAGATTTTTGAAACATTTGGTAGTGTGTTAACTATGTCCTGGAGTGGTAGCCATCTTGGATTTCCGATCGGCATCAAAATTACAATTTGGTACTGTACCATCATACAATCATTCAGGCATTTTATTAATTCAATCTGTCAAACGGCTTCGAAGAAGAATTTTGTACGTATTTCCAATAAGGTCGTTAACTATGTCCCATGGTGGCGGCCATCTTGGGTTTCCAATCGACACCAAAATTACACATTTGGTAGAGAACCATTTAAAGAACATTCCTGCAAAGTAGAAGTTCATTTGGTCTTATGGTTTCTGACAAGAAGATTTTTCACGTTTCAGCCAATCAGAACACATTATTGGGCCTGGCAGCCATGTTGGATATGCGATCGGAACCAAAATTACAAATTCTAGCAATGACCTTCCCAAGAACATTGTAGCAAAGTTTGGTTTAATTTGGTTCAGTGGTTTTTTTAGGAGAAAATTGAAATGTGAAAAGTTAACAGACAGACTACTGACGCAAAGTGATGGCAAAAGCTCACCCTGGCTTTTAGCCAGTTGAGCTAATAAAAAGGCAGGACCAGGATTTTGGCAAAATGAAAAGCCAAAGCCAGGATCATTTGAGGTGTAAACAAAATGCAGGACCTGTGTCAATCAGGGAATATTTTGGTTTAAATGAAAAACAGTTTTTAACCACGGTAGCAACCCCCTAAAAATCCAATACCAAATTTTCAGCAAAAAAAATATGAAGGATTAAACATTTCATCCTAGCCTCACACCCCCATTTTGTGGGGCCAGCCTATATCCATGTAATATCTGCATTGGCAGTGGTCTGACAACATGATATTGTGTTGCTATTAATAGGAGATAAAGCTCAAGACCGGATCGGCCAATCACATCACGACTCTTCACCAACGAAAAGTAGTTGGACGATAACAGCCAAATAAAATTGTAGTCCCTAACAATATTTGGTCACGTCAGGCGATCGGACCAGCAAAAATGTCCAGGTCTGGAGGTATACGATACAACAAACTGTTTAACTGCATTTGTACCAGCTTCCTGAAGATAAACCATCACTTCATGACGTCATACAATATGAAAAACCTGAGGAAACTATAGCCATTTTCAGAAACTCATTTCTGGTATACCGATTCTGACTCTAACATTATAATTTGAAGAAAGTTATTTCCCTTGCTGGGATGTTCCAGGACATAGTACTGCAATGAAGAATAAAAGATTAACTGTTTTTAAAACTTGTTAATTTGCACATAATGTTTGGTTTATATAAATTTGGGAACTACTTACAATCTTTTTGCTTCCAACATAGTTGTAATCAAACTTAATTATATAGCTGGCAATATTTTGCATGTAATTCAAAGTAATAAATGATTTCTATTTACTTCCTCCTGGTTGCTCTGCACAACAGCAAAGTACTACATCCCAGCAAGGGAAATAACTTGCTTCAAATTATAATTTTAGAGTCAGAATCGTGATTCTAAAATGAGTTTCTGAAAAGGGCTTTTGTGTGAACTCTACATGTAATTGATCATGTATGGTTCACACATATACACTCTCTTAGTTCTCAATATATTGTGCTATTCACCTTTTTTTCAACATAAATCCGGTGCTTTTTTAGTACCGCTATATAGCAAGGATTTAAATCTACTATTTAACACTCATTCTCAGCAAATTAGGGCCAAATACCTATTTCATTGTCCCTATATAAATAATTATTATATTTTGAGATTTATACATGTAATACATAATGAAACATCATTAAAACTTGATTTCAAGGAACATTTTAGACATAAGTTACCAAAATTTTCATATGTGTCCTGCAAAGAGGACAAAAATTATACTCTGCTGTTCCCCAGTACTGATTATTTTGAGAGAAAAAAACGAATGTCCCATTTAGTGTGCCACTTTTTACCTTGTGTATTGCACGGTTTTCGGTACGGGTAAAAACATTAACTTTTCCGATCCTTCAATAGTCCGTCAGTAAATATTTATTATAAATTTCAAATTATTTGCACTGATCTTCAGTCTCCATTGTGAGATGTTACGTCCCGATATCCGAGACCAAATATGTTACCAATGTTTTAATAGACTATACATTTATCATTTACGGGCAATTAAAAAAATCGTATTGCTTTTTTATAATTACTCCATTATATAAAAACTGTAGAAAATTGTTAAATGGCCAGTTATTGTAATAAAAAGATCTATGCGACATTTCATCAGAAAAAATAGTTTGTTACGTTAATTTTTAACAGATACGTCACTATGAAAAATGCTTAAATTAACATTAATCACCTGCCATACATGTTTAACAGAGTTACATGTGTTCTTACATCTTTAATCCATATTTTCAAACAGTAGAAAATATTCTGTTATAAAAAATATTTCTTATTACAGACTTTAAATATTTTGTTCATCAGATACGGTATCGACAGATACGTTACCCTTCCCGTTATTCCGGTACAGTTCCGGAAATAAGACATATACGCTACCGCTTTTGGTTTTGTAAGGTTATTTTATATTTAAGGAAATATGTCAAGTATATGAAATTTTATAGGTGGTAATTTTTTAAAACAAATGAAGGCCACCGTCTGAAATTGGGTTATTTAAACATATAAATGTGAAACTGACATAATTAAGAACATTACATAAAAATTTGTTGAAATAATCGTATTCATACTCTTAGTCAGTTGTTAAACATTACATAATGTACATGTTCTTGTGGTAACGTATTTGTTTTTTTCTTTGTAAAACATTTGTTTTATTGCCTCCAAGTTTTTTCAAGTAATACTTGACCTGCAAATGATCTAAAAAAAAATTCAAGTTTTGTTATCTAAGTCTCTTGAACAGATTGATAATTATAGGAACGATTTTAGAATGGAAGAGTCACCAATCTCTGAGCAAGTTGAAAGGAAAATAACTATGTAGGCCTAAATGAATTTGATCTTGTTGTACCTGTAGCAATGATATATATATCAGGGAAATTGGTACATTGGTAAAGTTTTATGCAATGCATGGTTTTGTCATGAAATAGAACGGGTTGCGTTCATGACTGCGTGTAAACAGTTTTTCAAGTGGTCTGTTAAATCTAATCTTGGTCTACGGCAGTGATGTATTGTGCACTATTGATGAACCTACAGTTAAATCAGGCCGTTTGTACAAGATGGATAAAGCAATGGAACAGAAGGAGGAAAGATTATGTGCAGAGTTGGGACAAACTGATAATGACAAATATTGAAGTTGTTTACAAAATAAAAATCAACTGGAAAAAGTTTAGAAATATACGTTACCAGCTGGTTACTTGTCATACAATTTCCTGTTTTTAGCGATTATTGCTGGTTTTATGTGCTTAATATATATTTCCTGTTTTAAAGTTGATACTAATTTAAAAGTTTTTTGAGAAAAACAGTTCCATATACATATTACAGTGTTTTTCATATTCATGTTGATTTATGTTACTTTTCATATCATTTCATCCCGACATTAAAATTATGACAAAATCTGAAAAATGTAACATATTTAGAAAATTATTTGAGATATACTGAAACTTGACCATATTTGGATTAATATCTTCATATTCTTTTTCACATAGAACAATTATTTGCTACATCCATTTATCTAATTACTGCACTTTAAACAAAGTGTAAATTCAAGAACAAATAATTAATTTTCCAATTCCTGTCATCAATATTTACTCAAAATATATCTCTGATATCTTTATATAAATAAATTTGGAGAAAAAAAGAGTTGTTTAAACTGCTAAGATATTTTATGTGCAAAAATTCTGAAAGTTGAAGTACAACATAGCTGATTCAAGAAAAATGGGACTCTTAGTTCCTGATATTGGTTTTTTTCTTACAGACAGAATTAAGATCAGCCACTTGAATATCTTGAAATATTAAGTATCGAACAATATTTTACGCATAGGCAAATTTTGATATACATGATTTACTTTTCTTTGTGTGATTTCTGAAATGGTCCCGATTTGCTGAGAATTAGTGTTAAATCCTTGGTCTTGGATATAGCAAGGACGTATATTAGTGTTAGTTATACGTCCTTGGCTACAGGTATGTATGAGGGGCCTGATGGGTTATTTTCGTTCTTCGTGATCGGCGCATTTTCGCTATCGTGATCCGTTTTTCTACAGATTTATTTTTCGTGATTCGTGATGAAAGCATTGTTCGTGAATCGTTTCCATTGGAGTTTTATGTTCGTTCTTCGTGATTGAGACATGTATTTCATTCTCGTGATTTTTTTTCCATTACGGAAATGAAAATTTCCATTGAGTTGTCTTTCTTGGCTTAAAAAGTTGAAATGGCGCGATAGTTTTAAAAGTGCAATTAGGTCATTTTTTAGTGCAAACATGGCAGCCCCCATGGCTGCGAGCCACGGCAATGACATTATCGATACTATCGAGGTTGTAATATTTTGTGTGGATCCAACCTGTTTTGGACAGAAAAATAAATTTATCGGAGGAAAAGAGAGAAAGAGGGTCAGTGTAGAAAAAAAGGATATGAACATTTTCAGAACTTTTTGTACAATTTTAAAAGAACAGACCGCAATTGTGGAGGAAGCTATCCAAAGAGGTTTGGGCAAAGAAGTGGAAATTAAAATAAGTAGATTGGAGAAGACCAAAGAAGGTGTCAAAATATAAGGTACTGAAGAAACAGATAATGCTATTGACGCCACAGAATGTCTTAGTTTTCTTCAAGGGACAACCAGCAGGAGTGGGAGAATAATCAGGCTCAGCAGTAAATTTTATTGACAAAATAAATATATATATACTATATAGTCTCTGAGTTTAGTCTCAAGATAAAACAAAGACGTGGTTCCGTGGTATTTCACGCCAGTAAAACATTTCTATGAAATATTATATGATACAATACAAGAAGTTAAAATGTGACTGTTTTTAACGATTTAATTTAGAACCTGGGAGAATTCAACACGTAAACAAGTAATGAGCCAGTAATGCATTTGATTGTAGCTTAATTGAACCTAGCCCGAGATTACTCGTGTCCCACGGCCCAGCTTGTCTGGCAAAACAGCCGTTGGACGTCAGAGTAATCTCGGACTAAATTGAACCAATCTACAACACAAACAACCAGCTTCTGAATCTATATTATCAAGATTGATTGGGGATACTCTTTTTATATTTTCGTGATCCGTGATCATGGAAATTTATTTTCTGTGAATCATGATTGACAAAAAAATCAACTCGTGAATCATGATGAGACCCCCCCATCAGGCCCCTCATGTATTATATTTAAAAAAAAAACAAAAAACAAGTGACCATCAATATCAGAGCTACGGTTCTGCATTTTGGAAGTTGCATATTTGACTGAATTTGCCAGTGTTGATAACAATCATTTCCGTAGTTTTGGTCTTCTTTCCATCTTAAGGAAGCTGAGCAAACATCTGAATTTTATTCTGGGCAAGTATGAAGTCACATAAGACACTGTAGTTTTTGAATGTGTCGGTTTTTTCTCTCCAAATGTTGGGCCTATCTTTTCTCAAATGTATCTCTTGCATCAAATGCGTATTCCCTTATTTAAAGTGATAGCTACAATTATTTTCTTTCTATTATTTTAACCTACCCTACTTCGCACGGACATGTCTATGAAATATCTAGAAAGGTTCCGACAAATTAATCTCTCGGACTTCTAGTTAATTCATTCTCTAAACCGGAAGTAGTTCTATGGAAACAAACAACATGGAGGGAAACGAACTCATAGTTTAATCTTACACTAACAGTATTTTTGACATTTTTTTGGACAAAGAAGTATTTGTTGTTAAGGAACAGAAGTTCTGCCCAACGAATGGCACCTGTTTAGGCTTCAATTACAACATTTTCTTGTACTAAAGGTTATTTTTTGTACTATCAATCCACAGCCACAGGCCGTGACAGGGGCTCTTTACATTTGAATTTTGACAGCCCAATCAGTCACAGATGACATACTTTGTCAATTGTAACGAACCCCTGTGATCAATCGGGATTCGGTTCTGCCGCTGGTGATTTTTTACAGGTTTTTTATCTACAGGGGTATCAAGACAGTTATAGTAGGTACTTGAATAAAAAGACATTTCGGTACCTGGACAATTTGGTACCTTATATAAAGTAATAAATAAACCAATTTTCATTTGAAAAAATAGTAGAAGCTGAGGAATGTTATTAAAATGGGAACTTTGTTTGGAGTCTTTGGTAAAATTACCACAATGTCGGACAATGTATGTTGTATCCACTGCTCAGTAGTGCTCATTATATGTTTGTACAATGTATACTGAACTTGAATTATGTGTAGTGCTTTAATGGTTTTTGAATTATCTTTTATTTTATTAATGATTCCTTAGAAACTATTAATATAGTGCCGTAATGGTTTCGTATGTTTATCATTAATTCTTGACCAATGTAACTGTATCTCATTGTTCTTTGTTGTATCTCTTGTTGTTAATTGAAACATGAAATAAGTAATAAAATAAAATTGAATAGTGTTATCATTCATAGACTAGACTGATTACATAATAAAATATGAAAAACAATTAAATAGTATGCAAAATACATGAAAAAATACAAAACAAACAAGCAAAATACCAATAACAAAATAAAAAAACAAACCATTTTTGAAAGATTTTAAAGTCAACTTAATAAAATATACTTTGAAGTATAAAATGTCTGTGTTTTTACAAGAAAACACGATTGGTTTGATGCAAAACGTATCCAGTTTCGTAGTACTGAATTGTCCACATTTGGGTTCCGAAATGCCCTAGTACTGAAATGTCCAAGTACCAAACTGTCCAAATTGGTACTGAAATGTCTTGGTACCGAAATTTAAGGCACCAAACTGTCTAGAATTCCTACTGGGTTTAGAACTAGAAAAAATGGCAGTGTAATACTCAGTTTGTCCAGATTAGATAAAATAAAAAATATATATATATTAGTAAATAAATATTTAAGTACTATTTTCATTTAATTAATAATTGAAATAATTAACACTTATCACAATATCTCACTTTTGATATTTTTATAAATTAACTTTAATAATTACACCCATCGGGTCAAAGCAAAAGCAAATCAACGACTTCAAAGTAAGAATGATAATGCGAATATGGCACAAGATATGTTAACCTTCAGATCAACATAGACCATATCTCAATACTACAGATTCTTATATAAAGATACATACTGCCTTCAAAAGGTTGATATAATTGTATTAAGGAGGCATATTATTTTTTCTTTTTATGCCTATAAAAATAATGCCTAACTTATTATTCGTGTCATTTCTACACATCTAGTTTTAAAGTAAATTTAAAATTATGGTGGATTGGGAAAATTTATACAGTTAACTCCAAATAATTGGATATCTGTTGATAGAATATTCCCCCTATTTTCATAACTATAATTAAAGTACATTTTTAATTCAGGTAAACATTAAGAACCATGCCAATTACAAAGATCCCGATTGTACATAAATTTGGTATCATCTCCCACAGTCAGAGATTGGAGCTTCAGGAAAGACTGTTAAAACAGTCATATCTACAGAGTGTTGAAAGCCAAAAGGTTTTACAAACAAGGTTAGTTAAACAGTCAGTCTGGTCATCAGTGAGTTGAAAGCCAAACAGTTATACTGTATACTAACAATGTTAGTAGGTTAGTAAACAGTCAGATTTTCAGAGATTTGAATGTTGAAAGTAAAGATGTTAAAACAATGAATTCTTTTTGACAAGAGTAAATGTACACATATAAATTAAGCCAAAGGGTTTGAGGAAAACAGTTCAAATTATTTTAAAATTTAAGGAAAAATCAAATACATGTATAATTCCGGATTAAATGTATGTAAAGTCTTATCTTCATACTAATAAATTACTTTTTATCATGAATTTGAGATAAATGAGTTGAGATGAGTAGATTTTTAGAGTGCAGAAGGTCAAGTTTATTTAGTACCGGTACAAAGAAATCACAGTTTATAGTGACCAACTTACTGATCAATGTTACAAGTTTCCTATGTCGTGAACAATAGTAACTAATAGTCTAAAAATCCTAGCTAAATCCCTGTTGTAGGTAGAGGCTTTGATTAAAATTTTTTCTCAGTATAATAGAGAAAATATTGTGTTTTCCTTTGTATATTAAAGAGGGATTAAATATGATATTGTTCTTTCAGTCGTAATCCATTAGAAGTAACAGAAGAATTTGTTTACCAATACAACAATGCTAAAACACTTGATGAAAGGGAAAAATATGAAGCCATGGCCCATAAGATGCTGGAAAGATCTAAGGTACGTGTATATAAGTAATCTAACAAGCACAGGTCAATGTGGAGATATATGAAAAGTTTTTTCTTTTATTTTTTTGTTATCGTATTTATCATATTTGTTTGGATGATTGATTTACTGGTTCATATTGATCTGTAATATTATAGATTTTGTATGCTTCATATGCCGTTTCAAATTTGTCAAAATTTTTCAAGTTACTGCGTGTATTGTTACATATATTAGTTTTTTTGACAATTTTTGTACTTTTGCGGTGAATTAAACAAAGATTTGGCAACTACCAACATTCAAAAATAAAATTATTTTGGCATGAATTTTTTATCTTAGTCTGTCACCTTTTGATCATTATTTTGCAAGAAGTTTGAATGAAAATGAATTTTAATATTTTTTAAAAAAGTATGATATAGAAATTAATATGGAATGGAAATGACACACCCATTATTTTTTAACAGAGAAGAGCTGGTCTGAGGTTAAATGGTGTTGGACAGTATGTAAATTTACCAATGTCATGGACAGAGCTTGCTCAATTAGCACAGTGTAAAGGCAAAATACAAGAAGGTAATAAGGCAGTCGACAAAAGTTTCATCCAGCCACATATGTAACAGTTCAACACTAGAATGTATAAATCATTCTACACTTTCCACATTACTGACACAATCAGCAAATAGATTTTAATGGTTGTAATGTTACATCTTAGTAAAGCCCTTTTAAGAAACCCTCATCCAGTTTCATGAATCCCAGCCCTAAAAGTTAATAATTAATGGGTATCATACTATGGCTAATTAAAGTAAATGTAAGTTTTTTTAACTTTGGAAATGTGCACATTTTCACCTTAATTTAAAATTTTGACAACAAATATATTGGAAGCAAAAATAAATGTTGAAATATTTTATTTTCAGGGTTACATCTAAGAGTGTTTCAATAGATTTATAATATTTGTAATGTATTGAAGTTTGTAGATCGTATTCATAATATTGTAAATTTGAAATTAATATCTGCTTTTATTATTATGAATCGTCAAGTGGGCAATAATGTGAGATTAATTAATGCCATTTTATAAAAAAAAAAAATTACCGACCATAACTGTGAAAACTTAAAATGCAACTTTAATCTTTGCCATATTCTAACCCAGTATCATTAAAAGTAATTAAAACATCACCTTAATCTCTGAATTTACAGTAATTTATTGTTTATATCTGTTCTAGAATGTTTAGATGTTTTAATTACCTCCCTTGATCAGTCACCATTAGAGAAATACCATATTCCAGCGTTATTTTTCCTGGCAGAGACCATGTTATACTGGTTAAGAACAGATGCTGTACATCAGCCTTATCTTAGAACTGGGGAAATTAAACTTCTTAAGGTATAATTGTCTTTTATTGCAATTAATAGGTAGAGGATGTGTGGAAAAACTTTCTATAAACAATTAAAATTAACATTTTGTGTTTGAAACTGGAAGTCTAATTTACTTATGGATGAGTAGAGGCATTCATCAATCTCCTGTGTTAAGCTCATGTCCTTGAAGTGTACTAAGTTCCAAGTAGATACAGAGTGAGACATTTCTGTGATGGAGATAGCTAATTTGAGATTGTAGATTGTAAAAAAAGCAAGAAAATTAGAAAAGAAAAAGCTTGCTCTTATATAATAAATGAGTTATGTCTGAATGTCCTCACATGGCTTTTAGTAAATTTTCCTGCCTTTTACACAGACAAGGATTGTACCACTTACCAATCATGTATTTCCCTAAACTGTTCCATAAAATTAGGAGTATCGGTAATGCATCAGCTTAAAAGTGTACATGTGTTTTAAGATGTAACATTTGATATTTATCAGGTTGTTTCATCAGTCTATCATTAAACTGTTACACAGAATAGGGCATCTTTAATCTAATATCTAAACATATTTCAGATGGGACAGTTGGCATTTACCCGACTATTTTACCACCACATGGCAGGACAGCTACAGGGACAGAATGAGTTTAAAAACAGACTCTTTACTTATTTAGACGGTAAGAAAAAATGTTTTTATATACATTTGTATCAAAATATGAAAAATATCTTACATGTACATTGTATACACTGGGGCCTCGGTGGCCGAGTGGTCTAGGTAGTTCGTTATGACTGCTAAGGATCACTAGCCTGTCAATGCTGGGGTTGAGAGTTCGAATCTCATCTGTGGCGGGGTGTGTTCGACTCCGATCTTAATTGACAAGGATTGCCAATTTTCCTACCGAAGGTCGGTGGTTCTCTCCGGGTACTCCGGCTTCCTCCGCCAAGAAAAACTGGCCACCGCGAAATAGCCAAATGTGCTGAAAACAGAGTTAAACCCCAACTAAACAAACAAACAAACATTGTATACACATAATATCTAGTACACTAGGAAATCAAATCATAAGTCATCTTTTTTGATAGATTTATTTTGTCCTGATTTATGTCACTATAGATCCATATTTCAACATACTGTTAACAAATTGAATGTATTACGTTTTAGTCTGTTTGATTTTTGTTTAATTTCCGGTGGAAATTATTTTATGCATATTCAGTATGAGAGCATATTGATACAAGATGAATATGAACAGGCTATCATGCTGAGAAATTTTTATGCTAGGTCACACTGAAAATGAAGACATGTCACATTCATTCCAACACATTATTCGGACTGCAAAGCAATTAGTCCTTCCTGATACTCCTAAATGTATCATGTTTAGTGATGAAGCTGCAAGTAAACATTTAAGTTTTGGTTTGATTGAAACCATGGTCTTCTGCACTACAGGCAAGCATGTTACATGACCATGAAGGTTATTATTATACCCCCGCTTTTGAAAAAAGCGGGGTATATAGTATTCGTTGTGTCTGTCCGTCTGTCCGTCCGTCCGTCGTGCTGTTCGTCCGACCTTTGTATCCGCAACTCCTCCTAAACTACTGAATGGAATTTGATGAAACTTTCAGAGAATCTTTATCCCATGATGGCATTGTGCACCTCCTATTTTAGAATTTGATCGGACCAATTTTTGGGGTTTCCCATAGAAAAACATGGACTTTGACTTTCAATGTGATAGGGGGTACCATGATGCCATCCGCAACTCCTCCTAAACCACTTTATGGAATTTGATGAAACTTTCAGAGGATCTTTATTACATGATGCCATAGTGCACCTCCTATTTTATATTTTGACCTGATGAATATTTGGGGTTAAACATACCAAAACATGGACTTTGACATTCATTGTGATAGGGGTACCATGATGCCATCCGCAACTCCTCCCAAACCACTAAATGGAATTTGATGAAACTTTCAGAGGATCTTTATTACATGATGCCATAGTGCACCTCCTATTTTAGATTTTGATCTGATGAATATTTGGGGTTACCCATACCAAAACATGGACTTTGACATTCATTGTGATAGGGGTACCATGATGCCATCCGCAACTCCTCCTAAACCACTAAATGGAATTTGATGAAACTTTCAGAGGATCGTTATTACATGATGCCATAGTGCACCTCCTATTTTAGATTTTGATCTGATGAATATTTGGGGTTACCCATACCAAAACATGGACTTTGACATTCATTGTGATAGAGGGCACCAGTATGCCATCCGCAACTCCTCCTAAACCACTAAAGGGAATTCCATGAGACTTTCAGAGAATCTTTATCACATGATGCCATAGTGCACCTCCTATTTTAGATTTTGATCTGACCAACTTTTTTGGGTTTTCCATAGCAAAACATTGACTTTGCCATTCCTTGTGATAGGGGGTGCGGGGGTATCAATTAGTGAGCTTTGCTCACAGTATTTCTAGTTTTATGTGTGGTTATGAAGAATTTTCACCACAGTTAATTACTTCATTCTTGTTTCCCTCTTTAGGCTTAGGTGACTGCCAAGAAGCCTACAGTCCATATCCCAATGCTTTATTATCTTTGAGGTTCATTATAACTGTTGGGAAAATAATCATGGCCGATGCTGAAGTTGAACCAGGCGAGGTTAAAGAAGGGGACAATGTTTCAAAACCAAGGACACCGCTTAGCAGGCCCAGTATGGTAAGTAGGTCTTTCTACATATTTTTCCAGATTTGTATTTAGGGTTATTTAGTTTGATAATAAAGTTGTAACAACAATATTTACTTTTATTTTTATTTTTCTTTTATTTTTCAGGTTATTTGTATGAAATGTTGGTAAATGCCATAAAGTGGGTTATTTTTGTTTATTTTAGCTATTGATAAAAAAAAATCCAAAATCTATGCAGGTAAATTATATAAATTTGGAGTTATAAAATAAGATGTTGCAATCCATCAAAATTCAAAAGACTAAATCATTGGGTTGCTGGCTTAATCTTGTTAGAATTTTGTGAAATATTTCCTGCCAAAATAATCCACTGTTTAGTCTTCATCTGGAAGGCCTTCAACATATTCTGATGGCACTACAAAATGGCCTCTAGTACTATTTTGAAGACTGAAGGACATATCTTCAAGGTTAATCAGTAAATCACACACAATACAATAGGTAAGGAATCTAACAAATGATAAGTTTATTTTGTATTTCAGCCTTACAGTAGGGCTACATCAGCAACAGTACAGAAACAAGAAAACAGTGAAAGACAATCTCATTCTGCTCACAGTGGGGCCATCAGTAGTAGTGTACATGATCTTAGTCCCACCTTGTGGCATGCTCTAGATGTGTGGAGATGTACAAACCACCTTGGAGGGGGACTAGCTGAGGCACTTCAAGCATTAGCCACATGTGGTATGGGGTTATCAAATGAAAATTGGTTAGTACATATTACTTAATAGCTACATAATCAAACTTTGGTTTGTTTGTTTGTTTAGTTGGGGTTTCACGCCGTTTTCAGCATATTTGACTATTTTGCAGTGGCCAGTTTTTATTGGTGGAGGAAGCCGGAGAGAACCACGACCTTCGGTAGGAAAATTGGCAATCCTTGTCAATTAAGATCGCAGTCGAACACAACCCGCCACAGGTGAGATTCGAACTCACAACCTCAGTGTTGACAGGCTAGTGATCATAAGTAGTCATGGCGAACTACCTAGACCACTAGGCCGCCGAGGCCCCTCAAACTTTGGTGGAAAATTTCTTTGATCTTAGTTGTTTCAAAATAAACACTGGATTTCACTTGTTAAAATGAAACTCAGATAATGCTGTGTGAGATAATATGTAAAAAAGAGAAGTAAAACTAGATTGTTAAAGTATATTTACTTCGAAAACATGGCTGTCCATAACTTATCATCAAGGGTGTATTCTTTTAAATTGTTCCAATAAACAAAAGTTATCACTTTACTGTAATATCACTGTAATACAGTTGAACTTTGGTCACTCACATCCAAAAGGTTGAACTAAATATTTCAAGTTATGTGTAAATGTTAATTATCGATTTAAGTGACCAAATAAAAAAATAATTAGTTCAAGATACCCATGATGTATGAGTTATTTGAGATTGAGCAACTGAAGCTCCGCTATACTCATATGTTGTTCAAGCTTACTGTTTCCTCTGCACATATGTTTCAAACTATTTGTTCAGAATGAAAAATGAATGGACGAATAGTGTACAGTATATCATCAATTGTAAAAAAATAATTTAAAATAATTTGTGCACATTACAAATCTTTTGATATTTAATATAGGGTAGACAGCATGATAGCTTTACAGATATTAGCAGAGGCCTCAAAAACAAATTTAGCAGCTATGAAAATTCTTCACAGTTTGGCCAGGGGAATACGACCTAAAGTAAAAGGAGGATCTCCTCCAGACAGTAGTAGAAGTGATGACTCAGGTAAACAAACAAATCTTATCTCCGTGCTGAAGCTCACTACTTTACATTGACAGGGAATTTTGTAATAATTTCAATTTTCAAAAGTATTTGTACAAGCAAAAAATAGGGCAATACCTGGGTGAGTTCTGATATTGTATGTACATCTTTCTGTCTAAGATTATTTGTTCTTCCATAAATGTCTGTTTTCAGTGGGAGATGACCCCACACACATCAATCTCCAACTGTTGTGACGTCCAATCAGAATTTTTTTGTCATACCTTTTGGCCAATCAGACGTAACGTTGACTGTGCTGTGCTCCACTCATTGAAAACTCATTGAAGGTTTTCCAGTCTTTACTTTGAACTCATGTAAGAACCTATTATTCTTTTTGTTTCAAAAATTTCATTTTTATCCAGTATCATAGAAAAGTTATGAAATAAGACATAGATTTTAATTATTTCAGGTATGGCATAAGTTTTATCTAAAGCTCTGAAAGTACATCTATTTAACCTTTAAAATCAGTTTAAGTGTACAAATAAGTGTACTTTAGTTAATGGTTTGATGACCAGATATCATTTTATCCTCAACTTCATTTCCTATTGATTATGGTCCAGATTTAGTGTTTAAGCCTGAGTTTCTGATAGTAAGCTATAAATGTTTTGTAATTTGATAGTCTGGTGCCTATTTTTTTTCATGGGGAAATGTTAGCTTGGTTTTGAAATGTGTTTTGTTCTGTGTATTGAAACACTTGGATACAGAGATATTTTTAAAATTTTAAAACAAAAATTTATGAACTAAATATCTTCAGTCATATGAAGAAACAATATAGGGTATGCCTTATTGAGAATTCTTGTGTAAGATGTAGATAAATGACATATAACTTTTAACTTTAGCCCACAAAATGTCATTTACTTACTGTAATAAGCCTAATTATTCGATGCACTAATTTTTCAACACTTTTTTTTTGGAGTTTTTTAATAACCCTTATTTTTTGACACTTTCAAAATTGTCAAAGTTGCGATATTTGATTGAAACAAGACAGATTTTTAAGTCAATTTTATTGGATTTTTCCTACCTGGAAGTTTACTTTTGAATAAGTTTGGAAAGGAATTCCGTAATCGCGTTTCTCAGAGGAATAAATTTGAAATATTTAAATGATTTTTTTTTAATGAATTTTTTTTTTAGAAAACAAACACTCTTATAAGACATTTCAAAGTTATATTCTAACACGACGACAAGACAACAAACGTTGAACATGTGTTGTAAAAATCATTTCTGAGATGCTCCAAATCCAGATCACATGTTGAATATTTGACAACAACATGGCAGGTCGTTTGAAGTTTGCTACTGTTTTTGTCTTCAACATTAAAACAACTATTTTAAGGTACAAAAAAGATAAATTCATGAAAGCAAAATGAAATAAAAATACCACAAGTATGACTCATTGTTTCAATTGCCTATTCTTAAAGTACCATGACCAAATCGATCTTATGGAGTCAAAAAATGAGGGCAGAAAGACAAAAAACTGTAATTTTAAAGATTTTTCATTTTCCTAAAAAATACTGGTAGGTTAATTTTAGTGTCACAAAGATAATAAATAAATATCTTTATTTGCATTTTACACTCATACAGGATAATGATTAAGAAATAGTGCATGACACTGAGGGCCATATGGCAATATAATATATTATATATGGACTGGCAGGTCACTCCAAAAACAGTATATGGGCCAAAGCGAATTTTTTCAATTTTCTTTGATTAAACCTGTTGAACTTTATGTTTCATGGTCTACCTGTTTTACGGAAGGTTGAGAACTATCAAAATGCACATTTTACATATTTTGGTTTGAAAGTGCTGAGGAAGGTTCCTTGATTGAAAGTAAACATTTTAAGTGCATATGTAATATAACAATTAAGGACTTTTAATTCGGTCAATAGGGGCCTCGGTGGCTGAGTGGTCTAGGTAGTTTGTCATGACTACTATTGATCACTAGCCTGTCAACGCTGAGGTTGTGAGTTCGAATCCCACCTGTGGCAGGGTGTGTTCGACTCCGATCTTAATTGACAAGGATTGCCAATTTTCCTACCGAAGGTCGGTGGTTCTCTCCGGGTACTCCGGCTTCCTTCACCAATAAAAACTGGCCGCCTCGAAATAGCCAAATGTGCTGAAAACGGCGTAAAACCCCACTTAACTAAACAAAATAATTCTGTCAATACATTATATATGGAGCTGGTAGAATGATATCGACCTCAGACTATATTATTCGGTCGACATCATTCTACCAGGTCCATATATAGTGTATTGAATGCATTATAAGTCCATAATTGATAAATAATATCCCTGACTTTTTGTTTGGATAATAGGTTATTTTATGTTTTTCTGCATTTGTAGCTAGACAGACATTGTATAATAGTAAGAAAGTAAATAGTTTAAATGTCACGTCTAATTATACACATCTGTACATAGTTAAGAAAGCACCAATAAAACATACGTAATTAGATCCGTGCCTTAAAAGACATATGAGACACTTTAAACGCATGAAATATATTTAATATATAATTTATAAATTATAAGCTAATGAGCCCTTAAAATCTTTACAGCTTATACGGATAATGGTAAGCCTTTTTCAAATTCACAGTCCAAATTTTAGTTTGTCACTTATTCTGCACAAGTTATATTTATCCCTCACTTTTTAGCTCACCTGACCCGAAGGGTCATGTGAGCTTTTGCCATCAGTTTGCGTCCATTGTCCGTTCACTCTTCACAATTTGAACTTCTTCTAGAGAACTGCTGAATGGATTGAAACAAAACATGGCACAAATGTTCCTTACAAGGTGCTGACCAAGAGTTGTTACTTTGGTGCCGATGCGTCATCCAACATGGCTGCCGGCGGGGAAAACTAGTTTAACATTGAACCCTATGGAAAAAACATACAACAATCTTCTTCTAGAGCACCACTAAATGGATTGAAACCAAACATGGCATGAATGTTCCTTATGAGGTGCTGACAAAGTGTTGTTACTATGGTGCTCATCTGTCATCCGAGATGGCCTTCAGCAGGAGAAATAGTTTAACATTGAATCCTATGGAAAAAAAAAATACAAAAATCTTCTTGTAGGGCACCACTAAATGGATTGAAACCAAACATGGCATGAATGAACCTTATGAGGTGCTGACAAAGTGTTACTTTGGTGCTCATCTGTCGTCCAAGAAGGCCTTCAGTGGGAGAAATAGTTTAACATTGAATCCTATGGAAAAAAACATACAAAAATCTTCTTGTAGAGCACCACTAAATGGATTGAAACCAAACATGGCATGAATGTTCCTTATGAGGTGCTGACAAAGTGTTACTTTGGTGCTCATCTGTCATCCAATATGGTCACCAGCGGTGGACTCAGTTCAATATGTGAATTACATACAAATAGCTTCTTTTTGAAATTACTGAATGGATGAAACTAAACATGGCATGGATGTTAATCTCAAGGTCCTTTGGCAATGAACAAATGTAAATATCAGGTGAGCGATACATGCTCCTGGGAGCCTCTGGTTTTAAATGAATAACATATTTATATGGTCATAATGAACACATCATATGTATTACTGCATGTATCATCGGTATATACTATACCAGTCACAAGTGCACAATTTGTAATAGTTCCTTTAATTCTTTGTAACTATATACATGTATTCCACAAATATTGTGACCTCTCCAACACTTTCTGAGCAATTTCTTTTTTTTAAATTTAAGACCAAAGCTGAGAAATTTTATTTGCAAATGATTTGATGAATTTTTTTAAAAATACATGTATAGGAATGCATATGACTTCTTTTGCTTGGGTATGATAATTATGATAGATTGTAAAAAGTATTTTTAAAGTACATGTAACGAGATAAGATTCATTTAAAAAAAAATTACCATGAATAGATAGAAACACTGGATTCACTTTGGAGTGTGACCATTGCACATGTTCTAACAATCTTATTTCACATGTCCTTTTATCATATAATAATTTGAATGCATTAACCTTTTCTTCTGTCTAGATGTGTACAGTATTACGAGTGACAATTCTGAGAAAGCTCATGAGTCTAGAAGTGTTGGAAGTTCTAAACCAAGTCTTAGTGACATTTATGAACGAAGTGAGGAAGACCACGACTCGGCAAGAAAATCTAAATATACGCGATCGGACCAGGACAGACTAGAGGGATCACCAGAAAAGGGCCAAGGGAAATCATCACCGCTGCAGAAAATGACTGCTTTAAGTATTGAAAATTTAGAGAAATTTGAATCGAGTCTAAAGAAGGAAGAGAAGAAGGTGCAGAGAACACCTGGTAGTCGTGAGCGAGAGGTTTCATTTGCAGATAATTCCAAAAACAAAATAGTTGATAAGAATCAGGCTAAGTTCACAAGAGAATCAGAGAGGACAAAAGCATCAACTAGAGAATCTAAGAGGGGATCTAGTTATCAGTCAGATCCCCTGCCAGGGACGGCATGGAAAGCCGAGGCAGGTTCAGATTTACCAAGTGGACGAGCCTCAGAGGCCAGTTCTGTGCCTACATATACAAATTTACCAGTAAGTATGTTTACTTACACTATTCAAAAAAGAAAAAAAGGTATATAGTGATGTTGTAGTTGATTAAAGCATTCTTGTTAAAATTGTTAAAAATACTGGTACACTGGAGATGACCAGTAAGGTCAGAAGAAAATAAACTTGTGTTTCCCGTTAGATGATGGTGAAAATTAAGGTCATTGTAAAAGCAGGTTATTTGTATTGGATGTTTTATTTTACCCTGAAAAAAATATTACTTGTCTTAGTCAAGTTCAAATTTGACTGAACAGATACTCACAGGGTGTGTGTAGGTCTATGAAACACATGGAAGTAATTGAAATTGAAAGCAGAAAGTCCATAAATGATTGTAAGGCCAATTAAAATTAATTGATAGATTTTCATCCCCGCCCGCCCCTCGAAAATCGTGCCGCCCCGATTTTTTTTATTTTCTAAAATTTACGATTTCCGGAATTTGTTCATCTCCGTCCGGTATCCGTGTCAATAATTTCGTTTTTTGTTAACTTCCTGTAACAATTCAACATGGTTTTCGTGATTCTTAGAGTAGTAAGCGGTATAAGCCATTTTATAACGTTTACATATTAATAACACCTTACAAAATAGTTTCATATGAAATAAAAAATAAAATCCTCCCACCCACCCCAATTTTTTCAAAAAGATTTCAAAAATCTACTAATTAATTTTAGTTGGCCTAAACCATATTTGAATTGTACAAAGTGTATTTGAAAGTACTTGTAAACTAAAAAAGAATTTTCAAAGGTTTTTGACTGTCAGTGTCACACTTTATGCAACACTTAATTTTTATTTTACATAGAACACTTCCAGGAAATTTTCTAAAAAATGTATTGGAAACTGAACTTTTGAACCTTGAAAAATACTTGAATTTTAGGACCTGAAATATTTAAACAACCTGCATTAAAGATTGCCATTTACAATTTTTTTTTTTTTTAAAGTGTACATAATATAATCACCCGATTCACTCAAAAAAGGCTTGGTCTGGTATTTGGAAACATAAGTACACATGTATCTTTTATTCTATACTTGTAATTATTTTTTTAAAAGGTCTCGGTGGCCAAGTGGTCTTGTTACATCAACTGTTAATGTAGATGGAATAATTCTGCCGTTCAAAAGGTAATTTTTCAATATTTTCTTTTATCTTTTATCATTATGACTTTTTCTTTTTTCATTTTTATATGCCTTTTTCATAAAAAATAAAAAGAAAAAGGTCATAATGATTAAAGATAAAAGAAAATATTGAACAGTTACCTTTTGAACAGCAAAATTATTCGGTCTACTGTTAATGTAATGATCACTAGCCTGGCTGCTGGGATTGTGAGTTCAAATTCAACTCATAGAATGTATATTTGATGTTGATCCTAAATGACAAGACTGTATACTCTGGCTTTCTCTACCAATAAAATGGCCACTATTATATATCCATTTGTGCTGAAAGTGACATAAACTCTTATTAACTAAACATACATCTGTTTTTCATTTATTTTCATATGGTTGTAAAATTAACCGAATTTTTTTTTGTAAAACAGATATCAGACACACCAGGCATTAATGGCTGGCACTGGGAGGTAGCCATCACATACACAGACATCTTGGCAGAGATATGTTTGTATGGTACTAATGCAAACATACAGAAGATAGCATTGATGGGTATTAATAAAGAAGTATCTGAACCATTCAAGCGTGGCTATACCAGTGTACCTTTAGTGAGTGCGGGACTACTTGATCTTGCATTTTTTCATGCTACAAATGAAGTAAGAGATGGAGGTACGTATGTTTGAAGTAGGACTTCTTTTGTGTTGTTTGTTGTAAAATGGTTGTGTTACCATAATTTATCTACTATTCGGTTTAGCTACCTTGTATTCATTGTTTTTTTAGATTTCACCAACAAATGAATTTTAAAAATGGATAAGTTTTTGGTCGTTTTCAGTTTTTACATATTCTTCTTATTTACAATGTACCAGTGTTAACATTTAAGGATGCTCGCTGGTCATGTTTTGATCTTTTTGTCAGATTTTCGAAATCCTCGGGTTTTATCCATTTCTTAAACATGAATTTTTTTTTGCCCATGAACCCATACTTTTTCTTTTATAATTCAATCATATGTACCGTAAAATGGTAATTGACAAAATCTTATGAAATCCTTTTTATTTTTTCATACATTTTTGAGAGACTGAAGTTGCCAAAGTAAAGACGAGGAAAAATCCAGAGAAAACCCATTTCCTGCAATTTTTCAAGGCCTAGGTTATAGCTCTAAAATGAGCACATGAACCTATATTTTTTTCTTGCTTATTTGTTTGCTATTCATATGTTCTCTCAAACTAAAACACCTATTTCAAATCCTATTTATTTCCTGTTAGACCAGCAATCATCCTTAAAATCTGTTTAAATCTATTTTTGAAATTGAAAAAAGGGGAAGTACATGAAGCTTTAGTTTCGAATCTGGGTTTTTATACACATTTCAAATCTAGATAACCAAATAATATTTCTATGTGGAAATAACTGAATTACTGGAAGTTGTTCAGTGTTGTTTATGGCATTAAAATGGCAATTTTTGTAAAAAAATTATAACAGTCAATTCATTAAAGTCAAATGAAGTAAAAAAATAGTAGATGTGAACTGTTTGAATAGTCAAAGTTTTGTTGCAGGTCCAAATGATTGGAGTTGGCGTATTAGGTTTGGTGCTATACAATCATTAGTAAAGATCTGTCGCAGTTTGGCAAGTGATAAAGCAAGGGAGGGTGTAAGAACAGCTGCCTGGAACAGCTTACTGAGGGCACACTCCATGGAGAAGGACGACAGAGTTTTAGAAGCATTGAAAGTGGGACAAGTAATTATTTTTATCAATAGACGTGAATTATGATGAAAACATGACTTAAATCTTGAAAGTATATGTATCCATGGTACTTGATGATTATTTTAGGTAAACAAGGTATTAAAAGTTTTGTAACATTGAATTTGTTTTCAAGTATGAAAATGAAATAAATACAGGGATTTTAGGGTCAGTGATACAACATGTCTTTGAAATACCATGATTTTCAGTTCAGAAGTGAACATAAAAGCATATTTCTCTCCTGGAAATTTTATAAATATATCACCTATATCATTACAATACAAATACTGGTTCATTGTCAAATAAAAGCTTGATTTTTAATTATTTTCTTAGTAGAGGTTATCATTTTGTCATATAATTACAGTATAAATAGAATAGAAATTTGAATACCAAAAATACCAAGTGACTTGTTACCCAATATTACTGATAATTCACTTATTTACAATACCACAAGTATACATTATACAGTTAAAATTGATGAAATTTCATCATTATACAGTTGAAATTGATGAAATTTTTGCATTTTTGTATTAATTTCTTTACTTCTTGAATGAAATAATCAGGCAACAGTTCTCAAGTCATCTCCTGCACCTCGGGTCAATAGTTTTGACTGTTACCTAAACAGGCATGGGATAAATGTTTTATTAACTTTATATATAAATGCACATAACCACAAAGCCACTGAAGATGATAATTTCAGCATACTAAACCATTTAAAAATTCAGACATAAAATTGTCTGCACAACAAACGTAACGGTCAGTTGTGCGATTGACAGGAATGATGCACTGCGCATCGATTTTGGGCATGGAAAAGTTCGATCCGGATGTAGGAAACAGTGAACTGTTTTACTCCGACGACTGCTTTTTTTATAATTAGTAAAAAATATTGCATATGAAAAATATATACTATAATTAATAATAAGTAATGTTTTGTAGACTTCATGTACTGAAACTTTAATAATTTATCTAATGTTTTCATTAATGCAAATAATTATACAGCTGTACTATAATTGCTTACTAAGTTCACTTAAAAAAACAACTTTATTATACTTTAGGTACATACTGATTTAGAAAGTTTACTGAACAAACCAACACTGACAAATCCTGGCAGGATAGGAGCAATGATTGCTGGAGGACTGTCTAACATATATCTTCCTCCTTTACCTCCACCTGTCAATCCTTATGTACCTCCAGTTAGAAAGAGTTCACCACCACCAAAGGTACAGACAACATCCCCAAGACAGAAGAAACCAAACAGGACTTCACTCAAGTATGTTATTAACATATATTGAAAAGATGGGAGCATCATGAGCATTTTAACAGATTTTTAGTCGGAATATTAAACCTTAGGAACATTTTGCTAGATTTTCTATTGTATTTGAGTAAAAGGAAATAGATTGCTGAAGAATTTTGTTAGATTTTAAGTTCACATGACCCAAAGGGTCACGTGAGCTATTCTCATCACTTGGCGTCCGGCACACGCCGTCCATTAACTTTTACAAAAATCTTCTCCTCTGAAACTACAGGGCCAAATGAAACTAAACTTGGCCACAAGCATCATTAGGGTATGTAGTTTAAAAAATGTGTCCGGTGACCCCGCCTGCCAACCAACATGGCCGACATGGCTAAAAATAGAACATAGGGGTAAACTGCAGTTTTTGTCTTATATCTCAAAAACTAAAGCATTTAGAGCAAAACTGACATGGGGTAAAAAATATTTATCAGGTCAAGATCTACCTGCCTTAAAATTTCAGACAAATCGGTCAGCCCATTGTTGGGTTATTGCCCCTGAATTGTTTATTTTAAGGAAATTTTGCAGTATTAGGTTATTATCTTGAGTTATTATCTTATAGGAGTTTTTGCCCTTTAAAGACGGCATTTGGCATAAATTTTCCTTTAAAGATCTTCTCCTCTGAAACCACTGGGCCATTTGGGACCAAACTTTGGTGGAATGGTCCTTGGATAGCCCCCTTCCAAAAGTATGTCCGGCATCCCCGACTTCCAACCAGCATGGCTGCTGTTACTAAAAATAGAAAAAAGGGTGAGATGAATTTAAAAAATCTTATTCTATGAAACTACAGAGCCAATTGGAACCCAACTTGGCAGTAATGGTCCTTAGGAGGTTCTCTATCAGAAATATGTCAGATGACCCGCACTGTTAACCATGATGGCCGCCACAGCTGAACTTAGTTTAACATTGGACCCTACAGGAAAATTCATTTAAAAATCTTCTTGTCTGAAACAACTAAGCCAATTAGAACTTGGTAGCAATGGTCCTCTTTCAGAATGAATTGGACTGTCAAACAAGTTGGCCGCCACAACCGAACTTCATTTAACATAAGGCCCTATGGGCAAATTCATTGAAAAATCTTCTTGTCTGAAACCACTTGACCAATTTGAACCAGACTTCACAGAAATTGTCCTTAGGAGGTCCTCTTGCAGAAATGTGTCGGATTTATTGGACTGTGAACCAAGATGGCCACCACAGCTGAACTTAGTTTAACATAGGACCCTATGGGAAATTCACTCAAAAATCTTCCTGTCTGAAACCACTAAACCAATTAGAAATATACTTGGTAGTATTGGTCCTTAGATAGTCCTCTTTCAGAATTGTGTACGATGACCCAGATGTCAACCAAGATGGCCACCACAACAGAACTTAGTTTAACATATAGGGCCCTATGGGAAAATTCATTGAAAAATCTTCTTGTCTTAAATCACTTGACCAATTGGAACCAGGCTTGGCAGCAATGGTCCTTATGAGGTCCTATTTCAGAAATGTCTGATTTCATGGACTGTGAACAAAGATGGCCGCTATATCCGAACTAAGTTTAACATAGGACCCTATGTGAAATTGACTCAAAAATCTTGTTGTTTAACTACTGAGCTAATTGGAACTAAAATTGGCAGCATTGGTCCTTAGATGGTCCTCTTTCAGAATTTTGTGTGTCAGATCGCCTGGATTGTCATCGAAGATGGACACCACAGCTGAACTTAGTTTAATATTGGGCCCTATGGGAAATTCATTTAAAAATCTTCTTGTCTGAAACCACTTAGCCAGTTGGAACAAGACTTAGCAAGACTTAGCAATAATGGTCTTTAGATGGTTCTCTTTTAGAAATGCCTTCACAACTAGTCGTATATCTGCCCCTGATATACATGTGTATCATTGTCATTTAAAGGGACCTTGTTAAATTCTATTCCCAAGGCATAACTAAAACAATTTAAGACTTGAGAATTGTATATATTATTTATGAATATTTTTTTGTCTAGGTATTTTTAGTTTGATTGACGTATTTAAATCTCATTGAGGATTGAAAAATGTTCAAAATCCAAAATAAAGAGTAAAAAGTATGAGAAACTGTACTTTATCATTAACATTGTTGATTTATTTCTAGAATGAGGAACCTGAGTGAGTTATCTTCCATAACCAATGTAGGTAAGGGAGATAATTAAATGCTCTTCCTTTTGTCCTGAGGCTAAAAGGGAGACAAATTTATTATCTCCCTTACCTACATTGGTTAGGAAAAGATAACTCACTCAGGTTCCTCATTACCTATTTCGTTCAAGAAGTAAAGAAATTAAAACAAAAATGCAAATGTGCTGTATGACAACAGCCACATTTGATCTTATTCATATAGTTTCAGGAAAAATGATTAGGGTCAATTGTACGGATCTGTTTAAGTGCAAAAGAATTGGATGGTTTTGCCTGATTTTGTATCAGAGAATTAGTGGTATTGTGGACTTTTAGTATCAGTAGTTTTGTGGACTTTTGTGTCTGAATGATTCAATTAGTAACTGTTAATGATCAGCTTTCAGGGGATAGGGTAAATTTTATTTTATTTTTTGCTTTATGTAACCTAGCTGGAAAGACAATTTTTAGCTCACCTCACGAAAGTGAGGAGGGCTTATGTGATACCCCCGGCGTCGGCGTCGGTGTCGGCGTCCGCACCCACTTACAGAAGAATGGTTAAGATCCATACACGCTTCTTGACAAATGCCACATCAATCATATTGGTATGGTAGGTGCACCTAATGATGCTAAGCACAATGCATGCTTCGGATGCTGGCTCTGACCTTTATTTTCCGCATGAACACTTACAGAAGAATGGTTAAGATCCATACACACTTACTGACAAGTGCTACATCAATCATATTGGTGTGGTAGGTGCACCTAGTGATGCTAAGCACAATGCATGCTTCGGATGCTGGCTCTGACCTATATTTTCCGCATGAATGACCACTTACAGAAGAATGGTTAAAGTCCATTCCTGGTTACTGACACATGCCACATCAGTCATATTGCCATGGTTGGTGCACCTACGGATGCTAAGCACGATGCATGCTTCGGATGCTGGCTGTGACCTACTTTTTCCGGATGGATGACCACTTACAGAAGAATGGTTAAAGTCCATTCCTGGTTACTGACACATGCCACATCAATCATATTGCCGTGGTTGGTGCACCTACAGATGCTAAGCACGATGCATGCTTCGGATGCTGGCTGTGACCTACTTTTTCCCAATGGATGACCACTTACAGAAGAATGGTTAAAGTCCATTCCTGCTTACTGACAAGTGCCACATCAACCATATTGGTATGGTAAGTGCACCTAGTGATGCTTAGCACAATGCATGCTTTGGATGCTGGCTGTGTCCTATATTTTTTGCATGGATGACCACTTACAGAAGAATGGTTAAAGTGCATTCCTGCTAACAGGCAAGTACCACATCAACCAAAGCATCCAGAGATGCTTTGTAAGATGCATGGTTCAGATGCTGGCTGTGACCTTCTTTTTCTGCATGGATGAGCACTTAAAATTTTGAAAAGTTCAAGTCAATTACGGCTTAGTGATAATAATGCGTTACGAGGTGAGCTTTGTAATCGATAGATTACCTATGTTTTTATTTTGTAGAGAGGAAATACAGTTAGCAACAGCTTTGTATGAACCTCCAGTTGGTCTGAACACCAGACTTAGTTTTGATCTAAGGAGGATTGTTGAAGATCAGGTAAGTTTTCTTCTCCATATATGAAACTCTAGTTTTTCTGAACACCATATTTATTTTTGACCTGAAGAGGATTGTCAAAGTTCAGGTAAATTCTTCTCTTGCTGCATGAATGTATAATTGATTTTACTGCTAGATTTGTTTGTTTCTGAAGAGATTTATTGAAGTTCATGAACCTCCAGTTGTTCTCAAAACCAGACTTGTTTTGATCTGACGAGGACTGTTGATGTTCATGTAAGATCTCCACTTCCTGCATGAAGTTGATAATTAATAACATTTAGCATTCTTCATGGTGGTCTTCATCAGCCCCTGCCACAAGACAAGCATGAAATTGCATGGGAACAAAAGTGTCAAAAATTGTGCAGCATTCCATAAAATGTGCATTTATTATGTTAATCATGTTATCATTTTGATGAAATAGGGTGGAAAGGCAGGTTTGCTCCAAACAGTGACGAGGGAATATCTGTTTCTTACTGGAATCATGTTTTTAAGTGGGACTTTTCTTTTGTTACTTTGTGATGACATGAAAATACTCTTTGTTTTATAGTGGAGAAAGGAATTACAAGTAGAATTGGAAAAAGAAGAAAAGGAAAGACAGAAAGGAATAGAAATAAAACAAAAGGAAGAAGAAGAGAGACAGAAGGAATTAGAAGAAAGAAGGGCTCTGAAATTTCAGAAAGCTCCAAAAATATGTTAGAGCTAGTATACACAATATTTTCCCAATATCTAAAATGTTTTAGGGCTAGACTCTATCTTTAAAATAATGGAAAAACAACAGAATTGAAGATTTATTTTATAAAATGGTAAAACAAGAATATATTTCTTGGTTCTACCAAGAGTGTCTAAGGTTGAATGATATAACGACTTATTTAGCATTACTTGATGATATGTGTGCTTATATTGAAAAAAAAATATTTATCTGAAATGTTGGTAGGAGTAATTTTTTTGTTAAATGTACTATAAATAGAAAGAACAATCTGCCTGTAACAGTTGTATTTATTATAAAGGAAAACTTTATGTCTGAATATCTTGTCTTGTAATTTTGAAAATAAGTTTCTTTTACCTACATTTATATTGTCGTTTGCATTGTTGATGTCTTCCAGGTAATATTGTTTTCATTTAAACCACACTATAAAATCATTTAATTGTTGGATTTTAAAAAAAATATATTGTTTTAATGGGAGATAACTCTGTAACATAAGGAAAAAATGCTGGATTTCTAAGTATTAAAGCCAATCAGAAAGCAAATAATGAGAGATAACTCTTTACAGATTATTGAAAAAATGATTAATGGGTTTGGGTAGTTGTTTCTGATAGATTTATTACATTTATGATAAAATAAGCAGGTAAAAGATTCCCAATACTTTAATATAGCTCACAGTAGTAAATAAATCATATTATTTTATTGTGAAAAGCAATCATTTCCTGTTTTAAGCTAATCAATTCTAAGAAACACTGATTTAATAAAACATTACAATTATGTTCTCTGTACTCTGTGAATTTCTAAACAATAGAGTCAGCAACACTTAGACAAAATTGTTTCTTAAACCAAATAAGTTTGTTTTGTTTAGTTGGGGTTTTACGCCGTTTTCAGCGCATTTGGCTATTTTGCGGCGGCCAGTTTTTATTGGTGGAGGAAGCCGGAGTACCCGGAGAGAACCACCGACCTTCGGTAGGAAAATTGGCAATCCTTGTCAATTAAGATCGGAGTCGAACACACCCCGCCAAAGGTGAGATTCGAACTCACAACCTCAACGTTGACAGGCTAGTGATCATTAGTAGTCATGACGGACTACCTAGACCTCTCGGCCACCGAGGCCCCTAATAAGAGAATAATAATAAACCAAATAAGAGAAATGTGCTAAAGTGGGGGTGGGGGTGGTGATATAATAGAAAATAGTAGGTACCGGTATGTGTTTTTTGTTGAACATGAAGGATTTTTTAGATTTAGTATTGTTTTTATGTTGTGACAGTTATGCTAGACCATATGCATATATCAATTACCTTGATTGTTACTTTTAATTTTTATTTTTATTTTCATTTTAAAAATTTATTGATTATTGTAGTTGTAGATCTGTGATATTGTTTATCTGAATGAAAATATGACCATCTTGTTTAATCCAAATATTTCAAGATGGATAATAAAAGTAGAACTTCTTTTCTGTTTTTTTGTCGAGCCTGCGACTTAAGTCGCAGAAAGCTCAACATAGGGATAGTGATCCGGCGGCGGCAACGTTAACTAACTTCTTAAAAGCTTTATATTTTAGAAAGTGGAAGACCTGGATGCTTTATACTTTGTATATAGATGCCTTATGTTACGAAGTTTCCGTCTGTCATATGTACATTGTCCTTGACCTCGTTTTCATGGTTCAGTGACTACTTGAAAAAAAAGTTAAGATTTTTTGTAATGTTAATTTCTCTCTTATTATGAGTAAAAGGATAACTATATTTGGTATGTTCGTACCTTACAAGGTCCTCATCCCCATCAGACAGTTTTCAATTGACCTCGACCCCATTTCAAGGATCAGTGATTAAGGTTAAGTTTTGGTGGTCAAGTCCATATCTCAGATACTATAAGCAATAGGTCTAGTATATTTGGTGTATGAAAGGATTGTAAGGTATACATGTCCAACTGGCAGGTGTCATCTGACCTTGACCTCTTTTTCATGGTTCAGTGGTTATAATTAAGTTTTTGTGTTTTGCTCTGTTTTTCGAATACTGTATGCAATAGGTCTACTATATTTGGTGTATGGAAGGATTGTAAGGTATACATATCCAACTGGCAGGTGTCATCTGACCTTGACCTCTTTTTCATGGTTCAGTGGTTATGGTTTAGTTGTTGTGTTTTGGCCTGTTTTTCGAATACTGTATGCAATAGGTCTACTATATTTGGTGTGTGGAAGGATTGTAAGGTGTGCATGTCCAACTGACGTGTCATCTGACCTTGACCTCATTTTCATGGTTCAGTGGTTATAGTTAAGTTTTTGTGTTTTGCTCTGTTTTTTTAATACTGTATGCAATAAGTCTGCTTTATTTTATCTCATTATTTACAGCTTAAAATTTACAATGTATGTCTGATAGCATTTACTTTCATTAGAAATACATGACAGGCGAGACATTTTTGTGTGTCCACTCTTGTTTTTCCCAGTAGCAGAGATTTCCAGTTGCAATCGGAAAAAAAAATATTAAGATCAGATAAAAACTTAATTCAGCTATGTGTCTCACATACTTCGGTAACTTATATATTGATGAAAAACTATGGACTTGATTACAAATCGGTATATTTCAAATAGCAGCAACATCACATTTATCATGCAAAAATCAACAAACTACACACAAAAATTACAAATGTTGGAAACAAAATGTAGAGTACCGGTAATATATTTTTTCCATCTTTTATAAGAGACATTGGAAATATTCCCCCAAAGACAACTTTCATTTAAAAAAAAGATACTCAGATTATCTCCCAAGATGGTTTTGGCTTTACTGTCATTTTGATAATATAATCTGCTGTCCAAGATCAGCTTTTTGAACATATTTAGCCTTGAACACAGCCTTGAACACACTTGATGATATTCACTTTTCACTTCCCATAGATATTTGAATTCTGTCTATTTCAGTAAACATCTTATGTCTTAAGATGACTCAAGTTGACAGAATCTATATTTTTCACATACAGTGTTTGGAGTCATCAAACCAAGAACCCTTTAGTTTTGAAAAAAATAGGCATATTGCTATCTTGAAAAATTCAGTAATTTTACTTTTTTTTTAATGATTTTTAGCTCACCTGGCCAAAGGCCAGTGTGAGCTTTTAGCATCATTTGGCATCCTCCATCTATCTGTTGTCTGTTAACTTTTCACATTTTGATCTTCTTGAGAATCACTGAACAGAATTTGACCAAACTTTGAAGAGATGTTCCTTGTAAGGCCCTTTCAAAATGTTGTTACTTTGGTGCTGATTGGTCATTTCTGATTGGCTGAACTTTGAAAAACAATATACCCGATTGAACCCAAACTTTACAAATAAGTTTCTATAAAGGTCCTTAACAATTGTTGTTCCTTTGGTGCCAATCAGAAATCCAAGATTGCCACCACAGCTGAATTTAGTTTAACATATATGAGCCTATGCCAAAATTCATTAAAAATCTTGTCTAAGACCACATGGCCAGTTAGAACTGAACTTGGTAGGAAATGTCTTTAGGTCCCATTTCCGAATTGTCTGATGACCAAGAGTGTCGACCAAGTGCCCAACTTAGTTTAACATAGGACTCTATGGGAAAATTCATTTTAAAATGTTCTCTGAAACCACGTAGCCAAACTAAGTAGATGGTCCTCTTTCAGAATTCTGTCTGATGACCCAGACTGTTGATTGAGATGGCTGCTACAGCCAAACTTAGTTTAAATAGGACACTTAAAAATCTTCTTGTCTGAAATCATCTGGCCAATTAGAACCAGACTTGGTAATGATCCTTAGATGGTAGTCTTTAAAAAAGATGTCCAATGACCCAAACTGTCGACCAAGATGGCCACCGCAGCCAAACTTGAGTATAACATGGGACCCTATGGAAAAAGTTTTGTTTAAAAATATTTTTGTTTGAAACCACTTGGTCAATTGGAACAAACCTTAGTAGCAACGGTCCATAGATGGTCCTGTTTCAGAACTGTTCTCAATAACCTGGATAATCCAAGATGGCAAAGCAACTTAGTTTAACATAGGGAAATTCTCTGAAGGTCTTCTCCTCTGAAACCAATGTGCCAATTGAGACTAAACTGTGGTCTTTGGTGATTCCCTTTCAAAATTATGTCCGGAGACCAAGATGTTCACCATAGCAGGTCTTAATTTAACATAGGACCCTATGAGAAAATTCACTTACAGATCTTGTCTTAAACTACAAAGCTAAATTGAACCAAACTTGGCAGCAGTGGTTCTTAGGTGGGACTGTTCCAAAATTGTGTCTGTTGACCCAGACAACCAGGAAAGATGTTCGCCATAGCCAACTTAGTTAAACATAGGACCTTATGGGGAAATGTTTAAAGGTATTTTTCTCTGAAACCACTGGGCCATGGAGACCAAACTGTGGCCAGAGGGCCATGTGAGCTATTGTCATCACTTGACATCTGTTGTCCAGCATCCAGCTGTCGTTACACAATCCATCATCTACTCTGAAACTGCTGGGCCAATTTGAACCAAACTTTGCGGGACTAATGTATCGAAGGGTGTCTATAAAGAAATCCTCATTTCATTCCGATTGGGTGAAAAACATGCCCCCTGCTCCCCCCCCCCCCCCCCCCCGAAAAATTCTGATTGGTCGAATTTTCAAATTTCTTCTCTAAAACTACATTACAATGCCAAATCTTTTCAAACTCGATAGGAATGAAGTTCGGGAGACCCTCTACGAAATTCCTCATTGGTGGCATAAATGGCGGCTTTAGAGGCACATAGATTTTCATCATCTCGTCAGCAATAACCAAACTTGGCAGGAATAATGTATGTAAGGAAAAAATCGTCATTTCATTTGGATCAGATGAAAAACATGACCACCGGAGGCAATTCTTGATTCTTAATGGTCGAATTTTCAGACGTTTTCTCATCTAAAACTGCAAGGCCAAATATTTTCAAACTTTATAGGAATAATTATTGCGAGATCATCTACAAAACTTCCTCATAATAGTGGCACATAAATGTAAATTGAAGCCTATAGGACAACAGTTACATCATCTCCTCTGAAACTTCAAAGCCAATATCAACCAAACTTGTCAGGAATAGTGTATGGAAAGTACTGTATATAAAGCTCATATATATTTTGTTATGATCAGTATGTAATCTGCTTTCATTTTCCATGTGAACGATTCAGGCTCAGGTGAGCCTCCTCTAGTTAATACCGGCTATACTACTGCGATCATAAGCAAATCTCCATAAACGTTCCACAAGTCAAATTTAATAAAGTTTAAATTAGAAGTACTAATTTTCCTTTAAACACGTATCCGCTTACATCTATATTTCCCCCTTCCCTTTCATTATATACTAGTACATCAAAGTAGATACGGGGTACATGTCAATAAGACAGGAAGCCTATAAGAATACTGTTTTGAAATAAACCCACATATCTACCCATGACTGTACAGCTCTCAGTAGTGGTCATCCACTCACACAATTTATTTACCCTGTAGGACTTTGCTGACATGTCAGTTTTATAGTTGCATGTATTGTATATCAAAGTTAGTCTCATAGATTGTTTTTTAGTTTTTTCTTGTTAAATAAACAAAAATATGAAAATGTAAAGATATGGCGTTTGTGTCGTTGAGACATCACGGGAAAATATTGCTTCATTTTCAGCTGTGAAACAGTATTAAAATCGGAATAAAAACCCTCTTCAAAAGTCTTTCACCGTTTTTATAAATGTTTGGATGAGAAACTATGAATTATTTTGTCATGGCCTAAAAGGAAAAAGATACCGGAAACAAAACGTCCATTTTACAGTAAGTAGCATAAAGTGCATTTTGTTACTAATCATATTGTTATATATAGTGGATTCCAACTAATATCTTAGCCTCGGAGTGAAAAAAAAACTTTGCTTTCAAAAAGAAAATGTGTTACATCAGTCAACATAAGGTCTGCACAACTTAAAAATTTACTCTTTTTTTTCTGTTCAACCACATAAGGGAATTTTCTTTGTTTCAAACTAGTGTCTGATCATACAAGTCTCTATAACCTGATTACGTCAAATTAATATGGCAATTTTACAAATAGTAAGTTGAATTATGGGACAGATTGAGATGGAACTTGGAGGAAATGGGGGTAATGTTGTTTTTTTTCATTTTCCAAATAAGACTGGTGGTTCTGACCAGTCTGAACAATTTTATGGTAATTACTAATGAATGAGAATTCTAAATGTTAAAAAACTTTTAAAATCTCGATCAGAAGCATTTACTTGCAGTTTCCAAGATCAGGCAAGGTTAAAGGTTTTGAAAGAGTTTATTAAAAAAAATAAGGACAGGCCCGGCATAAACATTTTTTTAAAGAAAATTATTCAACATGGAATATAAACTTTGAAAAAAAAATCCAATGACATCGCACTCTTTTATGCACATCGTGTGTGCAGGATTTACACTATACAACATCAAGTAAACTTAACGATCCATGAGATTTATATAGATATACTGATCAACGACCAAGGCGGACTTCATTTCCTCAATTCAAAGAATCGTTTTATCATATTCATTAATTATCACAACAACAGGTTAAGTTAGCTGTGTTCTGTATTGTATATCGACAAAAGCAATATTTAATGTTGAGATTGAGTCTAGCTCACTAATGGAATAGTCGTGCTTTAACTGTTGTGTAGCCTCCGACAACCAAGGAAATGCTATTTGGTAATTAAAGCGCTGAAGTGTTGGTAATGATTGGTATAGCGTCGAGTGAAGCGAGGCGAAAAATGTTTTGGCAATTTTATGCTAAGTAAGAATTCATATGATTTGTCAGAAATAATATCATATAATATTACATCTTCATTAAATGGATATGTACCCATAAGGTTAAGCAGAAAAAAGTACAAGTATACATTACTACAATCAATTGCAAATATAGTACATTAAATATATATATATATATATATATATATATATATATGATGATATGAGCGTTGACCAACATGAACCTCATCTTTCCAATGCTAATGACTGTTGCAAAAAGGTACAAATATCAGACAAAAACTCTTTTTCGGGGTGGAGTAAGAGAATTATTTTTTCTAAGGGAGACAAAGATAAAAATTGATTATTATGCTTATCTTTTATACTATTAAAATTCTAACATCTTTATATTTATCGCAGTCAAGAAAGGTGTTCCTCGTCTTCCAGTACATGGCAGATATTACCCAATCGTTGTGGTCTAGGGATCTACCCGTTTCTATATGTAACCAATGATCACTCCAACGTAGTTTGCTAATAGTGCCAGTCGTCAGACTTGTCTGACATGATTATTCATTGATTTGTTACAGAAATTACCAGTATTTAGCGAAATTCAAAAATAATAGAAATACTAAGGGTTCATTCCTTGTATTGCACATGGTAGATCTCCTTAGCTGAAATTTGGCTTCCTATTTCGGTATTTTTGGTTATGAGTACTTCTTGTTAAAAACAAGTTTGGTTTTTGGTCTAGCTTCCAAATGTTTCGGTTTTAATGCTGCCGACGAGAGGTAACTCCTTGAAATGCGCCGTATACAGCTTAGTTTAAATTAACTTTATCTAATATTAGTATCTTTGGATTGTTATTTTGAAACTCCTGGGACGATGCCTCTGCATGGTGGATCCTAGGCCCCCGAGGGTATTCGCCAACCCAGTCGTCAGACTTGTCTGACATGATTATTCATTGATGTGTTGCAGAAATGGAGTATTTAGCAAAATTAAAAAATAATAGAAATACTAAGGGATTCTCTTACTCGACCCCGAAAAAGAGCTTTTGTGTGATATTTGTACCTTTTTGCAACAGTAGATCTCCTTAGCTGAAATATGGCTTCTTATTTCGGTATTTTTGGTTATGAGTACTTCTTGTTTAAAACAAGTTTGTAAGGTAACTCCTTGAAATGCATCGTATACAGTATAGTATAAATTTACTATATCTAATATTAGTATCTTTGGATTGTTATTTTGCTTAATTTTAAAGGTTTTTTTTTTTAATTTTAGGTAATTTGCTATTTTATAGTCTTTTTTAATCTTACTATAAAGATGTAATTTCGGGCTATCAGTTAGCCCTTTAATTTTGTCAAAAATTCTTTTAATATATAAGTATCATTAATTTTGGTTTTCATTTCTGGTTTTATTGCATTTTTTATTTTAGAGTAGAAGTTTACTTTATGAATTAAGTCTTCTGTGTTTAAATTAAATTCTGTGCAAATATTATAAATAAATGTAGTCCAGGAATAGACTCCCTCATCATGTAATGTTTTTATTAACATGGGAAGCTTCCTTTAGTAATGTGTTCATGGCCATTGCATGTATTATATCAAAATGAATAATTACATGTAATTTTTATAAAACTAGCTACTGGTTATCGGCTAAGTTCTGATATAACACCAATATTTGTAGCAGGTTTCTTAAGTCCAAGTATAATTTTACAAAACTTGAAATGAACCTTTTCTATATGGGATTTTTCCTCCATAGAACTTAAACCACATGTTCTGTTGTTCCTCTCAGCTCTGTTAAGAGCTCTAAAAACTGGTAAATATGTTTCCAAGAACCAAACCGTTGACCATTGTAAGTAAGAATAGGTCTTATAAGTATATCAAAAAGAGAACTTTGATACCTTTCTTTGCCAATTCTTGTCACCTCTCTTACATGTAATTATCCCTTTTGAGTCAATAACAAATCCTAGAAAATTGTATTCATTAACCTATGTCAATGATTTTTCTTCAAAAAAATAAAGAGGGAACTGGTAAGGAACATTTCTGAAAAAAAACATAATTTCACTTTTATTAGTGTTCACTGTTAATTGCCGATCAAAACAGTATTTTTGTAATTTATTTAAAGCATTCTGTAAACCAATTTGAATTTTAGAAAAAAATTATAAGATCATCTGCAAAACTAAGACTAGATATATGTGTTTCAAGCTGGAGTTGATCACATGACTGATAAAAATATGTCATGTATATCATTTATAAAGTAGTTAATTAATGTAGGGCTTAAGCTATCATTAATCCGTCATGCCATAGACTATCGAAAGCCTTACGCTAATGATTTATAATAATTTTATTTGTATTAAACAAAGGGGATTGGACACAAGTTTTTCCAACTCATGAAGTCCTCTCCAAAATAATATGAGTAACAATTAGTAAAATCCTATAAAAAGATATACGCACATCAACAATGCAGGAGTAAATTTTACTCTTTTTACCTATTAGGTATTTAGAAATCAGTGTTTTTAGAATAAATAGGCTATCTCTAGTTACATGGTTATTTGGGTCATTTAAAAAACAAATTGTAATTTCATGTCCACCTATGTTAAAAAATATTCAGGCAATGGCATTATTTTTTGTGCTTAACCAAAAAATCACATTTTTTTTCGAATCGGCAAATCTAGAATGAGAACGATTTTCTCCTTCCAATCCAAAATAAATTGATTTTGAAGCTCAATATTGAGCAACTTACGAGTGTCCGGATTGAGAGAACCATGTTTGCACTTTATTTTTCAATGATTTTTTGTATGTTTTCAAATCGGCAAAATTATATGTTTTTGAATCGCATTTAATTGAATTTTAACAATAAATTAAAGTCTTGAAGATATTTATATATCTGCTGATAAAAAGTAAATGCATGTATGTCCTGTTGCTGGTGCAAAATTTGCATAGCAATAACTTTTGCCTGCAAATACGAATATCTTCTATAATGAAATCAAAAGTACACAAGTTTTCCAAATTACAACCAAAACAAAAGAACGTTAGTAGTTATAACCAGAAAAGTAAGTCAAATTGATAGCGTACCATTTTAAAAATGTCTATCATGTTACCAACAAATGTATACATTACCACACCTATACGTTCTTAAAAGGGTCACTAACTGTTTGGAAACAAAGAACGCTAACTAAAAGAACCATACACCACTTTAATCGGAGGTGTTATTTCGCAATAGAATCAATAAACATATAATTTTGTCAATCCTCTTACTGTTTACCCTGTTACCTTGAATAAAGTAACAGGATAGACAGTTTAAGTATCAGAATAAACAATTATGTGTCTGTAGAACTTATAAAATACTTGAAAATGAAATGAAACATTTGATATTCCAAATATATTTAAAAAAAACAAACAACTATGCAAGGGGGCTGTTGTTTTGCAATAGAATCAATAAACATATAATTTTGTCTATCCTGTTACTGTCTGTCCTGTTATGCCAACTTGGTAACAAGATAGACAATTATATGTATATGTAAACCTTCGATGTCCGTTCCTGTTACCATAGAAAATAGCGTTTTACTCATATAATATGTAATCAAAGAATTAATATAAGTGTTGGATTGATTCAAAAGTCCAATATAAACCGAATATAAGGAAGTGCTTTAATTATTTTTGCGTTGATTGTAATAATTTTTGCAGCATTTGAAAATTTATTTTTAGATAGTTTTTTTAGGACGCAATATTAAGTGATATTTTTATCTCGTTAATGCAAAGAAATTCCCTGTAATTATTTAAATCTTTTTTATCACATAAATCTGAGCCTACGCCATGTACACTTTTATTCATTTTCAAAGTTATAAGGCATTGTTTGACTTCCTTTATAATAATTGTAAAAAGTTTATTTGTTTCCTCATTTTCATATAGGAATTCTTGATACATTTTCAAGTGGTTTTCTACGTCGTCCTTCAATTTTTCATTAAATTTTTTACACTTCCCTTGTGACTTAAAATGTTCTTTTATTTCATTGCACTCAAAATTATTAATTTCAAATGTTTTTTTTTAATGTTTTCTCCCATTTTAAGTTTATTTATTACTTCCCAATAATGTTTTGGATCATTCTCCTTCCAGTTCAAAATAATGGATGCCTCTGTAAAAATTTCAGGGATCTAACAAAGGGACTACCAGACCAAAGTTATGATCTTTCTATCTTTTCGCCCAAGACACTGTCTTTATCCAACAATTCTACCTACGATTTTCCCCAGATAACGTCTATGTTTATATGACAATAAAATTAATTTGATTTGATTTATAAACCCCATTAACGCCCTCATTTAAGATTGTTAAATTTAGATGGAGGTGGGGGGGGGGGGGTCTTAGATGACTGACATTTATATTTGATATTTGCTTGACAAAAATATTTGACCAGAGTAATTATTTCTGTTTGATCTTTCCGATAAAATATTTTTTTACGTTTTCTAAATTTCCAATTTTGACTAAAAAGGGACATTTTTGTACGGCTTTGTTGGTTTTTATGACCATAATAAATTATATGCAACCTCACGTGATTAGTCTATTTATAGTAACACACACTTTACATTAGAGCTACCTGAATATCATGTGAGTATGTTTGTTTATATACTTTTAACATTCCTTAAATATAGTTATTCAGAATCTGTTAACGAAGATATCCTTCAAGTTTTAATGTACTAATGATATTAATATTGAATGAACATGATTCCGCATGTTTGAAATTAAATATATGAGATTTATGATGATGGTGGTCACAGTGGTGTCATCGCGGATCAGTTGTGTAACTTGCAACTCTGCTGTAACATTAAAAACTAGAAATACTGTGAGCAAATCTCACTAGATACCCCCGCCTAATATAAGATACATGAAAGAAAATGACAATATTTTGGATAGGAATTCTATTCAGTGGTTTAGGAGGAGCTGCGGATGGCATACTGGAACCCCTATCACAATGAATGGCAAAGTCCATGTGTTGGTATGGGGAACCCCAAATGTTGGTCAGATCAAAATCTAAAATAGGAGGTGCACCACAGCATCATGTAATAAAGATCCTCTGAAAGTTTCATCAAATTCCATTGAGTGGTTTAGGAGGAGTCGTTTTTCGGATGGTATCATGGTACCCCTATCACAATGAATGTCAATGTCCATGTTTTGGTATGGGTTACCCCAAATATTCATCAGATCAAAATCTTAAATACGAGGTGCACTATGGCATCATGTAATAAAGATCCTCTGAAAGTTTCATCAAATTCCATACAGTGGTTTAGGAGGAGTGGCGGATGGCATCATGGTACCCCCTATCACATTGAAAGTCAAAGTCCATGTTTTTCTATGGGAAACCCCAAAAATTGGTCCGATCAAATCTGAAGTAGGAGGTGCACAATGCCATCATGGGATGAAGATTCACTGAAAGTTTCAGTAAATTCCATTCAGTAGTTTAGGAGGAGTTGTGGATACAAAGGTCGGACGAACGGACGGACGGACACAACGAATACTATATACCCCCTTTTCAAAAGTCATGTTTCCCGTGGGCTTGCTCGAGTGAAACATGACTTTTCGAGGGTGAACAAATCTTCATATTTCACTAATGCAAGGGAAATTAATGATTTATTCCACTATCCCTAGTGTATTTCGAATAACTGGGATGTGATGGTGAAACACGAATCTAAGAGGGAAACACGATGATTTGTTCAGTATCACTTGGGAGAGCCTCAACCAATCAAAATACGTACATAGCTATGAATTAATATATATAGTGGAATAATAATGAATATTTCAAGACAAGTTTGTCTAAAGGAGACTTCTTTTTCACAAAACATTTAAAATAAATGGCCTTTAAATACATTCCCCAGTGTATTTATATGTTACTTAAATTTCGCTGTCACTCCTGTGTTATATTCACATTCGTTTATTTAACTTTGTGTGTATATCATGTATATGGTGTATTTAATTATGCATTGGCATGTATTTGTGCAATTAAATATTGTCTAATATTGTAAGCTAAAATTTTGCCAAAAAATTATTTTATTATTTCACTACATGAAATTAAAATGTCGTCTGTTCTCCTGAATTTAGATCAGAACGTCAGAACTGCATGTCTTAGGAGGAAGACAAAAAATAACGTTTAAACATAGTACCCAAATTGCGACCATTTTCACTTTCTTATGTGTTGAATTCAAAAACTATAGTGTCTACCTAACTCGAATGGGTGCAATAAATTGAAGCCGTTATACGATTCTCTCCTTCAATATTAAAGTGAGCGAATATAACGACCGGATTATTGGGGTTAGTGTCTACCAGAAAATTGAAATGCATTTTGTGTACACGGTGCAATTACGGTTCTCTGACGTTTTGGGTACTTTGGGATTAATGCTTGTGAACCAACAAAGTACCCTGCAGGTATCAACCATAAGATTTTATGGGGACGGGGGGTTTAGGGGGCAAGGAAGGAATTTGAAATAAGTCAGGCATCAAATATGGTAAAAATTATAATTATTATGTCACATGGAATAAAATAATAGTTAAATTTGGTGCGCCTGTTGGTGTCAAAAAGACAGGCTTGGCTGGAGCAGCATCCTCCCAAATCAGGGTTTTGTATCCACGTTCGTTCTTACAAACCCCTGACATCACACATTCATATTTTGCGATTGTCATTAGTACTTCTCAAGGTCAAAAGAGAATCCATTTGCGTCGTAGGAAGAATTTTCTAGGTCACACACAGGCGGCGATAAATATGAATGTGTGATGACAGGGGTTTGTATGAACCAACGTGGATACAATACCCTGACTTGGGAGGATGGTGGAGCCGGGGTTGGTGGTTCTGGATGGGCATGACAATGATATGGTTTTCAGTCGGATTTTCTGTCTGCTTTTTGGGGGCCGAAATTCGGTCCCATTCCCAACGTCAAAAAGGTTCCTTTTCCCAATTTCATGGAGAAAATTCCTAATTGTTGTGTTGATAAAATCAGTCGTAAATATCGTTATTCAAAGCATTTCCGAATAAAATACAAAATTTAAAAGGCCGCAGGTTTTAATTTTTTCTGGTAACTTTGTTTTGAAAATGTTGAATAAGCGTGTAAAATACTACCATATCTTACCAGGAAATAGCTCAGTTTAAGTTTGGTGATACATTGCCGGGAGGTGACATTCATATTTTGGAATTATGTCAAATGCAAATTCTCGTGTCATCCCCAAAATTTAGGTTTACTTTTATTTTTTCCAGAAATGGCAATGTGGACCAGAGTGTTAATTGGTTTTATTTACATTGTTTTTGCCATCCATGCATTGGATAATGGCCTGGCTAGGACTCCAGCAATGGGTTGGATGTCTTGGGAAAGATTTCGATGCAATACGGATTGTGTTGCTGAACCAGATAATTGTATAAGGTTTGCATCTGAACTAATTGACTAATTAAGTAGAGAAGATTTTTGTTAAGTACACATTCAATAAGAAATTCATATACCCAAGAGCTGCATAGTTTCGTTCAATTTTGTGCATAACCTCGAAACTGAAAATTTTAAAATGAAACCAAGATGGTTTAACTTGCATACCACGGCATATACATGTATAATGTTTGCTTTTACACTTTAAATGATGTGATATATGGTATGAAGCAACGATACATAAAGCGGGGTTTGGTCCGACAACTGATATTGCCACCATGGTCATTTTATGCTTCTAATTGGTAAAATTTGAAAAGTTCTCTTCATGAACTGATTGGCATGGAAAAGAGATGAATCTTCATACGAATTTGAATCATTTTGAAGAGTCTGAAGTCTTATTGTAACGACTTAATGACTATAAAGCATAGCCAATACATAGATTTCTGATAGGTTTTAAAAGATATGTTCATACGTGAAATTGTAAATTCAACTACAATTATGCTGTTCACGTCTTCTGCAGATTCAATAAAGAATAGCTTGAAGAAATTTTTAAAAATTAAAAATTGAGAAAAATTTATCTGTCGTGTTTTCAATTATGCCGATGGACAGAAAAGATTGATAAGCAAAATGCCGAATCCGGATTTCATATTTTATAAAGAAAATAGTAATTTATAATAGTAAGAATGAAAATCGAAAGATTAGAATTTAAAAAGCAGGCAGGAATTAAAAAACCCAACAAATAAGTTTTATTTGACTTTAATCACTGGTCAAGTACAACCAGAAAAGCCGGAAAGACTTTTTTGATTTCTGAGTGAAAGCTACTGAATAGAGTGAATAATTCCGGTCTAGAGGAATTATTCTTCGCAAGGCATCTCAAATGTACATGTGAATGAGGAATGTAGTTTGTTTTCAAACATTCGTGAAGTATATTTTCGTGATATTGGAAGTATTCTTGATCATGGAAACTGGAAATTATCTTATATACATATTAAACATGCCCTTTATTTGTTTATTTCCTAGGGACTACACTCAAGTTTGTCATTGTTAAGAACAGCAAAACTTAGAAATAACAAAACGTTGTGTCGTAATTCCGGCGTTACCGGTTGTCATATGGTGTTACTTATAAGTGCTTGTAATTCTATGATTTTTAGCGCAAAATTACTAATGCAAATGGCCGACAGAATGGCCGAAGATGGTTATCTTGAGGCAGGGTATACATATTTGTCCGTTGATGACTGTTGGATGACACATGAAAGAAATAAGACAGATGGCAGACTAATGGCCGATCCTGTTCGGTTTCCGAATGGAATGAAACCTGTAGTAGATTACGTAAGTCAAGTCTCTGAAGTAAAACGACGTAAGATGTAATCTAAATTAAGGTATCCGGACCATAAATGACCACGTGATTATTCAAAAGTCCCGGATGTTCCATACAACGCAATTGAAATGATCTCGGTAATTATCGGCAAACTTCGGAAATGCCAATATAACTAACTTATTTTACAGACTCTGCATATAAGCAACAAAGTGTGTTTCAACTTGAGAAAAATATGTATACAAAATCCCAGCTTTAAATTGTTTGGTTCAGCCATTCACGGTAAAAAAGAGATACAATTTTCGATCATGATCTATTATGGTCCGGATACCTTAATTTATAAGTAAATACATTTTGCAGTTTACAGTTATAAGTCGTAGGAGAATATTTTTAGTTATAGTAGAGAAATTAAAACTCACGAAAATAATTGTTTGCAAAATAACTTGTACATTTACGTACCTCTTAACAAAATGAAGTAGGAAATCTCTATGCCGAAATGGTTTTTTTTAAGTCTAAGTATTCTACACCGTAAGTAGCACTTTTTGACCAAGCACGATTAGCATATTTCTATGATATAAAATATAATATAAGATATGCAAATTGAATGCAAAACAGTAATTGTTGTACTTTCAAACTTCATTCATTCAAAATAAATTACATATACCAAACTACATGTATGTATGCTTATAGATTCATTCGAAAGGGTTGAAATTTGGAATATATGGAGATGTAGGAACGCACACTTGTAAAGGTTACCCGGGCAACCTGTTTTATATTCCACTCGATGCACAGACATACGCTTCGTGGGGGGTAGATTTGATGAAAATCGACTGTTGTTCCTACAATGGAGACGAAAGTGTAGAAGGTATTATAGATTTTTTGTTATATATTTCAACAAACTTACTTCCTTATTATCCTTATTGATTAATACCTATAGAAAGCTCTAATGCACACGTGAAAGAGTTCATCATATTATATGCATGTTCATTCAGTCTATGTTTTTGTTGCATTTTGATAGAAACAATACTCTTCTTATTTTCAGAAATAAATTTTTTTCTTAAGCAATGTGTTTAAAAAATTTGAGAATCCCATAATTTTAATTGGGATAAAAAGTACAACTTTACAAATTATATGAGTATGAAAAATTCTATATAATGCTAAACTTATTTAACAGAAAGAACATGTTTTTAATATTATTATTTTAAGAATATATATAAAAAAATCAACCGTACTTTTGTGCTGGAAAACATTTTTAGTGTAATTTATATTTTATGTATGCCTTAAAATTAACATCAACTGGTAATGAGGAAACTTTTTACTAAAGTTAAAATCAATTTTTTTAACTGGTGAAAATATGGTTTCAGATGCCTCGTAAAATTTAAGGATATAACATTTCATCATTTGTAATTTATATAAAAATATGATAACAATTTCTAGTGGGAATTATCGTTTGTAAAGACATATTTTGTAATTTATGCAAAAAATAATAAAAATTATTTAGCTTCAAGAATCGTTTGTAGTACAATTCAAGTGCAAGAATTCTCAACTTCATTGACATTCCAGAAAGAACAGGTACATCATGTACATGAGGATATCTTTTTAATTTAAACTTCAGTAAGATCAGAAACCTATCCGAATATATCAAGTTTCATTTGCTGACATTAATACCAACAAAGACTGAACATAGCACAACGAGACATTTGTGTAACAGTTGTTTGATGCGTTGAAACAGATAATGAACTTGTATTACCTGCATTACGGAATTAGCATTTAAAGCAGCCATGATCCAGTTAGAGAGGAAAACAGTTTTCCATTCACCAAATGCCATGTGAAAATTTAATCTAAATTATTAAGCTTGTTTCTTTAGAGTAATTCATTGGGATAGCCATGTGAATTAAGGATCTATAACTACATTTGAGTGACAGATAAAAACTTTTTTGCAGGCATTGAAACTATGGGATTTTTTCTAAACAGAACTGGACGACCATTTATGTATACATGCGGTGCCTGTGTTAACAGTCCGAGGGTAAGTGTTAAGTGATAAGTATACCATTGAATCATATACAGACAGTAATTTGCTACGTTTTAGGGTACAGGATATTATTTTTTTTAAGAAAATTTTTACTTAATGTTGGATCAGGATAAAAATCCTGATACGCTTGAATTTACATATACTTTTATACCTAAATATCAAGTGGATTTATCATTTACTAAATTTGGGGCCTCAGTGGCCGAGTGGTCTAGGTAGTTCGTCATGACTACTAATGATCACTAGCCTGTCAACGCTAAGGTTGTGAGTTAGAATCTCACCTCTGGTGGGGTGTGTTTGACTCCGATCTTAATTGACAAGGATTGCCAATTTTCCTACCGAAGGTCGGTGGTTCTCTTCGGACACTCCGGCTTCCTCCTCCAATAAAAACTGGCCGCCGCAAAATAGCCAAATGTGCTGAAAATGGCGTAAAACCCCAACTAAACAAACATTTACTAAATTGTATAGACAAAATAACTTTCTCACTGAAACTACAAGGAAAGACATTTCGCCTACAGTTAGAGTTTAAAAAGACTTTCTTTTTCTACATATCAAGCAAAGCATTTTTCATTTCTTTAGGGAACATACAGTATTGGTGAAAAAGTTTGTAATTCTGTACGTGTCACTATAGATGTCACTGACAGCTGGGAAAATATCTACAAGGTAATAGATTTTTATGGAGTCGATGCAGGAAACTTTTCCGAGAGAGCTGGACCTGGATATTGGAATGATGCAGATCAGGTAACCATGGCAACTATTTATTATATTTGCAAATGAATAATGACATACAAAAAGTAGGTAACATGTTCTAAACCACTGCTGAAAAACATAAAACATTGTTTACTGCTGACTCTGAAAAGGGCGTGCAAACCCAATTTTATATATGGAGTTTCTCTAAAGTCAAATTGGTCCAGAGGTCTGAATGCGGCAGAGTAATCTGGAACTTATGGTATTTCCAAATAATTTATATCTCAGATGTTGCGAAGAGTCTCTTGTCCGTCAAATTTCAAAACTGGAATGTACTGTATGCCTCTGTTTATATCTTACATATTATATGAGATATCTTGAAGTTAGAATTAATAGTAAAAAGTCTTGCCATAAGTTAGGTTCATTTAAGAAAACTAAGATTTTAAAAGAAAACGAGGAAAAGAAACGTAGGTTTTCTTCACTTATTTTCACGTGATAAACAACTCATCCATGTAACATTAGAGCATGGTTTGTCTCCCACACCAATCGGGTTCAGTTGGTAGACCGGTGGAGTACACCTTTAGCTAAGTTGATAGTTGGACTACTGTACCAAAGGTTCCGGATCCGATGACCGGTAGGTACGTTTGATAGACAAATCATGCTCTACTGGTACAATTGTCTACATACAACAAATATGGCGGGACTCTTGTAAAATGCAAATTTATCAAAAACAATCTTTATTACATTGGTATTCTGTTTCTACAAAGTAACTTGGCTTTTGACTACTTAACATCCGGACTACTAGACATTATGGGACTTATGAGCTTTTAGACTACTGGACCTTCAGAATATAAGGCTGCCTCAAATCATATTTAATCCATAAACATGCATCCAAAAAAGTTTATAATTTTCTATTTTACAGCTGATTGTAGGCGATTTTGGCCTAACACCGGGACAACAAAGAGCCCAGATGGGAATGTGGGCTATGTTTGCATCACCATTATTTATGTCTGTTGATCTTCGCAATATTGACCCTGCAGCCAAAGAGATTCTACTCAATAAACAAGTAATAGCCATCAGCCAAGATCCTCTTGGTATCCAGGGAAAGCGAATATTTAAAACACCAGCACCGGTATGTTGGCTTATTTAAGTTAGAATCCAATATATCCTACATCAATAGGATAAATGTAAAATCACACATACTTGTTGTGGCTTTAATGAAATTTGATTCGAACATGTCAAATAACGAAGTCAAACTTACAGCCAGAACAATTTGTATGTGATGTAACATTCAATAGGCAAAATTCTATAAGCCACACACAGAAAACTGCATGCAGAAACTTAAATATTGTAAAAATTTAATGTCATTTTCATAAAAAAGAAAAAAATCAATTGTAAAATACAAAAGCAGTAGTGAAAGCGAATTCAGTGGATAAGAACGAGAAAAAAAACAGCAACAGAAAACCAATACAACAAAACAAAGATAAATGAAACATGTAAACACTGCAACCACGCTGCATATCCCCGTGCCACTGTTGTTATAATCACAAAATTGAATGCTCTAAAGGAAATGGACATATATAGTTATAAAATTTACATGAAAATGCATGAACAGTAATATATTCATTTGATCCCCTATATGATTATTAAACACCTTTGCCACTAATAACACAAATGACCAAAGAAATTATACTCAGATGTGACAATAACTTTAGTAATGAATTGGACATTTGAGATAGTTAATAGTCATAATGTTATTTTTTTTTGGATATCTAAATATTCCATTTTATATGGAAATTTAATCATTCCCTATACAGCTGTTGCTTTTTTGTAAACAAATATGTATGGTTGCTAGGTACTTTTCCAAAAAATTCAGATCTTAGAGTCTGTCAGGAAATTAACCAAATTTGGAAGTCCATTTTTGGAAATTGAATGGTAACCTTAACTCTAATGATATTAATGGTTTTTAATATGCATGGTTGCTAGATACATTTCCAAAAAATTCAGATCTTAGAGTCTGTCAGGAAATTTACCAAAGTTTTAATTATTTTTTTTTGAAATCAAAATATTTAATTTAACAGCTATTATTCTGCTAGTGTCTGATAGTATGGTTGATTGGTAATTTTCAAAAATTAATAAGTCTGAGACTCTTCCAGAAATTTTTTTCTGCCCCAAGGGCAAATTTCAAAATTCAGAAACCTTCGGCACAGACAATTTTTAAAGTTCTAGTAATGCACCAGTTTTTATGTTTCCACTACTTAGGGTGTAAGAGGAGTTCTGTGACAATCGATTTTGGGATTTTTAACTCTTTTGTTGCTATGCCCCAAGGGGTGTCAGAAAAATTCTCATGCCACTTTTGAATTTGCCATATGTACAGCATTATAGTCCAAATAGTTTAGAAGATTTCACTATTTACTGGATATCGCGAAATCCATTTTTTGCTCATAATTATGCCCTAAGGGCAAATTCCAAAATTCCGAAACTTCAGCACAATCTACATCAACAATGCTAACAATGATCAAAGTTTCAGTTTTCTATCTCTTATGTCTCCTAAGATAATCCTGGACATTACGTACACACGTACGTACGACGAACAGCAAAACATTATCCCCGCCGCTTCGCTAGCGCTGGGATAAAATTAGAGCAAGAAAGGGCATATACTAATCAGAAACGCAATATTACGTCACATGAAGTGGAGTTACTTCTTGTTTTCATTCTTTTGGAAATAAAAAATCATTAGGGAGAAGAGAAAAGGTAAAAATACGAAACTTTGTATTACTGTAGTGGGTGAAATGTCATTTTGTATTCAGAACACACAAAATATTCATTAATACATACAGTAATTATGCATATTTTCAGCAAGGTGAAGTTGAAGGTTGGTTGCGTCCGTTGTATCCAAACGGTACTTATGCTGTAGGAATACTTAATGCTAATACATATGGATGGTTACAGTACGTCAGTGTCAGCATGACACAACTCGGCCTGACAGATCCAAAAGGATACAAGCTGACGGAAGTATTTACAGGAGAGATCTATGGACCATACAACTTAACAGAAAGACTCATACTCAAGATGGAACCAACGACAATGTTTCTAGCCATTGCAGTACCTCAGTCACAAAGAAAGAAAGATATTATTTGATAAAGGTTTAACTTTAGGAAATACTGTGAAAACCTTGTACGTCCAATAAAAACAGTTAACGAAGAATAAGACTCCACTGTAAAAATCAACAGTAATATTGTAATATATTTATATATTATGTTAATACACTGGCGATCTCAGACAATAATTACATACATATACTGATTGAGAAATCACTGTTCACAATGATATAAATGTAATTCTGTAAGCCTTCTTTGGGCAATAATTTAACTGTGAGTAGCTGAACGAGAAGTAATATGTTTCTAAAGTAAAAAGGCTAAATATGGTACTTACACTACAGAATGGTCATGTGAGCATTTCTTAAGATATAATCTTTTTTTTTTGAATTATCAGTTCCTGCTCCAATAGATCACCAATCTAGTCACAAGCTTCGTTTCTTATTTAAGAATTTGTAACATAAATATCCTGTCAGAAGGGCTTTTTAATGAATTCCAATGTTTATAGTCATTTAATAAATATATGTTTTGTAATGTTAACTTATATATTTAACCAAAAGGGTGAAATCAGTGATGAAAATCGTAAGAAAAGCCAAATATGGGAGACTAGATGTAACACCCTGAACAAATACTACAATAAACATTCTATACACCTAATATTCATTTTGCAACAAATAATAATCACCGGAAGTACGAACCAAAAAATATGGGAATAGCCCGAATTGTAGGACAGATGAAATGAAAGGTAAAGCAGAAAACATCAATGACATCAGGTTAAGCTTGAAAGAGATATTAGTTCAAAAATTTGTATAGTTTGTATACTTGTAAATTTAAAGAATCAACTTTATTCCAGTACGGAAACGCTAGCAACTGAGCTGGCGATCACTTCGGGACCCCGAGTCCATCATCAGAGAGATCAACTCAGTGGTAGCAATAAGTGCTTCCCTGATACTGCTTGTAATACTGTATGCATATTTCAACAAATATAGAGAAGATAAACATAAAAATATAAAATATATGCAGTATATTGTCGAAAAATATATTATGGTATATTTGTACGAGTCTGTTTTGGGGAAAACACTAACTGGAACTTCTCTCTAGGTTGGTCCTTCTACACAAAATGCACCAATGAACAATATTTCACAATTCTCACACACACACAGGAAGTAAAATTGCATATATTCTCTAATACCGATCTTGCTGTGAACAAAATTTTATACAACATATGCCTTTGCATTTTAAATACCAGTAAACCTTTTTCAAATTCCTTCCCTCCAAGATTGTTTCTAACAATTCATGTCCTACTTAAAACCAGTGTGGAAAAGATTATTTATTATGGAACAAGAAGATTCAGAGAAGAAACCTTTGAAATTTACCGAATCATAAAAGTCAGTGATGGGCCTGGCAGCGGTATATGTTGCGAATTGCAACAAAGTAAGAAAAATTATTTATCTTCCCTTCTCTGTTCCATCTATTTTATTTTTCCTCTTCAGAAGAATTTTAAAAACATTTTCCCGTGACAAGGCTCAGTGTTTGTTACCAATACCGCACGGAAACAATTGTTACAGGGGTTCTCATACATGCCACGTCCACAATAGTCCAGTCAATCTAGCATAAATTTGACCCTAACCTTAAAGTAATTGCAACAGAAGATTTTTAAGCTTTAATCTTCAGCATTATACCCCAAATATACACAGAAAAAAGTCTAACAAAATCTAACTTGAGGAAGACTAAAAAATCACGATTTTAAAATTCCTATGGAGATTTGCATTGAAAATGGGAGATAACTCTGCAAAAAAGGCAGAAATATCAATAAAAATTGATACAAAATTATAATTTTACCGCTTCTATTCAGCAGAATGTATTGATTATTGATATTTTATCCGTCTTTAGAGTATAACAAACAACTCTAAAGGTGTTTTCATATCTTTTATCAAGCTACAACCTAGATTTCGTAATTCATTAGTTGACCATTTATTAAATTTTTCAACATGTCAAAGTAAAGAATCTCAAATTTAATAAAAATGATTAAGCTCATATTCTTCTTTTTGTGGTTTAAAGTTTCTTTAAACAAGGTAGATGCTGAACAAATATAATTTAAAGATATAAACAATACCAAATTTTCACATTATTTTCTCAAAATGGTCACAAAGCCACAAATTTGCAATTCCTTTAATGAAAAATTTGCAAAAAAAAATAAAAATACCCATAACACTTCGGTTTTGTACACTTCATAAGCAGAAGATTATAAAATATAGTCAAATACGAACTTATAACCCCATCAAAGTATCATACTTTACATGAATTTTAAAAAGATCAACTAAAAACTGACAAAAAAAGACTAATTTTTGCAGAGTTATCTCCCCTTTCCAATGTTAATTTCCATAGGAAATTAAAAATGCTGATTTTGAGTTTTCCTCAAATTAGATTTTATGGGACTTTTTTCTGTGTATATTTGGGGCTTAATGCTATAGATCAGAACTAAAACATTTTCTGTTGCAATTAGTTTGAGGTTAAAACTTAGTTTGACTGGACTACAAGTAATTGGTATCAATCTATTTAAATGGTTTGGAGAAGAATTTTAAGTACATTTTCCATAGTCTGACACTGGCGGTCATCTTGCATGGATTTCCGATCAGCACCAATGTAATAACAGTTGGATAGAACCTAGTAATGTTCATTACTGACAAGTTTCATATCAACGAGTCCAGTAGTTTCAGAGAAGCTAGGTCTTGTATGTAAACATTCATGACAGCTCCTTTTGGTGCTTGGCGGCCATGTTTGTTCGTTGAATGTATCAAAGTAACAAGAATTATTTGTGTCCATAGATATCAGATCAACAGAAATTGATATCATTCTATTCAATTGTTCTTTAAAAGAAGAATTTTAATACGAAAAAAAAAAAGATAATCATGATTGATTATTTTAAAAACCGAATAGCCGATAAAGGAAACTAGGCGGTAAACTAAAATATGGTATATCAACTATAGAATCTGTTTTGGAAGAAGAAAAAAATAAAATGGTTAGATAGGAATCTGGATACTTCCACAAAGGAACTAAAGATAAAAAAAAAAAGATATTGAAGACAACAGTTAATCCTATTGTTAGTAAATTATATCAAATGCAGGAAATTCTTTTCTTTTGATCAGGAGGACAGAAGAGAACTCTAATAATCCCAACAATTTGCAAATATAAGTCAATAACTTCAGTCGACTGAAAATTAATTTTTATTTGGTTTTTACAAGGATGGCTATCTATATAAGATATCTTATATAAAAAATATTTATAAGATATCTTATAAAAACTAGATTATATAAGAGTTCTTATATATTATATGAGATATCTTGAAGTTAGAATAAATAGTAAAGCGGCTTGCCATATGAAATGCTTTTATTCTTAATGCTAAGTACACATGTTACATTTGTACAGGGATCATATAATACTAACATATAGAGTTCCTGATTTGTACCACAATACAGAGGTGAAATTCGAATTATACTTAAGGTATCATTCAGAGTCGTGTCCTCTTCTAAATGAACCCGGCCGAGTCAAACCAAAGACATTAAAATTGGTATTTACTACTTCTCCACCAAGAACGCAGCATTTAGGAGTAAGATCAAAGGACTGGTACACCCAGAGTCAGTATAATGTGTCCGAATGGGGTTATTTGTCTTCCTGTGGACTGTTGCCATGTGAGCTAGCACGTTATAAACCGACTCAGCTTGTCGGTCTAATATAAAGCAGGGTTCTTCAACATGTTCTCGTCCTGATATGCACTAAATGGTTGCCATTGGACTTTAAGCAATAAATCATCCACCCATCATCCTCTTATAATAGAAAATTTTGAACTTTTATTTTCCACAATTACTCTTACTTCAGTTCGTCCCTTCGTGAATAAAAAATATTGGGATTTTTTTTCCTATACGCATTCTTACTTGAATTTGCTTTTGCGAAATGTTTTGAAACTACACACATGAATATAATATAGTTTGAATCGAGTATTGTACCCTTTACCGTTTCAGAATTACGCCCTATTATGAACGGAAACATTGTGAATTTGTCTTTGACGCACTCCAACTTGAGTTTGCCCTTGCCAAATGTAAAACACATGATACATAATTTATTTAATAATATACAGTCAAGTTGGAATTTGGTTATGATGCCAATTACCACTCTCGACTTTTTCCATACAGTAAAAATTAACTTGAGTATTATTTCCCGCGCTTTTTACTATCCACGCTTTCAAGATCGGGTTACTCGCCTGCAAAGTATTTTACTACGTGAAGAAAATAGTAAACAGCACATGCTACATGTATACGCCACGACAAATAAACACAAGTTTTAAACATTGAAAATATGACGTAATGCGGCGTGCTCAATTTTAACGCTTTTTGTACAAATTATATTTAGGATTTTTTGAAATTTAAATATCTGATGGAAAAGTGATAGACTTCTGTTTATGCATATAAAGTTAGTTGAATGAAACGTTCGGAAAAAAGATTTCTGGAATACACGTCTTGTTTGGCTGAATATGAAATTTTATTCACTTAGTTTGTAGAAAGATTAGGAATAATACCCAAAATAAGTTGGGTCCTATGTTAAACTATGTTCGAACATAGTTTAACATAGGACCCTATGAGAAATTTATTTAAAGATGTTCTTGTCTGAAAGCACTTGGCCAATAGGAACAAAACTAGGCAGCAATGGTCCTTAGGTGGTCCTCTTTCAGAAGTATATTCGATGACCCTATCCATCACCCAAGATGGTCGCCAGAGTCGAACATAGTTTAACATAGTGTTCTTTGTTAAACTAAGTTTCCCCGTGGTGGCCATCTGACAGTTCTTGTCATCGTGCCTATGGTCTACCATCTGAGGACCACTGCTGCCAATTAAGTCAAATTTCCATAGGTCCTATATAAAAGTTTGGCTAAGCATCCCTTATGCAAATTTACTGTATTTCTTAAATTATTTTCTACCCCTTATTAAAGCATTTTAAAATGGGTTTTGTTCTAAATTCAAAGTAGAATGTTCAAAGTTGATGTTTTAAAAAGTTTGAATGAGCTGTCACAATTAAAAGTGGTGATTTGGTCCGATCGAAAAGGGTCAATATTTAGGGTGTCGTCAAGAATTCTGCTACCCTAGGATATTTTTGCCATATTTTGAGTTAGCACTGATGAATTCTTTTTTTATATGTTGATAAGACAGGAAGTACTTTCTACATAAGATTTTTAAGATTGCGCAGGTGAGATTTTATTGATTCAATTTTATTTTAATATGAAAATGCCATATGAATTAATTGTAGTCTTGGCCCAACTTCAGGGCTTTATAGAAATATAGAACTTGTTAAAAAGGGTAAAAAAGGGAGTTTTTCAAAGTTCAGCCAATCATAAATTAGAAATAAGAACAGCTGGGTTCTGGTGACCATGTCCGACCAATCACCATCTCTGCCAAGTCTGGTCAAATACTACTCAGTGGTTCTCAAGAAGATCTCAAGATGTGAAAAATGGATGGACGACGGCTGAAGTGGCGGTAATAGCTAAAAACTCAATGGACCAGAACATCCTGGTTAATATCTCTTTCACACATGTTCAATTACTTATCCTGTAAATTTTAAGGGGCCAACTTGGTCCAGACAGATTACTATATACCCCCTCTTAAACCATTTGTGGGGGCATAAAAATGTGTCAGGGTTAACAGTATTTTAGGAAGGTTTTATAATATATTTTTCATTGTTACTGCACACGGTGTTTGCCTTTTCATAAATAACCAAGTCATACACCAGTTTTCAACAGAAAAGAACAACATTTAAAATGTCATTTTTATTTCAATCATGTTTGTATTTCACAGATTCTCCATTTGACAGTCTCATAATAATTAAACTGGTATTCAATTCTTTCCTATTGAAAAACCTCTACATTTCAAACAATTTTTTTTACAAGCTATGTGTAACAGTTTTTACAGCCAGCTCTTTAAGAGCAAGGTCATCTAATGTTCCAACCAACTAATCCATGAAAAAGGAGCTGTTATTTGTTTTAGAACTTAGTGACTATTTCTTTTTATTATTTTTTTTGGCTATTTCTAATGATATGAGTGACTATACTAAAAAATTAAATCTAAAGACTAAGTTAAAAAAATAAATTCAGTATCCATATCCTGACAATATAGGGAAATGAGAAATATTTTACATCTTGAATCAATTTTGTATTGGATAAAATGACAAGGCCGGGGCTTAAACTGATTCCCCCTGATTTTCTAATAACAGTTTAAGTTAAATATTGAATTTATTTCATTATTTTATGCAAACCAATAAAAAAAAATGTGTGAGTCTTCCAAGGAAGACGTGTCGCCTGCGGACGTCAATTTTTACCAAAGATATTAAAATTTATTAAAAATAAAATATATGCACATCTGTGCATTAAGGTTAATGCAGATAGAAAGTTTCATCGAATTCCTTTGAGCAGTTATGGAGTAATTGAGGATAGAAGTTTTGAACCCCCCCCTTTTTTTCAAAAATGTCTTTAAAAAAAAAAATTAAAAACTTTCTAAAAATGATATATGCACACCTGTGCATTAAGGTTAATGCACAGAGAAAGTTTCATAAAATTCCTTTGAGCGGTTTACGAGTAGTTGAGGATAGAAGAAAAGTGACACGATGCAAGACAAAGCAAGACAAGATGCAAGACGACAGATAGTGATCCCTATGTGTCGACCATGCGTCCCGCAGGCGACACAAATATTACAACTCAGAAATTGAAAACATCTTATTTTTTTACATAACCTTAGAAATATTAATTAACCTTAAACATATAACAGCAACTGAACTATTATCTGTCTATATAATATAAACATTTGCCAAACTGAACCTTAAGGCTATTTCATAAACTTTATAGTGGTTTCAACATTCACAATTTCAAAATTTCATTTACTGTTGAAATGTGTTAAATTTACCACCATCAATTAGATTTTAATGTTTTCCTACCCTGAAATATTTTTTCAACAGCCCCATCTGATGGACTCCTCCACCCCTACATCCATCTCCAAAAAATAAACCTCACCTTTGTACCTTCTTTCATATACCTTTTTGTCAAAAGTAAATCTAATTTTTACTTGAATAAAAGTCTTTCAAAAGATCTTTTACTTCTCATATATAAAAATGCAAAACCTTAAAAATTATTTTTTTCAGTATTACATATAATTTAAAAAAAAACAAAAAAACCCAAAATATTCCCTTTTACAAGTTTTTCAATATGTTCATCTTAAATTGGGTACACTGTTTTTTTCAAAAACCCCATCTGATGGACTCCTCCACCCCTACATCCATCTCCAAAAAAAAAACCTCACCTTTTTCACCTTCTTTTATATAATTTTTCAATATGTTTATCTTAAATCAAGTACATAACATGCAGTAATTTAAACTCATTTTTACTCAAGTGAATTTTTGTTACAAACTCTTATCCTTTGATTATTTTATTACAATTTCGATGGAAAATCAATTTTTTGGGGTTTTTGCTTTTTATATATATATATATTTTTAGAATTTTTCATCTCAAACCAAGTGGTACGTTTTTTAAATAATAATTTATAAAAATAAGAATAACTAGGGGATCACCTGAGCCTGTATCTCTCACCTGCCCTTTTATTAGGCCATTTGAAAATGTAAGCTCTTTCATATCCACAAAGACTATTAAAGTAATGCAAAATATTTGTCATTTGACCTAAAAAAAAAAAGGGGAAAAATTTGCATCTGTCCTTCCAAAAATCATTCCTGCCATCTTTGGTTACAACTTGAAAATGATAAAAAATTCCTTTCCCATATAGTTTCAATAGAAACTCTGAAGGGCCGCAGCCGTCGGTTGATCAGATGACTCTCAAAAGTGAATTGTTGGTAGAGGATATTGTTGTCATCAATCCTGCAAAGTTTCAAAACATTTCTGAGAAGATTTTTAAAAATTGTCCAATCATAATGGATGGCCTGTGAAATTGACCAAAAAGTCTTTTCACGTATAGTTTCAATGGCTGCCATGTTGTTTATTCAACTGCAACGAATGGTGGATCGTCCTTCCATACATCATTACCACCAAGTTTGGTTACAATCCGCCAAGTTTCAGAGAAGATCAAAAAGTGAAAAGTTTACGGACAATGGACGCAAAGTGATGACATAAGCAAAAACTAAGTCATACAAATGACAGCAAAACTTTTTACATACTAATTCATTTATTATGATTGAAAATGATAAATCTTACCAATTTAGTTGTCTTAATATATTAGAAAAAAGTTTTAGCTTAACCTTTTTAAATTGATACTTTATCACTTGGTTGAAAATGCAAAACCTTTACAATTTTTTTTTTTTTAGGATTTTTCATCTTTAACAAGTGGTAATTTAAAAAAAGAAAAAAGAAACGTAATTCATTGGAGTGAAAGACTTCAGCTGAACCTGTAAAACGTTATTTTATTAACACTTGATTTGAAATGATAAACCCTTTACAAAGTTCTCAAAAACATTGTTACATTATAATATTTGTACTTATTCCCATTTTCAAAAAAATTACATTTTTCATTTTCATAAATTTTCAACTTAAAGTGGTAATTTTTCAAAATGAATGTTACTGAGTTCAAAATTTTTTACCTTCATTGGAAATGCAAGCCCTTACCAATTTTTTTCCAATTTTTCAAAAAATTAACTTCACTTCTGTCAAACTTTTATGATATGGGTGTATATGAAAAACCCTTTACAAATTTTTCAAAAAAAATATTACAATGATAATTTTACTTACTTCCTTTTCAATTTTTTTTTTTTTTTTTTTTTTTTTTTTAGAATTTTGCATATTTAACCCAAACGGTAAATGGTAGGAGCCTGCAATGCCCATCTGGATGTGATTTTCCAAACAATTTAGGAACACCTAAAGACCATTGCTGCCAAGTTAGGTACAATTGGCTAAGGACCTATATCAAACTAAGCTTGGTTGTTATTCAGAAGTCTAGATTATTGGACATACTTCTGAGATATTACCATCTAAGAAAAATTCCTGGTCCCAAATGGCCAAGTGCTCTTAGACCTCTAGTTTCTTAAATGGATTTTCCCATAGGGTCCTGTGTTAAATCAAGTTTGGCAGTGGACATAATTGTGAAAGAGGACTACAGGCTGCCAAAGTTAGTTCCCACAGAATTTTTTTTAAAATTCATCCCTTCTGTTTTCTTTTTTTTTTGTAATAGCAGCCATGTTGGTTGGAAGTTTGGGATGCAGGAAGCAATTTCAAAAAGAGGGCCACCCAAGAATCATTCAATCAAAGTTTTGTCCTAATAGGCCCAGTGGTTTCAGAGAAGATATTTAAAAGAAAGTTTATGACGTCCCATGCAAAGTGATGCCAACAGCTTCACATGTAATTTTATTCAAGTGAAAGTTACTGACTACAACTTAACCATCTTGCCTTCTGAAGGTTCACCATTTGGTTGAAAATGCAAAACCCTTTACAATTTTTTTTTTTTTTTTTTTTTTTTTTTTTTTTTTTTTTTTGAGAATTTGCATCTTTAGCCAAGTAGTAATTTAAAAAATGAACAGAAAAAAATATCTTTTAATTGAGATAAAGTTACTGTCAGAATTACAAGCTTTATCTTTATTACTTGGTTAAAAATGCAAAACCTTTACATTTTTTTTTAAAACTTACATTTTTGTATATTACCTATTAAAACAAAATGATACAATATTTATAATTTTTTTTTTTTTTTTTTTTTTTTTTTTTTTAGAATTTTCATCTTCAAGCTAGTGGTAATTTTGATATAGAAAAAAAAAATCATTCGAGTGAGAGCTAAACGATTTGCTTTTCAGAGTTTATTTACCACTTGGTTGAAAATGAAAAACCTTTACAATTTTTATTTACAATTTTTTTTTCTAAAAATTTTTTTCAATCTTATCCATAATACATGTAAAAAGACCCTTAAAACTATATTTGCCATACATTACTTCACCCTCCCTCCACCCAAAAAAAATGGGATGGGGTCATCAATGAGGATTGAGAATATGTGCCCTTGAAATCCAGGAACTTCTACATCTGCCTGGATATTGTTTTCTATAGGAAATCCAATATATCTAGAATGTTATCTCACTGATGGAAAAGATATCTTTATGCATATATAAACACAAAATATACTCAAGAAAACAATAAAACTGGCAAAGTCAAATTTTTGAATTATTAACTTCAAGAAACAGAAAACATACAAAAAGTTATCTATAAAATCATAAAAACATAAAACCTGGGTAAAATTGTTAAAAAACCATTGAAATAAAAAACAACTTTCTGCATGTTTTCTGATAAATTTACCATAAATTTCACGAGTCAACTCTACAGTTCAGTGTACTTGGTATATTTTGTATTTCATGCACACTATACGTATACTGTTGTTTTACATGACTTTCAGCAACATCGCTGTTAACCATCTATAAAAATTTATGACACCGAGACTGTTGAAGAGCCAGCAATAAGTGGATATCAATCTACGTTCTCAGGAAATTAAAATGATACAAAAAATTAGACCAAAATGATTTTAAATTTTGAAAACTTAAAAAAATCAAAAAGAAAATAAAAGTCAAGCTGGGAAAGATTTTAATATGGGATTTATATTTTATATAAAAATATTATCCAATTAAATTTGTTTGTAACCTGTCAATTAGGCAAACATAGTAAAAATATGTAAATTACAAGTTAATATCATACAATCAGACAAAAAATATTGAGGAGCCAACAGCGGTCCATTTAAAAATCACACGAATTTCTATAAATAGTCCTCAACAGTCAAATGTTCATTATGTGATTTCATTCAGTTCTGGAAAATCAATCCAATGCTTTTCTACATAATGTCCTCCTTTCCATCTGAAAAAATCCAATATTTTTGTTAAATGTAAGAACAGATCTTGTATTTTGTAAATATTTTTAATATATTTTCTTTATTTGCAAAAACACAAATTCGTTTTCACTTCTAATGCAAAGATAACTCAGGAATTTTTAATTTTTTTTATCAAAGTTTACTAGTTAAAAGTAAATTTTAAGAAAAAGGAATGACAATTTGTCTCCAAAAGCCAACTAAAGTTAAGAAAATTATTCCGATTATCTGGTTATCTCCCTTTAGTTCCATAGTTTGGAAAAGAGAAGTTAAAATGAAATAACCTTTAGTGAGTAAGCTCAAATATCCCACCCAAACAAACTGACTTGCTAGCATGGAGCTTTTTCATTTATGTTTTTCCTTCCACTTTTTTGTGCATGATATTAATATTTGATATATTTGAAAGCTCCTCCCAAGAAGAGGTTCCCCATTTCAGATTTTGCTGATAATCCAAAGCATCTGGGTACCGTTTCACTAAAAGTCTTGACTTGTGACTGATAATAAATCCTTTGAATATATACGTTACGACTTATCGTCTGGTACCACATTTAGTGAAACTGTACCTTGAAATTTCCAATTTCCCAGAAAATTGAACACATCTGAGGTATTGATGACTGGATACTTTATTCAAATTTGAAGATAAAAATCAAAGTGATGGAAATCACCATTGGAAAGATTGCAACTGCAGTTGTGTATAATTTCAAATGGAACTAGGTGGAACTGTTTTGTAAACCAAAACATATGTCTCCCCTTCACTTTATTCTAGATCAATCTTTACCTCCAGGATAAAAATAATAATTTTGTGACCTTGAGGTCAAAGGTCAAATGAAGGTCATTATGGTACGCGACACACTCTTCCTACATACCCAAGGGTATAAGCCTAGGTCAAAAGACAAAAAAGTAACCTGGACAAGGAAATACTATAGTTTTAGTCATCATTTGACCTTGAGGGTATAAGCCTAGGTCAAAAGACAAAAAAGTAATGAGAAGAATACGAAGAAGAACAACTAGAATTGCAATTGCGCCCAAGGTGTCCATTTTGAAACTTTTTGTATTTTGATGATTGTATCTTGTTCGCCATCCAAAATTTAGCCTAGATATCAATTTTCATTGAAATCGGACAATGTTCATTTTTTATACGCCCGTCAATTTTGACGGGACATATTATGGTATACAAATGTCTGGCGTCCTCTGTCCATCGTAAACATGTCACACCATAACTTGAGAACAACTTATCCAAATTTCATGAAACTTAATATAGTTGTTTCTTATGACAAACGATCTGTATACTTTTTGGTGAAAATAAGATTAAAACTTTTTGAGTGACGGGACTTTGTAACTAAAACAGGGGTGTGTTTTTTTTCACATGGCGCGCCCTATCTCAAAAACGATTTGATTTTTGCTTAAAACTTTACATACTTCTTAGTTATATTAATCTAAAGATCTGTATACTTTTTGGTGATGATTCAAAATTTTAGAGTTTTTGAGTGTATTGTAAAAAAAAAGGGGGGGGGGGGGGGGGGTGTTTCACATGTCACGCCGTATCTCAGAAACTATTGATTATTGCATAAAACTTCACAATCTGAAGATCTATATTTTTTCATGATGATTATTTTATTTTTGAGTTATTGAATTTTTATTGAGCTTTTTTGTAAAAAATGCAGTCTTTTTTGGTCACTTTTCGCACCGTATCTCTATTGCTTAAAAGTTTACATACTTATGTTTTCCCCGGTTTCCATATACATACCACCAGCAGCTCCACTAAATAAAGGGGGATTCCAAAAACATTATGTTTTTTTCGCTAGACAATGGGCGTATCATGTGCTCTTGTCGCTGCTGCTGTTTATTCGTCATTTTTTACAGCATTTGATGTCACATTTTTTCCCAATGAACATGTTCTACTACTCATACTTTAGAAAAGTACAAAGTTTCATGAAATTCTATGGTGCAGTTTTTGAGATATGAAAGTTTTAAAAAATTTTCATACTTTTTCCGTTTCCATGGCAATGGTGGCCATTTTGAGAATTTAATGTTATATGCACAACTAGACTTGGTGATCATCATTATTTTGAAGTTTCATGAAGATTGTTCCAGTCATCTCTGAGAACTCGTGCGGACAAAATTAGGTGGAAGAAAAAAAAACCAAAAAAACTCCAAAAAAGGAACAATAACAATCTGTCATCCCGACTACGTCTGGGGGCGACATAAATACTACAAAAATAATGCTAAGGGTTCATTCCTTGAATTGCACTTGGTAGATCTCCTTAGCTGAAACTTGGCTTCCTATTTCGGTATTTTTGTTACGAGTTCTTGTTTTGGTCTTCCATATGTTTCGGTTTTAATGCTGCTGATGAGAGGCAACTCCTTGAAATGCGTCATATACAGCATAGTATAAATTTACTATAATATTAGTATCTTTGGATTATTTTGAAACTCCTGGGACGATGCCTCTGCATGGTGGATCCTAGGTCCTTGAGGGTATCACAGATATTATCTCTGCTATGCGAGATCAATTACAGTAAATGTATTCATTTTGGGAAGATAATTTTCAATAAGAGTTCAATGTGTTTAAGTTATACATTTTACTAAATTACGTTATTTTACTTGAAAACTTAAAAAAATTATATTCAAGTGCATGTCTGAGATAATCATAAGGTTTTTCTCCAATAATGGGTCCATTAAAGAAATAATCGTCACATTAGTAAATACACAATTATTTTTTACATGTCCTCAAGAACGGATAATTACTCGCTATTATACATGAATGGAACAGAAGGTAAACAATCAAAATGGCTGTATTTTTAAAACATGGATGGAAATGTGTCAAAAATGTTAGTTCTAATGTATTTGGGACCAGGGCTCAGCAGCCTACTTCAGGACGACAGGGAGAAATGACGTTTTTCCCTGAAGCTAACAAGAAGTGGTGGGAGACAGGGAGAAGTGATTGCGTGACGTTCCAAAGCACCAATTGGCACTGATTATGTTTTTATTTAAATAGCTAGTCTTATTCTAATGTTTTTTTTTTTTTTTTTTAAAGAAATTAAGATTCATTCTCTGATTTACAGTTCAACTTGGTTAAGGCAAATTTAACTTGCATGCCTTCTAAGCCAGTCTACAAAATGTGTACAACAGTCAACAAAGAAGTTCATAAAATCAAATCATTACTTCATTCACAGTATCTCTGTTAATCACCTAATTATAGGTAATTATTGTGATTCCGGTCTGACTTACCGTGGTCCGAGTTGTCACCGGGCCAAGTAAATTTACCCATATTTTTTTATTGGATTATTTCCCTTTGATAACCGATTGAAAAAAAAATAGCGGCATGGATTTTATTTTCACTACACGAGTCAGACTTTCCTTAAAATATCGGCTGTCATATTCGCGATTTGGACCATTGAAATGGATCAGGCGAGTAATTAAATGTATGGTAAACTAAAATTTCGCTTTTGTAGTTTTGACGAAAGTTTTGAGTTTAACTTCATCGCCCTCCAGGTTGACAATACAACTTTACAAGTCTGTTATACATAGAGAAAAGATTAAACATTCATTCTTGCTTTTCAAATTTCAACTCCAAATAGTCCAACTTCTAAGTTTATCTAGATAAATGATTATGTAAATAACGCTCTTGGAAGTTTTTCTACACCTTGTCCATGCGCATGTACGGTTATTCCTGGAGTTATTTTTGGGTTCCCGAAATAACTATATATTCATTCTACTATTAAATTCTTGATCCATTTCACTGTCAATATTTTGAAATTGCGGTATACATAATTATCAATGGAAATTTAAGCAGACGCTTGGCAGATTCTTTTTTATAATAAACAATTCAAATGAGTAACTTAAATGAATACAGCATGTTTTGCAGACTGAAATACAAAATGGCTGAAAGTTCAAAACATGCATAATTTAAAAGGGTCAATCCTAAAAGAATATTTGTTAACATTTATAAAAGCAAGGCCACAATTAAAAATATTTATGTTTGCACTAACGCGCCCGACCCGAAAAAAAGGGGCCGACTCAAAAGTTTTTTTGAGGTTAAAATCGAAAAGATTTTTTTTCCCGGATTTTTTTCGTCTCCCGTCCGACTTTGTTCCATGTGTTACTTTTGCGGCATTTCGAGGTTTTCGAGATTTATCGGAACTGCCGTCGTAGCATACGATACGGCCCTAATGAAACTCAAAATTGTAATATTGACTAAAAGAGGATAAATTTTAGTTTAAAAAATGCGAAAACATTAACTGATTTTGCTTCTGACAAGTAATGGGAGGTTATAAATTGGGACTTGTGAATTGACATGTGGTGTGTAAAACTTTCACAGTGGTAATCGGCACCTGCACTGGTAAGTTAAATTGCGAAAAAAGCGCCAGAAAAGTAAACCTTTTTTTCCCCACATATGTAATGGAATTTTATGCAGAATCTGAAAAATTAAGTCTCAATTTGATTGAAAAACTGCATCAGACCTCAATTTTAAGCCGAAGTGGAGTGAAATTTAACATTTTTAAAGCTTTTTTATGAAAAATTTTGAAATGTTGCTATGCCAACTAGGTTTGCATGGATATTTTTTATTTATTTTATCATGATTGAAACAATGCTAACATAATGGCCTTTCAGAATATATATATATATATATATATATATATATATATATATATATATATATATATATATATAAACGTCTAAAAAGTTGCAAAACAACATCAAAATAAAACAAATAAAATTTTGAATTATAAAAATAATTCAAACTTAGCAAAATTTTCGGATCACTGAGATCCTTCATCAGTGCTGTCGCGTTGCGAAATGACTAATATATATACTATATATATATGTATGTATATGGGTATTATTTACTCTGAAGTTGGCACAAGACCATGACATTTGTTAGCTCACTTCACATAGAAAATGGTACTATTATGGAGTGTAACCTATATTTAAAAGCCGACTTACAGCAGAATCTCCTGGAGTAAGCCCAGATTGATGATAAGTGATTAGGGGACGATCATTTGATATTCTGGGGGGGGGGGGGGCACGAGGATTTTGAAAATAAATAACTCAGCCTTGATAATAACAGAAATGAATGGTTTGTTCTGTGGTAGTTTGAAAATAAATAACCTGACCTACAATGTATTGAAAATAAATAACTCGGCAGGTCTTTTAGACCATTTTATAAATGCATGTTTTAAAGCATGAGATGGCACCAGATTCTACCAAAATTCGTCTTTTTTCATATATTTTTTTGGGAAAAACTTTTTAAATCTTTTAATAATATATAAACTACACAATATATAAATACTAATGTTTTTGAAATGTCTGAAAATGGGTTTCATTTCACTTGAGTTATATTGTCTCATGAACATTTACCTCACATTAATACCTTTTCCCATTTTAACCTATATTGTTTTTTGTACGTATGCAATATATGCAGTTTTGAATTCAGAAGATTCACGTCCAGAGGATGATGATTAATTTCGATTAAATGGTACATAATGTATTTCATCTCATTGAATTTATAAGATGTAAGTATAAACAGTTTAAATGTGAGAATATTGTGTAATCTAAAAAGGTGCTTGCATCAGGAGAAAAATATTTGTCATAAAACACCCAAAAGTAAAACCCTCTTTTCATTTAATATATATATATATATATATATATATATATATATATATATATATACAACATACTGGTACATTTAACTTAAACTTCAGAAATATATATCTGCATTCCATTTCCCTTACTCCTTTACTTTAAACAGAGCAATACACAATACAAGGTGAATGTACAATCATGCATTATAAACATTGCATATTTCTATTTGCACCTATAATTCAGTTTCTTGATTTTGCAGTTATGAACTTGGTGCACAGATTTATGGTAATGGTGGCCATTTTTGTGCTAGCATCAAACACAACAAATGGTATCTTTATGATGGTCTTAAAGAATACCACAGTGCTGGACAGGAACTGAGACTGCAAGGTGGAACAGCCAAAATTCCGAACAGATAAAACCTTGACTATGTTATTTATTTAAGAATAAAAACATGAATTTAAAAGTTGTGTATTTTCTTATATTATAAATATAAATATAAATGTGAAAATAAATAATCAGTCCCTTGTTTTACAGAAAATGAAAAATCATGCTTCAATGGTGCAGAAAATGAATTATGTCTTTATTTTCCACAAAAATAAATAACCCAACCTAAACAAATCCTCCTGCCCCCCCCCCCCCCCCGGATATCAGATGGTCGTCCCCTTAAATCATGTTGACGTAAATAGAGATGCTTATAAACACACCTTTCCATGACCTTTCCCAATACACTAATAAATGAAATAGGTCGATAATTTTTAAAACACGAGGTACTATCCTCCTTTAAGACCGGGGTAACATTTGCCTGCTTCCAAATTTTATATGAGGGTTTTAATATCAAAAAAAAAAAAAAAAAAAGCCTACCTACCTACCAACTGATGAAAATCAGGGTCGGGTTAGTGCAAACTGAAATGTTTTTAAGTGTGGCCCAACATAATACTTTTTATTAATCGATAATCTTTAAAATATGAACGTAAGGCCATTTATTTTTAATTAGTTGGTTTACGGATCCGCCGACCCGATTTTGCCGATTTGAAGAAAAAAAATAAAATTGAAAATTTTGGTTTTTTATTACCGCCGACCCTCTGAAATCAGCCTAAAATCCTTTTTGCATCAAAATGTCATAACAGATTATATTCCAATTCGTCTAAAAATAGATTATCCATCAAAAAAATACTTGTAAACATGATCCCCCCAAAAAAATCTATTTATAGACGTTAGTTGATGCCAATTTCCGAAACACGTTTTATGAAACGAATTTCTTAATAGAATCCATGTCACTTTTAAGTTCGTTTTGTATGAATATCTTGATTCCGTAAGATATCGAATCCACTCATTTAATGTTGTACAACTTGTAGTTGACGAGTCGGCCCTTAAAAAGGGAACGGTCTACTGAACAACTCCTTTCAAGATAGATGTTCTGATATTTGGGTTTCAAAATAGGGAATTAACTGATCATTTGCAACCTTTGTACATTTGGCAATATAACCAAGATTGTTCAAAAGTACATGATTTTCCCTCTTTTTTTTTCCCGACCGACCGACCCTATTTTTTAAAAAAAAAAATCTGTAAACCAATTAAATAAAAATAAAAGGCCTAAAAGCCTTCTATATCTGTATATACATGTATGCACTTGTGAAAATGTAACTGAAAGGTGCATCTGCGTAGATTTGTTTTGATATATTTGATATATTCATCCGCGGCACGTCAAGTCTGCGAAATAATGTTTGGAAATTTTGGTAAATAACAAAGATTATGTTAAAAATATTAGTTCAGATATTATCAACAAGAATAAAGTACTCTTAATTTTTAAAAAGTGCTGTCATCATTGGAACTAAATTTTATGTACTAATGTTTTGATGATATTGAAAAGTCTACACTTTGTTTTGGAAATTGGAGGATGATAGGATAGGAATGATTTGCAATCTTTCCAATTATAGTTCTATCCATGCAAAAGTAATATAAGTTAATGAGGAATGAACCAACAGAAGGGTCATAAACATTATACTGCCAGCAACTTTGTGTGGGGGTATAATAAATAGTTTTACTTACCATAAGGCTATGGAAGTCTTTCTATCCCAAGTCTTGAACCTCTACTATTTTGACATAAAAGCAATCTAAAATAAAATTTTATCTTATCAAAATTTGGCACCATGAGACTTTATATATATAGAATATACAGAATCTCTATAATCGATGTGCCCCATCTTTGTGTTTGATGCATTGTGTTTACATGAATGAAGAGAATCTAATCCCAAACAATGTTTGTATTACTCAAGTGACCATAGCTGTTATAATGAAGATAATTGCTGAACAAATTGTTTACCTATTTGCCATTACGCATAGATAACATAACAATTAGACTTGTCACTTCTGTTATTGGTAATTGAAATAATCATATCTGTTGCAGTTTAGGATGTCAATGTAGACTTTTTTTTAACATATTCTAACAATAAAATGACAATGATGGGATTACCATGTTTCATAATGACATGTACAGATAAAATTCAGAAATTTAAAAAGGGGAGGTAATTCTGCATTCTTTCAATAATGACCAAAGATGTAGAATTGTACTATATATTTTTGGACTTATGTAACAAATGTTATGAGTTCTTTAAATGGACTAATAACAATTTTATTATATCTGTTTAGTTCGACTTGAAACTTCAGTAATCACAAATTACACATCCCACAATTTTTTTACGGATTGTTATTTTCCAAGTGGGACAGACTGACGGATGAACCAAATGCTATATCCCCTCCCAAACCCTGTTGGTTGAGGGGATAATAAACACCTGCTAAATAGCAATGTTGAATGGTTATTACCTTTGGAACTTTTATGCTTCAGTTTGTCACAGTGGACCTAGATCTGATCTGTCTAGAATAATTTATGAAAAAAAAAGAATTACTTACAATGGGCTCTTAACTTGCAGTGAGGTAAATTTTTTCTCCCTAAGGGGACTTTTCTGGGGCAACCGTCAACCGTCACTCTAATTCACACATTAAAGAGAATCAACTTACCAGAGTAATGCTTTGAAAACACCTTAACACATGCACTTGAACAGCTTGAATCTTGAATGAATAAACTACCTGAAATAATTAGGCATTTCTTGTTAATGTGATTATACATGGTTTCTTCTTATTGAAGTCCCCTGCCTAAAATTCTAGACCTTAGACATTTTGCCCATATTTTGGGTAAAAAAATTTCATTATCTCCTAAGAGAACCTTGCAAAAATACTAATGTAGTCCTTAAGGAAAATCAGATGAAACCAAAAAGGTCCATGCACCTGTTTGAATAGCTTTAGGTTAGAAAATAAAGTATGAAATAAATTTCTCTACTTAAAGCCCTTAATTCTTTTTGGAAATCCTCAGGTCATTTATTAAAAGAAATATGGTATGGATATTTCAAATTGATTGTAAATACAGAATATACTAAATACAAAAATTTACAGATAAGGACAATAAATTAGAGCCTCCCTGGCTCCTGTATTTCTCACTGAGATTTAATTTGCTTTTCAAAAATCAGAAAAGGGAATTAATCATTAAAAACAAAGGCTTTATTTTCATTAGCAGTGACCATATTGCTTAATGGTACTGATCCCAGACTAAATTTAGAAAAGGTACCACTAAGGATTATTCAACCAGAGATTTGATCTTAATTTCCCCAGTACTTAAGACAAAATTCAGATTACATAAATTTCCAGATTTTTTATTCACAATGGTAATGGCGGCCATACAGGTCCAAGATCAGAGACCCCACACAAATTTGAAAATGGACCATTTCACCAAATATTGTTTAAATTGCTGGAGTTGTTTCAGATTACATTTACATTTTATTTTTCAATTAACAGCAGCCATATTGGTTAGGTTTAGACCTCTGTACATAGTATTGAAAGGGGATGACCAAAGGACTATTTCATCAAGTCTTGTTTGCTCCAGTTGTTCCCAGAGATTCTTTTTACTGATTTTTTTTTCTATTTTTAGTAATGGAAGCCATATTGGTTTGAAGTCCAAACTTATTTTTGAAGGGGTAACATACAAGAACCATTCCTAAATTTGGCCCCAATTGGCCCAAGGTTATCAGAGGATCTTTAATAATGTTTATTCTGGACAATGACAGAATGAATCAAGCGATGGCAATAGCTCACATGGCCCTTTGACTAGGTGACCTAAAACTACTAATTATATACTATAGGTAGTATTGGACAAGACTACGTACTACATCCCTAATACAGACCTGTTTACCTCAATTTAAGCTAATAGTGTAGTTTATATTTTTAGAAAGTGTAGTTTTCAATATTTAGGTGTAGTTTTAGATTTTACAAGTCCTAAAAATTACTATCACCGATGAGCAGGCGCAACGCTTCGCGAACTTGCTAGGGGGGTCTTGGAGCATGCCCCCCCAGAAATTTTTTGAAAAACTAGATGCAAAATCCTGCATTCTGAGAGCTTTTAGAGTCATGTTTTGAAGATACCAAATATATAAATTCAATAGGATTAGTTACATGTATATTGAACACAATAATGATATATTTCGTTTCGGCATCGCGCCATGTGTCAAACTTGACAGTCAATGATCACCAGAGCATTTGTAATACATACTTATATATTCATTATCAAGCGCGTAAAAGACAAAGACTCCGTTTTGCGTTCGGATAACTTCCTTTAGACACAAAATTACATACTGCCGATTTTTTTTACTGTAACATCTTTGAAAGCGTAGAAATGACCTATTTGGGCGTAGAGCGTAATTTGAGTACAAAAAATCGTAGAAACTACGCCAAAATCGTAGTGGTAAACAGGTTTGCTAATAAAACATGGGAAAAAATGATATAATAATAATAATAATAATAAACAATGGATAAATACAATTGTTAAATGATTCGAACCTTTGACCTAGTAAGGCGATGCTTCAGACTTGGTCACATGGTGGACATTTTTTCTCTTCTAAATCACTACTGTCTTCAAAATTGTATTGTCAACATTAATTGTCCATACAATATTGTAAAATGTGAACTGTTCCTCAAAGTAACTCATTTAGTATTCATTTGTCTCTAAAATTAAATGAACTCCTCAAAAAAAATTGTTACAATTTTTTTTTTAAGAACCAAGTTTAAAAACTTACATTTTACTAATATTTTGTTTTCAATAAAATTTTAGAGTTTCCATCTTTAAGCAAGTGGTAATTTTGAAATAGAAAAAAAAAATCATTTGAGTGAGAGCTAAACGATTTGCCTTTCAGGCGTTTATTTACCACTTGGTTGAAAATGAAAAACCTTTACAATTTTTATTTACATTTTTTTTTCTAACATATTTTTTTCAATCTTTATCTATAATACATGTAAAAAAGACCTTTAAAACTATATTTGCCATACATCACTTCCCCCTACCTCCCCCCCAAAAATGGGATGGGTTTATTGAGGATTGAGAATATGTGCCCTTGAAATCCAAAACTTCTTAATAGCCCAAATATTTTCTGTTGGAAATCCAATATATCTAGAATACCATCCCACTGATGGAAAAGATGTCTATGAAAACTTAAATAAAAAAATTACAAGTTAGTATTATACAAGCAGACAAAAAATACTGAGGAGATCTTTAGGATTGGCCAACAGTGGTCCATTTAAAAATCACATTAATTTCTATAAACAGTCAAATGTTCATTATGTGATTTCATTCAGTTCTGGAAAATCAATCCAATGCTTTTCTACATAATGTCCTCCATTCCATCTGAAAAAATCCAATATTTTTGTTAAATGTAAGAACAGATCTAGTATTTTGTAAATATTTTCAAAATATTTTCTTTATTTGAAAAAACACAAATTCGTTTTCACCTCTAATGCAAAGATAAGCAACTCAGGAATTTTTATTTATAGATTACAGTTTCCAAGTTTAAATTAAATTTAAAGAAATAGGAATGACAATCTCCAAAAGCCAACTTAAGCTGATCAAAGAACATTATTCGATTATCTCCCTTTATTTAGTTCCGTTTTGTAAAGGTTATTAAAATGAAAGAACCTTTAGAAACTGACTTGTTAATAAGCTTTTTCTAACTTTTTTCCTTCACTTGTTTGTGTATGATATTAATATTTGATATTTTTGAAAACTCCCCATTTCAGATTTTGCTGATAATCCAAAGCATCCGAGGTATTGATGAATGGAAATATTCATTCTTAGGTCCCTCTCCCCCAAAATGTGATCCCCAGTTCCAATTTTCTTAACAACTGAACATATTTGAGGTATTAATAACTAGAAACTTTATTCAAATTTGAAGAGGATCAGACAAAAAATACAGTTCTAAATAGGCAAAAATATATGTTAATGAAGAATGGACTGACAGAAGGGTATAAATAATTTTAGTTACCATAAAGCTATGGAAGTCTCTCTATCCAAGTCGTCAACCTCTACTATTTGACATAAAAGCAACCTAAAATAAAATTTTATTTTATTTCATATCAATTTGGCACTAATGAAATTTTGGTCAAGAACAAATCACTCTCTAATGTGCACCACATTTGTGTTTGATGCACATGTCTTTGACATAGATGGATGATAAATGGGCTAATATGGAAAGCTAGATGTAATGTCAAATGGAGAGCTCAAAATGGAACGTGTTGTAACCTTGATAAAAGCCTTACTATGACCTTAATATGAAGAACAGAAATAAAAACACTTTTTTCTTTTACTCAAGTTCATATAATGTAGCCAAACTAATATATTCTTGAAAATTGAAGTCAACAAGCCTTCAAAAGACAAGAAAAAATACTAACAAGTAGCTGGAGCCGTTGCAAACGACAGATGATCCCCTCTCCTGTATATTGAAAAAAAAAAGAATTCCAATCAAATCAAGTACAATGGGCTCTTAACTTGCAGTGAGGTAAATTTTTTCTCCTCAATGTTTCCTTGAAAAATTGACACCAAGTGATGGTAAGAGCTCATTGGCCTTTGGCCAGGTGCGCTTAAAACATCAATGAAAATGATAGTAGGTTATCCCTCAGTCAACTATATCTATATACATTTCAAATATAACTGTCTGAAAGGGACTAAACCCCCGCAGGAACATGTCTGATTTGAAGCCTACACAAAGGTCAAATCGTCATATTTTTCAAACATCTCGCCCAAACAGAATATCCTGACAATATGCACATCTCCATAATGTGTTCTAACAATAAAGTGTCATGAGAATCATGCAAGTAATGTAGGAGGAGTTGAGGACATTATTTTGTACAGACGGACGGATAGACAGACATACAGACTGAAACCTATATACCGCCCAAAGTTTGAAGGGGTTTAATAAACTTACCAGAGTAATGGTGTTGAAAACGTCCGAACACATGCACTTGAAACAGCTTAAATCTTGCATGGATGAATTCTACCTGCAATAATTGAGCATTTCTTGTTAATGTGATATACATGCCTCATACCTGGTATTTCTTCTAACTGAAGACATTAAATATATTTTGATTTCCTATGCCCATATTTTGGGTAAAAAATTCTCTTGAAAGAACCTTGCAAAGAAACTATTCTAGTCCTTAAGGAAAATCAGATGAGAACCAGAAAGGTCCATGCAGCTGTTTGAACAGCTTTAGATCAGAAAATGAAGTACAAAATAAATGCTCTTCTTTGGGAAATTTTCTTAGCCCTTAGGCCATTTATTAGAAGAAATATGGTATGAATATTTGTTCAAAAAATTGTTTGTCAATAAAAATAGAATAAGATATCAAAACTAAAAACTAAAAATTTACAGGTAAATCAAAGGGCAATAAAACTAGAGACTTTCAGGAGCCTATTTCTCATCGGGATTTAAATTGCCGTTACAAAAAACAGGAAGGAATTAAACGTACACTACTAACAAAAGAAGTGACAATATAAAGGGACTACTAAGAAGTATTCAAACAGATTTGGTCTAAATTTACCCAATAGTTTTCAAAGACAAAATTCAGATTGTAAGATCAATCTGCTGATTGGTCTAATTTTAATTTTGATAGTAATGGCAGCATTCTTTCCCAAGAATTTTTTCTACTGATTTTTCTATTTTTAGTAATGGTAGCCATATTGGTCTGAAGTCCAGCCATTTTTGAAAGGGGAACAAATAAGAACCCTTCCAAAGTTTGACCCCAAGGATTTTTAATAATGTTTATGCCGGACAATGACTGAAGGAATCAAGTGATGGAAATAGATCACATGGTCTTATTGCAAGGTGAGGTAAAAATACCAATCATATACTATATCCGTGAGCTATTATTGGACAATACTACAACATCCCCAATAAACCATGGGGAAAAAACGAAATAATAAACAATTGATAAATAGCATTATTGAATGATTCATACCTTTGACCCAGTAAGGCGATGCTTCAGACTTGGTCACATGGTGGACATTTTTTTTCTCCATAGATTCCACTCAGGCTAAATCACTACTGTGCAAACATTAACAGTCTGATGGAAAACTGGTCTTCAAAATGTTATAGTCTAGAATTCTTAAAATGTCAACTGTTCCTCAAAAAAACTAATTTAGTATTCAATTCTTTCACAAAATTAAATGAACTCCTCAGTAAATACAAAATCTAAACATTCAAGTAAACACATCAAATTTGTACTTTAAGCTCACAAAACAATTTTGCAAGAAAATCAATTAAAAAACACTAAATTTTTCTATGTTACTTTTTTATTTTACTTTTTTATATGTATACTTTTAGTGTGCTGCAGTTTGAGTGCATGTGGCAAGCTTATAACATCAGTGACTGATGCTGCATAAATAATGCTTATGTTCAAACATCCAATCTTTGTTACCTGATAATTGCCACTAGGTCATCCATCCATTTTTGTTACCAGTTAAGCGTCTTGTCATATAGATTTTTTCATGTGATATCTAATTCACATAATGCTATATTGTTTAAGAAAAATAAAAATATATATAATTTTTTTTTTTACAGAACTAAAAGTACAAATTTAAAAGTGTAAATACAAAACATCTACTATAAAGAATATTAAAAAGTCACTAATGCATTAAAAAATGCTCAAAATTATCCCCCTTGTTAACCCTTTAATTAAAAATCGTTTAGTAAAACCAACTAGTTCTACATTCTCCATGTTTTAATACTTTTTAATGTATTCTTTTAGTGAGGTGCAGTGTGCTTGCATATGGCAGTCTTAACATCAGTGACTGATGCTGCATTTATATCCGACGAATGTTATGTTCAAACTTTCAATCTGTGTTACCTCATCCTGATATGCATGTAATAATTGCCACTAGTCATGCATCCATTTCTTGTTGCCAGTTATGTGTCTTGTCGTATAGATTTTTTAAATGCGATATTTAACATGAAAAATAAAAAAAAAATTTTAAAAATTATTGTAACATTTCCTCATCTTAAAAAGCATTTACAGAATTATAATACAAATTAAATATGTAAATATAAAATACTACAATAAAAAATCTTACACACTTGCATTTTAATTTTAGAGAAAAAAAAATCAAAATTACCTCCCTTGTTTACCCTTTATCACAATCTTGTTGTAAAAACTGATCTGCTGTAAGTTTGTGAACTTTTTTTAACTGTGATTTTATGTTATTTTGTGTACTGCAGTGTGTATAGAAAGCTTCAATGACTGATGCACTGATATTTATTGTTCGACATCATTATGTTACATGTTTTCAATTTCCTCTTTTTTTTTGATAGTCTTCTGCCTTGTCCTACAAATCTTCAAATCACGTTTCACACATCTTCAATTACATAATAAAACTAGAGGCTCCCAGAACCCCGTATCGCCCACCTGGACTATGTCCATCTTGACTGGCAGCCTTTTACATTGCTGTCAAGTTCCAACTGGCTCACTGGTTTCAAACAAGATCTTTCAGAGATTTCGACCTTAGGTCCTATGTTAAACTATGTTCAACTCTGGCATCCATCTTCAATCGCGGACCAGGTCATTGGATATAATTCTGTAAGAGGACCAACAAAGGACCATTGCTGCAAATTTCGTTCCATTTGGCCAGTGGTTTTAGACAAATAAATTTCACATATGGTACTATTTTTAACTATGTTGGGCTCTGGTGGCCATCTTGAAATAATTCTGAGAAACCCCCTAAAGACCACTGCTAGTTGTTTCAGCCAAGATCTTTAAGTAAATTCCGCATAGGATCCTATTTTAAACTATATTCGGCTATGGCAGCCATTCTGAATGACGGGCCAGGTCATCCGTTACAATTCTGAAAGAGGACCACCCTAAGAACCATAATAGATTGAGGCTAAGTTTTGTTCATGTTGGCTTTGTGGTTTCAGACAAGAAGGTCTTTAATTTAAAATAGGGTCTTATGTTAAACTATGTTAGGCTCTGGCAGTCATCTTGGAATGCGGGTGGGGTCATTGGATACATTTCTGAAAGAGGTCCACTTAAGGACCATTTAACTGTTTTGTTCTAATTGGCACAGTGGTTTCAGATCTTTAAAAAAGTTTACGATGACTCTTTGGGCCAGGAGTTCTTAAAACTGCTTTCCATCTCTGACAAAGATATACTTACTTTTCACAATAAACAATTTAACCCTTTTGTCATTGTTTGCTTTAAACAAATAATGAAATATAAAAATTTTGAAAATTTTTTATAATTTTGTTCCCACTCATTTCATCAACTGAAATGTTATGTTGAAAAAGTGACTTTCCCAAATGAGCATTTGCTACCAAGTAACAAATTTCTCTATGGTGAACAAATGATTTCAAAATTTCTTTCCATATGGAAGTCAATAAAAGAACAAATATAAAACATCTGAAAGTAAACTTGAAATCAACAAATGAACACTTCCACAGTGTTGCAAATTGTATTTCCTTCCTTTTTAAATTAGAATTTCAAGTCTCATTGATGCATACGTCATATCCTTTTATATCATATTCATAGCCTACAGAAGAATCTTTTGTCTCAAAATTTTTAAAATTTTTGTTATAACCTAATTTTTCAACTAAATTTTTTAAACCATATCCTTTCATTTTCATATGCAAAAGCTTATAAACTGACAACCCTCAAGATTTATAGTATCTACTGTATTCAAATCTCACTGATGCATACACCATATCCTTTCATTGTCATAACAAGCTTACTGAAAACTTTTTTTCAAATCTGTTGACAAAACCTTTCAAAATAAGATTAATTGCTTGATTGAGTTATCCCCCTTCTGAGCAGGCATACATAATCAGAAAATGATTTTTTTTCAAATAAATGGAAATATTTTTTTATACATTTCATGAATGCCATTTTTGAGATGCCTGCTCATTCGGACAATAACTTATGCAAATAGCGATTAACAAATAGTGAAATACTTTTTGTTTAAAAGAATTTATAAATTTTTGTCAAACTAATTTCATCAACAATCAAAATTTTATCTGATAAAAAATTAAAACCACCATCATATGTTGCATGTTGTCATTACTTCATTCAATTCAATAGGATTTAAAAACTCACTGATGTTTACACCATATCCTTTCATTTTCATATTCATAAAATATAAAAAAAGTGTCTTAATGACAAACATTTTAATTTTTTTTGCCATAGATGAATTTTCAATTATCAAACAATCATTTAAAAAAATAATTAACATTGGGAATCAGCTACTGATTAATAATTTTCTCATTGTGTAGGAATTTCAAACTTTCTTTCCAAATGGAAGTCAATAAATGAAGAATAAAATCTTTGAAAGTGATGTTTTTAATTATACAAACTGAGAACCCTGACCAGATGTTGCAGAATATATTCTCTTTATTCAAGTCTCATTGTTACATACACCATATCCTTTCATTTTCATAACTTACTGGAAACTTTTTTCAATTCCATTACTGACAAAATAGCCTTTCAAAATAAGATTAATTCCATTTGATTGAGTTATGCCCCATCTGAACAGGCATGTTAGAGAAAATGAAGAAAAAAAAAGACCTGAAATAAAATGTAGATTTTTTATGCATTTCAGGAATGCCGATTTTCGAGATGCCTGCTCATTTTGGGCAATAATTCATGCAAATACTAATTAATAACAAATAATGAAATACTTTCTTGTTTAAAAGAATTTATATATTTTTGTCAAACTAATTTCATCGACAATCAAAATGTTATCTGAAAAAAAACTTTAAATAACGTTTAAATCAAATGAGCATCAGCTAATGATATATAAACATAGAACGAAGTGTTTTTGTCCAGCACTGATGCTAAAATCCCACTGTAACAGGCATTAATATTTAGTTGATTTGTAAAAAGAAGTTTTAAAAGGAGGAATCAATTTTTTTTCGAGAATTAAAATAAATAGATATAAATGAATTATTTCAGAAATACTTATTAGCAATTGATTTTGAATAACTACAAACAGATGTATAATTTTTCACTGGGTTCAGAGACATATAAAACAATATATGTCTCTGCTGGGTCCTTTATAAAAAAAAATCTACCATTTTGCATAACTTTAAGAAGATACTAAAAGTACTGAAACTAAAATTCACAAATTAAAGGATACTCAAAATTCAGATATAATTATAGAGTGGGAATCTCGATGTTTTCAAATATATTAAGACCAAGCCTAGGTGCTCACACCAATGAATGTGCATCTTGTTATAAGGAGAAACAAAATACATTTCGAGTTGAGATCTCAACCATTTCATAGTTATTTGAATGTTAAGGGATTTGAGAGGGTGGATAAATATGACAGTTGACCATCAATTTGGACTTTTACAATACATACCCATAGTCATCAATTTTTTTTTTACCTCAAAACACAACAATGTTTAGTACAATTGGAAAATCGTCCAAAAAATAGAATTTATTCGTCCCGTCCTCATTTTTGACTCCACAATTTTGGCACAAGATCGACCTGGCGTATGCATGTTAAGAATAGGAAAACATAATAATACGTGATACTTTCGGCATATTTATTCTATTTTGCTTTCAGAAAATTATCTTTCTTGTTCCTTCAAATAGCTGTTTTAATGTCAAGGTCGAAAACGGCAGCAAACACTAATCGACCCGCCATACTGTTTGCAAATTCGTAACACTTGACCAAACGTTTTGGAGCATCTCACAAATCATTTTTACTACACGTGTTCAACATTTGTTGACATTCGTCGTTAGAATATATATATAATCATAACCTATTAATATCTAATAAGAGGATTTGTTTTCTAAAAAAAAAATCATTTCATTTGAATATTTCAAATTTATTCCTCTGAGAAACGTGAATACAGAAGTCCATTCCGAACCTGTTTCGTATTTCTTTTCGAAAGATAACTTCCAGGTAGAAAACAAATCAATAAAATATATTTTAAAATCATTCTCATTACAAATATTTTTAATACAGTAAATGGTTGAATTGATAAGAATGACGAAATGAACACTCGGTGACGACTGAAAGTAATTAACTTACTGAAAATATTAAAATTACCGACTGTCACCAACCGGTAACAATATTACGGACAATCTTGGTTGTAAATTAAATTGAATTTCCCTTGCTTTCGCACTTCTGTATTTTTTCATATTCATACGCTAAAGTTTGCTTGACTCAAAACAGTTTTCTCCAACACCCATTTGTTATTCAATAGAGCTATCTTTCTATATATGTTATTTTTCAGTGAATAACTGCAGGCAACCCTATCCATTGTACCTTGATTTAAAATTGTATTCATAGGAACTATATTTGCAGATTGGGGGTACTTTGGCTCAACAGATCGTGTTAACAATACTTCAGCATGGCTAGTTTTTATCAAAACTACCAGTGCTGGACTAAAAAATTGCTCATTGACAAAAAATTAATTTTGAAAATTTATTTCCAAATGAATGTTAATAAATAACCAAAAAATAAAGATTTCTTTTCCAAAGGTAACAAATGGACAACCATCATCACATGTTGCATGTTGCCATTACTTCATTCAATTCAACAGGATTTAAAAACTTACTGATGTTTACACCATATCCTTTCATTTTCATATTCATAAAATATAAAAAAAGTGTCTTAACTTAACCATTTTAATTTTTTTTGCCATAAATGAATTTTCAATTATCAAACAATCATTTAAAAAAATAATTAACATTGGGAATCAGCTACTGATTAATAATTTTCTCATGGAGTAAGAATTTCAAACTTCCTTTCCAAATGGAAGTCAATAAATGAAAAATAAAATCTTTGAAAGTGATGTTTTTAATTATACAAACTGAGAACCCTGACCAGATGTTGCAGAATCTATTCTCTTTATTCAAGTCTCATTGTCACATACACCATATCCTTTCATTTTCATAACTAACTTACTGGAAACTTTTCAATTCCATTACTGACAAAATAGCCTTTCAAAATAAGATTAAATTCCATTTGATTGAGTTATCCCCCATCTGAGCAGGCATGTTAGAGAAAATGAAGAAAAAAAAGGCCTGAAATAAAATGTAGATTTTTTATGCATTTCAGGAATGCCGATTTTCGAGATGCCTGCTCATTTTGGGCAATAATTCATGCAAATACTAATTAATAATAAATAATGAAATACTTTTTTGTTTAAAAGAATTTATAAATTTTTGTCAAACTAATTTCATCGACAATCAAAATGTTATCTGAAAAAAAAACTTTAAATAACGTTTAAATCAAATGAGCATCAGCTAATGATATATAAAAAAATTGCTCATTGACAAAAAATTAATTTTAAAAATTTATTTCCAAATGAATGTTAATAAATAACCAAAAAAAGAATTTTTTGTCGAAGGTTACAAATGGACAACGACCACCACATGTTGCAAGTTGAATTTACTTCCTTCAATAGGATTTCAAGTTTCACTGATGTTCACACCATAACTTCATTTTTATATTCCTAAAATATAAAAAATTCTTTTTGTTTAAATAACTTTAAATAATTTTGCCATCAACTAATTTTCATCAATTATCAAATAATAATTAAAAAAAAAAAAAACAAATGAGAATCAGCTATTGATAATAATATGTTCTTATTTACTAAGAATTTCAAAATTCCTTTTCAAATAGAAGTTAATCAAAAAAGAAAAAATAAAATCTTTGAAAGAGATCTCTAAGAAAACGAACTGAGACTCTCACCAAATACCCTATTCCTTTTATTCAAGTCTCATTGATGCATACACCATATCCTTCCATTTTCCTATGTTAAGCTAAGTTTGTCTGTGGCAGCATTCTATTGATACAAAGTTTTATTCCAATTTACTTTGTGATTTCAGAAAATATACTGTAAATTCAGAAATTATTGCATGCATTTATTATTGCGATTTTGTCATTTAGACCAAAATGCGATTTTAATTTTGCGATATTGAGAAAAACCCTGCTTCATTCATATAAATTCTAAAATGCGAGTAAATTATTGCGATAACCACCCTGTCGCATTTTTCGCAATAATAAAAACATCACAATAATTTCCAAATTTACAGTACTTAATTTTTCCATGTGGAAGCCATCTTTCTTGAGGTCCAAGTGATCGCCTGAAAGTTGAAATCTTAGAACCACTTGTCACTATTGGTTCAATTTGGCTCAGCGGTTTCAGAGAAAATGATTAAAATATATGTATTACTCACATGGATTTAATATGCAATAAAATAAATAACATTATTATAAGTTAAGCCTCATCTTTACTAGAACAAACCATTAGTCCAAGGTTGCTGATTCATCTGTATGGCCATAATGGACCAAGGTCCATTTTCTTGGACAAAATTTGACAGCGCCATGAGTCAGGACAATTCCATCACACTTTTGTCACAATTGCACCAACAGTTCCAGAAAAGGTTTTTAATGTATTGTTCCTGATTTTTTCAATTTTCAGTAAAAAGGGGCCATATTGCTCAGGTATGGACCCCCAAATACAATTTTTAAAGAGGATCATCTACAGAACATTCCATCAAACTTTTGCTTAATTTGCCTAAGAATTTTCAAAGAGATTTAATATTTTTTTTGGCATAATTTTCTAATCAGATGACCAGGTTAAATTATGGATGAAAACACAATGATTTGTTAAAATCGGCAGGCTCATTGGTCAGACTGCAGTGGAAAATAGGAAGCATTTGGTTCACATCTCCATAACATTCCTTTATTTATCCTTTAAAAATTAAAAAAAAAAAATTCTGCCTTGATATGCTGCAGCAAATAAAAATTAAAGCGGACTCAAAATTCAAAATAAATTCTTATTACCATATCGTAATGTTTAGAATTTAAAAATTTGTAACATTTACCATGTTCTTAATTATCAAAAAAAATTCAATCAAATTCCAACCAAATAAAAGAAAACTAAAGGCTCCCAGAACCCTGTATCGCTCACCTGGACTATGTCCATCTTGACTAGCAGCCTGGAAACATTGCTGTCAAGTTCCAAATGGCTCACTGGTTTCAAACAAGATCTTTCAGAGATTTCGACCTTAGGTCCTATGTTAAACTATGTTAGGCACTGGCAGCCATCTTGGATGGCGGGTGGGGTCATCGGATACAGTTCTGAAAGAGGACCACTAAGGACCATTGTTGCCAAGTTTTTTTCCAGTTGGCTTTGTGGTTCGGTTTCAGACAAGGTCTAATTTAAAATAAGGTCCTATGTTAAACAATGTTAGGCTCTTGAGTGATGGGTGGGGTCATTGGATACATTTCTGAAAGAGGTCCACTTAACCATTTAACTCATTTGTTCTAATTGGCACAGTGGTTTCAGAAGATCTTTTAAAAAAGTTTACGATGATGACCCTTTGGGCCAGGTGTGTCAGAGATGGAAAGCAGTTTTTAGCACACCTGGCCCAAAGGGTCATCAAATAAAAAAAAAACAAATGAGAATCAGCTACTGATAATAATATGTTCTTATTTACTAAGAATTTCAAAATTCCTTTCCAAATGGAAGTCAATAAAATAGAAAAATATTTGAAAGCGATCTCTAAGAAAACGACTGAGAATCCTCACCAAATGTTGCAGAATCTATTCTCTTTATTTAAGTCTCATTGATGCATACACCATATCCTATTTTCCTATGTTAAGCAAAGTTTGTCTCTGTCAGCATTCTATTGATAACAAAGTTAAGTTTTATTACAATTTACTTTGTGATTTCAAAAATGTTTCCATATGTCTATGTTTGACTGTGGAAGCAATCTTTGTAGTGGTCAATCACCTGAAAGCTGAAATATTAGGACCATTGTGGTCACTTTTGGTTCCAATTTGCTCAGCGGTTTCAGAGAAAATGATTAAAATGAACACATTGATAGATGGTAGGCCACTCAAAGGAGCCTGTATTACTTATATGGATTTAATATGCCATAAAATAAATAACATTATTATAAGTTAAGCCTCATCTTTAGTAGCACAAACCATTAGTTCAAGATTTGCTGATTCATATATATGGCCATATTGGACCAAAGTCCATTTTCTTGGACAAAATTTGACGGGACCACGAGTCGGGACAATTCCATCACACTTTTGTCACAATTGCACCAACAGTTCCAGAAAAGGTTTTTTTAATGTACTGTTCCTAATTTTTCCAATTTTCAGTACTAGGTGCCATATTGGTCAGGTATGGACCCCAAATACAATTTTTAAAGGATATCATTTACGGAACATTCCATCAAACCTTTGCCTAATTTCCCTTATATTTTCAGGAGATTTAATACTTTTTTTGGCATAATTTTTTGATCAGATGACCAGGTTAAATGGATGAAAACACAAAATGATTTGTTAAAATCAGCAGGCTCATTGCTCAGATTGCAGTGGAAAAAAGGAGGGCATGAAGCATTTGGTTCACATCTCCATAACATTCCTTTAAAAATGCAACAACAAAAAATTCTGCCTTGAAATGCTGCAGCAAAAAAAAGTGGGCAATAACAGTGCAAATGAAATATTTATAAAAACATTTAGTATTTTCTATCAATCATATTCACTATCTTCAAAAAATGATGTCAAAGAACTTCATGAAAATCTATTATTTTAAAAATTGATTTTTATGAAATCTGTGACATTTGAATGCATGCGATAAAATTTGTGATAAAAGAAACAAAATTTACAACCAATTAGGAATCATGTACTGTTACTTGTCTGAACCACTAGTTTTCATGACTGTCTATTTCATATAACTGATTGATCTTCTGATATCTATAGATCCTCACTTTTTGAATCAGTTACTGTGACCTTGGCATAATACAACATGGTATGGATTACTGGGTTTTACACTCCTTTCAGCATAATTACTTCATCATGCCAACCAGTTTTCATTGGTGGAGAAGACATAGAAAACCACATCTTTCATCAGGTAAACTATTAATCTTGGCCATTTGGATTGGAGTTGACATATCTCACCCCAAATTGAACTCAATAGTACATGTAATTGGCTATTGATTACTATTGGTTACAACAAAAGCATTCAGATCACTTGGCCAATCTGCCCCCTCCCTCCCTCCCCTACACTAGGGATTTTCAATGAGATAAGTAATCAAGTTTCTCACCCACATTTAGACATGAAAGATTTTATCCCAAACCAAAATTTAATTACTCCCCAATACAAGAAGGCACCTGAAAACTTAAATGTTGAAGATACTGATAAATTTTTTTGACAATTAATTACTAAAATGGATAGTAAAACTATTGATAATGTTAATTTCAAGTTGAGTTGAAAACTATTTACAAACACTTTCTTTTAGAAAGATAGATGATAAAAATGTGGATTTCTACTCTCATGTTACCTGCTGATCAAAATAAGCAATGGATCACATTCAACTTAAAGAAAATAGCCATACCTACTAGATGTATATGAGTTCAAAAGTATTTCAAATGTAAATGTAATTTTAAATTCAGAACTTTAGAATTGTAAAACTAACATTCACCACACAATTATCACATTTGTATTTTGTATTTCACAAATACTTTCCATCAATTTTGGGAGTTATTTTTTCACTTTAAGTTTGTTATTGTTTTATTTTATTTAATATTATTTTTATTTATTTTTTATTCTATTTTATTTATTTTAAATTTTATGTTCTTTATTTTATTTCATTTTAATTCCAATTCATCATTTGCAAACCCCAATTAAAATGCCATCATTATGTTTCACATATTCCTGCATTTTAATTACGTTCACAAGATTTGTTTTAATCTTAATTTGTTTGTAAAGTGTTTGTTATTTGTATTGGATTATTGGAAGGACAAGAGCAGTCATTAGTGAGACACAAATGTTAGTAAATATTTATGGAAAGTACTTGTAAAATACAAAACTAACATGATAGAAAAAACATTTGCTTAATCTTTTTAAATTTGTATGAAGCTGGACATTTTAAGACTTATCCAAGAAATTTAGCCAATTTAGTATACTGAAAGGCAAAATATGAAAATTAGCCAAAATAAAGATGAAAATTTCACTAAAAACTAATATCATCCATTGCTATAATGACCTTATACTTAAGTTTAAAAATAAATTGATAATTAGACAAGATACTTTTTTAAAAATTTACTTTGCTAAAAATAACTAAGATATTTCATAAAAATTTGTCATTTTCTTTTTCTTACCAGAAAATAATTATCATAATTTATCACGATATTTGTACAGTTTCAGACCAATATTTCTCGTAGAATCAAATTTGTATAAACAGGAAAATTGTATGTAAAACTTAAGATAGCCTATATAAAAATATATCAGAATTTATAAATGTAAGATACATTTCACTGTATTACTGAACATTCTATGAAGATTTAGAGATGTTCTTGATGAAATAATATCAGTTTGCCAAATATGAACTTGTTCAATCAATGTAGCCTTCAAGTATCTCTCCCATTTAGAATTCTGACAGCCACTTTTTTCAGACAGTACAGTCCAATATATTAAAAATTTAATAAATTTTCATTACATATTTAATGTACCTTTCCTATCAGGCTTGGCTACATATCTCATTGAAATTTTACACATTTAATTTCAAATGCACTGCTAAAATGGGCTCAGATCATGCATCATCTACAAGGTTCAGTAGCAGGGGGACCAAATGGTACAGCCCAGGAAATTTCAGAATATCTGGGATTAAAAGGCCTCAGTATATGTACAAGCTAGGTTTCAGACCAAAAGTACTCATTAACCAAAAAGTTTGTTTGTTGGACAATAAAAACAAACGACCCAAGTACAATGAATGTTGGAGCAAAATGGTTCAGTATATGTACAACCTAAGTTTCAGCAAACTTTGGACCAAAAGTGGTGCAATTCAACCTAAAATTTCTTCAGTACATGTACAACCTTAAGACATTTCAACACATGAGACCAAAAGGGATTACTACATAACCTATAAGTTTCAGTATAAGTGAGCAAGAGGGATCAGTAAATGTAAAATCAAAATTTTCAGCATGTATGTTAAGACCAAGAGCTCATTATAGTTTCAGATCATATGGGACAGGGGTGGAGTACATTTACAAGCTAAGAAGTTTCAGCATACAAGAGACCAAAAGGGCACACTACATGTAGACCTGCAAGTTTCAGTATGTGTTAAGAGCAAGGGATCAGTAAAGATATAAATTTTTTGGCATGCGAGACCAAAACAGCTCATTACATGCTTAACCTTGAAGTTTCAGGGCATACGGGACCAATAGGATACAGTACATTTACAACTTAAAAGGGTTACTATTGTGTAGACTAAAAGGGCTCAGTAAATACTAACAACCTAGAAAATTTAGTGCATGCAGCAACTAAAAGGTTCACCACAAATTGAGAATGAAAAGGTTAGTACATGATGCACCTAATAGGTTGCATGTAAAAGTTTCAATGACACAAACCTAAATGGCCCAATGAATACAAAATTAACTGAATTTAACTTTTTTAACATTGGCATTTTTTTTTAATCAACTTTCAATGAATAAAGATCCAGCTAATTGTTAAATAGTTTCTATTATCAATTATCAACTGTAAAATAGAAACTTAAAAACAGTCATTTTTCTGCAAAGGCAAATAAACTTTAAAAACAAATATTAGGAACATTTACCATGCACTGTATTCCCCGAGGGCAGTAAATATTTTATATATGAAATATATCTTAAGATCATGGACATTTAACCTACAAGAAAAGCCCCTGTAAGCCATGTCTGATAGCAGAATGGTAAATCATGTGGCTACTTATAACTCGCAAAAAGTTTCCTACCAATCAAATTTGTTTGTCAAAAGAATTTTAAATATATTTCCCATAGGGTCCAATTTTAAGAAGGTCCAACACTGATTGCCATCTTGGATTTCCGATTGGCATCAAAGTAACAACACTTGGGTAACACATACATGCCTCTTGCAGTTTCAGAGAAGCTTATCTTGTGTCCTCATAGGTATCAAATAAACCAAGCTTGGTATAAATCTATTTAACTGTCATTCTGAATAAGAATTTTTAATACAAAATTTTTTCCCTTGGGTCAAATGTTAACTATGTCACAGATGAACAACATTCTTGGATTTCTGATCTGCACCAAATTTATGAAGTTAAGGACTATTACAAAAAATATTTGTGAAGTTAGGTTTAAAATCTTTCTTCAAGAGTTTTTTAAATGTTCATCCAATCTGAAATAAGAATAGGCTTTGATGGGTATGTTTCTTTGACAGTTCACCACCAAAGGAACTACCTTACAATGCATCATCTCTGCCAAGTTTGGTTAAATTCACTCCACAAATTCTAAAGACAGGTTAACAAGACAGATGCTAAGTGATGGCAATAGCTCATTCTGGCGGATGATTCTCTAGGTGTGTTAAAAATGTATGGCAACATCGTTAAAACAGGAAGCAGCTTTATCACAGAAAAAAAATTGGTACTCGCCTTACAACTCAGCATTGTCATATGCGTTACACCAATTATGACTAAGTTATGGCCTATAATTGAGAAAAAAATGTTGATACAAAAGGAATGAAACAGAAGTATGGAAGAATATTAGGACTGAACCAGCATACAACCATTCCATTGTATATTTTGAAAATCCAATAAAGTTTCTATTCTACATACCTTACTTTTTTAAATACTTCACCAGTCCATTGAGGTTCAATGCTCAACTATGATCAGATTCAGATACCATGTTATCTTGGTAAGCCCCTCGTCCACATCCAATGCCGTCTATTGATTGCAGGAGGTCAGCACTTGTCCACTTCACCATTCTTCAATCGTTAAGCCTATTAAAAAAACACCAAACTTTGAACTATACCCGTATCAAATAGTTAACCGGAGTCTGGCTGGACTTGAACCGGATACAGAAAGTATGTATAGGTTGTCTTCTTTTTCCTTCAAATCATCTAAAAAATGATTACGCCATCTTGGTGTGTAGTCTGTATCATCAGGGTTCTGAAATGATGCACTACAAATGTTTACATTTTATATACTGATGAAACAGTTGAACAACTGACTCTAGTAAGAGGACCACTTAAGTACCTAGTTCCAACTGGTTGAGCGGTTTCACACAGGTGGATTTTCCCACACTGTTAGCTTCTTATATTAAACTATGTTCACTTTTAATAGCTGCATGTCTTGGTTGGTGATACATGTATAAATCAAATGACATTTTGAACGCTGGCCCTCTGAGGACCATTGCAGTCAAGATTGATGCCAAATGGGTGATCTGTTTCAAACAAAATGATATTTCTATTGGGTTTCAATGCTAAATTAGGATCAGCTTCAGAGACCATGTTAACTTGGTAAGCTCCTCAACCACATCTAATGATGTCTCTATTGATTGCAGGAGGTAAGCTCTTTGCCAACATCCAATGCCTGATCTGAATTGATTTGCAGCAGTATAGCTACTCACCCACATCCAATGCAGTCTATTGATTGCAGGAGGTAAAGCCAATCGCAAACATCCAAATGCCGTCTCTATTGATTGGAGGTCAGCCAATAGCCCACTTCACCATTTTTCAATCAAGTTTGTCTAACCTATTTAAAAATCATCAAACTTTGAGCTGTATCCTGCTTCCTCCTTACTATGAAATTAATAAATAAGATAATAAATCATATTAAGGTAACTGTTAATCAAATGCCTTTAAATTTTCCGTTCAAAATTTGACAAAAATTACCATAAATTTCTAAGGCTCTTTCTTTTGATGCAGAGGCAACACTTAGCTGAGGTTGGATACCTGTTTGTTTTGTTTTGATTTTTGATGGTTGTGCTTATTAATTCATCATTATATCTTTAACCAGTTTTCCAATATTTTGATCTGGAGCACTGTTGATGAGTTGTCAGTCGATGAAATGGCCATACTGTACATCACATTTATTTTGGTATTTTGGGGTACGTTTCATTAGATATTACATCTTACAACTTACTGAACAAAAGTGGTCTTGCTTGATCTTCTACAGAAAGTATGTATAGGTTGTCTTTTTCCTTCAAATCATCTAACAAGTGATTACGCCATCTTTGTGAGTAGTCTGTATCATCAGATTTCTGAAAAGCACTACTAATGTTTACATTTGATATACTGATGAAACAGTTGAACAACTGACTCTAGTGTGCGTTACACCAATTATGAACCAGCATACAACCATTCCATTGTATATTTGGAAAAACCAATAAAGTTTCTATTCTACATACCTTACTTTTTTAAATACTTCACCAGTCCATTGGGGTTCAATGCTCAACTATGATCAGATTCAGATACCATGTTATCTTGGTAAGTCCCTCGTCCACATCCAATGCCGTCTATTGATTGCAGGAGGTAAGCCCTTCCCCCACATCCAATGCCGTCTCTATTGATTGCAGGAGGTCAGCCACTTGTCCACTTCACCATTCTTCAATCAACTTTGTCTAAACCTATTAAAAAAAAACCAAACTTTGAACTATACCCGTATGAAATAGTTAACCGGAGTCTGGCTGGACTTCAAAAAGTCTGGCTGGACTTGAAGCGGATACAGAAAGTATGTATAGGTCTTCTTTTTCCTTCAAATCATCTAAAAAATGATTACGCCATCTTGGTGTGTAGTCTGTATCATCAGGGTTCTGAAATGATGCACTACAAATGTTCACATTTTATATACTGATGAAACAGTTGAACAACTGACTCTAGTAAGAGGACCACTTCAGGACCTAGTTCCAACTGGTTGAGTGGTTTCACACAGGTGGATTTTCCCACACTGTTAGCTTCTTATATTAAACTAAGTTCACTTTTAATAGCTGCATGTCTTGGTTGGTGATACATGTATAAATCAAATGACATTTTGAATGCGGGCCCTCTAAGGACCATTGCAGCCAAGATTGATGCCAAATGGGTGATCTGTTTCACACAAAATGATATTTCTATTGGGTTTCAATGCTAAAATAGGATCAGCTTCAGAGACCATGTTAACTTTGTAAGCTCCTCAACCACATCTAATGATGTCTCTATTGATTGCAGGAGGTAAGCTCTTTGCCAACATCCAATGCCTGATCTGAATTGATTTGCAGCAGTATAGCTACTCACCCACATCCAATGCAGTCTCTATTGATTGCAGGAGGTAAAGCCAATCGCAAACATCCAAATGCCGTCTCTATTGATTGGAGGTCAGCCAATAGCCCACTTCACCATTTTTCAATCAAGTTTGTCTAACCTATTTAAAAATCATCAAACTTTGAGCTGTATCCTGCTTCCTCCTTACTATGAAATTAATAAATAAGATAATAAATCATATTAAGGTAACTGTTACTCAAATGCCTTTAAATTTTCCGTTCAAAATTTGACAAAAATTACCATAAATTTCTGAGGCTCTTTCTTTTGATGCAGAGGCAACACTTAGCAGAGGTTGGATACCTGTTTGTTTTGTTTTAATTTTTGATGGTTGTGCTTATTAATTCATCATTATATCTTTAACCAGTTTTCCAATATTTTGATCTGGAGCACTGTTGATGAGTTGTCAGTCGATGAAATGGCCATACTGTACATCACATTTATTTCGGTATTTTGGGGTACGTTTCATTAGATATTACATCTTACAACTTACTGAACAAAAGTGGTCTTGCTTGATCTTCTACAGAAAGTATGTATAGGTTGTCTTTTTCCTTCAAATCATCTAACAAGTGATTACGCCATCTTTGTGAGTAGTCTGTATCATCAGGGTTCTGAAATGCACTACAAATGTTTACATTTGATATACTGATGAAACAGTTGAACAACTGACTCTAGTTTGCATTACACCAATTATGAACCAGCATACAACCATTCCATTGTATATTTGGAAAAACCAATAAAGTTTCTATTCTATATACCTTACTTTTTTAAATACTTCACCAGTCCATTGGGGTTCAATGCTCAACTATGATCAGATTCAGATACCATGTTATCTTGGTAAGTCCCTCGTCCACATCCAATGACGTCTATTGATTGCAGGAGGTAAGCCCTTCCCCCACATCCAATGCCATCTCTATTGATTGCAGGAGGTCAGCCACTTGTCCACTTCACCATTCTTCAATCAACTTTGTCTAAACCTATTAAAAAAAAACCAAACTTTGAACTATACCCGTATCAAATAGTTAACCGGAGTCTGGCTGGACTTCAAAAAGTCTGGCTGGACTTGAAGCGGATACAGAAAGTATGTATAGGTTGTCTTCTTTTTCCTTCAAATCATCTAAAAAATGATTACGCCATCTTGGTGTGTAGTCTGTATCATCAGGGTTCTGAAATGATGCACTACAAATGTTCACATTTTATATACTGATGAAACAGTTGAACAACTGACTCTAGTAAGAGGACCACTTCAGGACCTAGTTCCAACTGGTTGAGTGGTTTCACACAGGTGGATTTTCCCACACTGTTAGCTTCTTATATTAAACTAAGTTCACTTTTAATAGCTGCATGTCTTGGTTGGTGATACATGTATAAATCAAATGACATTTTGAACGCGGGCCCTCTAAGGACCATTGCAGTCAAGATTGATGCCAAATGGGTGATCTGTTTCACACAAAATGATATTTCTATTGGGTTTCAATGCTAAAATAGGATCAGCTTCAGAGACCATGTTAACTTTGTAGGCTCCTCAACCACATCTAATGATGTCTCTATTGATTGCAGGAGGTAAGCTCTTTGCCAACATCCAATGCCTGATCTGAATTGATTTGCAGCAGTATAGCTACTCACCCACATCCAATGCAGTCTCTATTGATTGCAGGAGGTAAAGCCAATCGCAAACATCCAAATGCCGTCTCTATTGATTGGAGGTCAGCCAATAGCCCACTTCACCATTTTTCAATCAAGTTTGTCTAACCTATTCAAAATCAAACTTTGAGCTGTATCCTGCTTCCTCCTTACTATGAAATTAATAAATAAGATAATAAATCATATTAAGGTAACTGTTACTCAAATGCCTTTAAATTTTCCGTTCAAAATTTGACAAAAATTACCATAAATTTCTCAGGCTCTCTTTTGATGCAGAGGCAACACTTAGCAGAGGTTGGATACCTGTTTGTTTTGTTTTAATTTTTGATGGTTGTGCTTATTAATTCATCATTATATCTTTAACCAGTTTTCCAATATTTTGATCTGGAGCACTGTTGATGAGTTGTCAGTCGATGAAATGGCCATACTGTACATCACATTTATTTCGGTATTTTGGGGTACGTTTCATTAGATATTACATCTTACAACTTACTGAACAAAAGTGGTCTTGCTTGATCTTCTACAGAAAGTATGTATAGGTTGTCTTTTTCCTTCAAATCATCTAACAAGTGATTACGCCATCTTTGTGAGTAGTCTGTATCATCAGGGTTCTGAAATGCACTACAAATGTTTACATTTGATATACTGATGAAACAGTTGAACAACTGACTCTAGTGTGCGTTACACCAATTATGAACCAGCATACAACCATTCCATTGTATATTTGGAAAAACCAATAAAGTTTCTATTCTACATACCTTACTTTTTTAAATACTTCACCAGTCCATTGGGGTTCAATGCTCAACTATGATCAGATTCAGATACCATGTTATCTTGGTAAGTCCCTCGTCCACATCCAATGCCGTCTATTGATTGCAGGAGGTAAGCCCTTCCCCCACATCCAATGCCGTCTCTTGATTGCAGGAGGTCAGCCACTTGTCCACTTCACCATTCTTCAATCAACTTTGTCTAAACCTATTAAAAAAACACCAAACTTTGAACTATACCCGTATGAAATAGTTAACCGGAGTCTGGCTGGACTTGAGACGTACTAGAGTAGGACTTCAAAAAGTCTGGCTGGACTTGAAGCGGATACAGAAAGTATGTATAGGTTGTCTTCTTTTTCCTTCAAATCATCTAAAAAATGATTACGCCATCTTGGTATGTAGTCTGTATCATCAGGGTTCTGAAATGATGCACTACAAATGTTCACATTTTATATACTGATGAAACAGTTGAACAACTGACTCTAGTAAGAGGACCACTTCAGCACCTAGTTCCAACTGGTTGAGTGGTTTCACACAGGTGGATTTTCCCACACTGTTAGCTTCTTATATTAAACTACGTTCACTTTTAATAGCTGCATGTCTTGGTTGGTGATACATGTATAAATCAAATGACATTTTGAACGCGGGCCCTCTAAGGACCATTGCAGCCAAGATTGATGCCAAATGGGTGATCTGTTTCACACAAAATGATATTTCTATTGGGTTTCAATGCTAAAATAGGATCAGCTTCAGAGACCATGTTAACTTTGTAAGCTCCTCAACCACACCTAATGATGTCTCTATTGATTGCAGGAGGTAAGCTCTTTGCCAACATCCACTGCCTGATCTGAATTGATTTGCAGCAGTATAGCTACTCACCCACATCCAATGCAGTCTCTATTGATTGCAGGAGGTAAAGCCAATCGCAAACATCCAAATGCCGTCTCTATTGATTGGAGGTCAGCCAATAGCCCACTTCACCATTTTTCAATCAAGTTTGTCTAACCTATTTAAAAATCATCAAACTTTGAGCTGTATCCTGCTTCCTCCTTACTATGAAATTAATAAATAAGATAATAAATCATATTAAGGTAACTGTTACTCAAATGCCTTTAAATTTTCCGTTCAAAATTTGACAAAAATTACCATAAATTTCTGAGGCTCTTTCTTTTGATGCAGAGGCAACACTTAGCAGAGGTTGGATACCTGTTTGTTTTGTTTTAATTTTTGATGGTTGTGCTTATTAATTCATCATTATATCTTTAACCAGTTTTCCAATATTTTGATCTGGAGCACTGTTGATGAGTTGTCAGTCGATGAAATGGCCATACTGTACATCACATTTATTTCGGTATTTTGGGGTACGTTTCATTAGATATTACATCTTACAACTTACTGAACAAAAGTGGTCTTGCTTGATCTTCTACAGAAAGTATGTATAGGTTGTCTTTTTCCTTCAAATCATCTAACAAGTGATTACGCCATCTTTGTGAGTAGTCTGTATCATCAGGGTTCTGAAATGCACTACAAATGTTTACATTTGATATACTGATGAAACAGTTGAACAACTGACTCTAGTGTGCGTTACACCAATTATGAACCAGCATACAACCATTCCATTGTATATTTGGAAAAACCAATAAAGTTTCTATTCTACATACCTTACTTTTTTAAATACTTCACCAGTCCATTGGGGTTCAATGCTCAACTATGATCAGATTCAGATACCATGTTATCTTGGTAAGTCCCTCGTCCACATCCAATGCCGTCTATTGATTGCAGGAGGTAAGCCCTTCCCCCACATCCAATGCCGTCTCTTGATTGCAGGAGGTCAGCCACTTGTCCACTTCACCATTCTTCAATCAACTTTGTCTAAACCTATTAAAAAAACACCAAACTTTGAACTATACCCGTATGAAATAGTTAACCGGAGTCTGGCTGGACTTGAGACGTACTAGAGTAGGACTTCAAAAAGTCTGGCTGGACTTGAAGCGGATACAGAAAGTATGTATAGGTTGTCTTCTTTTTCCTTCAAATCATCTAAAAAATGATTACGCCATCTTGGTGTGTAGTCTGTATCATCAGGGTTCTGAAATGATGCACTACAAATGTTCACATTTTATATACTGATGAAACAGTTGAACAACTGACTCTAGTAAGAGGACCACTTCAGCACCTAGTTCCAACTGGTTGAGTGGTTTCACACAGGTGGATTTTCCCACACTGTTAGCTTCTTATATTAAACTACGTTCACTTTTAATAGCTGCATGTCTTGGTTGGTGATACATGTATAAATCAAATGACATTTTGAACGCGGGCCCTCTAAGGACCATTGCAGCCAAGATTGATGCCAAATGGGTGATCTGTTTCACACAAAATGATATTTCTATTGGGTTTCAATGCTAAAATAGGATCAGCTTCAGAGACCATGTTAACTTTGTAAGCTCCTCAAACACACCTAATGATGTCTCTATTGATTGCAGGAGGTAAGCTCTTTGCCAACATCCACTGCCTGATCTGAATTGATTTGCAGCAGTATAGCTACTCACCCACATCCAATGCAGTCTCTATTGATTGCAGGAGGTAAAGCCAATCGCAAACATCCAAATGCCGTCTCTATTGATTGGAGGTCAGCCAATAGCCCACTTCACCATTTTTCAATCAAGTTTGTCTAACCTATTTAAAAATCATCAAACTTTGAGCTGTATCCTGCTTCCTCCTTACTATGAAATTAATAAATAAGATAATAAATCATATTAAGGTAACTGTTACTCAAATGCCTTTAAATTTTCCGTTCAAAATTTGACAAAAATTACCATAAATTTCTGAGGCTCTTTCTTTTGATGCAGAGGCAACACTTAGCAGAGGTTGGATACCTGTTTGTTTTGTTTTAATTTTTGATGGTTGTGCTTATTAATTCATCATTATATCTTTAACCAGTTTTCCAATATTTTGATCTGGAGCACTGTTGATGAGTTGTCAGTCGATGAAATGGCCATACTGTACATCACATTTATTTCGGTATTTTGGGGTACGTTTCATTAGATATTACATCTTACAACTTACTGAACAAAAGTGGTCTTGCTTGATCTTCTACAGAAAGTATGTATAGGTTGTCTTTTTCCTTCAAATCATCTAACAAGTGATTACGCCATCTTTGTGAGTAGTCTGTATCATCAGGGTTCTGAAATGCACTACAAATGTTTACATTTGATATACTGATGAAACAGTTGAACAACTGACTCTAGTGTGCGTTACACCAATTATGAACCAGCATACAACCATTCCATTGTATATTTGGAAAAACCAATAAAGTTTCTATTCTACATACCTTACTTTTTTAAATACTTCACCAGTCCATTGGGGTTCAATGCTCAACTATGATCAGATTCAGATACCATGTTATCTTGGTAAGTCCCTCGTCCACATCCAATGCCGTCTATTGATTGCAGGAGGTAAGCCCTTCCCCCACATCCAATGCCGTCTCTTGATTGCAGGAGGTCAGCCACTTGTCCACTTCACCATTCTTCAATCAACTTTGTCTAAACCTATTAAAAAAACACCAAACTTTGAACTATACCCGTATGAAATAGTTAACCGGAGTCTGGCTGGACTTGAGACGTACTAGAGTAGGACTTCAAAAAGTCTGGCTGGACTTGAAGCGGATACAGAAAGTATGTATAGGTTGTCTTCTTTTTCCTTCAAATCATCTAAAAAATGATTACGCCATCTTGGTGTGTAGTCTGTATCATCAGGGTTCTGAAATGATGCACTACAAATGTTCACATTTTATATACTGATGAAACAGTTGAACAACTGACTCTAGTAAGAGGACCACTTCAGCACCTAGTTCCAACTGGTTGAGTGGTTTCACACAGGTGGATTTTCCCACACTGTTAGCTTCTTATATTAAACTACGTTCACTTTTAATAGCTGCATGTCTTGGTTGGTGATACATGTATAAATCAAATGACATTTTGAACGCGGGCCCTCTAAGGACCATTGCAGCCAAGATTGATGCCAAATGGGTGATCTGTTTCACACAAAATGATATTTCTATTGGGTTTCAATGCTAAAATAGGATCAGCTTCAGAGACCATGTTAACTTTGTAAGCTCCTCAACCACACCTAATGATGTCTCTATTGATTGCAGGAGGTAAGCTCTTTGCCAACATCCACTGCCTGATCTGAATTGATTTGCAGCAGTATAGCTACTCACCCACATCCAATGCAGTCTCTATTGATTGCAGGAGGTAAAGCCAATCGCAAACATCCAAATGCCGTCTCTATTGATTGGAGGTCAGCCAATAGCCCACTTCACCATTTTTCAATCAAGTTTGTCTAACCTATTTAAAAATCATCAAACTTTGAGCTGTATCCTGCTTCCTCCTTACTATGAAATTAATAAATAAGATAATAAATCATATTAAGGTAACTGTTACTCAAATGCCTTTAAATTTTCCGTTCAAAATTTGACAAAAATTACCATAAATTTCTGAGGCTCTTTCTTTTGATGCAGAGGCAACACTTAGCAGAGGTTGGATACCTGTTTGTTTTGTTTTAATTTTTGATGGTTGTGCTTATTAATTCATCATTATATCTTTAACCAGTTTTCCAATATTTTGATCTGGAGCACTGTTGATGAGTTGTCAGTCGATGAAATGGCCATACTGTACATCACATTTATTTCGGTATTTTGGGGTACGTTTCATTAGATATTACATCTTACAACTTACTGAACAAAAGTGGTCTTGCTTGATCTTCTACAGAAAGTATGTATAGGTTGTCTTTTTCCTTCAAATCATCTAACAAGTGATTACGCCATCTTTGTGAGTAGTCTGTATCATCAGGGTTCTGAAATGCACTACAAATGTTTACATTTGATATACTGATGAAACAGTTGAACAACTGACTCTAGTGTGCGTTACACCAATTATGAACCAGCATACAACCATTCCATTGTATATTTGGAAAAACCAATAAAGTTTCTATTCTACATACCTTACTTTTTTAAATACTTCACCAGTCCATTGGGGTTCAATGCTCAACTATGATCAGATTCAGATACCATGTTATCTTGGTAAGTCCCTCGTCCACATCCAATGCCGTCTATTGATTGCAGGAGGTAAGCCCTTCCCCCACATCCAATGCCGTCTCTTGATTGCAGGAGGTCAGCCACTTGTCCACTTCACCATTCTTCAATCAACTTTGTCTAAACCTATTAAAAAAACACCAAACTTTGAACTATACCCGTATGAAATAGTTAACCGGAGTCTGGCTGGACTTGAGACGTACTAGAGTAGGACTTCAAAAAGTCTGGCTGGACTTGAAGCGGATACAGAAAGTATGTATAGGTTGTCTTCTTTTTCCTTCAAATCATCTAAAAAATGATTACGCCATCTTGGTGTGTAGTCTGTATCATCAGGGTTCTGAAATGATGCACTACAAATGTTCACATTTTATATACTGATGAAACAGTTGAACAACTGACTCTAGTAAGAGGACCACTTCAGCACCTAGTTCCAACTGGTTGAGTGGTTTCACACAGGTGGATTTTCCCACACTGTTAGCTTCTTATATTAAACTACGTTCACTTTTAATAGCTGCATGTCTTGGTTGGTGATACATGTATAAATCAAATGACATTTTGAACGCGGGCCCTCTAAGGACCATTGCAGCCAAGATTGATGCCAAATGGGTGATCTGTTTCACACAAAATGATATTTCTATTGGGTTTCAATGCTAAAATAGGATCAGCTTCAGAGACCATGTTAACTTTGTAAGCTCCTCAAACACACCTAATGATGTCTCTATTGATTGCAGGAGGTAAGCTCTTTGCCAACATCCACTGCCTGATCTGAATTGATTTGCAGCAGTATAGCTACTCACCCACATCCAATGCAGTCTCTATTGATTGCAGGAGGTAAAGCCAATCGCAAACATCCAAATGCCGTCTCTATTGATTGGAGGTCAGCCAATAGCCCACTTCACCATTTTTCAATCAAGTTTGTCTAACCTATTTAAAAATCATCAAACTTTGAGCTGTATCCTGCTTCCTCCTTACTATGAAATTAATAAATAAGATAATAAATCATATTAAGGTAACTGTTACTCAAATGCCTTTAAATTTTCTGTTCAAAATTTGACAAAAATTACCATAAATTTCTGAGGCTCTTTCTTTTGATGCAGAGGCAACACTTAGCAGAGGTTGGATACCTGTTTGTTTTGTTTTAATTTTTGATGGTTGTGCTTATTAATTCATCATTATATCTTTAACCAGTTTTCCAATATTTTGATCTGGAGCACTGTTGATGAGTTGTCAGTCGATGAAATGGCCATACTGTACATCACATTTATTTCGGTATTTTGGGGTACGTTTCATTAGATATTACATCTTACAACTTACTGAACAAAAGTGGTCTTGCTTGATCTTCTACAGAAAGTATGTATAGGTTGTCTTTTTCCTTCAAATCATCTAACAAGTGATTACGCCATCTTTGTGAGTAGTCTGTATCATCAGGGTTCTGAAATGCACTACAAATGTTTACATTTGATATACTGATGAAACAGTTGAACAACTGACTCTAGTGTGCGTTACACCAATTATGAACCAGCATACAACCATTCCATTGTATATTTGGAAAAACCAATAAAGTTTCTATTCTACATACCTTACTTTTTTAAATACTTCACCAGTCCATTGGGGTTCAATGCTCAACTATGATCAGATTCAGATACCATGTTATCTTGGTAAGTCCCTCGTCCACATCCAATGCCGTCTATTGATTGCAGGAGGTAAGCCCTTCCCCCACATCCAATGCCGTCTCTTGATTGCAGGAGGTCAGCCACTTGTCCACTTCACCATTCTTCAATCAACTTTGTCTAAACCTATTAAAAAAACACCAAACTTTGAACTATACCCGTATGAAATAGTTAACCGGAGTCTGGCTGGACTTGAGACGTACTAGAGTAGGACTTCAAAAAGTCTGGCTGGACTTGAAGCGGATACAGAAAGTATGTATAGGTTGTCTTCTTTTTCCTTCAAATCATCTAAAAAATGATTACGCCATCTTGGTGTGTAGTCTGTATCATCAGGGTTCTGAAATGATGCACTACAAATGTTCACATTTTATATACTGATGAAACAGTTGAACAACTGACTCTAGTAAGAGGACCACTTCAGCACCTAGTTCCAACTGGTTGAGTGGTTTCACACAGGTGGATTTTCCCACACTGTTAGCTTCTTATATTAAACTACGTTCACTTTTAATAGCTGCATGTCTTGGTTGGTGATACATGTATAAATCAAATGACATTTTGAACGCGGGCCCTCTAAGGACCATTGCAGCCAAGATTGATGCCAAATGGGTGATCTGTTTCACACAAAATGATATTTCTATTGGGTTTCAATGCTAAAATAGGATCAGCTTCAGAGACCATGTTAACTTTGTAAGCTCCTCAACCACACCTAATGATGTCTCTATTGATTGCAGGAGGTAAGCTCTTTGCCAACATCCACTGCCTGATCTGAATTGATTTGCAGCAGTATAGCTACTCACCCACATCCAATGCAGTCTCTATTGATTGCAGGAGGTAAAGCCAATCGCAAACATCCAAATGCCGTCTCTATTGATTGGAGGTCAGCCAATAGCCCACTTCACCATTTTTCAATCAAGTTTGTCTAACCTATTTAAAAATCATCAAACTTTGAGCTGTATCCTGCTTCCTCCTTACTATGAAATTAATAAATAAGATAATAAATCATATTAAGGTAACTGTTACTCAAATGCCTTTAAATTTTCCGTTCAAAATTTGACAAAAATTACCATAAATTTCTGAGGCTCTTTCTTTTGATGCAGAGGCAACACTTAGCAGAGGTTGGATACCTGTTTGTTTTGTTTTAATTTTTGATGGTTGTGCTTATTAATTCATCATTATATCTTTAACCAGTTTTCCAATATTTTGATCTGGAGCACTGTTGATGAGTTGTCAGTCGATGAAATGGCCATACTGTACATCACATTTATTTCGGTATTTTGGGGTACGTTTCATTAGATATTACATCTTACAACTTACTGAACAAAAGTGGTCTTGCTTGATCTTCTACAGAAAGTATGTATAGGTTGTCTTTTTCCTTCAAATCATCTAACAAGTGATTACGCCATCTTTGTGAGTAGTCTGTATCATCAGGGTTCTGAAATGCACTACAAATGTTTACATTTGATATACTGATGAAACAGTTGAACAACTGACTCTAGTGTGCGTTACACCAATTATGAACCAGCATACAACCATTCCATTGTATATTTGGAAAAACCAATAAAGTTTCTATTCTACATACCTTACTTTTTTAAATACTTCACCAGTCCATTGGGGTTCAATGCTCAACTATGATCAGATTCAGATACCATGTTATCTTGGTAAGTCCCTCGTCCACATCCAATGCCGTCTATTGATTGCAGGAGGTAAGCCCTTCCCCCACATCCAATGCCGACTCTATTGATTGCAGGAGGTCAGCCACTTGTCCACTTCACCATTCTTCAATCAACTTTGTCTAAACCTATTAAAAAAACACCAAACTTTGAACTATACCCGTATGAAATAGTTAACCGGAGTCTGGCTGGACTTGAGACGTACTAGAGTAGGACTTCAAAATGTCTGGCTGGACTTGAAGCGGATACAGAAAGTATGTATAGGTTGTCTTCTTTTTCCTTCAAATCATCTAAAAAATGATTACGCCATCTTGGTGTGTAGTCTGTATCATCAGGGTTCTGAAATGATGCACTACAAATGTTCACATTTTATATACTGATGAAACAGTTGAACAACTGACTCTAGTAAGAGGACCACTTCAGCACCTAGTTCCAACTGGTTGAGTGGTTTCACACAGGTGGATTTTCCCACACTGTTAGCTTCTTATATTAAACTAAGTTCACATTTAATAGCTGCATGTCTTGGTTGGTGATACATGTATAAATCAAATGACATTTTGAACGCGGGCCCTCTAAGGACCATTGCAGCCAAGATTGATGCCAAATGGGTGATCTGTTTCAAACAAATGATATTTCTATTGGGTTTCAATGCTAAAATAGGATCAGCTTCAGAGACCATGTTAACTTTGTAGGCTCCTCAACCACATCTAATGATGTCTCTATTGATTGCAGGAGGTAAGCTCTTTGCCAACATCCAATGCCTGATCTGAATTGATTTGCAGCAGTATAGCTACTCACCCACATCCAATGCAGTCTGTATTGATTGCAGGAGGTAAAGCCAATCGCAAACATCCAAATGCCGTCTCTATTGATTGGAGGTCAGCCAATAGCCCACTTCACCATTTTTCAATCAAGTTTGTCTAACCTATTTAAAAATCATCAAACTTTGAGCTGTATCCTGCTTCCTCCTTACTATGAAATTAATAAATAAGATAATAAATCATATTAAGGTAACTGTTACTCAAATGCCTTTAAATTTTCCGTTCAAAATTTGACAAAAATTACCATAAATTTCTGAGGCTCTTTCTTTTGATGCAGAGGCAACACTTAGCAGAGGTTGGATACCTGTTTGTTTTGTTTTAATTTTTGATGGTTGTGCTTATTAATTCATCATTATATCTTTAACCAGTTTTCCAATATTTTGATCTGGAGCACTGTTGATGAGTTGTCAGTCGATGAAATGGCCATACTGTACATCACATTTATTTCGGTATTTTGGGGTACGTTTCATTAGATATTACATCTTACAACTTACTGAACAAAAGTGGTCTTGCTTGATCTTCTACAGAAAGTATGTATAGGTTGTCTTTTTCCTTCAAATCATCTAACAAGTGATTACGCCATCTTTGTGAGTAGTCTGTATCATCAGGGTTCTGAAATGCACTACAAATGTTTACATTTGATATACTGATGAAACAGTTGAACAACTGACTCTAGTGTGCGTTACACCAATTATGAACCAGCATACAACCATTCCATTGTATATTTGGAAAAACCAATAAAGTTTCTATTCTACATACCTTACTTTTTTAAATACTTCACCAGTCCATTGGGGTTCAATGCTCAACTATGATCAGATTCAGATACCATGTTATCTTGGTAAGTCCCTCGTCCACATCCAATGCCGTCTATTGATTGCAGGAGGTAAGCCCTTCCCCCACATCCAATGCCATCTCTATTGATTGCAGGAGGTCAGCCACTTGTCCACTTCACCATTCTTCAATCAACTTTGTCTAAACCTATTAAAAAAACACCAAACTTTGAACTATACCCGTATGAAATAGTTAACCGGAGTCTGGCTGGACTTGAGACGTACTAGAGTAGGACTTCAAAAAGTCTGGCTGGACTTGAAGCGGATACAGAAAGTATGTAAATGGTTGTCTTCTTTTTCCTTCAAATCATCTAAAAAATGATAACGCCATCTTGGTGTGTAGTCTGTATCATCAGGGTTCTGAAATGATGCACTACAAATGTTCACATTTTATATACTGATGAAACAGTTGAACAACTGACTCTAGTAAGAGGACCACTTCAGGACCTAGTTCCAACTGGTTGAGTGGTTTCACACAGGTGGATTTTCCCACACTGTTAGCTTCTTATATTAAACTAAGTTCACTTTTAATAGCTGCATGTCTTGGTTGGTGATACATGTATAAATCAAATGACATTTTGAACGCGGGCCCTCTAAGGACCATTGCAGTCAAGATTGATGCCAAATGGGTGATCTGTTTCACACAAAATGATATTTCTATTGGGTTTCAATGCTAAAATAGGATCAGCTTCAGAGACCATGTTAACTTTGTAGGCTCCTCAACCACATCTAATGATGTCTCTATTGATTGCAGGAGGTAAGCTCTTTGCCAACATCCAATGCCTGATCTGAATTGATTTGCAGCAGTATAGCTACTCACCCACATCCAATGCAGTCTCTATTGATTGCAGGAGGTAAAGCCAATCGCAAACATCCAAATGCCGTCTCTATTGATTGGAGGTCAGCCAATAGCCCACTTCACCATTTTTCAATCAAGTTTGTCTAACCTATTCAAAAATCATCAAACTTTGAGCTGTATCCTGCTTCCTCCTTACTATGAAATTAATAAATAAGATAATAAATCATATTAAGGTAACTGTTACTCAAATTCCTTTAAATTTTCCGTTCAAAATTTGACAAAAATTACCATAAATTTCTGAGGCTCTTTCTTTTGATGCAGAGGCAACACTTAGCAGAGGTTGGATACCTGTTTGTTTTGTTTTAATTTTTGATGGTTGTGCTTATTAATTCATCATTATATCTTTAACCAGTTTTCCAATATTTTGATCTCGAGCACTGTTGAGTTGTCAGTCGATGAAATGGCCATACTGTACATCACATTTATTTCGGTATTTTGGGGTACGTTTCATTAGATATTACATCTTACAACTTACTGAACAAAAGTGGTCTTGCTTGATCTTCTACAGAAAGTATGTATAGGTTGTCTTTTTCCTTCAAATCATCTAACAAGTGATTACGCCATCTTTGTGAGTAGTCTGTATCATCAGGGTTCTGAAATGCACTACAAATGTTTACATTTGATATACTGATGAAACAGTTGAACAACTGACTCTAGTGTGCGTTACACCAATTATGAACCAGCATACAACCATTCCATTGTATATTTGGAAAAACCAATAAAGTTTCTATTCTACATACCTTACTTTTTTAAATACTTCACCAGTCCATTGGGGTTCAATGCTCAACTATGATCAGATTCAGATACCATGTTATCTTGGTAAGTCCTTCGTCCACATCCAATGCCGTCTATTGATTGCAGGAGGTAAGCCCTTCCCCCACATCCAATGCCGTCTCTATTGATTGCAGGAGGTCAGCCACTTGTCCACTTCACCATTCTTCAATCAACTTTGTCTAAACCTATTAAAAAAAACCAAACTTTGAACTATACCCGTATGAAATAGTTAACCGGAGTCTGGCTGGACTTCAAAAAGTCTGGCTGGACTTGAAGCGGATACAGAAAGTATGTATAGGTTGTCTTCTTTTTCCTTCAAATCATCTAAAAAATAATTACGCCATCTTGGTGTGTAGTCTGTATCATCAGGGTTCTGAAATGATGCACTACAAATGTTCACATTTTATATACTGATGAAACAGTTGAACAACTGACTCTAGTAAGAGGACCACTTCAGGACCTAGTTCCAACTGGTTGAGTGGTTTCACACAGGTGGATTTTCCCACACTGTTAGCTTCTTATATTAAACTAAGTTCACTTTTAATAGCTGCATGTCTTGGTTGGTGATACATGTATAAATCAAATGACATTTTGAACGCGGGCCCTCTAAGGACCATTGCAGTCAAGATTGATGCCAAATGGGTGATCTGTTTCACACAAAATGATATTTCTATTGGGTTTCAATGCTAAAATAGGATCAGCTTCAGAGACCATGTTAACTTTGTAGGCTCCTCAACCACATCTAATGATGTCTCTATTGATTGCAGGAGGTAAGCTCTTTGCCAACATCCAATGCCTGATCTGAATTGATTTGCAGCAGTATAGCTACTCACCCACATCCAATGCAGTCTCTATTGATTGCAGGAGGTAAAGCCAATCGCAAACATCCAAATGCCGTCTCTATTGATTGGAGGTCAGCCAATAGCCCACTTCACCATTTTTCAATCAAGTTTGTCTAACCTATTCAAAAATCATCAAACTTTGAGCTGTATCCTGCTTCCTCCTTACTATGAAATTAATAAATAAGATAATAAATCATATTAAGGTAACTGTTACTCAAATGCCTTTAAATTTTCCGTTCAAAATTTGACAAAAATTACCATAAATTTCTAAGGCTCTTTCTTTTGATGCAGAGGCAACACTTAGCTGAGGTTGGATACCTGTTTGTTTTGTTTTGATTTTTGATGGTTGTGCTTATTAATTCATCATTATGTCTTTAACCAGTTTTCCAATATTTTGATCTCGAGCACTGTTGATGAGTTGTCAGTCGATGAAATGGCCATACTGTACATCACATTTATTTCGGTATTTTGGGGTACGTTTCATTAGATATTACATCTTACAACTTACTGAACAAAAGTAGTCTTGCTTGATCTTCTACAGAAAGTATGTATAGGTTGTCTTTTTCCTTCAAATCATCTAAAAAATGATTACTCCATCTTGGTGTGTAGTCTGTATCATCATGTATTATATTTTATATATTGATTAAACAGCTGAACAACTGAGACCCTAGTAAGAGGACCTAGTTCCAACTGGCTGATCATGAGTGGTTTCACACAGGTGGATTTTCCCACTGTCAAGGCAGCTATTAAACTAAATTCACCTTTGTGGCTGTCTTGGTTGTTGGTACAAACCAAATTAAAGTTTGAAATCATGCCATCTGAGGACCATTGCATTCAAATTTGATGCCAAATGGGTGAGGTCTATCATAGAAAATGATATTTCCATTGGACTCCAATGGTAACTTATATAAGCTTCAGAGACCATGTTATCTTGGTATTAAAGCCCCTCCCCCACATCCAATGCCATCTCTGTTAATTGCAGGAGGTAAGGTCCTTGCCCACATCCAATGCTGTCTCTACTGATTGCAGGAGGTAAGCCCTTTTCTACATTCTATACAATTTTACTGAAATAGAGAAAACTTCTCTAGAGTACCGAAATTGTATTTTTAAAGTTAGAAAAAAGTGTTATGATTAAGAGATGCCAAAATCAAAAACATCATTTCAGTTAACCAACACGAACACACAATTTACACAAAAAATTACTTTTAAAAGATTAACTTTATTTGATCAAAATATCTGTCATCTTTTAATATGTCCAGTGTCGTCAAATGGCAGGATGCGCGCCAAACTTAAGAAAACACTCTGCACAACAAAACTAAAAAAAAAACAAACCTAGAACAAACCATGACTGACAACATAGGAAACAACAGGTCAGAGAAGTATAGTCTACAGGTCAAACATGTCTAATTTATTTTTTAAGTCTTAAAAATGAACTATCCTTTTATCATTAAATTTTTTAATACTTATTTGACTTGTTAATAAAAAAAGTGTTGTGTTGGATCCATGAAAAACAATGATCATTTAAGTCTGAGCATCAACTTAATCAAAATAACAGTCTATGATATATAAAAATTGGACAAATAAATCTAACTGTTTAGATTTTTCCTCTTAGCGACATCACAGACTTTGTCGAATGCAATCATGTTCAAAATACTCCTATTAACATTTTTCGTTTTTAATTTAATGATTTAAAGATTTTTTTTAACTTAAAAAAGGTAAAATTGTGAAAATTTAATTCTTTATACCAATTTTGATGCAGGTGAATTTACGACTCATCAGTTGTGCTCAAGGCCCAAAAAATTGAAAACCAAAACAAGTCCAGAAAGTTTATATAAATGTAAAATTTTGATTTGATATAAAAATTTTCAAAAAGGAAATATTTTAAAAAGCCTATAATAAAGCAAAAATATGTTATCAAAAGTGGCTAACCTTCTGTGATCAACAGATTACATTAGATGTGGGCAAGGAATTCTTCTGTAATCAACAAGGATTACAATAGATGTGGGAGAGGGCTAACTTGTAATCAACAGATTACATCAGATGTTGGAAAGGGGCTAACCTTCTGTAATCAACAAGGATTACATTAGATGTGGGAAAGGTGCTAACCTTCTGTAATCAACAAGGATTACATTAGATGTGGGAGAGGGGCTAACCTTCTGTAATCAACAGATTACATTAGATGTGGCAGAGGGCCTAACCTTCTTTAATCACAGATTACATGAGATGTGGGAAAGGGGCTAACCTCCTGTAATCAACATTACATTAGATGTGGAAAAGGTGCTGACCTTCTGTAATCAACAGATTACATCAGATGTTGGAAAGGGGCTAACCTTCGGTAATCAACAGTTTACATCAGATGTTGGAAAGGGGCTAACCTGTAATCAACAAGGATTACATTAGATGTGGGAGAGGGGCTAACCTTCTGTAATGAACAGATTACATTAGATGTGGGAAAGGGGCTAACCTACTGTAATCAACATTATATTAGATGTGGAAAAGGTGCTAACCTTCTGTAATCAACAGATTACATCAAATGTTGGAAAGGGGCTAACCTTCGGTAATCAACAGATTACATTAGATGTGGGAAAGGGGCAAACCTACTGTAACCAACATTACATTAGATGTGGAAAAGGTGCTAACCTTCTGTAATCAACAGATTACATCAAATGTTGGAAAGGGGCTAACCTTCGGTAATCAACAGATTACATCAGATGTTGGAAAGGGAGCAGGACACGTAAATCTTTAGTAACCTTCTGTAATCAACAAGGATTACATTAGATGTGGGAGAGGGGCTAACCTTCTGTAATCAACAGATTACATTAGATGTGGCAGAGGGCCTAACCTTCTGTAATCACAGATTACATTAGATGTGGGAAAGGGGCTAACCTACTGTAATCAACATTACATTAGATTTGGAAAAGGTGCTAACCTTCTGTTATCAACAGATTACATCAGATGTTGGAAAGGGGCTAACCGTCGGTAATCAACAGATTACATCAGATGTCGGGAAGGTGGCTAACCTTCTGTAATCAACAGATTACATCAGATGTTGGAAAGGGGCAAACCTTCTGTAATCAACAAGGATTACATTAGATGCGGGAAAGGGGCTAACCTCCTGTAATCAACACCGATTACATTGGAAATGGGAAAGGGGCTAACCATCTGTAATAAATTATTACACTTGATGAGAAAGGGGCCTTACTAGACTAAAAACAAAAAAATAGTGTAATCCACAAGAATTACTGTGGATAAAAGAGGAGCTAACCTGTAATCAAGACATATTACATTAGATAGGAAATGAGATGACCTTGTGTAATCCATATATCTGGAAGGGGATAACCCTCTGTAATCAGAACACATTACATAAGATTTGAACAGGTACCAACATTCTGTTAGAAAAATCTGGATACAGAGTTGGGAGGGATGAAAAAATAAGCCTTCTGTAGTGGGTATTAGGTTTCAGAAATCTACAGAAGGCATTTTAACATGAATGGAGCATGAAATTTCCAATCACGTTACCCACTATGGTCCGCGGTCAGGCTTTATGGCCTGACAACCCTCAGTGAGAGGGCTTCCCCTATCCGCCACCTGGGGACGCGCTAGGTAGCTCTGTGGGTTGAGCTCCTGTAAGGCCAATTTAAGTTAATTGATAGATAATCATCCCCCTACATCATTTCTCCCTGCCAAACATTGAAAACTATACATGTAAATAATTTAAATACTCCCAGCATCCCCATATTGTTCTTTTTCAGTAGGGGTGCATGATAATTTATCATTTAACTTAAAATGGCCTTATCCAGGTTCCTAGTCAAAGAATTGAATACAAAATTTACATTAAAAGAAGAATAAAGGCTAGCAGATCCAAAAGCTTGTTATACTCAGCTAGATTTCACTTGACTGCATCAAAACAATTGTGAAATGTTTGAAACATTTATTTCAAGAGGCTAAGTGCAGATTCAGATCTGTAAGTAAATTTTCTGGACAGACTCAGCACGCATAATTCAGTTGTCCAATAGTTCGGAGTATTTAAGCCAAGAACTTATAGGATACGGAAAGTTACCAGTATCGATATGTGCAATTGATCAGTAGTATTTTCTCTATTGCAGAGACTATATTACTCATCCAAAAGTAGAGATCTCAGATCAATACTGAAATTGAAAGTGATACATACAATTAAATTTCTGTAGCCTATCAAGTTACAACTACAGTCAAACCTGCACCTGTATATAGCAAATCACTGTCGATAAAAAGCACTGTAAAAATGTCCCTCTTATGAACAAAACTTGTAAAAATTAACATCTGCATAAAGGGCACCTGATCATAAAGGTGATATTTCTTTGTCACCACGGGTGCCCTTGTATCATGACATTATAGTCAATATAAAAAAAGTCCCAGACATCTTTGATCGGAGGTTTAAGAAGAAGTGAATCTTCCCATAGGATAGACTGAGTGCAGTAAATTCAATATATTTTAAAGTTTGTTATGGACACAAAACACCCGTACGAAATAATAAGGCATATTACGCCTGGAAATCTGGCATAAACCAGGCGTAACTGATTTTTAATCAAAAACCAGGCGTAAAGGAGCAGGACACGTAAATCTTTAGTGACGGGCATAAACCGAGTAACAAACCTGGCGTAAACTCAAACATACAGGCATAACTGTGCTTTTGAATCAAAAACCAGGCGTAAAGAAAAAGGACACGTAAATCCCGAGTTGTGATGGGCGTACAACCAGTTACAAACCTGGCGTAAATTCAAATGTACCAGGCGTAAATTGTTTGGGAAGTGTAAATATCAAGACTTTTACCCAGAATGCTCTATTAATCAAAGAATCATGGGAAAAATATTTCAAAATTTGGCTCTCAGTTGGCATGGAGGGAGTGGAAATGCAGGCTGCATGTTATAAACAATTTTCATGTGATAAATTTGGTTCTTGCTCCTTACAAGAATTAAAATTGGATTATTTACAAAAAGAACAATAAAACTGTGTTAAAAAACGGTGGGTCTAGGTATTACAGTTTCTGAGAAATTGACCTAATCACAAATTGTAACAAGTCATTCAAGCATGAAACTGAGGTAAGATCCAGAGACAAGCAGACTATCAGACTAGCATGTGCCTACTAAGAACTATCTTTATTGACAAGATATGCTCAAGGAATAGATAGTACAGTAGTTAAGAAATGGACTTTCATGAAAATGCGAGGCAGTTCACTCAACCACGAATTTGAGGTCAAGGTCAAATGGCACGTCAGACTGAGATTTACCAAGCAACAATCTTTTGACCAAATATGGTGGGTCTATGTATTATAGTTGCTGAGAAATTGACTTAACCACAAAATTGTGACAAAAGTCTCTCAAGCATGAAATTGGGGTCAAGGTCCCAACAAAGGTGTCATGGAAATGGATTTAAACAAGAAACTTGGAAGCAGATTTTATATTTATCTTTATGAACTCAGTGAACCATGAAATCAAGGTCAGGGTCACAAGACAAGTATACTGTGGCAAAGATTATATCGTAAGGTATCTGTGGACTAAAAATCTTAATTGTAGGTATTATGTGTGCAATTTTATGAAGATTTTAAAACAGCATGCTGCCGTTGCCTCCGCTGGAAAGTAATACCTATATCTTGCTTCTTCGCAACATTGGAAAAAAGACAGTACTTGGGTACTTCGATTTGTAAAGGAACTAAATTATTTCTTGTCAGCATCAACATCTTCAAATCCTCAAAACAAATAAGTTTATTCATCCAAAACATGAAAATCAATAAATAAAAAACTTTAAATTTAATTTGTTCCACCCGCAAGTTAGGTTAAGATAGTAACTACAAAATAAAGTTCAGTATAACTTACGATTTTGTGGAATCAATCTGCTGGGAGTCAACAACAATCCCAAAACAAAAACCTAATTTTTTGTCAGTTTTTCAAATTTCATCAACAATAGGTGTTTTTTAATCACGGAAAGTTATACATAATAGAGATGAGGTACAAGGATATCCAAGATGTATTTCAGATATGTCTGGAATATTTTTCTTATAAAAATGAAGAATTGAATCAATATATCAATGAAAACAAAATAATTACAAAATTTAGGCATTACAACTGCCACCAGGGGAAAACTAAGACCAGTAACTCAAAACTACAGGAATTTGTGAAGTTTGGTTACAATTTTTTTTCTTAATTCTGTTTTATTGAATGAGAGTAATTATACACCACAATTTATGTTCACAACTAAGGTAAGGTAAAATTTTAATTACTGAAAGTACTCAAATAATGAAATTAAATTTTTTTTTAGTTATCCCCCTTTTCACACCCAATTTGTATTTGTTTTACAAAAAGAATTTGCAGAATTTTAACATATTAACACAATTCAGGGAAGTTAATGTTTAATATAACATAACAAACTGAAATATGCATATTCCAAAACTCTTCTCCAAATTATGAAATCTTGGTTCTAATGCCTACAAAATAATAGACAATGTATAAAATTGTATATATAAATGTGTACATACTGTACATATATACTATAAAGCCAACTTCTGGAGCAGTATCAATGTAAGAATACTTGTTATAAAAACTAGAGGCTCCCATGAGCAGGTATCGCTCACCTGGACTATGTCCATCTTGACTGGCAGCCAGTAAGTGGAACATTGCTGTCAAGTTCCAATTGGCTCACTGGTTTCAAACAAAATCTTTCAGTGAACTTTCCCATTAGGTCCTATGTTAAACTAAGTTTGACTCTGGCGGCCATCTTGGATGATGGGCCATGTCATCGGATACAGTTCTGAAAGATGATCACCTAAGGACCATTACTGCCAAGTTTTGCTCCAATAAGCCAAGCGGTTTCAGACAAAAAGATGATAATTCCCAATAGGGTCCTATGTTAAATTATAGACTGCTCTGGCGGCCATCTTGGATAGTGGACAGGGTCATCCAATATTCTTCTGAAGGACCACTGCTGTCAAGTTTTGTTCCAATTTGGGTTGGCCAAGTGGTTTGACAAGAAGATCTTTAAGTAAATTTCCCATAGGGTGCAGTGTTAAGTTCTGCTCTGGATGACGGTCAGGGTCAGATATATTTCTGAAAGTGGACCATCCAAGGACCATTCCACCAAAGTCCACAAGGGTTCAATTGGCCAAGCAGTTTCAGAGAAGATTAAAATGTGAATTGTGGACGGACGATGTACACCAAGTGATGACAATAGCTCATATGGCCCTTTCTAAAAAAGGAAAAAAAACTAGAAAATGTGTCAAGACATGGATGCCCTGCCCTAAAAACAATGTAGGATGCTGAACTGCATTGTACTATACAAGGACTGTAGTGGTGAAATATAAATGATATATTTACTTTAGGTTTCTGAGAAATGAACCTAAATGCAAAACTTAACCAAAGTCACTGAAGCATGAAATGTAGGTCATAGCGACCCATGTGTTGCTGAACTGCATTTTACTATACAAGAGGACTGTAGTGGTGAAATATCATTGATATATATTACTATAGGTTTCTGAGAAATGGAGCTAAATGCAAAACAACCGAATTGAGACGTACGAACGGACGGACAAGGGTAAATCTATGCTCCAGCCACATTTGTGGCGGGGCATAATAAAAAACAAGGCTAATAAGAGCCTGAATCGCTCACCTGTTATTTTATGCGTAGATCTTGCATCAATGATTACTTTTGCTATTTAATGTATATAGTCGCATTTTCCCCTAAATATTGACTTGTACACCTAAAATATAGGATCCTGAACCAAAATATATGTGGTTGCTAGGGAATTTTCCATTGGTTGCTATGGACTGTTTCAATGACCTCAACTCTTGAACTTTCTTTTTTACTTGTACAGATACCATTTATTTTATTTCAAGTTATGCCAAACATTTTTGCTTTGTACAGTTGTCGTTCTGTAAAAATATTCAGAAGTTAACCTAAAACTTCCTTAAAATTAACAATTCAGGAGCAATAACATCTGAAAATTTCAAGGCAGGTAGATCTTGACCACAAATAGTTTTAGTTCTTGTCAGTTTTGCTTTGCTTTAGTTTTTGAGATATGAGCCAAAAAGTGCATTTTTCACATATATTCTATTTTTAGCCATGACAGCCATGACAGCCATGTTTCTCAAAACAGAAAAGAAAATAAAACACAAACTTATACTAGATACCCTAAGGATCTATCGGCCTAAGTTCGACTGTGATCCTGTAGTTTCAGAGGAGAAGATTTTTGAAAGTTTAAAAAGATGATGAAAATCAGAGGCTTTATGGAGCCCGAATCATTCACCTGGATTTTAGGTGACCACAACTGACAAAGTGCTTCTAGACAAGATTTGTAAAGAATTCTTCCAGTGTCCAATGTTAAAAATGTTAAACTAAGTCCAGATGTGGCAGCTAGTTGGGATTCCAATTCAGCACAAAAACATAACTTTTGAAGCAGACATCTATCCAAGGATCTTCATGCAACAAAAACATTTCAATTGGCTTAGTATTTTCTGACAAGACCTTTCTACAAATGTAGTTAGTGTCAAATATAACTTTGTACAAATTTCCCATAGGCTTCAATGTTAAACCAAGTATGGCTGTGGCTGCCATATTAAATTTCAAATCAGGACATAAAACATATTTTGTAGTGGTCTATCAAATGATCATTCACACATCAAACACATTTCAATCGGCACAAAAACATACTTCTGGTAGAGATTCATCCAATGCTTGTTGATTATTAAAAACATTTCAATTGGCTTGGCAGTTTCTGAGAAGACCTTTATACAAATTTCCCCGTATGGTCCAATGTTAAACAGTCCGGCTGTGCTGGCCATCTTTAAATTTTCAATCGACACAAAAAAAACACTTTTGTAGAGGTTCATCCAAGGATCATTCATGCAACAAACCAATTCAATTGGCTTGGTAGTTTCTGACAAGAGCTTTAAAGATAAGTCCAATCAGAACAAATTATCTGCCCCTGGTAGCCATGTTGAATATCCAATAAGCACAAAAAATATATTTTGTACAGAGCCATCCAGTTAATATTCCTGCCAAGTTTGGTTCAATTTGGACTTGTGGTTTCAGAGAAGATGAAGAAATGTGGACGGGTGCAAAGTGATGGCAAAAGCGCACATGGCATTTTAGGCCAGGTGAGCTAAAAATGTAGAACATTGTCTCTATAAGAGGTCAATTAACAATTATGGTCATGCTGGCTTATTTGTAGATCTTTGTTGAACATTTTTGCTGTTTACAGTTTGTTTTTATAATTATATTCAAGATAATAACTGCAAAATTTCCTTAAAAATTAACAATTCAGGGGTAATAACCGATAAACAGGTTGAATGATTCAACTGAAAATTTCATGGCAGGTAGATCTTCACATGATGAAAATTTTTACTGTGACAGTTTTGCTCTAAATGCTTTAGTTTTTGAGGTATAAGCCAATGTTCTATTTTTAGCCTTGGTGGCCATGTTTCTTGATGGACAAGCAAATAAACACAAACTTTATTCTACATACACTAAGGATCATTCAGACTAAGTATGGCTGTAATTGGTTCAGTGGGTTCAGAGAATGTATTCAGCTATTTAACATGCAACATGTTTTTTTGCTTTTTAAATAAGAATCTATATCATCCTTCTATATATCTTTGATTATAAGGATGCCTGTTACCTGAAATATATAATACAGAGGTACATAAGTAAATGATTAGTTACTTTTAATGTATGAAACAAACTATTAATTAGTTTTTGTCTTAATATTGTAAATACAAATGAGAATAAAAATCAAATTATGAAAGTAACAAGCTTGAACCTACATGAAGAAACCCTTCCATCACCTAACCCCAACCAAATCATAGCACCACACTAGCTACAGGAGTGATGAAGGGCCAGACTCAAAATCAATGGACATTTTTACTTTTAATGAACTAGTGAAGTAAAAAAAGAGATCAGATTCATGGATAGGTCAGGATTATGACCTCCAAGTTGTGGCATAAATAATGGTTTGTCCAGTGTGTCTTCATAATTTCTGGCCTTGTTAAAGACGATAAGTTACTGAAATATCTATTTTCAAAGCAATCGGGAATGATTGAAGTTGTCGGTAAACCTGAAACTTGTGGTTTGAAAAAGATCCCCAAAATCAAAGCTGATCAATATTCAACACATCCACGCTTTGACAGTTGTGTAGACTTGCCTTTGCTAGCATTAACAATGATATAGTTCCCGACTTCCAATCAAAGTTTTTTAATAAACATGCTTTGATTTCCAGGTGCCATATTATTATTGTTCAATGATTTAAGGATGCATCATCGGTTCTAACATTTATCATTGTATTTGAGATTGGGACGTAATAAACTAATTAACACTATCACCAGAGAACATTAATTTAATTATCCAAGCAGATTCTCGACCACGTGTGATTGGAAATTATTTTCTTTGATCTAAACAATATGTTTTACCAGCGGGAAATATGTCAACCTGGTAAAAATTATAGAGCTACGACCGAATGAAATAGCGCTACGGTCATTTGGATAGGGCCACAGCCCAAAAATATAGCCCTATGGTGCCAAGGTGCTAAAAGGGCCCAGGGAGAACACTGGTATTCATATATTTTTTTATTTGTAGCATCTTGCCATTAATATGTCAATTTGACATATATGTATAGTTTCCATTCTATTCACAGGATTTGCAATGGTTTGATAGCAACTTAACAGGAACCCTAACTAAAACCAAGGGTGATCTCAGATACTCTGGAATGTGAGGACCTTCATGTTACTAATATATTATGCAAGAAAACATTTCAATTGGCTTAGTATTTTCTGACAAGACCTTTGTACAAATTTCACAATAGGGTCCAATGTTAAACTAAGTCCATCTGTGGTGACCATATTTAATTTCCAACCGGCACATAAAACATATCTTTTGTAGTTTATCAAATGATCATTCATGCATCAAAAATATTTCAATTAACTTCGTAGTTTCTGACGATCTTTGCACAAAATTTATTAAGTCCGGCTGTGGTGGCCCCATCTTGAATTTCAATTGGCACAAAAAACCATAAACATAGGGTCCATTGTTAAACTAAGCCTGGATGTGGCGACCATCTTGAATTTCCAATTGGCACATTAAACAAACCTTTTGTAGTGGTCTATCAAATGATCATTCACACATCAAAAACATTTCAATTGGCTTGGTAGTTTCTGACAAGACCTTTGTACAATTTTTCCATAGGGTTCAATGTTAAACTAAGGCAGGCTGTGGCAACCATCATGAATTTCCGATCGGCACAAAAACACTTTTGTAGAGGTTCAACCAAGGATCATACATGCAACAAATTAATTTAATTGGCTTTGCAGTTTCTGACAAGAAGATATTTAAAGATGGATGGATGAATTTTTGTTAATCGTCCAGTGGCAGCCAGGTGCATATCAGGACGAAAACATGATCATATGATAATGAATATGATTCCTGCTTTGTACAAGACCGCCCCACTGAGCCGGATTCTTAATGTGCAAGGTCACGACGTTACTGTCCACAGGAAGTCATATCACCCCACTCGGACGCATTACACTGACTCCGGGCCGACTTTAAGATAATTCTAATCAGAACAAATTATCTGCCCCTGGTAGCCATGTTGAATATCCAATGGTCACAAAAAAAACGTGTTTTGTACAGAACCATCCAATTAACATTCCTGCCAAGTTTAGTTCCATTGAGACTGGTGGCTTCAGAGAAGATGAAAAACATGAAGTGTGGACGGACGACGGACGCAAAGTCGCTTAAGATGGAAATATTAGGCCAGATGAGCTAAAACTGACAACTTGAACGTTTGATTTTTTTATGTTTATTTGGATTTTTTCCAGATCCTATCCAAACATGTGGACACTGACCTAAATAGTTCTCAACTACAGGACATTTCATATTGCAAAATTATTGGTAATCTATATTTTTTATATTACTGAACATGTCTAAGTTTATTTTGTTTTCTCTGCCACCAGGATGGACCACCACTGAAGTCGGCAATGTCTAGTTCTTTGGCAATGCCTACTGTTTTGAGTTCTATCTGGATGGTACTAACCACTCGGGCTGCTGAAGTTGTTCAAGGATCCAGCTCTCAACTTTCTCTTTTAGGGCTGGCCATCTGGTTTTCTGTCCACAATTTGGTTTCTTTAACTTTTTTGTTAGACGGAGTTGGTCCTCCTGCTTTCTCCAATTTTTTCAGAAAAGCCAAAGTGGCGACCAGTAGCTCTGTTTCCATATTCTTTTGCGTATATGACTGCTTCTAACGAAATGCTGCTGTGCAACTCTTACAAGACAGGAGTTATTTTGGAAATGATGAAATATGAATAAAAGTTCAGTTTTTATGCTTCTTGAGGGCTTGGGTAAACCATATTTTTATTGGTTAAAAACATAGCACGAAGTGCTTTTGTCCAGCACTGATGCTAACATCCCACTGTAACAGGCATTAACACTTAGTTGATTTGTAAAAAGGATTTTTAAAAGGAAGAATCAATTTTTTTTTCGCTAATTAAAAAAAAAAATGGATGTACTAGTAAATGAATTATTTCAGACATACTTATTTGCAATTGATTTTGAATTACTACAAACAGATGTATAATTGTTCACTGGGTCCTTTATAAAAAAAATCTCTACCATTTTGCATAACTTTAAGAAGATACTAAAAGTACTGAAACTAAAATTCACAAATTAAAGGATACTCAAAATTCAGATATACTAGTAATTATAGAGTGGGAATCTCGATGTTTTCAAATATATAAAGACCAACCCTAGATACCCCTCATACACCAATGAATGTGCATCTTGATACAAGGAGAAACAAAATACGTTAAAAGTTGAGATCTCAACCATTTCATAGTTATTTGAATCAATGAATGTTAAGGGGTTTGAGAGGGTGAATAAATATTACAGCTGACCGTCAATTTGGACTTTTACAATACATACCCATAGTCATCAATTTTTTTTTTAAATAAAAACACAATAATGTTTAGTACAATGGGAAAATTGTCCAAAAAATAGAATTTGTTTGTTCTGTCCTCATTTTTGACCTCACAATTTTGGCACAAGATCAACCTGGCGTATGCATGTTAAGAATAGGAAAACATAATAATACGTCATACTTTCGGCATCGTTATTTTATTTTGCTTTCCAAAAATTATCTTTCTTGTTCCTTCAAATAGCTGTTTTAATGTCAAAGTCGAAAACGGCAGCAAAACTCTAATCAACCCGCCATACTGTTGACAAATTCACAGCACGTGACCAAAAGTTTTGAAGCATCTCACAAATCATTTTTACTACACGTGATTAATGTTTCTTGACATTCGTCTTGTTAGAATATATAACCATAACCTTTTAATATCTAATAAGAGGATTTGTTTTCTAAAAAAAAAATTTCATTTAAATATTTCAAATTTATTCCTCTGAGAAATGTGAATACACAAGTCCATTCCGAACTTGTTTCGTATTCTTTTCAAGAGATAACTTCCAGGTAGAAAACAAATCAATAAAATATATTTTAAAATCGTTCTCATTACAACTATTTTTAATACAGTAAATGGTTGAAATGGTTAAGAATGACGAAATGAACACTCGATGAGGACTGAAAGTAATTAAATTACTGAAAATATTAAAATTACGATCGTTACCACCCGGTAACAATATTACGGTCAATCTTTGTTATAAATTAAATCGAATTTCCCTCGCTTTCGCACTAATGTATTTTTCCATATTCATACGCTAAAGTTTGCTTGACTCAAAACAGTTTTTTCCAACACCCATTTGTTAATATTTGATAGTTATCTTTCTATATATGTTATTTTTCAGTGAAAAACTGCATACAACCCCATGCATTGTACCTTCATTTAAAATTGTATTGAGTTCATAGGAACTATTTGCAGATTGGGGATACTTTGCCTCAACAGATCGTCGTGTCAACAATACTCCAAGCACGGCTAGTTTTTACCAAAACTACCAGTGCTGGATAAAAATTAAAGCAAGTCGGCATAGACTTTGTAATAGTTTCATTTTTTTTCTATAAGAATTTTTATTTTATTTCCATGCATATCTTCATCTGCCCCTTGATGTACCCCATTATATTCAATACGTATGAAGGTCAAGAGGTCATGTTCGAAACGTCAGTTGAAACGGGATTGAAACAAGTATTTCCGAGTAATTTTTATTTAAAAAATCATTTAATACCATATTAAGCAACTGGTGACACAAAATGATAAAAAACCACCTTTATTTAAATTGTCATATCTTATTTATGGTTGGTAGTATATTTCAAGCTTATATTATAGATAATGTTGTTATAAAGTATTTTTAACATTAAATGCTTTTTCAAATAATAAAAGCAGGGAAAATAACTCCTTCAGAACACCTTTTACTTGTATCTGAAGGTAAAGCAGGTTACAGCAAAAAAATCTTTCTTCATTTTAATTATTTTTGTGGTAACCTTTTCAGTTAACAGGGACATGAAACTTTCTCATATAAAATACTATAGTAATCAAAGTGCATAGCACTGGTAGGGTTAGGTTGCTAGCATTTGACTTTTATTTGTACAAACATTGCTGATGATTATTTCAATGCTTTTTGTTTGTACAATGTATTGCAAAATAGGTTTTGGTATTGAATTCTTTTTATTAACAGTATTATTTACAAGGAAATATATCAATTATGAAAGTTAACGAGCTCTGCGGAAAAAGTGTCTATTATATAATAATGTTCCTGTGGGTAGGTGACTGATTTTTTTTTAAATTGACAGCATATGTATTGCTTTGGTTTCAAAATATACAGTGATTTTTTAAAACGTATATTTTCGCAACACAGTGTATCTGAGCTGAAGGTTCTACTACTCAACTTTACTGCGCATGTCTGTGGAAACAAGTCGTTTCTGCCATACTACCAGTTCGGCCATAGTCGTTTCGGCCATACTACCAGTTCGGCCATAGAATTAAAGTCGATTCGGCCATGGAATATTTATACGGAATCTAACAAATATTTAACAAGTTCTAAGCTCAAAATTTAAGTTTTATTTTATATATACTAGAGGCTCTCAAGAGCCTGTATCGCTCACCTGGATTTAACTTTTCATCTTGAGCAGACCTAAAAATTTAAGTGTTGCAGTCAATTTGGCTGATTTTTCTATAGGATTCTATGTTAAACTAATTTCAGCTGTGGCAGTCATCTTGGTTGACAGTCCAGTTTCTAAAAGAGAACCATCTAAGGACCATTTCTGCTAAGTCTTGTTCCAACTGGCTAAGCAGTTTCAGACTAAAAGATATTAAACAAAGGTCGGTGTGGCAGCAATCTTGGTGAACGGACATATTTCTGAAAGAGGACCTCCTAAGGACCAATGCTGCCAAGTCTGGCTCCAATATGTCAAGTGGTTTCAGACAAAAAGATTTTTCAATGAAATTTTCCATAGGGCCCTATGTTAAACTAAGTTCTGCTGTGGCGGCAATCTTGGTTCACAGTCCACGAAATCAGACACATTTCTAAAAAAGTGACCTCCTTAGGACCAATGCCACGAAGTCCTGCTCCAATATGTCAAGTGGTTTCAGACAAGAAGATTTTTCAATGAATTTTCCATAGGGCCCTATGTTAAACTAAGTTCGGTTGTGCGGCCATCTTGGTTGACAGTCTGGGTCATCGCACAAATTTCTGAAAGAGGACCATCTAAGGACCATTGCTACCAAGTCTTATTCTAATTGGCTTAGTTGTTTCAAACGAGAAGATTTTTGAGTGATTTTCCCATAGGGTCCTATGTTAAACTAAGTTCTGCTGTGGCGGCCATCTTGGTTCAAAGTCCACGAAATCAGACACATTTCTGAAAAAAGACCTCCTAAGGACCAATGCCACCAAGTCTGGCTCCAATATGTCAAGTGGTTTCAGACAAAAAGATTTTATGTTAAACTAAATTTGGTTGTGGCGGCCATCTTGGTTGACAGTCCGGGTCATTGGACACACCTCTGTAAGAGGACCATCTAAGGACCATTGCTGCCAAGTCTGGTTCCAATTGGTCAAGTGGTTTAAGACGAGAAGATTTTTCAATGAATTTTCCCATAGGGCCCTATGTCAAACTAAGTTCGGCTGTGGCGGCCATCTTGGTTAACAGTCCGGGTCATTGGACATATTTCTGAAAGAGAACCTCCTAAGAACTATTACTGCCAACTTTGGTTGCAACAGGACTTGTAGTTTCATATAAGAAGATTTTTGAAAATCAACCCCCCTTTTTTTCTATTTTTAGTAACAGCAGCCATCTCGGTTGGAAGTCCGGCATGCCAGAAATAATTTTGGAAGGGGGCCACCCAAGGACCATTCCACCAAAGTTTGGTCTCATTTGGCCCAGTGGTTTGAGAGGAAAAGATCTTTAAAGGATAGTTTACGCTGGATGCCGTATTTAAAGGGCAAAAACTCCTATAAGGGGTCAATCAACGATTTTGGTCATGTTGACTTATTTGTAGATCTTACTTTTTTGAACATTTTTGCTGTTTACAATTTGTCTTTATCTATAATAATATTCAAGATAATAACCTAAAACTGCAAAATTTCCTTAAAATTAACAATTCTGGGGCAATAACCCAACAAAGGGTTGACCGATTCGTCTGAAAATTTCATGACAGGTAAATCTTGACCTGATGAACATTTTTACCCCATGTCAGTTTTGCTCTAGTTGCTTTAGTTTTTGAGATACAAGACAAAAACTGCAGTTTACCCCTATGTTCTATTTTTAGCCATGTCGGCCATGTTGGTTGGCAGGCGGGGTCATCGGACACATTTTTTAAACTAGATACCCTAATGATGCTTGTGGCCAAGTTTGGTCCAATTTGGCCCAGCAGTTTCAGAGGAGAAGATTTTTCTAAAAGTTAACAGACGACGACGACGGACGACGGACGCCAAGTGATGAGAAAAGCTCACTTGACCCTTTGGGTCAGGTGAGCCAATAATAAATATTTGGAAATTAATCATGAAATTTCAGAATATTATTTATTTACTAGATGATTAATAATCAATATAAACCAGCTATTGTAGATCAATCGTAATTAATTGCAAGACAAATAAAATGTAATTATGTTCATTACTTCATGATAATTATCAATTATTTATTCTTTGATCTGACTATATCCTGCATTTTGTGATTGTTAAGCACACAAAATGGCTGCATATGGGTTATTTTTATCCAAGCTTGACCCAAGCTTACCACAAGATGATGCAATTAAACTTTTCTTGTTATGGAGAAAATTTTAAAACAACAATGAGACCATGAGAAAACTTTTTATATTTGCCGACATGCTTTATATAAAGGATTTGAAAATGTGAATTGTATTCATAAAAAAAAAAAATTTCCACATTGCCGTTTCCATGTGTATCCAATCTAATTAAAAACCGATCTCTCGTCGCTCCCGTTTTCTGATATGTCGCGTGGGAGATCTAACGAAACCCGCTTTGAGGTCACATGTGAGTGACCTCGTAGGTGTGTCCTGTTCGACCAATGAAATTGCGGCTTACGCGATCTTGTAAGTTGATTACGAAGAAATCGTCAGTCCCCAGAATTCATAAACTTTTTTGATTGGCTTACTGATAGGAAGTCAACTCATTTGCATGTCATTATAAATTCATACGTTCCAGTTCACTCACATGTGACCTCAAAGCGGATTTCGTTAGATCTCCCACGCGACATATCAGAAAACGGGAGCGATGAGAGATCGGTTTTTTAATTAGATTGATGTGTATCTTGTAGCAAGCCAGTTCGTCCACGCCAGCATGCTCTTGAGTGCGAGTCTTGTTTCCGTTGGCAGCATCGGCTCTTGAGTATAAATTGATTCTTTGCAGAAGTTCAAGATGAGGTATATTGCATATTTTTTTTTATGATTGATATTGTTTGACTATAGAAATTTTGCTTTGTGTACGCTACAGTTTACAGGTATTGTTAGTAATCAACAACGTGTGGCAGTAGCGTATTATCTCAATCACTTGATTGATCTTTCTTAATGGCTTCATTGCCTATAATTAATTATCAAAACATAACGCTTTTATTTATTGATTCATTCACTTAATAGTTTCAATGTTAAAGTTCACATTTTAGAAAATTAGAAAAGAAGAATTAAAAAAGTGCACATTATTAATAAAATAAATATTTTTTTCAGAACACTTCCAATAATGTAAATTAAATCTATTATATTATACCGCTGGGTTAAATTACAATCACTGTATAATAATTTTGAAGGTTGAACAAATCATATTTCCTGTGAAGTATGTTGTATTATTTCAATTATTACTTTTGTAGGCTGGCACAGACGTTTTAATGGTAAAGCAGCCCGCACCCAACTCCAATTCTACAGAATAGTGCCTGCATTCCAGAAGGAAGCCAAGACTGTCAACATCACCTACAGACTGGTCGGGGAACAGCAACTGACAAGATACCACCGTGATACTTACAAGAAGATGCAAGGTCGCCTGGAGTCCCTGTGGGGGCAGTATGACAGCAAGTCCATCAGAACATCAGACTTCCTGCGTGCTGTGGGTAACCTTACTCGCCAGCAGTACCAAACCAAGAAGACCTACCAGACTCCGATGACAGTGGTTCCGATTCTGATGCTTAGTGAACATATCTTATATATATAATTATAGTGCAACTCACCTGTTATAGCGCTTTTTTTTAAATTGTTGTTAATTATGTATTTGCTTGTTATCAACCTGATGATATAAATATATAAAGAGAATAAATAAAGTTGAAAACAATGATTGTGAGTGTTTCAAAACTTTTTTCTTCCCTACCAAGAATACCTCTCGTAAGAAACAACGATGCTATTAAGTATATATTTCATTATAAAAAGTATGGCCGAAACGACTATGGCCGAATCGGTCTATGGACGAAACGGTATATGGACGAACTGGTTTATGGCCGAAACGTCTCAAAAGCCATGTCTGTACATAAATTGCACTAATCAATAAAATCGTCGAGGATGGTCAACAAGACCTCCGAAGCGCAAAATGTGAAAATTGATAAACTATCAGCGATTGATGACCAAAATCAGTACAGTCGTCGAGAGAATATCAGAATTTTCGGCATACCTGAAAATGAAGGTGAGAATTTAATTTACGTTATCAAAGACTTATGTAAAGCCATGAAAGTAACTGTTAAAGACTCAGACATTGTAATTTGTCACCGCATAGGCTCTAAAGGGCAAGGGCCCAGCAGTAAACCCCGTATAATTATGTTACGGTCCAGTCGTGACTTAAAAGTCAACATGTTCACTAACAAAAAACTCTTGAAGGATAACCCTGTTTATAAATCGATATTTATAAATGAAGATTTAACTGCAATGCGATTCAAGTTGTTCCAGTTTGTTAAGAAGATTGAAACAGTGAAATCCGTATTTACTCGCGACGGCAAAATTCATTGCTTGATGAAAAACAACTAAGTTTGTAATCGAATCACCTGATGACCTTTTCAAGATCGGCGTAGACAACGTGGATTACAGTCTTTTTGGAATGGGAGATCTTAACGATTAGTACAGGCATGGAAGGCCTTTAGTAGCGCTGGGCTTGAAAGCCCAGAAATGTAGTGAAATATCAGTCAATTCTAGTTTTTGCGATGAAGGAAGTGCAAGTGTGTCTATATCATGCAATAATGAAAATATCGATATTATAAATTCTGTGTCAAAGCATTCCATTCAAATTACAGAGGAAAATTCTGTGCTTCTAATTCCTAGTATTCTTGATGGAAATAGCGTGGAAAATGCAAGTGGGTCATTCTCTGATAATGTAAAATCTAATAGTGTTATTAAAATCTTGTCTTTGAATGTGTGCGGTATCAAATCCAAATTAAAAGCACCAGATCTAGAGGAATTGTGTGCAAATTATGATGTATTGTGCTTTTGTGAATCAAAATTGGATCAGTATGATGTCATTGAATTTGAAAATTTTAAGGCATTGCCTCCTTTGAATCGTTCAAATGCAAAATGTAAATCTGGGGGGATTATTGTATTTGTGAGGGAAAATATATATGAAAATGTTAAAGTGCTGCATAGTTCATGTGAAAATGTATTATGGTTTGTTGTAAATGATGTGTTCAGCAAGAATGTACTTTTCGGTTCTGTGTATATTCCACCAGAAAGTAGTAACTATAGTAAAATTGACATTTTCGATGTAATAGAAGCCGATTTAATCCGCCATACTGTTGAGAAAGACTACAACGTTTGCCTGCTGGGAGATTTCAATGCTCGTACGGGCATTAAGTATGACTTTACTCTACTGGACAGTTACGTGTGTAATTCTGTCCACTTAGATGACATTGTTGATGTTGTAAACTTGGAAAATTTTGATGTAAAAACTTCTCGCTATAACTATGACAAACATGTTAATAATTATGGTAACAGGCTATTACAATTATGTAAAAATTTTGAAATTCTTATTGCAAATGGTAGATTAGGTACAGATAAGGAAAAAGGAGCCTTGACATGTAAAAATTGTTCTACTGTTGATTATTGTGTTTTATCACCTGATTTGTTTTCTTTTGTTTCTGACTTTCATATTTTACCTTTTGATCATATGATCAGTGATGTGCATAATGCTTTACACATTGAGCTGTTATGTAATTCAATTGTTACAAGTGTCATTGAAAATATTGATGAAAACAATATTGTCAAACCTAAATGGGATAATAATAACTGTCAACTGTTTAATGATGCTTTAAATGCTGATAGTATCAATGACTTGTATGAGCGACTTGATTCACTTGATGTTACATCTGTTACCAAAGTTATGATTAATGACCTTGTCGTTGAACCCGTACGAAATATACAGCAGGAATCCGGCTGGCTAAGACACGGGTTAGAACTGGAATCCGTGTGGATTTTTGATAAAGCTGTTGTAATCCAACTGGCCAAGAGCAGGACACGGATATTTCACCTGGAATCCGTGTTCTGCCCTTTTCAAAATCAGACACGGATTCTGCCTAGATTTGAAAACCCGTGTCATGGAGACACGGATTTTCTGACTTTAACTCTGGCACTTTCTTTGGGACACGGATTTTTGGACTTAGAAATTTTTCATTACCAACAGAGACACGGTTTTTGGACTTAGAATATTTCATCACCAACAGAGACACGGATTTTTGGACTTGGGAATTTTTCATCGTCAACAGATAAAGATTATGAACTTTGACAATTTTCAACACTAGAAAGCACAATTGACATAAACACAAAAACCTTGACCAATCAGAAACGACGTTACATCCAAAATTAAATATTTCCTTTTGTCATGAGTAACTTTTCATGATATAATGATAAATAAATATCAGATGAACTGGTAAAGGCAAACACGAACAAAAAGTTAGAATATGGACACACAAAATCTTAAAAAGACAACATGAACAGATGAATGACTGTTCTGAACCATTTCATTGGCAGATTTTTTTACATTTTTTTATTTTCATTTTTTTATTTTTATTTTTTTTGGGGGGGGAGGCCCACCAGGTCACAAACCATTGTTTTTCCAAATGTGGTGAAAATCAGTATACATGTAATGAATATTTCATGTGAATCAGTAATTCCTCAATGAACTTATCCTTCTAGCAGTCAACAAATTTACACAGTCCCAATAAATAGTCTTTATGTTGAAGGCTTGGATAGTTGCGAAAAACTAATGCCTACATTTTTGTATATATATATAAAACTTTTCGTGATAAATCAAAACTACATTTTTGTAAGACCATCTGAAATTTGAGTACGTTTAATTTGAAAAAAAACAACATGAGATAATCACAGTATTGATTTTTACCCTATTTGGTAAAATGATGGTTTGTGACAACGAATGTCAAATGGATTTTGATCTAATCATAAAAATTTTGTAGTAGAGTGTGAGTATATAAAATATACAATATATGTGTATGTATATTTCATCTCATGCAGTTCAGTGCTGCTATCATTACATGTAGGTTGGTTGCCATTCATATCAGATCTACATTTAGATATACATAATATATATCCTTATTTTTTGCCATATTGTGCTAAGAAAATAATAGAAAAGTAATACTTTTTTTATTTTTTAACTGACTGATTGCAAACACATCTAGTACATTTCTATAATATACATGTATGTACATTGCACATTTGTGTTTTCATCATATTCATTGCCTCAAAAAATTTAGTCCGATTCAAGTTTATTTGGAAATAGGCATACATAACTAGTATTGTCCTTCTCTGGAAAGTCAATAAATATACATGTTGAGATAATACTACAAATTGGAACAATTTTAACTTTGTTTAAACCACTGCTGTGACGTCAGCCTATTCATTTACCGTGGATTCTTTTTCTAGAATCAATGCTTCTTTAATCCGTCACTGAAATGAAGTCATCAAATTGTTCCTTTTGTGTACTTAATGTCATTAAGTTTGAATTGGCTAATTTATCGATTTCTGTTCACAGCTGGTATTAGTTACTTACCTTTGATTTTTGCAAATTTTTATTTGCCGTGATTGGGGTTCGAACTCCCTCCTTCAAGTACATTATGTGTCATAGTTCAAGAACACATCGACGAAACCTCTCGGCTACCAATCGTATAATATCTACATGTCGTTTTTACATATATCAATATATGATACGGTACAACCACAATATATACATAAGGTTTTCGCCTTTATATATTTAAAAACGACGTTTGTATAGTATAAGATGGTAGCCGCAAGGTTAGGATGAGTTGAGAGTAACACTTGTAGACATAGTTCGAATCTCTGTTTCGGTGTTCCCTTTTTTTTCTAAATCTTTGTGCTATCATTGATATAACTTAGTAATAAGAAAAGATCTTTATTTTTTTTTATTTGATTATTATCGACAATTTCATATAATTCAATAAAACATTAGAACATTGTTATTTTGATGTTTATGGCAATTTCATCTGTTTCACTGCATATTTTGACATATTTTTAAAATATAAAAAGTGTAAATCGAGTGCATTTAAACTATTTTTTCTTTCAGTAACACTATGTTTTACTGGAAAATTATTTGGACTATGCTTTATTTTGTCAATAATGGACAAATTTCTGAATCATATGCCTTATACTGTAAGTCCATACGGTTTTGTATTAATTTTCATTTACCATTAAAATCATCAACGTGACTATATATATATCTAATTGAATAGTAGTATAGAGAATTAAGTTAATTCAAACTCACACATAATAGGGTCTAATTAAGAAAGGAAAGGTAATTGGGAAAAGTCGTCACAACAATAGTTTAAGTAAGAGATACAATGGATAAGTGTTGGTTCATGAAAAACAAACCATTCGCCCTCCGGGCTCATGGTTTCTTTTTCAAGAACCAACGCTTATCCATTGTATCTCTAATACTTAATTTCCTTACAGCAAGAATATTGGCATCTTCACTATAATTATTGCATAAAAATTCATCTAAAAATGCCACAGCCTGACATTCATCATTCAAATCCCTTAGCTCACAGAAAAATCTAACTTGACCAAAACCTACTACATCGTTTAACTTAAAAACAACAGTAGAATTATTTCTCTTTATCATTCGAGCATACTCAGTACCATAAATCAAATGCTGTTTGAGTTCTATTCGGTTGAAAGATGCAAATTTATCTGTATAAGGAACTTGTCCTGTGTAATCAGTCATTACATCAAACTCAACTCTCTCAAGTTGTCTATTTTTCACAGCACCTAAAACATATACATCTTTTGCTAGCTGTTGTCTCCTTTTTAAAGCATTTGGATTGTCAATGGAATTGAAAATTAATTCCTCCATAGTTCCCCTAAAGATACACTTTTCTTTAAGTTCTGGCAATTTCTGAACAAAAGAAATTCCTGTTAATATTTGTGAATCAATATTTTGAGTGCCCCTTATAGTTTTAAGAACAAACCCATTTTTATCCTCAAAAGAAAAGCAGCTATGAGTGTACAGTGGACCTAAATTCCTTACGCTGTCTGCTAAATGTACAAGTTGATGTATGTTCAGTGTCATGTAACACTCGTTATAGTGTAGTGAAAAATCTTCACAAAAACTGAAGAGCATTTTTTCTGCTTTGTCTACATCAGTCTTAGTGGATCCCTGCTTTAAGAGATAATAAACAGAGTGAATAAGCTTTAAATAATGATTAAAGCGAGACCCATCTAAAATATTGCTTAGAACAGGTGCACCATAGTACAGAAGAAAAGATCTGTACTCAGACGCTTTCCAATACTTTAAGTCACTTAAAGATCGAGGAAGTCTGGAAATTTCTGATGTAGGACAAATTGACTGGAGTAATTCATCAGCTTTGCAATTATCGGCATAAAAGTTAAATTCTTTACTGGAAAATTCCTTTGAAAACCAAAGTCTTAGCAGTAATTTTTGTACACCAAGTAATACACCATGCATGTAATCAATGGCAATACCTTCAGTGATATGAAATTTAGGAATAAGTATGAGCCAAGATGGTCCTTTTACACCATTTACACTAAGTGTTTTTTTCCCAAGTTTCTTTTCCTGAACGATATCTACGGAATCTTTGTATACACTTTTAGGAGTACGTGGTGGTCCCTTGGGATTATCTTTAATGAATGGAAAAACATGAGTGCGACCTTTCCCGACTTTTGCTGTTTTACCCTGTTGCACACATTTCCAACAACCAAAAGATCCATTAAACTGAACCGAATTACACAGTAGACTTCTTGCTGGTAAATCTGCAGTGCATGCTATTGCAAACCCTCTACAATTAAAAGTACCTCTTTCTGGAGATTTCATTTCGACACCTTTTTCAAATTCACACATTGCTTGTTGGAATGGTTTCAAAAACGTGCTCATAGCTGGTTTATCCCGTCCGAACCATAGTCCTGCAAGTATCATGCTTTCTCTCATCATGCGCAGTCGGTATGGCAATTCATTTATAACCATAAAAATAGGCCAAATTGAAGTGTTGTTACTTCTGAATACCGGAGCGCCATCAGTATTAAATGTGAACGAGATATTTTCTGGGTGGCTTAGAGGACCGTTATTCACAAAAAGTTTTTGATACACACTTCCATCATAAATATCTTCATATATTTCTCCTATTGCACGTTTAAATCTTCCTTGCAAATTTTCAAAAAATCCATGTTGGGAAAACTTGCTACGAATCTGCTCTATAATTGGGACTTCCAAAAAATATGGCAGTTTTTTATCAAGTTGTTTTTGACAGGAGTTGTAGGTACATCTGTTTTCTTCAGAGTTTTTAATGTATCCTAAACATGCTGGGCAGTAGTTATGTTTCAAAAGCGGATTTCTTAAATTTCGGAAATAGTTCTTAAATGTTTGTAGACTTAAACTCAAATTGTGTTTGGTGGGAAGTGCTAATGATATAATATTTAGGAGTTGTTGTATTCCATCACCTGTGATGTTGTGCTTTGCAATAAATAATGCCAACAATAACATAAACGCTCCTGTTGTTACAGATGATCCTTCAAACAATGGTTGACAGTCAACATCAGTAGTGTCTTGTTCTGGTTCAATACAGTCGAAGAAATCACACTCTTCGTTGATAAATAATGTTTGTTCCTCCTCAAGTATTATTTTCTGAATAATTGATGGTGAATTCAGAAACTTCTGGATCATCTGTACATTCGTAATAAATGTCAGAGCCTAATGTATATACGAAATCATCCTCTTCAAATTCCACATTCATCTGTAAATCATCTGATGTTGAATCTGGACATAAATTTTCCTGCCTGCCATCTTCCTGGTCAAAGAGCTTGTTTCCTGTGCTGGACAAACTTGTGGACTGCAAAGGAAAAATATATAAATAAATATAATGTTGTAAAAAATTGCTCTTTTGTACGTGTACATTTTTTTTACCCATGCATGTTGTGTACATACGATACATGTACATGTAAGTTGTAGCGCTTTCCCGCAGCAAAATTCCAGATTCATGAATTTGAATTTAGAAGCAGGTTTTCTCCTTTGTTGGGCAAGAAACAAATCACAGTACACTAGCATGTAATACATGTGTATTTGGTTTTTATAAATTTCATACTTCTCAACATGGGAAATAACTTGCGTTAAATTGAACTACATGTATGGAATCAGATTCAGACTGCCAGAAATGACGTTCAAACAGATTTACCGGACTTGACTGTACCTTTGGCTTTGCATTGTTTCATCAAGAATAAATATCACAAGTTTGTTCTGTGGATATTCATGTATACCCGGAAAGAATATTTTTCCTTTATGGAACTTGTGTAGTGATTGAATTTCTATTGCATTAAACCCCACCTTTCCCCAAAAAGGTTACTAGTTGTCTTTTTCAAAGCTGTCTTCATACATATATATACATTAATACCTTAATACCTAGCTTCCACTTTGAAACAAGAATAAAGTTCAACATTTTACCAGTCCCATCTGACTGTAAAACCATATGGCTGATTGACAGAGGATGTAAACAATCAGGTACTGGTGTTCTGTTAAACAGTGATACATGTATTTTATATTATATAAAGGTAAGGGATTTTGTAAAAGGTCAGAGGGAAAATATTGTAATTTTGCACGCTCCAAAAGCTAAAACCGGTCAGAGACTGAGTAATGCAGTTCCCAGATGAAAGGGCTCTTGCCATACAATGTTAAGTTGAATGCAAATATTGCCACTGGGTAAAAAATGCGAGTGATACAGGGTTATTTTCGTGCAATGTGTTTGCAGCTTTTTATCATCGTAAAATGACATTTTCATTTCCCGTTCGTGACAGCAAGACTTAAAAATTTAAACAAACCAACCTCGTGTTCTTCCACATTCTGATTTCTATAGCATTCTGGTCAATCGATTACCAGAGTAATCGTTATTTATCTAATAATAAAATACGTATAGATTTCCATCTGTTTACAAAATGCAACAGGATGTTTATCATAAAGCGCCACCTAGCGAAATTTTTACAGGTTGTTGACCCTGACGTTCTGATCATTTTTAATACACCTCTGACCTGGGACCATTTTGGTCTCAGCTCTGACAAAAACTGCACACTAATTTTATTAAACTGTTAAACTAAAAATGCATTATTTACCCTGTTATTTATATATTTGATGACTGAAAAAAAAAGAAGAAAAAAAAAAGAAAAGAAAACCTTACCGGTCCAGCAAAGTTGTTTCCTGCGCATGGAATCACAGCCAGTATTTCGCCATCGCATTTCTTCGATATTTTCTGCGGTATTTCTGAAATATGTTCTTGTAGTTTCCTTTTACCGTATGGTCCTCGCCTTTTCGGTGTAGATTCTTCCATTATTATTAGTTCACTGCGTGATGCCGTACACACTATACACTACATTGTAAGTTGTCCCCTTGCTGCGTCGTGATCACTGTCGAGGTTATCGACGTGTTTCAAATAAATAAATTTCTTTTAATATAATTTTTTAATTCCCTATGTGTGGTTTTTGAAATTAAAGGTGCAATTATGTATTATGGACTTAATGTTATAATGTGTTTTCTTGACTATGCCGTCTTGTTTAATTCTGATTAAAATTACTTTCCCTCGGTAACCTAGTGATAAGGAAGCAAGAACTGTAATATAATACACGCGCGCTAAATAGAACCGGAAATATTATCTGACTCGTTATCGGCATCGCATTCAAATTCCTCGCAGACAAAGAATCTCTTTTCAACTGTCCCGCTTGCCTTTTAACTTCGCTTTAGATATGTTTAGTTGTATTTATTCACCTACGGACAATTCCTTAACTGTGATTGGAAAGGAGGATAAAAAATTAACACTGTTAGGAGAGTGGAAAGCCCATGAAAAGACAGAAATGAAATGGGGGAAAAAAGTGTACGAGGGAACCATTATCAAAATTGGCGGTAAGTTTTAGTTTTTAGTACCATAGAATCCATCATCGCATATTGAAACCCAGAAGTGGCAATCAATATTTTGAAGTATATTAAAAGTATATATTCTCATATTTATGAGAATATATAGGACAGCTTAGGAACTCTAGGTATATTTTGGTCTTTCTGCAGCAAAGGGGCTTAATAGAGCAAATACAGTTATGCATTTCTAAGCGCCAGTTTTTTAACACAGTCAGGATACTCTGATATTTTATGTTATGGCAGGTGAAACTGCTTGAGGACGTTCATGGCACTTCATGCATTTACTACTCAAGATGTAATTTAATGTAAATATCATCTTTTTTTTCAGACCACAAAACTCTTGCTCAACAGAACAGTTACCATCGATAAAGATGTTATGGCATTAGCCATAAGACTGTCGAAAAAATCTGCAAAACCAGCATATACTTTAACCATGAAACTTATGCCAGGACTATTTACTAATGAGGAAATGGCACAGTCCAAAGGCCAGGGTCTAGTAGTTAGAAAGGACGACTTAAGACCAGTTCTGGATAAAGAAAAGATATTGGCTCTGAAAGGTACCATATAATCATTATATTGACTTATGTTAATGTTAATTTTGCACAGGTATTTACACGGAAATATTTCTAACATATGACATTGCAAATGCTAAATACTTTTTTTACCATGACATTTTCAATGTTGTCCAAGAAGAATCTGTTATGTACATGGCTAAATTAGATTTGATCCTTTCTTTTAACTGGTAGCTTTTATGTACAAACTATAACTGTTTTCATAATCAACATCAATTGATTGTGAACTTCGGAAGTATTTCAACTGTTACAATTTTTGTGTTGGATGGCTTTATGATTTTGTCGCCCATATTTTGGTCCTGAGCTAGGGCTTGCTTTCAGTAACTGCGAACATTCATGGTTAATACCTTATTTATTCAATTAATGTTGAGGTACTTTTTTACAGATTGGATGCATTTTTTATTTATTGTGTGTCAATTATATATTTAGTTTTGCCTTTGACCATACTTACTGGGAGGGTTTGGTTCCAAAACTAGATAAACCCCACTGCATATTATTTGCATCTGTCCTGAGTCGGGAAATATGGTAACAGGCATGTGGTTGTCACTTTTTATTTTTAGTTTCTAAACCATATCTGATGATAGATATAGTATTGTGTCCACTGATAAATCCACTTGGTTATTTTGTCAGGGCCCCACTTTATTGAAGATCCTGTGGCGACCTCTAGATGCCTGTTCTTGCGGTCATTTCATTTCGGAGATGGGATATGAAAAAAGAACAGATATGGAGTTATGTCAAGGAGACAACATCTTATCTCCGAAATAAACCAAGAACATACATCTAGGGGTCGTCACAAGGTCTTCAACAAAGTGGGAAACCCACACCATGCAGCAAGCCCTAAATGGATGTCTCCTTGAAATTAACTCCATATCTGTTCTCTTGTCATATTTGAGATCTTTGTACAGAGTATAGAGTAATCGATTTTCAATGTTGTCATTGTTTACTTTCAGAATATGTTCGATGTTGGTCTAAAACTAATGGAATTGAAGAGCCTGGAGAAACGGAAATGAACGAAGCTATAACGGAAAGAATCAGTTACGCGAGGAAATTGGAGAAAAAAAAACTCAAAACAAAAAATAATGGAAATGACTAGTTATCCTAGAAAACCGGAGAAAAGACTTTAAAACAAAGACTGTGATAGAGATGGAATAAAATAATAATAATTTTCAATGAATAATTTTTTTTCATGTCTTTCCTTGGCCAGGACGTTTCTTAACACTATATAGGTTTTGAGTTCTCCAGAAATGTAAGCATGTGTCACAGGTCAGGAATTGTAGACAGTGGTTTTCTAGTGGTTCAACATTGGTGCAGACACGGATTTACTCATGGGTTCAGACACGGAATTACTCACGGGTTCAGACACGGATTTACATATGGGTTCAGACACGGATTTACATACGGGTTTAGACACGGGTTTACATATGGGTTTCGACCAAAAATCCGGTTGGGTTTAGACACGGGTTTTGGACACGGGTTTCAAAACCCGTACGGCTTAATTTACATATTTCGGCCAAAAATCCTGCTCTTACCCGTGCGGCTTCACTAAATCCGCACGGGTTTTCTACATAATATTTAAATGTGCAGGTTTTTGTTTAACACGGATTTTGTAAGTGGGAATCCGTGTGCAAGCCGTGTCTTAGCCGGTTGGTTAATTTCGTACGGGTATGTAATGATATTATTATTCATGCTGCTACTGATAGTAATATGTTAAAAGAAATAAATGTTTCTGAGAAAAAATGTAGAAAAAAACCTAAGTGTAAGGTTAATAAACCATGGTTTAAGGCAGATTGTAAAAGAAAAAGGAGTGATTATCACAAAGCCAAATGTTATAATTGGCGTGTCAAAACTGATGATAGTATGAATAACTTAGTCAGATGTAGTAAAAATTATAAAAAGGTATTGAATTGTCAATATAATGAGTATAGACGAAACTTTGTCAAGAAACTCCGAAATCTTAGTCGGAATGATCCAAAGTCTTACTGGACATTGTTAAATAGGTCAGGAAATTGTAATGGTAAAAATAAGGTACTTGAAAAAGTGTCGAATGAATGTTTTTTTGAGCATTTTAAGAAGTTCAGCAATACACAAGAGGACAATGATTGTGTTTTTGTAGATGTTGATAGAAATACTGTTACTAATCTGAATAATAATGTAAATGCTGTTATCACTGAACAAGAGGTTGTAAATGCAATTAAGAGTTTGAAAAATAACAAATCATGTGGTACAGATTTAATTTTGAATGAGTTTTTAAAGCATTCAAGTCCTAAAATGCTTCCTATATTTGTAAAGCTGTTTAATATTATTTTTGAAGCTAGTATTGTGCCAGACTTATGGTCGGTTGGGGTTATATGTCCAATTTATAAAAACAAAGGTGATGTCACTAACCCTGATAATTACAGGGGGATTACAATACTTAGTTGTTATGGTAAACTTTTTACTGCTGTACTAAATAACAGACTTAATGTTTATCTTGAAAATATGAATGTTCTCTGTGAAGAACAGGCAGGTTTTAGAAAGAATTATGGAACTTATGATCATATATTCAATCTTAAATGTTTAATAGATTTGTACTTACACAAGAATAAACCACTATATTGTGCCTTTATTGATTATCGTAAGGCTTTTGACTCCATTAATAGAACAGCTTTATGGAATAAGTTACTGCAAAACTGTATTGATGGTAAAATGTTTAATATTATACATGCTATGTATGACAATGCTAAATCTTGTGTACGACAGGGTAGTCAAATGTCAGATTATTTTCAAAGTAATGTTGGTGTTAGACAGGGAGAAAACCTGCCTCCTGTACTTTTTTCGCTGTTTCTTAATGATTTAGTCCAGTTTGTATCTAATGCATATGATGGGTTGTCAGATGTTTGTAATGCTGTTCATACTACTCTTGATACTGATGAAATTTCTGTCTATTTAAGATTGTATCTATTATTATATGCTGATGACACTGTTATACTTGCTGAATCTAAGGCTGAGTTACAAGCTGCACTTAATTCCATGTATTTATATTGTAAGACATGGAAACTTGAAATTAATGCTACAAAAACAAAAGTTGTTGTATTTAGAAAACGTAAATCCCCTGATAAACCTGTATTTACACTGAATGGGGAGGTTTTGAATATTGTTGATGAATTTGCTTATTTAGGTATTATATTTATGTATAATGGTTCCTTTAAAAATAACCAGAATAAACTGTTAGAACAAGGTAGAAAAGCCATGTACAGTATGTTACGAAAATGTAGAAGTCTAGGATTACCTATTGATTTGCAATTACAAATGTTTGACACAATGGTAGCATCTATATTGTTATATGGGTGTGAAGTTTGGGGTTTTAGTAACAATAATATTGTTGAATCTTTATTCTTACAGTTTTATAAGATTATTTTAAATGTTAAGAAGTCAACTCCAAATTGTATAATATATGGAGAACTAGGTAGATATCCTATTGATGTATTTATTAAAAGTAGGATGATTGGTCTATGGAAAAGATTCTTGTGCAGTAAGCAAGATAAGATTTCATCTATTTTGTATAAATTGTTATACACCATGCATAACAGAAATGTGTACCATTCAGAATGGATACGTTGTGTTGAAAATACTCTAAATGAATGTGGTTGTTCTGAATATTGGTTAACTCAAAATGTGTCTAAATCTGTCAACCTAGCTAAGATTGTAAAGCAAAGGTTATGTGACCAATTTAAGCAAAAATGGTGTGCTACTGTGTATGAATCACCTAAATGTCTCAATTATAGAATTTTTAAAAGAAACCATTGTTTTGAAAAATATTTAATAGAACTTCCTACAGATTTAAGGAAATCTTTATGTAATTTTAGATGTGTTAATAATAAACTGCCAGTTGAAAAGGGCAGGTTTTGGGGAATAGCAAGAGTTGATAGAATTTGTGATATTTGTGACTGTAACTCATTAGGTGACGAATTTCATTATTTATTCCAATGTTCTTATTTCAAAAACGAGAGGAAAATGTTATTGCCAAAAGAATTCACTACAAATCCAAATGTTGATAAATTTCATGCTTTATTTAACTCAGACAATTATAATGTTATTTTCAAAGCTGCAAAATTTTGTAAAATCATACTTTCTTTAGTAAAATGATTGAAGTTACTGTATATTCATACATTTATTCAAATATGATGTTTATATTTATATAATATGTCTGCCTTCCATATATTTGGAAATACCTATCATGTATATATATGTTAACTTGTTCATTGAATCAACCTATTTTGTTATATTGTATTAATTTATGTTCAATTGTATTTGTTCACATACCCTGGTTAAGGGTCTTGAGAAATAAAAACTTGAAACTTGAAACTTGAAAGAAAGCACGAGTCGGCTAACGTTTCTTGAATTATCACTCTAAATTGAATTTTTTTTAAAAAGTCAAACGCATAATAATGATTTGATGAATTAAAATAAACAGAAATCAAAGGTCTTCAAGTTATTAAGGTTATATAAAAAGACAAAGTTTGGACAATTGTAGAAGGGGGTCATTTCTATTTACACTACATTGCGCATGTGCAGGTAGATCAGAACATAAACATTCAAGCTTTCAATTAAAATAAACCCATTATACCTTCGATAATACAGTTTTTTAAATTAATGATAAACACAGTGTTTTTCAATCTTAATATAATGTGCAAGTTGTCGGAATTTCAAATAACCTGTATGCAATTCTATCACTGACCAACAGGTTTGACAAAATGAAGTCACGATGATCAGGTCAAAAGGTTAATCAAATACACAAAATACCATCAGAATTACAAGAAGAATAAGCAAATAATGTGCAAAATATGTTCTGTATAAGTTAACAATCACGTTCACAACAAAAATGGAACTTACCTTTGAAATCTTTTGAAAATAAACCTGATTGTAATCCTTCCCAAAATATCCGTGCAAAATCCTTACGCCGATAGCATTGTACACTTTAAAAGGTGCGAATACTTTACACGGCTTTCAAAACAAAAAGGAAATCGTCAATAAAACACACATCTTTTATTAAATAACTGGACAATTACACTTCTCGGTGTGTTTCAGTTACATTTCTATTAAAAAACAACTGCACCAGCAACAACAAATATTAGGACTATTTTACCGCGGAATGTTTATTTTCTTACATGATATTCCAATATAAACATAGTCGTAATTCAAAAAATATGGAGGTTGCTTTGCGCATGTGTCATCTCAAAATCGAGATAAAAAGCTGCTTAACTAGCCTTGCTTAAGCTTCAATCCTAGATAAGCTTGCATATTTACTCATAAAAACATAGTTTCAAAAACTTCTGGTCCAACTTTTTCCACAAAACACCAGATTTCCAAAGTTTCCTTCATTGTCTAACCAAACGACCGACGGCATAAGGGTTTTGGTTGCTTAGCAACCTAACCCTAAAAATCCCTAAGTCCTCCTAAACCATAGCAAATCAGGGACTTTGCAATTGCTTTCTTTTGAGTCCACCAATTTTGTATCTGCAAATTCTTTTAAATCACATATGTTGTATTACCATTTATTCAAACTTTTTCACAATATTTTTATTTCTATAATGCCATAGTGCCTATTTCCTTTTTGTATAAATAATTTTGGGATATTTTCTGTGCAAATAATGCACTATGCAAGGGATTGGGGTAGCATTTTGGTACCTATTCTCCCAGTACTTCTAGTTTTTATTATTATTATGCAAGTTGTATATAATGTTTTATCCAAAATATTAATATATTTTCTAAATAAATTTTATAGCATTTTTTCCCAGTGCCATCTTATTAAAACTTGAATAGAAAGTTATTGTTTTTGATGAAAATGTAAGGAGAAAATTGCCTTTACTTAAATTGACTGACATGGCACTTAATTCAAATCAGATTCTATCTAAAATATAAAAGTATTTGAAAACTCTCACCAGTGACTATCCTTAATTTTAAAGTCTGTTGTCAGAAAGTGATACATGTATCTTATGTAACAAACTGTAACTGTAACTAATTTCCATCTAAAATCCATCTTGTTAAACAGAAGATTATTATATTAAATAGTGTAATAAATGTGGATTTGATTTTACCAAATTTGGCAATCAATTTCCAAATTACCTTAAGTGAATTTCATTCTTTTATTAAGCCAATAATTTGTCTTCAAGTTGTAGAGCTAGCTAGAACCCCCAGTTTCATTGTGCTTGAAGTGACTACTGAAAGCACAATACACACTCACCATGCTGTTATGTTATAAACTAGCTAGCATTACAGCAGTGGATGATTGAGGGTCAGGAGCTGCATACACTACAACTATACATGCATATATAAGCGTTAAAGCAGAAAGAGAAATATATTCAAAAGCAAGAAAAGTATTGATATTAGATTAAATTAACATGTTAATTAAGAGAAGAGGTGGTGCTACAAAAATAAGTGTTCTTTAAATCATTACACACAGAACATACATTACAACTATGCACTTTTTTTTAAAAAGCCCTGCGTACAGCATACTTTAACCCTCAGCACAGAACTAAGTCAAGTAACCCCGTGCACAGCACAGCCTCAATGAACTAACCCCGTGCATGGCACGAATTAAGGCAACTAACCCTGTGCATGGCACGGCCTGAGTCAACTTACCCCGTGCATGGCTCGACTAAGTAAAACCATAGCAAAAATTGTTGTGTGCATATCTATATGGTGTTATAGACAAGCTTCATTCTTCATAACATACAAATGGTAAGTCAGATACCAACAACAAAACACAGTGATTATGCTCAATATGGATATGATGTTGACATGACTGTTTGTTCTTTCACTTTTTAATGCATATTAGACATGAAAAGTGTCCATAACATAAATCTTCTCAAATTCCAATTTAATAATAATTCTAGAATTATTTAATTTCCTGTTATTAAATGTCGATTGAACTGTAAGAATTTTATTCATTTAGATATGTATTCAAAACTTAAGAGTATTATCAAGCTATCGCATCGAGAAGTGTACTGTACACAACTCATTAAATGGTAAACAACACACAATCAACACCTGTAGTGTACTGATCAGTATAGCATCGTGGACAAATTTGTGAAATAATTAACAAACAAAGAAGCCTTTACTACTTGAGTGGTGGTTAACAAAGATCAATTATTGTAAATTGCAATAAAAACAATGACAGGTCATTTGCATTTAGGTGAATCCCAGGTGTTGTGTGTTCTATTGTCACACATGCCGACAAAATAAACAAAATTATTTTACTGAACAAAATTATCATCCACATTTAGATCAATAAACTAATCTTGATTAAAAACTTTTATTGAAAAAATACTGCTAAGTTTCATTCCATTTGGCCAAGCAATTTCAAAAGAGATTTTTTTCTATCAGACAATCAGAAACAACAACTGCCCATGACAGCCATATTTGTGGTCAGATCGGGATGAAATGAGGAAACTTTATAAAGGACCTCCCATATATGCTTCCTGTCAAGTTTTGTTCCATTTGGCCAAGCAGTTTCAGAGAAGATTTTTGAAAACTCAGCCAATCAGATACAATTGCCTATGGTGGCTATGTTTGTTGTCCGTTTAGGACGAAATGAGCAAATTTTATAAAGGACCTTACATAGATACTTCCTGCCAATTTTAATTTCTTTAGGCTCAGTTGTTTCAGAGGAGAAGATTAAAATGTGAAAGTTAACAGACAGACGGATGGACAGACGCCAAGTGATGACAAAAGCTCACATAACCTTTGGCAAGGTAAGCTAAAAATGACAACAGTAATGTGTAGGACATGTACATGTAACTGAAATTTCCTTAGATATATTTCCCACATGTCTTTCAAACGAGAGGCTCTCAAGAGCCTGTATCACTCACCTGGATTTAACTTTTCACCTTGAGCAGCTAGACCTAAAAATTTAAGTGTTGCAGTCAATTTGGCTGATTTTTCTAATGGATTCTATGTTAAACTAATTTCAGCTGTGGCAGTCATCTTGGTTAAGTCCAGGTCAATGGATTTATTTCTAAAAGAGAACCATCTAAGGACCATTTCTGCTAAGTCTTGTTCCAACTGGCTAAGCGGTTTCAGACAATAAGATTTTTCAATGAATTTTGCCATAGGGCCCTATGTTAAACTAAGTTCGGGTGTGGCGGCCATCTTGGTCGACAGTCTGGGTCATCGCACAAAATTCTGAAAGACGACCATCTAAGGATCACTGATACCAAGTCTAATTCTAATTTGCTTAGTGGTTTCAGACGAGAAGATTTTTGAGTGAATTTCCCATAGGGTCCTACATGTATGTTAAACTAAGTTCTGCTGTGTCGGCCATCTTGGTTCACAGTCCACGAAATCACATTTCTGAAAAAGGACCTCCTAAGAACCAATGCCACCAAGTCTGGCTCCAATAGGTCAAGTGGTTTCAGACAAGATTTTTCAATTAATTTTTCCATAGGGCCCTATGTTAAACTAAGTTCGGGTGTGGTGGCCATCTTGGTTGACAGTCTGGGTCATCGCACAAAATTCTGAAAGAGGATCATCTAAGGACCATCGTTTTCAAGTCTAATTCTAATTGGCTCAGTAGTTTCAGATGAGAAGATTTTTGAGTGAATTTATCATAGGTCCTATGTTAATGCTGTGGCGGCCATCTTGGTTCCCAGTCCACGAAATCAGACATTTCTGAAAAAAGACCTCCTAAGGACCAATGCTGCCAAGTCCTGCTCCAATATGTCAAGTGGTTTCAGACAAGAAGATTTTTCAATGAATTTTCCCATAGGGCCCTATGTTAAACTAAGTTCGGCTGTGGCGGCCATCTTGTTTAACAGTCCGCGTCATTGGACAAATTTCTGAAAGAGAACCTCCTAAGAACTATTACTGGCAACTTTGGTTCCAACTGGACTTGTAGTTTCATATAAGAAGATTTTTGAAAGTCACCCCCCCCCCTCCCCCTTTTTTTCTATTTTTAGTAACAGCAGCTCGGTTGGAAGTCGGGGATGCCAGACATTATTTTGGAATGGGGCCACCAAAGGACCATTCCATTAAAGTTTGGTCTCAGTTGGCCCTATGGTTTGAGAGGAAAAGATCTTTAAAGGAAAGTTTACGCTGGATGCCGTCTTTAAAGGGCAAAAACTCCTATAAAGGGTCAATCAATGATTTTGGTCATGTTGACTTAATTGTGCATCTTACTTTGTTGAACATTTTTGCTGTTTACAATTTGTCTTTATCTATAATAATATTCAAGATAATAACCTAAAACTGCAAAATTTCCTTAAAATTAACAATTCAGGGGCAATAACCCAAGAAAGGGTTGACTGATTTGTCTGAAAATCTCATGACAGGTAGATCTTGACCTGATGAACATTTTTACCCCATGTCAGTTTTGCTCTAATTGCTTTAGTTTTTGAGATATAAGACAAAAACTGCAGTTTACCCCTATGTTCTATTTTTAGCCATGTCGGTCATGTTGGTTGGCAGGCGGGGTCATCGGACAAATTTTTTAAACTAGATACCCTAATGATGCTTGTGGCCAAGTTTGGTTCAATTTGGCCCAGTAGTTTCAGAGGAGAAGATTTTTGTAAAAGTTAACGGACGACGGACGACGGACGCCAAGTGATGAGAAAAGCTCACTTGACCCTTCGGGTCAGGTGAGCTAAAAATAAATTACATAGGTACCAAACTCTGAAGAAAATTAAAAATAAAAATTCAGAGTGTAATCCAATGGGAAAATGAAAATCTCAAACTCAAAGGAACGGATAAAAACAGTCATATTCCTTACTTGGTATAAGCATTTGCTTATGTAAAAAAGTGTGGATAAAAACTGAATGGTACAATTGATATGAAAATAAGTACTCCTTTGTTGCAAAAAAAATTGGTACCGTTCAATTTATTTATAGGTAGGTCTACAATGGATCACAATAATTGAATAATGGATCAGCTACAAAAGTTACAACACCTGGTTAACAAATCAAAAGGAACATTTATACCCTGTTTTATTTCATTCTATTTAGTGGTTCTCTAAAACAAGACATTTGAATGTATTTCCCATAGTGTCTTATGTTAAACTAAGTCACCTGCCAGTGGCCTTCTCTGATGATGGATCAATTACAAAGTAACAACACTTGGTCAGCACCTCATAAGTAATATTCATGCCATATTTGGTTTCATTCCATTCTGTGGTTCTCTAAAAGAAGTCATTAGTATGTATTTCCTATAGGGTCCTATATATGTTAAACTAAGTCCCCTGATGGCGGCCATCTTGGATGATGGATCGGCTACAAAGTAACAACACTTGGTCAGCACCTCATAAGGAACATTCATGCCAGATTTAGTTTCATTCCATTCAGTGGTTCTCTAAAAGAAGTCATTTGTATGCATTTCCCATAGGGTCCTATGTTAAACTAAGTTCCCCGCTGGCGGCCATCTTGGATGATGGATCAGCTACAAAGTATCAAAACTTGGTCAGCACCTCATAAGGAATATTCATGCCATGTTTGGTTTCATTCCATTAAGTGGGTCACTAAAAGAAGTCATTTGTATGCATTTCCCATAGGGTTCTATGTTAAACTAAGTCCCCCGCTGGCGGCCATCTTGGACTATGGATCGGCTACAAAGTAACAACAACTTGGTTAGCACCTCATAAGGAACATTCATGCCATGTTTGGTTTCATTCCATTCAACGGTTCTCTAAAAGAAGTCATTTGTATGCATTTCCCATAGGGTCCTATGTTAAACTAGTCCCCCTCTGGCGGCCATCTTGGATGAGGATCGGCTACAAAGTAACAACACTTGGTCAGCACCTCATTAGGAACATTCATGCCATGTTTGGTTTCATTCCATTCAGTGGTTCTCTAGAAGAAGTTCAAAATGTAAAATGTTAACGACGACAACGGACGACGGACGCCAAGTGATGAGAAGAGCTCACTTGGCACTTCGGGCCAGGTGAGCTAAAAATGAACTACAAAAATGAATAAGAAATTTATATTGTTCAAAGCAGTTGCTATTCCAACAAGATTGCTAAATTTGCACTTGCTCAGTATCACGGTGAGCAAAAATTAACCTGGCCCCCAGATTATATGCTAAGTAGCCCAGGTGGTGAACAGTTTGGGCATAGTGAGGTAGCCTCGATCTGATATTAAAAGATACTAAAAATATTGGTGTTTTCCTGATCACGTAACAACTTCATGTTTACCGGAATTTCAACTGTTTGTTGACCAAAATATTTCAAAATAAAATTAACAGTAATATCAATTGATCACACCTTTAACCAGATCATTCTTGTTAAAATTTCGTATAATCATCATGTTAATCACTTCCAAGATAAAATTCCATGGCAAATTGGAGATAAATTATCTACTGGGTGACGCATATTCTTTTTATTCTAATTTATTGATACATGTATATTCAATAATTGGGTTGTTTTGCTATTGAGATTAAGCCAGACTTGCCACAAGTCTCTCACAGAGTTACGCAGCTGGACAGTAAACAAGTATTTGATAGTATTCTGTACAATTTCATAGCAAATAAGTCTAAAAGGGATCAAAACTTACAGAAACAGTTGTGGCAAGTCTAAGATTAAGCTAGCTTGTGTATATAATTATTAAAATCGGATGTGAAAAATTTGCTGAGTGCTACCAAAGATGGACGGACGCATGGCCTTTACATGAGTTGCAGCAGGGGACAATTATGATTTCATAATAGATATTCCTTTCCAGACGATTTTTTCTCTCGCCCTGGGAAATGGGAAATGGGATTTAAGCCCTGTAGGTGGTTGCTATTTGTACTTCTTTTCATTTAAATTATTTAATTTATATGCCATTCAGGAAAGATATCAAAGATACGTGGATTTGTATACATGTGTAAAATCTAATTGACCCAACCAACCCCATGCAGGGAACAGGTGTATATATACCCTTAGGCAACTAACCCCATGCAGGGCAACTGGTGTATATACACCCTTCGTTCATACTTTATAGGAAATGGGTTAATATTCATTATTACTTTTGAATGTTGATTTTAAATTTTCTATCCATTTAATTAAAAATCTTTGATAAAAAAGGTATGATCATACTAATTTATTTTTCATTAAATTCATTTAAAATCTTATTTGTTTATGCAATTCTCCTTAGCCATCCAAAATTTTTAAAAAATTTCCTAAATAATATGAAGATCTATGAATTGTTACAAAATAACTGCTACATTTAACTTTTTAAGGCATCCCATTTTTCCACCATAGAAAACAAAGGCCAATAATTCAACACATACTGCAGGAATTTGATTTGAAGTCAGGTTGCAAAAATTTTCCAAAAAATTGTTTTATTTAATGAGAATTTTTAAATTGTAATTGTTTTGGCAATCAGGAAGTAAAATAGGGATTGTTAAAAATACTCAAATGAAATTTAAAAATTTTGAGTTAACCCCCCTTTTTTAAGCAGATGGGTGACATTTTGAAAAAAATAATTTGCATCTTGTGCAATTTTTACTGGAGGGAAATGAAAGTTTAACTTAACATAACAGATGTAGTATGCATATTTCAAACAGCTGATCTAAATTATGAAATCTTGTTATCAGAAATTAATGCCTCAGTTATATGTTCTCTGAATAAAACAGTTCTTTCTGTATTTTATCATAGTTTAAAAGTTTTAGTACGAGGGTATATGTATAGTTCAGAAACTTTTCCATATATATCTTCACATAATGAAAGTAACTTTGAACCCCTGTGGTTTTTATCCATGATACAAATCCAAAAGATTGATATATAATTATGAATTACAAATGGATCTGAAATCATGTTGCACAAATTTATTTTATTTAATGAGCAGTTATTATAACTGGAATTTATATTCACTATTAAGGTACTGGTAAGTTAAAATATAGTAAAATGTGGGTTGTTGAAAGTACTCAATATGAAATAAAATAAAATGAGTTACCTCCCTTTTCATATATATACTGGTTTACAACAAACTATGCAGAACTTGACTATTTTTAATTTTAGTGGAGGAAGTTAGAATTGAATAGCATAAACTGTTCAGTATAGAAATTAAAATATGCATATTATAGACAGCTTCTAGGAAAGAATAAAATTTTAGTTGTAATGTATTGACCTAAAATAATATAGAAAATAGTCCCTACTCTAGTATTTGCTGAAAATGGAGTTGTCTCACATACATGTAGGCACAAATCATCTTTCCACCTAACAAGCACAAGCACTTGTTTCAAAAATATATATGTGCCCCTGCTCCGTCTCTTCCTCACATCGATGTAAGGTAGATGAGGGGGAGGGGAGCATATATTTTTTTAAACAAATCCTGTGCTGACAAGTGTTTATTTCAAAAACAGCAAAAACTACTTTTTTTCTGAAAATAATGAAATGGAGAATACCTTAATCAGGCATAAAAAATGTGGGAAAATATATCCAAGAACATCAATGATGTGTATTGTTAGGAAGAAAAATATTGTATAGAAAAATTACTTTGTTCACTGTTTATAAATGACCTTCTTGAAAGAAAGATAACTCTGTACACAATAGTACAATGGGAGACAATCCAAATATACCTAAAATAGTGAATAGTATGTTCCATAATGAACAAAATTATTTAAAATGGCCAACAAATCTAAATTTCCGATTACAGAAAATAACGCTACATAATAAAGAAAACTGCTGTAAAAAAAATCCATTGCTTCAAAACAAATTGCATTTAAAGACAATAAAAGTTTTAATTTGAATTAAAGCAAATGATGCACAACACTTTTACCTTTACGGCTTATAACCTTCACAAACCTACCTAAAGAGCTAAGAGAAAACTCACTGAATACAGGAATTGTGACCATCAACTACGATTTCATGACAAGTGCCCTTGGTGAAAAGGGCCATGGGATGAGGGAGGGGGCTATACTCCAAATAATTTTGCTGATATCTTCCAGTATTACTTGGATGTGTTTAGAACAATTTAATATTTTCTGCACAGTTTACTGGAACAGGGCACAGCACTTGTTTTATATATATATATATATATATATATATATATATATATATATATAAAACCCACACACTACTAGTTTATAGGGTTGTTTTCATTTATAAAACAAGTGCCTGTGGAACAGTCATAATTTATTTAAAATTATTTATATCAATTAAAACTCAAATATCTTCATGCTTAAAATACAGAACTAAATGACCAACAAGACTTTTCTACATTTCCGAAGTCTGTAATTTCAGTTGCACCGTTCGTCCCTAAATTATAGTCTTTACAAATTATTGGATTTAGATTTCGACATGGAGATTGTTAAAAAAAAAAGGTTTATCATTATTGCCAAACACCTCAAAATTACGGTCAAGTAGCACCCTTCAACAAAACCCACCACTCACATTTCATCAACATTCTGCACTGTAGATTGTGTGTGTGTTTTTGCGTACCTTTACTAGGAAAAGAAGAACCATGACCGTGCACTTCAAAATTCCTTTTGAAAATAATACCCTGGAAAAAGCGGGAAGTTTGGGTTCACCTGAAATCTATTCACAAGCGTGACAAGGTCATGCAATTCCCGGATATTCACTGTATTCACCCGCAGGTATATCACGACGGAACTACAAGGGAATATTTCGTTCACCATGCAATAAACGAAAAATAATTTAACAAAAATGACTTGCGCGTTGCACTTGTAAAAATTTGCATGAAAAACTATTCCACCTCGTATACAAACTTAGGAATTCGATTCACGTTATCATGATTTGTACGGGGTCACCAGGGATCGTATAATACTAACTTCATATATAGTCCAGTCAAACAAAGTTTTAACCTCAAACTAATTGCAAAAGAAAATGTTTTAGTTCTCATCTATAGCATTAAGCCCCAAATATACACAGAAAAAAGTCCCATAAAATCTAACTAGAGGAAAACTCAAAATCAGCATTTTTAATTTCCTATGGAAATTAACATTGGAAAGGGGAGATAACTCCGCAAAAATTAGTCTTTTTTGTCAGGTTTTGGTTGATTTTCTTAAAATTCGTGTAAAGTATGATACTTTGATGGGGTTATAAGTTCGTATTTGACTATATTATATAATCTTCTGCTCATGAAATGTACAAAACCGAAGCGTTATGGGTATTTTTATTTTTTTTTGTGCATTTTTCATTAAAGAAATTGCAAATTTGTGGCTTTGTGACCATTTTGAAAAAAAAAAATGTGAAATTTTGGTATTGTTTATATCTGTAAATTATATTTGTTCAGCATCTACCTTGTTTAAAGAAACTTTCAACCACAAAAAGAATAATGTATGCTTAATTATTTTTATTAAATTTGAGATTCTTTACCTTGACATGTTGAAAAATTTAATAAATGGTCAACTAATGAATTACGAAATCTAGGTTGTAGCTTGATAAAAGATATGAAAACACCTTTAGAGTTGTTTGTTATACTCTAAAGACGGCTAAAATATCAAGAATCAATACATTCTGCTGAAAAGAAGCGGTAAAGTTATAATTTTGTATCAATTTTTATTGATATTTCTGCCTTTTTTGCAGAGTTATCTCCCATTTTCAATGCAAATCTCCATAGGAATTTTAAAATCGTGATTTTTTAGTCTTCCTCAAGTTAGATTTTGTTAGACTTTTTTCTGTGTATATTTGGGGTATAATGCTAAAGATTAGAACTTAAAAATCTTCTGTAGCAATTACGTTAAGGTTAGGGTCAAATTTATGCTAGATTGACTGGACTAATACAGTTCCTGGGGTCACCAAGAAATTTTAATTAGACCTGGAGAAATATTTTTTCTCTGCGTTTGTTTCTTTCTTTATGTTTTTTTTTTTAATTTTCTATCAATTGTTAACCAAAAAAAAATCTGCTTTCTGCATAACGATTTTGCTCCTAGCCCATTTCCGCCAAATTTTCAAATGCCTGTCTTTTTTTAAAATCACATGAATTCCTTCATTGCCCTCCCCCTCATCCCAAAACAGACAACTGCGTATAAATTCTGCGATATCGATATGTTCGTATCGTGAAAAAAATGTTAAAGTCATAGGTAGGCATATACAACATATAAACTCTGACTTTTTACATCAAATTTTTAAAGCTTGGCTATAATGATAAGCTTTTTTCAATCCCCCGCTTTTCTGAATTTTTTATTTACCCATGACGACCGACTGTTCGAAAGATCTAGAGGTTTTTCTCTAAAAGAGCCATCAATGAGGATTACAGGTTAAGCATGTTAAGAAATAAAAACATGACTCGGCTTACCAATTTTGAAAAATATACCAAATTTATGGAAAGCCTTATGTTGTGCCGAAATTAAGTTAGAGAATTATGCCATATTTATTAGCTAGCTGGGGTGTTTTATGTGATGGGATAAAATAATATGAGTAGAAAGCTAATAATTATATATGTAGTTGAATTTAAATCTACCTGCCTTCTTAAAAACCAACATTTTAGTTTTGTTTGAATGTCCCTAAGACACCAATCACTGCAATATGTACGCCAAAGTATCAATTAAGCTTTGCATGGCAGTTTTGCATAATAAGAGATTATATCATCAGCATACACTAAGCAGCTGAGGGACTTGGCATTAAGCAAAACAGGATCTGGAGTGTTTTCAAGATATTATGGTAGATCATTGATGAAGACTTTAAATACATAAGGTGGAAACACATCCCCTTGTTTCACTCCTTGCGAAGGAGGCAGTAACACAGCTATCAATTTTACGCAATATTTGCTAATTTCATACGTTTTCTTTATAATATTATAAACTAAAGTCCTCATAACAATTTTTATAACATAATATTTGTATCCGCGTGAATGACTTCCGGGGAATGACTAAGAGGTAAAAGAAAAGGACCTGGTTCTTTTTTAAAAAATTGATGTGAAAAAAAGATGTGCATGAGGAGTGGGGTTCAAGCGTGTCATCTTATTTCATCCCATCACAGAAAACACCCCGGCTAGCTAATAAATATTGCATAATTCTCTACTTAATTTCGGCACAACATAACCAGGGTGTCCAATCTAATTGGTATGTGCACCGCTTAATTTGGTACGTGCTAAGGAAAAAAGCGGATGCGAAGCGGATGAAAAGTGAAATGAGAGTAATCTTAGTGTCATATTGTCAAACTGCTGGATTTATGTCTTATAAAATCATCACGTTTCGGCTTCTCATTTATTCAGGGAAACGTTCAGTAGTCAATTTGTGATTACTGAAAAAAAAACTATTGAAGAAAAACCTGGGGAGGATACGGGAAAAATTTGGAGCGTCGAACATTTTTAGGTGCGTATCTTTTTTTGTGTGTGCAGAGTTTCAACATTTTTTTCGACTGAAAAATATTGCCTTTCCATATACCAACGTATAGAATATCTAATTCAGTGGGAGATACCCATTTCTTTGTCATTTCATACAATTGTTTTTGGCGTGTGCAAGACGGTGTACAGTCCATAGATATGTATCCGATTAATAATTTATTCTTAACAATTACCATACAGTTAAGTTTAGTAATGATAATAATCACCATTTATTTCAGACATAGATAGTCCATAGATATATACAAATGTGACAAATACATAGTTTTATAATATACAAGATGAAAAATTGAAGAATTTAAATGCCAATAAATGCAATATGAAATTTGAATTTGATCACCTCAGTCATATCATTATACCATTTTCTGATTAAAGACGAATTATACCATAAATCGTTACCAAGAATAGTAAGAACAAGTTGATTATCAATAAAGCCAAACTTATCATACCATTAACAGATGAAAATCGTATGCTTTACGTTAGGTCCTTCATCAAAAGTCTTTGTTACTGAGGAAAGCGGACTAAATACTTCATTGTTAAGATTTGATTCTGTTTTTGATGTTTTATGATTGTTTGTACCCTTTCTGGGTATAATTGTGTTCAGTAAAGATTATTATCAAACAATCGGTTACGTTTATACACAATAGGTAGATTTACGTCTCATTTCCTGAAAACATTTTACATCGTTTCTGAGAAACATACCACTAGCAATACATTGAAACCCACCAATTTTCTGAAAGCATTATTTATACAATAGTTGCTTATATAGAGGGCATTATCATGATATATTGACTGCCCAAGGGACAGTGATATTGCCTGAAACATTGATAATGCCCGAGCCGCAGGCTTCGATACTGTCTTTTCATATCACAGTCATCATTTAAATCATTACATATCATATTACCCAGATACTTAAATTCATCAACAAATTCCAACAGATTTCCGTTTTAATAAAACTTGGGAATGCTATAAATCTTCGAAAGTTTGGCTTAAAAATACAAACAGATTTTTTATATACTAAACAATATATCGTGTTCGTTATCAAAGCTTTCACGTATGGATAATAAAATGTACCACAAAATGCCGAAATAAATTTGATGCACTGTATGGCCATTACGTTGACTGACAACTCATCAGCAATGCTCGAGATGACAATGTTTGAATTCCGGTTAAAGATATAATGATTAATTAATACGTTTTCTCAAACCTGCAACCGACGGACTGATAAACACATATCATCTGGATAAATTGTTTATTCAAAATTGCAGACAATAAACCCGTTTGGGTTACAGAAATACGAAACAACAATAAACAAACACAAAGTCATAATAACTTTTTAAACTGTGAAATATATCATATGCAACAAGTGACATCAAGAGCCCCCATGTCTTCAGTTCCAATGACTGACTGTTTTATGAAGGAGATAAATAAAATTATTTATTGGTATTCCATTTGAAAACAACCAATATTGGCTCCAGGCAAACACAGGACTGCCATGCGTTAAATATAGAAAGATACAATTTCTTTTAAAACGATTAAACATAAGTCAGTAGAGTGTCTATCCTTAATAGAGTAAAATCATGAAACTATCAGTTTTATTTATTACTAGAAAACTACCCGTGCATCTGAAAAAGATGGAATGGCTTTTATAATATAATAAATCTTTCAACTGGCAATATCACAAGTTTCTTAGTGTGAGATTTTTCTGTATTAAATAGCGATGTGTGAATATTATATGTTATCATGCTTTATATATCTATCGATTTGAGACCGTGAGATCGCCATCTAAATGGTTAAGAAGTCATCTCCTCTCTTTCAACCCCTTCTCTCCCTCTGTCCAGCCCTTGAATAGAGCACGATTTATAGTATATCGCACAGGCACCTTTTGTCAATTTTTTCCCCATCATTTAAAGCATAACACAAATGTCCAAATTTCGTCCAGTGACACAGTATATGGGAAATGGAATTAGTTTGTTGATCCCATACTTTTTCCTCTCCCCCCTTTTTTTCTCTACAACATTCCATAATTAACCTTTAGTTTGATTTTTTTTTCTTGTTTCAGTTATGCTATATAATATGACAATGCATTTATTTATTTCATAAAATTATGAAAAAAAACAGAGTCTCCATGAAGCCTGAATCGCTCAGTAGTTTTAGGTGATCACCAACTGACAAAGCACTTCTACAATAGATATGTAAAGAATTCCAATGTCCAATGTTAAAATAAGTTCAGCTGCGGCAGCTAGCTTGGATTCCGATAGGCACGAAAACATAACTTTGTAGCAGACTTTATCCAAGGATCTTCATGCAACAAAAACATTTCAATGGCTTAGTATTTTCTGACAAAAAGACCTTTCTACAAATTTCCCCATAGTGTCATATATAAAACTAATCCGGCTGTGCCGACCATCTTGAATTTCATATCGACATAAAAAAACATAACTATTGTAGAGGTTTATCCAATGCTTGTTCATACATAAAAAATATGTCAATTGGCTTGGTAGTTTCTAACAAGAGGACCTTTCCCATAGGGTTCAATGTTAAACCAAGTCTGGCTGTGGCGGCCATATTGAATTTCCGATTGGCACATAAAACCTAGATTTTGTAGTGGTCTATCAAATGATCGTTCACACATCATAAACATTTCAATAGCCTAGGTAGTTTTTGACAAGAAGACCTTGATATAAATTTCCCTAAAGGATCCAATGTTAAACTTATTCGGGCTGTGGCGGCCAATTGTCCAATCGACACAAAAACACACGTTTTGTAGAGGTTCACCCAAGGATCATTTAAACAACAAATCAATTCAATTGGCTCAGTAGTTTTTGCCAAGAAGAGCTTTAAAGATAAGTCCAAAAGGAATTATTTGGCTCTGGTAGCCATGTTGAATATCCAAGCGGCACAAAAAACATAACTTTTGTAGTGGTCTATCAAATGATCATTCACACATCAAAAACATTTCAATTGGCTTGGTAATTCCTGACAAGAAGACCTTTATACAAATGTGTACGTACGACGGGCGCAAAGTGATGACAAAAGCTCACTTGGCCTTTTAGGCCAGGTGAGCTAAAAATTGACAATGAACTTCCAAAACAAAAAGCCTGAGTTGCTAGATATGATTGATACTATAAAACCTGACATTATTCTCGGCACTGAAACCTAGCTCGATACAAATATATCATCTTACGATTACTTCCATCCGAGTTGTATAACGTCTTCAGACATGACAGATCACCAATAAATGACCAAAGTCATGGTGGGATCCTCTATGAACTCTCACAACATTCTGTTTGTTTCGATGCGAGGGATCTAACTATTCCATTGATTGATTTGTTGAATGGCGATCTAAGGTATGATATCTATCACATGAAAAGAGAGGTCCATCAATTTTCTTGATAACATGGTGGCAGTCTTTCGTCGTAAATTTTGGAAATGTTTACAATTACAACATTCTGGACCAAACAGTCACAGAAGGGGTGTTAGGATACCTCTTCATGTGCTGAGTACTCAACTCGACTTTGATCGCACTTCCACAAATCTAATATGAACTTTTTGTGTACTGACATGCATTTTTCGCTGACACAAAATATTTCTCTAATCGTTATAAACCATTTTTTGCATCCCTTGATATCACTGTGAAACGTAGTAAACTAAGCAGGAAAAGGGACGTAATGTGTACCATTGTATCTACATAGGTTTATCAGAATAAAGTATATATAGACCCCGCCTTATTTACTGGCTCCATTTAAACAATCCTAATTTACGGCCCTGTATATGGAACAACACGTATGACCTCTTGATAGACAGAGCTTTTAAATTATATAAAGATTGTTTGAAAGCTATATATATGTTTTTAAAAATATCTTTTAACCCGTTAAAATACCTTTTATCGCGTTAAAACACTCTTTATCGCGTTAAAATACTTTTTATCGCGTTGAATACTTTTATCGCATTAAAACACCCTTTATCGCGTCAGAATATATTTTAACGAGATAAAACACCTTTTATCGCGTTAAAATATCTTTTAACGCGTTAAAATACCTTTTATCGTCAAATGACATTTATCAAGGATCGGGATTCGGCCCTAAATTTCAAGTTGAGCAGAGGTTATATAATCTGGCTTTCTATCTACTAATAACGTTAAATACTTAGATTTCTTCCGTCCTGTAAAACCAATGTCCTTCATGGATACATTTATTTTTTAGCTCTCTCCTAGGATGGTTTTCAAATGGTTTTCAAATTTCCAGTCTGATTACGTTTCCGCAAATTAAAAGTTTAAAACGTTATCGCAAATTGATATATATATTACTTTTCCGAAAATTTAACTGGTATTAAACCTTTTGGTAAAAGTTAGATAAATTATTTACTTTATATTTTTAAAGGAGAAAATGGAATTCATAGTGGAACAATATACAAAACAATTTATAATTAACATCCTCCCAAGTCAGGTTTTTGAGTCCAAGTTCGCTCCCTCAAACATGGACTCAAAAACCTGACTCGGTGGATGAAGTGTTAAGTGCTGATTTTTAATCACATGTCTTATTGATTATATTTTTTTAGGCATTCAAATGATGTCTTTTCTTCAAGTAAATACATATCCTGCGCGAAGACCTACTTCCACCTTCTGGTTGGTGAGCAGAGGACAACATATAATTCTTTATCTAGCTGACGAAAGAGGCATTTGTTTTAACTATTTTCAAGTAAGATATTATTTTTGCGAAAAGTAAAATATCTTTTTGCTGAAACGTAAACTTTTATTTGCGGAAACGTACTGTTTTTTATGCGGAAAAGTAATGCTAATTTGCGGAAACGTAATGCGCCTTGAGTCTTGAATCAACAATCACTAACCAATCAAATATATTTACCTTTGAAACTTTAAAAATTAAATTGTAGAAACTTTATTTGTGACACCCAGGACGTTAAGCATCAATCAATAAACCCTAGTATATATTTGAGTATTTTTTGGGTCCAATATTAAAAAAAATCTAGCTTTTTGACCTGAATGATTTATTATAAGAGTTATAGAATCGACACCAAAATTATTGTTAAATTTGCGTAATTTTAAATATAAAGTTGACAGAGAGCGGGGATGCTTAAAATGAGTATGTTGCTCCATCGAGTTGTACTGGCATGGGCCATAGTAATGAGATGATTGAATGCTATGATTCCTAGATTGTTGCTTCCAGACATTCCAAACACAACATATTAAATACAGTTAAAATGTTGCCTATTGTAAATCTATTTTTGTGAAGCTCATGGGGGTGTCACGTGCGCCTGCCACCACGGTGACACCCCCTTAATTCGCCTATGTTAAATGTAAAGCATGATATCGATGAAGTTTAGTTGGGTTTTTTGAAACAGTCTGTTTGAAACTTAATCAGACAATTGATTGCGGCGGTCGGACCATTCCTCCGTCCATTCGTCCCGAAATTGGTTTCACGGCCCTAATTTTAGTTTAACATGGTAGATTGATTTGAAACATATAAACAATGCTCATAACCACAATATACAAATCAAGTTTGAGTTTAGATATTGCATCTTTTACGCCTCATAAGTTATGACCCTTGAAAAGCTGAAAATTTTCAAATTTGTAGTTTCCGTGCTCTAACTACGTTGCTTTGGGTCATTTATATAGATGATGTGTTGTCGTTAAATAACGACAAATTCCGTTTCGTTATATAGATGATGTGTTGTCGTTAAATAACGACAAATTCCAAGACTTTCTACATCTTATCTACCCCAGTGAGCTTGAAATTAAGGATACCACAGATACACCAAAGTCCGCTTCATATTTGGATTTGTTTCTTGAAATAGACTATGAGGGACGTTTGAAGACAAAACTTTATGACAAACGTGATGACTTCAACTTTCCTATTGTTAATTTTCCCTTCTTAAGTAGCAATATACCAGCATCTCCTGCATATGGCGTCTACGTTTCTCAGCTTATCCGATTTTCAAGGGCATGCGTGAGTTACCCTGACTTTCGACAAAAAGGATTACTGCTGTCACAAAAGCTTCTTAACCAGGGTTTTATCAGGGATAAGTTGATGTCATCACTTAAGAAATTTTCCGGTCGTCATCATGAATTGATTGACCATTACAGTGTTCCAATATCTAAGATGATGTTGGACCTGTTCCCACTGTCGTAACCTTTCATGTTCCTCCACCGATTTGTAACTTCCACCGGATTGACTTTGTTGAACTTCACGACGGGTGCCGTATACGGAGCAGGAACTGCTTACACTTCCGGAGCACCTGGGTTCACTCCTGGTTTTTATAGGAGTTCGTGTTGTTCATTGTTTTTAGTTTTCTGTGTTTGTTGTGCTTGTGGTTGTTCGTTTGTCTTCCCGGGTTTGTCTGTCCAATGGATTACGTTTTTTGATTGCTCCTTAGGTATATCTGTCCTTTTTATATGAAACCTGTACACACTGATTATTATCACAATATACAGATCTAGTCAGTTGAATTTAGGTATTGTAATTATTACTGTTCAAGAGTTATGCCCCTTTAGAACTTGCGCTTCCACGTCCACGTATATCATTCGTATGAAGAAAGAGAAAAAAACACACAAGTTTAAAAACACTTGGATTTTATTATTCGATACAGAAAAGGGGGATATCCAAACACTCTTCATCATTTTAAATACGTGAATATACACACCAAGAACTGGAAAACTTTTCACTTAACTGCCTCGACATAATATGCAGTGTAAAAAAAGTTCTTATAATGTTACTGTCTTTGTATGTTCAAAACATTTCAGTTCTCTCAACCCGGAATAACTGTTCCTGTAAACTATCAATTAGATCTATTATATATAACTGTTTTATAATCTAGTTTACCCTTCAATAAATATACACAAGCCTGAAATTCAAAATTATAACCATAATAAAATAAACAAGTGCCATATGTATATTATCTCATAACTTCCAAACTGAATACTATATATAAACCCTTCTAAAACGTTTTGGAAGAAGAAAAAAAATAAAATGCTTAGATAGGAATCTGGATGCTTCCACAAAGGAACTAAAGATCAGAAAAAAGATATTGAAGACACAGTTAATCCTATTGTTAGTAAATTATATAAAAATGCAGGAAATTCTTTTCTTTTATCAGGAGGACAGAAGAGAACTCTAATAATCCCAACAATTTACAAATATTTTGAAGTCAATAACTTCAGTCGACTAAAAGTTAATTTTTATTTTGTTTTTACAAGGATGGCTATCCGTAGTATGAATATTAAACCGGCAAGCTGACCAACTTCCGCTAGAAACTAGGTTGGCTCACTTTGAAGGGAGAAAAACCAGTCTATTCAGATAGTGATCTGGGTTGTTTTTAGCACGAAATTACTCATGTTTTATTGTGTGAATACGCTGACATTATCTAGTACAGAATAGATTTCTTTATCAACTCGTATATTTGAATCTTGCTATCAAAACAATTTCATAAACATATTTATTATGACATGTTTTTATATATCAATATGACCAGTTTGACTAACCTTTAGCCTTTTAGCGACTTGCATGCCCCTTTACATGCTAGTCACAACAAGGAAAATACAACCGGATTTGAAAATTAAGCATGTTAATTTATCAAATTTTCAAAAGAATTGTTCAAAGGTTTAAAAAATTTATTCTTAATAATTGCGGCAATATTGGTTAGACGGGTATGGACCCTGCAAGAGATTTCACTAGTGATTGGTTCAAATTTGGACCACTTGTTCCAGAATAAAAGATGTGGCAATAAATCTCCAGGTGAGCTAAGAACAAGAATAATAACACTGCCGAATATAATGGTGCATGCGGTGTGTTCGATTAGAAAAAAATGATTCTTTCTCCTAGTGTTATAAAGAGGTTATCGGAAAATGCTGTAACTCATTTGAAATTTGCATTTCAGATGTTTTAAGAATAATCATGATTGTACTTTATAAAATAAGTCACATATAAATTCTATGGATTTACAATAAATCTCTCCATTGTGTGTATCATCTGACAAAGACATGTGACTGTCTGATTTATGATTCATATATCTAATGAATAACAATTATTTCATAAGTAAATAAAGTATTTGGAAAGAATAGTGCGTGCATCTTCTTTCAGGTAAAATCATTTTTGCTCTTGTTTATTTTTTTCCTTAGATTCCGAGGATTGAAAACGTTGCAGAATTTATATGATCTATGAGTGATGGAAATACTCCAAAATATTTGATATTTGTGTTATTTTCTAGTAGCTTTTCGTAGATGTGTGCACATTTCGACAATTTTGCCTCATTATCATTGAAGTGCTTGAGGCCAAAAATTCGGAAAGAAAAATTATATTTATATACGTTATCTGATTCAAATTTCTGATTCTAACAAGGTCAAACCGATTGAAACAGTAGAAATTAATTAAAATTTGAATGAATGAATTTTTCATAAAAGTTTTAAAATATAAGAAATGAATAAAAATAAAAGATCAGAGCTATTCATCAGGGTGTCAATGTATTATATTTTTAAAACGGGACCACCCATTGCCAATTTCCTGTAACTTCGTGCATTTTCCATGTATAACGGCCAGAAACCGCTTCAGCATTTTTTCTCAATAATCACCCGTTGTCAAGACATTCCTTTCCTACTTTTATAAAATTAACTGATTTTAGATATCCAAGTTAACGATCATTAAGTTTCCGATTACAGTACTAGATAATATCTATGCCAACACATAACATATCCTCCAAAATGTTAGTATGCATGCATGAAGACGTTTATCTTTATTTGGTTTTCTGTGCTTTTGCTCTTAGTCTTCTTTCTATGGTGGTAGGATATTGCCATTTCGCTTTTTCGATTTCGCGTTTTCGACTTCGCGTTTTCGCTCTATAGAATATGAAAAACGAAAAAGCGAAAACGAAAAATGGCCTTATCCGGCCACCATATGTTATACGATATATTTTTTCTGAAGCATACTTAAGCATGTGTTAAGCGAGAAAATATCTTAATTATAAAGTAAACAGGTATTATGGTAATCTTGAACGTTGAATAAATATAAATACGACCATAAAATTATGTCATGTGAATGTTGGAGAAGATTTTCAGTTTTTGACCCAATCATCTTTTTCCACGAAAAAGAACTTCAAGATAGATGTATGTGGCACAAAACCGAAATTCTTCCTTCTGCTTTCTCATGTTTTTTACACCTTGGCTATCAAAACAACGAAATGGATAAAACATATGCCAGGGCCTCAGTGAAAATTAGACTATATCTAATTCTAACTAACCCTCTTTAAATAAAATTTCTGTTCTGTCTCCAAGCTGAAATAGTTTAAACAAAAATTCATCATTATTCAGGTAAGAGTCTCAATGAAAATTAGACTATATCTAACTGACTAACCATCTTTAAATAAAGAATTGGTTTGCATGACTCCAAGGAGGAATCGGACTCAAAGTGAGGGGGTGGAAAGGGGGTACCTTTCTCCTTTCTCAAGCCCCTCGTCTCCTTTCTCCCGCCCCTCTCTCCCTTCTCACGCCCCCTCTCTCCTTTCTCCCGCCCCTCTGCTTCCATCTCCCACCTTAACAACCGTCTTTTTTCAGATCAATCGATTTTAATACAAATTTGAATTAATATATGACCATATATAGGTGGCATAGGTCTTTATTAAAGCATATACTGATTTTACGAACAAGGCCTGCCTCCGACTCTTACGCAAATTAATACACAATGTTGGAATGTTGTCAATGGTGCATTGTGCATGCCCCAATGTCAAGAAACTCATTTTTGATATGTATGGTCATGTATGAGGATCATGAAATTAGACATAGTTTTTTACTGTGTCATCTCTATTTTTCCCTGTCCTCGAGAACACCTTACTTTGTATGGTCAAGTGGATAACGTAAATATTTTAAGGTGACCTGGAAAATTGTTGAAATATGCATGGACTATCCTGACTCTGTGATGTGTTCTGTGCTCTTTTATGTTATTTTTGTTTGGGGTTCTGTCTGTTTGGGTGATGTTGATTGGTTGGAATATATGTCATTGTTGACCTGTCGTATTATCCATTTGTTGTTCATTTATAAATGTGCAGTAGGTCGAAATTGGCCTATACAGAATATACACACATTACCTACTTAAATGCCGAAGTTTTTTATCTTTACAAGTATTAAGCCCTCAGAAGTATGGATTTCTGATAGATGATGTACTATTCCTATGCCTAAGTATCCCACATCAAACCCACGCGTAAACGCGGAGAATTTAGATTTTTCATGCGTAAAGACTTAAGCATGTTAACAATGGTTTGAAATGTCGATAAAATAATTTGTCTATAGTATCATGTTAGTTTAAGTCAGATTGAACATCAAATTCTTTAATGAAATGATCGGAAATGGCAAAAATGGTTTGGGAAATATAAATGTTGCCTTTTTCAAAGATTTGTCCATTTATTAGAACATTTAGTATCCAGTTTTTTTCGTATTTTTACCTCTTTATTTTTTTTTTCAACATTAAAGTTCGTCTCCCTTTGATAGTTCTCCCTCCTTTCTCCAGCCCCCTTTCTCCTTTCTCCCACCCCCTTTCCCCCTGTCTCCCAATACCCTTTCCACCCCCTTCTTATTAGCAGGGTTCAACAATTTCTTGATAACAGAAATGTAATAGTATAGATACTTATTAACTGGGTATAAGGAGAATAGTTAGACTATTGTCCCCGAGGTACCAAATATTACCCCGAGGCGTAGCCGAGGGCAATAGTTGGTATCGAGGGGATAATAAACTTCTATTGCCCGAACATGCAGTCAGTAAGTGTTTTATTATACCGAAAACACTTTACCGGTCAATAGTAATGGAAACTACTGACCGGTCAATATCTTTAGTGTTGAAATCAATAACCCATAGTTCAGACCCACAGGTGCATATTGGTCTGATATAAGAACATAAAATAATTTCATTTTAAAGTTTGTGTTTAATTTCATTGAGTTTAGGATTAAGAATTAATCATAAAAAGAGCGCTCAAACATTTGTTGTATACGTGATCAGAAGATCAAAACCAAAAAAAAAAAAAAAAAAAGAAACAAAAGAAACAAATCAATCCATAAGACAGACAAACCTGGGAAGATAAATGAACAACCAAAAGCACAACAAATAAACACCGAAAACTAAAAAACAATGAACAACATGAACTCTTATAAAAACTAAAAGAGAACTCAGGTGATCCGGAAGGGTAAGCGGTTCCTGCTCCGTATACGACACCCGTCGTGAAGTTCAACAAAATCAATCCGGTGGTAGTCACAAATAGGTGGAGGTACATTTGAAATGTTACGACACGGGAACAGGTCCAAAATCATCTTCGATATTGGAACACTGTAACTGTACTTATATATATTTCATGTATTTTTCAACAATTTCAATAGTAGATCCATTAATAGAAAAACTGAATTAAGAGAAATCTTTCTTTCCCTTTCTTAAAATAGCCACTTTAGTTTTATTTAAATATTTTTTTTAATTTCCATTAGTTGCAATAGTTTTGTAATGAGTTCAAACATGATTGCAACCCATTTCCTGTCTCTGAGAGTAGAAACATCTGCATAAAGGAGACAATTTAAAGACACCCCTTAAATATGTAGTACAATGTATGTAGCTGAATTGGATATCAAATCTTATTTTATATCAAATATTAAGTTTATATCAGTAACAAAAATTTTGAATAACATAGGATATCGGCCAACTCATTGTCTGACACCTCTTTTTGATGGAACCGGATGATATGTATATGTATATATATATATATATATATATATATATATATATATATATATATATATATATATAGATAGATTCTATGTTGTTGTCACAAACTATGTTTAAGGACAATAAAGTAATTTGAATTTGTATATAGTATTAGGAGACATCGTTTTTTTTTTTTTATTTTATGGAAACTGTTATGAGAATTTAAAAATATGGAATCAATATAAAATCTAATATTTGAATAAAATATATAACGTTACACTACATGTGCGATAACAGCTGAAATAAATTTTGCGGACTTTCTCGGAACCTGTCGACAGGTTTTTGCATTAGATAGAAATATTTCTTAACAAAACGAAGGTACAAAGATTATCAGTTATTTATGTAGTAAAGATTATTCTTTTATATAGATTTTGAAAATCTAAATATATATAGAAATCTCTTCTCACATCCCTCTTTTCTAATATTCCTGATATTTAGTAAAAAAGATGATAGGTCTATTTCGTTTTGTATTATTTATTTTGAGAAAAGTCACATGATCAAAACATTGTCATGTGCTACAAAGCTTGGAGAAGCTTGAAAATGTTATTTTTGTTGCTAAACTAAGTGAACTAAAACAATAACAAATAGTCTGCATTTTTGTAACTACAAGCTCGATATATATAGTAATAATTTAAAGTCGTTAACAGGCATAGCACGATGTGTTCCTGTTCTGCCCACTTTTCGAAAATATAGGTAGAAAATGTGGGCAGAACAGGAATGGTAGTATCAACACTCTAATTAGATCTAATCAGAGAACAATAGATTTGAAGTTATAGCCTTGTCCAAAAAAACGTTTCGTGGAAATTAACAGAAAGAAATATCTAAGTATAAATATTAAAATATCCACTTATTGTTTTTCTTATCCTGAAGAAGAACAATTCACGGAAGAAATAAATTTTTGTGAAAGTATTACCTTTGTGCTATTGTGTGGTTTGTGATAGGTTATATGAACTTACTGAATCTAATGTGTCACATAAACTGCAAAACTGTTTGGGAAAATCTTAATATTGTCTTAAAATCACAATTAAACGTTAACTGTACCTTTTTCTTCCTTTGTCATAACTAATTATTGGCGTTTCTAATGCTAAATGTCTCAAATGTTTAACAAAAACAGATTATCCATTTTCGGTGTATAATTCATTGAATTTTGCATACTATATGATGTCCCCTTGTACATGTGTGACATTTTTGAAGACCTGCAAGTTTGGCTTCCTGTTGACTTTCAGGATATGCCTGATCATTGTTTGGAATGTAACATGTTCAGGTGTACTTGCATATTTCACTGTATGCACATACTTCTGTCAAATGAAGAACAACAACAAAAGGAAAAAGGGGAGGCATATGTTTTTGTGTCAGAAATAAACTTTAATTGATATTGTAGGAATACTTGTTGATAAATAGTTCAACAATAAAATCAGAATAGGTATTTTCAAATAATCCTGGCATCAATATGCTGAATGAGGCAAATGAACCAAACAAATTATTTTTTTTTTTAAAATTATGAGAATATAGTGACCTGCAGAGATAATTTTAATAATATACATATTTTGTAGAAAATAGATCATGGATAGTAAAGTTCTTACAAGTTTGTTTTGCGTTTTGGTGCTGTTGAAATCAAGTCAAACCCTTGATAATGGACTAGCTTTGACACCACCAATGGGATGGATGCATTGGGAAAGATTTAGATGTATTACAGACTGCAAAACAGATCCGAAAAACTGCCTGAGGTAAGTGAAAGTAATCACTGCAAAAAAATCTCATTGAGGGAAATAAGACAGTTCATGCTATAAGGTAGTTGAATTAACCAGGCTCTGAAGAGTAAAATTTTGTTTGAAGAATGTTAAAAAGTAGTTTGAGATACCCGTGGTGAGTTTTAGTGACTGAAAATCAATTGTGTTTCAGTTGAGTCAGCTTAAATACTGCAAAAAATTTTTGTGTCTTTTTTTTTTTATATATCCCAGGCTTAGTGAAGTAGGGGATATATAGTGACGGGGGGTGTCTGTTCGTTCGTCCATCTGTCCACACCTGTGATCTGCAATTACTCCTACACCAGTGGCAGTGAATGGATTTCATTGAAACAAAGCACTATGCACCACCTATTTTATTTTTGAGTAGAACGATTTTTGGAGTTTTCCATGGACAAACATGGGCATTGCCATTTCTTCATAATTATATGGTAATGTAACAGGGGTAGGCATGCTCCGTCTAAACCAGGAATGGATTTCTGTGAAACTTTCAGGGAATCTTTAGTGTACATTGCCAATGTGCACCTTCTATTTTGTTTTTTGATCAAAATAATTTTTAGTGTTTCCAATAGACAAACATGGACTTTACAAATTTTTATTATTTTTTTAGCCATAGTGGAGAATATACATTTGTGAGCTTAGTTTACAGTACTTATAATTTTTTTTAGCGATTTTGCAAATGAATTCTTATTCAACTTTAGGCTGTTTTAAATTCATAATTCTTGGTCAATCGTCAGGGACAAAGTATTGAAATAATTATTTGCAGTGGTTTTTACTTTTTTATTAGCTCACCTGGACCAAAGGTCCATGTGAGCTTTTACCATCACTTGGCGTCCGTCGTCGTCGTCGTCGTCGTCTGTCGTCGTCGTCTGTTAACAATTTTTCAAACGTTAACTTGTCCGACACCATAAGTCCAATTGCAACCAAACTTGGTACATTTGTTTAGTGGCATTATGTGTACAAAAATATCGTTCGGATTTTTGATTCGTAAAAAAACATGGCCGCCATGGCTAAAAATAGAACATAGGGGTAAATTGCAGTTTTTTGCATATAACTCAAAAACCATAACAGATATCAAAATTCTGGCATAGGGTAAAAGTGTTCAGCACCTCAAGATCTACCTGCCCTGAAATTTTGAAGAAGATCCAACGACCCATGTAGGAGTTATTGCCCTTTTTCTGCATTTTTTCCAAATTTTGCACTTATTAAGCTCAATATCTTGGATACTATAAAGGAAATTTGAAAAATTTAAATTTCATATTGTTAGGCACACAAAGATCTACAAAATTTGTAACAGGATCGAAGTTGTAGGTTCATTCCTTTTAGGACTTATTCCCCTTAGATCATCAAAATTGACCATTTTTGCAGTCTTTATTCATTGTAATAAAATCGTTAACTCCTCTTACACCATAAGTTTAATTGCAACCAAACTTAGTGTAGTTGTTCCTTGGCATGAGTGCTACTAAACTATCGTTTGTATTTTTGATTTGTAAAAAAACATGGCTGCCATGGCTAAAAATAGAACATAGGGGTAAATTGCAGTTTTTTGCAAATAACTCAAAAATGGTGACAGATATCAAAATTCTGATGGGAAGCTAAAGTGTTCAACACCTCAAGATCTACCTGCTTTGAAATTTTGAAGAAGATGTAACCATCCATGTAGGAGTTATTGCCCTTTTTCTTGATTTTGTTTTGAAATTTGTACTTATTAAGTTGTTGTCAATAGAGAAAAGCTGTTGTTTGCTTAAACAATCAGCTCATTGAGCTCTACAAAAGTCTGAATTGGGTCGAAGTTGTCAGATGATCCATTATAGGGGTAATAGCTCATGAAAGACTCCCTTAAAGCTTAAGGACCAGGTGAGCGATTCAGGCTCCTGGGAGCCTCTTGTCATGTTTATTACATCTCTTACCACCAAAGTTGCTGCCAAAAACATATAGTGAATCCATGGTTTATGTATGAATTAAATTACTCTTCCACAAATGACCTGTATTTATTTCAGTGAAGATTTGATAATGAGACAGGCAGACAGACTTGTGGCTGATGGATATCGTGATGCTGGTTACATATATGTTTCCATTGATGACTGCTGGATGGCCAAAGAACGAGCTGCTAATGGAAGTCTTCAATCAGATCCAATAAGATTTCCTCGAGGAATCAAATATTTAGCAGATTATGTAAGACATCCTGGAAAACATGATTATTAATTAAAGTGGTGCATTTAAAGAGATATTTAACAGTAGAAATTGATTACATTTTTCAGGGTTAATATATGCTCAAATTGATAAGATTTATACATGTGATTTCTTTAAAGGAAGAGAGAGCACAGGCATTTGTTTTATACAAATAACAGCCCCATTGTGTGTAGTAATGTATTGGGCTGTCATTTGTATAAAACAAATACCTGTGTGAGAGAGGCCCCCTTTTGTCTCAGAATTTCAATATGTAAAAACATATTGAAAGCTCATGCTTTACATGTATGACCACTCCTTAAGTGCATTCTTCATTTATTACACCAGTGAAAAAATTGCTGAAGAAATGGTTCTATTGTAAAAATAATTTCAACTGTTAAATATATCCCAGTAATCTCCCCTTACATTTTGCACTTGCTTACTATGTTAAATTTTTTTCTGTTATCCATTATCAAGCTTCACAGTAAAGGTTTAAAGCTTGGTATTTATGAAGATTTTGGTACCAGGACATGTATGGGATATCCTGGTAGTGAATTCTATCTGCAAATGGATGCAGAAACGTTTGCCAGTTGGGGAGTAGACCTGCTTAAGTTAGATGGATGTAATTCAGATAGAGCTGATATGAAAGATGGTAAGATGAAGAACTTCAATACAAGTTGTTCTTTGTGTATATATATAACAGTTTTGTGTTAATAATTTATCACCCATGTCCATTCTTTATAATTGATTAAATGTTAGAAATTAACTATAGTATATACATGTATTATTTAACACATAGTCAAAATGCTTCTCTAAAAAAACAAGTATAATGTAAAATTTAAAGGAGTTGAGCAATGCATCATTGATTGAAAGTCGCAACGAAACAGATGTGCAGCTACTTATTCATTGTTATTAAATGCGTAATATGTAAAAGCATGTGTAATTGACATTATCAACATTTAGCAAAGAGTTGGTGTCAAACCACTGTTAGGGGCCTTGAACTTGCAATGAGGTACCGAAGAAGTCCTCATGGTGATTTTTAGACGAAGAACAGAAATAAAAGCACTATTCTTTTGCTTGAATGTTTGTTACATGTACGTGTGGATTATTTGTCAAGAATTTATCCATTCTTACTCATGAAAACATTCAGCAAAAATGAACAGACAAGAGAATTTCTTTTTTAAAAATATTGTTTACACTGGTATTTCATTGTTAATAGTTAGTACACTTAGTATGGCTGACAAAGTTTAGAAAAAAACTAAAAAAGTTATCTGAGGAGATCAAATTTATGCTGGTTTATTATTATTTTTTTATTTTAGGTTATGAAGCCATGGGATTTTACTTGAACAAAACTGGACGTCCAATGTTATACCTCTGTAGCTGGGCAGCTTATGTTGCTCCATACAAAGATTTGGTAAGGTTAGAATTATAAGACACTTGTACTGTAACAGTGCTATAGGTCTGTCAATCTGCCATACAGTATATCAGATTTAACCAAGGTCAAACCTGTCTATAAAGGGCAGCTAAGGGACCAGAAAAAAGTGCCCTTTATAGAGATGTTAATTTTATATACTTTGTTCATGAATGGGACTTTTTCACTGTGCCCTTTATAGACAGTGATTTGCTATACAGAGGTGCCCTTTAGAGCAGGTTTGACTGTCAAAAAAGGCTCCAAATAGATTATATTGATTTTCAGGTTTTTCTTTCTGAAGTTATGTAACTTTAAGCATAAAAGATGAGGAATTTTCTATATTGTATATATGACCAACTGAAAAGATTGGTTCACAGAATCGCTTAAAAATTGTGTACAAATGTCACAGTTGAAAGAGATGACTACACTCTCAGTTTTGATGTTTCCAAATTTTTGGTTCAAGAGGTATGGGAATTTCATATTACATATTGTGATTTTTATGGCATTACTTAATTTTCTTGACTATCAGCAACTAGAAGATAACCTTATGCAGAAATTTAGTCAGGCCTGAGGGACATAGCTACCTTTATGCTAAAATGCAGTTGCGTATACATTGTCATAGCAAAAAAAAATGGAATGTTAGGTTATTCTTCAATATTGACATCATTAGAAAACAGTACAGTACAAAGTAGGACAACATTTAATTATAATGTTGGTGAATCATAAACTGTTATGAGTGTTACATTACTTTTGACTTGTTTCACTTTTTTTAAATGTGTTTTCATGCCACTGCACATCCATTCTTTATATAATTGTCAGTTGCTTACAAGCTTTTTTGTTGTTTTTGTATAGCCTATGTGATTGAGGCAATGTTAAGTTCTACAATGTGTTGTGACTCTTGTTTGTTTAGATATATTATTAAAAGACAAAAACTAATACATGTGTACCGGTACTTATGTAAATCCACCAGCTTTTGTCTGAGATCACTTTCCATCTCTGGAATTATTTTTTTGTCCCTGGTAATTTAATGCGTAAGTTCGTTATAATAAACATGAATACAACAAGTTTTAATTGTTAATCAGCAGTTAATTTATGTAACAAACACCAAATACTGTGAATTGGTATAATCACTCGTATGAGAACTGAATGGCTAAAATCCAGGATTCCAAGAATTATTTTTTAGTACACTTAATTTTTGTGATGCTACACCCCTGATAGTTGTATATCCTTGTTAGCCAGCTTTAGATGATGAGTATTAGATGGTAAAATTCTAATGTCGAGGTCAATTTTGTTTTTCTGAATTTGATTCCTGAATTCAGAATTATAAAAGCATGAAGTTTGGAAATATGGTAAGGTATTACATACATGTAATATCCAGTTATTGTCCCCTTTTTGAGCCAAATTTAAATCGGAGTATTTGAACAAAACCAACAAAATTTGCCCAGGAAAGGTCAAATTTTTGTATACCTTGCATTTCCTTCATGTCTCTAAGCCTTGTATAAGGGTGCCAGTGGAGATAAGCTTTGTATATTGTATACATGTATTTATGCCCCTTTTTAGACTGATTACCCAGCATACAAGAAATATTGTAACCAGTGGCGTAACTATAGAGATATACAGGATTCATGGGATGTCATGTATGACATTATAAATTACTATGGCAACAACACTTACAATATGTCTGCTTATGCTGGACCTGGACATTGGAATGATCCTGATGAGGTATGTAACCATGGTTACTAGGAATACATAGGCATGTTAAAAGAAAATTCAGCATTAATTTAGAAAGAAATGCTGGTGAAAACACTCTGAATGTAAATGGTTTTATAATGTTATGAGGAGTTGGTAAACAAATACAGGTGAATATTACCAGCATTATATTGTAGTTTATTTTGGTAAAAATAATTTGTGTTCCTTAGTGAGCAAAAAAGCAAAAAATTCCAATCTCATGGATACACATTTCAAAAATTGTCAGTCTACACATACTATATCTCATTTCTTTCATAAATTTCCTAATAAAAAAATCCCAGATTGCATGATTTAAAGGCTTTACAGTCAGGGAACAATACAATGTTTAAATGCTTTTCAGTCAGTGAAAAAGGCAATGAATTTACAAAACATTATCAACCAAAACCAACATGCCATGTAACATATTCCATCAAAAACTTTTTTATGAAGCAAAACAGCATTTAAAGTGAATAATAGTCAAAATTATATCCTGTTACAGTTAATTATTGGTGGCTACAGCTTGAGTTTCAACCAGGAGAAGGTACACATGGGTATGTGGGCAATGATGGCGTCACCTTTATTTATGTCTGTTGATTTAGAAACAATCAGACCTTCATCTAAAGGATTATTATTAAACAAAATGTTACTAGAGATTAACCAGGATCCATTAGGAATACAAGGAAAAAGACTATGGAAAGTAAGTTTCTTAAGATATCATTAATAAAAGCATTGAAAACAGGGGATTTCAGAAAGATCCTTTACATTATCCATATAACATTGAGAGAAATTATATAGAAGACTATAGAAAGAGCAAATTAGATAATTATCATAACAGGAAACTGCAGTGTAATAGTGTTGAGCTCAAACTGACAAAATATTAAGGGTTCTTTCAGAAAACAAATGGTTACAGGTCATACTTCAGTGAGGAAACACTCCATGAAATATCTGTTCGTTCAAAAGCATGTAGAGATTAACATTATGCCATACTTATTGAATTTACATGTTACCAATAATTAACATTGAGCCCAACATGGACATAATCAAACATTTGTTTGCAAGATCTCATGTTTAAGATTATTAGGAAACAAAACTGTTCATCCTTTTTAAAAAAATTCAGTTATATGATATAAATAATCTAAAACTGAAATATGTACATGTATATAGTGATAGATTTACAGCAAAGCATCATCTGAATTGAAATGATTGTCATATTTGATTGCTATTTTTTTTTATCTACAAAATAGCATGTGACAATTGATAAAGCAAAGGATCATTGATTTATTGCTGTTCTTCATCCTGAATCTTGCATGCTTCTCTAGTTTCAATGTGTCCCCTTGTAGCGATTTGATTTGAACACATTGATTTGCAAAATAGCAAACATTAGTAAAATTACATTGTTAATTGATAATTTTAAATTTCAGTTCAATAAGTTTGAAATCTGGCAGAAACCACTCTACAAACCACACACGTATGCCATAGCTATCATCAATAGTGATGATGAGGGCGTTCCACATACAGTTAAGTTATCTTTATCAGAATTTGGAGTGACAGGTGCTTCATCATTCCGAGTCACTGATGTGTTTGATGGAATGAGTCATGGTATAGCACATATAAATGATTCATTTATATATGAAGTTAATCCGACTGGGATATATATGGTCAGACTGGACCCTGTTAAATAATGAAAATGGCAGTACTAGTGTTATCTTGCATTATTTATATGGAGGAGAAAGATTTATTAAAAAAAAACAATCATTTATATTCCAAAAATGGAGTATGAAACACTATTAACAGAAAGCAATCTGACTGAAGCAAACTGAAAATTTCTTCTTTTCTGTTTGGTGCTGCCTGTCAGCCATTGCCTACCTATGGATTATTGGAGTTGTCTTTCCTGACAGAAGCTGTCTTGTATTTAAGACAAAGGGCAAAAACTAATTTTAATTTTTTCTTAAAAATTTTGAATTGGGGAAGGCCTTCATCAGACATGGATAAATTCTGGGGGATATATCCAAATAATATCATTGATGTAAGAGGAGGATACTGATGGGAAGAAAACATATTTTGCAGAAAAATGACAATTTGTCTATTGATATCTATGGAAGACACCTTCTCAAAAGAACAGATAACTCCATGAATGGGAGACAACTTGCACATACTAAAAATAGAGAATACTTTGCAAAATAATAACTGGAATTTTTTTGTTGGAAAATCTGGTTAAAGAGAACTTTTGTATCTTTCTGCCACAAGAAAATAGATTTGCTGTGTAAAGTTAAAATGTGTACAGTATTTATAGTATAGCTGACTTGGAATAGAATAAACAATTTAAATAAAACAGTGCTTTAATTGGGATTGAAAAATAATTCGATCTTGGTGTGCTTCTGTGATCTTTAGAGGGAAGGGGGTTTTCCAGTGTGAAAAATTAAATCTAACATTGTGCTATGAAAGATTGTGCATTATTTTCTGTTTTAAAACCGAATTCCCTTTTTTACACTGTACATGTACATCCAAATGCATTTTTAAAAATTTGCTGAATTTAATATAATCAATTAATATAATAACATGTCTCCAGGACTTAGTCAGTCTTTTATTCAGGCATTTATAAAAATATTTTAATTATTGACCCCAATCAGGTTTTGTGGAATACAATTTCTGACCTGATTAAATTTTTTTTCTATATTTAAGGCCAACGAAACATAATGTTCTACAAATTCAGATCATTTTTCAGAAAAACCTATGTTTGAAAACATTCGTTAAAGAATAATTATATATTATGTGATTCTATAAGAATCTGCTTCATCTAGTATAAAATTGATTTTTACATAATGGTGGAAGATGCATACATGTAAGACCTAATTACTTTATTGTTATTTTTATTATATTTTTTGTAAGTGGAATATGATTATTTGAAACACGATAGATAATATATACATCTACATATCTTATAAACAGTATTATATATATATATATCCTTTTGTCTATATTTTGTATGAATCATGTTGTTACATGCAGGGGTGATTTTGGCAAAAAAAGGGAGTAGCATGTATAAGGCACCACAGTAGACAAATCTGGATTGCAAATAAAAAGAAGAAACTTAAATCGCCTGAAAAATGGAATAAAATTTTCCTTCAACTGACATTTTCTGGTCACATATTTAATTTTTTGGACAAATTTTCAGAGTACAAGGGAGATAAGTATTTTTGAGAGATTTTCTTGAATACGAAAATTTGCACAGTGTGAATAAAAATATTCAAGACTATGATGTTAAACATTTTAGGGAATTATTTCATATTTTTGATGTGTTCAATTTTCTAAGTGCATTCATTTGTGTTTTAGAAATTCTCATTTAGATTCATATTTGAGGTATAAATATATGCCCTTACAAACAATGGTAAAAGTTTTATTTCTTCTTTGATGACTCAGCAATGTTAATTAAAAAATTGTCATTAGTTATTATTCCAGCATTTAGACTTTCCAAACATAAACTAAGGATTACAGACACAGTAACATTCATTTACATGCAGGTTATTTACCCCTCCTGTCTGATATTTGAATCCATCAATTTTTAAAACTGATCTTAAAATTTAATGTCACTTTATAGAGGAATTGGATAGAACATAGGGGTCAAAATGCTGTTTTTTGCTATTTTTTCCTGAATTATAGAAATAAAATGAAGATGAAAGCTACCTTCAAGGCAAACATGGTATTCCGAGTTGAATGGTGATGATGAAAATTTGTTTTGGACGGCCATTTTTAAAATGGCTGCCATTTTCCCGCCATTTTTTACACTTGCTCGGATTTCAACAATATTTGGTTTTTAAAGTAAACATGGTATCCTTAGTGAATGGTGATGATGAGAATGTTGTATAACAATGATTAAACTTCATAATATGTGAGCTTTTAATTGCCATCACTTGGCGTCTGTCATCATCGTTAACAAATTTTCAAACATCTTCTCCTCTGAAACTACTAGGGGGATTTGGATTAAACTTAGCATGATTGTTCCTGCAATATTTCCTTTTCAAGTACAATAAAAAGCCTTAACCCACAATTTTTACATAACTTCTTTCAAACATTTTAAAAAACGAAGACAACATATAGACCAAAAGATTTATACTTGTATTTGAAGATGAATTAAAGCTTGTATTTTGTATTGTGAATCATCAGATCGACCATGACTGTATCTTAATCAAGCGTAGGGAGAACTCATGTCCATTTCTTTCCAGAGGTTCTTGAAAGGCTTTTAAAGGTATTTTCAGCATTTTACGTGACCTTTAATACTCAGTTTAATTTACAACAAACATTAATATATTAATTTAGTTTATAGTGCATTGTTTGCCAGGTGAGCGATTCAGGCTCTTGAGAGCCTCTTGTTTGTTTTTGCACGTAGAGCAGCGCAACAGTGTTATGCCATCAGTGGCTTGTGATGTCGCTATTTCCGAGAATTTCTAATGTATATCAACGGAAAGAGAAATCCCGCTGGAATCAATGGAAGGTACGCAAAAGTTAACTTTAAATGATTTTTAAGATAAAATTGCAACGTATTTAATCATATGTGTCTTAAACTTTAAAATAAATATCAACAAAAATTATCCGGTTTGAACTATATGGACATAATTGTTTTAGTTGTCATCACAAATTGATTGGCCAATCAAATGAGATATCTTCAGTTAGATTTCATGTCCTCCTGGAATTGACATCTCACCTAACACTTCACACTGGCAATGTGACAGGTGCCATTAACAAAGCAGGACATGGACACCTGATGTCACTCCCGGTTTTTAGTTGGATTTCACATTGCTAGTGCCTTAGTTTCTGTGCTGTCTTGTTCTATTTTTGTTCAATTTTTTATTGTTTTTGTGTACTTGTATCCTTGTGATGTTTCTTTGTTGTGTTTGGTTGTCATGACTTTGTCTTTTCCTTGGATTTGGAATTTACTTGACTTTTCCCACAGTTTTATCGATTTGGTATTCTTTTGCCGATATTTAACTATTCTGAAAAGTTTGAAGTAAAAAATACCTGAGGACTAATTAAAAATGTATTTTGTTCCTTTTACTTCTGGTAAGATATTATTGAATGCAAGATGATGGTTTTGGCATAGAGCTAATTCTGCAGATGCTCAATACAAAAAATAGATTTGCCAATGAAGAAATAACAAATTAATTGAAAACAACTTTATTTTTGACACTTAATTTTGGCAAAAGATTTGGGTTTTTTATTTTGCATAAACACGTACAAACAAGAAAAATATAAAGAATTATTGCACAACAAAAACATTTAACAATTGATTACACTTGGTACCCTATATTATTCTCATCAGGTCCAATTACCTGTTTATCTCTGAAAAGTTATAAAATAAGAGGTATACAAAACCCTTACATAAATAAAATAAATTGCTTCGCTGAGCGCAGCTGGATACGACCGCAGAGCTCCAACCCTGAACAATTGGGGCAAAAATGGACACAATATTCGCACTTGATACAGGTCTGAATTTGGATTGTAATTAAATATTTGACACATAATAGGTATCTGACACAGAATAACTGTAATCAAAGAACTTAGAATTGGTCATATGATTTGAATTTATATTCAATTTTTTGCTTTTTGTGCAATACAATATGCTGTGGCGAATTGCCCCCCCCCCCCCCCCCAAAAAAAAATTTACCCCTTTTTTTGCTTTTGTGCAATAAACTATATAAAAATTATTGTTACCCCCCCCCCCCTTTTTTTTGCCAAAAAAAATTTGAAATTTTCTTTTTAATTTCTGAAATCTGAAATGCCCCCCCATTTCTCATTTACCCCCCGTAAATTTTGTTTTCACCTGCCCCCATTTCTTTATACATAATTTACGACTTGTAAGGGAGGTAATTGAATCATACACAACAGTTTACTTTAAATGTGTTTGGATTACCTTCCTTACACCAAGATAATAACCAAAAATGCTTATTGGGCCCTTTTTTGGCCCCTAATTCTTAAACTGTTGGGACCAAAACTCCCAAAATCAATCCCAACCTTCCTTTTGTGGTCATAAACCTTGTGTTTAAATTTCATAGATTTCTATTAACTTATACTAAAGTGATAGTGCGAAAACCAAATGTCTCCTGACGACGACAACGCCAGTGTCATACCAATATACGACCGCAAAAATTTTGCGGTCGTATAAAAATTACTCTGTTTATCATGTGTAAAACATATTCATGTTTCTTAAAAACTTTAAATTAAAATATAAAACATGAACACAGAGATATGTCTTGCCTGTTTAATTTATGGCTTGTACAAGTCAATACTGAACTGTGGCAACAATTGTATAATTATATATACCACTGATGTTAGAGTGCGATCAACAAAATAATTTTGTGACTAAGAATTATGAGATTTCTAACTATAATCTTTGAACTAGTAAATTATTCTGAAAAGTAAAGAGAAAATCATTAAATCTGGTGCAAATTATAATCTTGGGAGTAATTTGAAATAAAGATGCAGATTTCAGAAATTTTCAAATAAAACTTATATAGATAATCAACTTATGTCAAAAACCACTGACATAAATAATTTTTGTCAGACACAGAACACTGGCCACCATGTAAAGCAATTCCTTCAATCTCATTAAACATACAAGTATGTCACAGATAAGACCCAAACATTACAATTGTATTTCATTTGATTTTTGATTGATTTCTATTATATATATACATTTATATATATCCATAAACATATATGCATATTAAATAACATCTAAATCAATTCCTTGTAATATTGTAATAAATTTTAATACCACAAAAGGAAGTTCTGTAGCCAGATGGTCTCGGTAGTTTGTTGGATACTGTCTATCAACAGTTAGGTTGTTAATTGAAATCCAACTTGTACCCAAGGTGTGTTTGACTCAAATCTTAATTTACAAGTTTAGCACTTCTCTGTCTTTGAGTAATCTGGCTTCCTTAACCAATAATACTAGTGGCCATGACATAGTAAACGGTGTAAAACCCCAATTAACCATACCTATTACTATAAGAGTTAATACTGGATAATTTAAAAATACAGATAATTATATACGTTTGAAATTGTAAAACAATACAGATTGTTAGATTTGTGAATTATTGTCTATGGTTTAATTCAATAATTTGTTTAGATGTCATTTTGTGAGTAAAACTAACAATTCAATATGCAAAATTAAAAAGACTATGTAGTCTTATTATAAAAAGGCTTCTAACAGCTTTATTACTAAATATACAAATGATAAAATGTTAGAGAGCTCTCCAATGGCCGGACAGTAAACAGACCAAAGGTTAAAATTACCGATAAGAAATAAAAACAACAATGAAAAGTTAAAGGTAAAATGTCCAACATTTCTGCTAACCAGCCCTGATTACAGAGATCTTAACAGTACAGTTCAAACTCTTATCAATAATTTAATCTGTGCATGAAGTAAAAAAAAACAAAATAGGTAACGTTTATTTAATTGTTGGAACACAACTTTAACTAAAGCTGGAGATATGACATGTATAAATTTTGCAAGTACCAAAAAGGAATATGGTAGATCTATTTTTAACACAAAATCACTATACATGTACATGTATATTATACATGACAAAAGTAAGTACAGGAACTGTGCTTTAACTGTGTTTCTTTATCTAAATGTCACAGTAGGGCCTTCAAGTTAGTAGGGTTTCCAGTTTACAAATGGTTTAACTGAATATGTACTTCATATAAACTTGTGAAAATATGACAATATGATAATTTAACCTTGATTTTTTTATTTTCTTTGCAATATTAATTTTCTCAATAAATATGTTGTCATACTGCAAAAGAAAATATATGTTTATGAGAGCATCAAGGAGAATATATCAATGTGTACATTTTTTTTTATTATAATAACAACTGAAAAAAAGAAAATAAAATGAAATAGCAAAGAAATTGTAGAAAAGTGAGCAAAATTGGAGGTAATCTAACAAAACAAACATGGCAGAGAAATCTGAACAGTTTACCCATCACACAATGGAGGATAAAATTACTTCACAAAAAGGTATTGCAGTATGACTCATTCATTTTAAATACTTTAGAAGGGAAACTTTGGCTCATATATGTGTTCTATATTTTGACAGCTCAGGAAATATAAAACACACAGATGTTATATGAGCTTACAATAGAAATATTGTATTGATAAATTTATAATATTACATCACACATTTCTTTGAAGAATTATATACAAATAATTAACATCTGATATGTTCCTTCTGTAAGTTTGTATTTGGATTAATTTATAAAACTCCATTAATATTTAAACACATTTAAAACAAGTAGTCTGACTGGCAGCAAGCCAGATTTTCTTTCATTACTGTTTGGTGTAAATGGATTTTTACTGTTTGAAAATCTGGTAAAAATGAATAATTTGACTATTAAATAGTAATGTTTTTTTTGAAAAGTCAGATGTGCATGCAAAGGTAGTATAATACAATTAACTGAATGTATGGTCAGTATCTTATGAGTGACCAAACAACACATTAATTTATGAATGTGCAGTCTACCTGATAGTTATTTGTGCTTATGGTCACAAATGTAAATTTTGCTTTTTTTTCTTTGTAAAAGCAATTCACATAAATCAGATTTAATCAAAGTGCCTTCTGGTTCTCTAATACAGTCATTTCTGGAACTATCCCAAGTAAAATAAATGTAATATTTTTTATAAAAAATTGCAGTGTTCTAGCTAGCTACCCCTTTTCCATTTCAGTGCTCCCCCCTGTCATCTGCATGAAATAGGATATCAAATACAGTAAAACGACATTTTAATACAATTAAACAAGACAGAAAATTGAAAATGTATTAAAAAACTGAAATTTAAAGAAAGCTAAAATCATGTGTATATTAAAAGTGCCATTTATTCTAAAAATCTGCCCACCTGCCCTTAAGTCGTAGCTGGAACACTGAATTAGTTATAATACCACACCTGCCTATCTCTCACATGCATAACAACTGATAATGTTAAATATTATCATGATTCTGTTTTATTTCAAAATTCCAAGAATGTGATTCACTGTAATATTATTTCCTTGCTGTGATTGTTTTAATTCCAGTTAATTAAATACCAGTATAGCTGCAAAATCCACCCTGAACAAATTTTCAATCTCTTTCATAGCCAATATTACATCAGAAAAGATTTTTTCAGCCATAACTGTGTGTATCTAAATGGGGTTAAACACACAAATCAAACTGGAAATATTTCATTGAATGACATTTCCTAAATTTTGAAATGACCCTTCATATTGTAAAAATTTGATAACCAATTGTTATGAATTAGAGAGCTAAGTGGGCTTGAATACAAATCAATACAATACAATATAATTATGCATTTTGCTATCAATTTCTGGAAGGTGTGTAAGGCTGTCATAACAATGAAAATGACCACATCTCTGAATATCATTTCATCACATCTATACAGCCCTACGCAGGTGTGAAAAATATGTCATTTTTTTTGTTTTTCTTGGGCTGTTCCAGAAATGACTGTACGAGAGGACCAGAAGGCACTTTGATTTAACCTGTTGGATGTGAATTGCTTTTACAGATTAGTTCTATAAAGGAAAGGTAATAAAGAATTACATTTTATGCACTGTGGAGTTAAATAAAACGTGCCTTACGACACCAAATACATTTCTTTCAGGGAAAGCCCACAACAGTTTTACACTTACTTAATAATCGTGACTGCAATAAGTACAGAATGGTCATTTTGTGCAATGAATTGCAGTGAGAGTCTTTAACATGAATCTATACATAGGTAATTTGTAATATTATCAAATTTATTTAACTGAGAAATCTTAGTATTTCACTGTCATCTAATTAATATATATATTCAACAGTGTAAAAAAAGAAACAAGTGTGGTAATTCCACAGTAATCATGAAGACTAGAAATGGCTATGAGCAATAACAAATTCTTATTATTATTTCTGAATGACATAGCACCTTGAATATAAGGCCAAAGCAAGTTAATTCTATGTTTGACATTAGAGCCTGCATTGGATTCTCTTCATTTCTTTATAAAACAAACAAGCTAATTTTTTGCGTATTTGCCGACAAAATCTGGAAATCTGTTGTCGTTCCATCACTTGAATGAATAGGAGTTTTAAATATCCATTATTAGTATGCCTCCATAATGTAACATACATATAAATGTAGGTGTTATTTGAGTTTAACAAAATCACTTTGTTATTTCTAATATATAAATGTCATCAAAAAGATTCTGCATTTGATGGCTGGAAATGAATGTTTAGTCAATTTCTACAGCTTTACTTTGATACCTCTATAGTTTACATGGTCTAGGTCAAGGAAGTTCAGTTTTACTGTCAGTTCTCATATTTCTTTTTTTATAGTTTGCATGCCTCAGACTCTCCTCCTTTTGAAAAAAAAGGTGATGCCAAACAAAGAATTAACTTGCTTTGGCCTAAGTAACAACCAAAATAGTAACAATGTAATCTATAATTAGCATAGCACCTGCTTATATCTTTGGCAAGTTTTAATCACTTTTTCAAAAGCAAATGTAACTGTAACTATCACCTATAAAAATTAATTTGTTCCTCCCACCCACCCACCCCCCCTTTCCCCGTTTATCAAAAAAAGAAAAAAGCAACATTTGTAAACCTTATTGCCAAAGCTAAAGAAAATGCACGCTTTAAAAATATTACCGGGTACATATACAAAGTAAGAAACTGTAGGTTCACAAAATCAGATTGATTATCAATTAATAACTATAAAACATATCTATACACACAGACACAAACAACCTGTACAACTTTTACAGCAAGCAAGATTTTGTTAACATACATGTACAATCTGGCAAGCTTGAGGCAACATATATATTGAACAACTTTTGAGGCAACAGCTACAGAATTTGAAACTTCTGAGATACATGAACTTTCTAATAATTTGATAAATTTGTCTTTCTGAGTGGAGCACACCCAAACAATTGAAAAATACAAATGATTTCCTGACGTTACCATAAAAGTTCCTATAAGAAGAAATGCTAGTTTTTAGAAGAAATAGATGCGTGCATTTGTCCACTTCATGATACCATATCTTCTTCTGTAAAAGCTAATATAACCTTTGAGAGATAATAATTTTACATACAATCTCCTCTAGCCATAGATTTTTAAAAAATACAATAAAATTTGTTATTTTGTTTATATAATTTTGTGGATTTGAGAATGGGTATTAAATTTTTTCAAAAAAGAATAAAGAACCTGAGGCTGCAAGCCTTTATATCTGAAGTGTTTAAAAGCATAAATGTTCTATTACATAAAATTGAAAAAGACTTTTTTTGCAAAGATTTAAAGATTGGCAAAATTTACAAATATTCTTGTGCTGGTCATTAGGCTGATAAAAATAAAATCAACAGACTGCACACCAATAAAATCTCAATAATAAATGCAAAATGATGAGAAAATGTTGACAACACTCTGGGCTACACTTAAAGCTAAGGGGGATAAAAGACAATAAAAAGTTTGAAATTTTATTAGATTTGTATGTTTGTAAACTTTACTTTTAATGAACTGAAATAGGCTATAATCCGTAAAATCATAATTTTGACCTGAAATTCGTAACAATTATGGAAAAATCGAAATGGTTGCCATCTACGTATTTATCTCCCTTTACTTTTGGTGATCACTATATTCTTTTGTCCTGCAATCAAGCCATTTCTGATCCAATAACGGACATAATAAACTTTAGTCGTATTAGGTCATTAGGTCAATGACCTAATAAAGTTAACTGGTACTTGTTTACATGAAGAGCGCGAGGAGCGTAGTAAATGAATCAAATGACGTCGTGCTGTTTCCTGCGTTTTCATGCCAGTTGGATTTCAACTTCAAATATAAATTTAAGTCATTTTAGGCATCTAAAGGGATTGCGAGGTAAAGACAATTCTATTATAATAATACTGAAAATTCACACGAAATTATCAAGTTACTTCACATAAACTGATCTTATACAATATGAAAGAAGGGATATGGTGAACTAATTCTTGACAGAAAATTGTACAAGCAAGTAGCAGAAATGCAATCTTAGGAAATATATGTAAACTTTATGTCAAGGTAATGCGAAATTTCAAATGAAATTTTTCAAGTAAAGCGATAAAATAAATGTTATTACAGTGCACTTTTGACTGAAAATTCAATATTTATAGAAAAAATATTTATGTCAAATTCACACGAAAAATTTCACTAAATTAAAAGTTTTGCTGTATTCAGTTTATAATGCATATAATATAAAGAAGACTTTTGCACAAATCTTTTATAGATTTTGATGTGCTGTTGCGTAGATACATGTAACAATAATGAGCACACATAATTTTTTTACATAGAATTTGTAAACAGATCTAACATATATATAATTACAACAGTTAAACTTTCTAAATTTGTTCAACAATAACCATGGTAACAATATATATACAAATTTATTTATTACATTAACGAAGCTTATTATATAGCGACTACTTTTGGCACATATATTTCTAACACTATTTTGGTACATAATGACATTTGATTGAATCATTTATGTGCAGTAAACATATATTTTTACCTGATTTTGTAGAAAACTGTTTTGCATTTCACAAAAAATTCACCTGCAAACTTTCATCAACATAATAGTCAATTTAATTGGTTCATTTAAAAACAGTTTAAAAACAGTATACGACAGAAGAGCGACTAAAAATAGTTCAAGCTGTTGAAGTTGTGAATGGGAAGTTTTGGAGAAAAGAGTATAGAGGTTGTTGAGAACAGAGATTGTTTTAGTTATTCCCGTGTGAGTAACTACAATTTTATGGTCTTTATATATTTGCAGATTTTGTAATGAACTACACTGAGAGAGTTAAGGTCAAATCTTTGCAATCACTAAAATTTAAATTTCTGTCAAAAATATAAGTGGAAGCATAATTACCTTAATTTTCAACATAAATGACTAGCTTTGATAAAATATGGCAAAACTTGGCACAATTATGACATAATTCTGATAAAAATACATCATATCTTGGCACAATTATGACACTGTTCTGATAAAACAAAATCCTTGTTCTTCTTAAGAAATAAAACCCAAAACATTTAGCTCAAACAATTCCCACCAAAGCCATAATTTGTCCTTTCATTTTTCTTGACGTGACTACAAGTCTGAATGACACCATCAGCTTTTAATAATAAGACTATAAAAGTTAACATTAGGACAAAACAACAGCCTAAAATAGAAACAAACATTTTATAATGAGATCACAAATAATGAAAAAAAAATGTGGTTTACCGGCCATGAAAGAATAATTCCAAGATTCCCATATAAACTTTTATAAAAATGGAAGCAGGTGGGCATATTTTTTCACTATTTCTCAATATTTCTGATATGAAAAAGGGATACGGTGGATCTATTCTCAGCATAAAATCCTACATACATTTGCCAGCAAATTAAAAATGCCTTTACTGCTGTTCCTACTTTACCAGTCACTATATTAAAGGCATTGAATATCTAGTCCCATCACCAGTCAAAGACCTCCCCCGAGCATGAGTCTGGGTAGAAAACTCCTCCTTTTCTGACGTGAATATTTTTATGTTATACGACAAAAACGTGAAATAAAAAATAGTCTGGGGGAAATGTTTGGGACAAGCAAAAAGAATTTAGGATTAAACTTTACACTGACTTAATTAGATCTTTTAAAATGAGACATAAAATGGATGAAAAACTTAACCAATTCTTTGATGTCAGAATATACTGCCACTAGAAATTCTTGCATTCATTTCTAGAAATTGATCTTGAGGCAGCATCTGCATACTCTCTCTGGGAAGCCTTTGTTTCAAGGTTTCTATAATTTTCTTCAAATCACCTGTTCTTTAGGGATCCTTCCTTGAATACCCTGAAGAAGGATCCTTTTTTTATTGCTAACTATTAGTGAGTATTCTTTGTTTAAGATGAATCTAAAAAAAAGGAAAAAATTATGTAAAATTATTTATACATTTCTGCATCTCTATACTTTATCTTATGATAGGATGAGGAGTGTATGTCATAAGGTTAAGAATTCAGTTGTTTTTTTAAGAAGATCCAATAGACCTTGTCTCAATAGTATACAGGCAGACCCTCCAACCTTTATGTATATAGAAAAAATTTTAGTACTTAAATTACAACCTCTAACATATTTCAATATATTTTGTTGGCTAACAAGGTGTACTCAAATCCCCAGTGGTTCTAATTTGGAAAACTCTGTCGAATGAACCTACTGCCCACATTAACATTTTGTACACAAGGATAAAACTATGAACCTACTTTTGTATGATGTATCTTACACATCATATATGAGTATCTGCAATGACAATGTGGATACTGGATTCCAATGGATAATATAATCCATAAACTGGAATATCCTTACAGATGCACATCTGCTCATCTATGATGATATATTAATGTATCAACTTTCGTAAGTTTTTAACATGCCATGTCCTGGACACCCGGGCAGGGGAAAATCTGTTTCAGGAAAAACTCAATATACCAGAACATCCCACCCACAGCCATATATGCACTTCAGGATCAGAAAACACACTAAGTCATGGGAAATGTGATTACAAGATTAATACTGTGCAACATCAAAATTCGTAAGCTCATCTGCACATGAACATGACGGATTAACAATCTATCAATATCAAAACTGAACAATGCTGCTGTCATTATTAGTAAAAATCTTCAGATATACCCTGTTATATTATTATACTCAATGTAAGAATGTCCTTTGATAATCAGAATACTTTAATTTGGCATAGAATTTATCTATCTTCTGATAGTCCATACTGCTGCCCTCAATAGTACTGGCCTGATTTGTCAATCAACTTTCTATTCACACCAGTAGGCGAAGCCAATGTATGGGTGGGCGGAGATAATCATTCATATTTGAATCTTCAAAGCGTTTTTTGATAGGCGCATTACTTTCGAACAATTATTGACAGTCAGTATAATAATAACAATAACATTTGTGTTTAGCATTGACTATGCGAAATAGTAGTCTTGTGCACTATGTCTTCAACCTTGGCTACTATTTTCACACAGTCCATGCTAAACACAACATTATTATATAATAAGTGCTCAATGCTGCCTCAAAGTACATGTATGATCATAAAATGTTGATAACACGAAGATACAGGACTTGTACATATATTGTGATGGTATTTGTCCTCACTGACACATGATCTTTATCATTTTCATCTCTCAGGAAACTTTTTATTTAATAAAAGATTAATAATTATAGTATAATTAATCTTGAAATGCGAATACCTAACATTCTAATGCAACATAACATATAACGTCCTTTTTGATTGGATAATGTCAAGCATAAAATACACGGTTTACCGTCGGAACCATTGATGACAACGTTGCGCAAACGCATTTGACATTTCCTGTTTACTTTTTATTCTATTTTTTAACGTTTAATGGAGGTTGCATTATAATGGGGATAACTGTATTGTATTTTATCAGTTGCCGACATAAACCGGTGGTTTTACCATCGCAAATATCCGTTTACCTGGCTCCGCTACATGTCGCCAGGTAAACTCAATTTGCGACGGTAAAACCAGCGGTTTACGTCGGCAACTGATAAAATACAATAGTTATCCCCTAAATCTACAACGAGTTACCGAACAACACATTAATTCATGAGTGCTCGTAGTGTAGGAGTGAATTATTAGTGTTTTTCGGTCATGAGTTGTAGATCTTTGGTATTCGAATTTCAAGATTAGTTATTCTGTTTATTACATTGAAATATTCCATGTATTCAGAAATTTTAACGATAAAATATAAGGGATTATGTTTTTATATGATTATGCATCGACCATTGTATAGCAACGCCGTTGGAGACAGCTGTTGTTGCGTCACTTCCTAGAGTGAAATATGACTTTCGATTTCACTGGGTGAATTATCGATTTCGATTTCACTCTGAAATCCCGGTATTTCACCACAATCAATGTAATAATGAGATTTAGTTCTTTCTTACCTCACTAAGTATAACCCAGTTTTCACTGGATTTATAAACTTTGATTCTAACTTTTGAGATTTTCCCTACATCTGGCCCTAATTGAGCATGAACAAGTCCCTCTTTGTCAAAATCTGCCAGACGATAATATCCATCAGATGTCTTTCTTGTTCTTTTTTTTAATGGATCATTATAATTTAGTGGCATAACTTCTAATGAGGTATTATAAAACATGTCCTCTTTGTGATCTAATTTCCCACTTCGGAATAAAATCCTGTAAAAGATAGAAATAATGTGTCAAATTGATATAATTTAATTTACAACTGAAACCATTAATGAATGATTAAACATTTCAAGGCAGACCTTCAATAAACCAAATTTCTTCATTGTCATTGCATAAAACATTATCCCCGGCTTGTAATAAATGTTGTCTGTTGATTGTTAATGTGACCTTGGTTAAATACTAATTCCCCCAGCTTGTTGTTAACTATCCTGGCTACCACATTAAAATATCTTATTTGTATTTTCTCTCCGTTAGTAAACATGGTAAACACACATTTATTTATTTGAACATTACTTCCTTCAAAAGACAAAGCCAAGCAGAAAAATTGGAAAAACACTCCATATGATCTATTTCATTGTAAAAACTAAATAAAAACACAAAACTCTGAGGTTGGTACCATAGGTACATCCTTTGACATAATAAGAAGGACATTTTCTGCATTTATATAATATTTGTTACAATAGCAATGCACCATGGATATAATGTTGCATTTTTCTTTGCTTTTAAACTGATGATCATATATTTTTACCAAAGAAAAGGCCAAACAGGGGATACGTTTAAAGCTGTGGACAATGAGATTTTACCACCCTTCAACACCACTGTACAGCCTTTGGCTGCACAGATGTGCTTCAGAGTGGTACAATCTCAATGTCCACGGCTATAAACATATGTAACTGATAATGCTCCAGGTCATCAAAGAAACACTGTATTTGGTCATGTGATCTTTCCAATGAAAAAAAATATATTACAGTGATTTTTATTTTGAAATTAGTTTAAAAGTTTACACAAAATTACAACCACAATCACTAAACTCAAAAAGAATATTATATGATTCTCATCATTTCAAGTCATCAGGACTGTCAAAATATTTTGATGTAGCAGGATCTTTGAGATATACAGTGATCCTTGAAATTTCCAGCATAAATATATTTACATTATGGAATTTACAAAATACATGTACTTTGAGAATATCAAGACACAACTGTATATTGCCCATTAGTTTACTTACTCGTCTAAAGTTACTGGTGGTTTAAGTATTATTTCTATATAATCGTTTTTATCAGGAGACAGCGCCCAGAATATGTCTTGTCCGATATAGGCTTTCTGTATAGTAAACTTGAGGTATGTTGTTAAACTTGTTCTTATTTCAGCTGGTGGGTTCACATGTACTCTAAACAACATGTGCTTTCCAAAATCTTTGTCCTAAAATTTATAATAAATAGTATTTATATCAAATATTTATCTAATATGAATCCACAATGGACTAGTTAAAAACGTAAGACTTGATAGTTTTTACTTATGTTTATTACACCGACAGTTGTATAATAACAGGATTCCTATACTATACAAATCATCACTGAACAATACAATGATTGAGGAATGTTTTGTATTTGTGAATATAATTTTGTTGTTTGGTTATTCATTGTAGGCTATTGGAATTTCAAGACCATCTATTTATTACTGAAAAGAAACAGGCACCTACATTTTTGCAGAAAGATGGAGAGAACTGATTAGTGATAAATTTAGTTTTTAAAAATATGAACAAACTATCAGTTAAAATATGTATTGTTATATTTTGAAGTCTTTAGCTGTTCATTTTTTCATTATTTTCAACATTATAAAACATGGAGGAAATCCAATACCCTTTTTTACTTCACTGACAAAACCTTTCCTCTTAAATCAAAATAAACATGTCCCCAACCAATAAGTATAGACTTGTACAACAAGGACATAATATGGTTTAAAATAGTCTTGTCAGTCTTTTATAGTTGCTCAATCCAAAAAAAAAAAATATCCGACTTAAAGACCATGATGCTTTTAAACGGAATCATTGTCCTACATGATGGCAAACAATTAAATGATTCATTAAAAATGGTCGATTCAAAATGGCAATATAGTATGTTTAACTAAACATAATTTCAATCAATCCTACAATGTTTAAAAGTTTTCTGTCAAACAGTCTCAGAGGACACAAAAAATGGTCAAAGTGCCACAACTCCTGTAAAAATTGTCAAATCAAAATCGCAATATATGATCAACTACATATGATGGCAAACAGTCCTTCAAAATTTGAAAGTTTTCTGTCAAACAGTTTCAGAGCAGTTGCCTCCACAAAGTCTTTGGGACAGGCAGAACGACAGATGGATGGACGGATACTATTTTGCGGGGGACAAAAATACATTACAGGGATGAATCTACTATACCATTTAGGGCGGCTAATTGGCAAATAAATTTGTCAGCGACCTTAAAAAATTTTGATTATATCCCAAATGAGGTAAAACAATGTTTGGTTTGTAACGATGATCTCAATGACTTGAAACTGACACAAAGTCGTACTGAAGTTGTTTTGGTGTGGCATAAGTCTACTAAGAAAAATTACCAAATTGGCATTTTTAAATGTGTGGAATCATCCCTACATTCAAAATTACTCCCATACGAGAAATGACACTTCTCATTGATCAGTGTTTAGTTTAGTTTGTTTAGTTGGGGTTTTACGTGGTTTTCAGCAAATTTGGCTATTTCGCGGCGGTCAGTTTTTATTGGTGGGGGAAGCCCGAGTACCCGGAGAGAACCACGAACTTCGGTAGGAAAACTGGCAATCCTTGTCAATTAAGATCGGAGTCCCGCCATAGGTGAGATTCGAACTCACAACCTCAGCGTTGACAGGCTAGTGATCATTAGTAGTCATCACAAACTACCTAGACCACTCGGCCACCGAAGCCCCCTTGACCTGTGTAAACAAGTCATAAACTGACCAGTGTTATTTATTCATTCAATGAATGACTTGCTATATTCATACTGTGCAAACTTCTTTAAATATTTTCACATGGCATGAATCGTTTTCTTTCAAAACCTACAGAATGTAATGTTTTCCTGCCGAACACTCAAACACTGATTAATTCATAAGTGACTCACCTTGAGTTTTTGAACTTTGCCCTTCAAAGATGAATGCATACCAATATGCTGAAACAATGATGGTTTGAATCTCACTCTGACTTCCTGTTTCATACGATAGCAATGTTTCTGTAAAAAGAAAACGTACAAATTATGCAAAAAAGTATCTTATGAAACATTTTGTTTAAATGATTTTTTCACTGAACACAGCATATAATGCCAAAAATTGTTTTTTTTCATTGCTGATTTTCAAATATGAACCACTAGTACTGGATTTCTTCATGCAACAAATGCTTTAAAATTGAAATTTAATTCAGTCTTGCTCTGGGATTCCAACAGTCAACACATTTTTATTTTTTCATACTCCTGATCAAGGCCATATTAGTTGAAACATTGGACAATTTTTACTTTTTACTTTGGTTGTTGTTTTTTATGATTTTGTATTTGGTTTTGTTCAGCTTGTGTATTTTGTACATTTTTTTAAGTTGTTTAATGCAACTTCTGACAGCTCACCATTTCCATTATTTTCCTCTTTTTTGAAATGTGTATTACATATGTGTTAGATCATATCTCATGCTTTCAATGATTATCTCAATCCAAAAATTCCTCAAATTCTTTCTTAATTTTCCAAATTTCACACATATGATTTACAACAGAACTTCAAATGCTCAAATATTCACCAAAGCACAAAAAAAACTTCGAGGTAAACACTCATCTGAGTGCATGTGATCAAAGTTCTAAAGCATAGAAATTTCAGCGAAGGGTCTAAAAATGTTGTGTGAGATGTATAATTAATTCAAGTCAGGCAACTGAGGTTTCTTTTTAATAAACTAAGTCTATGTACAAAGTGTTTGTTAAAATGTTTACATTGTTTTAAACTTTTCTTTTTCTGATTTTATGGTAATGGACCTGCTTTCAAAACATCTCAAAATTGTATATTCCATTATACTTGAAACCTCCTTTAAATGTTAGGCAATATTCATCAGTTTTAAGTGAATTGTCACTAGAAAAAGATACTGATCACCTCTAAATATATACAAACTTACTGAATCTTTTTCAGGGTTACACACTTTAACAGCTAACAAATAATCTAACAGCCAGTCAATCGGCTTGTCTTTATAAAACATGAGGAAAAACTCTACAACAATTGGCAACTTGGACGATTTAAACATTTTACCTGAAAGAAAGAAAATCAGGTCCATTTTTATAAATTGGATATTCCAGAAAAAAATTACCATTATTTGGTATCCCATTTTCAATTAATACCGGTGTTTGTCTTATATTTAATACTAAAAACAGTCCTTTTTAATATTTTATTGTTTTATCTGCATTGCATCCCTTTATTGAAAACCCTTTTTTGCACCCCATATTTGGATTTCCTTGACATTATTCATACAAATCATCTCTGTTTGATTTACTTAAACACTTTCATAATACACCATACACACTACTGAAAACTATGCCAGAAGAGAAATAGAAGGTATTGTTACGAAGATGGCAGTCAACAACCAGAGGCTCCATGGAGGCTGAATCGCTCACCTGGATTTTTGGTGACCATGACTGACAAAGCGCTTCCAGATAAGATCTGTAAGGAATTGTTCTACAGTGTCCAGCACTTCTATATAAGATATGTAAAGAATTCTTCCAATGTCCAATATTAAACTAAGTCCAGCTGTGGCAGCTAGCTTGTATTCCGATCTGTACGAGAACAAAACTTTTGTAGCAGACATTTATCCAAGGATCTTCATGCAACAAAAACGTTTCATTGGGCTTTGTATTTTCTGACAAGAAGACCTTTGTACAAATTTCCCCATAGGGTCCAATGTTAAACTTAGTCTGGCTGTGGCTGCCATCTTGAATTTCCAATGGGCACAAAAAACATAAGTTTTGTAGAGGTTCATCCAAGGATCATTCATGCAACAAATCAATTCAATTTGCTCAGTATTTACTGACAAGAAGAGCTTAGTATTAAAGATAAGTCCAATCAGAATGAAATATCTGCCACTGGTAGCCATGTTGAATATCCAATCAGCACAAAAAATATAAATTTTGTACAGAACCATCCAATTAACATTCCTCCCAAGTTTGGTTCAATTTGGACTTGTAGATTCCGAGAAGAAGGTGAAAATGTGAAATGTGGACAGACGACAGACTCAAAGTGATGGCAAACGTTCACATGGCCTTTTAGGCCAGGTGAGCCAAAAACAGACATCAAGAGATAACAGTACAGTCAAACCTAAGTATAAAGGGTACCCAAGGGACCAGAGAAAAGTGAAAAATATTATATTAGGGGTCATCCATAATTGTCAACATTTTTCACGAGTTTACAAATCACATGCTTTGTAGCGTATGCCCTAAACAATTGGTATAAATATCACTTCCACCGATATTCTGGAAAATACAGAACGTGACAAAAAGCCAGCAAATGGCAAAGATTCACTTGAGAATGTCAACCTATGACTCCTGCTCTGGACTTGGTACATGCAAGTTCAAGGGATATAATGATGTGTGTAGATCCTTTTTCTGAGTAAAGAGTTGTACCTGTTCAGAGCAACAATGTTAAAAAATGTTGATGTACACTTTTTGAAAGGGGTTTCCAAAAACAGTGCTCTTTGTCAACTTGCGAAAAATGTTGACAATTATGGATGACCCCTTATACAGCAAAATCCAAAATGCAGGCCACATCATCCTTTAGGACAAAGGCTTGATACTGATAGCTCAAGATGCAAATTTTGTTTTGTTATATATTATTACTAATGGTAAACTCAGTTCATAGAATGGATTTTCCATAATTTTGTTATTCAAGTATTTAATCAATTGTCTTAAGATGCAATTAAACCCAGTTACACATAAACAATTGAATTGTCTGACTTTGTTGTTCAGCTTTGCTTCTAAAGAAACTATTAAATATTTGGCTTATAAAATTTTAAACATAGGACATAACTCTTCTTGAAATTTTTCATTAAAAAATTTTGACAGACAGTCAATTACACTATAACTATTCTGTATTTCATTTATGATCAATAAATAAATACTTTACCAATAAATCCAAGTGAAGAGAATTCCAGAAGAATCCAGTCCTTCTGGGACTGTTGTTCGGCAAATGTTTTCATTATTGTAAAGTAACCTGGTTTGGCTAAAACATCATCTTCCAACTAAAAATAGAAAAAATTTGTGTTAATATATTACAAAATTATTTCTTGTTTATTAAATAAAGGATTATATAAACAAACCAATTAAACAGTTTGTTATATGTAAAATGAAATAAAAATAAATAAAATATGTTAAGGAGTATATAGTATCTTTTCAAAATTGTCACTACTACTTGTAATATGGTATACATGTAAATAGGTGTACAAAAGCACACAATTTAATGTACACAATAAGAATGACCGAGACCCCTTATGGCAAAACTACCTAGCAGGTATCCTGTCAAAGGTTGGTGGTTCGAGACCAGTTTACCCCATTTAAGCTAGTAGTGTAGTTTATACATTTAGAAAGTGTAGTTTTCAATATTTAGGTGTAGTTTTAGATTTTACAAGTCCTAAAAATTACTATCACCGATGAGCGGCGCAATGCGCCGCGAACTTGCTAGGGGGGTCCGGGGGCATGCCCCCCCCCCCCCCCCCCAAGAAATTTTTTGAAAAACTAGATGCAAAATCTGCATTCTGAGAGCTTTTAGAGTCATGTTTTGAATATATAAATTCAATAGGATTAGTTATATTAAACACAATAATGATATATGTTTTCTCCTGCCTGAAACGCTGACATGGCTTCTTCAACTTGTCAGTGTTATCTTCAACAACATTATTCTTTCGTTTCGGCATTGCGCCATGTGTCAAACTTGACTGTCAACGATCACCAGAGCGTTTGTGATACATACTTATATATTCATTATCAAGCGCGTAAAAGACAAAGACTCCGTTTTGCGTTCGGATAACTTCCTTTAGACACAGAATTACATACTGCCGATTTTTTTTACTGTAACATCTTTGAAAGCGTAGAAATGACCTATTTGGGCGTAGAGCGTAATTTGAGTACAAAAAATCGTAGAAACTATGCCAAAATCGTAGTGGTAAACAGGTCTGTGGTTCTCTCTGAGTATTCCACCTTCCTACAATTATATAAATCACTGAGACCCCTTATGGCAAAACAACCTAGCAGGTATCCTGTCAAAGGTTGGTGGTTCCCTCTGAATATTCCACCTTCTTACACTTATATAAATCACTGAGACCCCTTATGGCAAAACTACCTAGCAGGTATCCTGTCAAAGGTTGATGGTTCTCTCTGAGTATTCCACCTTCTTACACTTATATAAAATGACTGACAAGATAGCCAAAGTGATAATGAAAGTGGCTTTAAACCCACTCTTACATATTATATATATCTCCCCATTCACTGATACTATGTTGACGGGTAATTCGGCGCATTCATGTCATTTTCATGTTAATGCGCCGAATAGGACGATGCGCAGAATTACCCGTAATGACTGTATAATATTGCTGCAACATGTCGACAGGTAAACAATTAAAGTTAGTGTGGACACACTGTTATGCTTGACCCAATAAATTGTCAGATATTATAATATACAGTCAAACCTGCTTTAAACAGCACCTCTATATAGCAAATCACTGTCTATAAAGGTCACAGTGAAAAAGTCCCATTTATGAACAAAGCATGTAAAATTAATCTCTGTATAAAGCACCTGCCCATAAAGGGCAATTTTTTCTGGTCCCTTGGGTGTCCTTTATAGACAGGTTTGACTGTACATTACACAGAAATATTGGACCTACCACAAAAACCAGATGAAAAACTAGATGTACTGTGAGCAAAGCTCACAAAGGATATCCCCCGCTTTGAAGTCCAATTATCTCCCTTGTGTGATATCGGAAAGCAAAGATTTTTCTTCATGCACATCTTTGGATGATGTACTTCCTTTCTCTAAAGTTTCATTGAAATCCATTGAGCGGTCTAGGAGGAGTTGCGCTTAAGAGGTTCATATATAATCTATAAGCCAAAAAAAATAGAAGTCCAATTATCTCCCTTGTGTGATATCGGAAAGCAAAGATTTTTCTTCATGCACATCTTTGGATGATGTACTTCCGTTCTGTAAAGTTTCGTTGAAATCCATTGAGAGGTCTAGGAGGAGTTGCACTTACGAGGTTCATATATAATGTATAAGCCAAAAAAAATAGAAGTCCAATTATCTCCCTTGTGTAATATCGGAAAGCAAAGATTTTTCTTCATGCACATCTTTGGATGATGTACTTCCTTTCTGTAAAGTTTCGTTGAAATCCATTGAGCGGTCTAGGAGGAGTTGCGCTTACAAGATATATGGACAGACAGACAGACAGACAGACAGACGGACAAACAGACAGACGGACGGACAAGGTGATTTCTATATACCCTCCCAAACTTTGCTGCGGGGCGTATAAAAATTAAAAAAATTAGAAATATAGTCATGTTGCTTTTCTGGCCCATTTAACCCCCTATATCTCAAAAATTGTAAAAGATCTGTTGGCAAGCATCCGGCGATAATTATCTTGCTTCATGCACATCTATATGATGCCTAACCTTCACCTTGTAAGTTTCATAAAAATCCATTGAACGGTAAAGAAGGAGTTGCGCTTACAAGGTACATGGACAGGTAGAAGGAGGGACAAATAGGGCAATTCCTATATACCCCCCCCCCCCCCTAAAACTTTGCGAGGGGTATAAAGATAGAAAAAATCTAGAAACATACTTGTGATAGCACTCATCAAGGTGAATTAAAAGAACAAATAAATTACTACAAATTACCACTCAAGACAAATACTAAAACAAACTGATGATCAGATTATTTAAACTGTACACTATCAATCACACACATTTCCAAAAAACTTACATATAGTTTAATTGAGTGAACAAAAAATTCTCAACATTGAGAGGTTATATAAGGAACATCCAGGGATTAAGTGATAGTAAAATTAAACTAGAGGCTCTCAAGAGCCTGTATATCTCACCTGGATTTAACTTTTCACCTGGAGCAGGACTAAAAATTTAAGTGTTGCAGTCAATTTGGCTGGTTTTTCTATAGGGTTCTATATTAAACTAAGTTCAGTTGTGGCAGCCATCTTGGTTGGCAGTCCAGGTCAATAGACACATTTCTAAAAGAGAACCATCTAATGATCATTACTGCTAAGTCTTGTTCCAACTGGCTAAGTGGTTTCAGACAAGATTTTTAAATGAATTTTCCAATAGGGTCCTATATTAAACTAAGTTCGGTTGTGGCAGCCATCTTGGTTGACAGTCCAGGTCAATAGACACATTTCTAAGAGAGAAGCATCTATGGACCATTACTGCTAAGTCTTGTTCCAACAGGCTAAGTGGTTTCAGACAAGAAGATTTTTAAATGAATTTTCCAATAGGGTCCTATATTAAACTAAGTTCGGTTGTGGCAGCCATCTTGGCTGACAATGCGGATGATCAGACACTATTCTGAAAGACGACCATCTAAGGACCAAAAGTTTAGTTCCAATTGGCTCAGTAGTTTCAGCTGAGTAAATTTTTTAATGAATTTCCCGTAGGGTCCTATGTTAAACTAAGTTCACAGTACACAAAATCGGACATATTTCTGAAAGAGGACCTCCTAAGGACCATTGCTGCCGAGTCTGGTTCCAATTTGTCAAGTTGTTTCAGACAACAAGATTTTTCAATGAATTTTCCTACAGGGCCCTATGTGAAACTAAGTTCAGCTGTGGCGGCCATCTTGGTTGACAGTCCAGGTCATCAGACACAATTCACAGAGAGAACCATCTTTTAAGGACCATTGCTACCAAGTCTAGTTCTAACAGGCTTAGTAGTTTCAGAAAAAAAGATTTTTGAGTGAATTTCCCAGAGGGTCCAAGGTTAAACTAAGTTTGAATATGGCAGCCATCTTAGTTCACATTCCATGAAATTGGACATATTTCTATAAGAGGACCTTCTAAGGACCAATTAATCAAGTGGTTTCAGACAAGAAGATTTTTCAATTAATCTTCCCATAAGGCCCTTTGTTAAACTAAGTTCGGTCATGGCAGGAATCTTGGTTGACAGTCTGGGTCATTGGACATTGTTCTGAAAGAGAGCCAAAATGAACGTGTTTAAGTGTTTCATTTTGTTGTTTCACTGATGCATACCCCATATCATGTCATTTGTATACTGCTTACAAACAGTTAACTTCCAAAATAATTGATGAACGAAAAATTAAAATTCAAAGAAACTAAAAAACCAAAACAACATTTAAACAAAACATTGTTAATGAACTGTTAACACAACAATGTTAGTATGTTAATTCAGTTAATTACCCCACATGCTACAATCATGCAATGTTATCTGAAAATATAATAATTATCTATACAAATAATTATTTCTGTTATAGACCAATCTCATTAATTTGATTTTCTTCCATTCGAGATTAAAATTTATGTCAATAATTAGTCACACCATCAGATTTGTTAGAATCAAAATCTCTTAAAATTCTCCATTTTGGAATCTCTAAAATACATGTAACATGCAAAGATCCGGGCTCTTAAGTTCTCCCAAAAGAGACTTTTTCAGACAGTTTTGGCCTGTTGTGTATTTAATATTTAAACCCTCAAATTTATAAAATTCGTAGCATCAGAAATGTAGAATATCTCAAGTATTTTACAATTAAATATGACACTTAAAATTTTTTTTTAAGTTTCTCAGCTTTGAAAATTTGAATCATACCCCAAAAAACATTAGTAATAAATTATGGTCAGGTACATTTAATATTATGTACCCGGGACAACAATCATGCCAGATTTCTGTGCATATCGTGATAATTTCCAAAAGTTAGGATATTTGGAAAACAAAGACCCAACCACGTTGCAAAAATAAAACGGTAAAAATCGGACAAAAGAACATTCAAGTCCATATGTTTTCTTTCTATTTGTTCTTTTGTAAGGATGAGACTGACCCCAGGATCTATCTGTTTAATGGCATAAATAAAATATCACTCAAAGAAATTTCAGTCCTAACAAAGGGAGATAATCAGTTTACCTGAACATAGTACGTCCCTCTGGTTCTGGCATACAACATGAGGAAAGAAAAATCTAAGTTCTGTTTGGTTCTCCATCTAAAACATAAATAGTAGTTTACTATAGTTATACATATACAATGTATAACAATGTATAACAATGATATTTTTCTGATATAAAACTTTTGAGAGAAACCTAATCATGGTACAATATGTGGATTATAATATTATTCCATGGTTTTGAGAACACTGGAAAATTTCCATGTATATTGTAACAGACATGGAAGGAGCAAAACCATGAAATAACATGCAAAATCTGGTGTTATTCCATAAACAAGGTTCTGCCTTTTAATTTAGATATTTTTGATCCTTTGTTTTCTGAAACATGCAAACCCAACAAATATGAAACAAATTCAGTCAAAGCTATTTCTGTTATATATCATTTAAATCTCACCAACTTGTTAACATATTTGAAAAAAAAACATGCATGGCGTTCATTTGTTTAAATATGTTAACTTGTGAATGATATGGTGTTAAATATAGATTCTACAATGATGACCAGTTGATTATGAAATGTATCAACTCTAGATAATTAAATTTCCTTTTTTAAACTGCAAGGCAATAACGTTAGAATAATTAAATGTTCATGTACAAGATTATAACAGGTAACCACAAGGAAAAATTAATATTGTGAGTTTAAATTATTGTGATGCTCATCATGTCACATTTTTCAAATTAATAAATACATTGACCTGACTACTTCTTCATTAGATAACATCACAGAATTATGTTTATCAAGTATAAACTCTTTCAAGCAGATAATTATTATCACTTACTTAACTCTTTCAGCTGTATCGCCATAAGTCAAAGGGATGTCATTAAAGTTGGGATAGAAAGCCTCTGAAGGGGAGATAACCTCTACCAACCCTGACTCAACTTCCTTAGGGAAGCTGAAAAGGCAAAATTTATTAATAATTACGTCACAAATTTAATTCAAATAATATCAATAACACATTTACATTTTTTTCTGCCTAAGAGTTAGATAAAAACATTTCTATTTTTCTGCAAGTTGTGCAAAGGCCATTGGTACAAAACATCAAGCTTTACTGTTTTCATTTCATATCTTCATTAGTGAACCATGCATTGCCTAAGAGGAGTTGTAAAATTTTTTTAGGAGTTAGCTATTAAGGGTTCCACATCAAAGTAATAGTGATTAAATAATATTTTATAGAAGAGGGTAGGTTTGTTCAATTCCCTCTGGCATTAGTGTGATGTTTGCACAAAATTATTTTGTATTAAAACAATTACTGATGACTTCTGTTGAATACATGTTCTCAAAAATGGTAGTGTTTACTATTTTCAGCCATGTTAAATCATAGGTTTTTTCCATATGTTTTAGATAATGCTAAATTAAAAAATAAGTGGCTTCTTTACAGATACATGTATAAAAAATAATGGGTTTGTACAACAAATCAGATAAGACATTGTATTAAAATGCCATTATGTACAATACACAAAATGTCTTTTGCATAATGTGTACAAATATTACATTTCATTTGAAATAATAATAATAATAATAATAATAATACTTTATTTCAAAAGGGTAGCACAGTTACTACAAACTAATCTTCCCTGAGGCCATCATTTACAATTTAAAGCATATAAAAAAAAGTACAAAATAATACACAATATTGTCAAAATAATTGCATAGTACAATACATTTAGGCAAATACACGAGATTGAGACTTATTGTTTATTTAACAAATAAGCCTTTAGATTTTGTTTAAAAGTCCCAAAACTCTTAGTGTTTCGCACTGAGCTTGGTAGACTGTTCCATAGAAAAGGCCCAGTGTAGCTGAATGACTTTTTAAACAGTTCAGTTTTCGATTTTGGGACATACATGTATAAATTACCATTTACAATATTTCTTAAATTATATGGATTGCTTTCTGAAATATACTTAATTCTATCAGTCAAATATAAAGGGGATACATTATTTAAACATTTGAAGGTCAAGGTACATTTATGGTATGTAATTCTGTTTTCAACCGTCATCCATCCCAGTTCTTTTATTAAAGGAGCTGATGGAGCAAGAAAATCTGCATCAAGAATAAGCCTTGCTGCCCTTTTTTGCAGTTTTATAACACGGTTAAGACTATCAATACTGCAGTTTCCCCAAATAATTATACAATAGTCAATTAGCGGAAGAATATAGCCAGTGTAAAAAAGCTTTCTTGAATCAAGATTTAAAAACTTTTTGATTTTTGATAGGAGGTAGATCCGACTAGAAATTTTTGAGCATACTTGATCAATTTGATGTGTCCAGTTTAAGTTGGTATCAACTTTTACTCCCAACAATTTTTCACACTTAGAATTTTGCAAAATTTCAGAATTTATTGTCAAGACAGGATTGACAGTCTGTGATAAATGTTTTGTCTTGTTCCAATTACCATACGTTGTCTTACTGCAATTTACAAACATCTTGTTGTTATTGCACCATTTTTCTATTTCAGTTAAGACTTCTTGTACTTTGGGTTGTAATTCCCTTATTTATTTACCAGACAAGTGTATAGTTGAATCATTTGCATATAAATCAGTTCTACAATTTTTTATGTGTAATGGCAAGTCATTTATATACATAATGAATAAGAGAGGTCCCAGGATTGAACCCTGGGGAACACCAAACTTAATGGGCTGTTTATCTGATTGAAAATTTCCAATTTGAACTTGCTGTGTTCTATTATACAAGTAAGATTCGAAGAAAGAAACACTGTTTTCATCACAACCATATATTTTCAACTTTTTACAAAGGATTTCATGATCTACAACATCAAAAGCTTTTTTTAAATCTAAGAGAATTGCAAGGTTTAAATGTCCCTTATTCATTTCTTTTATCAGTGATATTGATGAGAGCTGTTTGACATGAATGTCCTGCCCTAAATCCCAATTGTGCTGGATGAAGGAGATTAAACTTGGATAAATAATTATATAAATGTTTTTGAACATGTCGTTCTATTAGCTTAGAGATGGTAGGCAGTACTGATATTGGTCTGTAATTTGTTGGTAGATCATTGTTTCCAGCCTTGAAAATAGGTGATACCTTTGCATTTTTTAAAACATCAGGAAAAATGCCTTAATCTATCATTTTGTTAAAAATGAATGTGAGGGAGGATGAAATAAATGGAGCACTTAATTTGAGAATTATAGGACCAATATTGTCTGTCCCTGCAGATTTATTTACATCTAATTTAGTTAGTCTTGAAAATATATCATTTATCTTTACTGGTGGTATAAAGAAATTTTCACCTGATAACTGTTATGTGAACATTTTAGGGATCCTTGGATCCAGGGAAATATATTGTTTCAATTGTGGTGAGCCAAATAACAATTCAACTAACTGTAAACATCTATTGTGGTTTTCAAATGTCGATTTACATTAATTCCAAAATTCTTTTTAATTTTTGTAACAGGCCTAGGGTACCAGCAATAGCTCTAACAAATTACATCTCTGGACATTTTTTTCAGTAAACTGTTAAGAGCAGTGCTACACCTAGATAAAAATCCAACCGTACAGAATACACATACCTGTTCTGAACTTCCCTACCTACAGATTCCACATACTCTTCATCAAAAGGCTGTAAAAAATGCATTTTTCTGTGTTAATATATTACAGTGAAAATACACTAAGTAACACCATTTACAATTTAACTAAAAAAGTACAAAATATAATAATGTCACTATATATCTAGTTTAAATATTATATGTGTGAATTTACATATCTGTAAATCGATGAAAATTTGCTTTGAATTCACACTTAAGGCTAACAACCTGTTCTCAAATCCACTTTGTCAGTACCTGGGCTAACTCTAATATTTATAAGAATAAAACGTGGAGTTTATTTGGTGTCATGAAGACCATGCTCCCAAATAGTGTAAATAGGACACCAGATTGATCCCAGAAAGAGAATCAAACCTAGGCCTACTACCCTTGGCTTCACCATAACACTTGCGTTTCTATTAAGGATAAGGTTTAATTATTCTTAGCTTTAGCTGTAATAACAGTTTTTTCCTTCCAATGGCAGAAAGTCTGCTTACAAGATATTTCAGTATGTAATCTCAATTCACTTGCAGAGAAAGTCATTCCCCTTACCTCAGCTACAAAAACAATAATGAGGCAATCTTTCCTTTCTTCGGCTGACAGTCCATTAATAAGAGATTTCAGAGTATTACTAAGATAGCTTATCTTTTCTCTTTTGATTGTGGGAATACCCATTACTATAGAAGCTGAAATAGTAAATATTAGTATATAAATTTTATTACCAAGAAACATTTACCATGTCGAAATAATTCCATACAGGGAGGCAAGTAAAAACTCAAAATTCATTCAAACCTAAAGGACTTAAAGTAAACAGGTCAAAGTTAATTTACATCTTCGTTTTGCAAGCAAAAGGTCTTCCATCAAATCAAATCAAATATCTTTATTGTCTTATAAACAAGGTTTGTGACAAAGAAAGAAAGAACATAACAAATAAGAATAAACAGATAAACTACATACACATGAAAAATTAACCCACTTCTGCCCTCAGTTCTAATGACGGTTTCAAAAAGGAGCCGATTAATTTTACATGTTCCTGAGACAATGAATTTAGTAATTTAGATATATTAAGATCTTCATCTTCCCAATTTAGTTTATTAAATAATTCTAATCTTAATTTTTTGTATAATTTACATTTTAGGAGGAAGTGTTCTTCATTTTCAATTACATGACAAGATTTACATAAACGATCTTCTCTTGGAATTTTGAAATATCGACCTCTCTCTATTTCTAGATTATGATCACTTAAACGTAATTTTCTAAAACACATCCTAATAGTAAAATCATGACAGGATAAATAAAATTCTTTACAAATTTTTATATAGAAATAATTTATTAGTTTCATCATAACTATCTATTTTATTCTCCATAAGAGATCTATATTTCAACAGATCTCTTAATTTGGTTCTTAATAAGATGAACTTCCTTCAGATTTTTGCAATTTTCAATTTTGTGAAAGATGTCATCATTATGTAAAATGTTTTTGATATATGTATACCATGAGTATGTACCTAAACTGTCAAGTGATTTTGACAGTATAAAGGCTTCTTTTAAAAGAGTGTTAATGTTCTCTGTAAGGAATCGTGCTAGATAGATAAGAGACTGTGACAAAATAAAATTTTCTATTGGCAAACTGCCTAGTTCAGCCATATACAAAGTTTATCAAAATTTTAGGCAAACCAAGTTTGAATCGTGAATCAATATGCATTGAAAAAATTCACATTTTACCTGAACAAGAGAAAAACTCAATTCACAAGTGTATCATAGTTTTCAACCCAAACAAGTTCAAGACAATTAAATTCAACAGAAACCAAAAATTCTTACACTCATCCATCTGTATATTGTGTATATTTAACACATAATATTACAAATATTTTATGTGTATTGATAAGTTTACAAGAATATTTTCCATCAAGAAAGTAATTTATTAGCCACCATTTTCAGGTCTTTCCAAATTCATGCAAAAAGAAAACTGTGTATGTCAGATATTTATTTTATGTGCGGTATTGAACTTAAAAAGCATTACCAACGGAATACTTACTAGACCAATGTAAATATTCTATTAGACTGCAATCTGACCAAAAACGTTTTCATGCCTTAGATCTTTTGACTATTTGGGGTATAGTTCTTACAAGAACAACAAAAAATTATGAGACTAACCAATGAGAGTAAGAAGCAAAAAGTATTTTTTTCTAGACTCAAATTTTGGGTGTCTAAAAGCAAAAGAATTATGACATTTATACAAAATTTACTTCAATATGAAATATTGTTGATAAATATAACATAATATTTCATTCATACCACATATTTCTTACTCTTATTTTAATTATTACACTTACCACCATATCTATTTTTAGACATATAATATTTAGGTTTGAGACTATTGGGATGTCCTGTGAGGTGAGGAAGATATGTAAATATACTCGGTAAATGTAGACTTGTTGCCTGCTGGTTCCCTTCTGTAAGATTTTGTATGTGGTTTCGGACCAAGTCCTGAAGTTCTGATGACATCAAATCGGACAATGATCTATAAAATAAAAAGTGAACAAATTTTTTTTTTCGGCAGAGAAGTATTATGGATTTGCATATTACCAAGCAAAATCTTTTTTTAGGAACTAAAGAAATGGAACAGATGTAAATGATATCTAATCCCCTTGCCTACTTACTATATTAGAATTAACTGATTTTGACCCAATTCAATCATGACATATATGTAAAATGTAAGTCACGGTAACCCAAATTATCAAAGAATCTTCATTTAAATCACTATTCAATAAGTTCCTATTTACAGAATGTTATTCCTTGCTTACTTACCTAACAGTGTCATTCATGCATAAAATGTAGGTCAGGTGACTAAATTTAAGCACAGACTTGGGTAACTATTCAAGATGTTTGCAATGTCAAACTAATCATACATATACATGTATGACTCACAATATTTGCTTATAACTGAACCTTAACAGAGACATTCATGGATAGAATGTTGGTCAAGGTACACATGTTTCTATTCAGGATATTTGCACTGACAAAATATTATCTCTCTATAACATGTAGTTGCTTATATATTGACTTTTAAAACAAAGCCTTAATGCACAAAATATAGGTAAAGATGACTCGGATATGTGCATGCATTATGGACTTTCCAAGATACTTGCACATGTACCAGAATCCAAATTATATTACTATCAATAAAATAATGGTTTATCCTAAACTGATTCAGCAAAATTTCTACATGAGTCAATCAACATTTTTGGAAACTTTGTTTTAATATGAGTAACAATGGACTCATGTGTTAATTTTCTATATTTTACAAATGTTTTTATGGCTGCAACTGCAGGCCACAAGAGAAACCCTCAATAGTCAATACCCCCGATCTATTGATCTAGGCTTACATTCTGTTCATACTCTTAATTAATTTAACAATCAGTGATATTCCAGAGCTAACGACTGCTTATCTTTTTTTCAACATTTTAAAATGTTTTCTATATGAAATATTTGGAAATTCTGTAAATTTCTGACATTAATTCCAGCTTAAAACTTTTGGTTAAAATTGTTTTTCATAAAAAAAATATTATTTATAGTTACTGCCTATCTAATCTAGGATCTGGAATTTTTATCATCCTTGCCCTTAGTGGCCTTCCTTCGGATGTACACTCTGGTCATGTAGAATGAATACTACGAATATATCATAGTATTATCACTTATGTCAACAAAAATAAAAATTAACTGATGAAGTACAATTTAAGACATTTATCAGTACTGTTACTTTTTAATTTGTAGATTTGTACAGATTTTAAAGTATAACGGTCATAATTGACCAAATTTATAACCTCGATTAATTGAGTTTAACATTAAAATAAGTACGAGGACATCACTTCCACCTATGTGCACAATAGAAAGACGTCATATTTGTTGTCTAGGAATATAAACAATGACGTAAGATTTGAATAGGGGTTTTCCACGTTCCAAGAATAGGAATCACGTTATGCGCAAGTATTAGATTTAAAATGGGATCTGAAAAGAATCCAATGACAAGGAAGATATTGTTTACCCTGACCTGGTATTATATTTGAAGTGAAGCTAGTGCAGCAAAAAAATATTTCACCAGTGTGCCAGGTTACTTACTGTCTTTCATGGTTCAGATACCTTAAACTCTAGTACATGTATTCTACCTGTTAAGTACTGTGGAATTCTGGGAAACCATTCGTAGAAAATGATTAAACTGGTTCTTTAAATTGTTCAGATTCTGTTCTCTTTCCCTATTTAAAGTATCAGACATTTCTAACTTGTCTTGTAGTTCGGCATATCTGACATGGAGCACATGGTCATAATTCCTGTCTAAAAAAGAGAAAAAAATTGATTTTGAGGATGGATTTTATAAGAAAACCACTTTGTAGGTTTCTTGAATTTCAACATAAACATGTTATAAAACCTTTTAGAGACCTCTGCAATATTTGGAGCTTTCCAAAAGGGGTTGATATCAGTCTCCTTGTAAAATGTAACTCCAAAAAAATTATTCATGTGAAATAAACCTCTTATAAATCATCTTTGCTAGCCAAGGGTTACGATTCCCTTCCCTCTCTTTACCCTTGGCAGATAAAGCTAGAATTTGTAAACAATGCAGGGCGACATCTTGCAGCTTAAAGTAGTCATGCCCACTCTGATTACATCACTATTGACCAATGAACACTCTACTGTCCAACTTGAACAAAAATGAACACACAAATGTACTTCGGCATTTCATTGTCTGAACGAGACAAATAACCTCAAACCTCAATAAGTCAATTAAACACAGTAAACTGACTGTAAATATTGTTCTTTTGTGTTTTGGGAGCAAAGTCTTGTGGTATAATCTGCAATTTTCAACGCATTTTACCATATTATTAGTTTACATTGTAGACATGTGATAACTGTTATCTGATTAGTGCAGCTGGACTCAGCTGCATCCAATAACTAGAAATCTCTGATTACAAAGTTCGCCTCGTTCCCCCACTTATTTTGGTGTGTGGCTGCGAAGCTCCCCGAGATAAACCCTAAACCCTTACAGCAAGTTATATGATTGTAGGCTGCTTGGTATCAGGGAACTGAACTCTGATGTAAAACTTAACCTAAGTCAATGAAGTGCAATAAATAGGTCAGAGTGACCTAATTTTGGTGGGAGGCTGTGTTACTTCCCGAGATACATCCTAACACCAAGTAATATAATTATAGGTCATTTGATATTGGAGAACTGAACTTGGACGTAAAACCTAACCTAAGTCAATAAAGCGAAATAAAGTAGGTCAGAGTGACCCAATTTTGATGGGAGGCTGTGTTATTCCCCGAGATGCACCCTGACACGACTGTAGGAGCTTGGAATTGGAGAACTGAACTCAGACATAAAACTTATCCTGTGTAAATGAAGCATGATAAATAGGTCATCACAGTGACCTAATTTTGGTGGGAGGCTGTGTTACTCCCCCAGATGCATCCTCACACCAAGTGTTATGACTGTACACCGCTTGGAATCAGAGAACTGAACTCTGTCATAAAACTTAACCCAAGTCAATGAAGCGCAATACGTAGGTCAGAGTGACCTTATTTTGGTAGGAGGCTGTGTTGCTTCCTGAGATGCACCCTGACATCAAGTAATATGATTGTAGGTCCGTTAGTATCAGAGAACTGAACTTGGACGTAAAACTTAACGTAAGTCAATGAAGCAGGATAAGTAGGTCAGAGTGACCTAATTTTGGCAGGAGGCTGTGTTACTCCCTGATATTCACCCTCACACCAAATAATATGACTGTAGGTCACTTTGTATATCAAAACTGAATTTTGACATAAAACTTAAAAGCCAGTCAACCATGTAATATGGGTCATGTGACCTTCATCTTATGTCACATGGTCAGTCTCTTCAACATGCACCTGCACACAAAAATATATGACCCTAAGTCAACTAGTAACTGAGAACTGGCTGTGGACGTGCACGTGGACACGCACGCAGACGTGGACGCCGTGGGTACTCCATTAGTCCCCCTCAACTTTGTTAAGGCAAACTAAAAATAAGTAATGCACTGACTCGAAATTTCAGCTTAATCTGCCAAGGGTAAAGAGAGAGAAGCGAATTGTAACCCTTTGCTAGCGAAAATGCTTATGAATTATTGGAACTTGTATATATATAGAGCAAGACATACAAATGAGTGTATTTATATTCAAATAAAAAAAATTATGTCCTTTTAACATAATTAGTTTGCCAAAAACAGGAAAATCAGGAAAACATGATGATCTACTGTGGATTCATTTATTTTCGTGGATATCAATTTTTGTGGATAGAGAAAAAAAGGCATTTCGTGGGATACGTAAATTCGTGGATTGCTGGGTTAGAAAATTAAAAAAAAAAATTTCTTGAAATACTTGAAATTCTTGGCTTGGCACATCAGATATCATGAAAATAATGCCACAAAATTTACCGATCACACTTTGGTATTGTACAGTAAAGTACTGATTTTAAGTGCGTATAAAGTCTAACAAACAGATTCTTCAAATTTGTAACAGAACAAAACTTGTCATGACTTTAACAAGATTAACAAAATCCATAATTATTTACTTGTTAGGTTAATCAGGTTTGAAATATATATTGACGAAATTGCAATCACTTGTCACCAAATACCTTGGGTTTTATACATATACAATCAATAATTTCTGCTTTATTATCTTTTTTTACAAGATGTTTTTACTGTAATCTATGACAAAGACTGTATTGTTTAGGCATACTTAGGATTAATATTTTCATTGAATGCTTGATTAAAAAAAAAACCGAAGTAAATTCCTTGACAATTTACAGTCAAAATATTTTTAAATAAAATTGTTTGAGCGTTCATATATTACCAAAGACAAAATTACGCGAAACACTGTATCCTCTGTGGATAGGTACATCAAAACTCTGTGGTTTCAAACTTCAGTGCATTCATGCTATAGTAAAAATATTACTGGTATATTTCATTTGATATTTAAGTTCGTGGCTAAGTGGGACACCGCGAAAATTGATATACCGAATAATAATGAATCCACATTATGTTTTTTTTTCACTGTTTGGTTATAGGTTACTAAAAATCTTGCACATTCATGAAACATGTACAGTATTTCTGACTTTTGACCACACACTTTTTCAGTGTATCAATAATTTTGATAGGGTTTTTGACAAAACATTCTCTGTGACTCCTCTTCAATGATATATGTTTAGCATGTTCAGAGATGTCAATGTTTACTTTAGTGGTATTATGTAAGAATACTTCCTGACTTTGTTCCTTATCGCTCTTAGAAATCAAAGGAAATAATTTCAAGTACTTTGGTTTTTGTTTCATAGTTTTAATGCACGATTTCCAAGAAACATGATATGATATACCTGTTATTCAATGTTATTAATTGTCATGGCTGTCGTATTTAAGGCAATTTTGCAGCACATTGAAGGCATCTGAATCACACACTTTTTAAAATGATACTCTTCAAACATTACACCATAACATTACTTAAATTAAAGACAAACCTTGAATTTTTTCATAAATTTAAGGACTTATATAAGTAATTTGGTTGCATTTATGAGTTCACTATATATCTCAGACACTTTCAATCAGAGAGTAGTTAAGGCCAGCTTACACATTTTTAACTTCCTGATTTAGTACCGGCATATTATATTTGCATTTCTTTACCGCTAATTTAAAATAATATATAATTTTACCTTCTTTAGAAAACAGAGCTAACCAGAAAACTGTACACACCACCAATCCTATTGTGATGAGTACACCTCTGGGTCTGGCTCTCATCATAACACTGAACTATCTCTCACATCTTTTAACTGAAATAAACAATGATTTTCAATTAAAATTATGATTATCTAAATCTGAGGGGTAGCCAAAATGGCATCAAATCAATCACAATCTTTCCTTCTATTTTGAATATGATCAATATCTGAATGTGACTTTTATATGAAGAACAGCAATACAATTGCTTGATCCTTTTTTATGTCCATATCTAGACTCATCATATCCCATCTTATCTTTATAATCCATAAAATATTGTCTGAAAGTTTTAAACTTCCGAGATATCATAATAATTTAGTTAAAGCATCGGCTGTATTTCAGTTCTCAGTGGCTTTCAATCAGACAAAAACTATTCACTTCTGACAGGAGTCATCATCTTCTTGAAATTTATCCCATAATGTACTATGTTTCATAAATACCCAGAAAATTATTGAAAATATGTGTTTTTATCAGGAAATCTATTTTATCTTCTTAGTTAATAATAATAATGGTGTATGAGATTTTCATATAATCCTTCTGTAAGATAACATATGAAAAAGGAGGTATTTCATAAATATACACAGGACAACTATCAATCCTTGGTAATTAAAATTGGAGTCTATCATACCTAGCCACAAATCAAGCAACAATTAGTGAAAATAAAGAAAGAATGTGTCCAACTAACAAATAGAATTGTGTATAACTTGAAAATGAAAATGAAAAAAGTGAAACATGTCAAATTCCATCTAACTTGAGTTTATAAAGTACTCCAAAACAACGCATCCAAATTTCAATTGATTTGATATGTTTGGTGAAACAAGTGATCAATTTTGGCTATTATCCATATTAGAAAGGAACATAACTCCGAATCCACAAAAAGAAAATATTTACATTTGACGAAGGCAAATCATGTTGAAAGTACAAAATTCAGAATTTAAGCAATATATCGCGGGAATAGTAAAAGGCACAATACCAAAATTCAAACTTGATCTTTCTACAGTGGTAATAAACTTTGTCTATGAGCTTCAAAACATCTGACCAAGGTAAACTCAAGTTACAGTGAAAAAACAAAGTGTGACAGACGGACAAAAAGATGGACAGTTATGGGCGACATTTAATGCCACCTGTCACCTATGGCGGGGCATGAAAAAATGGTACAAATTTGACAATTGCAGTTTTAATAAGACAGATATACACAGCCCTTTGATATTAAAAAGCCTTCAATATCTTGAAAAAAAGTTTGACCCAATAGCATTTATTTGATTAAAGAGCATCAAATGCTTATATGTAACAAAAAACATGTATATATAAATAAAAGTTATATAACACAGTTTTCCAGATGTTTTGGCCATGTGGCCTTTTTCACTGGAATAATTTTAGCTAAGAAACATGACATTATAGTTCAATTCTATGACTTTAGAAAAGGTAATTTTCATTCAAACTGAGTGTTTAGACCATCTGATTCCATAGATTTTAATTTTTAATTTTCCTTTAATTTTCTATATATTTCTGTATCAAATACTCTTTATATAACATTCCAAATACTTTTCAATTTTTTTATGAATGTTTGTGCTGCGTAAAATATTTGGCAATTGGGTCATGATATTTTACGTGTTTGAATTTTATATATATTAAAATGTCGATTGATAATTGTTTTTCCTCAAGTGATAATCCACCATAACATCATCATCAAAGGGCAGTATGTTTATACTACCTACTGGTGGAAACACAAGGCACAGCCCAAAGACATCCCCTTGTTTAATTTTAAATACAACTAACATACATAAGATATTGAAATACTCTCTAGTTCAAGTGCTTAAAACATGACACTGTAGAAATGATATGTTTATAACTTTCAAATTATTTCAACTGAAGATACAATGTTTGACACTGAAGATAAAAACATTTAAAACATGAAACAAAAGTTTAAATTGTCCACTTAAAAGTAATTTAACTATTAACTTGATTAAAACTACAACTTTTATGTCGCCAAATGGCTAAACAGAGAGAACTATATAAAGTCTGTCACTGACCATTAAAAAGTCAGGAATTAGGAAAAAATGAAAAAAAAATACTGTGTTTCCTGTATCATGCTATGATAAATAATTTTTGGATTCACTTTTTTCTAAATACCTGCGTACAGAATCGGTTGATATAAGATTCATTGAAAGTTTACATAAACCTGTATACTGATCATGAACATTTCCAGAAATGTACACATAAAATTACAGAATAAATTACCCATACAAAATTCAGTAAGGTTTGTTTTCAATATTTGAATAGGTTATATTATATAATATAAACTGCTTCTGGGCAATTATACACTTTATAAACACTGGGGAAAAAGGTAAAAAAATTCAATTACATAATTAGTTTCTATTATTTCAATTACTTACAGATTGTTTTTCTTTTTTTAAAGTCCCGATAGAATTTCTGAACTTTTATCATTAAATCAACAGATCAACTACACATGGTCATTACAACAATGATCACTTTATAAAAATAAGGGAAGAGAAAAATATTTCTAAATTTTATCATTATTTGCAAACCATTCTACAATCTTAATGTCATGAAAGATTTATTTGTCAACTTAATATAAATATATTGATCTTTATCAGAAAGTATTGATCAGATAGCTGTATGTATAATATGATGGACAGTTTCTAGACCACGCAAACATGTAATTTATATCATAAGGAAATAATGTTCTGTCTGAACAAAATAACTTAAGCACAAGAGAACCAGCACATAGTATTATAGGGATGGGGTAGGGGGATTTAAGGGACAGGAGATTTCTTTCTTGCATAATTTTTTGTTTATACATTGTACATAACAGTCATGAAGAACAATAAATCTTTTAATCCAATGTCTTTTGAAATTCTACTTTAGATTCATTTTATATTGTTTGTTTGTTTATTTGGGGTTTTATACCGTTTTCAGTACATTTGGCTAATTCACGGCCGCCAGTTTTTATTGGTGGAGAATGCCAGAGTACCCAGAGAAAACCACTGACCTACGGTAGGAGAATTTGCAATCCTTGTCAATTAAGATCGGAGTCGAACACACCTCGCCATAGGTGAGATTCGTACTCACAACCTCAGTGTTGACGGGCTAGTGACCATTAGTAGTCATGGATTCAGTTTATAAAGATTCTGTGGGCCAGAATACTGTATGTTGATAAATATTTATTTTCAAGTTACATTTGAACATATACATGTATGTATGTATACTTTGCTTCATTTAAATTTAAGTTACAATCAATGTTGATGAACTCAGTCAAATACACTGTTCCCATCAATTTATACCAATTTGTCCAACATTAGAAGAAAAAAAAACATAGTCCCTGTTATCCTACATAATTATTGTGATTAATTAGGTAGTTTTGTTATTTCCACGAAATTAGTGTAAACTATAATTTAAATCAAAAATGTATTTTTGTAAGAAAAAAATAGTACCGGTACTTAAAAAAATCAAAATGAACTAAACCATGTAAACATTTCTTAAAAATTTTGACAAAGAAACATCAATTATAATAAAATAAATGGTATTTAATAGATAAATATTTTTTCAATATGACGAAAAGATTGTCAAGTTGAGAACACCTGAACTGTATGATTCCACTGAGCAGATGGTTAAACAGTTTCCAACTTTTCAGTCATCACAAAGTATTCTATACAGAATTATGTTCTCCTTTCCTACCATGGTTCCCTGTATCTACATGTACCATTGACCTTGATTTACAAGACCAGTGGATTCAGACTTCAACTGGTTAGCAGTTTATACTTGCAGATGACAAAGATGAACCAAGGATCATTGTTTTCACCAAGGAATAAAGTTACAACTAGCATCTTACCAAAAACACTACCTTGTATGGTGATGGGACTTTCTATACATGCCAAACCCTATTTACAGAGTTGTTAACAATCCACGGGACAGTAAATGAAATATGTATCCATTGATATACGGTTTACTTCCTGGGAAAATTGAGATTTGTACGAGATTTTTCAACATTGTTAAACTCAAGCGAACCATAAATGGACTTCATCTTCATCAACAACTCTTGTTGTTGACTTCAAGACAGCAGCTATAAATGCCGCTAAGGCTGTGATTCCTGGTAGAACATTGAGAAGTTGATTCTTCAACTTAACAAAGTGCATATAGAGAAGTTGATGCAATCACGACATTAGTACATAGAGCAGCAGCATTTCCACCAGTACCTGAAACTAGTAGTATTTTAGAAGATTTATGATGCAATGCCCTTACAGAGTTAGAAAATTCTTTAAACATGGATGTCAATACAATACCATTGACCAACTATGTTAAAACACAAAGTGTAGAATCAGATCAACATCTTTGGAACTATTTCTAACTCGATGGGCCAAGAAGAACAAATCACCTATATAGCTAGAGGGTTGGCACTCGAATATCAAGAAACAGTTACAACAGGCACACGAAAACATACACCTATACTTTTATTAACCACCTCAAACAAATTCAAGCTGCAAAATGAAGTCCGAATCATCCAACTCGCCATCGGAGGACTACCAGCACAAAAACGCAGAAAGTACCACAACACTGACAGCAGACATACTGCAGCAATTCTTAAACAATATAAGGTTGATACAATATGCAGACGTAGCTTTCCACTCAATACATCTTCGGGTTAGTGATAATGATCATTTTGTGAGACACAACATTTGTTAAAATAGTGCTTCTGAAAACAACAGTATAGTGCAAATATAATTACTGTTATCTCAAATGTTATATTTATGTACGAAGTGCTGAAATATATTATGTTTTTATCTATCATGTCTATTATTATGGAATTAAATATCAAAAGACCATTATGAAATTTTTTTCAGTTACTACAAAAATTTAAAACATAACAAACACAAAATATATAAATAAAAGTTGAATAATTCTGTAATTAATTACGTATAAATTTTGTAAACATTTGCCATTTGTTTAAATATGACTACCTTTTTACATGAACATTAACACCATAAAATCCCTACTGTTATATACAGATAATTAACAAATCCAACATTCCCATTGTTCCTCATAATTTCACATGATTTTTACCTGTAATTATAAATGTTGGACAAGTGGGATGACAATTAATTTCCCCATCAACACACCCCTCTCTCCCACAGGAGAAAAAAAATTAATTACATAAATCAATTACTTCAAAAAATTAAAACAGATATTTACTCAATACATTACCTTCCAAATAAACAAATCTCAGCCATCAGTTAGACTAGGATTTTCAAACTCAGTTCTAAAAATAGAAAAATACAAACTTCTTACAATTTTATCAATGTAGATCATATTACCCCACATCATCAGTCATATGTTTCCTGTTCATTTCCAAACACTGTATTAACATATTTAATTAATTCATGTTAATTATAGTTTAAATATGACATGTCATTTTAAAATATACAGGGTGAGGCATATAAAGGGACAAACCAAGAAGTTAAAATGGTTATATGTGTAAATGTTATAATTTGCAATAAATAAACCAGATGCTCCAAGGAGTCTGCATTGCTCACTTAGAACCTCTGACTTATCTATCACAGGTCACCAGCCAATGTAAGGACAAATCCACCAAAGATTTGTCCTACTATTGGCCTAGCTAGCAGTTCAGACATATCAGAGAAGTTTTTTAATATTTTCTGATGATTTTTTAAAAAAATTTTCAGTTCCAACTGGTCTGGCCATGATATTAAGGTTGTACACCTGTTTCCGCTTACATGTAACTAATCTGAGGTTTAGCCTTCCCAATAACTGCATGGAAACTTTTAATTGAACTGTATATAAATTCAGTTATATAATTCCTTGGACAGTTGTCTTAAAAATACATTGGTGTACACTGCAGACAACAGTCTGTCCGTAGGCAGAATTTCTCATCAATTTTTTTTTGTACAATATTAACATTGATTAACTGCTGGCCAAATAGTTTTATTATAATCTATTATGTCAATACCAGCTGTGATCTGCTTTATAAACCTTTTACCATAGTCATTATATATTTTATATAATTATGTACCACATGTTACCAGTTTAAACAAAAGGCTGGAACTACCTATCTGAGTGGAGAATTGTATTTATTTACAATCAATGCATAATTACAAAAATATACACTCAGTGTCCATAAATGAGTTCCCACTTGTCAATTTCCCTACAAACTTCATATCAATTTTTTTTTCTCAAAATAATATCTTTACATGATTTCTTATCACTTAAAATTATGAAATTTTTATGATCAATCTCGGAAATATTGGAAATTTCTTTGGATATATAATTTTAAAAATTTCTGATATTCAAAATTTTGGAGAAATCATTATATAATTTTTTAAACACATATTACACAGGTTTAATGAGGAGAATGTTGTAAATTGTAGAAAAAATATACTATATTTTATTATGAGTATAAATTATAGATATTTCTCTGTCTACCAATACAAATATTGAAAAATTGAGGTTTTATATATAACATATAGGAAAATTTCAAAGTGGAAACTTATTTATGGCCACTGACTGTATATCTATCCTGACCCGAACCATTATTTAAGTCTTTTTTTTAAGTAATTTGGAAATGCTTAAAGACCAAACTGCCTATTCAATTCTACTGGTGATTTTTGTTTCAAATTTTGTGTCAAGGTAATTTTAAATATAGAGAATCAAATGACTGAAAAAAATTATGGGGTCACTAGACTTTTGTCTCCATAACAATGTTAATTTTGTGCGTTTTCTCTATATTGCTAATTTGTGGAAATAAAACTGTTTTCATAAAATATTTAGATTTTATTTACTTCCTGCCAAAAAAAAAAAAAAAAAAAAATTTAGAAAAGTAAAGAAATTTTCTGCTATAAAAAAATTTCTGCAGGTGATTTTTTCCTCAGATTTACCATACATTGTCATTTAGAACTTTACCTATACTCTGGATTGTTTAATAAGGTCACCAGCCTTTTTAAGGAGCCACATCCAATTTTAATAACTTTAATTGAAAACAATTGTAAGAAAAGAGTTATCCTCTCTTTGTACAATCGAATTTCCTGCGAAATATTTCTCCATCAATGTTCAACATTGTGAGCAAAACTACAATACTTATATGTTTTAATTTCTCAGATGAAAAAATTATAAATAAACAATCTTTAATTAATATTGAAGCTGATACTGTCTCTACAGTATTTACTTCGTTTCTATAATGTATTTCAGACATTATCAAATCGAGACGATGGATATTCCGATGTTTATTGGATTATTTATTACGCTTATTGCTCTCTGACTTTTATAGAAAAAAATTGTATATAATAATAATAATAATAATAAGTTTATTTCAAAAGCAAAACAGCTTATAGAATTTCAATTATACAATACATATCATCAATAGCGCTAAGTCACATACATCATATTAATATCATACATATTGTGAAACATTTCTAATATTGTGATAATTTGATATAAAATACAAAGTTACATTATGAATAATAATAATAATAATAATAATAGTACGGAGTGTGAGAGAAAGGAATACAAAAACACAAAAAAACAAAAAATAGAATGCTGAATACCTATATGATTGTCGGACATCAAATTCATTATGTACATGTCTGATTTAAGGTTTATATTTGTTCCCATACAACTGCCGTAAATTTTATATGCTAGGACATTATCTTCAAACAACCCTTTCAAATTTTGTGTGAACATACGCAAAATTGGGAAAATATTGACTTTATAATTTTTTACTACAAATTTTGAGGAATGATTTCGAGAGTAAACAAAGGTTGAAACTATAGGCAACAAAAAATTCATCATAATTGTGATATTATAATTTTTTTCCTGACAAAAATATCCTGGTTTTATATTTTTTTTCCCATTTGTACTAAAGAAAAAACAGCTATTATACATTTATTGAAACAGAACTAGGTTGCTATCGGAATTTATCATCCCGACTAAATGGTATTATTATATGACAATTATTTATCTTCATTTTGATTGGCCCAGGATACCATGAAAAGTATAATGCAAAGGATATGTTAACTTCAAAGTAGTTAAAAATAGAGTGATATAAAGGTTTTGACTTTTGAGTAGCTAAAAATAGAAACAATTTATCACTTTCAAGTCGTTAAAAATAGAATTCAACATTAGGAAACAAGCAAATTTGATTGGTTGAATTTAAAATATCAGCCAATCAAAATTGTTCTTTTAAAACATTCTATTTGTTGACATTGTTTCAAAATGGCGGAAGAGCAGCAGCAGACAAGGTTTGCAACTGTTGATGATCAGGAACTTCAAAGGATTCATTGAAATGTGATAGTTTCACTGTTAACTTGTTATTGTTGAAATAAATTGTTACTGTTATTCTTTTTTTTTATTAGAAACTTGCAGAGTAAAAGTAAAAACAGTCATATAATAAAACATAAAAAACAGTCATATTTACTTTAGATTCATTTATAAAAATTCAAACCCTTATGTACTACTACAGATTAAATTCAAATAATGTAAATCCTTTAGTCTATGAATCATTAACAGTTAATAAAACTTTACATAGTAAGGGAGTCTATTCATGGTATACATTTGCAGATACTATTTTAAAAGATTTGGATATACATGCTGACCAATTCAACCTAACTAAAGAAAAGTTCAAAGATACAGCCAAAAAAGCAGTTTTAGAAAAATATGAAAAATTAACATTGGAAAAAATTTCCAAATTTGATACATCTTCAAAACTTTATTGGTATGGAAAACTTAAAAAAGATTGTAACTTAGAAAAGTATCTTGAACATAGAAATTGTAATTATAGACAGTTAATAACCAAATTTAGATTAAGTGACCATTCTCTTGGCATTGAAGTTGGTCGTTACACAAGAATTCCAAGGGAACAAAGATTATGTAGAAAATGTCAAGTCTTAGATGATGAAAAACATTTCTTTTTTGATTGTGAAATAAATGCCTCTTTACGTAATGATTTTTTGAATGAATTAAAATACTGCATAACCTCTTTCGAAGGACTGGACACTCAAACTAAATTAATTAAAATATTGTGCCCCTCTACAGAACTTGTTTGTCACACTGGAGTCTTTATTAAACAGTCTTTAGAACTGAGGGCTTCAGACCCTGGTCGGACAGGTTCCTAATTTGTACACTTTTTTATACATACAAAATGTACATGCTGATATGGAAAATTTGTTTTTTTTATTCAAATTGAACTATACATGTGTCTTTTATTTCAGCTTGTGTGTTGTATGTTATCTGTATGTTGCTTTGGTCCTTATGGACGTAATTATGCTAAATAAAGTTATATAAAGTTTGATATATAATAAAACATTCATTGACTTTGGTATAGGTTAATACCAGGTTTTATCAACCCTCAAAAATAATATCCACACTCGCTGTTGGCTCGGTGGATATAAATTTATCAGGGTTGATAAAACCAGGTATTAACCTATATCAAAGTCAATAAATGTATAATATTCACTGAGCCATAGGTGAGGTGAATATTCATTCTGAGGGTTGATAAATTGATAGCAACCTAGTTCAAAGTCAATAAGTGTTTCATTACATGATTAATTGCATGGGAAAAAAATTATCAACAGTGAAATTTTATTCAACAGTATTCAACAAATCTAAATTTTAGTTAAGTTCCCATTCTATTTTTACATCATATTAGGTTGCTATCAAATTCCATGTAACCTACCACTTTTATTTTTAGATCATAACAATGAATTCAGATTTTTTATGAATGTTAGGTTGCTTTCGTGGGTACTCACAATCTGAGTATGCTATTTTCGGCCAATCAGGATCAAGAAAAAATACCATCATGTAATAAATTAATTTTAAACCTTTTGTATAATTTACCTTAAAACAGAATGTTTTTAGTTTCATCATAAGATATATAGATAATTTCCCTTTTTGTATGACGGTCATCGTAATGGAAACCATGAATTGTGCGAAACACAACGCAATAATCTTCCGCTTTTCTCGTAGCAGAAATCAAGGTCATAGAACATTTAAGTCATAATGCCATTGCACTAGCTGATGAGCAGAAACAATAAGAAGTTTGGTCTTTATTTATAATGTCCTTACATTCTGGTTATGCATTTCCAAATTCTCTAAATTATATTTTTCTAAACTACATATTCTGCCAAAAATGAAAATATCTTAATGATCTCCCAAAAAGAAAACATAACTATGTTAGTAATGAAACTATGTTGGCAATGAAATTTGTTCCATATAATTACATGTATTTTGACTCATGAAGTGTTGGAATTCAATGAGTCGAAAATTTTGGTTATCTCGAATTAAAATTACAGTCCCTATATTAACAAATGCATTTAAACTGTCTTCATTATCTCGAAGTAAATACACACATATCAAATTAGTACCTCAGGGATTAAAATCCCTTCAATAGTTAATCTGAAAATTTATATATTTCCAGTCTTTAACCACTGATTGGTTTATGATGATTCCATATTTACCTAAAGTTACCTTGACTCGTTATCTTAGATAATTAGTGAATTATTGACACATGTTTCAATTCTGAATTAACCTGTTATTAAATTTTGATTGCCTGGTTTGAGTTGAACTAAGGATGTGTCACACTTTTTCTATGTTCCCCACAACTTCGAATATTGAGAGTTGACTGTGCATTGTAACTTTAATAAATAAGATAAATAATTTCATAATTTATGTTACAAGAAAAAAGACCAGACAAGGTCAATTAACTTTTCATGAAATTTTCACACAATCCAATTAAGGGCTGTACTTCATATTTTCAGTCTATATTAAAAAAAAATCCTGTTTTTCTGTTAAACTATCCTATAATATTAGTGTAATTTAAGGTGCCTTTAGTTGATTTGGCAGTTTCTAAATACATGTAAGCAGTGTGCCAGGTTATAACTTTAATACATTTGTACTGAAAAATAAGAAAATTTATTAAAAAAAAAAGTTAGTACGTGTACCTGGCACACAGTAGAGAACATCAAAGTGTGTTGGGGTGTAATAAAGTACAACTGAACATGTAAATTAAACAATCTGCTATCTGAACCCCAAAAATCATTCAGTTCAAAAGAAATTTATGTCCTGGACAACTATGTATAGCATGCATAAATTCTGTAAAGATTTCATTTCAAAATGTTCAATATAAACTGTATGGTATTTTGCGATCACAAACTTTCCCATATATAGTAATGGCAAAGTCATGATTTGATATGAAATAAGTTAGTAACCCCCAATTCAATTTAATCATTCCAGGAAAACCTTACGTCATCCCAAACTACACATATGGTATACAGCAATCCTGTTAACTTTCATTTCAATTCCATGCTTTCAGTATAAACTAGCTTTGGGTGATTTTGTGTTCACAAACTTCTGTTCCAGGGAAATGAACAGACAGGACAAAAAACAATTTATCCCAAACTCGGAGGTTATGCCATCCATTGGCTACTGTGATCTCAGTTGAAAATCCATGCCCCAGGCTTATTGTTAAGTATCATGGTTACCACAATAAAAAGTTTTACATGTATCCTCTATGCTTCAGAAAAAATATATTTATACATTTGAACTTTACATGAATAATGTTACCCCAGGCCAAGAAGACAAATGCTAAATGAAGTGACATCGACACTATTTATAACAAGGGAAGAAGACCACTTAGATGTCTGGACCTGTGTCGCATGCAAATAAGAGATTTTTTAGCATCCACTGTTCTAATTTTCCATAAGACTTAAAGATCTCTACCACTGTAAGATTTAACTTTGAACATGTTAAATGTAGAAGGTAACAATGTATTCTATATTGATTTAATAAGCAAAAATCAGTTTTATTTTATTTCTTGAAAGAAAAGGCATAACTTTTCAGTCAGTTGGTTGTTTCTATGACCCAATCCCCGTTTAAATTTTATTAAATGGCGCTTATCTTGGCCAAAAAGCAAGTATGAACAAGCCTGATATGTTCTCCTATAAAACTCTGATTAAACTCCTCTAAGGAAATACACGAGCAAAAAGAAACAAGATGTTCTGTGAGCCATTGCTCACTAGTGATACCCCCACTTTTCGATAAAGTCGAAAAATAAACAGAGTCGTCAAAAATGAAGTTGATGTTGCCTTGGTCCGAAAACGTATCCCACAATATGGTGTACCTTTAGAAGACTTGTGACAAAATATCAAACGGCTGTGATGAGTAGTTGCAGAGAAAAGTGTGACGAAAATTTTTGTTACAGACACACACACACAGAACCACAAGGGTAAAACAGTATACCCCATCCTCTCCTTTGAAGCGGACGTATAATAGAAAATTAATACTGGTAGTTACATGTATTTGTATTTGGCTCTTTTGAAATGCTAAATTTTCATAAGGGCTGAGTAAAAGGTGTCAGATTTTCAGATTACACAAAATAGGTATGTACTCTATGTGGTCAGAGTAACTGTTCAAAATTTCAGAAATCCATGTGAAAGTGTTGGAGTTTCAGATTACACTAACTAGGTACATGAACCCTTCTTCTTGATGTGCCTAATAAGATACATTTGACATTTTTTAACCTGTTTTTCTTAAATCACCCCAAAAGTGGAGGCACACATCTACAATGTGGTTAGAATAACTGGGCAAAATTTAATAAATACAAGGTGAAAGTTGTTGGAGTTTCAGATTACACAAACTAGGTACAATTTAAGCCTGATGACTAAGTTCAACAAATGATAAATTTTACATTTTTTCTCTCAAATCACACCCAAAGAGGAGGAGCACACCTTAAAAAAATGTGTTCAGAATAGGTGTGCAATATTTCACAAGTGCCAGGTTTATAATACTGCAGTTTCAGATTACACAAACTAGATACCCTTCACAACAAATATGCCTAAAATAACCAAGTTCAACAAATAATAAATTTAAATGTTTTTATAAAATCACTCCAAAAGAGGAGGGCACTACTTCAATGTGTTCAGAATAAGTGTGCAAAATTTCAGAAGTGCCAGGTTTATAGTGTTGGAGTTTTTGGATTACACAAAATAGGTACCCTATTCTGTGACAGAGGGACAGACCTGTTTTCGCATTTGTCGACACAGGTAAAAATATATCATTTTGCAAAAAATTGAAAATAACCCATATGACATTTTTCTTTATATGGAACTCTATAAGGTTTATCCTCAATATGGAAAGATGGCATTTTTATGTCTGCATTAATTTAATGACATGGAAATGAGATCAATTTTCTTGCATTTAGACCAATGACCTTATTTTTTTCACCAACAGACCAAACTGGGTATAGATCTGTAACAGTTACTAAATTCATAGTTGTGGGCATTGAGATTTGCCTTCAGCACTACTGTGCATCCTTTGACTTTTGCCTCAGACCTCAGGGAAGTGCTTCAGGTGGTACAAAGTCAATGCCAACACCTACAAATTTTAATAACTCATAATGTCTTCCACTGAAAAGAAGGAGAAAAAATATGATTTAAATATATATAGTATTACACAAAATAAACATGGTAATATTTATTGAAAATTTAACTGGCATCAAAGATGCTAAAACCAAGTTGTAACATAATTTGAATTTTATATATTATTTAGACATGAAACCATGAGAACAATAATTTGTATTAATTCAAATTCTAACATTGATTTCCTTAACATATGGCTGGCATAAACAATTCCTATCAGATTTCCATCTGATGAGTCATAAACAGACAAAATGTGCACACGATCATGACAATGTCTAATCCCTAGCCCTGACCCCTAAAGAAAATGAAGGCCAAACAACAAAAAAAAAACATGTTTTGTAAGAACAAAATATCAATTTATTCATCCCTGTTGCCCTTTTCTCAGTTCTAATGTCGCCTTTTTCGGTTGATGACACTTCTTGTTGCTGATTAGTGAGATTGCTTGTCACAGTCATAGAGGGTGAAGTTTCTTGAGGGCAACTTGTCCTGATACCACATACAGAATCTCAAAAGGAATTAATCCTGGACATCTTATTTTAATAGTTTGTTAAAGGCAAATTACCATGCAAAGATGATATGTGCCAGCAATGTATGTTACAATGGTATTATAGATCGGGGCCGGATCAGTCACAGATGACATACTGTGTCAATTGTAACAAGAGTCAAGACTGTGAAGCTGACATTCTAGTGTTAAATCAGGCCAAGAAATAAAATATACGTGTTTCAGCTAACCTGACCGACCCTAATTTTTAGTCCCTACCCTAGTTTTTTTTGCCATGTTAGATCATGCCCTGTTGAAGATGGACTGTTTCTCCTGTAGAAACCCTTCAAAAACTAGTTAAAAAATAAAAATTATTTGCCTACCTACCGACCCTAATTTTTATCATCATCATCATGTTAGCGGAAACACATGTACATATTATCTTTTTTTTTTTTTGGCCTGATATCAATTCTCAACTTAAGGGAGCCTAAGAACTTTTTATGAGCTTGCTGTTGGGAAACAGAATTATTCTATGAAAAGAAAATCTATTACATACAGCAGAGTTACCTGTCTCCTTTTTTCTTTCTTGAAGCACTATTTAAACAAAATAATTAAACTTATCAGCATAGCCAATTCGTAGACATTAAGATTTTTCATTGTGTAAGGTAAAAACCCAAGTCATCAATTTTCATAGTTACTTTTGCGCTTGAAAAGCCCATATTTCCAATTGGATAATTTAGGTAAAATTTGACACTGATCAGAAAAAATCTGCGAAAGATTGCCAAATCGACAGAAAAGATATGAGTGGAGAAACGGACGACAAGTTGTACAGTACATTAAAAAATACATTTAAACACAAAGAATTTAAATCCAAACTTCAGAAAGAAGCAACGAAATGTATTCTGAAAGGTGAAATTTCTACATGTCAGTTAGATAAAAGTTATAATAAAATACTTAGGGGACGACCATTTGATATTCTTGGGGGGGGGGGGGGGGAGGGGGGGTAGGAGGATTTGTTTTGGTTGGGTTATTTATTTTTATTTTCACCATTAAGCATGATTTTTCATTTTCAGTAAAACAAGGGACTGATTATTTATTTTCACAATTAAACACTAGGGGCGCCGCTGGGCAGAAACCACAGTTTGTTTACAGTATACTGGTCCCAAAATAGGCTGGAAAAGGTTGTGAAGAAGCGAAAACCAGTTTTCAAATAACTTTCCCCAAAACAGCTCCACCTGGCGTTTACTGACATTGCTAACAATTATATTTATAATTCTTTGTAATGCCAAAGTATGGTAATTATTTGTCATGTTTGTATGCATGTTTAAACGACATGCATGTTTAGTAGTTTTTTAATACATTAAAGTAGAATAATGTAATTATTTTTCTGCATTCAATTTTGTGTTGTTTTATAAGTTTACTTACATCTTATAAATTCGATGAGATGAAATACATTATGTACCATCAGGGATCATATGATACTATACTTCATATACAGTTCCTGGTACCATTTAATCGAAATTAATCATCATCCTCTGGAAGAATGCTGGACAACTCGCCCCATACCAACTCGCACCAACTTTTCTCCAACTCGCTCCAAGACTGAAAATCATCATCACCAACTCGCCCCAACTAGTGAATATATTTGTTACAAACTCGCCCCAACTTTGAAAGTAATGATTTAAAACTAGCTCCAATGGTGAATATCATATTTATCAACTCGCCCCAGCTAGTAAAAATATTCGTTACAACTGATGGAAATAGTATAGTGTCGTTATCCTAAATAAAAATCAGAATGTACTTTATAATCTTTAATTTACATCATCATTACTATCAACATAAACAACAAATGCAACAAACAAAAACAAATCAACACATGAGCACTAAAAAATAACATATCATAATAACAAGAGAAACACAAAAAATATTTACAGGTCAATGTCTAAGATGGGGACCATTCACACGAGCACACTGGTTCAGCAGGGTCGTTGCCGTTGTCAATTTTCTGGAATACTGGTCCCACAAGTTCCTTTAATCTTTGGTTAATGAACAATCATTAACCTTAATTGTTTTGACAACTTCGGAAATAGAAAGTAACCTAAATTTATATTGATTATATGGCTTTAATCAAATGACTAATTATTATTAAATCACGTCTTCAAAGGCTGAATAAACAAGATGTAATTTGTGCAAGTTCCACACTTGGAATTCAAATCGTTATTGTAATAAGCGAATACGGAATTATTATTTTCATGAGTTGGGGCGAGTTGGTAACAAGGATATTTACGTATGGAATTATTATTGTCATGAGTTGGGGCGAGTTGGTAACCATGATATTTACGTATGGAATTATTATTTTCATGAGTTGGGGCGAGTTGGTAACCAGGATATTTACGTATAGAATTATTATTTTCATGAGTTGGGGCGAGTTGGTGACTATATTTACGTTATGGAAGTATTATTTTCATGAGTTGGGGCGAGTTTGTGACTATGATTTTCACAGTTGGAGCGAGTTTGTAACAAATATTTTCCGAGTTGGGGCGAGTTGGAGAAAAGTTGGTGCGAGTTGGTATGGGGCGAGTTTGAAGTGGGGCGATTTGTCCTGCACCCCCTCTGGAAGTGAATCTTCTGAATTCAAAACTGCATATATTGCATACATACAAAAAACAATATAGGTTAAAATGGGAAAAGGTATTAAAGTGAGGTAAATGTTCATGGGACAATATTTCATTTTCAGACATTTTAAAAACATTAATATCTATGTATGGTGTAGTTTATATATTATTAAAAGATTGGGAAGTTTTTCCCGAAAAAAATATGAAAAAATATAGATTGTGGTAGAATCTGGTGCCATCTCATGCTTTACAACATGCATTTATAAAATGGTTTAAAACACCTGCCGAGTTATTTATTTTCAATACATTGTAGGTCAGGTTATTTATATTTAAACTACCACAGAACAAACCATTCATTTTTGTTATTATCAAGGCTGAGTTATTTATTTTCAAAATCCTCCTGATCCCCCCCCCCCCCCCCCAGAATATCAAATGATCATCCCCTTACCTAGCTTTCGAGACACGACGGCATGCCTGGATGCTTCTGTTAAATTACTTAAAACCTTTAATCATGAAAAAACAACATTTTCTATGTTTGTAAGATGATAAATTAGAAGTAGAAGCGTATATTTAATATAGAGTTAAATATTCAGGGGTCACCAAACTGGGCGATTAGGGCGATTAAGTCGCCTAATACTCGCCAATGTCGCCCTGTCATCGGCTCTAGAGCGACAAATGAGTCGCTCTGTGTTTTTAAGTAAGGCGCCTCCGAACAACGTACGTAATCAGCTGCGTCTGAAGGCCGTTATTTTCATTAAAAATCTTGAGCCGCCATTTTTTCTTGGAGATCAAAGGGGAAGGGGAAAGAAATGACAAAAAGTAAGCTAGAAAATAGCGGCAATCGGAATCCTCGTGATTTTTCATTGGTCACAGTGTTTTTTACCGACCGGTAACAATATGTAGACCTTATTTAAAAATAAATTTAGCGGATTTTGAAATATCTATGCCAAATGGAAATTTTGTCAATACATGTATTGATTATTAAGGTGTTCAAGCAAGGTAAATGGGAGAATTTTAAGAGTATTTTTGAGAAAAAATAATAGTAAAGATTATAGATAAATATTAAAAAATAAAATGGCAATAATAAATAAGTTGTGTCAAAAGGTACAAATATTTTTGCTCATATCTGTTCGGAGCACCACTGCATAATTTCTTTTTTAGCTCACCTGGCCATAGGCCATGTGAGCTATTGCCATCACTTGGCGGTCGTCGTCGTCGTCTGTCGTCGTCGTCGTCGTCGTCGTCTGTAAACTTTTTCAAACGTTAACTCGTCCTAAACTACTGGACCGACTTCAACCTAACTTTGCAGAATTGTTCTTTAGGGCATCTGGAAAATTTCTATCGTTTAAAATTTTTGAAATGTCGAAAAACATGGCTGTCGTTACTATAAATAGAACATAGGGGTAAATTGCTGTTTTTTTGCTAATAACTCAAAAACCGTTACAGATATCGAAAATCTGACATGGGGTAAAACTGATCAGCATGACAAGATCTACCTACCCTGAAATTTTGAAGGAAATTCCAAAACCCATTTAGGAGTTATTGCCCTTTTTTCACATTTTTGGCTTTTTTTTAGGTTATTATTTCAAAAATCTTCTTCTCTGAAACTACTATTCAAAATCATATGAAACTTGGTAAGATTGTTGCTTAGGGTACCCTGCATAGAACTGATGTGGGGATTTTTGATTCGTCGAAAAACATGGCCGCTGTTACTAAAAATAGAACATAGGGGTAAATTGCTGGTTTTTGCTAATAACTCAAAAACCGTTACAGATATCGAAAATCTGACATGGGGTAAATTTGATCAGCATGACAAGATCTACCTACCCTGAAATTTTGAAGGAAATTCCAAAACCCATTTAGGAGTTATTGTCCTTTTTTCGTCAAATTTTCATAATTTAACATTTTTCGTCATTTATCTCCAAAACTATTTGAGATAGAAGTGAAATGTAAATTTGAAAAATGTTTGCCATGTTGAGATCTACATACCCTGAAATTTTAAAGGAAATCCCAAAAACCATTTAGGAGTTATTGCCCTTTTTTGTCAAATTTTCAAAATTTTAACATTTTTCGTCATTTATCTCCAAAACTATTTGAGATAGAAGTGAAATGTAAATTGAAAAATGTTTGCTATGTTGAGATCTACCTACCCTGAAATTTTAAAGGAAATACCAAAACCCATTTAGGAGTTAATGGTTTGTGTAATTTGAGGTCGGGTTCTGTTACATTTATTTAAGGTTCACCCTTATTCCTGGTCAATTTTATCAACTTTCTGCCAGGACTACCACCATCAGGGAACATATTTTAACATTAAACCTTATGAAAAATAAATCTTCAACAAATTTTCCCTGAACAATTGAACCAATTGCAACAAACTTGGTCAAATAGTTGATTAATTGTCCAATGAAAACCAGACTCCAGGTGAGCGATACAGGCTCTGGTGAGCCTCTTGTTTTATTTCAAATTATATTCGTCAGTATTTTAAGGCAGCACATGATTTTAATTAAACTTTAACAATAGTACAATAGGCCTACCATGGTCAAAATCATGCAGCAATGTTCGTTAAAAATGTGGTGATGAGTCCTGGGACTGGGACTCATCATGAAAAATTCTTAGTGAGAACCCTGTTTAGTCATATATTTATTATGTCTGTTATGCTGGATTCATATATCAAATAAATAAAATATGAAAATCAGAAATTGAGTTTTATTCATTTCAAATATAAATTAATCAGTTTATTACAAGATATTATCATGGCTGTAGAGGAAACCTGCAAAAATAGTAAAAAAGTATTAAACATCTCTAAGTATACAAATCAAATGTACATAAGACAAACTCACAATCTCTGACAAAGGATATTGATTAAATGCACATGAGACAAAATCTCAGATTATGACTAAAATGGAAGGATATAGAGTAATGTAGATAAAATCTCAAACAATACAGGATAAAACACAATAAAGGAATGTATAGTATACACTATAAGACACAAAATAATAGGTATTTACTCGACAGGCGACAAATTGGGGGAAAAAACACAGTCTCCCTGTCATGCCCTGAAGTCTCCCTGTTGCTACCCTGAGGGAGACTCTGAGTCTCCCTGTTATTTTCAAGTGTGGTGAGCCCTGATATTGTTTAAGGTTTGATACTATATGATATATATAATGCATATTCCAAGTATATAACATATAAAAACATGACAAATAATGTAAATATAGCATAATACATTTAGAAGTTATAATAACCATCTACATGTATATATCACAATACTTTATAAATAAAATTTATTTCTGAAAAAATACCATGGACGACGCGTCCTAACAAAGTATGGACGATGTTGTCCTATGGCCGATATATCTTTTCAAGGTATGGACGACGTGACAGTCTGGACATCGCATCCTGTATCGCTTACCTATACGGCTATAGTCAAAATATAAAACCTTACTCCCATCCAAAAAAGTATGCAGTCATGCTATAAAGAAATTAAATCAATAAACCTAATGAAAAATGGGACAAGCTTTAACTGACAATTTTTGTGAGCCCCCACGTTAAAAACTCAAGGAGGGGGGTAACACAATGATATTTAGATACAGAATGTGCTGCAAATTCGGGTCAAGATTTTACAAAGCCGGCTGAGATTTCGGGTCAGGTTTTTTGACAATCTTGAAAATTCCTGTCAGGATTTAAAAAATTTCTGCAGATTTTTTATAAAGAACTGAGGAGAATTCAGGTCTATCCATACTTTTTTTGGATATCATAACAAATGTTATTATTTTTGGATAATTTTGGGTATGTAATTTTAGCTTTCCTGGATATTTTTGGATCACAAATTCAATATATTGTGGATAATTTCAGATAGGGGTCTCAAGTTCACCGACTCACCCCCATGATAAAATGGTCAAGTTTAAATTAAAAATTTCAAAAATCGACCCCTGTGGACCCCATATAATAGAAAATTAAAAATTCTAAAACCTTATTGCACATCTGCATATGGTGTTTGACAATACTGTATAGAAATAAAATGAATAAATTGAAAAACAAAAGACAAGTTTATGTCACAAACTTAAATTGATAGTTTTTCAAAATTCGACTGCTGTGGGCCCTAATTTTAGAAAATTAAAATTTTTAAACCTTATTGCGCATCTACAGGTAGTATGCAACCATTTAATATAGATATTAAATTCCTAAACTCAAAAGTGGAGGAGTTGATGTCACAAGAAGGTGTGACTGATGGACGGATGGACAGAGACAATTGCTATTTCCCCGAACTTTCTTCGAAAGTGCGGGGATAATGATGAATTTAAGCTTGTGAACTAAAATTTTTTTCGTTTGAAATTGGAGCTTAGATTGATTCAATTTCTTGCTAGGATGATTGCATAAAATCTTTAAATGGGCATAAGGTTTTAAATTTTTGCATTTGGGCAAGTGTCCCAACAAATTGCAGGGGTGCAGGGATAACTGTCGATACTGACTCAAGCTTTCGAGTTAATTATGTTTTGGGCCCCTTGTTTGAGTCCCTTGACCAAAATCAAAATTCTAAAATCTTTAATGTTTATCCACACAAGAAAGAGATAGCCAGTGTTCATGTCTTCACAATATGGCCAATCAAACGGTGGTTATTATCAAAAACTTTTTTATACAGGTGTAACATTTCACAAAATATGCAGTATGTTAAAAAAAATTGTAGTTTAAATATTTGATATCACCCATCGAAAATAATCTTGTCTTATGATACTTGCATATAGCACAAGGTGAAGAAGATTATAAGGGAAAAACTTAGTACATGTACATGTAATGACATACAACACTGTACAACAAATGTAACTATCTGTATTTTAGGCTGAAAATTGTGTGAGGAGTGTCCTGCATATCTTGCAGTTGTTTTAAATTTTTGGTATAAGAAAAAGAAGTTGAATTCTTATCTCAGAAGTCTGCTGCAAAGTTTAAAATTTATTTGTTTTCCTATTTAAAAATTCTCTTTTATTGTAGGAAGAAAAGATGTTTTTGTTTCCATGCCAACAGGTGCAGGAAAGTCATTATGTTACCAGCTACCAGCTGTTGCAGTAGACGGAATTTCAGTTGTTGTTTCCCCATTGATTGCTCTTATGCAAGATCAACTAGATCATCTAGATGTTTTAAAAATACCAGCAGAGACAATTAATTCAAAGCTCACGGAGAAAGAGAGGAAGCGTGTTCTGGCTGATCTGAACAGTGCTACACCAAAAACAAAACTGTTATATGTAACTCCTGAACAGATTGCTACTGATGGCTTTAAATCTCTGACTGAATCATTCATGAAAAGAAAACTTTTCAAGTACTTTGTGATTGATGAGGCCCACTGTGTTTCTCAATGGGGTCATGATTTTCGACCTGATTATCTTAAATTAGGATATTTCCGTCGATTGATTCCTGGAGTGCCATGTATTACCCTAACAGCCACTGCCACAGATCAAGTTTTAAAAGATATTATCAAACAGCTGAAGTTAAAGGAACCACTTGCAAAATTTAAAACTAGTTGCTTTAGACCAAATTTGTACTATGATGTAAGAATGAAAGAGACACTCGGAGATCCATACAAGGATTTAGCAGAATTTTCATTGGCTGCACTGAACAGGATAAAAGCAGAGAAAGATGAGCTTCCAGAAAACTGGGTAAAAATTAGGTCTAAGAGATTAAAGTTCATATGTTAAATATGTGTGTGAGGGATCCTCCCAGTGCATCTAGACACGTCCTGTACACATATTCTTTACTCTGGACACAGCAATTTTTCTTCAGAGGCGTCCATAGGCAGGCAGATTCGGGTGATGTCCAGTCCATTTCCAATAGGACATGTAGGATACTAAGTTTTTTAAACAATGTAAATGATGGCAACAAAATTTACCTGTGAAAATCCAGGTAGTCCTCTTAATTGAAAATGTGGATAATGTTTTAACAACAAAAAAGTGTCAAACAATGAGGGAAGAGAGGGAAGAGGATAATTACCAAAAAATTATCAATTTACTTTTACTTAATTTTTAATATTTGTGCTTATTTTGACAATGTTTCAGTATTTCATTATTGCATTGATGAAATAAAAATATCTTAATCTTCACAACATGTATGTCATAAATTATACAGATCTGGTTTTCAGTATGCCTGCAAATTTATTTCATCTATAAACAGTATATTTATTAGAATTTGTTGGATAACCATTATTGTGGTTTTTGTGAACTGTCTCCTTCAGTTTTGGTATTCCACAAAATGCTTATCTAATACATACATGTATTATTTGAAAAATAATATGTTAAATTACATATATGCAAACAGTATCTGCAAAACAAAATGTTTTCACTGAACAATGAAAATGAGAGTTGTACAGGAGGTGTTAGAACTTGGGCAAACATAATAAAATTGTACTTCACATTGAATGAAAGATCAGGATTTGACCTGCATGTTTAATTTTTATCAGTTAGCACAAAACACAGTGAAACATTGTATGAAAACAATCATGTATTATGCTTGAAAATAGATGAATTCACAATAAGTAATTTGACATGCTGTTCATTTTAGACTGAATTTGGCTGTGGTATTGTATACTGTAGAACCAGAGAGGCTTGTGGAGAGGTGGCATCACAGCTGACCAGGAAAGGTGTCCCATCAAAACCTTATCATGCTGGCCTAAAGGCTCAGCTCCGAGAGGAAGTCCAAAATAATTGGATGGAAGGGAAATTTCCAGTTATAGCTGCTACTATAAGTTTTGGAATGGGTGTAGACAAGCCCAATGTCAGGTATTGGTAGCGAGTAAAATTCATAGAATGCTTGTTATAGATTCTATAATTAGGCCGCCTAAAATAAATTCCCTGATTCTCAGACAATTGATTTGGCAAAAATGGCAAGGTAGGTAGGGAATTTATATTTTCAGTTTTATTTACTGTCAAAGGAGGCAAGGAATTTTCATTTTATGTGTTTATTTTGTTGACATACAAATCTAGGGTAAATTAATTTACTTCTAAGATGTTTTGATTATACAAATGAGTTTATCTGCTTTCAATGCCTCAAATTTCTTCCATTTCTCCTGCAAACACTTGTATACAGAGCTGTTCCTTGGTAAATGTAGACTGAATAGTCAGTATTGTCCAGATTTGTTTGGAGTGAATATTGAAGTCAAACTCATTGCCATGATGGTTAACCAGCTGTTTATTTACTTTCGTTTTTACTGGATCAGTGCCACACAATACTTGAAAATTGAGTCTAGTTTGGCAGATGCTTGAAAAGTACATGTACTTTTGGCGCCAAATTTCAAAGTTTATTTTTACGGAAAAATATTAGGACAGCGACAATTTTTCTCTGTAAATCAAATAAACTTGATCCGCCTGCAACTTTTTAAGTAGGGTGATGGTATCTGAGAACCAGATATCTAAGTTTGTCAGTATTTGTAGGCTTCCCCTATTGAATACACATTGGAATACGGTACCTTTTATGACCTTTATTTATATGGACTTAGCTTTGGTATAGATCTTGATATACAATAAATATTGGAATTATTGTGTCCACTTATTATTCTGAATCTTTGGCGATCAGTGATAATGCAAATATTAATTAATGTGATTCCTGAACATGTTCAAAAGAATATATCAAGTAAAAAAAAATTTGAGGCTTAATTATTGTGATATACATATTGTCACATTTGTGCATTAACAAAAACACTTCATTAATTTCTGAAGTAACAGAAGATATTTATAGAAATGATATATCTCTGTTATATATGCTATAATATTTTGGTATTGTGCATAAGCCTACCATTAGTGATATGCTTACAAAGATATCTGCAGTATTGAGATATGAAACAAAAAAGAATTAGGTTTAAGACCCAAGAATGCTTACTTACATATACATGTAGTTTGAAATAAGATACATTTGTATCACCTTTCTTAGGTGTTTTCTCTTGTATTTTGGTACAGTAGGTTTTCATTCCCCACCTCCTCACAAAAAAATCATACGTCTATCCATGACTCATACTAAACTGCCTGTTGGAGTTTAGGGAAACTGAAAACAAAGATAGAACATTATATATGAAGATGTGCAGACAGCAAAATTATTCCTGTTGATACTTTTTATACCCCCCGCAAACAAAGTTTGGGGGGGTATATAGGAATCACCTTGTCCGTCCGTCTGTCCGTCTGTCCATCTGTCCGTCTGTCCATATATCTTGTAAGCGCAACTCCTCCTAGACCGCTCAATGGATTTCAACGAAACTTTACAGAAAGGAAGTACATCATGCAAAGATTTGCATGAAGAAAAATCTTTGCTTTCCGATATCACACAAGGGAGATAATTGGACTTCTATTTTTTTTGGCTTATACATTATATATGAACCTCGTAAGCGCAACTCCTCCTAGACCGCTCAATGGATTTCAACGATACATCACAGAAAGGAAGTACATCATCTGAAGATGTGCATGAAGAAAAATCTTTGCTTTCCGATATCACACAAGGGAGATAATTGGACTTCTATTTTTTTTGGCTTATACATTATATATGAACCTCGTAAGCGCAACTCCTCCTAGACCGCTCAATGGATTTCAACGAAACTTTACAGAAAGGAAATACATCATCCAAAGATCTGCATGAAGAAAAATCTTTGCTTTCCGATTTCACACAAGGGAGATAATTGGACTTCTATTTTTTTTGGCTTATACATTATATATGAACCTCGTAAGCACAACTCCTCCTAGACCGCTCAATGGATTTCAACGAAACTTTACAGAAAGGAAGTACATCATCCAAAGATGTGCATGAAGAAAAATCTTTGCTTTCCGATATCACACAAGGGAGATAATTGGACTTCTATTTTTTTTGGCTTATACATTATATATGAACCTCGTAAGCGCAACTCCTCCTAGACCACTCCATGGATTTCAACGAAACTTTACAGAAAGGAAGTACATCATCCAAAGATGTGCATGAAGAAAAATCTTTGCTTTCTGATATCACACAAGGGAGATAATTGGACTTCAAAGCGGGGGGTATCCTTTGTGAGCTCTGCTCACAGTACATCTAGTTAAATTTGAGATAATATGACTTGAGCAACATAATATTTTTGATAAGTGGCATCCAAACACGGTAAGGTTTCTGTTCAAGAACTTTTGTTCTAATGAACGCATCATTATAACATTTTACCACGATGGTCTTACATAAGAAATACAGGTTGGGATTGATTTTGGAGAATCTGGCTGGTCATGTTTTTTTTTTGGGGCTCAGTAAGTTTTTTTAAAATAATTTTGGTATTACTTTTTAATTTTTTATCTGATTTTGATGGTTTTTGTGTCTTTATGTTGCTGTTCCTGGTCTGTTTTTCTCTCTTTCTCCAAATATCAGATTCTAATCCGATTGCTCTATCTCTTATTATTTTTGAGAAATAAAGGGTTGAAAAGGGTCAGTCTTTAAAAAAAAATCCCTACTGAACTTTTGTTAATTTCTATCTAAAACTGTTTTGTTGGTCCCTTGGGTATTGTAGTGTTCGAAGTCCAAAAATTATTTACTGTAAATAACATAGGTATGAAAATTTGTCATCAGAAGAACGTGTATATTTTTTTTCTTGATGTTAAACTCTTTGTTAAGGAAAACCTGTTTTCTACTTGCAGATTTGTAGCTCACTGGACATTACCCAAATCTATGGCTGGTTACTACCAGGAGTCAGGGAGAGCAGGTAGAGATGGGAACCAGTCCTATTGTCGTCTTTATTACTCCAGACAAGAAAGAGATACTATCAGTTTTCTTATCAACAAAGAAATGACACGCTTTAACAGGGTAGGCTTCACAGCATAAAATGGTGAAATGTTAGAAAATTGTATTTATGTAACATTATTTGACATTTACAAGAATGTCCAGTTGAAATTTTTAGCTCACCTGTCCTAAAAGGACATGTGAGCTTTTGCAATCACTTGGCATCCATCGTTCGTCTGTCTGTTAACTTTTACATTTTCATCTTTTCCTCTGAAACCCCTGGATCTATTGAACTGAAACTTGGCCTGAAGCTTCTATGGAAGGTCCTGTACAAAGTTTGCATAAATCATCCCGGTCCGTGAAACAAAATGGCCGCCATAAGCATTTACATATTCTGATTTATCCAAATTTAAAACTTCTCCTCTGAAACTGTAAATCCAAATGAACTGATTTTTGGTATGGAGCATCTATGGAAGATCCTTTACAAAGTTTGCATAAATCATCCTGGTCCAGTAAACAAAATGGCTGCCATTAGCATTTTCATGTTCTGATTGGTCCAAATCTAAAACTTCTTCTCCTCTGAAACCGTACAGCCAAATGAACTGATTTTTGGTATGGAGCATCTATGGAAGGTCCTTTCCAAAGTTTGCATAAATCATTCCGGTCCGTGAAACAAAATGGCCACCATGAGCATTACCTGTTCTGATTGGTTGAAATTTAAAACTTCTTCTTCTCTGAAACCGTAAAGCCAAATAAACTAAATTTTGGTATGGAGCATATATGAAAGGTCCTTTACAAACTTTGCATAAATTATCATAGTCTGTGAAACAAAATGGCCACCAGAAGCCTTAATATGTTCTCATTGGTCAAATTTTTAAATTCTTCTCTGAAACCATTTGGCCAAATGAACTTATACTTGGTATGAAGCATCTATGGAAGGTCATTTACAAAGTTTCCAGAAATCAATCTAGTCCATCAAATCAAATCAAAAGTTTGTGACTCCCAGGTGAGCGATACAGGCTCAGCCCTCTGAACCTCCTGTTATTTTTTTGTGCACCTTTTAATTAAGGGTAAATTTGACAAATTTTTACAATGAATTTTGCATGTTCAACTTAGCCATTTTTCAGCAATACATGTATTTGGGGTTTAACGCCGTTTTCAGCACATTTGGCTGTTTAGCAGCGGCCAGTTTTTATTGGTGGAGGAAGCTGGAGTACCCGGAGAGAACCACCGACCTTCGGTAGGAAAATTGGCAATCCTTGTCAATTAAGATCGGAGTCGAACTCACCCCGCCACAAGTGAGATTCAAACTCGAAACCTCAGCATTGACAGACTCATGATGATTAGTAGTCATGACGAACTACCTAGATCACTTGCCACTGAGGCCCCTGCAATACTTGTAATGAAAACGGTGCATGTAATCTGTAACTCCGATTGAATTGAACCAATATTTTTCAAACTTTTCATAGTGTTTATATAGATATTTAAGATGTGCACCTCCTATTTGGGTCAAATTTGACAAATTTTTACTATGAATTTTTACATTTGAACATTTTGATCTATATGGCCAAAAGTTAAGCAAGTTAAGCAAGCCTTCGGGTCTATCTTTAAATATGATAAATTTTTCAGGATAAAGAATCACAGAAGATCAAACTACAGTCTGCCAATAAAAACTTTGATGCTATGATTGAATACTGTGAATATGCTGTGTAAGCTTCGGATTCTATTATTGTCTTACAGTATTATAAAGTCAGTTTTACATAAGAGAAGCAGTTAGGAACCAATGATATTTACCTGTGTAATTGTTTAAACTTTAATTTGTTTGATTGATATATAATAAATTTAACTATGTCCTACAATGCATGTGCTAAAATGGGATGCAAATTGATGTATATAGGACAGGACAATTGAAATTTAGCCATAGAAGTCCTAAAATAACAGGCTGTCAATTTATCTATAAGTTTTGTTGAGAGATAGCTAAAAAAAAACGATCAGAATATCTTTGTCTAGGACATGTCCACTGTCGTTTTCGGTGTGTACGTCTCAGATTCAATTTTTTGACAATTACAAAAACCATGAAATGTGATGAAATTTTCCTGATGCCTAGTAAAATGTCCCTGTCTAAATTCTTTATCAAGAATAAAAAATTACTGGGTATTATGTATTTAATCCTTTGGAATTTTTTATGGAAAATTTCTCCGTTTTCTCCATTTTGTAACAGCAGGTTGAATCATACGGTGCAACAGTATTTTTATTTACGGACTTGTTGTGTGTCCATCAAGTCAAAGTTCATGTCAGGTTTTGATCCAAATGGCAAAAATAGTTAAAAAATTTCAAGCGAACCAAAGAAAATTGAAGCAGATTTTAACTTTTGATTTATTTCAGTTTTTTTTTCTGTATCATGGCAAAACCTCTACAAAATAAATTTGGTTGATTGTTTAATTCTGGATGGGCAGGCTTGCTGGAATTAATTTTTAGTCTAATTTTCATCTAAGAAGGAAAACTAAGAAATTTTTGTGAAATCATTAATATTTTATTCAAGCCTAAAAACATCAATATAAAGTGAACAATGCTCATATCTTAGAAACAAACACAGATTTTTATCAATAATTTCACTTTTTCATTCCTCTTAAACTCTGTAACAGCTAACATGATTAACACAAATAAGTTATTCTCTTGCCTGTGTAGCAGTGTTGAAACTTGAGGATAACTATGCATTGTTTTGCATCTTTGTCATTTGCACTGTCAACATGTTAGCACTTACTTCAGTCTGCAACTCCTTTAAAACCTGTGAATGGATCTAAATGAAACATTCAATGAATCTTTAGTGACTAATGTCATTGTGCAGTTGCTATTTAAATTTTTTATGGGTTGATGTATGGGGTTTCTATATTAAAACATATGGACGTTGACATCTTAACTGTAATCTTCTTTCAGAAAACATCAATTAATTTGATAAGGGAGACAACTCCAATTGTCCTACTTAGAAGTTAACTATGTTAAAATCTTGTGTTGTTCCTCCATTTTACACAGCTTTTTTGTAATCAGTCTGTTTTGTCATGTATTGTAATTGAAGTTAGTCCTTGTTAGGGCTTTTATTCAACAAAATTAAATTAAAAATCCACATTTTGTAACTGCACCATATAATACTCAAACCTAACTTATGCTAGAACTGAACAATACAAATCCTTAGGATAAGTCTATTCCTTGCATCCTTTTGTAAATTTAGGTTAGCATTAAAAAGAAAGAGAAACAAGTCATAGAATGGTGATTTCATTGCTGTTCTTCATCCTGAATTCCATTTATCTATTTTAATCTTGAACTGTTGATTGTACACAAAGTTCAAGACGCAGTCTCTGGCACCAGTTTAGCAGAATTCTTTTAAATATAATTACATACAGTAATGTATGTGACTTATGACCTTACATGGGAAACGTCCAAGAGGAGCCATATTCAGATATCCTGTAATTACCATTGCTAAGAACATTTGGAGGTTTGAATCCTATATCGTATGAATTCTGAATGTGATATATATTTATTAAATTGTATTTTTTAAAAGATGCAGACATTGGAATATTGCTAAGTACTTTGGAGATGTGAAACCTGATTGTAATAACAACTGTGATGCATGTAAAACACCAAAACAGCTAAGTAAGGCAATAGATGATCTACAGAGAGGGGCGTACGCCAAGACAACAGCTAAAGGAAGTGGAGGGATGTATTTTATACAGGATATCGGAGATGATGGAGATGATGATATGTATGGAGGAGGAAGACGGGGAACAAAAAGGTAATTTTAAGTGTATCTATTTTATGTAAGAATTAGATGTACAGTTATGTTGCAGAATGATTCTTTCTTCCAGTTCTGCAAATTTTCTGTTGAGGATGGGTTTGTGTATCAATGTTTTTACTTGCTGTATTTTATCAGAATCTGTCAACAGTATAGCTATATTCATCACTGATTTAGTTTGTTGAACTAGATATGCTCATTTTAGCAATTCATGGTACCTGATATTTGAGTATTACAAAAATGAAAGATTATTAATATATCATATTGTTTTTTCTCAGTGAAAACCAGTCGTATGAGAAAACATATGGTAGTGATGAAGACAGAGATTCTATTGAAAAAAGAGAAGCCAAGGAAAAGGAGCAGAGGCATAGATTTCTATTGAAAGAATTCAAGAAGAGGAGAGGGGTTGGTAAAAGAAAAGATTTAGTTTTTTTAATATTATTTGGTCATTTCATTACTACTAAGCTTGGTGGTTAAAAATATCCAAGAGATAAATAAATGTTTCCAAATTATCTTCCAAAAAAAAAAACTGACAAATAAAATTTCTAAAATTTATTGAAATAGACCAGAATACATTGTTTGGTGTGTGTCCAATGTACTTATGCAACTGATTTCTGAAATCACAAAGTTACAAAATATGAAAAATCTGCTCAAATGGAAGATTTGAAACATTAAGCATTGGAAAAGACAAAATATATACATACAACTTTATAGATATTGACATTTTGAATATTTTATTGATAGTCCAGTCAAACTAAGTTTTAACCTCAAACTAATTGCAAAAGAAAATGTTTTAGTTCTAATCTAGCATTAAGCCCCAAATCTACAGAGAAAAAAGTCCCATAAAATCTAACTTCAGGAAAACTCAAAATCAGCATTGGAAACAGGAGATAACTCCACAAAAATGAGTCTTTTTTTTTCAGGTTTTGGTCGATTTTCTTAAAATTCCTGTAAAGTATGATACTTTGATGGGGTTATAAGTTTGTATTTGACTATATTATATACTCTTCTGCTCATGAAATATACAAAACCGAGGTGTTATGGGTATTTTTATTTTTTTTGTGCATTTTTCATTCAGGAAATTGCAAATTTGGGCTTTGTGACCATTTTGAAAAAATAATGTGAAATTTTGGTATTGGTTATATCTGTAAATTATATTTGTTCAGCATCTACCTTGTTTAAAGAAACTTTAAACAACAAAAAGAAGAATGTATGCTTAATTATTTTTATTAAATTTGAGATTCTTTACCTTGACATGTTGAAAAATTTAATAAATGGTCAACTAATGAATTACGAAATCTAGGTTGTAGCTTGATAAAAGATATGAAAACACCTTTAGAGTTGTTGTTATACTCTAAAGATGGCTAAAATATCAAGAATCAATATATTCTGCTGAAAAGAAGCGGTAAAGTTATAATTTTGTATCAATTTTTGTTGATATTTCTGCCTTTTTTGCAGAGTTATCTCCCATTTTCTATGCAAATCTCCATAGGAATTTTAAAATCGTGTGATTTTTTAGTCTTCCTCAAGTTTGATTTTGTTGGACTTTTTTCTGTGTATAATGCTAAAGATCAAAACTTAAAAATCTTCTGTTGCAATTACTTTAGGGTTAGGGTCAAATTTATGCTAGATTGACTGGACTATGATATATAAAAATATTTTATTGATATTTTTAGATATTTCAGTGATATTTTAAAGAAAATTTTTAACTTTAACCTGAAAAGGAGTTGCAGTTAATGTGAGCCACACAGTTGTAACATGCCAACTTATGGTTGTGTTTGACATGAATATTATGTTGCTGACTAATAAATTCAAATATATATGCATGTAAATATATTTCCCTAAGATGAGATAAAATAGTTTTCTCTTGTGAAGGAAATTCATTATAATTTGTCTGGTGTGCTATCCAGTGCTTTATTTTACTGGTAGGAAACATCTGAAGAAAAACTTGAGGATGAGTTTGAAATGCCAAGTGAAGATTGTGTACTTAGAGATGCTGCAAGTCAGAAGATTCCCAAAATGACTGTCAAGGTGTGTATCATGGTAGATAACTCTAGTTCATAAATGCAAGAGAAAGGAGAGGAACAAGATATATGTGAAATTAGTAAAAAAAAAGAGAGAAAAAATGTTTTAAAAAAAAGAAGAGAATAAATGGTGAAAAATCCTAAAGCTGAAGATAGACAAACTTCAGATACAAATGAATAGGAACATGAACTTCCATAAAAAATATGCTTCAGTGTTATTGTGGGTATGAGTGTCATCTCTGAAAGCATTGTATAGTTACTCAGAGATTAATTCTAATACTACAGATTCATTATATTTCGTTTCATTGCAAGTTTTCTTGCTGTTTGTAAATTGATATCATGTATATATAGAAAAAAAAAAGATACATTGTTGGTTAATGTTCATTTGGAATTATTACATGGGTGTGCAGAATGAGAACTTGTTGATCTGATATTAATATGGTTCCTGCTTTGTCGTAGACCAAAACAGTCTGAATTTTGTCGAGCCTGCGACTTAAGTCGCAGAAAGCTCGACATAGGGATAGTGATCCGGCGGTGTTAACTAACTTCTTAAAAGCTTTATATTTTAGAAGGTGGAAGACCTGGATGCTTTATACTTTGTATATAGATGCCTTATGTTACGAAGTTCCCATCTGTCATATGTACATTGTCCTTGACCTCATTTTCATGGTTCAGTGACTACTTGAAAAAAAAGTTAAGATTTTTTGTAATGTTAATTTCTCTCTTATTATGAGTAAAAGGATAACTATATTTGGTATGTGCGTACCTTACAAGGTCCTCATCCCCGTCAGACAGTTTTCAATTGACCTTGACTCCATTTCAAGGATCAGTGAACAAGGTTAAGTTTTGGTGGTCAAGTCCATATCTCAGATACTATAAGCAATAGGTCTAGTATATTTGGTGTATGGAAGGATTGCACGGTGTACATGTCCAACTGGCAGGTGTCATCTGACCTTGACCTCATTTTCATGGTTCAGTGGTTATAGTTAAGTTTTTGTGTTTTGGCCTGCTTTTCGAATACTGTATGCAATAGGTCTACTATATTTGGTGTATGGAAGGATTGTAAGGTGTACATGTCCTACTGGCAGGTGTCATCTGACCTTGACCTCATTTTCATGGTTCAGTGGTTATAGTTAAGTTTTTGTGTTTTGGCCTGTTTTTCGAATACTGTATGCAATATGTCTGATAGCATTTACTTTCATTATAAATACACGACAGGCGAGACATTTTTGTGTGTCCACTCTTGTTTAACTTTTAGTATGGCCTAATCCCATCTGACTTTTAAGATGGAAAAGCCCTTATACTTCTAACATGAAAAAGTCTATTGAATTACACAAAGATTGACATTTGCTCAAGTATATACAGTATATGGAATAGGTTCAGAAATCTACAACTCGTGACTGAATGACATCATTCACTCGCTTGTTTTCGTGAATCAATGTGTTGTTCAGCCACTCATTGTAAATATTAGGTAATTCACTATTAAGATTATTTATACTATAAATAATCAATTATGGGTTTTTTTTCCAGATCAGAGAACACTGTTTAGGGATGCTTACTTCAGCACTGTATTCAAATTTTACTTCATACTATAAAGATATCCCAAGTAAAATGGCTGCTCAGGATTACGAACCAAAGTATTGTGCTATTGATGTGGAATACAACATCTTCAAAGCAAGTAAAGCTGTGAACTTATATAAAGCATCAGTCATGTCAAAGTGTAATGAAATCAAGAAAATAACTTTAAACAAAGATCTTCATCAAGCTCTTGTTCCAAAATGGAACTCCCGTTCAGAGTCTAGTCCAGGTAACCATGACAACAGTTCAGATGTAAATTCAGAAAGTTGTGATAAAACTTCAGGATTTAGCTGTCAATTTATGAAAGCTAGTGATATCTTGGCAGATAAAAAAGATGCCCAGACTGTTTCAGAAAAGGATTCACCTTTACAGCACTCTAGTGAAATAGATTCAAATAAACATTTTGGTGATTTAATAGAAACTGATGTTAAATGTTCAAGTAATTGTGATATTTCTGTGAAACCTGTGTGTAAAACTGAGCTTAAAACTTCAGAAAGTTTAGAAAAAGAAATTGCATCTATATTAGAAAAATATGGAGGATCCAGTAGTCGTCCTGATGATGATCTTGAAACTAAATCAGTGTCTACCAGTGGTAAAAAGACATATCATGTTAAATTTAGTGATAATTTAATTAAATCAGAAACAGATGAAAAAGACAGTGAATTTCTAAACACTGAAGTTTCTAAAAATGGTGCAACAGGAAACAGTTATTTAAGTCATTGTGATAACCTAGATATTAAAACAGAAAGAACAGAAGTTAGTGAGAATACAGACAATCAGTCAAAATTAGAGGCAAATAAATCATCAGGTGATAATCATGTGACTGTCCTTGGTTCTGATGAAAACATGGAAAAGGGTACTTCAGTTGTAAAGAATAAGGGACACAAAAGACAAATAAATGAAAAGGTATAGTAATATATTGATCGTGAGTGCTCTTATGATTTGGAAAATTGATTGTTGTTGAAAAAAGTCACATCAAAACAAAATTTAGAAAAAGAAAATTTAGACTTAATCTAATGTTTTCAGTAGATAATCCAAAGAACAAAATTTCAATTTTAAATGTTTTTAACGTTTAAAACAAAAGTTTGAAAATGTTAAGATCCACAAAAAACATGAGGTGATCCAAAAGACCGAGTAAATTAACTTTAAATTTTAATATATTAGATAGATAGCCATTCAGCAAAGAAACCAAAGCTGGATAACAGTCAACAGGGAAACAGTTCTGGCAGAAGGAAAACAGAAAAGATAGGTCATAATGGTAAAGATTTAAAGATGGCTGCCGACCTAGTTGTTAAATATCTGACTCCATATTTCTCAGCTGGGAAATTTGAATCAAAGGTATGAAAGTAGTTGACCTCTTTTAGATTCTACAAGTCCCTTATGAAGTACAACTGCATATTGCATATTTACTGGGAAAAGGAGTGCATTGGATCCCCTAGAAGATGCATTTTATGTAGTTTTCTTAAGCTGTAATGATCTTTTAGTGGTATAAGAATGAGAAAAAAGAACAAAATTATAGATTCTTTTGATGTATTATATCTTATTAGATGCCTGTGTTTAAGATGTACTTAATTCACAAATTAGTGTGGTATTTGTAAACCTCACAATCCCATATCCTAAAATGAAAATTTTCACTAAAACATGAAAATTGATATCCATGAAAATAAACACAAATACACTGTATTTTCTTGGACACCAGATTTTAACCGGATTCTCCAAAGTAAAAATATTCATGGCAGACAGACACACAAACAGGCAGGTAGTTTTGGCTCTATACATTGATGAATGAAAACTCTTTTTTTTTCCAAACAGACAGTTTCTTGTTATTGCTTTTGTGGGTGCCATGCAACCCCTAATTAAAGCATTTAACAAAATTATTTTCTGCAATAATTGGTTCTTAATGGAAAATTACAGTCTCCCCAAAAAAGGCAATTCTCACTGAACCAAGAAATTTTATAAAAATAAAACAAATTATTTTGTAATAGCTGCTAAAATTTTAAATGAGCCCTGGTGAATTAAAATCAAATGAACCATAAAATTCCTCACATTTGTTTGTATGTTTGAATTGAAATAAAATTTAATATATTCTAGGATTTGTTCAAGTCTGTTGCTAAGATGTTGTCTCACAGAATTTTAGAGAAATGTGGCAGTAATGATAAAGACAAAGGTACTGTAACTTGTACATATGTATAATCATTTTTTTAACTACAGATATAAATTCTTCAATTACATGTATTGTTTTTGAAACAAGGCAGAATTTTAGTAAAATATACTGCATTGCATACTAATATTTTTATACACCATATGGAGGCTTTAACATTGATCAGAGGTGCCATGAATGGATCACTGTTCCAACCTCCTCAGTGGGTAAATGTGAATTTAATCCTCTGTACACACATTTTGAAAGGAAAATTTAGATCTATATTCTTGGAAAAACATTTACAGGGCTCACCAAACTGGGCGATTAGGGCGATTAAGTCGCCTAATGCTCGCCAATGTCGCCCTGTCATCGGCTCCAGAGCGACAAATGAGTGCCCTGTGTTTTTAAGTAAGGCGCCTCCGAACAACGTACGTAATCAGCTGCGTCTGAAGACCGTTATTTTCGTTAAAAATCTCGAGCCGCCATTTTTTGTTTTCTTGGAGGAAGGGGACCGAAACGACAAAAAGTAAGCTAGAAAATGAAATGGCGGCAATCGGAATTCTCGTGATTTTTCATTGGTCACGGTGTTTTTTACCGACCGGTAACAATATGTAGACCTAATTTAAAAATAAATTTAGCGGATTTTGACATATCTATGCACAAATGGAAATTTTGTCAATACATGTATTGAAAGGTGTTCAAGCAAGGTGAATGGGAAGATTTTAAGAGTATATTTGAGAAAAAATAATAGTGAAGAGTATAGATAAATAAATATTAAAAAATAAAATGGCAATAATAAATTAAGTTGTGTCAAAAGGTACAAATATTTTTGCTCATATCTGTAACAGAAATTTTCTTCCAAGTTCGGAGCACCACTGCATAATTTCATTTTTTTAATTTTTTTTTTTATTTCAAATTATATTCGTCAGTATTTTAAGGCAGCACATGATTTAAATTAAACTTTAACAATATTACAATAGGCCTACCATGGTCAAAATCATGCAGCAATGTACATTAAAAAAGTGGTGATGAGTCCTAGGACTGGGACTCATCAAAATCAGTTGGGACTCACCATTCTGAAAAATGATGAGTCCCAGGACTCATCATGAAAAATTCTCAAAGGATATTGATTAAATGCACATGAGACAAAATCTCAGATTATGACTAAAATGGAAGGTTATGGAGTAAATGTAGATAAAATCTCAAACAATACAGGATAAAACACAATAAAGGAATGTAAAGTATACACTATAAGACACAAAATAACAGGTATTTACTCGACAGGCGACAAATTGGGGGAAAAAACACAGTCTCCCTGGTAGACTTGGAAGTCTCCCTGTCATGCCCTGAAGTCTCCCTGTTGCTACCCTGAGGGAGACTCTGAGTCTCCCTGTTATTTTCAAGTGTGGTGAGCCCTGCATTTATAACATAGAAATCTTAGTAATTAAGAATTTTACCATTAAAATTAAGGTTGAGACTAATATCATGAGAAAAATTAGATCTCAATAATTTATTACCTGCATGTCGAATCTTGTTTGAAAAATTAATCAATTATGAGCCAGTCTTGGTCGTGTCTTATGAAGCTCTAATAATGAGTCAAATACTTTTCTGTAGAACACTTACAACTTCAGATTTCAAATATTTAATGGTTCATAAGAATATAAATAATGATGAAGAAACATAAAAAATAATTGATGTAATAAATACATGTAGTACAGAATATTCTTTTTCAGCCAGAAACACAAACAGTTTTACTTAAATTAACATTAAGTTATGATTTTAACAATTATTTTACATAAAAAACCTGTATATTTTGAAATTAAACATAAATTTATATAATTGAAAAAAATGTTTCAGAAAGAAGAATGCTGTCATGAAAACTTTATACATTTTTATACGACCGCAAAATTTTTGCGGTCCTATATTGGTATGACGTTGGCGGCGTCGTCGTCGTCATCGTCTGCGTCGTCGTCCGTCGTCAGCGTCGTCGTCCGAAGACATTTGGTTTTCGCATTATAACTTTAGTATAAGTTAATAGAAATCTATTAAATTTAAACACAAGCTTTATGACCACAAAAGGAAGGTTGGGATTGATTTTGGGAGTTTTGGTCCCAACAGTTTAAGAATCAGGGGTCAAAAAGGGGCCCAATAAGCATTTTTCCTGGTTTTCGCACAATTACTCTAGTATAAGTAAATAGAAATCTATGAAATTTTAACACAAGGTTTATGACCACAAAAGGAAGGTTGGGATTGTTTTTGGGAGTTTTGGTCCCAACAGTTAAGGAATTAGGGGCTAAAAAAGGGCCCAAATAAGCATTTTTCTTGGTTTTTGCACAATAACTTCAGTATAAGTAAATAGAAATCTATGAAATTTAAACACAAGGTTTATGACCACAAAAGGAAGGTTGGGATTGATTTTTGGAGTTTTGGTCCCAACAGTTTAGGAATTAGGGGCCAAAAGGGTCCAAAATTAAACTTTGTTTGATTTCATCGAAAATTGAACTATTGGGGTTCTTTGATATGCCGAATCTAACCGTGCATTTAGATTCTTAATTTTTGGTCCCGTTTTCAAATTGGTCTACATTAAGGTCCAAAGGGTCCAAAATTAAACTTAGTTTGATTTTAACAAAAATTGAATTCTTGGGGTTCTTTGATATGCTGAATCTAAACATGTACTTAGTTTTTTTATTATGGGCCCAGTTTTCAAGTTGGTCCAAATTGGGGTCCAAAATTAAACTTTGTTTGATTTCATCGAAAATTGAACTATTGGGGTTCTTTGATATGCCGAATCTAACCGTGCATTTAGATTCTTAATTTTTGGTCCTGTTTTCAAATTGGTCTACATTAAGGTCCAAAGGGTCCAAAATTAAACTTAGTTTGATTTTAACAAAAATTGAATTCTTGGGGTTCTTTGATATGCTGAATCTAAACATGTACTTAGTTTTTTTATTATGGGCCCAGTTTTCAAGTTGGTCCAAATCGGGGTCCAAAATTAAAGCTAAAAAAGGGGTAAGTTTTTTTTTTTTTTTTTTGGGGGGGGGGGGCAATTCTCCACAGCATATTGTATTGCACAAGAAGCAAAAAATTGAATATAAATTCAAATCATATGACCAATTCTAAGTTCTTTATTTCAGTTATTCTGTATCAGAAACCTATTATGTGTCAAATATTTGAAGAAATTTTCAATTGCACAGTATTGTGCAATAGCAAGAAATTGATATGTGTGCCCTGTTATCAAAACTTTATTATAAAAAAATTCCATTGGAAATTTGCCAATAACTCTAGTTTAATGAACTTCATTGGAAATTTGCCAATATAAAATGTGCTGATGAAGCTTTTTTGTTTATCTCATCTAAACTGCTTTTAATTTATGTATATATTAAATTTGCCATCCATGTCTATGATGTCATTTTCTATTTTAATATGTTATGGTGTATTTAAATGGGCTGTTATGGTTGCAAAGTATAAAGAAATGGGGGGGGGGGGTTGAAAACAAAATTTATGGGGGGGGGGGGGGGGGTAAATGAGAAATTGGGGAGGGGGTAATTTTTTTCTCATTTCATATTTCATAAATTAAAAAGAAAATTTCAAATTTTTTTAGCAAAAAAGGGGGGTTACAATAAATTTTATTGTTTCTTGTTTTTTTTTTTTTGGGAGGGGGGGGTCAATGTGCAACTTCATAGTATATTGCACAAAAGCTAAAAAAGGGGTAAATTATTATTTTTTTTTTTGGGGGGGGGGGTAGTGGGGGGGGCAATTCTCCACAGCATATTGTATTGCACAAGAAGCAAAAAATTGAATATAAATTGAAATCATATGACCAATTCTAAGTAATTTGATTTCAGTTATTCTGTGTCAGAAACCTATTATGTGTCAAATATTTGAAGAAATTTTCAATTGCACAGTATTGCGCAATAGCAAGAAATTGATATGTGTGCCCAATTTTAAATTTTAAATTGGTTATTTCTGATTTATATATAAAAACAAATAATACTGATATGGTTTGAATAGGTAAATTTAAAATGTTTAAAGTGGAACTAAAACGCTTATAGCAAGTTATTTTCATTTTATAGTACTAAATAAACGTATAAAAACACAAAAAACCCGATGAAATTTGGTCAAGTAATAACGGAGAAAATAGCAAGTGAAGTTGGATTATTTTTACCTGTGGGAAATCCAATCAGCGCTATTTCCGGAAACAGGGTTTCCTCGCTGAGTGACCCCGATTGACCGGAAATGACGTACAGTGCGGGCTACTCTTGAACTTGTTTACATTGACCAGAAGGAATATATTATGGATGAAGACAGCAATGCTAGTGATTTATAATAGTATAGCCAAAACATTTCAATAAATGCCCCCATATACATATATATAAAAAGAACGAAAGTGAAAGATATTTTGAAAGGTGTGTATAACATAAATACAAATGGAAGACCATCTTATAGGAATAAAAAACAAACACTATTTTTTAAACAAGCAAATATAAGACACAATATTAATTGATAGGTTTAAAACAGATGTTTTACAAATAGTGATATAAGTTAATGAATAGTAATATAGATTTTGATGTAGAATTACAATGTGTTTTTTTATTGAATTGACAGATTTATAAAATTTCAGAATTTTCTTATAAAAATATAATAAATTTCTTAGTTTAATCAGAGACATATATGTAGAGAGGGATAAGTAATTTCTTACAATCCTTGTTGTAATAATAAAAATATGTAGAGAATCATTGGAGAAACTGCACTGTACACCTAAAACTTTAATAAAAGATTTTGATGGATTTAAATAAAAAAAATTATTCAACTTATAAAATTATTCCCACATTTGTATAGTTATAATTTGGTTAATATTGGTTATGGGACTTTATGCTCTTTGTGTAATTTGAATTATAATACCAGTCAAAACTGGTTTTCATAACACCTTTCTAATGACTTTGTTACCGGTATATTGATTTACTCCACAGGTGGTAGGTGCATGGCCAAGTTGTTATTTACCTGATTGGAGGGATTAAAACTTTTGTTTGATCTTTATTACTAGATAACAGGATGTTAATTAATAGGTGCTAAAACTTTAACTATTTTAATTACCAGGATTAAAGGTGATAAATATCCATCCACATGTTTACTAATTTGTTTTATATCATGAACTAGTTTTAATTTTCACAGGTGTTAAATACTATTTAGGGGGAAATTAAAATTTCTTGCACGATTGGAAGTGTCATATATATATATTTTTTTTTATAAATAATGAATAAATAAATACATATTCTTTTAATAAATAAATAGACATTCAAACTTTGCTTTAGCTTTACATTGCTAATGAAATAGAATGTCTTTAAAAAAGCTACATTTTTACCCAAATTATTTTCTGCATTATCAGCTAGGATTATGATCATGAACATGTTATATAAATAGAGAGGTTGTTATATCATGGAAGTACATTTATTGTTCTATATTGTATTATTTTACCATAGTCAGCAGACTCTTAATATTTGAAATTATTATGGTTACAAATGTATAACTTTTATGCTCATAGAACGAGAAAAAAATTCAGAGGGACATGGGACCAGAATAACTTTTTATGGAGCTACACATTTCGCTATAATAGCCTCTTATGTTAGCTTGTTGGCTACATCTTTTCAAAGTCATGCCTGTCAAGGCTCTGCATTTGATATAAGCGGCCTTACATGTACCTTCTACTTACTCCATTAATAATATTTTTAAATAGCCCTATGTTCAGGATGTTGGTAACTGTGGTGGTTTGAAAAGAAGGGGTGTAAATCAAACACAATAACTCTAAAAATACCCTTAAATATACCCTATGTATGATGTAAAGGTACAATATAGGTATACATAAAAATTTTTGATTCAACAGGAGAGGCTGCATAGGCTTAATGTAGGCTTATTCTCACACTGACATTATGATAATGCATTCATTTTCAAACATGTGCATATATACACATAAATTTGATGTATATATAAAGACATATGCATGGTATATAAAAACAAATAAGATCAGACATGTTAGAATTATTTTTTCAAAAGTATTTTGGTGCAGACCGTCACTATACCATGTATACTGGTCATGCTGGTTGGGATAAATGCTTGGCACTGAACCTGGCAATAGTCTCTTGCCGTTATGAGCAGATAAACCAAATAACTCCTTGAATCTCAACCTGTCAACCTCATAGCATTCTTCTGAGAAGTGTTTTGAACATATGGCTGAGTGTTTAGTTGGCACAGTAAAATCCACACGGGTTAGTTTTACAAAACGAACCCACAAGTTACGTTGTCGGTCATCTTTTGGAAATTGAGTATGTCCCGTTTTTGCAGAGTTGCTGCATCCCGCAACTGCACAATTCCTTCCCATTGTTGAATTGTAGATTTAAATTAAGTACAATGTTTCATCAAACAAGTGTCGGTGAATATATAAGAAGCACTGTCAATCGATAGTTGTCACCAATAACGTATAAACAATCAACTGAATCTGCTTTCACTTTGCAAATGACCTGTACCTATTTATGTACAAGATCTGAACCGCACAGTACGTCACTTCCGGCGACTAGTAATATTCGAGTTCTTTAACAAATCGTTCAGGTGTGCAAATGACGATCGGCCAGTATTTTGCTAATATCTCGAAAACTAAGTTACCGAATTTCATCGGGTTTTTTGCGTTTTTATACGTTTTTTTAGTACTATAAAATGAAAATAACTTTCTATAAGTGTTTTAGTTCCACTTTAAGTTCTTAGACAACATTCATTCTGTGTCAGAAACATATGCTGTGTCAAATATTTATTCACAATCCAAATTCAGTATTGTATCAAGCTTGAATGTTGTGTTCATAATTGCCCCAACTATTCAGGGTTCGACATCTGCTTTCATATCTAGCTGCGCCCAGCGGAGCATTTTATTGCTAGTTATATCCTATTCATCAATCACATGTATTAATCTTCCAATATTGTATTTTAACAAAAATTGTATAATATATATGTACAAAGAAAAATTTCAGAATTAAAATTTACATTTTTTTCCAACCATACAACAAAAGAAATTTTGATTTATAATTTTATAACTTAAAAAGACACACTAAAAACTAATTTTGAACAAAAGTAAACTGAACTAACATTTTTTTCTCTTTTTCAGTTAAGGAGGAAGTGAAACGAACAGTGAAAAATCTCTTTTCAAAACGAAAGGAAATTAAATGTATAGAAGATGTAGATCAATGATGATATTACAATCATTCCAATTGGATAATCTTGTGAAGTTTGTCTAGGTGTGATGATATTACAATCATTCCAATTGGATAATCTTGTGAAGTTTGTCTAGGTGTGATGATATTACACTCATTCCAATTGGATAATCTTGTGAAGTTTGTCTAGGTGTGATGATATTACAATCATTCCAATTGGACCATCTTGTGAAGTTTGTCTATGTGTTAATTATATCCCAATAAGTCTTTCAGTGTGCTGTAAAGCAGAACTATATTGTGTTGGTTCAATTTGCTTAACAAGTTCTTTTCAGAAAATCTCTTTTATAAGTGATGAAAGAAAGAACTCACAATGTTCCAGCTAGGAATTAATGGCAGAGGGCATATTTTAAGGATAAGTGGCCAATTATTAGTCTTTCATGTTTGAAGAGGGCTAACAAGATCATGTCAATTTTTAAAAATGTCATATTTTTAAGAAATCTTTTTAGTTTTTTCACCCCTTGAATGTATTTTGAATTAGTTCAGTCTTGTTTTATTTGTATTAAAAGTGCTTTAACTCTATTTATACTATACACAACTCAGAGAAAAGGGAGCATAGAAAGGCCAGAGAAGTTCTCAGGAAAAGGTGGGCCCCGGGATACTGGTCCTATCTATTTAGGTAAATGGAACACTTGATGCATTCGAATTGTTTTTAGGTAAAAATCGGCTGTAGAATACTGTTAAAATTTTCTAACCAAAACCAAGTAAACTTGTTATCTGGACATCAGGGTATATTTAGGTACTACTCCATGCAAAAATACTCCAGAGGGTAATACATTGTTGGAAAGTCTATTTATTTTATTTTTTGATGTAATAATACAGATTACATGATACTCTTCATAAAACCTTATATTAGTTCATAGGAGGTATAAATTAAATAGAATGTACATTATAGGCAAAAGTGGAGATAACTTGGTTATTTACACTAAAATGCAATATAAATTTATTATTGTTACATTGAGTGTGGTGAAATAGCTCGATTTCCGAGTTCTGATAATTCACCCAGTGAAATCGGAAGTCATATGTCACTCTAGGAAGTGACTTAACAATAGCCGTCGCCAAATACGTTGCTATACAAAGGTTGACGCATAGTCATATAAAAACATAATTCTTTGTATTTTCTCGTTAAATCTTATGAATAATTGGAATATTTCAATGTAATAAACAGAATAACTTATCTTGAAATGCAAATACCAAAGATCTACAATTGGTGACGAAAAACACTAATAATTCACTTAATCGCATTTGTGAATTAATGTGTTGTTCGGTAACTTGTAGATATTTAGGTATTTGCATTTCAAGATTAGTTATTTATAGGTTTCACAATGATCGAGTTGTTTAATTTGTATATAATAGCGGTATCTAATTTTTACGAGTTATTCTACCTATTTCTCTTATGATTCTTCAGGAATATTTGTTTGTTTGTGATTAGGCATCCGACCCGTGGAAAATCTTAACGTTCATTTTTCTGTGACGTCAAATGTTGCTATGCAACGATGGCTTTCAACGATGGCCGTGCAGATTTCAACCAATCAGAAACCAGTGATGTTTGGATCAAGGCCAATCAAATAAAAGAATTTCTCATAACACTTGTTCATATCATATGATGGGGAATTAGTTATGACATATAATCCATCCCGCAAGAAATAGATAACAACGCACCATCATAAGAGAAACTATAATTAATCATACAACTGAATGACAAAAGTAAAAATATTTTAAGGTAAATCATTTATTTTTACTACATGTTTCTTATAAATCTAACATACTGTTGGTACATCTCATTTTGGCAAAGTAAACAAAATTTACACATTTAGGATTTCCTTCCAAAAAATAATAGGTTTAATATGTCAGGTTTTTTTGGGTCAGAAATCAGAATTTGACAAGTATTATTATTATATGTATTGCTTGATGGAACGTTTGTCATTTTTAATCTGTTGGTGCACAAATTGACAATGATTAATGTGAAACTGATTATTTCTGCAACATATTTTGATAGATTATGTTAGCAACAATAAATAAGGAGTTGATGAAAAGTTTGATATTTTCGTGAAGTGTGGAACCTTCAGAAAAATTCAGGAGATGAAATGCAAAATGTCATTGATATATAACATTGACCTTTCAGTTAACTTTCAAAATATATACATGTAACAGTAAATTTAGTCCCATAGTAAAATGTGTCCCCCAGACTTTGTTTCCTAGTAAAGTAAGTCCATGTTTTGAATTTTATTAGAAAATTTAGTGCCAGGATTAATTTTCCTAGGAAAATGAGTCCATAATTAGTAATATATGTCCAGTATCAGTTTTCCTAGGAAAATTGGTTCTGGGACTTGGAATGTCATTGTATGAAAACAGTTCACAAATATCCAGATTTAAACTAGTGAGTACATATCCATTGACTCATATACAGAGTGGATTGTTATTCACAAGGAAATCATTAAAAAAATTAAGAAAATATAAACAGGAATGTCTGTTGAAATTACAAAATTTTCAAAATTATTGATGAAGATTAAAGTTTCATGGTTATAAAAGTCCAACACCAATTTTGCTAGGAAAATAGGTCTGCTGTAAAATTTGAGATCTGGCACAATTCTCTGTACTATATAAGATCGATATAACAATATTCGATGAAAATTTTGATGGGGACTCTTTACTGGATTCGGACTAGTATTACTAGTGTAATAAGGCTTCCCTTGTGTACGATAGAAGTTATAGAACTGTAACAGGTTTATAACCACCCTCCATTAGCTGCACTAGTGGAATATTCCTTTAGCTCAGTTGGTAGAGTGGTGGACTACTGTACCAAATGTTCCAGGTTCAATCCAATTGGTGTGGTAGGTAATTTTGGAGACAAATCATGCTCTACTGTTACACTAGTAAAAAGATTAACCATAGATTAATCTTACTAGAAATATATGTCCAGCCAGATACATTTTACCAGGACTAATTTACCACTTAAATACACATTTTATTGTTATAAGAAAAGTTACCTTTGGTCAATAAATAGATCATATTTTACTGTATTCATAGCTTTTAATGTCAATTCTTCAGGTCTTAAGACAACTAGAACTGGTTGGCCTGATCAAAAAGCATCACTACCACTTATGTCCTAATGCAGAAAGCTTTAAGTTACAATTGAACACTATTGTTATGGATATGTAATAGTTATGACACTAAGCAACCATGACCTTCCGATCTGCTCTTTAATATTTGAGTTGACAACAGTTGACTGATATATATATTTATATGAAAGTAAGAAATCTATACATTGAATTTTCATTTGTTTTTATCTGTTTTTTTATTCTATATTTCTAAATGAATTTTATTGAGCTGGTTGTGTTAAGCTGTATATAACATGTTCCTGAGGTGCTTCATGTAAATTGTCTTTCAGATTATTTAAAAAATTGAAAAATAAGGAAAATAAAAAAATAAAATCTAAAATTGATGTATATTTGTAATATATAAACACACCCATTACCTAAAACTGTTAGCAAAAATCTGAAAACACAGAGAAAAAAATATGTGATAGCTACCAGCTACTAAATTGCTGCTATCAAAATATCATGAACAGCAACTAATATTTCAACATCAAAATTGACATTATAGACTTTTTTATATAATAAAATAAATCTAATTTTATATTAAGAACATTTGATAGTAATGTATAAAGTATAATTAGGAACCTTGTACATGTAGCAACATTAAAAATTTCACAGAGGTTTTTTTACAGTTGAAAACTTCTGTTTTTAGCTCACCTGTCCTAAAAGGACATGAACTTTTGCCATCACTTGGTGTCCGTTGTCCGTCTGTCATCTGTCGTAAACTCACAGCCATACTTAGTTTGAATCCTTAGGTTATCTAGAATAAATTTTATGTTTTATTTTCTTGTTGGTCAAGAAACATGGCGGCCATCTTGGATGAAAGGCGTGGTCATAGGACACAATTCTGAAAAAGACCACGTAAGGACCATTGCTGCCCAGTCTTGTTCCAATTAGCCCAGTGGTTTCAGAAAAAAGATCTTTAAGTAAATTTCCCATAGAGTCCTATGTTAAACCAATTTTGGCTCTGGTGGCCATCTTTGATGATGGGTGGGGTCACCGGATATAATTCTGAAACAACTTGGCCAATTTGAACCAGACTTGGTAGCAATGGTCCTTAGATGGTCCTCTTTCAGAATTGTGTTTGATGACTCGGACTGAACCAAGATGTTCACCACAGCAGAACTTAGTTTAACAAAGGACCCTATGGGGAAATCAGCCAAGAGGACTGTTACATTTATAATTTGTAATCATGCTCAGGTGAACGATACAGGCTCTATTTTTCTTGTATTTATAGGTGATTAAATGTTTTAATTAGTTTACCTGGCCGAAAACCAGTATGAGCTATTACCACTACTTAGTGTCCATCGAGAACCACTGAACAGAATATGACTAATTTGGCAGATATGTTCCTCATAAGGGCCTTTCCAAGAGTTGTTACTTGGTGTCGATTGATTAAGAAACATGAATGGCAACTTTTGATTGGCTGAACTTTGAAAAAACTTCTCAAAAATGATATACCTGATTTAACCCACACTATACAAACGTGCTTCTATAAAGGTCCTTAACAAGTGTCGTACATTTTGAGCAGATCAGAAATCCGAGTTGGCCACCACAGCCAAACATAGTTTAACATAGGACCCTATGGGAACATTCATTCAAAAATCTTTTTTATCTAAAACCAATAGGCCAATTGGAACTACATTTGACAGCCATTGTATACACATGGTCCTCTTTGAGGATTGGGTCCAAACCGAGACTGTCTACCAAGATGGCCACAACAGTTTTAGTTTAACATATAATCACTTGGAACTAGACTTGGCAGAATGATCCTCAGATGGTCGTCTTTCAGAATTTAGTCCAGATGGCGGCTGCAGCCAAACTAAAGTTTAACATAGGACCCTATAAGAATATTCATTTAAAAATCATCTTATGTGAAACCACATGGTCAATTGGAACCAGATTTGTGTTGGATGTCGGAACTATCAACCAAGATGGCCGCCACAGCCGAACTTAGTTTAACATACATGTAGTATACTATGAAAAAAACACCAAACAATCTTATTGTCTAAAATCATTGGGCCAATTGGAACCAGACTTGCTACTAATGGTCCTCTTTCAGAATTGTTTTCAATGATCCGGATGGTCAACAAAGATGGCTGCCACAAGCTAACTTAGTTTAACTAAGTAAAATTCTTTGAAGGTCTTCTCCTCTGAATCCGGCAACACAGGCTTCTTGGAGCCTCTAGTTTTACAACAACGCTAAAAATCTTGATAATCGAATTCACAAACATTAATAAGGAACTATAGGCTCCCATGAGCCTGTATCACTCACCTGTCCATCTTGACTGACAGCTTGGAACACTGCTGGCAAGTTTCAATTGGCTCATTAGTTTCAAACAAGATCTTTCAGTGAACTTTCCCATTAGGTCCTATGTGAAACTATGTTCGGCTCTGGCGGCCATCTTGGATGGTGGATGGGGTCATCGAATATAATTCTGAAGGAGAAAGGACCAACTAAGGACTATTGCTGCCAAGTCTCGTTCCAATTGACAGTGGTTTCAAACAAGAAAATCTCCCATAGGGCCCTATGTTAAACTATGTTCGGTTCTGTCGGCAATCTTAAATGATAGGCGGGGTCATCGTATATAATTCTGAAAGAGGACCACCTAAGGACCATTGCTGCCATGTCAAGTTTCTTTCCATTTGGCCAAGCGGTTTCAGAGAAAAAGATTTCTTTATATCAGCCAATCAGAAATAAGAATTGCCATGGCATTCATGCTTGTCGTCCAATCGGGATGAAAAAAAAATCATAAAAGACTTTCCATAGATACTAACGTCAATTTTGGCTTGCAGTTTTGGCCAAGCAGTTCCAGAGAAAAAATATTTTATATCAACCCATGAGAAACAAGAAGTGCCCATGACGGCTATGTTTGTTGTCCGATCAGGACGAATGAGGAGCATTTGTTAAAAACCTCCGACAGATGTTTCCTGTAAAGTTTCGTTTCATTTGGTCAAGCGACTTCAGAGAAGAAGATTGTTTTATATCAGCCAATCAGAAAAAAAGAACTACCCACTGCGGTCATATTTGTAGTCCGATTGGGATGAAATGAGGAAACTTCATTAAGGACCTCCCATATATGCTTCCTATCAAGTTTTGTTCCATTGGCCAAGCGATTTCTAGGAAGTTTTTTTTAATATCTGCCAATCAGAAACAAGAACTGAGCATGGCGGCCCCATTTGTAGTCCGATCGGGACGAAAAGGTTAAAGTTTGTAAAGAACCTCCCATAGATGCTTCCTGTAAAGTTTTGTTCCAGTTTGCCAAGCCGTTTCAGAGATTTTTGAAAACTCAGCCAATCAGAAACAACATTGTACAGGACCTCACAAACGTCATTCCTGTAAAGTTTAGTACCAATTTGCCAAGTGGTTTCAGAGGAGAACATCTTTAAAGAAATGTTTACGCCGGTCGACGGACGGCGGATGCCAAGTGATGGCAAAAGCTCACATTACCTTTTAGGACAGGTGAGCTATAAAATCTCTAGCATTGTTTTATGAATCCATTTTTACAGTATAAAATTTGACATCTGCATGTTGACATTATTGCCTCAGTTCCACATGCCCAATCTTCAAGATTTTACAGTGATTTATAAGAAAAATAGCAGAAATAATTTCAGTACAACTCCAACCTATATTTCTGTTATTAAAAAGTCATAATCCCATAAACATTATAAATTTTCTTTGTGCCTGACATGTAAATATGTCTGTGGCCACGTTATTCTGTCATTATTTATTATTTCTTGATACTCTTCTGGGCATATAATTTGACAGGAATAATAACCTTCATCATTGCAGTCTATGTGGTGAATATTCAGAGATGGAAATTTAATGCTAGATCCACTGTATTTTTCTTCTGTAGAAGCATTAACCAGCAATCCAACAGCTAATTCATTCCGACTGGTTTCTTTGATCCAAAACACAAAAGATCCAGCTGGTAAGGGACAAAGGAGTTCACATCTAATGGTACATCCCCCACCCTCTGTTGTGTGCTGGTCAATGTCTTGTCTAACTATGGTTGAAACTAGAAATGAAAGAATGATTGTTTGCACCAAAAATGTTTCCTTTATACAAAAGTTGTATTAAAAGTGTCACTAATCTGTGATTAAACTGGGTTAACTAATGTACATGTTGAATGGAGAAGTTTGTGTTTTAGTCACGGAATACCTAGTTACATTTCTGGTTGACCAAGCATCTTTAAATTTAAGTTTTTGATATTTGATTTAATATTAAGAATGGTTCTACAATATCTTGCTATACCTGTTTCTTTGATTGCATTACACAGGGGCAACATACCTTTTTAGCTCACCTGTCCTAAAATGATATGTGAGCTTTTGCCATCACTTGGCGTCCGTCCGTCGTAAACTTTTCAAAGATCTGGGCCAATTACAGCTATATGTCTAAATGATCCTTGGGGGTGTTTCGAATAAAATTTGTGTTTTATTTTATTGTCCGTCAAAAAACATGGCCGCAACGGCTAAAAATAGAACATATGTGGTAAACTGCAGTTTTTGGCTTAAATCTCAAAAACTAAACCAATTAGAGCAATACTGAAACGTAAAAATTTTCATTTCAAGATCTACCTGCCATGAAATTTTCAGACGAATCTATCAACCCCCTGTTGGGTTATTGCCCCTGAATTTTTAATTTTAAGGAAATTTTGCAGTTATTAGGCTATTATCTTGAATATTATTATAGTTAAAGACAAACTGTAAACACCAAAAATGTTCAGCAAAGTTAGATCTCCATCGATTGCTATGCACTTTTACAATGACCTTGACCTTCCATTTTACTTGTACAGCTACCATTTAATTTATTTCAAGTCAAAACATCTGTGACAATATTTCAGACCATTGTTTTTACTGATAATTACTGTTTACATGTACAAAGGGTTGACCGATTCGTCTGAAAATGTCATGGCAGGTAGATCTTGACTTGATGCCTGCAGTTTACCCCTCTGTTCTAGATTAAGCCATGGCGGCCATGTTTCTTGACGAATAAGAAAATAAAACGCACACTTCACACAAGATACCCTAAGGATCATTCAGACTAAGTATGGCTGTAATTGGCCTAGTGGTTTCAGGGGAGACCTTTGAAAAAGATTACGACGGACGGACATGGGACGACGGATCATTCCAAGAAAGTTTGGTCCTAACTGGCCCAGTAGTTTCAGATGAGAAGACCTTTAAAGAAAAGTTGACGCCGGATGACAACGCCGGACGACGCACGCCAAAAATAATAATCGAAAGACGAAAGTTTTGACGTTTCTGAAAACAAGCCATGATCACGAGTGCATAAAAGATCTTTGATGAAACTTCGAACAGTAAATATCTCTTTTTCTGCTCGTGATGAAGGCTAGTTATCCGAAACGTTGAGCCTTTGATGTTTTTATCATTTTTATGTTTCATTTTTATTAGGGGACTAATGAAATACTCCTGCGTCCACAGCCAGTTCTCAATTACTAGTTGACAAAGGGCCATATATTTAAGTCTCCCTAACGACGTTTGGATACTTATTGTTTTTGCCCCGTTTCTTATTATTAAGTCGCCCAAAACAGAGTTTGGGAGACTTATTGTTTTTGCTCCGTTTCTAATTATTATTCTTTTTCTTTGCCAAGTTTTTGTTCCGGAGTATTTCTCTTAAACAACAGAGGATTGAATTTTAATATTTTATATGATGACAGATTGGAACCATGAGGGTGCAGTGTCCACATTTTATTTGGACCGAGGGTCTCCTTCGTAATTTTTGAGGGGGGGGGGAATTTTCATGGAACATTCTAGAACAACAGTTTCTATTAGTCCTAGACACTTCAAATTTTATATGAAGGTAGATATGTATGTATAGATGAAGAATCAGTATAGTTTATATAAACAAAGGGACTACTTGGCATTTGGGGGAAGGGTAGGGAAAGGGGTGTATGGGGTCAATATCTAGGACATTTATGTTCTGTTTATTTTTGGGATATAGGTTTGTTCATTTGTATTTAATAAATGAAAATCAAACAAGGGGCCAACATGGTAAATATTTAGAGGCCCCAAAGGGGGATTTATTAAGGGGCTCCTAAGTGATATTTTCATGGAACATTCTAGAACAACAGTTTCTATTAGTCCCAGACATTTCCAATTTTATATGAAGGTAGATATGTATGTACAGATGAAGAATCAATATAGTTTATATAAACAAGGTGCCCAGTTGGCATTTGGGGGAAGGGCTAGAAAAGGGGGGCGTGGGGTCAATATCTAGGACATTTATGTTCTGCTTATTTTTGGGATATAGGTTTGTTCATTTGTATTTATAAAATGAAAATCAAACAAGTGGCCCACATGGTAAATATTTAGATGCCCCAAAGGGGGATTTATTAAGGGGCTCCTAAGGGATATTAAAAAAACAATAAGTCTTCCAAACTCCGTTTGCCAGGCGACTTTTGTGTCTTGCTTGCAAACATAGGATTACTAGTTATTATGTCGCTCCCAGACGTAGTCGGGACGACATATTGTTATTGTTCCGTTTCTTTGTTTTTGTTTTTTTTTGTTTGTTTATTCTTCCGCCTAATTTTGTCTGGACGAGTTCTCAGAGATGGCTGGAACAATCTTTATGAAACTTCAAAATAATAATGTCTAGTTGTGCATGTAACATTAAAAATTTTCAAAATGACCGCCTTGCCAAGGAAACGGAAAAAGTATGAAAAATTCTGGAAACTTTTATATCTCAAAAACCGCACCATAGAATTTCATGAAACTCTGTACTTTTGTGAAGTATGATTAGTAGAACATGTTCATGAAAAAAAACTCGATCGGTTGGAGACGTTTGGCGGCCATTTTGAAAAATGTTGTAAAAATGACGAAAAACTGAAATTTCAACGAAAATTGCATTAATATCTAGGCTAAGTTTGGATGGTGAACAAGGCTCCATCATCGAAATACGTGGTTTTCAAAATGACTGCCATGGGCGACATCTGCTATTTCTCGCAATTGCAATTATAGTTATTATTAAGTCTCCCAAACGAAGTTTGGAGACTTATTATTTTTACTCCGTTTCTTATTAAGTCTCCCAAACGAAGTTTGGAGACTTATTGTTTTTACTCCGTTTCTTATTATTATTTTTCCGTCTTTTTTTTTCTTCCGCTTTCCATTTCAACTTGTCCGAAGCAGATCTCGAACACGACTCAACGGAATGACATGAAACTTACTGGGGAGATAGACCCCAATGCCTAATTGTGCAAGAATGTTTAAAAAATTTCAAAATGGCCGCCATTTTCAAGATGGTCGCCAAAAACCGAAAACCTTCGACCTCAATTTTCTCAAAAACTGCCCGGCAGAATTTCACCAAACTTAGTATAAATGTTCAGTAGCACGAGTGGAAACTTTTTATTAAAGAAAAACGGAAAAAAATGGCCGTCAATAGCGGAAAAAAGTGAACTTGCTTGGATTTCAATGATTTTTGGTTTAAATAGTAAACATGATATCCCGAGTTGAATGGCGATAACGCAAATGTTCTGCCGGCAGCCATTTTCAAAATGGCCACCATTTTCCCGCCAAATTTTTAACATTCTTCAATTTCAATGCAATTTGGCACAAAGGATAAACATGATATCCCGAGTCGAATGGCGTTAAATAAAATGTTTTACGGGCAGCCATTTTCAAAATGGCCACTATTTTCCCACCAAAAAAGTGAACTTGCTTGGATTTCAACGATTTTAGGTTTATTCAGTAAACATGACAGCCGGAGTTGAATGGTGATAACGCAAATGTTTTTCGGGCAGCCATTTTCAAAATGGCCGACATTTTCCCGCCAAAATTTCAACATTCTTCAATTTCAATGCAATTTGGTATAAAGGGTAAACATGGTATCCCGAGTTGACTGGAGTTAAAGAAAATGTTTAATGGGCAGCCCTTTTCAAAATGGCCGCCATTTTCCCACCAAAATTTCAACCTTGTTCCATTTCAATGAAATTATTTCAACCTTGTTCAATTTCAATGAAATTTGGTGTAACGGGTTAGCCGGGTCTAGTGGAACCCCTGCTCATTTTTTTTCGTTTGGGAGACTTCACGATCTTTGATCATATTAATTTTAATTTTAATTATTATTCTTTCTTTCTTTTTCAGACGCGTAAACTTTGTCCGACGCGTTTCTCAGATACCGTAAGTCCAAAATCTATGAAACTTAGAGATATGTTACATATGCATATATAGATTTGCAGTCAATAATACTTTTTGTTCTGTCCATTAAGGTTATATTTCGGGGGTCCAAATAGGGGTGGGGTTCACAATAGAAACCTATGGGGAAAAAACTTTTTCAGCAACATGTTCATAACTTATTAAATTTTAGCATATATTCAATATGTATTTCTAGGCGAACCCCTGCCTAATTTTTTAAAGGGGTCCAAAAAGGGGTACAGAATTAATTTCAGGGCCCAAGATGGGATACAATTCACCTCAAAATGAAACAAATGCTTTGTTTTCAGCTATTTAGAAATGGGTGTATACCCCTCAGACCCAGCCGGGAAAGGATGAACACGGGGAACCCCTGCCCAAATTTCTTTTAAAAGGGGGTCCAAAAAAGGTGTAGAAGATATTTTGTGGTTCAACTGGGGATACAATTCACTTGAAATTAAAAAATAAATAACTTAATTCATTTAAGAGTATAAAAAGTTTATTTTTTATTTTTCTGTTCAAACAAATGTTTTGATGGGATATGTTATATATGCTTTTTCTGTGGGGGTCTTTAAGGTTGTTTTTGGGGGTCTAAGTAGAGGTGGTGTTACTATAGAATCATTGTGAAAAATGTTTTGTTTTCAGCAATATAGAATTGGGTGAATACTCCCAGACCCAGCCGGTAGAGGCTGAGCATGGGGAACCCTTGCTCAAATATTTTTTAAAAGGAGGTCCTAAAGGGGTGCAAAGGATATGGGGCTCAAATGGGGATAAGAATTACTTCAGATTGAAGAAAACATACATTTTAAAACTCATACCAGTTATTTTTATTTTTTTTTCAAATGAAACCTATGGGGAAAAAAACCTTTTTCAGCAACATGTTCATAACTTGTTAAACTTCATGATATATTCAATATGTATCTCTTGGCGAATCCCTGCCAAATTTGTTGTTTTTAAAATTTGTTTGTATAGATTCATCAAAGATATTTGTATATTGTGGCCTTCGTTTGGGAGACTTTTGTACAGTTATCAATTTCTTTATGTGCAGGTGCACGTTGAAGAGACTGACCATGAGACATAAATTGAAGGTCACACGACCCATATTACACGGTTGATTGGAGTTTAGGTTTTATTTCATAAATCAGATGTAACATACAGTGACTTACAATCGTATTACACTTTTTACTTGGTGTGGGGATGCATCTCGGGGAATAACACAGCGTCCAACCAAAATTAGGTCACTATGACCTACTTATTGCGCTTCAATGACTTATGTTAAATTTTACGTCCGAGTTCAGTTTTCCGATACCTACAATCATATTTACTTGTTGTCAGGGTTAGAGATGTTCCGATTATCGATTATAATCGAAAATCGTTCAATTGTTTTCTGGCCATAATCGATTATTATTTTCATAATAGATAATCGGTCACAACAGACCTTTTCATCAAAATGTAGAAATTTTGGTTATTGGTTCAATTATTAGGAGGTTATTTAAGAGTCAAATGATGACCAGGAAAAGCTTTAAAAGAAAAGCACATTATTGCATCCAGGGAATTGACATAGCACCTACCTATACAGTACAGATTCTGGCCAAAGAGACAATTAAAACATGTCTTTATATCAATCTGGCAATAACATTAGTTGCATCTTACAATTCCGATTATAATGGATAATCGAATTGGTTAGGCTTTCCGATTATTTCAATTATCGATTATTGATATTCATCCAATTCCCAACGCTAGTCAGGGTATATATCAGGAATAACACATCCTCCCACCAAAATTAGGTCACTCTGACCGCGATTTATCGCGTTTCATTGACCTAGGTTAAGTTTTATGTCCGAGTTATGTTCACCGATACCTAGGGACCTACAATCATATTACTTGGTGTCAGGATGCTTCCCTGGGAGTAACAGCCTCCCACCAAAATTAGGTCACTCTGACCTACTTATCGCGCTTCATTGACTTACGTTATCTTTACTTTCGTTCCGAGCACTGGACTTAGTTAACATTGGACCCTATTTGATTTTTTTAAACTCCCCTTCTGAAGAGCAATTAAATAGATCAATACAATTAGTGGACGCAGAATGTCAGGATAGGTAAGGGAAGGTTTTGGTACCTGAAAAATCGGTTTAACCCCACTACTGTTCAGGTTTTGTACCAAGTCAGACTATCCTTACTATCTTTTTGTGTTTTATGCTTTTTTGTTATGTCCGGTATTTTGTCTATTGGGTGACGATGATTGAATTGTATGTCATTCTTGACTTTTTTTTGTTATTCATTTTGTTGTTTATTGATGACTGTTATTATTTCCACGAAATGGGATTTTTGTAATATCTCAAACATTTCTTCTCTGAATCTACCTATAGCTACCAGAGACTGAAAATTGTCGAAAATAATCCTTGGAAGATATCCAAATATTTTTTTAACCAAAAATAAAAAATGCGAAGAAATGACCCCTGAATAATAGTTCGAGCCATTCATTTTTTGTTTCCTACATCTTACCAAAGTCAATTTTTCTTCTGCACTCCTCAAAATCTTCTTTACACAATGTATTTCCCAAAACTGAGTCCATGCGTTGGATGTATATTTTGGAATTTCTGGTTTCAAAGCGATTTAATACAGATCTATGTATTTTGCATAATTGGTCAAATCTTTCGTTTGATAATGAGAAGGAGGATAAATGTACAAGTTCATTTCTGGTAAGACGGATTCTTTCTACATCATCACCAATTTTGGTATTCGCAGCAGCAATGTCATTCCAATTTCCACCCCATTCCCCACGACTAGGAATGTGTTTTCTTTTAACCCTGTGTTGGAAGTACAAGCTATTAATGTTGCATTTATCGCGGGAAAGGGAAAATCCAGGATCATCTTTCTTTAGTAGGTCATATAAAACGTCACATAATATATCCATGGTGATGATGCCCATTTTTGTGAAGTTAGCCTTTTCGGTATCGCTCTGTAATGGAAAGAAATGAATATATTGTATGTTTTATAAATCAGTATTCTTACAGAAAGTTACCAGGAATTTCTAAGGCTCTTCCTTTTGATGCAGAGGTAACCCTTAGCTTAGTTTGGATTCCTGTTTGTTTTAATTATTTCGGTTTTTGATGGTTGTGCTTATTAATTCATCATTGTATCTTTAACCGGATTTCCAATATTTTGATCTCGAGCACTGTTGATGAGTTCTCAGTAAACGAAATGGCCATACAGTTTATCAAATTTATTTAGGTATTTTGTGATACGTTCTATTACATAATTTAAAACCTTATGTTATTGGAAGATAAATGTACAAAACTTGACTGATAATTCACCCAGGGACTCTTTTTTTCTTGGTAGAGACATCTTTCAGTAGTGACCGTACATGTAAATTTCTCATGTACGATGTTCCGTAAAACAATTTTGAAAAGCCAATTCTCATTATGTTTCCCCTTCAGCACCAGAAACATTCTTTCAGTACTATTTAATTTTAATTTTATTTTCGTGTCCGAGCAAAAAGTTTTTTTTCTCAATTATGTTCTTTGGTTTGCCGAAAACATCTCGATTGTCGAATGGCCTTAACCTTTGATCTCAAGGTAAAGTAAATGTTTGATTTATACTCCAGGTATAACGCAATTTTCTATAGTACTAGACGTATGTTCTTTTGTATGCAGTAGGTGTGTAATGCACCATTGTAACTCACAAATACCCGATGGTAAAATAAATGCTTAATCTATAGTCAAGACACAACGTTTCGACTTAAGAATGGCCCTTTGTTTGATGATGAATCAATATCGGGGATATTACTTGCACCTTCATGACTGTCATGACCTCAGGGCCAAATAATAAATCCTGAGATAACAAGTTTTATTCACAAAATGTGCACATTTTGTCATTTTACGACTCATCAGTTTTGCTCGAAGCCTAAAATGTTAAAACAAAACCAATAAACAAAAACATTAAAGAGCAATTAAAACTGCCAAATTATTAAAAAAACCAAAAAAAAAGTTTGGTCAGCGTATAACTTCTTTTTCGTTAAACCTTGGTTTTGGTTTCAGGTCATAACTTTTTCATTTTAGCAAGCCTTTTGTCCTTTAGTATTCAGGTGTATCACGTTAGTACTTTCACTATTTCTTTGGCCCTCAGGTTCAAATACATGCTTAATTTATGGACTCTTTGTCTTTGTCCTTAGCTTACGTCAGATATCAGTATAACACAGTGTCTCAGACACCACGGTCACCATGACTGTTATATGGCCTTGACAGTTGACCTCTGTGCCAAATGCTTAATTTATTGTCCACGCGTTTTTTCTCTTGGCCAATGATAATTCTCTTTTGATATTCAAGTATATCTTAAGCCGTGTGTTCGATCGTGCTCATTGCCCTTCGACTTAAGCGTCGAGTTATTTCCTAAGTTATCTATAATACTAAATTTACGAATTAGCCGAATAGGCGGCAAAACGCGTGGTTCAAAATAAACGATGTATGGTTCAGATTATAAAGGTTATTATCGGATTTGACAATCTGCATTTATAAATTTCAACTGCAGTTTTGTTTATGTGCAAATGGAATTTGTATGCACTTTTCTAAATGAATTCTCCCAACATATCCCTTAGAAGGTTCTCGAATGCATCATTTTATCACATTGATTTAAATAAACAAGTATGCACATATTTTAAATGTATTTCTGTTTGAAATTACGGAAGAAGAATAAAACTAATTAAAAACATTCTCCTTCGAATGGGATGTTTCCGCTTCATGTATTCAGGATTGTTTGAATTTGTATGCACTTTTCCTATATGAATTCTCCCAACATATCCCTTAGAAGGTTCTCGAATGCATCATTTTAACACATTGATTTAAATAAACAAGTATTCACATATTTTAAATGTATTTCTGTTTGAAATTACGGAAGAAGAATAAAACTAATTAAAAACATTCTCCTTCGAATGGGATGTTTCCGCTTCATGTATTCAGGATTGTTTTTCTACAATAACGCAATTTCTCCTAACTGTAAAGGCTATGAACTTTCAAGATTTCATATGAAGAAGTAAGGTAAAGTTCAGAGGAATTCCTAATTTAGTTGTTTTTTTTTGGATTGCTCGGATGTTTACATTGCACAAAGTGATTAAACCAACAAATATCTATTTTTACATTATTTGTCATGTGACCTGTCTAAATATATCTCTACCATACAATTCCCTGTAAGCCCTAGATAAAACTATTTTTAACAAATGGTCATCTTTATCATTAATGACGAAATTTATCTCGGACATCTTTGATAAATATAAACGTGGACAGCACACGCATCCACACACTAAAAATGCTTTTATCGTCTGATTATTGGATATATTTGTGAAATTAAGCATCGCATGCCCTGCCCATGATGACAATGGAACAATTGGAACAATTATTTTCCAAACATATGCTCTACCTAACTCATGGCATCTTTTGAAAAATTCATCCGTCACTAAGGAAATGGTTACATCTACAATTTCATTTTCATATTTATTCTGAAGGAAAAATGTAATGCATTATGAAATGTGTATTTAATGAAAGCTTTTCATCAAGTTCCAGTTCAGAATTAATTGTAACAATAAAAATATTGACAATTTATGTGGTTGTGTTTTCGTCATAGATTTTGACTTTGATGGAACCTTAAGGTCCATTTTGGTAATTCTACGTGGCATACAGTCTACTTCATCAGTGGATACATCTTCGGTAGTAACGAACAGCCATATGACAATTGGGTCACGTTGACCTACATTTCACGCTTCATTGACTTTGGTTAAAGTTTGCATTAACATCCATTTCTGGAACACTACAGCATATATCGACATGAAACTGTCAGTTGATACCACCTATTTGACAGGAAAGTTTATGGAAAGCCTGCTACAACATCCATATTGAGTCACTGTTCCATGAATGACATGGCCGCAACAACTTTTTATAGTCAACATGGCCACCACAAAAAAAAAATGCTTATTTTCCCGCGCTCGCGCGGGTTCAATGTCTTGTAGTATTTAAACGTATTCGCCATAACTTTTCGAAGTTTGGCTAGGTCTATGAAATTAGTTATTTAGTGTATCACCATGAATAATATGCGACAGGTCTTGACATTTGACCTCAAGATAAAATAGCTTTTTTATTTACAGTGCTTTCTTGTCCGGACCTGAACTTTTCTATCTTTCAACCTAGATGTAAGCCCTGTTAGGTTGATGTATCACCATATTGAGTCGGTGCATTGTCTGTCAATGTGACCTTGATGTAATTTTGACATTTGACTTGCATCTCTATCAAACACGTTGAAAGGCGAGGTGCCTGTTTTAGTCACTGAATACCTGGTTACATGTCTGGTTCGGGGCCTCGGTGGCCGAGTGGTCTAGGTAGTTCGTCATGATTACTAATGATCACTAGCCTGCCCACACTGAGGTTGTGAGTTCGAATCTCACCTGTGGCGGGGCATGTTCGACTCCTATGTAAATTGACAAGGATTGCTAATTTTCCTACCGAAGGTCGGTGGTTCTCTCCAGGTACTCCGACTTCCTCCACCAAAAAAAAACTGGCCACCACGAAATAGCCAAATGTGCTGAAACAAACAAACATGTCTGGTTCATCAAACATCTTAAAATTTAAATTTTTGATATTTTGATTTAGTATGTAAAATTGTTCTACATATCTTACCATACCTTTTTTTATTGTATTACACAGGGGCAACAAACCTTTTGATTTTCTGCAAACCAGTCGGAATAGATGGGAAATGCCTTATGAGACTGACTATGTTCCTCACAGTAATATTTATTCAAATTTCGTAGTTCATCTGGGCTTTTCATTCCCTGTAGACAATTGTAGTCTGTACCATTACACTTTAATCGGATTTCAAAAGGTATACATAATCTATAACGTTCCTTCTGAATACGTTGTAACTCGTTATAAAACCAATTGCGAATATTCTCGTATGACTGCTTATGTTGTATGTCAGGCTCTTCCCACTTCCAGATTTGTATTTGTATAATGTTTTTAAATTCAACTAGTAATAGTTTCTCACAACCAGTAGAATCGAGGTCGAACACAGCCATTTCTTTATATATAACAGGATTCTCTTGTTTTCTAGCTACACTATATATTCTTGAACATGTGGCCAATAGGTGGTTGTAGAAAGCTGGTGGCAGAAATTCAAAGTCGAAACACAAACATGAACTTTTATGCTGGCCAGTAAACACTGAATTAATTGTTTTCGTGCCCAAGTTCTCAATCATGCAGGGTACATAAAAGGTATGTGCGCTTTCGCCGGAAGGAAAATTTAATAGAATATCGAATTTTTGCATGATTTTAAGAATATGACTTTTATACGCTGTAAGCATGTTTTTGTTAAATATGGAATCTATAAATCTCATTGATATCATTCCAGTTTTCCGTATCTTTTTCCAGTCGTTTACTTCCCACTCTTTTTTCGAAATCTGTAATTCATCTGCGGTAATGATTGTCCTGAAAGCATCTGCTAACCACTGAGGACTCAGAATGACATAGTCAGAAATATCTTCAAAAAATACCAGATCCCCAGCTTCATGGTGGTATCTTAAAAACTGTAAAAGTTCATTCTCATCAGTAATTGGTTCCAAATTTTCACTGCCATGACGTACCATTTCACTCCAGGTAATAATATGTGGCTCCTCAGTTAACTGCATCAGGGTTTTCCATAGGTAAATCCACCGTATTGGAATTTCTTGATCCCAACTGCTACACTGTTTTACTATGCTAAATATCTCTTCTCGTAGTCTTTCAAAAACTTCTTCGTTGTCTTCCGACGTATTTGAAACCAGACAATAATGTCTGACATGCTCTCTTGTGCATTCGTCCCTTATGAAAATATCAGACAATGCTTCCAGACCATCTGCGTCACTACCCTGAAAGAAAGATTTCACAAAAGTAGCATATAGAATCTAAAAAAGTATTTTGCATTGTAATAAGTTTCTAAAATGCAAAGAATACCGAAAAGACAAAACCGAAATTCAGAACTATATTATAAATTAAAAACAATATGAAACATGATTCTTTTAGCTTCTTTTGGTTGCATTTAAACCAGAAGCTCCCAGCATTATATATATCGCTCACCTGGATTTAATTTGCCGTTCGTAAATCACAAGGGGAAATTAAAAACAAATCATTAAAAACAAATCCTGAAACTAATTGGCCAATTGGAACCAGACGTGGCTGCAATGGTCCTTTTGTGGTCCGTTTTAAGAACTATGATAATAGCTATCAACCAAGAAGGCTGCCCTTAACCAATCTTAGTTACTGCATTTATGGCCATTGATTGGCAAATTGAATTCTTGTGAGTAATATACATTGTAGGCTCCTGGGAGGCTCTAGTTCAAAATTGTATCGAATGACCAAGATGTCCATCATAGCCAAACTCATTTGTACATAGGTCCTCATTAGAACATTAATTAAAAAATATCCTTGTCTGAAACCACTGAGTCGATAGGAACCAAATTGGCAGCAAAGCTCTTTAGGTGGTCCTCTGTCAGAATTGTGTCTGATGACATGAAATCTAACGAAGATGGACACTACAGCAGATATTCTTTTAACATAGGAACATATAGGAAAACCTTCTCTACTGTACACTTATTTTATGTCACGTTGTGTGTAGAATATGTATGTGTATCATATACACATCGTATTTCTTTTAACAAAGCAACTAGTTGTTTACTGTTACAATTCTAACGGGTTTTAAGCCTTTTTTCACTCATACCATACGACGTTTGAAAATTAATGATCCCAGAAAGTAATTAATGTTCAGTATTAAAAAACTCGATTCAAAGGTTTATCCGTGATTTATTAACTGTAGGCCTATTCGGGGAAATATATTCAAATGAGCCACAAGTTTAAACGGATTTGTCATAAATTTATATGCCTGATACAGGTTATAGACAATATTACAGTAAAATTCAGAAATTCTATTTTTTTCTATTTGATAAGATCTTTACAGGTGGCGCCATATTTCTAGGATCTTTTAAAACAAGGTAAAACTTTTTAAATGTAATTTCTGGTATCGAAACCCGTGTTGAATAGTTTACTTGTGGAACAGAGATTTGTCTTTGTTGAAATCTGGACCGTTGTTACAAACTTTACGAAACAAAACAAACTGGAAGAAATAACCCCCATAAGATGGACACACAGAATCAATACAAACAGATAATGGAAAATCTTCAACGGGTAATTTTATGCAAGGTTACTTATTTGTTTAGTAAGTAAAGTAAAAAAAATACCAAAGGGATATTCGAAGGAGTGGAAACAACTGACAAACTCTTGTCTTCGTTGTTCTCCGGAGTTTGTCAATTGTTTCGATTTCCCCTTCTTCGAATATCATTTTGGTATTTCTTGACTTTACTTACTAAACAAATTAAAAACTAAAAACATATGAAAAACATGGACCCAACCAAAAAAACCCGGGTAGACTCAGGTGCTCCGAAAGAATAAGCATGGAAGAGGAAGGGAAAATTTCAATAGTTTTGTAAGAAAAGTATGGACTGTCGATAATAACAATATAAATCAGTTAAGTACCAATCATTACCGTCTCCGAGGAGATGTCTTCTAATCCCGCAAGGTATCGGATTTGGACTCTTTATTTTAGTACTTTCTTCATTTCCACAAAACATGACTCAATTAAAACGATTTCATTATTAACACGATGCCTCTGCATGGTGGACCCTAGGTCCCCGAGGGTATTCGCCAACCCAGTCGTCAGACTTGTCTGACATGATTATTCATTGATTTGTTATATAAATTACCAGTATTTCGCAAAATTAAAAAATAATAGAATTACTAAGGGTTCATTCCTTGTATTGCACATGGTAAATCTCCTTAGTTGAAATTTGGCTTCCTTTTTCGGTATTTTTGGTTATGAGTACTTCTTGTTTTAAAATAAGTTTGGTTTTTGGTCTTTCAAATGTTTCGGTTTTAATGCTGCTGATGAGAGGTAACTCCTTGAAATGCGTCGTATACAGCATAGTATAAATTTACTATGTCTAATATTAGTATCTTTGGATTGTTATTTATTTTCTAGACCAATAAAATATTCATTCATTTGGAATAAGAATAACTATAGATCTGACTGGCTAACCCAACGAGGGTAAGATCACTGATTTGTCTTTCACATGAAAGAGCTGAAAACTTGATTTAACTCAGTACATGTATACTAGTCTTTGTACTTTTTATTAATAGCCTTATTGTATTTACATGTATGATTGTTAAATTTTACAAATTTTACCACAATCATACATTTCACAACATAAATATTGTCATAGATATCGTCAAATGTCACCCTTTACGTTTCGGAAGTTAACTTTAAAGATAAAGGCTATTACATATATCTGTATGGCAATTAAAAAAAAATCAAGTATAAAAAATTAAAATCTTTGAATATCCTTTAGTAAAAAAAGGCAGCCCAAAAGAAGCCATCAAAACACAGACTTTAAAAAAAAATGTAGTCATATATCTATTGAAAGATATAATAAGTGAAAGTTTAATGTGATGACATTACGAACATTTAATAATACATAAAAATAATACTCTTTAATAATAAAAAGCTAAGAGACGGCTAGCTTTTTTAGAAAAGCTATTACTTGTACCTGTATTAAAATTGTCTGTTACATGCCGTTTCGAAGGATCAGTTTGGCCATAAGTTCATGAAGTTGTTATTCGGAGCAAATAGGAAAAGCCGGCAGTAAATACAACAAACGTCCATAGATATACCCACAGCCGTTCGGTACACTATATCAACGAAAGTTAACTAATTTGTGTAGACCTTAACTCTGTGTAATTTTACAATGCATATTCATATTTTGACAAAACCTTATTTTGCGGGTGACTCAGCAAGATCTTCTCAGGTTTTCCCACAAACAGTAAAGAATGAAAGCTAGAAAATTAAATCATCACTGTTGAAAGAACATTGAGCTTGCATTCTCGATCGTTAAGACTGCTCGTTTAAATTACGTATTCTGTCTCTCGAGATGATATAAATCATAGATCGACATAACATTAACATACTGTTTTAAGGGGCCATCTTGAAACTGAAGCGATGAGCGTGCTATATTTCGTTTTCAAAACTCCTCGATGATTCAAAGATGAATAAAAACAATAAAAGCGTCAACTTTGTCACATGCGTGTTGTGATTTTTTTGTCAAGAATTCATACACAATATCTCTTCATACATATTATATGTCTAGTGGTCGTTTGTCATGGATAAGCTCCTATGTTAAAACCACACTAGTTTTCCTTCTTGTTGCACCAAGTATCATATTTGAAGGCCAGTCGTCACAGATGCTGGTACACCAACTGTGCTACAGTGAAATAATTTAGAAAATAATTTAAAACAACGCCTTACTTGATACAAGTCTCTTTTCGTGCCAACTAGAATAACAGGTGGGTCAGACACTGAACGCACTTTGTCATTTTTTGCATAATAATGTATTGTTTTAAACCAGAATGCTGGATCCTCTAAAAAACAAAAAGATATATACTTCGTATGAGTATTAACAATTGAAAATTACACATTTTTGTTTTGACATTTTATTCTCATTTTAAATCAATTTCACTATATAAATAAATTGTAATGTAAAAAAAGATGTAAATAAAGGATCACTGTTACGACAGAGGTGGTACTGGTTTTATTTTTTATTCAATACATTTGGCGAAATGGTCATGTTTAGTATGTGCCCATAGGTCACTATTTTTTAATTTCATAGCACATACATCTTTACTGAACAGTCGTCATAGTTGTAAAGAGGTGTTGGCCTTTATTTGTACCTGTTTTTTGCTCTTTTATGTTATTTTTGTATGGTTTTCTGTCAATTGGATGTCGTTAAATGATTGATATGTCAAAGCTGACCTTTCCTAATACCCGTTTTGTTGTGTTTTTTATCATGCATTGACTGGTTTCATATCCCCAGTGCTATTATGTTTAAAATATGTAATTACCAAACATCACTTCTATTTCTTTGGACATATCTGCTGTAACAATGTATAAGGCTTCTTCAGATAAAAATGTTTGATGTGTATTGTAAAATTGTTTGTCGCCTGCAAAATCCCAGAAGTCAATTGTGACAAAGTCCAGGATTTCCAAAGGTGTCCCAATTATTTCAGATAATGACCGAGCAACTCCTTCATTCATGTCAGTGACATTCTCTGAGTAAGCTTCAAAATCTTCATCGTCAGGTGGTTTAGGAATATTTATATCAGCTCTTGTTTTGTCAGCAAGTTCACCATTGGACGCCAGATCTGTAGTGCTGGGAGACGAGTCTCTGTTATATATCACTTCTTCCTCTAATTCATCGCTATCCTTAGTTTCCTTGTTATTGTAAAGGTCTAACAGAGCTTTTTTCATTCTCATATTTTCTATTTCGATGGTATGATGACCTGTTAAAAGAATTTCATTGTTTAAATTGACAAATTTTGTAATATAGACACCTACAAAAGAATACTGAAAGAAAAAAAAAACCCCAAAAATCCGTCAGACCAAAAATCCTTGTAAAAACATGACAAAAAGAAACAGATTAAACATACACCACAAAAATATAACAAAGAAAAACCAAAGGAAACTAAAAATAGATAGAACTAGGACTGATTATTATGCACATCATAACAGATGTCCTAATGCTACTCTAGCCCCAAATGCTCATTTTTACGCAAATGGGAATTTAAAACAAATTTTCTGAGTTTTTTTCCATTTTTTTCAACTTAGACAACGGAAATTTTGAAAATGGCGGCCATCTTTGATTTTTCAAAATGATCGTCTATATCATTTTCGGTGGTACTGAACATTTCTACTCTAAAATTGGAGCTGTCCAGAATTGTTTTCTATTTTATTTTAGAATTTTAAAAATATTTAATGTCGTCCGTTTTGCAAATTTTAAATCAACCTGAAAATCTACTCATGGTGCCTTATTTTGTGCCAAGTTTCATTTTGCTGCTTTTATTTTGCGTGACTTTATACATTAGTCTCAAGTTAATTTTTGGAGGCAATTATTTAAAGTGTTACAGAAGCACACAATATAAGGTTTCATTGGCAGAATATTAATTTTGAATACAGAAATAATTAGTTTTATTTATGGAGCCGTTCAATGTCAGAGGAATTTCGAACACCTTCATCATACGTTAAAACAAACCAAGCTGTTGTCTTGAGTATTACTGATGAGGCATGATTAATTAAAGTTTATCATATATTTAGTATAAAATAGAGTGGTTTTGAATAAATGATAACCATGCTACTCAACTACCTATATTCCCCCTTTATCGCACCTCTACTCGGAACATGACGTAATAATGCGGAACACCTAGGATGACATCCGCTTCACGAAGAAAGCAGACGACCATTGCAACCATGGCGTCGTGAAGTCCCCATTAGAATGAAATGGGCGAAAGGATCCTCAACGGCCTTGCTGAGGAAATATTGCATAATTGGAGGACCCTATAAATAAACGCAATGACGCCCGACACACAAGTACTGGAATGGCGATATACGGTTTCGATAAGTCTATGAGGAACAAAAATACTTTGAGGAAAACTAATTCTGATGTAACAAATTTAAGAATTTGCTCACCAAAGAAAATGAACTTCGAGACATTGGTTGAATTTGAAACTAATAAAGAACATGAATTTCATTTTCTTGTTAGTGTTTAGTCAAATGGTCAGGGCCTAATACTTCTATTGTTGAAGTATATGATAAAGCGAATATTACACGTCAAAATCTGTGTCACATGCCGTATCAACCCTCTACCTATATCACCCCTCGGGCCTTTGGCCCTCGTGGTGATATAAGTTACTCGGACTGATATTGCATGTGATACAAATTTTGCCATGTATTATTCAACATATAGATATATATCTAATTTCTAATTTTTCCAAAGCAAAAATTGGTCTCCGGGGCTCTTCGGCATGATTCATATGAATATAACCAAGGATAATGACAATACTGACAACTTACAACACCTGTACAACCAATGGCATAAGCAAATAACATTATAACTATCTTAAAATATCATTACATGTTTACCATCAGAAAACGTCCATTTTCCGTCATGTATAGATATCATACATTTGAGTGTATGAACATCAATTCCATCTGTTTTATTTACATCATCCAACGGTATCTGGAGTAGACGATGAATGAGAGAAGTTTTTCCTGAACCTTTGGGTCCAACGACTACCAAACGAAAATGACGCCTCTTCGCTGTTTTTTCGGAAAGTCTCCTATGATACTGCATGATTGATTTAGGGTCCAAGATATCTTCTGGTAGGGTAAAGAAAAAATATTTCTTCGTTATTAGTAATTATTGAAAGTCATTTACGTCCTTCTACTATTTTCGTTTCGACTTTTTTCTATCATAAAATGTTCTGATCTTTAATTTTTATGAGGATATCATAAACAACAACAACAAAAGAAATAAATAATCAACATAAAAAGTCTATTTTGAAAATTTTATACATGTATCAAAACCTTACTTTTAAAGATAATGTATAAACTTGAACATCTAAATTCTTTTCCAGAAGGCATACTATATCTATCTCAAAATTAATAACAAAAAGTGAGTTTCCAAACTCCCATATTAGTAATAACAAGAGGCTCTCAAGAGACTGTATCGCTGAGCTGGACTTTTCACCTTGAGCATGACTAAAAATTTAAGTGTTGCAGTCAATTTGGCTGATTTTTCTATAGGGTTCCATGTTAAACTAAGTTCGGCTATGGTAGTCATTTTTGTTGACAGTCCAGGTGAATGGAAAAATTTCTAAAAGAGAACCATACAAGGACCATTACTGCTAAGTTTTGTTCCAACTGGCTAATTGGTTTCAGACAAGAAGATTTTTAAATGAATTTTCCCATCGGGTTCAATATTTAACTTAGTTCGGCCGTGGCAACCATCTTCTTTGACTATCCGGGTGATCGGACGCAAATCTGAAAGAGGACCATCTAAGTGCCAATGCTGCCAAGTTTAGTTCCAGGCTTAGTAGTTTCAGACGAGAAGATTTTTGAGAGAATTTCCGATAGGGTCCTATGATAAACTAAGTTCAGCTATGGCAGCCATCTTGGTTCACAGTCCAAGAAATTGGACATATTTCTGAAAGAAGACATCCTAAGGACCATTGCTGCCAAGTCTGGTTTCAATATGTCAAATGGTTTCAGACAAGAAGATTTTTCAATGAATTTTGCCAAAGGGGCTTAATGTTAAACTAAGTTCGGCTGTGGCGGCCACATTGGCTGACAGTACGGGTCATCCGACGAAATTCTGAAAGTGGACCATCTCAGGACCATTGCTACCAAGTCTAGTTCTAATTGGCGTAGTGGTTTCCGACAAGAACAATTTTGAGTGAATTTCCCATAGGTCTTATGTTAAACTAAGTTCGGCTGTGGCCGCTATCTTGACAGTGCATGAAATCGGTCACATTTCTGAAAGAGGGCCACCTACGGACCATTGCTGCCAAGTCTGGTTACAATATGTCAAGTGGTTTCAGACAAGAAGATTTTTCAATTAATTTTCCGAAAGGGCCTTATGTTAAACTAAGTTTGGCTGTGGCGGCCACCTTGGTTGACAGTCCAAGTCAATGGACGAAATTCTGAAGACGACCATCTAAGCACCATTGCTACCAAGTCTAGTTCTAATTGGCTTAGTGGTTTCAGACAAAAAGATTTTTGAGTGAATTCCCATATGGTCCTATGTTAAACTAAGTTCGGATGTGGCGGCCATCTTGGTTCACAGTCCACAAAATCGGACATATTTCTGAAAGAGATCTCCTAAGGAGCATTGCTGTCTATTGTAGTTCCAATTGGTCAAGTTGTTTCAGACAAGAAGATTTTTCAATGAATTTTCCCATAGGGCCCTATGTTAAACTAAGTTCGGCTGTGGTGGCCATCTTGGTTAACAGTCCAGATCATCGGACATATTTCTGAAAGAGAACCTCCTAAGGACCATAAGTGCCAAGTTTGGTTCCAATTGGCCTTGTAGTTTCATTTAAGAAGATCTTTGAAATTCATCCCCCCCCCTTTTTTCCCATTTTTAGTAACAGTAGCCATGTCGGTTGGAAGTCGGGGATGCCGGACATAAATTTTGAAGGGGGCCACCCAAGGACTATTCCACCAAAGTTTGGTCCCAATTGCCCCAGTGGTTTCAGAAGAAAAGATCTTTAAAGGAAAGTTTACGCCGGATGCCGTCTTTAAAGGGCAAAAACTCCTATAAGGGGTCAATCAATGATTTTGGTCATGTTGACTTATTTGTAGATCTTACTTTGTTAAACATTTTTGCTGTTACAGTTTTTCTTTATCTATAATAATATGCAAGATAATAACCTAAAACTGCAAAATTTCCTTAAAATTAACAATTCAGGGGCAATAACCCAACAAAGGGTTGACCGATTCATCTGAAAATTTCATGGCAGGTAGATCTTGACCTGATGAACATTTTTACCCCAGTCAGTTTTGTTGTAAATGCTTTAGTTTTTGAGATATAAGACAAAAACTGCAGTTTACCCCTATGTTATTTTTTTAGCAATGGCGGCCATGTTTGATTATGGATCAAAACCTCGGATACAATTTATAAACTAGATACCCTAAGGAACTTTCACTTTTGAAGTATTTGGCCAAGTATTTTCCGAGGAGAAGATCCTTAAAAATAGTTTACGACGACGACGGACGCCAAGTGATGGCATAAGCTCTTTGGGCCAGGTGAGCTAAAAATGAGGTAAATACCTCATATAATCAAAACGATAAATTTTATTTAAACTTTGTTAACAATATGTTACTTTGTATGGTACGAAATACCTGGTATTGCACTGTCCGATACATTTTGAGGAATCTGTAATATTGCTTTCATTTCCCGCTGAAAAATAATCAAGATAGAGAGCATAACAGTACACTGTGTCTCAGAAGTTAGGGTATATATATATATATATATCTTTTCATTTGTCTTTTTTTCCTTTCATCTCAGCAAGCTCATAATGCCAGAATTGATAACTTAGAAGGTACGTGTAATATTAAACTCCAACTATTCAAATCTATCCAAAATGAATAATATTATAATATTTAAATACAGCGTCCAATGACACCTTATTATCAACAATCTTAGTATAATAACTGTGTTAATCATGTTCAGTTTTGTTAAAAACTGAGGAGTATGTCACTCGTGCATAGCAGAGTCTTTATTATAATTAGATGGTTTTTAATTTACCCTTTTGGTAATTTGGAATTTCGAATCTGCTGTTAAATTTTTTGGATTATTGCTTGGTTTTCAAGATTTTAGCTCTTGTGCACAAGTGTTCTTTTTCAGAATTGTGTCCAATGTCCCGGACTGTGAACCAAGTTGGCCGTGGCAGCCGAAGTTATTCTTAACATAGGACCCTATGGGAAAACTCATTTAAAATCGTTTTGTCTGAAACTACTGAGCCAATTATAACTAAACTTGGCAGCAATAGTCCTTAGATGGTCCTCTTTAAGAATTGTGAACAAGCCAAATTGACTGCTACATTTAATTCCAGCTCTAGGTGACAAGTCCAATCCAGGGTAGCGATATAGGCTCTTTGTAGCCTCTAGTTGTCAAATTGGCATTTTGAATTTCCTCATCATCTTTGTGGATTAATGTTTTGGTTTTCCACATTCGGAAATCGAGGAAATGTACATATCCTGTGCATCAAAAAGAATTTATTATTGTCATTTACTCTAACTTTGAGCGATCAAAGATGGCAATATAAAGTTCACAAATAGAAGAATTTTTCCAGATAAGTAATAACAATTAAATATTGATATATGTCATTCAACAAATTTTCCACTTAATTCCCACTGCTATAGCAACACGGCAAAAGTTAGTTTGAAGCAAGAAGTATCTCAGTGTTCCAACTCATACCTTAAATCAAACTGGGCTATTTATTGCATAATTTCAGCATGCAGATAGAAATGTATACAACAACTTAATAGTTATTTCCATTACTTTGAACACAGACATGATCTATGGACGACTTAAACCGATCAGATGCACTGTCATTGAAAATAATTTAGCAATAAAACCGGAAAACTGACAACTGAGCTGATGATTCCATTGCATAGGCATCAACCCAGTGGTAGTATAAGCATTTTATGATGTAATTTTTGGTGCGCTGTATTAATCCAATATATCCAAATTTTGTCAAATTTTTAATATTGAACTTGTCAAACATAATTAAACAAGATAATTTTATTTTAAATTGTGAATTTGGATAAAAAATTTAAAAATTTCTTTAAGAAATATTTACCTCTATAAGCTCTTCAAGCATCTTCCAATCACCGAGCGTGGAGTCTCTACTTGATATAAGAAATACTTCCCTATCCTTCCCTACTTCTGGAATTTCCTTGAACTCATTTATTCTTGTGCGTATTTGTGAAATAACTGTGTCTTTACTTTTTCCGTCATGTTCAGCTGACTCGAGATCGTTATCTATTTTTGATCTGATGAGACAGAAAGGCTTTCTTTGTTTCTGTAACTCACGAATCAACCATAGATCATACTTATTTAAAACTCTGTCAAACATAATTAAAAAGAAATCATACACTTGCAATTTAACTGCTTCAACATAGTTTTTCTTAGTAAATGAAACAGAGCCTATTCCAGGTAAATTGTAGAAAATAAGTTTTGGATTTTTTGGATGTTTATATGGAGTTGGTGCAAGTGTCGGGTTTCCAATGCCTGATTTACAAAAGCTATCATTATCAGAAGTAACACCACGCACTTTGTTTATGAAGGTTGATTTTCCGACGCCACTTCTACCTGCTACGGCGAAAAACACTTCGCTTTTCTGTACCTTAGATGTTTGCTTCAATTGACGATTCCCCATCACCTGAAAATTAAATTATGGAGAAATTAAAAAAAAAACAGAAAATTATCTAATAGATAAAATTAAAAAAAAACGTAATAAAAATATAAAAATCTCTCTTGTCATGATATGAAAACTTGGCAACTTTAAGCCTGAAAAGACTAAACCATTGAACATCAAGCATACATAAACAAGAAAGTCATAATCCCGGTAAAGATAGGTAACGTTCTAACTGCCGATGAGATCTCCAAAATTTTCCCGACCTTAGCGCAACCAAATTCTTGATCGGGCCCGTTTACCACTTCTACCCGACCACTAATTGGACATCTATTCGATGATCCCGAACAAAGAACGACCTCTACACGATCTTTAACCCACTAGCTAGACCAAATCAACGTTTGCTCGATCTCAACCCAATCTTGACCTGATCCTATAGGGGGCTTAGGGATAGTCGAAAATTGTCGGGTTTTGATAATTAGGTTCACTGCCGATCGGATCAACTCGATCAAGACAGATTAAGTGATCGGGAGACTGGTCTGACTCGCTCAAACAAATATGTTCGAGGTGGTCTACCTCCGACGAGGCACTCAGACTTACTACCCGACACTTTTTGACATGTTAAAACAATTGAAAAGGGAAAGGGAAGCCAAGCAGTCGAGAAGAGATCGGTATTCGTCGACTAGCGGTCGAACTGATCGGGAACGGATCGTGTACAGATCGAGTTTGGTCGGTATACAAATATATTACCGATCAGTATTCGATCATCTCGACCTTTACTAGACCAATGCCCGATCGCTTCCCGATCATTACGACTACTATTATATTGATTACGAGGCCAACTCGACCAATACCCGAATAGTGTTGGCTTTTTCTTGTCGAGCGAGTCAGACCAGTCTCCCGAACGCTTAATCTGTCTTGATCGGGCTTAATCAAGTTGATCAGATCGACAGTGTGAACCTAGCTTAAAATCAGTTATAAACAAATCAAAAATGAAACAATAAGCTGAAATCCTAAAATCCAGAGACAAGGCAAAATCGTTACAACAAAGAATAGCTAAACTACGCCCCAGATGGGTATGCATGTCTATCTCAGTCAAACGGTAACCTACGTATTGCAAGATAGAAAATCCGGTCAAGAGTCAAGTTCAGTACAAAAGGTAGGCAAAACCAGTAGGTGAAATCTGCAGGCGCCATGGAATGTCATACCATTCGTACGCAGATGATACTCAGGTTTATCAAATCATAAGACCGCAAGGAGACTGGTCCGATCTGTCCAAACGTCTACAAAATTCTGGATATGTAATTCGATAAAACCATCAGTATGGGACATCAAGCCAGTGCGATCACTAAAGCTTGTTTTTATCAGATTTGGAATATTGGTCGTATTCGATCTCTAACTTCGGTTGAAGCCTGCAGAACACTAATGTGCTCCCTAGGTACATCAAGGCTTGACTATGGGAACGCATTGTTGTACGGTACTAACATCAACATTATTAGTAAGCTACACAGCAGCACGTTTGATTACCCGAAAAAGGAAATTTGACTCAATCACGCCAGTTCTTATCTCGTTACGCTGGCTACCCATTCATTAGCGTTGCCAATATAAACTTCTTGTATATGTGTACAAAGCACAGCATGGCAAGGCTCCTAGCTACCTCCAAGAACTAATTACGCCAAACCCAACAGATCCCTCAGGTCAGAAAACGGTATGCTTTTACATCCTCCAAATGACGTCCGAACGAAAAGGTACGGCGAGAGGCGTTTTGACAAGGCCGCGCCTACATTCTGGAATAGTTTACCATCGCCCTTGCGGAATGTGAATTCTTTAGACGTTTTTAAATCAACAGCTGCGCCACGAGCGCATGATACGCCCGTCGTCTTGTGAAAAAAACATAATAGATGTTTTTGGAATCATCCTTTATTTAGTGGAGCTGCTGGTGGGATGTATATGGAAACCCAGCAAAACATAAGCTTGTAAACTTTTAAGCAACAGAGATACGGCGCGAAATGTGACCAAAAAAGACTAATTTTTTTTACCAAAAAGCTCAATAAAAATTCAATAACTCAAAAAGAAAATAAAAAATCATCACCAAAAAGTATACAGATCTTTATATTAATATAACTAAGAAGTGTGTAAAGTTTTAAGCAATAATCATAAATCGTTTTTGAGATACGGCGCGACATGTGAAACCCCCCCCCCTTTTTTAACAAAAAACTCAAAAACTCTAAACTAAAATTTTGAACCATCACCAAAAAGTATACAGATCTTTAGATTAATATAACTAAGAAGTGTGTAAAGTTTTAAGCAATAATCATAAATCGTTTTTGAGATACGGCGCGACATGTGAAAAAAAAACACACTTCTGTTTTAGTTACAAAGTCCCGTACCTCAAAAAGTTTTAATCTTATTTTCACCAAAAAGTATACAGATCGTTTGACCATATAAGAAACAACTATGTTAAGTTTCGTGAAATTTGGATGAGTTGTTCTCAAGTTACGGCGCGACATGTTTACGACGGACAGACGGACAGACGGACGCCGGACATTTGTATACCATAGCACTTCCCGTCAAAATTTTGACGGGCGTATAAAAACAACTCAAGACTCACTTCTTTCGAACTGCTTTTAAGGATTTCTTGTAGATCTTATTTCATTTTATATACTTTTAACTGACTGCATTCATTTTAGACTGTTTTGTATATTTTAGGGTACATGCATTTTTTCTTTTATCAGCTTGTCTGATTCGTATTAGTTAGTGCTTTGTATTTTATGTTTTTATGTTTTATGCATTTTTAAATGTGAAGCGTTTAGAGTAATTGTTTTTTATTAAACAATGCGCTCTATAAATATTGTATTTATTATTATTATTATTATATTATTTCATTTGCGAGATAGAAACTGTATTATGGTGGATTAAGTTCTGAAGCATGCATTTTAAAAAAAAAACATGTGAAAAAAGTACAATTTGTTACCTCGTACTGTAGTCAAAACCGTCCATTTTAGTCCGTTTTACGGCTTAAACTATTGTTAACTTCATTATCATATTCACAAATTTCATAGCCAGACACCTGGATTAACATATCTGGTGGCAAATGTTTATCAATAGTTATTGCATATTGCATGTATTAATCCCTGTCGGATCAGGCAATACATATAATAACATACAAAACGGTACATAACATAAAGATATAGTTTACAGTTATTCCTGACATGAGTGGTTTGACCAACGTGGACCCCATTGGCGCATTTATAAAATCTACAACACTAGATTATCACAGTTTGGATTCACAATAAGTTTTAGTTTACTCATAGAGGCAAGCTGGTTAAAATCTAGATATCCAGTTATTGAACATTTCATTATTTTTTTTCACTCTAATAAAATTGGTTTGTTTCCGTAAAATGGTATTTGTGTTAATTGAATAAAAACATTTCTTGTGGCAAAAAAATTCCTACTATCTATTCCTGACAAAATATGTAAACACCACGTAAGCGTTTCAAAACAAGTAAGAATTAAAGTTTGCTTTTCCACTGAAATTAAATATCATCAAACAATGACGATAATCATTTGGATTTTGCACAAATCTGATAACATGATAATGCAGTAAGATTATTTGATACTTTAATAATCAATTGGTTGAATGATATTTGAAATATTTCCAAATCAATTTCATAAAATATTTAAGATGTATTATTAAAAGTTTAATCGATTACACAACAAACCAAAAAACCCTGTTAAGTCCGTCTAATTTGACATTTTACAGTTTTTCGGTGATTGTTTTCCCAATTTTGTTCATACCTAATGAACACAACTCCCGGCGGTATCCGAAACATTCAGTATCTGAATTTACCATTCTTTGGTAAAGAACCCGTGTATTCAAACAAGAAAAAAAATATTGATAAAACATTAAATTTTTGAAACACAAATCTTTTAACGAAAACCTATTGCATTACGCATTGCATTTTTAAATATGCAATGGTTAACAGTCTTCAGAGCATGCTTCATATGAAATTTGTAAAATATGCCGATTATTTTTAGAAACGGAACTTAGTGCTTTTTTTTAGATGTTTAGATCTTTTAATTTATATGCTTTACTTGTATAACCAATTAAAATTGCTCATAGTTTTTTTTCTCGACTGCAACCAAATCGCTGAAGGCGAGACACAATGGAAACTTGTTGAAAGCTATATTCAATGCTTGAGTAATGAACTAGGGATTACTAGGTCACTTGGCAACCCTACCTATAAGCTACTACACTTTCAAAGGAAGAAATAACTGACAATCATAGATCGGTGTTATCGTCATTTGATATTTCCATCAAAGATGATGATTGTGATCTTCCTACCTTGTACTGGATATCCAAGTTACATAAGTGTCCATACAAACAACGCTTTATAGCTGGACCTGCCAAGTGTTCCACCAAACCATTGTCTCGACTTCTAACTTATATTTTGACAGCTGTCAAAACGGGCCTCCAAAGTTATTGTGAGACAAGCCATTCAAGAAGTGGTATCAATCAAACGTGGATATTACACTACTCCAAAGACTTAAAGGATATTTTACAATCTCGGTCCATTTCAGTCTGTAGCAGCATAAAACCCCTCTATACCAACATCCCTCATTCACAACTGAAGAAGTTGAAAGATCTAATCCACCGATGCTTTCAAAATAAAAATGGCAACAGCAGATACACATACCTTGTCATTGGTAGAGATAAATCATACTTTGCTAGAAACCACTCTAATTCTAACAAAAAATTTACAGAGGACGAAATTGTCCTGATGATTGAATTTTTTATCGACAAAATATTTGTTCAATTTGATGAAGATGTTAGCCCGTACCTTTAATTTCAGCTTCCGCTATATAGATGATGTTTTATCAGTCAACAATTCACGTTTTGGGAATTTCTTACATCTCATCTAATCCAATGAGCTCCAAATTAAGGACAACACAGACACTGGCAAGTCTGCATCTCATCTTAACCTTCTTTTCCAAATTGACACCAGGGGAAGGCTAAATACAAAACTTTACGACAAACGGGATGCCTTTGACTTTCCATTTTTGAGCGGCAACATTCCAGAAGCGCCGGCGTATGGAGTGTATATTTCACAACTCATACGTTATACTAGAGCTTGTAACATGTATATTGACTTCCTGGACAGAGCCCGGCTCCTGATAGAAAAGTTGCTCAGACATCTACCATTTACATGACTGAGAAAGCAAAATTTTTTTCACAAAATCACTTTTACATAAAGACATATTCGAATGATTGTTGATTTCTAAAACTTTGTTTTTTGTTTTTTACATATTTAGTTAAATGTTTTGCAGTAACTGTTCCTGTGAAGAAAGTGTCTATTTTATCTTAGGATTCTATTCTTATATGGATTACAAATTCAGTATAATGTCTTTTGTATTCTATCGACGATGTTTATAAAATCCATCTAACTTTAAAACTGTGACATGTTTTCCTATAAAATTTTGTAAAAATTACTCCAATGTGTAAGCATAAACAGTACATGATACCATATCAATGTTCAATTTGATGTAAATAAATGTATGTATATATATAGTGTCTAGTTAGTATTGTTCAAGGCCAAAATGTGCAAAGCCGAAACTTTAACACAAAATGTTGTATAACAAAAGTATATCATATAAAGCCGAAACACAGATGAGGGCGAATGAACTGGTGATAAACTCTAAGGGCCGTATTCACAAAGGTAGTTTAAATTTAATCTGAGTTTTTAAAGTTCTTAAACGGAGTTTAAAAATAAACTTTATTCAGGAAACTGTTTTAAAATAAACTTGGTTTAAACTGGGTATGAAATAGCCTAAAACCTGTTTCATGTGTTTTAAATTAAACTTGCAACAAGGCAGGTTTAAATCTTGGTTTAAAGCTAAAAACAAGATATATTTTCCAAATACATTCCGCTATATATATCATTTACAAAAGTTCTGTTTTGGATATACATTTTCGAAAAATAGAAAATGACGCTATTGTAAAATTATAAGTACAAGAAAATGTGTCTTTGTAAATTTAAGTATATACTATATACGCTTGTTTGTTCATTTCTTTGATTATTTGTATCTGTCGTTATCATGTTGCATTGTTTTATTTATGTATAACTATGTTTTTAAATGTCTTTTTGCAACGGTAATCTTGAATGGACGGTTGTCTACAGTTGCGCCATTTCTAATAGATTGGCTCATTTCTTCCATAAGGTTTGGACGAAGAAATTGAAAGTATCCTACAGTTTTCTCCCTTTTTGTCAGTATGTGAAGCTAATATAAGCGTTATACATTTGAATATGAAATAAAAACATGAAAAAGCAAACGATGTTTTTGCTATAACCCTTTTAATACACGTTCTGAATCCTACTTTTTACATAGGATCACAACCGCGAAATTGCGGGTACGAAGTTATCGATTGGTAAAAACCTATTCGACCCGTTCTTTCATCTAACATAACTTTATCCACCCTTTTGAACACAAAAAAGTTTCGTTTATCACCGCCGTCGGACATGAAGAGCGGAAAGAAAATTCAGAGTTTGGCGATGGGAAGGACTGTACATCCGAACAATTGTTTCACCGTTTAATCCCCCAAATAACTCAAAACAGGTCTTCAAACACGGTGACGAACAACTACACTGTGCGTTGATCATTTATGTTAATCTACTCGAAAGAAGAAGACGCAACATACAAATTCGAGTCGCTTTAAATTATAGACTAGGGAAAAAGTCGAATATCCAACAATGACGATCGAAGTCTGTAACAATCATCGATATTTATCCTACAGTTTCGTGAAAAACTAATATTGACATAAAAAAAGTTGTTTTTTACGTTTTTATATTTGGTTTTGTTCAACTTGCAATGACTTGTGTATTTCATACATTTTAGTCATTGACAGCTCACCATTTCCATTTATTTTTCTTGTTAATATTGACATATATTGACTAATATATACTGTTATTACTCAATATTACTGTTTAAAAAAGAATTATTATGTGTATTTATGTATCTAATCAATGTGTTGTATTGTGTTGTCATTATATATTCCTCTTAAATGGGGCCCTTAATTGGTAATTGGTAATATTGACACATATTTCAGATGATATAACAATATTTTGGGGTCACCTTGCTCGACTTGTATTGGGTGTTGAAACTTACAATAAGGTACTAAATTTGATGAATATTTTCGTCCCGTATGCATAACAATGTTGACAGGGAAGAAGATTTTAGTTTGCTACAGGAAGAGATTTAATTTGGCTAAGATAAAATATTGAAAATAAATATATACCCCAAATGATGTAAACAATGTCGTAGTAAAGTATTTATAAGGTTTTAATAATTAATCTAGTTAATAACTAATTTCTTTGGTTTTTTTTATCTTTGGCAGCAAATATTGTTCTGACAACATTTTATTTTAAAAAAAGCGTCCAATCGATATAAGTTAAGATGATAACGATATCGTTGATTTGGGGTGTCTTATGTCATTCTCTTTTGTCCCACACCGTCTATTTGAGATCACGAATCCTAGTAGATTTAACATCATTTCTCCTAAGGCAGGAGGGAACCATACTTGTAGATAATTGTACTGAACCTAATGTATAGCACCTCTTCGCGAATTTAAAAATTTTGTCTGAGAAAAATTTATATTTGTAATTGAACACATTACTTTTACTTTGAGCATTTCAACTTCTGCTTTTGTGGAAATAAAAAAAAATTCCAAGTACGTTAGCGTCAGTAAAATGGGTGGGTGAAAAATATGCAGCTTTTCTTTGAATATATTTCTATCTGAGGGAAAACAATTATCAAGTTTTCTGATTAAAAACTTTGGATTGACATGATTTTTTAGCTCAGCTGGACTAAAAGGCCAAGTGAGCATTTTCCATCACTTAGCGTCCGTCGTACGTCGTCGTTGGGCGTAAACATTCCTCTGAAACCACTGGGCCAATTTGGACCAAACTTCTGTGGAATGGTCCTTTGGTGGCCTCCTTCCAAAACTATGTCCGACATCCCCTATTTCCAACCGACATGGCTGCTGTTACTAAAAAAGGAAAAAGGGAGATGAATTTCAAAAATCTTCTTCTATGAAACTACATGGCCAATTTGAATCAGGCCTGTCAGTAATGATCCATAGGAGCTTGTCTTTCAGAATTATGTTCGTTGATCCGGACTGTTAACCAAGATGGCCGCCACAGCCGACCTTAGTTTAACATAGGGCCCTATGGGAAAATTCATTGATAAATATTCGTCTGAAACCACTTGACCAATTGAAACCAGACTTGGCAGCAATGGTCCTTAGATGGTCCTCTTTAAGAAATATATGTGATGACCCGGACTGTCAACCAATATGGCTGCCACAGCCGAACTTAGTTTAACATAGGGCCATATGGGAAAATTCTTTGAAAAATCTCCTTGTCTGGAACCACTTGACCAATTGGAACCAGAGTTGCCAGCAATGGTCCTTAGATGGTCCTCTTTAAGTAATATGTCCGACGACCCGGACAGTCAACCAAGTTGGCCAAGTTGGTTGAACTAGTTTAACATAGGATCCTTTGGGAAAATTCATTTGAAAATCTTCTTGTCTGAATCCACTGGGGCAATTTTAATCAGACTTGGAAGCAATGGTCCTTACTTCGTTCTGTTTCAGAAATATGTCCGAATACCCAGACTGTCGACCAAGATGGCTGCCACATCAGTTTAACAAAATTAAAAAAAAAATCTTATTGTCGGAAACCACTTGACCGGTTGGAACCATACTTGGCAGCAGTGGTCCTTAGATTGTTATCTTTCAGAATTATGTCCGATGACCCCAACACCACAACAAAACTTGGTTTAACATAGGACCCTATGAGAAAACTAGACACATCGACTGCTATTAAATTTTAGTCCTGCTCAAGGTGGACAAGATAAATCCATGTGAGCGATACAGGCTCTTGAGAGCCTCTTGTTTCTTAAAATTGGCATTCAGTTTCAAGATTTAATTTGAAATAACACTGTTACGTTCACACGAATTACACTGATTAGCATTTCAATACAGCATTTACTAGCAGCTTTGAATTTAGTGTCAAGATGTGTTTAATCATGTCATAAACAGAACGTCACGATGAAATGCAGTTCGGAGCCAGTTGTTTTTTTTATTTTCGTAATCATAGTTTAAATTTAAACTTAGTTTTAAAAAATTAACCAAGTTTAAACTAAGTTTACCTAAACTAGGATTAAATTTCTTTCATGAATAGAGTTTAATTTAAATTTAGTTTCTTGGTTTAACTAAACCAGGTCTAAGCTTAAACGAGTTTTACATTAAACCACTTTTATGAATACGGCCCTAAGGAATTACCTTACCATAGTGATAATTTTAGTTCTTTGGGTTTTTCTGAATAGATACACATGTTTCACAAATTAAATATAGGAATATAACTTTATACAAATATTGTTAAACTTACATGACAGCTTCGGCACAGCAGAAAAATATAAATTATGTCTTATATTTGGTCGTCGAACCTGGTGGAGAAAAATTGTCCTTATCACAACCTCGTTTCAATCTGGAAGAAAATTAACTTTATTTTCTATAATGTCAAAAATATTTACTTAACATTTTTTTCTTTAAGCTTCTATCCTTTGCCATAAAATGATGTTAAATGAACCCTATATATTCTATGACAAGAACAAAGAAGGTTTCAATATTTAGCGAAAAGAAAGGCAGGCCCAATTAGAAAATATGGTAAAAAAAGGAAGGATTCATCTGTGATTAAAACAGTTTTGGTATGTCGTTGAATTAAAAAGTTTTGAAGTGTCGCTAATGCCTTGAAAAACAAATTCATATACAAATACAACAAAGCACACCCCCCCCCTTTTCACCCATAAACATTATAGTTATATTAACTTTGTTTAATTTTACCTTTCAATGACAAATAGCTATAGTCTATTAGTGTCAATATGAAAAAAATCCGAAAATATCTAAAAACGTATATATATGCGTGTGTATAATTTTTCTTTTTTATATTACCTGTAATAATATAAACACTGAATAACAAAATGTCGCCCTCGACACAGATCAATTATGATCAATTATGTTCACACAGGTTAGGCCGAGACCGAACCCGAGCCGGAAATCACAAGGCGGGAATCTTTAAAACATTGTAAAATGCTTATTTTCGTGATACGTTTTACTTGTCATTATTGGTAAATATCGTATGTTTAGTAATTTTATAGATAATTTGAATATAAAAATACTATTTACCGTAAAATTTGATGTACATGCACCTGTTTATTCAGTTGATAATTTGGGTATGCCCTGATCATGCACAAAGGGAGACAGCCCAAACACGATAGCACGGAAATTGTTTCTTTACTGTTGTCAGATTTCAAAGCATAATTGACTAGACTACCAAAAAAACTTCAGTCAATATACTGACAAATCACGTGACATTGTATATGGTCGCCTTGATTTTCTAGCTCATAGGAAAAAGTTTGTTTATATTATAAAACGGAGCAAGTTAAACTAATTTGTTGTGAACTAGAACTTTAAAAGTATTGGTTTGATATATATAAAGACATTAGTGTGGTCTAAAGTAGACAATGCAGGATAATATGGCACAATTTGTTCATTATTCAATGTGTGGAAACGACGGAAGTCAATATGTAGGACATCCTAATGATCAGCTGTTATATGCAAATACTGTAAGTAATGAACACCTGAGACCTCAATCAGTAAGAAAGAGACAATTATCTGAAGAAAACAATCATAGTCTAATTGGTACACAATCACAATCACAATATAACGAACATAAGAAATCAAAACAATGTGATAGTAACAACATGTCGAGTGCACCTTATGATAACACCCCTACCACCAGACTAGAAACATTGATACTCCAGTTATCATCAAATTTAAACAATGTTAGTCAGAAACTTGAAAGACGAATTGATGAATTAGAAACGAATTTTGAGGAGAGAGTTTCTAAACAGTTATCAGAGAAAATATCTGTAATTATTGACAATAAACTAAAAGACAAAATAGATGAGGTGAAATTAGAGGTAAAGTCAGATATTGAAATCATGCAAGCTAGAATTGGTGATTTAGAGAAATCATTGGCAGAAGCAAATAGCACAAAGGGTGAACAGTCAAATATAAACCGCAAAAATAGATTTGTCATTAAAAACTTACAATCTGAAGAAAATGAAATAAAAGAAGTGACAACAAATAAAGTTCAAGCCCTTTTGAAAGATGGTATGGCCTTGTCAAATATTGTTCTTAAATCTGTTGATAGAAAAGAAAGTTTTGGTAAATCGACAGGTCTGGTCATTGTGGAGGTTGAACACTTTGAACACAAACAACAAATTATGAAACACAAGAAAAACCTGAAAAACAGTACAACATATAAGAATGTTTATGTAGAACATGATCTACCAACGGAAACACGTAACTTCCAAGCCACTGTTAGAACTGTTCTTAAAGAAATCGGCAGTCAAAATAACTATAGGTTTGCCGGTAGTCGTCTTGTGAAAAAGCAATATGACAAATTGCGGCTTGGTGTTTGGAACTGTAGGGGGTGGTCAGTCAAGAATAATGACAATGCCAAATTTAGAAAGTATGTGCTTGAATATTCTGAGTGTGATGTTTTGACATTGACCGAAACTTTTTTACGTGGTGATGAAAGATTAAACATTCCTGGCTATACATTCTTTGGTCAAAATAGAAAACATTTACACAGAAATGCTACCCGGGGATCTGCGGGGATTGGAATTCTTGTGAAAAAAGATATTTTATATTCATTTGATATACACATATTAGATACAGAAGTTGAGGGAATTATGTGGATTAAATTTCAATCAAAATTTTGTGATGTATCGATTATAATGGCTTTATGTTATTTGCCGCCAGCAGAATCGAGTAGAGCGCAAGATGCGGATATGTACTTTCAAAATCTGTTACGACAAGTCCACGAATATCAATGTTTAGGCCGAATTATAATCTGCGGGGATTTAAATGCACGAGTTGGTCAAAATACTGATTACGTTGAAGGCGTCGATATAATACGACCACGAAATGTAGTAGATTTTTGTGAAAACAACCAGGGCGATAAATTTATCGATTTCCTCTGTGATATAAATTTTGCAATGTTGAATGGCCGCTTCAACGACCACGAATTCACTTATATTGCACCCTCGGGGCGTTCCGTCGTGGATTATATGTGTGTTCCATATGAGGATATAGAATTTGTACATAATTTTAGTGTTTTAACGATGTCCAAAAGTATAAATGAAATTAACTACATGCCTGAAAAAATCCCAGATCATTCACTATTACTATGTGACCTTATTATTGGATGTAACTATAATTCGAATACGGCTAATTATGATTTAAACCCAGATGCTCAAAACAAGAAATTTAAAGTGTCAAATTTACCAAATGATTTTATGAATAGAGACGAAATAGTTTTAAAAGTGAATGAAGCAATCATGAATATTGAAAATTCAATTCGAATTACCGAAAACGTTCAAACTGCGTATGATGAATTTCAAATGTTAATACACGGGGAAATGGAAGAAAAATTACCCAAGAAAACTTTTAAAAACGGAATAAATAAACGTAAAAAAAAATCTTTATATAAACCATACTGGAATGCTGACTTAACGAATCATTGGAACAAAGTTTGTGAAGCTGAAAAAAGATGGTTAAAATGTAAGGAATCAAATAGTATTAAAAGGAAGTACAAATCAGAATTTTGTGATGCTAGAAAACTTTTTGATAGACTAAATCGTAAATATAAACGGAAATATGTGAAAGATGAACAATACAAACTTGAAGAGAAGCTAGATTCATTTAATAAAGATGAATTCTGGAGGTCTATCGGGAAAACAGGAATTGTAAATGAACGGAAACCATGTGTGCCGTGGGCAATCGTGGATGAAAACGGAGACGTAAAAACGGACAAGGAAGGCGTTCTAAACAAGTGGAAAAACGATTTTCAAACATTATTTACATGTGATTCTATGGACACTGAACGAAAGAAAGTAACTTTTGATTCCGATTTAGATGTTACAGGCTTAAATGAGCCAATTACACGAGAAGAGGTTTTACTTGCCGTTGCGCATGCGAAAAACAGGAAAGCTGCGGGTATTGATAACATTCCAGCCGAAGTCTTAAAGAACGATGCTGCTATTGAATTGCTGTACAAAATTATTCAGGGTTGTTTTGAACTCGGACAGGTACCTAATGAGTGGACATCTGGAATTATAAATCCAGTTTTAAAACCTGGAGCAATCGATGAAAGATGCCCCCTGAATTACCGTGGCATAACTTTAATATCAGTGCCGTGTAAAATATACTGTACAGTTTTAAATAACCGCCTTAGAAAGTGGCTTGAAGATAATGACTGTCTCTGTGACGAACAGAACGGATTTAGGCGCGGCCGCAGTTGTGAAGAACACATTTTTGCATTGTATTCAATTTTAAATGATAGGAAAATCGGTCGAAAATCAACATACGTTTGTTTTGTGGATATGAAAAAAGCCTTCGATACTGTAAGACGGGATTTACTTTGGTATAAACTTCAAGTTATGGGAATTCATGGACAATTTTTAAATGCAGTCAAATCATTATATGAAGATGTTCAATGCACGGTTCGAGTGAACAATCTGTTAACACCGTGGTTTGATGTGTCATCTGGCGTGAAACAGGGATGCATTCTCTCGCCGACATTATTCTCTGTGTATATAAATGACTTAGCTGATCGTATAAACAGTCTTGATTGTGGAGTGCCTTTAAGTGAAAGAACGCTAAGCATTTTACTTTATGCTGATGACATCGCTTTAATCGCTCCGGACGAACAGAGTTTACAGCGTATGCTTAATGTCCTAACAGATTGGTGTTCATCTTGGAAGTTGTCAATAAACCCAGAAAAGACTAAAGTTGTGCACGTTAGACCGCAATCATTTGATATTTCGGACTTTAATTTTACATGTAGTAATTATGACATAACAATAACGGATTCATATAAATATCTCGCGATTTGGCTTGACGAACATCTAACGTTTACGAAAAATACCAAAGAATTAGCAAAATCAGCAAGCCGAGCATTAGGAGCTGTTTTTGGACGTTTTATTTCAACCGGTGGTATGTCATACAAAGTTTATACAAAATTGTACAACTCAATGGTGGAGCCTATTCTTATGTACGGAAGAGCTGTTTGGGGGACTAAATCATTTAGTGTTATTAACTCAGTTCAAAATAAAGCGTGTAAGTACTTCTTATCTGTTGGGAAAAATACGTCAAATATATCTACAGTGGGTGACCTAGGATGGACTTCGTGTATAAATAAGCAGCGCGTTGCTTGCGTAAGACTTTTATGTAAACTTTCAAGAATGGATGAGAATAGAACTGTTGTAAAGATATGGCGTTGGATATCGCGTCGGCGAAAAGGCTGGAATACAGAGGTAAACAAGATGGTTAGCCTATTAGAAAGTAGTGACATAGTTAGTGATGTGACAACCAGTACTAAAGTAGCAATGAAAAGCGTCATTGAAAAAGTTAACATTTTAAATAACACTGAATGGCAAAGAGAACTATTTAACGATCGCGGAAATGCAAACGGAAATAAGCTAAGAACGTACAGGCAATATAAAAGTAACTGTTCCGTGGAACCATATGTTTCTAAAATTATACCACGGTCGTATCGGCGTGTAATGGCCCTGTTTCGCGCAGGCTCACTCCCGTTAGCCATCGAGACTGGCAGATACACCAGGCCGCCAATACCAGTTGAAGATCGAGTGTGTATTTATTGTCCTGACAAATGTGTTGAAACTGAAAAACATTTTTTATTGAACTGTTCTTTATATAATGACTTAAGATTTGACCTTTACTCAGAATGTTCACAACATATTAATAGTTTCGAAAATTTGAATGATGATTTAAAATTTATACAAATCATGAACTGCTCCGAGATTCAGCCATTTTTATGTAAAATTATTTATAGATTTTTTATGCGACGTAAACTATTTACATAAATTTTTAATCGGGTAAATTAATTATATTTAATTTTTCTTATTCATATTCAGACATTTTTAAGTAAATGTATTTATACTTTTATGTGACGTTAGTTATTTACATAAATTTTTAATTAGGAATGCAAACTTTTATTTTATTTTGCTTAATATTTACATTATGAATATAAGTTTATCGTGAAATATTTCAAGCAAGTATTTTCACATCCTTTTGAAGTTTTAAACACATGTAATGTTAATTTTTGAAAATACTTTTATTATTTATAATTTTTTCGTTTTATTCATGTTGAAAATATTCGTTAATCATAGTTATTTGTTTTAAAAAATGGATTATTAAGGTATAGTTGGATTTTTAAGAACATGTATATATTTTTATGCCATGTGTCTCATAAGCCAAATTGATATGGCTGGGTATTGATTGTTTTATGTGTGTTTTAATGTTGTTGTATAATATGTATGTCAATCAATATGTGACACAATAATAAAATATATTATTATTATTATTATTTATAATATAAATATTTGCAAAGGTAAAATATATAAATATATTAATTCTGTTGGCTGTTAATGTAGTATTTTCTGTTTCTGTTAGATTGAGCTAGCAGTTCATACAAAAAGGAAAATACATTTTTTTAATTAATAGTTTGACATTAATGAATTTTCATTTTAATCTACTTTTCTCATTTTCACTTTCTTTTTTTAACTCTAACTTTTGTAGTATACTTATATTTATACACAAAACTTATTTTCATACATATATATTGAACTTTTATAATTATTAAAGGTCACAATTACAAAACTAAAAACAAATAAAATTTAAAATATAAAAAAAAAATAAATAAAATAAAATGAAATAAAAAATAAATAAAACGAAAATATCTATATAAATATAACAAAAAAAATATATTATTTATTATCAATATACATACAAATACAAAGGCCCTATTCTCCACATTCAAGCATATAACAACATAAATGTAGCAATTGAAAGTCAGTGAATATTATAGAAATATAGCAATTGAAAAAAATAAATAAAAAAAAAGGAATATGACGTCATTGTGACCTTTCAAGATTTTCTGTGTTTGGAATTTTTGTTGTGAAAGAATTGTGTATGGAGGGGGTACCATTTAGGATTAACTCCTCCTACAACTCCCCCACCCCATAAATTAGCCTATATGTTTATATATGTTTCACGAAGGAGTATGATGTCATTTGGATAGTTATTTTAAGATTTTTTTTTTGCAGCTATTACATATTGAGTGTACCAGTTTCGTGCAATCAACTCCTTCTAGTGTTGCATGACCATTTTGTGTAATATTGTCACCAGAATGATAGGATCGTGATGAGGAAATATTTATAGGATTGAAAGTAAGAAAGATAAGTATATGTGTTCTTTAACAAAGTGCAATTGACTCAACCATAAGATAACCATGACCCGCAATAAATAGCTCAAATGCAACCAGAAATACTGTTCTAAATAAAAACACGTGATATAAAAGCATCATATATCCAAAAACTGACTAACTCGATGAAATTTATAACTATTTAAGGGAATACGATAAAATATTATAAGGTTCCTCTACTTATTTTTTGCTGAAATTTACCACATGTAATCCTTTCAAATACACAAAGAAAAGCAAACCTATTTTTAAGACATTTGACAAAAGCTGTCTAACTTTTTAACGAAAAACAGATAGACATAGTTTTCTGATAAATAATTGATGAAAAAGATTAATAAAATAATTAGGAAATTGTGCAAATTTAAGCCAAAGAAGGAAATTTAATAATAATTTGGCAACTTTGATTCATGTACAAAAAATTATTCCTTCATTGATTTTTTTTGTAAATTTTAGTATAATTATCTTGAAGTAATGAACTTTTGTTTGCAAAAGAAAACAGTTGGGGTCCATGTGCTTATTACAGAGTTATTGAGGATTGTATACATAGGGTTTTCCTTGGAGAATTGGCGACGTCAATATCTCCCCTTGCTATCGTCTTTCCTTGAGATATGAGTAATAAATCAAAAACTTATTGATCAAAGACTACCGATATTAATAAATTAAAAATAGAGGAGGATAAATTATATATAAATACAAAAATGAATTTTAGAAACTTAAAATGTGGGCTCTATACAGAAAGTATGATACACAATTCATAGTTCATGACGCCCCTAAGATGAAAAGCAACAATCGATTGTTTCGATTTTTATTATTTTTGTACTATAAGAAGCTCTTTTTGAAAAAAAATCTGCTCACACATTGAAATTCTCCTAACATTTCAATGATGTCATAGCTATAAATAGGCAGCGACAAGCCTGCACGTGAAAGATCTAGCGATATTAATTCCCATTATTTTGTTGGCAATCTTGGCTCCATCGTTGGCAAAGCTTGCTACCGAATCTATAGATTTGAGAGTAAGATCAAGAGACGGGCAGCATGATATGTTGGCTCTTGTCGTTGGCACATTTGGCACATATCCGGGATACTGTTGGCAACCGTTGATGTAAATATAAGAAATAGTTACAGGAATTCCGAATGCGAAGTTGGCTCACATCCGAGATTTTGTTGGCAATCTAATATTGTAATTGAAAGGCATAGCCAGTTTGCACTCATTCTGATCTTGGACACATGCGGATGTGGAGGTATTTACAATAATTTCCCCAGGAATTAAAACGAAAAGCATTATTTCATAACTTCGCTTTTGACCTATTTAACTAAAGAGCTTTCCCATGACAACAGACACGCATGATTTGCAGCCGTGTGATTGGATAACATTGAGGAAAATGGTGATGTTCGAATACCATTCTTCATTTGACCTTAATGTTCTAATATCGGCCAAATGTGCCCGAACCTCTGCTTTTGAAAAGCTATCACTTTTCACAATTTTACTTTATTTATTTCCAAAAACTTGAAAAAAAAGACGAAATTCAAAAGGTCGACAATTCTAATTTGTTAATAAATACTTTTGTGATTTAAAGAATCGGCATTTCAAAAATATGGGTCAACACAGTGTCCGCGTCAATGAATTGAGACAAAACTGTGTGTAAGTACATTTATATTTCTATTTATAGATCGTATGACATAAGAAACTGCATTCAAGTGTAAAAAATGGATTATTTTTAATAACAAATATTTTTTAATATGAATATTCATGATAAAAAATCCTTTTTTTCTCCAAGTACCTTTTTTTGGTGATCTTAACTAAATAAATTTCTGGGCTACAGATAGCGAGACAGACCGAGGCCCGGTACTGTGGAAAACTTAACAAATTTAATTTGAATTTTGAAAATTTAAAGAAGTATAATTTTCTCAATGAAACCTATTCATAGTGCATCTTCTAAAGTTTCGTCTTGAATTGTATTTATTGTTATTTTCGTCTATTTAGGAAAAAAGGTTCTATTTTAACCGAATCTTATCAAATTTAATTTGAATTCAATTTTCACTTCAGTTTCCCTTTAACCGCCTCCGTGATCTCGTGCTAGCGTGCTCACCTCGAGTGCGGAAGGTTGCGGGTTCGATCCCCGGCCGGGTCAAACCAAAGACATTAAATTGGTATTTGCTGCTTCTTCGCCAAGCACGCGGCATCCAGGAGTAAGAACAAAAGATCTACTGGTCGGCTCGGAGTCAATATAATGTGTCCGAGTAGGGTGATATGTCACAAGCTTGAATTAAAAAAGTTCGACCACTGTGGACCCCTTGTTTAGAAAATAAAAATTCTAAAACCTTATTGCGCATCTACAGGTATTATATCCTAACATTCTTATATTTCCTATTTATTCATTGGACCTGGAAACATTATATATTCAGTTGTGAAAATGTCAGAGAGTTGTTGTCTATGCTACTCAGGATTTGTTCTGAAATTAGTCTTTACATATTGATGACGATATTGTTTACATCGACTTCAAACTACATTATAGTCCAATAAAAACTGAAATCAATTTAATAAATATTGAAACAGTTGTCATTTATCTTTAAATGTTTAAGATAATGAATTGAAATTATTATACCCCCCTTACTTTCATGTTGAATATAGTATTTCCCCAACAGACTTTGTGTCCCACCATGACAGCGAGCGATAATTTTGTCAATCTTCTAAAATACGAATTAAAAACCAATATTTAACATAAAAAAACTAATTCTGTTGCGAAACAGCTCATGCGACAATAGATAACAAGAAAAATAAATGGAAATGGTGAGCTGTCAAAAGGAGCGTAAAACAACTAAAATGTATGAAATACACAAGTCGAACAAAACCAAATATAAAATCGTAAAAAAACAACAAACAAAAACGTTAAACGTTTCGACCATGGTCTTGATCACGAGAATGTAAAAAATTAAAAATAATAAGGTGTTGACTCTTTTGAAATCCAGAGCAAGACTGAGTCCGTACATAAAATGTAAACAAAAACAAAAATATATTTGACGTGTGTGTCGATCAGTAAACGTACTTCATAGAAAATACATAAATGGCAAGGTAGATAGTTAAAGAGTTGACCCGACCCTAATATAAGCTGACCCGAATATATCAGCGACGTCAGAGTCATAATGTTTGACCCAACGTTGACCCGAATATATCAGGAAAACATCCGGTTAAATTATAGGCGGATGGCCATTGAAAAGTAAGAAATTCCATAAAGATTGCTAGTTATAACAATACGATAAATTTATCATCAAGTTTTCTTCAAACAAATATTGAAAAGTAAGAAATTCCATAAAGATTGCTAGTTAACAATACGATAAATTTATCATCAAGTTTTCTTCAAACAAATATTGTAAAATATAATGTTTGACCCAACGTTGACCCGAATATGTCAGGAAAACATCCGGTTATAGGCGGATGGCCATTGAAAAGTAAGAAATTCCATAAAGATTGCTAGTTAACAATACGATAAATTTATCATCAGGTTTTCTTCAAACAAATATTGAAAAGTAAGAAATTCCATAAAGATTGCTAGTTAACAATACGATAAATTTATCATCAAGTTTTCTTCAAACAAATATTGTAAAATATAAGCCGCTCGACACTATATGAAGCTTCACATTTTGTCTCGCGGCTGATATTTTACGATATACGTTTGCAGAAAACCTGATAATATGTACTTATGATGTATAGAATACGTACTGGTCATATATAAGATAACTGTACCGCAAAAATTTAGTGTGCATACTTAGTAAATGAATTGAAATTAAGAATTTTTTACATTTACATGGTGACACTCACGTCAAATAAATTTTCTTTTTGTTTACATTTTATATACGAATTCAGTCTTGCTCTGGGTTTCAAAGAGTCACTGCGCCACCTTTTTATTTTTGTTTTTTACATGCTCGTGTTCAAGACCATATTGGTCGAAACGTTGGGTATTTTTAACTTTTTAGTTTGATTGTTGTTTTTTTACGATTTTATATTTGGCTTTGTTCGACTTGTGTATTTCATACATTTTAGTGGTTTTATGCCCCTTCTAACAGCTCACCATTTCCATTTATTTTTCTTGTTTTCTATTGTCGCACGAGCTGTTTCGCAACATACTTATAATTTTGAAAATAAAAGTTCTAAAACCTCATTGCGAATCTATATACAATATATGACATTACTGTATAGAAATAAAATGCATGAAATTGAAAATGAAAGAGGAGTTTAGATCCCAAGTCTTAATTCACAATTTTCGAATTAAAACCTGTCGGTTCCAAGTTTTGAAAATCAAAATTCTAAACCCTCATTGCGCATCTACATACACAACACATGTACAGTAAGCAACAAACGTCTAAGTCTAGTGTCCTTAAATTGTAGGTCAGCAAAGAACAAAAACGCTTGATATTTTTGACAACATTATCTCCAACAATATCGACATTATGGCCCTCACAGAAACATGGTTTGGGACCTCGTCGTATAAAAAAGCAATATCCGAATTAACCCCTACCAGATACGATTTTCAACATGCATCTCGAAATGGTAGGCGGGATGGTGGAATTGCTATAATTCGCAACTCAAGCATCGACATTAAATCTATTTCAATTTCAAAGAAATTTGTCTTCACAATTTTGAATTACTACAGAAAATAATTAGGATCAACAATCGTCAATTCCGTTTATGTGTAGTGTATCGCCCACCACCATCTCAGTCAAATAATTTTCGTATTACAACTTTTTTCGAAGAATGGGTGGAATTCTTAGACTCTGTTTTCTCCCATTGGTGTGCGTATTTTCATACCGTTCAGCCCACTGAATAAAAATAATTTTTATTGGCCGTCCTAAAGGTCGCGACCTCGCACTAAACAAATCGTCAAGCGATATCCGGTCGAGCGTAAACGATAACAAAAACAAATATCGGGGTAAAATAAGGGATGACCTAGATTCTTTGGTACAAGCGTATTGGGAGAAACAAATTCTACTTCAATTTCTCGTGAATTACAAGATTTCTACACTCTCGAGAGCTAAAATTAAGATTTAACATGCTCGCCAAGACTCGCAAGTTAAAATCTTAATTTTAACTCTCTCGAGTGTAGAAATCTTGTAATTCACTCGAAACTGAAATAAAATCTATATGTAACTACCGATGAATTGATAATAACAGGAAATCTTAATTTTCATCTCGATGATCCAACTGACTGTGAACTGACAGTGGAGCCCGAAAGATTATCATTTTATAAGAAGACCATGATCTGCACCAGCACGTAACAGTACGTGGACATACACTCGACGTTGTTATTACGAGAGAAGACACCACCATCTACACTGCAAATCTATGTGTTAAAGAATAGAACACTAATTGAACACTTTTTTGTAACACTTTTTGAACGTGTAATGGTGTTCCAAATGTTAACACCAGTGTTAATCAATTGAATGCTGGTGTTCCACTTGTAAATCTGTAAGCGTTTCATTATTGAACACTAATATTCAACTCTTATAAACTTGATGTTAAGATTTTAAACACTTAGGTGTTCCACTTTTGAATGTGTAGGTGTATCATTATTGAACACTTGGTGTTGTATTTTTTAACACTTATGTGTCCTATTTTTGAACATGTAAATGTTTCATTATTGAACACTTGGTGTTCAATTCTTGCATAACTAGTGTTATGTTTTATAACACTATGGTGTTCCATTTTTGAATACCTTGTGTTCCGTTTTTTGAATACCTTGTGTTCCATTTTTGAATACTTGTGTTTGATACTTGAACGCTTAGTGTTCAGTTTTTTAACATGTCTGAACGTTCAAAAGGGTAACATGTCGACACGTTCAACAGCGTTGTAACACTTTTTGAACACACAGAACATGATCAAAGCCAAAAGTGTTAAGATTCAGAACACTTGGTGTTTACTTTTAGAACATTTGAAATAAGTGTATAAAAAATTGGTGTTCAAAAGTAGAACATGTTTTTTGTTAGTGTTTACAGTTTTTCATCTGGCACATTTATGCAAAAACAATGAATACATCTTCAATGATTAACAATTCTTTATTTAAAATCAAATGTGTAATGGCAATAAGATGTAACAATTGATACAGTTTTAAATTGAAAGTATTTTTGTGATTTTGAGATACATATTGTATATCAGATATTTGAAAAAATATAAAGTTAAACAAAGGTTGCTATGTAAGTTTACAGAAAAATTTCCAATTTTGTTTTCTTTCTTTAAAATTTTCAAAACAAATCTTAATTTAAAGATGACAAATTATGAAAACAAAATGATCAGAAAAAAACTAGCCAAAGGAGTATATTTGACATTTTTCACAGTTTGAACAAATTAAGAACTTGGAAGTCCATTCAAATGCAAATATGCAAGACAAAATTCAAAAATATATATACTAATGACTGACAGATAAATATTTTATTGACCACTAAAAAATTAAATTTGGTAGATTTATGCTATTTGTTTATTTTTGCCTACAAAGAAACAAACAAAGTTACAATATCAGACATCTATTTTATTTAATTAAAGCTAATAGAGCCTATTATTTTAATTGTGCATTACTAGTAGTAAAAAAAAACAAATTACATGTCAGCATTATGCTCTGTTTGGAAACATGTCAAAAGGAATTAAAATTTAGCATGTCTTTCAAATTTATTTTATTGTGTTTTCTTCTGTTGCAATAAAAACTTAAAGAAAGTATGTGTTACCTTGCTTATTTATGAATTACAAAAAATCCAAATAAGTTACCCAGTTTTAATATTTTGTCTGACTGCAGTATATTTCTATTATTAGTAATATGATGGCTAATTCTGTGAAATTATGATTTTTTTAATTTTTAATCGAGCGCTAAGATTGTCTTATAAAAAAAACACCAAGTAAAAATAGGTTACAAGAGCACAATTATTTGTTTACATTCAACCGGCAAACTTTTTACGCGAAGATGGTACTCAGAATAAAAAACTTTGAGGCTCCTGATTGGATGATGCAGGTTGGAATTATTTTTTATTTGAAAACTTATCCATTTAGGTTTGAAAATATGTGAAAATTAAATTCATAATTTACAATGTGTAGAAGATATAAATTTTTTATTAACTAAGGAGCCATTCAAAATTAACCTTTCCAATTTAGTGCAGAATTTGGAAGCTTCCATAACAACTGCATTTTAGGGCAACTTCTGCCGCATGACCATATACTTTTTTTTTGCTGTAATAAAATGCTGACATCTATAGTCACAGGAAATGCTACCCATTTTTTTCTAGTTTGTTTATTCTTCAAGAAATAAATTTTTAAACACCACTGGGGTCCTATGGAAAATGCATTACAAATAATTGCGCTCTTGTAACCAAAAAATAGCATTTATTTTTGCATTTGTAATTATCTCCCATTGAAACATTTAGTTTATGGGCAATATCATTGAACTGATTTAAATTGAATAGGCTAGATATCTGTCTTGTCTATTTTTCTACAGTCAGTAATAAGAGTCTGAAATAATATTCAACTTAAAAGTTAAAGAATTTATTCTCCAGATGGAGTTGGTTCTTGATCATGAAAGAACTTTATCTCCATGTTTCCCAACTTTCTTTGAATAAACATTTTAATCAGACTAATTTCAAATGTCAATAGAAAAAAACAACTATTAAGTCTATATTTCAGTGATATCCTTTATCTCAAAAATGATTCTGTTAAAATTCATAGAAATTCTACAAAGGTTTTTCAAAACTACATGTATTACACAGAATAATTTTCATAATTCTAAAGATGCACTTCAAAGAATATAACTATTAAAGTATAAAATAACTAAAACATTTATTTACAAATATGTATGCACATACATTTCACTCCATATAAGAATAAGAAGATGTGGTATGAATGTCTAAGGTATCAATTTTTGAATTATCACCTGTATTCATCTTTAGTTTTTCAATATCAATTAATAATAATAATAAGTAAAGCAGTAACAAGATTCAACCAAGAACTACACAACAGACATGATATTACTTGGAACATCTATAATATCATAGGCAAATGCTGTTTCATAAAATATTTTTTAGAACGTAAAATGAAGTAAATTTATAATTATTTTTTTTAAGATTGTTATATCTGAGGCTCACATCAAAGTTCCTTATATACTTTTATTGACATTTTATGATGGTAGTGATTAGAGAATATGTTGTGATCTAACCTCTGTACTCTAAGTAATAAAATTGGGAATTTTAAAAAATCTGAAAGAAGAAATAAATGTCTTTTTGCAAAGACATTAACAAATAAAAATAAGAGCATGCATTATCAATATGGCACATTTTTCTCTCTCAGTATAACAGTATAACAAATGTTAAAATATATATTTTAACAAAACTTGGAACTTGAGTATAACCATATTCTAATAAAAGATAGTGGTAATAATCAATAATGCATATGAGACTATAGTATTATGGACAATTGAACAATCCACAAGCACAAAAAAAACCCACCAAAGTGAACATGTTACTGTATGCACAGATCTATTTGTCGTATTTAAAATGTAATATGCAACAAGCATAAAAGATGATTAAAATATGAATATTTAAACAGAAACAGAAACATACAATTCCTATACACAATCATAAATAACATGTTCTAAAAGAGGTTTTTGTTCAGCAAGCTTATTTTTTTCAAAACAAATATAAATTTTTTAAATAAGGGTAATAATTATGAGATAACAGAAAAAAGGAGAATAGTCATTCTGTCAAATAAGCTGTATTCATCATATCTTTGGAAACAAAATAATACTGTTTGTCTTTCACTAAATCCTGTCACAACATTTCAAAAGTAAAGTTCCAGCATCAATATTTGTGAATGAATTCGGGTCATTTTTATGGAATCTAACATAATGACTGCTAAATTTTCTGAACTCGTTTGTGCTGAAGGGACATAGATTGCATATGAAGTCTTCCTCTGCCATGATAATACCACATAAAGAAGATTGTTTGAGTTTGGTGCGATATACGTAGATATAACTTCAATTAATTTCTGTATAGACTGAAGTAATTACTCACAAAACGTTTTCGTCGAAGATTTATGCTCCTGTTCCTGTTCCCTTGAAAATTCGCGCATGGAAAACTTATATCATCGTTCCGGAATAGTGCATTGTGGTATAGAATGGGCGGGAATTTCAGAACACTAAGTGTTAAAATTTTGAACACTGGGTGTTCAAAATCCCCATCATGCTATACCACAATGCAATTTCACGAATCAATAATAGATAATGGGCGGGAATTTGTAGAACACAAGTGTGTTCAAATTTTGAACACTAAGTGTTTAAAAGTCCAAACAACTACAATACTGCAATGCACTATTTTGGAACGATCATAGAATGGTAGGAAATGTAGAACATTCTGTGTTAGTAAATCCCTTACCGGCATAATATACTTCAATGCACTATTCCGCCTGAAATGATGATATAGAATGGGCGAGAATTTTTGAACACAAGATGTAAAAATTTAGAACACTAGCTGTACAAAAAACCCTAGCCATTTTGATTATACACAATGCAATATTTCGAAACGGTAACATTTAAATAGGCGGGAATTTTAGAACACATGATGTTAAAATTTAGAACACTAGGTGTTCATGTTTAAACGCAAGGTGTTAAAAAAAATGCACAACCTTGATATTCTACAATTCACTATTACGGAACAATAAATATTTAACCCTAGCCCTAGGTGTTCAAAATTGTTTGCCCATTCTATACCACAATGCAATATTCCGGAACGATCATGATATAACATCGGTTGGATTTGAGAATACAGGGTGTTTTATAATTTAGAACACTAGGTGTTCATTATTTGAACACCTTGTGTTCATATTATGAACACTTTGTGTCCATAATTTGAACACTTTGTGTCAAAAATTTAAACACGTGTTGTCTATAATTAGAACACTTTGTTTTCATAATTGGAACACTTTGTGTCCATAATTTAAACACTGTGTGTCCATAATTTGAACATTTTGTGTCCAGAATTTGAACACTTGTTGTCTATAATTTGAACACTTTGTGTCCATAATTTGAACAATGTGTGTGCATAATTTGAACACTAGGTGTGTTCATAATTTGAACACTGTGTGTCCATACTTTGAACACTTTGTGTCAATAATTTGAACACATTGTGTTCACAAATCCTACTGGTCCCATCTAAACCACATACTTCTTTCTCAACGAATATTCATAAATCCCACTTATAAATTCAGAATGATGATATAGATAGGGCGGGACTTTTATAACACATGGTGATAAAATTTAGAACACTAGATGTTCATTATTTGAACACCAGGTGTGCATATACCCCATCCATTGTATACTGCCGGAACAATACTATAAGTGTTCTAAACTGTTTGAACACCGAATAATAAAAAAAAACAAGTCATGCATAAAACAGAATAGTTGTTGATATCGTTTGAACACATGTGTTAAGATTTTGAACAGTTTAGTTAGCATTGACATGTAGAGAACACTTGGCATTAAAATATTGAATATGGCATGTACAAGTTTTGAACGCGTCCGGACGCGTCCGGCGTCCGCTAGATTTACAGTGTATGGCACGCCGTTGTTATATTTATTCAATTTCGAGATATGTTATTCAGTTAAATAAGATATCTTATAAACTAATTGAGATATCCTAATAATAAAATGAGATATCTTATATATTAAATAAGATATCTGATTTATTAAATAAGATATCTTATTAACTATATAAGATATATTTTATATAGTTAATAATAGAGATATCTTATTTACTTAATAAGATGTCTTATAAACTAAATGAAATATCTTATTAACTAATAGAGATATCTTATAAAACTATAGAGATATCTTATTAACTTATAGAAATATCTTATTTAACTGGTTATAAAGATATCTGATTAAATCTCTATAAGTTAATAAGATATCTCTATTAGTTTATAAGATATCTTGTAAACTTTATAAGATATCTCTATAAGTTAATAAGATATCTCTATTAGTTTATAAGAAATCTTATAAACTTTATAAGATATCTAATAAAGTATGTGTTAAAAAACATCTTTATAAAGAAGTAAGATATATTATATACTTTATAAGATATCTTATTAACTTATAGAGATATCTTTTATATAGTTAATAATAGAGATACTTTATTTACTTAATAAGATATCTTATAAACTAAATGAGATATCTTATTAACTAATAGAGATATCTTATAAACTTATAGAGATATCTTATTAACTTATAGAGATATCTTATTTAACTGGTTATAAAGATATCTTATTAAATATATAAGATATCTCTATAAGTTAATAAGATATCTCTATTAGTTTATAAGATATCTTATAAACTTTATAAGATATCTAATAAAGTATGTGTTTAAAAGATATCTTTAAAAAGAAGTAAGATATCTTATATACTTTATAAGATATCTTATTAACTACTAGAGATAGCTTATTAACTTATAGAGATATCTTATTAACTTATAGAGATATCTTATTTACTTTCAAATAAAATAAGATATCTTCTAAAAATTAAAGATATATTAATACTTAATAAGATATCTTGTTAAATAAATAAGATATCTCGAATTTGAATAAATATAAAAACGGCGTGCCATAACCATCTTACATACCACACCGACGATTGAAGATTCTGGCCTTTGTGGTAACAAAGGCAACGCATTTGTTGATCATTTAGCTCTGTGGACTTGAATTTTACTTTCAAAACCACCAAAACACCGAAAAACTGTGAATTTGAGAGAACCTGACCAATTTAATACCAGAAAATTAAAAGAAGATCTAGAAATGTCGAAAGTTATGCAGAATTTGGAGGGATCTATGGACGAGCTTGTTGAAACGTACAATTGTGTAGTCCAAGCTATCATCAATAAGCATGCATCATTACAGACTAAAACCATTACTCTTCGTCCTAACACGGAATGGTATTCAAAGGATTTGCGGACTTCAAAACAAGAACGGAAGAAAGCAGAACGACAAACGTGGAAAACCAAACTAACAATTCACAAACACATCTACCGGGAAAAATGTAGTCAAGTGAACAAATTGCTATTTGATTGTAAAAAGGCGTATTTTTCAAACCAAATCGCTGATATTGGATAATACCAGAAACGCTTGTATAAGCTGACAAATCATCTAGTGGGAAATAAAAGCGAAACAATACTGCCGACTAGTTCTGAGGACTAAGAGCTCGCTAATACATTTGGTGGCTTCGTTTTAGGAAAAATCGAGAAAATCCGAACGATGCTATAACTCAAGTGGAGCAGAAAATACATCGGACCCTCTTAGAGTAAAATTCGAAGGACCATTATTAGTGTCGTTTACACCAACATCTATAGAAGAACTAAGAAAGATCATAAGAGCTGCCCCTCCGAAGTTCGTGTGAGCTCGACCCGATACCAACGAACCTCCTTAAAGAATGTTTGGAGAGCCTTCTCCCTGTGATCACAGAAATCGTAAACAAATCACTCAATAAACTATGGGAAAATTTTCTAACGATGACCGGTTATCATCGGTAATTTTTTTCCGGAAATTCATGCAAGAGTTAAACAATGTTTTTGCTTCAACGTGATATCGACATACACAAGTTTGTCTGTCTTTCGGCCTCACTGGTTGTACAAAATATGGTTTGCACCTTTCAAATATTCTTTGGCACATTTTAATGCCAGGATGGATTTTAGTGAATTCAAAATATATGTCCGTCTGACTCTTCTCTAGAATATGAACCATATGAGAACTGTATAATTTTGGACCAGTTCGCATTCTCTTTATATCAGATTTATTTCCAGTGGGTCTTGAATTTTCCTGGAGAAGCCAAAAATCATATGCGGTCTTTTTATCAGTCTCACTTACGGCATCTGATCGCGTTTTTCTAGCAGTATGCGTCCAGCAAGATTTCTCAGAACGTAAAACTTGGGCTCTTACTCGTGTTCCCTTTGAGACTCTTCGGGCGGGGATTCAAAGTGATCTTGCAACTTTACCTTTGACTTTGTTTTTTACTACGGAATCTTCACTTACTGCCGATGCTATAACGCTCATTGCAGCCCTAGCATCATCGGATCGAAGAAGTTTCGTCTCTTTGATAGCAGTTTGTAAGGATTCTACAGTTTGAATGGCAACATCAAGACCTTGAGTTTCAACGGGAGAAACATTATTGCTCTTTACATTCTTAACATTTGGTGATCTATGCCCCAAATAGGCTTCTAATATAGATACCTTTTTTTCTGGTGTTTTTGGTAAACTTTGTTTTAATCTTTTTATAGCCCTGCTTTTCAGTTTCCATTCAATTTTTGAAATCGGACTTTAAATGTTGATTGCCTTACCATAAAAGAGAATTAGTTTGTAGAATAGAGGGTCTCACCACTGACAAGATCAATGACCCCCATTTCAAAATGTTTTGGAACAGTTTGAATAAACTAACTAGACAAAAAAGTAATAACAAACAAAATGAATCTTAACCACAAGAAGATTTCATCAAGTTTTACAAAAAAACGATTTATGATTATTGCTTAAAACTTTACACACTTGAGTTATTGAGTTCTTTGTAAAAAAAAGAAAAGGGGGGGGGGGTTTCACATGTCGCGCCGTATCTCAAAAATAATTTATGAATATTGCATAAAACTATACACACCTCTTAGTTATATTAATCTAAAGATCTGTATACTTTTTGGTGATGATTCAAAATTTTATTTTAGAGTTATAGAGTTTTTTGTAAAAAAAGGGGGGGGGGTTCACATGTCGCGCCGTATCTCAGAAACTATTTATGATTATTGCATAAAACTTCACACACTTGTTAGTTACTATATTAATCTGAAGATCTGTTTACTTTTTTGGTGATGATTCTTTATTTTATTTTTGAGTTATTGGATTTTTATTGAGCTTTTTGGTAAAAAAAAGGTAGTCTTTTTTGGTCACATTTCGCGCCGTATCTCTATTGCTCAAAAGTTTACACGCTTATGTTTTGCCGGGTTTCCATATACATCCCACCAGCAGCTCCACTAAATAAAGGGGGATTCCAAAAACATTTATTATGTTTTCTTTTCACAAGACAACGGGCGTATCATGCGCCCGTGGCGCAGCTGTTTATAAATGAATGGAACTGTATACTGCAAAATTTGTGGTAATTACAGAATTAATTTTAATCTGTTACTTTCATCATATTTATCAAATTCAGGACAGACACTTGCTATGCTTTCATTTAGTTTACATCGCAAAGTATGATACTTTGGACATGTAAAGAAAAAATGATATTCATCTTCAACTACATTTAAATGACAAAGTTTACATAACCGATCTTCTCTTTTAATTCTTGTATGTCTTCCTCTTTCAACTTCAAGAAAATGGTCCTGAGACACACGCATTTTACATATAAGTTTTCTATTTTCAAAATCGTAATTAAGAATATAGTTATTGATTTCATATTTTGTCTTAATTTTACTATATAGAAAGATTTTACTGCTGTCTGTAGTTGATTTTAGTTTTCAAAAAATATGTTTTCATATTTCTCTTTTAGTTTTTCTCTAATGCCTTTGTAATTTATTTTAAATGCAATAATGAATATTTGAATTTGTTGTGAGTGGATCACAATCTCGTGCACGTTGGCAGTTTATGAATTATTTGCATATTATCAATGTCAAGGTAGTGTAAATTAACTCTCTCGGGTTTTTTCCTAACTAAACAACGATAGAATTAGAAAATAAAGAAACAGTTTAAAGGTCATATTACTAATTTATCGTAAATATTTGTTGACGAAAAATCACCCCATCGTTTCTATCGTTTTGATTGGTTGAAAACTCGTGGTTCTATCGAACGGCAAGAAAAAGGAAAACATGGTGATGTTTTAACATTCGTCTTGAAAAAAATGGAAGGTTTACAGGAAAATGGAGGCGAATTTATTTCAGAAAATGATCTAGACAGTGTTGCATTAAATGACATAGATGGTAAGTTTTTTGGTTGGTATCAAACTTAGTTCCATACTGGAGAAAACTCAACAGAAAGTGCCGAATACAAAGACTTTAAAGTGGTTTGTACTACGAATAATTTAAGCTACTACTAGTAGGCACAGTGTGAATACAGTACAGGTTTTATTTCTGTTACATTTATGTATACACAAAATTTTCAAATCAATAACCGTACATCTCTTTCGATCTGCCAGTCTAAAAAAGTAAGGGATTTCATGAGAATCTACCCTCCCCCTTTTTTCATCAGTCCCGGAAAACCTACGAATTTGTAAATTGTTTACTACTGTGTTTCTCACATACGTGTGCAACTGATTTCTGGATGAAAAACCCTAGACTTAATGACTATTTTGTTTGAAATAACAATTAGATATGTCTTAAAAGTCAACAAGGATCAAACTTTCGGAAACAGAACTTGCACATAAAAAGTCATAATCTGCAACATTTAATTTATTAGTGGTGACGTCACATATGATGCAAAAATCAATGAAATTCCACGAAAATTACTACTCGAAACAAAAAGGTACCGTAGGATAATTCTTTAATTTTAAGAGCGTGAGATATTTCCGAAAAACCACTTGTAAAAAGACACACAGTAATATATGAACAAAACTTCTCCGTCATATCAATGAATTTTACATAGGGGTCGATATGGGAAACTTTAATTCAAAGATATTTTCAACCAAAGAGAAAGTTATTTAGAAAAGATGTACATTTTTTACATGTATGCAGTGCCCTTTTTTAGCTCACCTGACCCAAAGGGTCAAGTGAGCTTTTCTCATCACTTGGCGTCCGGCGTCCGTCGTCCGTCGTCGTCCGTCGTCGTCCGTTAACTTTTACGAAAATCTTCTCCTCTGAAACTACTGGGCCAAATTGAACCAAACTTGGCCACAAGCATCATTAGGGTATCTAGTTTAAAAATTGTGTCCGATGAGCCCGCCTGCCAACCAACATGGCCGACATGGCTAAAAATAGAACATAGGGGTAAACTGCAGTTTTTGTCTTATATCTCAAAAACTAAAGCAATTAGAGCAAAACTGACATGGGGTAAAAATGTTCATCAGGTCAAGATCTACCTGCCATGAAATTTTCAGACGAATCGGTCAACCCTTTGTTGGGTTATTGCCCCTGAATTGTTAATTTTAAGGAAATTTTGCAGTTTTAGGTTATTTTCTTGAATATTATTATAGATAAAGACAAATTGTAAACAGCAAAAATGTTCAACAAAGTAAGATCTACAAATAATTCAACATGACCAAAATCATTGATTGACCCCTTATAGGAGTTTTTGCCCTTTAAAGACGGCATCTAGCGTAAAATTTCCTTTAAAGATCTTTTCCTCTCAAACCACTGGGCCAATTGAGACCAAACTTTGGTGGAATGGTCCTTGGGTGGCCCCCTTCCAAAATTATGTCTGGCATCCCCGACTTCCAACCGACGGCTGCTGTTTCTAAAAATAAAAAAAAAGGGGGGGGTGTATTTCAAAAATCTTCTTATATGAAACTAAAAGGCCAGTTGGAACCAAAGTTGGCAGTAATGGTTCTTTGGAGGTTCTCTTTCAGAAATATGTCCAATGACCTGGACTGTTAACCAAGATGGCCGCCACAGCCGAACTTAGTTTAACATAGGGCCCTATGGGAAAATTCGTTGAAAAATCTTCTGGTCTTAAACCACTTGACCAATTGGAACCAGACTTGACAGCAATGGTCCTTAGATGGTCCTCTTATAGAGGTGTGTCCGATGACCTGGACTGTGAACCAAGATGGCCGCCACAACTGAACTTAGTTTAACATAGGGCCCTATAGGAAAATTCATTGAAAAATCTTCTTGTCTGAAACCAGTTGACATATTGGAGCAGGACTTGGCAGCATTGGTCCTTAGGAGGTCCTTTTTCAGAAATGTGTCTGATTTTGTTGACTGTGAACCAAGATGGCCGCCACAGCAGAACTTAGTTTAACATAAGACCCTATGGGTAATTCACTCAAAAATCTTCTCGTCTGAAACCACTAAGCCAATTAGAATTAGACTTGGTAGCAATGGTCCTTAGCTGGTCCTCTTTCAGAATTTTGTGCGATGACCCAGACTATCAACCAGAAGGCCGCCACACCCGAACTTAGTTTTACACAGGGCCCTATGGAAAAATTCATTGAAAAATCTTTTTGTCTGAAACCACTTGACATATTGGAGCCAGACTTGGCAGCATTGGTCCTTAGGAGGTCCTCTTTCAGAAATGTGTCCAATCACCAAAATTCAAAATAGGATTGTCAACCAAGATGGCTGCCACACCGAACTTTGTTAAATATTGGAACCTATAGGAAAATTTATTTAAAAATCTTCTTCTTGTGTGAAACCACTTAGCCAGTTGGAACAAGACTTAGCAGAAATGGTCCTTAGATGGTTCTCTTTTAGAAATGTATCTATTGACCTGGACTGTAAACCAACATGACTGCCACTGCTGAAATTAGTTTAACATAGAATCCTATAGAAAAACCAGTCAAATTGACTGCAACACTTAAATTTTTAGGTCTGCTGAAGGTGAAAAGTTAAATCCAGGTGAGCGATAAAGGCTCTTGAGAGCCTCTAGTTTATTATTTCATGCCAGTGGAAGATTTTTTTCAACCAAAGAGAAAGTTGTGTAGAATTGATGTATTATGCAATGCCATGTTTTGTTGTTTCATGACAGTGGAGAAAAAACTGTTTTGTTTACTAATTTGATGACTCTGAATCCAGTTTCTGTTTACTAATTACAAAATGTAGAAAACGTTTACAAATTGGTAGGTTTTCCTGGACTGACATCTTTTTTTACTCCCAGTTGGACGTGCAGACTTGTTGACAATTTACAGACAATCTGCATGATCTGTATATTGCAAAAAAAATCTGATTTGCACTGGGGAGTTCACTAATGCACCACTGTACTAGCAATGGAAGAGAACTCTCTCGAAATCGAACACATAAATCGACAGATCTGTCCACAGTGACTTGCTCCCTCGCTTTGAAAAAAATTACTAACTACATCAGCTGCTAGAAAAAAGGCAGTGGAAGGACTACTGGTGTATTTGTCGAAAAGGCAATTAAAAAAAAAACCCTGTTCATGACTGACAATTGCACAAAAACATGCACGTTCATGACAGGCAATAACAAAATTCATACACTGTCCCAGAGAAAGTTCGAGAATTTGTAAGAATTATTTTATCATTTACGGATTAAATATATGCAATATTGAGAAGAATGTATAGAATATTGGCTGATGAAGGCAGAAGTGATATTTAGTAGTAAAAGATTTTTTCCATTGGTGGACATGTGAGATTGGAAATAATCATATTAGAGTTCTGTGACCTTTGCAGGGTACAATTTCACTTATTTTACTACACAATAAAGAGATAAGATGTTTAATGGTATTTAATATTATTCTTATGCTAGTTCTTACTCCAAATTAATCCTTGAAGTCAGTTTGAAACTTTGGAAACACATAAAGTTTACATATATGCAGATAAAGTAAAAATTGGTAAAACAACCACAGCAATGAAAAAATAACGGTTAAATTTCAGCATTTTGAATATAAAGAATAACGACATCTATTGCTGTATTCATCACTGGAAGAGTCGACTAAGGGTTTTCTAGTAAAGTTGAAAATACATGTACATATTCACTAAATTATTGATAACTTAATTTGATATTTGGGAGAAGTATACTTTATTGAACAGCAAAGGTCATTTGGCAAACAATAGTCTAATATCTAAAGGTACTGATCCCATTTATTCATGAAAAAAGTATTGTATGTCAAATTTTCAATTTTTTTTCCAGATATTGTGAAGTACATGTTTCAAGATGATACAACAAATAATGATCCATTTGCAAATCAGTTTAACAGCAGTTTGAAAAGTGAACCAGACTTTCTTAGTGAAAGCCAGACACTTGGTGATTTGTCATACCTAGATGATCATTTAGGTTTATCTAATGTTACTGATAGTTCAAGTGTGCTTTTAAATGATAAAAGTCTCTTATCGGCAGCTCCAGAAAATCTCGGTTTATCTGTAGAAAATTTTGATCTCTTGGAATCGGAGGTGAAAACCCCAGCCGTAAATATCTCTCATCCGTCTCTGCAAGTTCAACAGGCCGCTCTGCGTTTACAGCGCCAAGCTCAAGTTGTGGCTCTTGCTCAGCAGCAGCTGAAACAACAGCAACAAGCTCAGCTTCAGCGCCAACAACAAGCACAATTACAGCAGCAATTGAGGCTGCTGCTTCAGCAGACGACCAATCAGCAGGTTACAGCACAAAATACTCCACAGCAAAATGTCATCCAACAAACATTACTTCAACAGACCATGGTTCAACCACAACAACAAAAAGTTGTCCAACAACAGACCATTAATCCACTAAACTTACAACAGTTACAACAGGTAAATTTATTGAGAAATGCTAATAAAGGATATGAAATGTTGCAGCTATTTTACATACACTTAGGTCAACTCCACTGTTACAAAAATAAAAAGTGAATAAATGGTCACCTGGAAGTATATTTAATACTGGATAAAAATCTGAGCTTCAAGAAATACAGTCTAGGGTAATATAAAGCCAAAAGTTAAAAGTTAGTTTCTCTTTGATCAGTTTTAACCAATTGGCAATTTTAGTTTAAATATTGTGAGGCCAAAAAAAATGTCTGTTTAAGGTTACCCTACCTACCCTATTTTTTGAGCAGTCAAGTGTGAACGATCTCAGCATGTGTGAGTTATTGATTATTTGTTTGTTTACTGTTGAAACACCTGCTGTGTTTATAGTAGTCTGATGTAAACTGTTCAATTATCATAGATAATTATACACTGACAAATGATGTTTCTTAGTTACCATTTTAAAATGTTTTCACAGAAGTGCCAGATTTCTTTTCTCCAGAAAGATTGAAAATTCTGTCGCCAGAAATAGTGCCAGCTATGAAATTATGTCGCCAAATTGAATAAAAAATCAGTTTTGTGACATTGGCAAAGCCCAGCGCGGTCCTTACAAAGATTTTTATCCCATAGGGTCAATATTAAATAAATTTTTTTGTCACAATGTAACCTTAAACAGATATATTTTGTTTTGGCCTGATAGAAAGATTAATTCATTTGCAATGAATTCAAGATACTTTTTTCTGTATAATCTTCATTAATGTAACATGATGGCAACCAAAAATTTAATTTCAAAAGCCAAAAGTAATCGTCAAAACGTTGGGAATAAGAAAATCAAGCAGGCTTAATCAGGGAAGCCAATCTAGGTCCTGAAGGAGTTGAGACCCTACTCTTAAGGGAATTATCAACTGAACATTTCTGCTGTTACGAAAAATTAACTTTTGGTTTTGTTACAAACTTACATGTAACAATGGCAGGTAAATGTAAGTTGGTTCAAGGTTAATTTAAACCCTTAAACATGTTAATGACAATATTATATTCTTTTCACTTGACTTGGAAAATGAGATGATAATGGTTTTTACCAAAATTTGATTTTTAAAATTTTTAATAATGTATTAGAATATAGAGTTTTAAAATTGACTCAAACGCAGGGTGGGTAGATATTGCCAGTTACATGTACTTCTCAAATGCAGGGTGTGTAGATATTGCCAGTTACATGTACTTCTCAATGCAGGGTGGGTAGATATTGCCAGTTACATGTACTTCTCAAATGCAGGGTGTTCAGATATTGCCAGTTACATGTACATGTACTTCTCAAATCCAGGGTGTGTAGATATTGCCAGTTCCATGTACTTTTAAAAAAATTTCTTTTGTGTGCTCTTAAAATGTGTACTCTTGTGAAGTACTTTTTAGATTACAAGAAAATCCAAATTTAGTTTAAATAAATATGAATATAGTTGTGTAATCATAATTTCTTGAACCTTGACCTTTAAAATATCTAAACGGGCAACTGATCAAATAATCTGTCTTTTTAAATGATTGGTTATTTACGACATCAGACCATATATTCACAGGAGCTTTTTAACCAATTAGATAACTTCATTTGATAGTAAGAGAAAAATTAGTTCATTCACATATGTATTTGTACATTTTATGATCACATGATCATTAATTTAATTTTATACAGTCAGGTGGGGGATTGGGCTCATATTTTTTTCAAAGCTTGACCAGAGTCGGATACATATTGTAAATTTGTACATGTCGATTCAATTTAAAAGATAATTAGGTATAGTATCTTAGGTTAATGTAAAGTACTGGTTATACATGTACCAGTACAACCAGTAATTAGTTAAGTTCTTTAATATATCTATCATACTTAGAAAAAAAGGGTTGTTCAGGGACTAATTAACAACAACTATAGTTGTGAGTCTTCTTGAATATTTTAAATTCTAAAAGAAAAGTTGGGTAAAAAGTTACTCAAGATACATGCAACACAAGTTTCTTTAAAATTATTAGTCTTGCTGGTTAACAGTTCTTACATATACATTTACATTTGTACAAAAAAATGTACTTCACGATGGGGTTAAGTAAATTTAATGGCATATGCTTTTGTACATGTATCTTTGTATTTGTTAGTTTTTCAAATGTATATACATGTATATATTTATTTTGCAAATCAACTGTTTTATTATATGAACTGTGTTTAAAGGTTGTATTTTGTAAAATGTTTAGAATTGTTTATGATTTTGCACTTTTTTCAGCTGTTATTGCAAGCACAGCAAGCATCAAAGTCATCACAAAATGTTCAGCCAACCACAAACACCAACACTGCTATCATTCAACCGACCACCAACACTTCCATCAGTTCCCAGCCATCAATCATTCCCTCTGTTACAATTACTACACCACAGAGTGTTCCTTCCACCAGCATCAGTCCGCTGCAAACTGTAGTGACAAACTCTGGTGCCATTCTTACAACAACCATCCCAATACAGGTGGTTGATGGTGACAAAGTTCCTATAAATAGACTTGGTGCTACTGTGAAAGGCCCAAAGAAGGAAAAGAGGACTACCCATAATGCAATTGAAAAGCGATACCGTTTAAGTATTAATGACAAGATTGTGGAATTAAAAGACTTGGTGGCTGGTCCTGATGCAAAGGTATTTGATTTTAACTGATTTCTAGAATAAAACTATTTCAGAGATTATAGAAGCAAGATACATGTAATTCATCTTATGTGATGAATGTAAAACTTCTTTAAAGTTTAACAGAAAAAGTGTTTGCTGCATTGTATTTCAGATTTGTAAATTTTGGTTGCCCTTTTTGACAAATTGATCAGTTAGCATTTACTTTTGATAAATTATTGTGCATTATTTATATAAATCTATGAACAGAATTGACAAGAGAACAGAAATTCGTAATATTCAAGGCAATTGTTTTTTTTTCCAGTTAAACAAATCTGCTATTCTGAAAAAGGCTATAGATTACATCAGATTCCTTATCAATGCTAACAACAGACTGAAACAAGAAAACATGGCCCTGAAAATGGGACAGAAAAACAGTAAGTCACTTTAGTATTAAATCATGCAATAGAAGCATTTGGATTTTTTTCATTGGTTGTTTGACAATCTTATTCAAAAGTGAATATAAGAAAAAATCATTCATAAATCGAGCAATCTGACACTAAGAGGCACCACATAAGTTGCTTAATTCCACAATATTATTGGTTAAAGTACACTTATAAATAAGGTTCTACACGTATATACGTTTGTACTATAAATCAAAACCGATTTGGATTGACTTCTATATATTGTATTTTCATTTCAGATGTGGAAGATTTATTGAAGACCGGTTTAGTAACACCACCCAACTCTGACAAAGGTTCTCCCGTACCAAGTCCACATGGGTCCTATGATTTTGATATGACTCCAAGTCCTAGCTCTGAGTCAGACTCTGATACAGGTTCTGTAGGAGGGATGGCTGACAAGTCCAGATTTGCTTTGTGTGTGTTCATGTTTTCTATTTTGGCTTTCAATCCTTTTGGGTCTTTATTAGGATCTACAGGAGGCAGTTACAGCAATAGTGTGCATGGAGGAAGAACTTTACTTGGATTTAGTGGTAGGTGAAATTTAGTCCTTGATGAAAAGGGATTTTTATTCTTTAATGGTTTAAAATATTGATTTTTTTGTAATGGTTGTTTTTTTACCGGAAATTTTATTTCATCGATCAAGTTGATCTGATTTTTTGTACTTGATAAAATAAAATCGCACTTGTAAATAAACTGCACGTTATGTTACTTGACCTACATAATTTATTTATATATATGCATATCAGTCATAAAATTTATCGGAAAACAAATGTTTTAATCTAATAAGCAAAAAATTAATCTGCCATCTATTATTTTATCAAAGTGTTTTGCAGATAATTTTTATGAAAAACATTAATTTATTTACAGAATCAGACAGTGCTTGGTTTGACTGGTTGTTTCCTACTATGTTTATGTGGATGTTCAATGGGATTATTTGTGTTGGAGTGATCGCAAGACTGTTTATCTTTGGCGAACCGGTTGTAAAAAAGAATAGTGAGTCCGCCATGGCTCATCTCCGACATGCCACACAAGGTGATGTACATCTGTCCAGGGTAAGTTGGTCTCAATTCTACCATTAAGAGTAAAGTTGAATGGGATCAGTCAGAAATAAAACCAATATACACATGTATGAAACCATCAAGATGAAAGATTTCTACTGTATACAATTTACTATGATATTGTCAAGATTTTTGGAATGAGAAAACTGTTCCTTTGGAGTTTTGTCATATTTGAAGGATCTTTGTGAAGAATTAATAAACCATACCCCCGTCTTTCATACTATAGTTGATGAGTTTTAACAGGTAAAAATTAATGATTAAAATTACCAGTTTTTGTATCCTAATTGATTTATAGAGAAAAAAAATCTGTAGAGATCATAATTTATTATTTTTTTGCAGTTGGAATATTCCTGGGCAGTAGAACAATATAGAAAAGCTTTGAAATGTATTGGTCGACCATTACCAACATCTAAACTGGACCTTGTTGCTTCATTAGTGTGGAACTTATTGAGACAAGTGTCACACCAGCTGTACCTTGGAAAATGGTTATGTCTGAAATCTGGTCCAGTCAGAAGAAGATCAAATGATGATGTAAAATTGTCAGCTAAATATGCTGCTACTGTGTACCACAAACTTAACCAAATGCATATGACAGGTTTGTGTTATGTTTATGAACATGCGTGTAATCTCAAAAGTTAAATACAGGAAACCTGCCTTAAAAACATCTCTGCCTATAAAGGGATCTGTGAAGATGTACGTATATAAAGGTACCTGTTTATGTTGTGTCTAAGTGGCTTTTTTACACTTGACTACATTACTTCCAAAATTTCACAGATGACAATACACACAGTTTTTAAAAGTAAATTTAATTACGTTGCCAAAAAAATATCTTGAAAGGAAAAGCACAAAAATTTTCATGTTTTGATGTTAAATAAATCAGTACAAATACTTGAAAAAAATGTCTGTGCAGGTATGAACAGTTTTGTGTATAAATTTTACACTTCAGGTCATATTCCTGGTGGAAAGTGGACAGGTTTAAACATTGGTTTATGTGCAGTCAACTTGGCTGAAGCAAGTGGAGATGCCATGTCTATGGTTCAGTTAGCAGAAATTTATGCTACATCTGCAGTCCGACACCAGATAAATCGTCTCTGGAAAACACTTTTTCTTTCTGTAAGTCTAATGATGTGATTACATTTTCAAATCTGAGCCATAAAAAGTACCTTTATCATAATAAGGGCTGTTCTAGAGTGTGGTAAGGAACATTGTTTTACCATTTAATATTTGTGTTAATTATTATTGCTTTTACTGAAACAAAAAAACAAAAAACCATTGCCGCGTTTTAAATTTCAGATGAGAAGGCTTGTGATCTTATGATGCAACAATTCAGAAACTGCCCTAAAAGAAATCGTTTCTTCTCTGTCATTTGATTTCTAGAGATATACATAATATAGCATACTTAAAAACAGTTTCGAGGTGCTTTCCTTGTTTTTAATGAATGGTCGTAATTGCAATAAAATTAAAAACTTGTTCGTTACAGAGATACTTTTTGGGTCGTGCTAGGAAGTTCTGTACACAGAGTCCAGACCATGTACCGTCCAACCTACAGTGGCTATGTCATCCAGAGGGACACAGATTCTTTGTAGATAAGAGATGGAGCATTGGAGGCAAGGACAGTCTGTATACATCATTGTGTGATCAAGGTAAGGCAACTTATTAATATACTTGAAGAATTCAGGTTCACTTTTCAGACCCAAATATGGCTCTAAAACTAAAGAGCAGATTTTTCAAAAACTTTTTATCAAAGTAAATCGAGAATGATGAGAATGACCATCAGTTGTAAATGAAAGACCAAACCATACAACATCTGTAAACGAAAACAAAGATAACTTTTGTAACAGTGAAATGAGGTGAATAAATTTATATTTATTAAAAAAAAATAGCAATGAAGATATGTGCATTGAAAGGATTATTGTCTGTATTTCATTAAGAAAATGAGTTAAAATTCTTATTTTAATACAGTTTTGCATGCAAACTCTCTCATTTTACAATCAGGCTTCCCATACTCCTTGTAAATAAAATGAGCTTATATGTCTTTATAGCTGATCCTTTGGAGCATCTGACCCAGGAATTTAGAGAATTCTTGGTGAAAAAGTCTTTATACAGCTTATTTGTACGAGAAAAAAGAACACCAGGGGGTGCTACTCAGGAGTCTGAAGTCCTTTTGTATACTCAATTGCTGTCGGAGGCAGCTACTGTAACAGCTTCCATACAGCTAACTGGACCTGGATTGAACAGTGGAACAGATGAGGTTGCAAAATGGTGGTCTGCCATATTAACTGTTGCTATGTACTGGTTATCTGGAGATGAGGAGAATGCTGAGAAAAGCTACTCAAATTGTGATGCATTTCCAAGAAAACTTCAACAGTCAGAGTATGTATTTTTATGTGAATATTTTGAAAATTTCACGATCAGTCTTTGAAGTTTGTTTTTAAATATAGTCACAGAAACCATTTGAAATTTAGTTTGCTTAAATAAGAGAGCAATTTATAAAATATTAAACGTTTTTATATCTCCGTATTTTTTTCCTATATAAAAGATTGGACCATTATTTTAATATATTGTCTATTTATAAACCTGAATCGAAATTTCCACTACCATTGACCATTAATAGTCTTTCATTATAATAAAAAACCTCTTTATTGGATTTTGGGAAAAGTAAATTTATGGTCTCCCCGATAGCTCTCAGCTTCACCTTAGGCTTAGGGCAATAGTTGGTACATTTGTACCTCGTTCTCAATAAACTTGCTATTCCCATCATACTCGGTCAATAAGTGTATATATATTGTAATCCTATTGCAAATAACTTTATATTGGCAACCCTTGTTACTACATAATACTAATATTTTTATACAGATATAATATAGTTATGACTTATTTGTTTTCACGTTTACAGTGATCCTCTGCCTAAAGCAGTACTAGTAGCGTTCAGAGCCAAACGTAACATCTTAAAGAATTGTCACAGTACATCACATTACATCAGACAGTGTGACCGAGCTGGACGTCTTCTTAGAGAGAGTCTGAAGTTATCTTACACAAAGGAAAACAAAGATATTGTTAAGGTATATAGACCAAGTCTGTTTTTTAATGTCCATCCAGGGTATATTTTTTATTATCAACAAACCAGACTGACACAATAAATAGTATATTTTATTGGGTATGAGCTATAGATTTGTACATTTGGCATCAAATTAAGTTTGCCAAAATTAATATGATATAGAGGTATCGCAACCATGCTAAATAATTTCTCATATGAATGAGAGAAGTATAATGTCGTGCTGGAAATGTTTTGCATGGATTAAGGTCGCAATTACCAGTGTGCTGTGGAAGACTACATGACACTGAATAGAGATGGAAGGTTTTATCGTACATAGATAACAGTATCGCTGCAGTACCAGGTGGACTACCATGCTTCTTTGGTGCATTGTAGTTGCATTGCATTATTATCTACCTTTGCAGTGCATCTGCAGTGCAATCATGGAGGTATTGGTTATACAACAGTAGAAAGAAGATTACACCATCCAACATGCAAATGGAAAATTGTAGAGTTTATTTTGGAACATAGGGCGTTGGAATGTAAATTCTGAACTTGATCTATGCATTTATTATTGTGAATTTTTAACAGTTGCATACAAAGAGGAGATAATACGACGATTATTTAAAAGTGTATTGCGAAAGAATTTATGTAAATTTATGCTAATTTTTCTCGACAATTAATGATTCATGTCCATTTTGAAACATAATGAGTGAAAATTAAAATAAAAATTGTAATTATTGCAGTGTTGGTGCTGTTACAATTTTGGCATTAAAAAAGATAGAAATAATTTCTGAATTTCTGTAATTATAACTTAAGATAAACATTTTTGTAATATTGAAGAAGTTAAATTTGTGTATTCATGATTATATATATACATGTAAATTAGTTCTGTCTTTGATTAAAATTTTGAATGTGTTTACATGCAGATGTAATCAAATTCTATAAAATATGGCTTGTAATGAAGAATGAGAATAACACTGTAAACTTGATTTGGATAGTGGTACAACCTATTATGTATAATGGTAATCAGATTAATATTTCTACTTTCAGTTTACACAGTTACTTGTATGTGATTGGTTACTTACAACAAGAACAGATGTTTGGGAAATGAATAAGAATTCAGATGAAACATACACAAGTTCACAAACAGAGCTTATAGCATTCCAACAGGATCTAGCTAGTCTTAGAAAGTTAGCTCAAGATCTGAAACCAATTTTATCAAAAGTGAGTTTGTATACCTATAATTTTGCCAGCTGACCAACCTGTCCATATACTGCCGTATGACTCTCACTGTAATGAACAGTTAAATATAACTTGAAAATACAGATATGGTGGATGTACACAAATTGACTAGTAAAATATTTACAGTTGCTTCAACTGCATATTTAGTAGCAAACAAGATATGTGGAGCAATACATGAATGGAGTAATCATTTGTCAAAATGTACCGGTAGTCAGATTTGTAAGAAATTTGTAACAGTCTGAAAAAAGAACATATTACATATTCGTTGTTTAAAATTGATTTTCCATTGGAATAAATCTGTTTAATTTTCGGTTGACTGCCTGCCATAAATTTGGCAATGTACAGAAGGTGGCCGAGGCAGGTCCAAACAGTGATGAAAGAAAGTCTGGTTAGCTATCAGTCTAACAGCTTCTTGTATAAAGTTGATTCAGAATTTTCTGTTATTACATTACAGTATATTAATAAGTTCATACATTTTCAGATATTTTTGCATGAAGCAACAGCCAGAATGATGGCTGGAGCTAGTCCTGGTAGGACACAACAATTACTCGATAGAAGTCTAAGACGACATAAAAGTGGAGGTAAAAATTATTTTTCTGGTTTAATTTCTTTATATAATATTTAACGATTATATTTAAGAAATTATTTAATTACAAATAAATGAGACATTGTTAAAACACATGTAAACATTAATTTAGTATGATAAGAAATACAACTTGGCCAATGATGTTGACTTGAAGCCCATCCAAAAAGTGAGTGGCCTTAATTTTTTTTGACATATTTTTTGGTATACATTTATCAGACATACATACAAGGTTCAGAATAAAATTTTGAATAAGTTGCACAGTATAATCTGTTTTGAGGGAGTTTATTCCTGGACTGCCAAACATCAGTGCTTATAATATAATTTTCAAAACATGAAATAACATTTTTCTTCTTCAAATGATGAAGCAGCAGAATATGAGTTTGAGTGGTACTAATGCCGGAATACTCATCTTGTACGCTATTTTCATCGCCATACCCATCAAATTCTTAAATTAAATTTAAAAAAAACGTGTGTTTTACAGATTCCAGTGATACAGACAGTGATCTCCCAGACAGAGAACAGGCCAAAGCTTTGTTAATGGCTGGATGTCACCTACCGGACACTGGAGACAGAGTTACTCTCATCAGTGAAGCAAGCAAAATATATGAAGCTATAGGTGATAAAAAATCTGTACAAAGTTGTCGTAAAATGTTAATGCAGTATGAAGACCAACAGATGGCAGTACCAGTTCAGTGCTGATACAAACTTAACATTTGTATAGATTCATTCTGTATATAATTTCATATATTTATTATAATGTTAGAGTTTTGTGTGACATTAACTTCTGTAAATTGTCTTATTGTTATTGTTAAACCTCAAATGAGATACTTGTGTAGAAAACTTTTTAAAAGAGGTTAACGGGGGGGGGGGGGGGGGGGTTGTTAAATCTTTTGGATTTTTGAGTTGGTTTAGAGTAGAATTTTTCACTTGTCTAATATTGTTTCAAGACTCTTATGTGAATTTCATCATAAACTTTTGTGATATTTTTTTTGTACAAAATAAATATTTTTGTCAGAAATTCGTCTTGCTAGTATCACTTAAGATTCAATAGAAATGAGCAGACATACATTTTTGTTCTCAAACAACTTGATGGTTCAGCATAGATATATCGTGTGCCCTATTCAAATTCTGCGAAACATTCATATTTACTAGTAGTAAATTTTTGGTCACTCTCTATAAGATTTGCCTGATTCGACATCAATTTCGCTTGTGTTTACCTGCTTTTATTGTAACACAGTAACTAATGAATTTATTGAGTATTTTCTTTTGCCACTTCCTTCAAATTTGATAGGATTGTTGGTCTTCTGTAACTGATAGAGATGTCTTTGTCATTTTAGATTTTAAGATTTTACCCTGGTTTTGAAACCTCTTCATTCTGACTCTTCTAATTTTCTGGCATCATCCAGTCTTTCTTGTTTGATGGTTGGTCATGATGTGAATTAATATTTTCTTTCCATCTGAATTTGGTTGTCAAGGAACTGAAAAGTGTGTGCTGAATTTTAATATAAAGACTTATGAATGAAACTTTTCCGAGTTGTATTCAAAAGCGTTTATAATTGATGTGTTGCAAGCCCACCTGGATTAAAGGTCAATAAGAGCTATTGCCATCACTTGTCGTCTGTTGTTATAAACTTTATTTTCAAGGTCTTCTCTGAAACAACTGGGCCAAAAGTGTTTCCAGCATCACCAACATGGCTGGTGTTGCTAAAAAAAATAAATTGGGGGATGAATTTTAAAAAATCTAATATGGAACTACATGGCCTGATTCAACCAAAGTTTGAGGTATTGATCCTTGTGTGGTCCTCTTTCAGAATTGTGTCCGATAACCTGGACTATCTACCAAATGGCCGCCACAGCCAAACTTCGTTTCACATAGGGAAAATTTTTTTTTTTGTCTGAAACCACTTAGCTAATTGGAACCATACTTGGGAGCAATGATCCTTAGATGGTCATTTTTCAGAATTACGTCTGATGATGCAGACTGTCTACCAACATTGCCGCTACAGCCAAACTTAGTTTAATATACATAGGACCCTATGGAATACAAATGTAATTCATTTAAAACTGACTGAAACCACTTGGTTTATTGGAACCAGACATGACAGGAATGGACCTTAGATGGTATTCTTTTAGCAATTTGTCTGAAGATCTGGACTGTCAACCAAGATGACAGCCACAGCCAAATATAGGAACGTATGGGAAAATTCATTAAAAAAATTTGTTTGAAATCACTATTTGGCCCACTTCGCAGCAATGATCCTTTAATGGTCCTGTTTCAGATTTGTTCATGATGACCTGGGATGCCATTTTTAGCTCGCCTGCCCCAAAGCTATTGTCATCACTTGGCGTCCGTCGTCTGTAAACTTTTACATTTTGACCCTCTATGAAACCCCTAAGCCAAATGAACTGAAACTTTGTATGGAAGGACGTTTATAAAGTTTGCATATTTCGTTCCGGTCGAACAATTAATATGGACGCCATGATGAATTCTTATTTCTGATTGAACAAATTTTTAAAATCTTCTGTGAAACCGCAAAGCCAACTGAACTGTAACTTGGTATGAAGCATCTGAGGAAGGACCTTTATAAAGTTTTCATATTTCGTTCAGGTCGGACAACTAATATGACGCCATGATGAATTCTTATTTCTGATTGGACAATATTTAAAAAATCTGTGAAACGTAAATGTACTGTACTGAAACTTAATATGAAGCATCTATGGCAGGACCTCTATAAAGTTTGCATATTTCGTCCAGGTCCGACAGCTAATATGGCCGCCATGATGAATACTAATTTCTGATTGGTCAATTCAAAATTTCAAAAATTTCTCCTCTGAAACCGCAAATCCAAATGAACTGTAACTTGGTATGAAGCATCTGTGGAAGGAGCTTTATAAATTTCTTTCTGGCCGGACAACTAATATGGCCACCATGATGAATTCTTATTTCTGGTTTGTCAAAATTTCAAAAAGTTTCTTTTCTGAAACCGATTGTGGAACTGTCAGGTGAGCTATGTAGGCTCAGTTCGCATGAGCCTCTTGTTTCAGAATAGTTTCTGATAACATAAAATGCTAACTCTGAAACTGCTGAGCAAAAAGGAGATGAATTTGGCATCAATAATATTTATCCTATGATGAAGAATGCCAATTAATATGACCACCAATGCCTAAAGTAGGATCGGATGGATAATGATTGTATGGCTGTTCATTGGCAAAATACATTTCAATTGAGTGATACAGGCTCCTGTTATCGTATGAAAGAAGGCAAATATTACACAAAATTCTATATAATCATGCCCATGTGAAGGAACAGCACTTTAATTGCTGTTCTTCATCTTGGAAACACAGCTGTGAATCCTTCAACATAGAAAATATCTCATAGTCCAAGTTAGCACCTAGATATTTCTTGGCTATATTTCTTTTTATGTCGCATCTACACAATCATGTGTCTTTTCATTATAATTCCATCGAAATTAAGGGAGTGATTTTCATGTCTTATAAATATAACTTTGTCAAGCTGCCTAACAATTTTTTATGAATTTCAGATTTCATAAATTGTGAAATTTCATTCATAAAAAATTCAAATGTGCGTGTATCTTTATTGAAACTAGTAATAATGTTTGAAAGTAATTGTATCCCTCCTTGTTTTCCTAGTAAGACAATATTATTATATCATAATAAGGAATGAAACTTGATTGGAGATTGTTTTTAGTGAAAGTAATGATTTCTTTTCATTATGCGAAACTCGAGTGGAAATGTGTTACATGCGCATTTTGTGTCCCTTTTACTCCAACAAAATATTTTGCAGATATGAACAAATTGCTCCGTTAAATTGAAAAAAAAATTCTGTGCTATACAATGAACCAATGTTGACATGGATTTTTGAGAGTATTAATCTGACTGTAGTTTCTTTTGTTTTTCGTTGTTGATAATTTGTTCTAAAACAATCGGGCAGCATTTGTTGCCTATTCATGGTAAATATTAAAACTTGTTTGGCATGATAGACTTGTTGATTGGTATTGTATACAATACATTCCTGTGCTTTTGCGTTTTGAAATGGTGTATGACCTCACTGTGACTTTGGGATGAACAGTTTCCTTTGCTAAAAGTTTGCCATGTATATATACTTGTAGGTATTTGTGTCGAGAATTACTCCACCATTTCCTTACTTTCATGTTGCGGCTGAAATGAACGATTGAAAAACTCCAATTTTCTGTCAAGTTTGGTTCCAATTGTCCAAGTAGTTTCAGACAAGATTTTTTAATGGATTTTCCCATAGGGTCCCATGTAACGCTAAGATCGGCTGTGGCGGCCATCTTGGTTGACATTCTTGGTCAATGGACACATTCTTCTAGAGGACCATCTACGGACCATAACTGTCAAGTGTGGTTTCAATTGGCTCAGTAGTGTCAGACAAGAAGATTTTTTAATGAATGATGTTAAACTAGGTTCGGCTGTGGTGGCCATTTTTGTTGATTGTCCGGTTCATCGGACCAAACCTGAAAGAGGATCATCTAAGGACCATTGCTGCAAAGTTTGGTTGCAATTGGCTCAGTAGTTTTAGACAAGAAGATTTTTAAATGAATTTCCCGTAGTGTCCTATGTTAAATTAAGTTCGGATGTGGCGGCGATCTTGGTCAGATGTCGGGATCATCGGACACAATTTTGGAAGTGGATTACCCAAGGATAATTTTTACAAAGTTTGGCTGAGATTGGCATGGTAGCTTCAGAGGAGAAGATTTTAAAAATTTTGACACCCCTTTTTCTATTTTTTGCTTGGTCACCATCTTTGTTGAAGGATGGAGACAGCGGACACATTTTTGGAAGGGGACCACCCAAGGACCATTCCTTCAAAGTTTGGTCCCAATTGGCCCAGTGGTTTCTGAAGAGAAGATTAAAATGTGGATTGTGGACGACTGACGACGGACGCCAAGTGATGAAAATAGCTCATCTGACTTCGGGTCAGGTGAGCTAATAACTGTACGAAGACTTGCATGAGTTAGCCTGACAAACCATGTAACCCCAGTGCTAAATTTGTGAAAAATTGACGAATACGGAAATCATTGGTTTATTCACACCAATCATCCTAACATAGCTAAAACATGTAGGGGGAGTTATTGGGACAAGACATTTACCCTGCTCTATGCGGACAGATGGACATGGGCATAAAATGTAAACGGAAGATACATTTTTTGTACTTGTTCGTCATGATTTGCATTTTAAAATTTGTCCAAATATTAAAACAGTCCACATCAAAAACATTAAAAAGAATATCTGGAAAGTAAGTATTTACTGTCATGGTATCGTAATTGAAATATTGATAAAATTTCTTAGTTTTCCGGCTTTCAGTTGATGCCAAATTTTGAACAATAAACTACTGTATATACATACCGGATTTGGCAGGTGTCCTGCAGGAAGCAGAGACTGCTTACTCTCCCGGAGCACTTGAGTCTACCCCAGGTTTTTTATGGGGTCCATGCTGTTCATATGTTTTTAGTTTTTAATTGTAATGCATGTATTGTTTTGGTCTTGTCTTCGTTGTTCTCCGGAGTTTGTCAGTTGTTTCGATTTTTCCCTTTGGTATTTCTTGACTTTACTTATCAATGACCGATTGTCTCGTATTTGGGTCATGTTGACAGTAGATAATAACAAACTGATAAGAATATCGGAGAACTTTCATTCTAACCGGCATTATTTTATATGTCTTTGGGCACATAATAAGCCCCATATTAAATAAAGTTCAAACATACCCCCCCTTTCCAAACCAAAAAAAGGTAACTTGATTTAATCGATATTTCCAAAAAAGTAATTCCGATAACATCAGACTAATTAAATTTCAAGTTAAGAGTAACATGAGTAAACCGAACCGAAAAGTTCGATTGTCTAAGATTTTATTTATTGTCTAAAAATTATGAAACGGGGTACAGAATATAGGAATACATATTTACAGATATATAGATTCATTATCACGTACAGCAAAGCATTTCACTCAAACCGGTGCAATATGGGCCGTCTTGAACTTGCAGTGGATACAAAATTTTTCTCTGTGGTCAGGTGTTCTCACTGTTGCTCTATTTCGAAGAAACAAAAATAATAAAATAAATGCACTGTTCCTCTGCGTTAGTGTCATGTATAATGTATGTTTTGTGTCAAGAATTAATCCATCATATCTCTTCTTTTGATATGGTATAGTATATTTTTATAAAAATATCTAAGGAACAAATAGCCAAGCCACAAACGGACTAGACTATCTTGTGAACAATGTAAAAGCCGTTTATCACAGGGACAGACAAACAAAGTCATATTCCGAAGTTCTATCTAGGTGACGCCAACCTTGACTCTTATGATAAGAAATAAGTATAACACCTAAATGCTTAATTCTACATTACACGAATTCAGAACAGTCGTAATGAAGATTGTATTGTGGATTTTTCTGATTCCTGTTGTATTAGGTAAAAAAATATCTTTGTAATCAAGGTCACATGACGGTGTAACGGATAACTCAGGAATATGAGGTGCGTTAGACATGTTAGAGAGCAGATGGGCGACTCTTGTGTTATTAACATATGCAATGCGATTAGAAAATTAAGTCCTGTTAAAGTGTTAATGCCAGTAACAGGCAATCATAAAAGCAGTTAACAGGGAACACTGGTAGTAGTTTACACACTTCATATATTGTCCTAATATCTGGATTTATCGGATCAATAAAATTATATCGTACGAGGCAACGCCGTGTCAGATATGAATTTATTAACCCCATAAATCCCTGTATTAGAACAATGGTGCAATATGTAACAAATTCATCCAGATTTATCCAGATTTTCCATGTTTGCCTCGCCTGATATTATACTGACCCGATATATTCCCGGTATTTGGACAAACATGCATGCAAGGTAAAGCAGATAATTCGACTTGACCTAATATATAAGATGTAATATATAAGAAATCACATTGAAATTTATTTCGTTGGTTTAAACAATCAAAATACGAAATTAGTTGACTGAGACGATGCCACTTTGTAACGATCAACTAGTTCATCGGGGCGACCGTACGCCTTATGACGTCTTGAATTCGGCAATTACCTCATAACAGAGTTGGAGAGGCTTTGGAACCAACATTCCACCATGTTCACAGCTAGTGCATGCTTGAATACCTGTAAACAAAATGACCTGTAAACTGATCCTAAACATGTTAAAGTATGCCAATCGGATCAATCGAAATATATTTCGTTGTTCTGAAAGTACTAGACTAAGTACGAATTATTAACAAAACTATGAAATATCGGCGGGGAATTTGTTTTGCATTATACAAATATTATAATTTTTTTCAAGAGTCACCCTAGTACCTCTCAAATTTATAAGAAGACTTATAAATGCCAGAAAAAAAAGTCATAAGCAAATATATAAGAATTTAGGCAAAATCTTTAAATTTATAGCATATATTGTTAAATTTAAATGATAAGCTGTTGTAAATATAACATTACTTCTCCTATTCTTGACATTTTTAATCGGTGGATAAAAATACATAATATTTTTAACCACTTCCAGGTGATTAAATTTCTACGTGGGAATTACCGCCGTTTTTTCTACAGTTATTGGAACGATAAACAAGAGAAGTCCCGAAATGACGTCTATATAAACAGACATTTTCTTGAGGTTTTTGTCAAAAATCATGGGAGAAACAGATTCTCCTTCAATTTACTCGTGAGTTATGGAATTTCTCCACCCTCAATAGTTAAATTTTAGATTCAACACGCTCGCGAAAGCTCGAGTGTTAAAAATAGAAAATTTAACTATCTCGGGTGGAGAAATTCCATAACTCACTCGTACCTGAAGGAGAATCTATATTAACATCTACTATCGAGGACGTCATTTTATTTTTATAGGAGCACTAGACAACAGAGGAAAGGAATTCATCGTTACATTTATGGACAACAAAATTTTACAACATAGGAACATTCATCCAGAAATCTTTATTGCGACAGCTAAAAAGCATCTTGTACATGTATCTGTGACGTCTCCTGGACGTCAACATTCAAAACTTCACGGTTACTTATGGTCAAGTTCATCGCGTTACTGTTCCAAATACTTATCGTTTAAATCAAACTGAGATATCGAGAAAAGGAATTTTGATTACAGCAGACGATGAAATCACAGTTTATGGGGTGAATAGAGAGGTTTACTCAGATGATGCATACCTTGCCCTTCCAACAGACGCCCTCGGTACAGAATACTACACGATATCATATTCACCGGCTTACTATTACTGCGTTTTTGCAATCGTTGGTGTTCATAACAACACTCACGTTTCTATTCAACTTCCAGATACCCCACATATTAATGTGACGGTCAAAGGCCATACATACCATCGAAATGAATGGGTCAATGTCACATTAAACAGATATAGCACATTTGAAATTCATTCTGTGCCAGATCTGACTGGTGCACACATTTTGTCTGATAAATCAATAGGAGTTTTAAGTGGAAACCGAAAAGCAGTTGTCGGGAATACGGGAGGTTCACGTGACCATTTGGTTGAAATGCTTCCTCCTGTTTCTGCATGGGGAAAGAATTTTGCCACTACTCCTATTCCCGAAAGATCAACCGGCGATATATTTAGATTTGTATCAAGTCAACCGCACACACACATTAATGTTACTGGTACAATCAACGGGAAGCCCTTTTTTGATCGAATAAATATTCCCAAAGCAGGACATTATGTGCAAAGACAATATGATTCCGCTCTATACTCTCATATCAAATCCAACAACCCCATATCACTCTTTCAATTCTCGGAAACTCAAGCTAAGGGAGAAGCTGCTGATCCGTCAATGATAATGATACCCCCAATAGAACAATATGCTGCAGACTACACATTTACTACGCCTAAATATTCCCTTGGAAACTACACAAATTATTTCACTTTTATCGTGGACAAGACACAAAAGGCTGGCCTAAGACTGGACAATCAGCCGTTACCAGCAAACCAACAATATACTGAGATTGCCGGTACTAATCTGGTTGCCGGAATTATCAAAATATCCGCCGGAACACATTCCGTTAGTCACACAGACCCAAATATGGTTATTGGTGGAATTTTATTTGGAAAAGCAACTTTGGAGTCTTACGGTTTTCCTGTTGGTCTATTGTTAGCTCCTGTAAATACAGTATGTATGTTTTATTGAAAGAATATTTAGTGAACAAGTTCATGATATGTTTATTGTATTTGTATCATAGGCTATAGATGTCATTCTTTTATCCCAATCTAAGAGTTTACTGCATGAAAATCAAACTCATCTGAACATGTGCTAAGAAGGAACATTTAGGCAAAGTGTCCAAAGTTCTAACAAGAAAAAAAGGCGCTATCTTGGGGGAGTAGAATCAATTACATGTATTTTACAAAAATGGTACTAGTACCCCGATTATATTTTGTTCTTATAAAAAAAAACACTTTCCTTATTTTATTTAGTGGAAACAGTATTTTAGATTTATGCAAATAAATAATTGGAGGAGATAATCAGTCGAGAAGAAAAAGAACGTTATTTGTTTTACTATCCCCCCCTCACACACACAAAAGAATTGTTCCAAATATCATTTCAGATTAGAGGTCCTGGTGATTTCAAACCTTCAGTTAAAAGTCAAACTGAGAGAGGATACAAATATGAAAGTTATAACTTTGCCAACTTTGTTTCGTGAAATTTAGTTATTTCAGAATAATCTGCCAATGAAAGCTGAAGACTATCGAGAGAGAATCAAGATTAAGGCACATGTCTAATACATATTTTACACATTAAAAGGTTAACCGGAAACTACATGTATTGTATTGACAGTTCTAAAATCTGTCTTAATATCAAAGAGTTTTGAAAGTCTAAAAAATTAACCACATTAGAGATAATATGACATAAACCTAAAAACTTCAATAGGGTTGCAAGGCGAAGGCGATGACCTATGGTGACGAAATAGATAACGATTGTGACGGAGAAGTCGATGAAGAAGATTGTGACAAAAAAGGTAATAAAGGAAAATTATGCCAAATTACGAGAAACATACGATATTCATTTAAAACATATAATTCTATGAAGATAGACCCACCAAAAAAGGAAAATCCTTTCCAGACTTCTTATATGGTAAAATGTTTCATTAAAAGTAGTTTAATATTTTGATTCTTGAATTAGCTCTAGTAATGATTGATCTGTAGATTCTAGGAATAATAGATAAAATGTCCTGAAAGAAACATATGTCAGAAAATGTCATTTAACGATTTGTTCTTCGCGGTTGTTTCAGCTGCCTATTTGGTCTCTTTTTTGTTTATTGGTCCTGTCGCTGAAATAGGTACCAAGGTTAGGTATTCGCTTAAGTAATTTTACCATGCCACTTTTTTATGTGTTTTTTTATGCCAGACGCCAATGTTAGTCACCTGCAGGCAATTATTGGTTTGCACTCCGTTTGTCTGTCAGTCACACGCAGTTTTCCGGACTTTTTCTAGAAACCGTTTAACCAACTGATCTTATTTTTGGTATGTGAGCTAATAATGACGAGTTGCAGATCAACTTTGAGTTTCACGCTAATCGAATAATTATTGTGAGAGTTCTTTTCCTTGAAATGGAAATTATTGCCAAAATAATAGATTTCTGGAATTTTTTCAGAAATGGTTTAATCAACTAATCTTATTTTTGGTATGTGAGGCTTAGGTAGTACTACACACTTGTCATTTTGAGTTGGATTTTAGCCACAAAACATGAACTTGTACCTGTATGTTATGCACAATCTTCCTTTAAGGATTTATTTTGGTTTTTAGACCCAAATATGTATATATGAAAAGAATCACAAAGTTGTGTCGGTTCATGAAACTTAACGATTTCTTCCAAAATATCTAGTTTTTCAAAATATTGTGTAAAATGTATTGTAGTGACCCAATTCTGGGACCAGTTATCACCTTAATATAGAATTTCAATGAATATAACACATGTTACAAATTTAATATAGCATTGGACCATTTCCCCCCAAAAAATTGACAAGTTTTTTCGGCTCATTTTTTCTGTTACAGATCAAGTTTGGGTTTCATGTTGGTTGGTTAATTATTGTTAGAGTTATTACACTTGGAAATAGGAATTATTGCCAAAATAATAGTTTTCCGGACCTTTTTCGCAAACCCTTTTCCAAATGATCTTATTTTTGGTAAGTGAGCTTATAATGATGAGCTATAGATCAAGTTTGACTTTCACACTGATTGGATAATTATTGTGAGAGTTATTGTCCTTGGAGATAGAAATTATTGTCAAATTATTAGTTTTAAATACGTTTTTGCAAACCGTTTTAGTAGTTGATCTTATTTTTAGTGTGTAGGCTTATAATGGCGAACTACAGATCAAGTTTGAGTTTCAGGCTGATCTGGTAATTATTGTGTACTCCTTGCAAACATAGTTTAGGATTTTTAGGAATCACCCTGTCCATACGTCTGCGTCCGATTCACATAGTCATGGAGTATTCGGTGTGTTCTCTCACAGCTCAAGCAGGTAGGAGACATTGTATTGTTCGGCAATACTCTCAGAATGCTTGTTTATGTTGATGGTTGTATTTGTTGTGTTGTTATAATATGTTTTGGTTTTTTTTCAGAAACTTTGTGCTTTCGATTTATTTCTTTACAACGTTTTAATTTAAGGACAAATTAAGGTCATATATACAGTCTGTCCAAACGCCTGTACTGCCTCCCCCTTTTGTACCTTTCAGGTTCCGTATCCTGGAACATCCCAATTATAGAATAAAAACCCACAAAAATTACAAATATTTGTTAGTTTATGTATATAAACAATATACTAGGCTCTTCTGTGACAATAGGTTTGACAAACTGTGCACTGCTTAAACCGAAAATGTTCAAATCCGATTAGAGGATTAAAAACTATGTGTGAGAGAAAACCTCTTTTTCCAGAACAAAAAGTGGGTGCTTAAATATTTACATAACATGATATTGAATAGAATAATTCATCAAAGACCATATGAGTGTTTTCTCATCGCGTAAAAGTATAAACTTAATTGTCTGTCCTATTATAAAAAGGTCAATGATACAATTATATAATTATTAAGCCATCACTCCTTACAAAATAACTTTTTAAGTTTTGTTCTTTAGAATACGATGAATATAGTTATCATTTAAGTTATAAGAAACCATTGTTTTTCAGACAATGATGGTGATGGTCGTATTGATGAAGACTGTAGATGTTGTGCCCCTGATAGTTAGTATGATAACATTGATATTTTGTAATCTTCTTACATCTTACTCCTATGAAAAACTATTATCATCCTTCCCTGTGATTCTATCAGCTTGTTGAGTAGCTCCGAAAAATTCGTATCAAGAAGCGCGTGCGCTGAGCAGGAGTTATCAACAGTCAGCAGGACTTATCATCAAATTCTCCCAACGTTTGGCAGCTTAGAACTTATTAAATAGCTTTCAAAATTGCAAAATATTAATATATTTATCATCATAATTTTAAATGTATATTAAAGAATGGAAGTGGACTTAATAAACAAGAGTATACTTGAATAGTGCACAATTCATGTACACAGCTATAAGACCTTCAAGAGTAAGCCAACTTGAATTCCAAGGTCAAAATGATCTGTATAGTTTTGGTATTAAAATTATCTCTTGCGATTTATCCATAGACTCACTATATGCTTTTATATGCCTGAATCAATTTGCGCCAATTAACATATTTGAAATTATTCAATTGCGCCACTGTCTTTATGTTTCATAGTTTTTATTGCGCCAATAAATGAAATTCAACTGCCCCATTTTGAAAAACAATTTGAAAAACAATTTGTTTTTCAAATTTACCTGTAAATTACCTGTACATAATTTACATATATACATGTATTACAATTAGTATTTCGGTATAAAATTTATCTGTCCCATTGAATACTTTTCAAATGTAAGAATACTCACCAGAGAATAAATTGTTTAGTAGTAAGAAAGCTTTCAACGAGTAAAGACGTCTGAAATTCCATAGAGGGAAACCTGCCATTATAGTAGAAGACCATAAATTCCGTCAGGCCTTCATTAAGAAGAGTGGAGATGCACTGTAAAATATTGTTTTAATTCTAAGTGGGGAATTAACTATATACATGAAAAAAACATGTCTGTGAAAATATATAGTATAAAATTAGTAATACTTAACAGTTACTTTTCAATGTGTGTTTTTATGCATTTCTCTTTGTTGTAGATCCTTTTGGCAGACGACGATGATAAAGATGAATTTGACATAAATAAAATACGTTTTATTAGTATATTCATAATTCAATCTTTCTTTTAAAAGGACTACATGCAGTCGGTAAAATCCTGTTTGATATGCATTTATTGTTTCAATGCATACATTTCATTTCACCTTTAAGCTCTGGAGATTTCATTGGCAGTCTTTAAAAAGCCTTTTTAAAACAAAGATAGCTTATAAACAACAAAATGGATAACATAAAGATAAAAAATGACATACCAATCAATCAAAGCAACCCAACTGACAGAACGCCGGACAAAAAAAAAAAAAACATTAAAGGGTACAAAACTCAAAAATGGACAAAACAGAGAGTCAGGATAGTCAATATATTCTTGTAACGAACGTTCAAGGAGTAAATAAGCAAACTACGTTTCGGAAATATTTTGCAATCGCAGAAATTTTAGCAAAATAAAAATGAATTTTGAAGGACAGATTAAATATTTTAATTACAAATGAATTACAAACACGGTAGTAGAGTATTGGCAGTGGAATACTACTGTATACAAAACAATGTTACTATACATGTATAGAGAAAGAAACTTTAACAGTTAAAATGTTGAAACAAAATCATATTTGGGGGAACCATAAATAAAAATACTGACCTAGCGTCGTGATTCGACGAATTGGGTATCATGAACTATTCATTATTCTACTGAATGGATGGCTCTGTTGCTGGACTCCAAGTTCCATGGGAATCCCCAGCTCAGTTACAAGTATTTCGATACTAGCTAAACTGTTACAAAATTGATGAAATTTGTTGAAAATAAGGAATATTTCTTTCGTGTACTCATCTAAGGTGGTTTTGGAAAACAAGTGATTTGGTATATGAATGTATACTTTGAGTTCTTGTTTCTTATTTCAACATTTTTGGCATGAAACACAACAGTCGAATCGATATGCGACAAAATATAAAATTCCCTGTGCATCAAATTAATTCGGTATCTCAGAAAACATACAAGAAACCGATTTGAAAATATTGCGTGTCCCACATACTTCGGCAACTCATTTCTAGATGAAAAACCATGCAGCTTATTACAATTATGTAAAATTTGTATCCTTTAAAGGGTACATCTACATAGCAAATCACTATCTATAAGGGCACAGTGAAAAGTCCCATTCATGAACAAAGCATGTAAAATTAACCTCTGTATAAAGGGAACCTGCTCATAAAGTGCAATTTTTTCTGGTCCCTTAACAGGGTTGACTGTATGCCAAAAGTCAGCACAGCTCAAACTTATGGAAACAAAACTTGCACATATTTAAAAACGTCACAATTGTTTGTCGTGCCGTCATACTTTATACAAACAAAATTCATGTATACAAATTACACACGTACACACAAAGGAAAATCATTTGAGGTATATCAGCAAAGGAAAAGACAAACTCTGAATTCGGATTTGTTTTCATCAATTTTTGTGACTTTGGAAAAAAGTCATATTCGTAGGTTGTTGAATTTGGCGGTCGAATGTTTCAACAAACACTCGGCATTCCAATGGGAATCGACTGTGCTCCTCTCCTCGCCGACCTGTTTCTGTACTCATATGAAGCAAACTCCATTCAAGGGCTATTACGTGAAAACAAAAAGAAACGAGCACAATCATTTAATTTCACCTTTCGTTATATAGATGACGTGTTGTCGTTAAATAACGACAAACTCCAAGACTTTCTACATCTCGAACTTGGAATTAAGTATACTACAGATACATCGAAGTCCGCTTCATATTTGGATTTGTTTCTTGGAATAGGCAATGAGGGACATTTGAAGACAAAAGTTTATGACAAACGTGAAGATTTCAACTTTTCTATTGTTAACTTTGCCTTCTTGAGTAACAATATACCAGCATCGCCTGCATATTGCGTCTACGTTTTCTCAGCTTATCCAATCTTTAAGGGGATGCGTGAGTTGCCATGTCTTTTTAAAGAGGATTACTGCTGTCACAAAAGATGCTTAACCAGGGTTTTATCAGATATCAAGTTAATGTCATCACTTAGGAAATTTTACGGTCGACATCACGAATTGATTGACCGTTACAATGTTCCAATATGGAAGATGATGTTGGACCTGTTCCCACTGTCGTAACATTTCATATACCTCTACCGATTCGTGACTACCACCGAATTGACTTTGTTGAACTTCACGACAAGTGCCGTATACGGAGCAAGAACTGCTTACCCTTCCAAAACACCTGAGTTCCCAGGATTGTCTGTCTAATTGATTGCGTTTTTTGGTTTGCTCCTTAGGTATATTTGTCCTCCTTCTTAATTTCGTGGATTTACATTGAAGTACATGTATAATCAATGATCTGAATTTGATTAATTTCAACTTATAAAAAGCCATTTCAGGCTTAATCAAAACATAATATTGCAAGAACAATAATAACTATTTCGTTGGGTTCTTAAATTCGTGAATTGATATGTCCATGAAATCCACGAAAATTAGGGTACCACGAACAATAATTATTTTACAGTACATTTTAATTAATTACGACTATTGGAAACAGCTGAACAGAAAAGAAATCGTGGTTACTTACATCAGCTAGTTACTTGTTCCGAGAGCTATTAACAGTTTTTTATAGCCCAATTAAACGCATATAAAATACAGTTTACATTGGATGTTCTGGCAAAAGTTCCTTGTCTTTAATGACAAGATCCGTTACACGATCACAAATGATCTTTGTAACGTCAAAAAACGCGTAAAGGATGCGATATGTATAGATACCGTGGACTTGGCGTTTTAAAAGAAAAACACATTAGCTATCTATTGACAAAATGATGGTCTACAAATAAACCTTATCATACTTACTAGGAGTTTTAGTAAAGATTAAAACGGATACCAGGAAAGGTAAAAATAACAATCCAAAGATATAATAAATTTATACTATGCTGTATACGACACATTTCAAGGAGTTACCTCTCATCAGCAGCATTAAAACCGAAACATTTGGAAGACCAAAAACGAAACTTATATTAAATAAGAAGTACTCAACCAAAAATACCGAAATAGGAAGCCAAATTTCAGCTAAGGAGATCTTCCATGTGCAATACAAGGAATGAACCCTTAGTATTTCTATTATTTTTTAATTTTGCTAAATACTGGTAATTTCTGTAACAAATCAATGAATAATCATGTCAGACAAGTCTGACAACAACGACATACTAAAATATTAAAGTAAAAATTCTATACATTTAGTCTTGTATTGTCAGGATAGCGCATTCAGTTTTTTATTTGATCCTCTTTAAATTTAATGTTTTAACAAAGGAAATCTTTTAAGATCAGTTTGATTTTGGGATTTTTTTTTGAAATGGAGAACCATTTTTTTTAAGCCGGGATTTGTAAAATGAAAAGAAAAAAGAAGCTCAGAATCAAAAATTAAACAGAAGAACTGTATACGCTAGTGAATTTTTTCTTTATGTGGGGCATGCAGTATGTGAGCTTGATACTAGTAAATGTGCTTACTCAGCTAATAACATGGTGAACTTTTATCTAGATATCTGGCACCAAAATTGACTCTAATGATAAGAAATAAGGTATGACGTCTGTATTTCTTATAAAACGTACTTTACATGAATTGGGAACAGCTGCGATGATGCGCTTTCCTATTTTCGTTTTGTGGATATTTGTGATTTCTGTTGTATCAGGTAAATTATCTTTGTAGACAAGATCTAATTTTGTCATACTATATGGAAACATATATTATAGGCGTTAGTAAGACCAGATACGAGATGTCATGCAATTCGAAATCATTACTAGTACATGTAGTATATATGTCAATACGAAGAATACGACATACACGATAATAAATTAGATGAACAATAGAAAATACTTAAGAAATAATTCATGAACTAGATCTTTTTATTAAAATATTTTTTACGTATAAAATACGAATATAAGGCACATGCAGTCCATGTGTAAATGACCACAACTCTATAACTCCCCTGAATTATTTCTATTTTAATGGGACAAACTTTTAAATTCATAATCTTTCACTTTGACTTTTAAAGGAGCATTGGACAACAGAGGAAAAGAATTCATCATTACATTTATGGACAACAAAATAAACCAACATAGGAATATTAATCCAGAAATCTTCATTACAACAGCTGAAAAACACATTGTACATGTATCTGTGACATCTCCTGGTGTTCTACATTCACAGGTACTGAATACAAACTTTACCGTTACTCATGGCCAAGTTCATCTTGTCACCGTTCCAAATATGTATCGTTTAAATCAAACTGAGATATCGAAAAAGGGAATTTTGATTACAGCAGATGACGAAATCACCGTATATGGTGTGAATAGAGAGGTTCACTCAGATGATGCATACCTTGCCCTTCCAACAGACGCCCTTGGTACAGAATACTACACGATATCATACTCCCCTCCTTATTATTATTGTGTATTTGCAATCATCGGCGTGCATAATCACACTCACGTTTCTATCCAACTCCCAGACCACCGGGGAGCCCGATATATGAATGTGACAGTCAAAGGCCATTCATATCATCAAAATGAATGGATCAATATCACTTTGAACAGATATAGTACGTTTGAGATTCACTCTGTTCCAGATTTGACTGGTGCACACATCATTTCTGATAAACCAATAGGAGTTTTAAGTGGAAACAGAAAGGCAGTTGTCGGAAATACGGGAGGATCACGTGACCATTTGGTTGAAATGCTTCCTCCTGTGTCTGCCTGGGGAAAGAATTTTGCCACTACTCCTATTCCCGAAAGATCGACCGGCGACATATTTAGGTTTCTAGCGAGTAAACCCGACACACATATTAATGTCACAGGTACCATCAATGGAAAAGTTTTTTTTGATCGAATTAAAATTCCCAAAGCAGGGCATTATGTGCAAAGACAATATGATTCCGCTCTATACTCTCACGTTGAATCAAACAATCCCATAACACTCTTCCAATTCTCGGAAACTCAAGCTAAGGGGGAAGCTGCCGATCCGTCAATGATAATGATACCCCCAATAGAACAATATGCGGCAGACTACACATTTACTACGCCTAAATACTCCCTTGGAAACTACACAAATTATTTCACTTTTATCGTGGACAAGACTCAAAAGGCTGGCCTTAGACTGGACAATCAGCCGTTACCTGCAAACCAACAGTATACAGAGATTACTGGTACTAATCTGGTCGCAGGAATTATAAAGATATCGGTCGGAACACACTCTGTAAGTCACACAGACCCAAATATGGTTATTGGCGGAATTCTATTTGGAAAAGCAACTCTGGAGTCGTACGGTTTTCCTGTTGGTCTATTGTTAGCTCCAGTAAATTCAGTACGTATATTTGCATTAGTGAATTATTTAAAACAATAACAATAAACATTGGCATTTTGTAGACCTGTAAGATAGCTTTCGTTTAAATTCAAAGACAATCTGAACGATTTCCCCTGGTTAACTTGTAGTGTTAATGACCATATCTGGCAAATATTTTTCATTTGTACAAATCAGGTGGATATTAAATGTACATAAATATAGGTAACATTTTTAAATTCTGAATTAATACCAACAATAACACTGTTAAACAGTCTGAAAGAAAATGGTAAAGGTTGCACAGAATGTGGTATAAACCTAAAGACTTTTTTTAGGGTTGTAAAGCCAAGGCGATGAAATATGGTGACGAAATAGATAACGATTGTGACGGAGAGGTCGACGAAGAAGATTGCGACAAAAAAGGTTATAATTCAACAAAATAGTATAAAAAAAAAGATAAACCAGATGCTCATTTGAAAAACACATAATTTTCACTTTTCACTGATGTTCAAAGCCAAATAATGGAAAAACGACTTGTTAATTGTTTGGAACCACAGACTGTCTAATTAACTGTCTAATTACTAGTATTGAAAATAATTTTGTTTGCTTTCATGAAACCATGGAGAAAATGAACGGTAGCTGCTCATATCATCAATTTATTCTACATTGGAAGTAATCAAGACAGGAAATATGGAAATAAAAAAAGAATAGTCCAAAATATGAAACGGAAGATTGCATGTCAGGGCTATTCATGGGGTGTTTACTGATTACTTCCAAAATAAAAAAAAATAACATCTATAATTTAATGTATATGGACAATGAAGGATAAAAGCACTTAATTTTTTTGTATTAAAAATATATAAAACTGAGAATTAAAAGCGGAAATTGCGTAGAAATATCTTTCCATAGTTAAAGCATAGCTTCTTAGGTTGTATGCGGACTATATGAAAATAAGTAAGGTATATTTATCTACAATTATTAAGGTTATTGTCATTACTTAGCATGGAATATCCGGGATAGTTTTAGAAATTACTTGTTCAATTAGGGTGACTATATACGTATGAAATTTATGTCCAGTACTGAAGTGCTATTTTTTCTTCCATTTCTTCCACAATAACATTTACAACAGGAGTTTGACGTTCACCATTTTAAGATGAACATATACGTATGAATGTAGTTATTATTTTAGGTATTAGGAAACGATATTCTAATTTATGTTTTTCAGACAATGATGGTGATGGACGTATTGATGAAGACTGTAGATGTTGTGCTCCTGATAGTTAGTATCATAACATTTATATTTTGTGGTCGTCTCAGATTTTACTCTAATTATGGAAAAATTTTGAAATATAGTTTAATGTAAAAGAATAGAATTGCACTTAATGAATACGGGAATATTAAAATAATGCAACATTTAAAACAAGTAAACGGCTTCTGCATAGCTGCTTATCATCATATAAATTCAAGAATAAGTCAAAACTCGTTCTTAAACTTAAAAATGATCCCAAGTGTCAACACAAATTTAATCATATCATACTTATTCTGCTAATCACTTTTACCTGCAGAAAGCCATTTTCATGACTATTCCTTAATTGCGCGTTTCTTATTGGCCAAGATACACATGTAGCTACCTTAAATGAAATACTTCAAATTAAAACAAAATAATTAGGACTAATATCTGTGACAATATCATAACAAAACTAACATGACAACAATTTTTCCTAGCCTTAAATATAGACAAAAGCATACAAAAGGCAGTAGAAACTCGTGGGAATGTACCACCACAAGAATAAAAAACCAAACTAAATTGAATAAGAAAGAAAATAAAGCACTAGCAATGTGAGCTCCCAGAAAAAGTAGGAGTGAATTCAGGTGATCCTGAAGGGTAAGCATGTCCTACATGTACTCTGCTTGTACATATTTATCTCAAAACCGATTAAAGCATTCGATACTAACATTACAGATGAAAATCAACATATCTTTTTCCAATCTTGAAAGAAGTTGTCAGACATTTTTATCAATGTGAAAAGATATAATCCACTTTTTGAGTTTTTACTGCACTTAACAAAGTCATCCGACAATTTATACATTAATTTCTCTTGTTTGCAGATCCTTTTGGTAAACGACGATGATAAAGAATAATTTGAAATCAATAAAACCAGTTTCATTAATTCATTCATAATTTACAAGTCACCTGTGATGGACCACGGGAGCTCAACCCACAGAGCTGCATAGCGTGTCCCCAGTTGGAGGATAGAGAAGACCTTCTTGTTAGTTGATTGTCATGTAATATTACTGAAAACCTAACCGCGAACCATAGTGGGTAATGCGTTTGGAGAATGTCGCACTCTCTGCACCCGAAAGACCCCTTCTGTAGTTTTCGAAAAAGAATAGGCCAACGCCATGATTCTGCAGTAAGATAATTTCATGACTATCCTTACTTGCGCGTTTCGTATTGGTCTTATCGGGACTGATTTTTGTGACGATATCATTACAGAGCATGACTAAAATACAAGGAATATAAATGGAAATAGAGAGCCATTAAAATGGCATAGAAGGACCGTAAGGTATAAAAGACAAATTACAAACAAAAAACAAATGAAAATAATAATGTTGTTTGAGCTGTTTGCAACATATATTCTTTATTTTAAGATGACAAAACACCATTTATCCATGTATTAAAAATATACAAAAGAATACCAAAGCGACAAAATAGTGAGAAAACACCTCAAGACCAAAACCAAAAGATAAAAGAAACTTTTAACTCTTGCAAATGTAACACAACAAATAACTGTCACAAGAATATAACCAAAAGAATAAAAAACAAACTAAAGAGAATAAGAAAAAGATGGACTTAAAATGTGAACCCCCACAAAACTTGAGTTGAAAACAGGCGCTCTGGAAGGATAACCATGTCCTACACCGTTTGTGTTTATTTCAAAATGAATTAATGAATTCGACACTTACAATACTGATGAAAATAAACATATATTCTTTCAATCTTTTAAGACCTTGTAAGACTTTTTGTGAAAACATATACACAATTAATGATGCCTAGTACTTATTTCTAGTATATGTTTATGATGAACTTTTTCAGTTTTGACTGCACTTAACACAGTCATCTGATAATTCATGCATTATTTTTTCTCTTGTTTGTAAATCCTTTTTTAGACAAAAAAAATCAGTTTTATTAATTAATTCATAATTTATACTTTTTTAAACTTTATAATTTATACTTTTTTAAACTCTGGGGCTTAAACTACTTTCTTAAGAATGGTAATAGTTTATATGGTTGAGTCTTGAAGCAAGTTACCGTGTATTCTAATGTAATTGGTTATAGCAATTGACGATTTTGATAGGTCAGCGTTGTTAATATAAGTAAATACTTTATTGCAGAACAAAACAGAACAGAACAAAAACCACAAATGAGTAATTATTGCAAACAACACAATACAAACACATTCATTCAACTGAAGTTTCTATACTTTATCAATGTAGTAAACACTCTCAATGAACTTGTCGAAAAATCCTGGGCAAGCGAAAACATTTCAATCAACAAAGTATTTTGAAGGAGAAATGAAAGGTTTGCATTAGTATATAGAAAAGAAAACTGTTGAACACTAACAGTTGAATAAGATGACATGAATTATCTATAAATCTATTTAAAAAGTCTGTTCTTATATTATTATAATTTGACAATAGAGGAAGAAATGAACCCCATCATCAACAACATTACAAACCATGCAGTACCTTTGTTCTCTTGGGACTTTTTTTTTATTTATAGAGAATCGCCACTCATTCTGAATTAAGAAAATACTCTTCAACTGTAAGAATTTGCAATCTTTAAATAGTTTTCAAAAATAAGGTCAGATGTTAATTTACTATAAAGAAATGGCTTTGAGTTATTATCAAAACTGCTAATTTTATCTAGTAATATTTTGTCATATGTATCTTTTATCGTATTTTTTTTTAATAATTCTTAATGTTTATTGTTGACCTTTCCTGTTATTCGTGCATTTTGTTGTTTATCTATACATTGTAATTCCAAAGCTGTTTTTATTAAGTTCCAACTCATTTATTATAGATGTAGCGAAAGTATATCATAATTATATAAATGCCTTCCTCACATAATGACTTATTTAAACTGAGGGCACCCTTTTCCAATGGAGTGGATTCTAAAATTATATAAAATCACTTAAGATTTACTAAAAGAATCGACTAGTGTTCTGACTAATTCTGCTTTTTATGCAACATTGCTGTAGATAAAGAAAAAAAAACAACATCATATGTGTGGCGGAACAAAAAATAAAAATACTAAGACGTGTAGTTTCCTTATTTGAAAAATATGCAGATTTTTTTTTGCAAAATCGAATCATGAAATATTCATTGCTCCATAGAGAGGCTGCTATTGTCGCTAGACTTCACATAATCGAGGATATCACCAGCTAAAATTGTTACTTTAAACCCAGCTGTTCAAGCACTTCATTATACTTTTGGCTATGGGTTTGTCTTTCAACATAGTTAGCAATAAACAAAACTGGCGAATTGTTAAAATATGCCAGTTCTGTGAATCAGACTCATAAAACCCTTCATGGGAGTGCTATTTCAGATGTTTTTGTTTAGTAAAGCGACAGTTTCCATCCTGCAGCTATGGCAGCCTTAGCTAGTTTTAAAGTTATAACGAGTACATTCTGATCCTGCTATATAATAAAATTCTTTGATACCAATTTTAATGCACAAGATGTGCGCAATTCGTCGATTTACGACTCATCAGTTGTGCTCAAGGCTAAAAATGTTGAAAACCAAAACAACAATCAAAAAGGTTGAAGTGCAATTAAAAAAATACCAAAATAACCAAAAGGGGTTAAATTATATATCGTCCAGTCTACTTTTGCGATTCTAGCAAGTAGTCACCTTGTTGGTAATCATACTGTATAGGTTTTTATAGTGTGTTTCATACACTAGAGTGTCAGGATAGGTAAAGGCGGAAAGGGGGGGGGGGGGTACCAATAAAACCGGTTTATCCCCATCAATGATCAGTGTCTGTACCAAGTCTGACTATCCTGACTCTCTGTTGTGTTTATGTTTTTGTTTTGTGCTCTTTAATGTTATTTTTTGTCCGGAGTTCTGTCAGTTGGGTAACTTTGATTGGTTGGTAGGTCATTGTTGACCTTTACTTTTATCCATTTTAATGTTCAGTATCACATAATATTTATCGAATCACATGCCATCGATTTAAAAATATTGTAACTATCTACCTATTGGGGAAATGATGGTCTACAAAACTATTAATATAGCTAAGGGCATTATTAAATGATTAAATATATAACAGGACTGTGCATGTTTTCTCAAAGGTTCTTCATCAGTAAATGTTATTCTAGATAGCTAACATCGAGCGTGACCCTTGTGATAAGGAATAGGTATGACCTTATTACTTATTAAACATACCTTAAAGTAATTTAGAACAGTCGTGATGAGGAGCTTTTCTATTCTTGTGTTGTGGATATTTGTGATTCCTGTTGTATCAGGTAAAGTATCTAATAGTCAAACGGACAATGATGCATACTGGGGTCCACTTCATTTGAAAACTATATGGTTATTTGCGATACAAGGATTGTTCTAACCCTGTGCATTGTTTCCAGAATAAGGTACTTTATTCCCAAATCTAATCAATCGCGCTTCCACCCAGGGAAGGGAAGGGCAAAGGTAAAGAAAAACAAATTTAAGCCTACTTTGACGTGACCTATCGGTATCTCTTTAGAAAAATGATATACTCAGTAAAGGATGGGACTTTTAGATGTTATAGAGAATTCAATGCAGTCATCATCCTCCTATCACTTATTTTTTGTGTTTATTTGTAAAAACTGAACAGAATTATAATAATCAGTCATAGTCTAAGATGTGAAATGGGACAATTCCACCCAAGGGTTCACATTTTCCAGTCAGAAACGAGGCTTTCGAGAGTTTCTGATGATAGAAAATGTGAACCAGAGGGTGGAATTGTCCAGTCTCACATTTTGTACCATGACTGATTATTTTTCTCATATTTATCCGCTGAAAATTAAAAGATAATAAATATGGCCGCCATGACACAAAAATGTGTTCTCTTAAACTAGGCGACCTAGTGCAAAATAAATCGATATTCGAAAAGATCGTGTGTGTTTTGGTTTTGTACCAAAGGTACAAAGCTTTAAAAAGATATATTTTAGGTTGCTCTTCAGGGGTTTTCAGATTGTTTACATTGTTACGTCAAGGTAGGTCATGTGATATGAGACGCATGAATCTCACACCGGTGTCTCACACGGAATATAACTTCCCAAACACATAGAAATGTGAGAAAATATTATGTCAACCTACATGAGAACTATTTAATTTGGAAGCATATGCATTGATCATTAACAATTAAAACATATCATCAACGTGTCAGTATTAGTTTGAGTAAGCATTAGAATCGGAATTCTATAAATCAAACAGAACCATTTAATCCATAGGCTTATAAGAAGGCCTAAATTATTATATCAAAAACAAAAAACCGACAAAAAAAAATATAAAACGAAAAAACAGTCTAAGGACATTGTTAAACTTATAAAAATTTAAGTCTATATTGTCAAAGTTTAATTTTTAAACCTTTCGTCTCATTTCAAAATGTTTTATTTGACTTTTTTAGGAGCGTTGGACAACAGGGGAAAGGAATTCATCATTACATTTATGGACAACAAAGTGACCCATAATAGGAATATTAATCCAGAAATCTTCATTACCACAGCTAAAAAACATCTTGTACATGTATCTGTGTCATCTCCCGGAGTTAAACATTCAAAACAGTTACTGAATAAAAATTTTACCGTTACTTATGGCCAGGTTCACCTTCTGGCCGTACCAAATACGTATCGGTTAAATCATACAGAATTATCAAAAAAGGGAATTTTGATTACAGCTGACGATGAAATCACAGTATATGGTGTGAATAGAGAGGTTCACTCAGATGACGCATACCTTGCCCTTCCAACAGACGCCCTTGGTACAGAATACTACACGATATCGTACTCCCCTCCTTATTATTATTGTGTATTTGCAATCATTGGCGTGCATAATCACACTCACGTTTCTATCCGTCTTCCTGATACGCCACATATGAATGTTATGGTCAAAGGCCATACATATCATCGAAATGAATGGATAAATATCACTTTAAACAGGTACAGCACATTGGAGATTCACTCTGTTCCAGACTTGACTGGTGCACATATCATATCGGATAAACCAATAGGAGTTTTAAGTGGAAACAGAAAGGCAGTTGTCGGAAATACGGGAGGATCACGTGACCATTTGGTTGAAATGCTTCCTCCTGTGTCTGCTTGGGGAAAGAATTTTGCCACAGTTCCTATTCCAGAAAGAACAACCGGCGACATATTTAGATTTCTAGCGAGTAAACCACACACACATATTAATGTTACTGGTACAATCAACGGGAAGTCTTTTTTTGACCGAATTAATATTCCCAAAGCAGGACATTATGTGCAAAGACAGTATGATTCCACTCTATACTCTCACGTTAAATCCAATAAGCCCATTACACTTTTTCAATTTTCCGAAACCCAAGCTAAGGGAGAAGCTGCTGACCCGTCAATGATAATGATACCCCCAATAGAACAATATGCTGCAGACTACACATTTACTACGCCTAAATATTCCCTTGGAAACTACACAAATTATTTCACTTTTGTCGTGGACAAGACACAAAAGACTGGCCTAAGACTGGACAATCAGCCGTTACCAGCAAACCAACAATATACTGAGATACCTGGTTCTAATTTGGTAGCCGGAATTATTAAAATATCGGTGGGAACACACTCTGTTAGTCATACAGACCCAAACATGGTTATTGGAGGGATTTTATTTGGAAAAGCAACTTTGGAGTCTTACGGTTTTCCTGTTGGTCTCCTATTAGCTCCCGTAAACTCAGTACGTAAGTTTACATTGGTAAATTACACACTGAAAAAATAAACATTTATTTTTTGTGGGCTCTATCTTAGGTTAGTTATGTACACATGTACACTTTATTCAAATCCAAATATTATTGACTGAAGTTCTGGTTAACTCATTGTTAACTGGCAAGCATAGCCAGGAACCATATTTGATAGATATTTCTTATTGAAGAAATCACGTAGAAACTTCATGTACATAGATATAGCTAAAAACTTCAAGAATTACGAATGCAAGAAAAATGTAATGGTTGTAGATATATAATGTAAACCTATAAACTTTTTTAGGGTTGTAAAGCCAAGGCGATGACCTATGGTGATGAAATAGATAACGATTGTGACGGAGAGGTCGACGAAGAAGATTGTGACAAGAAAGGTAATAATTCATAATTCATAAGTTAATTCAGATGCTCATTTATTAAAAAAATAACAATTTCTATTCAGTGGTGCTCGAAGCCAAATAATGGAAATACGACTTGATATACATGTCATATGGTTGGAATCGCTTTTAACTATATAATTGAAAATAAGTTTGTTTGAAACAAATTTCACGTGGTGCTTTGGATATTTTTTAGATAAGAACCCGGGTGAAACTCTATTATATATGTAGACTTCAACAGATTATGCAACATCGGAATTATTCAAGGCCGGAAATATGGGAATACAAAACTAAAGCTTAAAAATCGTCAGAAGTATGCAAGGTATAGTCTCGGGAACATGATGAATAAAACCGTATATTGCACTCAAAACGTTTTGGACTGTTGTTTTGGTTTTTAATAATTTTTATATGATTTGCATATTTGGGCATACGTTCATATGATTGGTCAAAAGGGTTTCCGGTAGCGGTTTGTGAAGTTAATTATTTTTGGATTTGCTTTAGTTTTGGAATATTCCTACGTTTTATAGGCCTTCAGCGCAACTGATTGGTCGTAAATCGACGAAAGGTGCATGGGATTTATTATAACCACCGAGTCGATACCCATACTGGTGGACTCAAGTCACCGATGGCCACCAGCTCAGTTTCTAGTATTTCGGTACTAGCATGAAATTTAAAACTTGAAATATGTTAAATTTTATGAAAAATAAAGAGTTTCTCCCCCGTGCATAGCTTTGTCATTAAATAATTCTCAACATTTAAGGCCTTTAGAGCAACTGAAGAGTCGTAGATCTACGAATTTGCATCAAAATTGGCATCACAGAAATTTTTATTTACAACGACATTTTTTCATTTCCTAATTTCACATGTAACATGTACAATGAAAAGCTATACATGTAGTAAGCCTTTAAGATATTAGAACACGGTATTGTAATTTCTGTTTTTTTCAGACAATGATGGTGATGGACGTATTGATGAAGACTGTAGATGTTGTGCCCCAGATAGTTCGTAACATAATATTAATACTTTGTACAGTCTTCTTAGATTTAAGTCATATGAAACGCTATTATCAAATGCATGTGACAGCGTTTTCATTGCATTATTTTAAACAATAAACCAACAATCTTATCTTGCTGCAAGATCTAAAGAATCTTTAGTGTTATAGTATCAAAAGTTGCCATACTTCATTTTTTAGAGATACGCAAATGTTCACCAATAAATATCGAAATACTACTTCCAAAAACATATTTTTCTGAAAAAAGCAAAGTTTAACTACACACAAACCTTTTATATAGACACATCTTTATGATCATTGAAGGATATGCTTCAATACAACTTGAAATTTACGTATTAACGCAAGGAATTTGTGAATATTTGTATTAATTTCTATGACAATATTATAGTAAAACTAAACACATTTATACTTGTCGTGAGCTTGTTATTTTCAAGAGCAGTTAAACGATATTTAGGCACTTACCATACAGACGAAAATACAAATATCTTCTCGTGATTTTGATAAGACCTATCAAAATATTTTTGTACAAATGCACAATTTTCAATGTTGATACATGTAACAGTTATTTTAGTGAACAGTTATCTAATACTTTCTTGTAGATCCTTTTGGGAAGCGACGATGATACAGATGAATTTGACATCAATAAAAAATCAGTTTTATTAATCTATTCATGATTTATAAATGTACTTATTGTGGCGTCCTTTTTGCATTATTTGACAATTTCGACCCTTTTATTTTTAAATCCATGGCCGTAACATTTAGAGGGGAATGCATGTCGCTAAAAGGTGAGCGGTAGGACCAAACGTATCTGAGAAAATGAAACTTATTTAAGCAAGTAAAAACGATATCGATTGGTTAAGAGAAATAAGATGATCCTATTTTCAAAAGTAAAATTGAGGAGTTTTTTGATACTTTGTAGTTTTCCAAGATCTAAGATCCCATAATACATCACAATATGTATCAGAACTATTCACCATTCATTTATCAATATCACATTGGAAAAAGTGCTTTATTGAATTCTGAAATGAAGAGGCAGAGTTGAAGGTTATCAAATCTACTCCTTTATCTACGCTACTGATTTAAACTCTTTATGAAACCGCGTATGCTTTGAGCAATGTCAGTCTGTTCGTCTGATTACAATTGATGAAGTATGTTCATCTGATTGAAAATAGAAGGTATAGTCTGTTTGTCTGATTACAAATAGAAGGTAAAATATGTTCGTCTGATTACAAATACCGTGGATTCATTGTTTTCGTTGATAGTGAAAAAATGGCATTTCGTGGGATACGTAAATTCGTGAACTGCTGTCTTAGAAAAAATATATAAAAAGTTGTTGAAATACTGAAATTCGTGGATTGTAACATCAGATATCATGAAAATACTGCGACAAAATTTGCCAAACAGACTTTGATAAAGTAATGTACTGATTTTAAGGTAGATCATACCTCATACACTGAGCATCTTTTCCAGGCATCTTGCAAATTTTGTATGTAAATATATATTTTCAACCAGCAACTAGTATTTGATATAATGTAAAATTAAAATCTTACGTTTATTTAAATAAAAAATTTGACAAAAATGCATAGATATCAAAATTACAAAATTTTATTCTAAAAGAAGCCTTTTTCAGGGGAGATTATTGGCGGAAATTTTTTTAATGAAATGTAAAGGTTTAGTTTTTTGGAAATAGCAAGAAAAAATGAACGGTGACCCCGATTTTTCTTTTAAGAATATGAAAGCATGTCAAATAAGTGTTCTTTTCACAGTTTTTTATTGTACGAAAAATTTTGATTTTCCCTATATAATCTATATAAAATTGACCAACATTAAGACTCAATTATATCAAAATCAAGAACGGCGACCTAAGTTTTTTAAATTGAAATTTCAAAGTATATCCATCAAACATCATGCCTGGAAAAAATTATGAAAATCCATCTGCTAAAAATATTAGTTTTGATCTAACTTAAGCGCTAATAAAACAAAAATCTAATAAACAGATTCACTGTTTGCAACACCAAAATGTTTAATTATCATTTGATTGCATGATTAATATTTTGTTGTAGTAGAACAAATTTAAATTAAATAGCTTTTATTGGAAACGATATTATTTCATTGAGATATTATCAAAGATTGAAGTAGGGAAGATACGATATTTGTATCCCAAGCTGTGAAATTTACTCATTTTCTGGTCTTCTATAAATATAAGACAAAACTGATTCCTTTCATAACACAATGTCTCTACAACAGTGGTTAAAGTCCGGTAGTATTAAGGTGAAAGCTCCTGCTACGCCAGGACTGCCTGATCCATATCTCTATGTAGTACTCAACGCGACATTCACCTTACACAGGCTGCCAACGACAGCGTTGACACTCTTACAGCTAATGCCAGTACTCCGACTTCAACTCATACACGTAAACGCAAACATCGTATTAAAGTTACCCATGGCGTATAGAATGATCGAACACTTCAACACAACGAAATTGTTCAATGTTGTCTCAGGTAGGTACATGTACACCAAAAATAAGTGGTTTCAGCTTCAGTTTATTTAAGCTGAAGTAAAAATATAATTTTTTGTTGGATATTTAAATTCGTGGTTTACTGCGACCCACGAAAACCACGAAAATTGGTATACAACGAATAATAATGAATTCATAGAAGAAAGTAAAGTATGTTGGTCTGATTACAAATAGAAGGTAAAGTATGTTGGTCTGATTACAAACAGAAAGTAAAGTCTGTTCGTCTGATTACAAATAGAAGGTAAAGTCTGTTCGTCTGATTACAAATAGAAGGTAAAGTATGTTCGTCTGATTACAAATAGAAGGTAAAATCTGTTCGTCTGATTACAAACAGAAAGTAAAGTATGTTCGTCTGATTACAAATAGAAGGTAAAGTCTGCCGGTTCGTCTGATTACAAATAGAAGGTAAAGTCTGTTCGTCTGATTACAAACAGAAAGTAAAGTCTGTTCGTCTGATTACAAACAGAAAGTAAAGTATGTTCGTCTGATTACAAATAGAAGGTAAAGTCTGTTCGTCTGATTACAAACAGAAAGTAAAGTCTGTTCGTGTGATTACAAATAGAAAGTAAAGTCGGTTCGTCTGATTACAAATAGAAGGTAAAGTCTGTTCGTCTGATTACAAACGGAAAGTAAAGTCGGTTAGTCTGATTACAAATAGAAGGTAAAGTCTGTTCGTCTGATTACAAATAGAAGGTAAAGTATGTTCATCTGATTACAAATAGAAGGTAAAGTCTATTCGTCTAATTAAAAATAGATTTCAATTTCAATTTCAATAATTTATTAAAGTCTCATCTCTCAACAATTATAATACAGATAAAATCAATATTACATAAAATGAGAGCCACTCTGTACAGAATTATAAGAGACTATAATGATAAACAAAGTAATCATAGCAATTAAATACATGCAATAATAACATTATTTACAATATAAAATATTTTTACGCCTATTTAAAATTAAATAACAGGTTTTGGCACATAAACGTATCATATTTTCATCGGAAAATAAAAACACTAATTTCTGTGTATCATTTAAGAGCATAAAATCTTCATGAAAACTTTCAGCATTTAAAAATAAATCGTTTCTAAAATCATCATACATAGGACATTTTATTAAAACGTGTGCCTCATTTTCAACACAATCCTTACAAAAGTTACAAACCCTATCAACCAGTTTTATATTTTCGTAACGCCCAGTTTCAATACGTAATGGGGCTACCCCACACCTAAATTTAGCAAATGCACTCCTGTAATTAAACGGTAGAGGTATTTTACAATACTGCTCAGGTTCGAAACAATGCTTGAATAGTCTATAAGTCCGCAATTTATTTTCACCTCTTCCAGATTTAGATCCTTCAAAATGAAGACTAGAATTCCAATGAACAATATGGTTTTCAAATAATTTGGACATAACACTTTTAACAACAAAATCAGTGTGAACACAATCAGAAATCGAACAAAAATGACTTAAACTTAACTCACATAAGGTTTTTTTCACATTAAAATTCCAGTTTTTGACACATTTATGCTTGCTACTCATATCATCAGCCCACTTAAAAACTTTTCTATTCAGACGATTTGAACTCATATTGTTGAATCGACACCATAAGCGAATCACACTTTTCCATTGCTTATTATAAATAGGGATTAAACCCATTTCTGCTGTTACTGCCACATTTGGTGTATATTTCCCTACTCCAAGGAAAAACCTACAAGCTCTATTCTGTATAGCATTTATACATGAATATTTTCTTGTGCCCCAAATACCTGCACCATATTCAACAATAGGACAAACCAAGCTCTCATATAATTTTACAAACACATCGTAACAAACACCACCTAAAATCTTACACTTTGCAATTACCAGATCTAAAGCTCTGTTTGCTGAAGCTGCAACAGCTTTTGCAGTTACGTTATAGTCTAAGTACTCGTTTAAAACAAGACCAAGATAAGTATAATTGCTAGAGTATTCAATAATTTTATCGTTACATTTAAATACTGTATCAGACTTAGAAATAGAAGGAGGTCTAAAATGTACAATGTTGCTCTTGTCTGCATTAATTGTCATACAGTTGTCCTCACACCAAGTACCTAATGCATTCAGTAAAATTTGTAGTTCTTTATCATCATTTGCTATGATAACAACATCATCAGCATATAACAATATACATAATTTATCATCCCCAATATCTATACCACAGTCAAATGACTTCAGGAATGTAACCAAATCATTGATGTACAAATTAAACAAGACAGGAGACAATGGACAACCCTGTTTAAGACCACTATTTACATCAAACCAGTCTGTAAAATGCCCATTTATCCTGACAGAACATAAAACATTTTTATAAATCGACTTTACAGCAGTACAAAAATTCTCAGCAACACCAATTTTACTTAGTTTAGACCATAATCTATCTCTATGAATCGTATCATAGGCCTTCTTAAAATCAATAAAGGCGCAAAAAGTAGATTTGCGCAATTTTTTCCTAACATCAATTACATTAGTCAACGTTGAGAGTTGATCAATAGTACTACGTTGTTGACGGAAACCATTTTGTTCTTCCGCTAATTTATTATTATCATCTACCCACTGGGTTAATCTGTCATTTAAAATATTACAGTATAATTTGTAAGATACTGCAGCTAAGGCTATGCCCCTATAACAAAGAGGATCCCGCGAATCAGCCATTTTAGATTTTGGTATAGGATTTATGATAATCTTATTCCATATATCAGGAACTATACCAGATCTAAAACAAAAGTCAAATAAATGAAATAAAAATATAGCTGAACTCTGATTTAGAAAAGATTCAATAGGTAAATTATCAATACCGCCCGCTTTTCCCTTTTTAGCATTTTCAATAGCATGTACTGTTTCTGGAAATGAAATAGGTTCCGTCAACAAGAAATCGTTGAAAGTACTTTCTTCAATAATTCTTGTACAAGAATTAGAAACCCCAATCGAACAATTTTGTTGATTAAGTAAATTTGAATAATCTGACTTCCATCTATTAAGAACATCTGTTAAATTTGAGCTAATATTACCATCGCTAACTATCAATTCCATGGGAATAACAGATTTACGATTCTCTGCTATACCTATTTTACCAATTTTCTTCCAAAAGAGGCTTTGGTTACTGGTAGATTCAGAAAGCAATTGCTCTTGCATTTTGTACCAGTATCTTCTCTTACTCTTTTGAACCTCCCTGTCAAAACATTTTCTTTTCTGTACATATACAGTTTTGAGCTCCCTTTGTTGCTTATTATTACACTTATTCCAGGCCTTTTCTGCCTCGCACATATCAGACCATAATTTATTCAAACTTTCATTCCACCAGGGTTTCTTATTCCGATATTTTTTCTTTGACTTATTACAACCAAAAACAACAGTCTTATTAGGCAGTTTATCAGACATTTCTGATTCAACAATTTTACAAAACTCACTATAAATGTCGTTTACACAGCTTTTTTCTTGTTCAAAATTCTGTATTTTTTCTATAAGAGTACAAATTTCTGAATATATTTTATCAGAATTCATAAAATCTGAAGGTAAATTGGTACAGTCAAATTTTACAAACTGCGTACCTAGATCAGTGTCCTTTTCAGGTAATATATTTGACATAAACGAACTGAAATCAATCTTCCACTTAAGAAGTGAATGATCAGGTATCAATCTTAAATCAACACCCGTTATATCATAGCCTGCAGACGTGACCATATCATTCGCCCTAACAACACAAAATTCATTAAATAGATTTAAATAGTCATATGGAACAAGACAATAATCTACTACCGAACAGCCTTTTGTTGATATACACATCATCATAGATGATGAAGTCTCTTCGTCTGATTACAAATAGAAAGTAAAGTCTGTTTAGATGATGCAGTCTGTTTCGTCTTACTATAAATAGAAGCATGTATATGTAATTATAACTGGTGTAATTATCAATATCTATTTTTTCGGTGCTGACAGGGCATTGATATTTGAATGTTGTACGACTTTGAAAACTACGGAGTGTCTCACTCGCGCATATTACGGTCATTTCTGTGTGTTTCATGTAATTATGCAACTTATTTCTTGATAATAACCCCACCCCACCCCCGCTTGTGTACTGTACATTGAAATCAGTATGTTCTTAAAATCAGTATGTTCTTAAAGTCAGCATGTTCAGACTTTTTGAAACAAGAATTGCACTTATCAAACAGTCACATTTGTTTGCTACTGCATGCTGTTTACGGTGAAATTAACCTATCGTTTAATATTTTTGAAATTCATTTTAAATTTTATTTTCGACATCACGGTTTGAAAAGTGTTATCTCCAAAAATGAGACCAGATATCTTCTTACTGTGTTGAACTTCTCGTCGCCGGATTTGATTCTTCGTCGCAATATCCACTGTCATGGAGAGGGGGCACTAATTACGTTGTCTCAGTGATCTGTTTATCATACAATTCTTTCGATTACATATTATTAATGTTTCTTTTCATGTTCCCTCCCCCCCCCCCATGGACTGTTGATTCGAATTAAAAATATTGATAATTGTATTAAAGCAGGACATGCTTACCTTTCCTGGGCACTATGCAAGTGTTGTCGTTTTCTATTATTAATCTTGCAGTTAATATTTTTTCAATATTTTATTTTCTTTATGTAAAATCTCCATGTTCTCACGATTTCATCTTTGCTCTTATTTTTTGTCTTATAGACTGTGCTCCTCTAAATGTTGTTGTTTTAATATTCGATATATTACATTGATAGTCTAACATCTGATTGAAATATTAAATTATCAAACATCAAGTTATTAATATAGTTGACTAAGACTTATTTTACATTTTAGTATATTTATTGTCAATAGCTATAATACATGTATACTAGTTAACAAAATGTTTGAAAGTATCTTGTAACAAAATTGTGGAAATATACATTTGATATTGATAGTGAGTTTATTCAAATTAAAATCACTGTTTCCAATCTAAGAATTTCGGACTTCGGTAAATTATGAACATCTTTAATACAATGGTAAAATCACAAAAATCATAATCATTGTTACACGTGACTTTTAAGTTAAATATCAATAGGTAAATTTCATGAATAAATTTATCAATGTGATGATAAAGCCTCCAAAATTGGTTCAAATTAAAATTTTGTAGATTCACGGTGAAAATTGTGGTTTTTGCACAAAATAAAAGTTTATCACATAGAAATAAAAATAATGCAAACATATCAGACGGACAGGACAAGTTTTGAAATCTGTGTGATTTCTTGAACTATAAGATAAAAATCGTTTTTATCATTCATGACTTATTGCCATGAATAAATCCAAGTTATTGATCTAGATTAATTTAACTGACTTTTGTTTTGACCTTACTAAGATATACTACCCACCTTTATCTTTGAATAGTCTTGACATAGATCCGCACTCCCATGTCTTTGAAAATTGGATGAATAATTTATTCCTTTTAAAGCAAAGAGAAAACAGGAGTAACTACAAGCCATGAAATCCTACGCAATCTGTTTTATTTGCATTTCCCTAGTTGGACTTTCCTCAGGTAAGTTAGCACAAGCCTTCCTTTTTTCGGGGTGCAATTGTGCCAAACTTTTTTTCCAAAATATACAACTATGTGCTTAATTCATTCCAGGTGATTAACAATCTTGCCTTATTATCATTTGGCGTCCGTCGTCCATCGTCCGTTAACTTTTCACATTTTAATCTTCTCCTCTGAAACCACTGGGCCAAATAAAATTAAATTTGACAGGAAGCATCTATGTAAGGTCCTTAATAAAGTTTGCTCATTTCGTCCCGATCGGACAACAAACATGGCTGCCATGGGCAATTGTTAATTTTGATTGACTGAGTTTTCAAAAATCTTCTCCTCTGAAACTGCTAGGCCAAATGGAACAAAACTTGACAGGAAGCATATATGGGAGGACATTTATAAAGTTTCCTCATTTCGTCCCAATCGGACTACAAATATGGCCGCCATGGGCAGTTCTTGTTTCTGATTGGCAAATATAAAAAAATCTTCTCCTCTGAAACTGATTGGCCAAATAGAACTAAACTTGACAGGAAGCATTTATGGGAGATTATTTACAAAGTTTCCTCATTTCGTCCCGATCGGGCGACAAACATGGCCGTCATGGTCAATTCTTGTTTATCATTGGTTGATTGAAAAAATGTTTTCTTTTCTGGAACTGCTTGGCCAAATGGAATGAAACCTGACTGGAAGCATCTGTGGGAGGTTCTGTACAAAGTCTCTTTATTTTTGTCCCGATCGGACTACAAATATGGCCACCATGGGCAGTTATTGTTTCTGATTGGCTGATATAAATAAATCTTCTCCTCTGAAATCACTGGACCAAATGAAACAAAACTTGACATGTACAAGAAGCATAAATGGGAGGTCTTTTATAAAATTTCCTCATTTCGTCCCGATTGGACTATAAATATGGACGCCATGGGCAGTTGTTTTTTTATTGGCTGATATAAAACAATCTTCTCCTCTGAATTCGCTTGGTCAAATGGAACGAAACTTGACAGGAATCATCTATGGGAGGTTCTTTACAAACTTTCCTCATTTCATCCCGATCTGGCAACAAACATGGCCGCCATGGACAATTCTTGATCCTCATTGGTTGATTTAAAAAAAAATTCTTAAACTACCTTTCCAAAACTGTCAGCCAAACTTGACAGGAAGCATCTATGAAAAGTCTTTTAAGAATTTTTTTTTCATCCTGATTGGACGACAAGCGTGGCTGCCATTGGCAATTCTTGTTTCTGATAGGCTGATATAAAGAAATCTTCCTCTCTGAAACCTCTAGGCCAAATGAAAAGATTATTAACAAGAAGCATCTGTGGAAGGTTTTTTACAAGGTTTTCTCATTTTGTCAATATCATGCAACAAACATGGCCGCCATGGGCAATTCTTGTTTATGCTAGGTGAGTGATACAGGGTCAGTCCTCTGAGCCGCTAGTTCATCATATTTTGAGCCTACATTTTTAAATTATTCTTCCTTGCCCACCCCCCTTTTAAAAATAAAATGGTTTTAAAACATATCACAGAATTAGTAGTATGAAAAACCTTAGTACAATCATATTAATATTGTATGAATGTAAAGTCAGCATGTATCAAGACGCGATATATTTTGGCATTGCTTAAATTTCTGCAGGTGTTTGATTAACCCTTCATATTATGCCATTTTATGTTTTTAGCATACTGCCGAATTTAAAGATTTTATTTTGGCTATTATTAATCATGTTAAACGAGTCGTAAAAACAGCATTAAATTCATGATTACACAGAAACTTGTTTTTTTACAATATTTATTTTTGCTAATTGAACTGAATATTATGAAAAGGAAATATTACATGAGCAAATAAATAGTTAAGAAAATTAACAAGATTAATGGTGCATGATCAGATAAATATCCGGAACTTCTCATGTACCCCCAACCCCCAAAGCAAGTAACTATCCTTAATGAACTAGTGTTTCATACGCATATTTCTTATACTATATTTGATATACAGGATCATGCTTGAATACCTTATAATTATTTCAGCTGCTTTGGATAACAGAGGGACAGAATTTATAATAGCATTCATGGATAACCTCGTTTTGGAAAACAGGAATATAAAGCCGGAGATATTTATTACGACTGATAGGAGAAAACTTGTTCACGTGACAGTTACAAGTCCCGGGATACCAAATTCCAGACTTCATGAGACATTCACCGTCACTCATGGTCAGGTTCATCTTGTTAGTGTAGACATAGCATACCGTCTCGATCACACAGAACTTTCCAAGAAAGCGCTCCTTATCACATCAGACGATGAAATTGTAGTCTATGGCGTAAATCGTGAAGTGTATTCAGACGATGCCTATCTTGCCTTGCCTACAGATGTTCTGGGCAAGGAATATTATACCATGTCCTACTCACCTGCCCATTTATATTGTTTGTTTGCAGTCGTTGGTATCCAAGATCATACTCACGTCTCCATTCGTCTTCCAAACACTCCAAAATTGTCCGTTACTCTTAAAGGTCACACCTACAATCAAGGTCAATGGATGAATGTAACACTAGATAGATATAGTACCTTACAGGTTCATTCTGTTCCCGATTTGAGTGGAACTTATATTGTGTCTGACAAACCAATAGCCGTTATAAGTGGAAACAAAAAAGCTATTGTCGGCAGCACGGGATCTTCACGTGACCATTTAACCGAAATGCTGCTTCCGGTCTCGTCTTGGGGGAAGAACTATGCAACTGTTCCGATACCAGAAAGAAATGTTGGTGATTTCTTCAGATTTTTAGCCAGCGAAGACAATACGCATATTAATGTGACAGGTGTTATAAACGGAAAACCATTCCATGATAAAATAACAATTGCCAAGGCCGGGCAATACGTACAAAAACACTATAGCTCCGCTTTATACTCTCACATCACCTCAGAAAAACCTATATCTCTGTTTCAGTTTTCTTTAACACAAAAAGGAGGCCCTGACCTTGCAGATCCGGCCATGATAATTGTTCCACCAATAGAACAATATGCAGCAGATTACACTTTCACAACACCGAAATATTCCAAAGGTAGTTACACGAACTATTTCATGTTTGTTATTGATTCAAAAGAAAAAGCAGGATTACGATTGGATAACCATCCATTACCAAACAACCAACAATACACCGCAATACCGGGTACGAATCTTGTGGCTGGGTTTATAAAGATATCTGTTGGTACACACACAGTAAGCCACATCAAACAAACAATGGTAATTGGTGGAATTTTATTTGGTAAGGCAAACTTGGAATCATACGGTTTTCCAGTCGGCTTGCTGCTAACACCTGTGAATTCGGTGAGTAAACTAGCATTCTTCATTTAATCTCGCCACATTTGATATGTTCCTGTCCAAAGCCATTAGGAGCATACCTGGACGAGAACATGTTGATATGATGTGAATACGATCCCCGCTTTGTACTAGACCGACACGCTGAGCCGGATTTTTAAAGTGTTAGCTCACGAACTAACTGTCTACAGGAAGACATTTCGCCCACCCGGACACATTATATACTGACCCCGAGCTGACCATTGTTTTGCTCTAACTCCTAGATGCCGCGTGCTTGGCGGAGAAGCAACAAATACTAATTTTAATATCTTTGGTTTGACCCTGCCGGGGATCGAACCCAAGCATGCTTCTATGAGACTACAGAAGCGGTTCCAAATATTGAAAATAGAATACTAATTACAAAGTTCAGAACAAGTATACAAAGAAACCCAGAGATGACAGAAATTGTCCAGTCTGTAAGATACTGTACAATGAAAATAATTTTTTTCTCACATGTACTATAAATACAAATTCTAGAAGACTTCTTCTTGATAAACTAAAAGATTAAACAGTATATCCTCTATTACTTTGATTATTAAGAAACTTCTTAACCCTGCAACACCCGCTTATTTCAGGGTAGTATGTGTCTTCATAAAACAGTCATTAGAACTGAGGAGGGAAGACCCTAAGTACCAAACGAAATAAGCTGTAAACGATTTTTTTAGACACTGTTGTTATGCATGTACATGTCATTGTAATGCCTTGTATTTTGTATATATGTCTAACCCTTAGTGGGTTTAATAAAGTTATTAAACATAAAAGTGAGGATTAAGTGAAGAATACAAACGCGATACCGGTATTACTCGTATTGTATACAATCATTGAACACATTTTTGTACCAGTATTATTGTCAAACAATACTAGTAGTTCAAGTATATTGGAATAAAAATACTGCGATTTCTAAAATTGTCACCATTGTAATACTAGTATTCCCAGTATTGTAAAATTAACGAAACTGGAATTCCAGTATTGTAGATTGTACAATACTGGTAATTCCAGTGTTTTAAACTTTTGAATAGTTTGAAGTTTGGTATCTGTAATACTGATAATTCCAGTTTTGTAAAATTTATAATACTAGTATTTCCAGTATTTTAAATTTTCAATACTAGTAATTTAGTATTTTATACTTTATGATACTAGACAATATAGTTGAAAAATTTGAAATACTGGTATTTCCGATATTGTAAAACTGACAATAAAAGCAATTCTAATTCTTACAATTAATATATCATTCCAATATTTCATATTTTGTAATACTAGGAATGTCAGCAAAATTTACAATGCTTGGAGATGATTTTAAGGAATATAATACTTGAATTACATGTACTGGAATTATAAATTGCATATCAAAGGGAAATTAATTATACGACGAAGGAACAACAATTTTGACTTCCTAAGTCGTTGGCCCTTACAATACCCTCTACAAATGATACACTTTTGATTACCACTATCTGCTCACACGACAACTGCGTGTACTTTTACAGTTTGCGTACAACAGAGCTTATATTTTGTAATCGGCTAATGGAAGGCAGTTTCTTCCAGTATCTGTAACTCTGGTATAACCAGTATTTTGCATTATCTGTAGTTCTGGTATTGCCAGTATATTTCAGTGTCTTCCAGTATCTATAATTCTGGAATACCGTTGTCTACCAGTATCTTCCAGTGTCTTAAAGACTGTACAAGTCTGGATTATCAGTGTTGTCCGGTTTCTTCCAGTACTTTAGAGAAGAAAATTCCATGACAAAACTGGAAGATACTAGTAACAATACTGGACGCGTTTGTATTCTTCATTTTATCCTAAAATGAACATCAAAATATTTTTGACTATAATTGCCTTAAATCATCAATTTCTTTCGTAAATAAACAACCAGTTTTACATGCAAGCCTAGGCGAGCCATCCAGAGGATCGGTATCTAATCTGCATACATCAAAAACCTGAAATTTAATGAAAGAATAAAAATACCAATCAAATTTAATTTAAAATAAGTTGAAATACCAGCGACTAAGTTGGTCTAGACTAAGGTCTACAATTATACTTTACAAAAAGGGCAACACATACATGTACTTGGAAGAAATTCTGTTTGTATAATAGAAATGAAAAATATAAATTTAAAGGAAGTTTATACGTTCAGATAGAAGGCACATTTAAAACACACATGTAATAATAATTTGTTTTCATATTCAATGATAATTTATCAAATGAAGGGTTGCAAGGCAAAATCGATGACGTATGGAGATGAAATAGATAACGACTGTGATGGCGAGATAGACGAAGAAGAATGCGACGGAAAGGGTAATGTTTGCCTGATATACCTTTAAAGCCACTTCCTACGATATTGTAACAAGGTGTTTAAGTCAAAATATGGACGCGAAAAAAGATAATATTACTGATCATAACGAAATATGGGGTATTTCCTGATGTTAAAATGCTTTCCTTTCTGAGTTGATCTCCTTTCAGATTCTTGTTGCGTTTCTACATGCATAATGTCGCCAGTTTCTTTCTGATTTGATCAAAGTAGGACTAATCAGTGGTTCGAGCGGATTTCAATTTAAAAGTCTAAAATACCACGGATAAGTCGGAGGTGTTTTGCCAATTAATTCCAAGCAAATTCAACACTGTTTATCTTACAGTAGAATCAATCATTTTCCTAGCTCAGACGAAACTATAAATGTTTTGGTCAATTACTTGTACAGTAGTGATTGAAATGACTTATTGATCTGTTTTAATGCCAAATTCATCGATACCATAGCTATTACTGTACATTCCCATTGAAAACCGAAGTTGCCACTATCAGTTTGAGTTCTAATTGTCCCATGGTGGTTTTAAGACTCAAAATACAAAACAACCAGTCTGGAAAACTTCATGTCATAATTAGAAATAAACCGCGATCGAGGAACAATAACTATGGTCTTGAAGCACTTGAGATTCTCCATGTTAGATTCCTAGACCATTTGATCCTCGAAGTCTAATTAAAACTTTTTTACAGTATTTTTTTCAGCTTAGAAAAAAATAGCTATGTTTCATTCTCTTTTTTTTCAGATAATGATGCTGATGGTCGCATTGATGAGGACTGTACTTGTTGCGGTGAACTTCTTAAAGGTATGCATGGTTTATCAATTCTTTCTTCCGTTGTTAGGAATCGCGAATAACTATTTTTACAATATCTAAGACTATTGGTCTCGTGATTCACAATCCATATTTACGATGGGATTTTAAGCAAACCATTGTTTAGAAGATTTTTCAAGTAATGCATGTATACCTTCAGTTTTGCGTTGGGCTTCACGTTTCATATTTCTTGTTAAAAGTATTTTAATGTGAAATATTTTAAGATGGTGTACGTAAATTGATCATATATTTTGTAGTTATATCACGTAAATTTTGACGCTTATCTCAAAGCTGTATCGCATACCAGTTGAAATTTATGATAAAGTTAACAATATATATCAATATCCGTATGTCTCTGGCTGATATTGGTTACTCGGGTTGAAAAAGCATGTGATATATAGAGAATTCTATGTATTCAATCTGTTATTCCAATATGATATGGTACCATTATGACGCAATAAGTCGGATAAAATGGAGAAAAAAAGATAAAAATCAACGAGCTCAATATTCCGGAAACGACACAATTTAGTGATTTCCATAGCAGACCTCAGCTGCTGACGCAAAAAGTGCTCAAAAAGGGGTATGTTATTCCAAGACTGAAGCTCACACTTCAACAATTGGACGGTCGGAATTAAAAACTTGTAGATCGTTAATGAATATCAGATTCTCAGATGAAATTTGGTCTCCATTTTTCTTAGTTTTGTTGTTCCACCGAATATGTTATTTTACCGAACTTGAAATAAGTAACTTTAATGTAACCTGTTATAGTCTTATCATTTTAAAACATTTTTTATTGTTTGTTTGTTTTCGTCCTTCTCCATCGTGGTTTTGTCTTTGTGTTTTCATGGTTGTTTTATAGACCATAGGATTTTCCTTATATTGTCTTTTACGTATTTGATTGCTGTTCTGTGTATTAAAACAAATTAATTATTTTCATTTAATATATTGTAGGAATAATTGGCAGACGATGAATCAGTAAAATCAACAAATTAAATTATAAACATGCCAAAGTTTGCAAGTGTTCTTTCTTTGAATAATCATGGGAATATTTACTTTGAATAATCATGGGAATATTTACTTCCTTTTTAGTACTTTTGTCCATTCAATATCTTATTTCGAGATAAAAAAAATCCCTAATATTATATTAGTCATGACGTCAGTACCAATTTAAACAGTCTTTAAGGAACAAGTAAATGATAATTTTTGTAATTCTTGTAAAACATTTTTCATTTATTGTTTTGTGATTTTAAAGTTTCAGAACATCTAACAAAGAGATATATATATGCGTCATAAAAACGTTAGTTTAAATTTGATATTCCAGATTACATTTAATCTAAATATAACCGATAAAAAGAACCTTGAATTAAATTGCGCTTATACCTCTACATGAAGGTGAAATTTGCTTCATATTCTCTGTAATACCATATTAACCTATGCCTATTTCTATGCTCTGTATGTACACTTCATCAAATTATGTCTCATCAGTTGGGCTCAATACCAAAAAAGTACTTAGAGAGGGGAAATAATAAAACAAAATGCTACAGAGTTACAAATAATTTACAATACTACATCTTCGAGTGGCCTAGCTTAAAGGGTCATTAATTGTCAATTTATAAGACTTTAACTTAAAACCTGTATAGAAAGAAAAACTTTAGGAAAGGCATCTAGCCTTCGCTGAAGTTTTATGAAGACTTGATGAATTTCAGTTTTGGTTTTTTTTCTCTCATTTCGATGATAACGACAATTGTCTTTTAAAATTTTAATATAAAAAATTGTAAAATCAGTTCGAGTTATTTCCCTTAGATCAGTACTATAGTATTAATGAATGGGTGTTTTCATAATGGCCCTGTTATATGTCCAAGGTCTGTAATAATGGCCTGAGGGTTGCTGTAATGGCCCGAGGCAACGCCGAGGGCCATTACAGCATCAGAAGGCCATTATTACAGACCGAGGACATATAACAGGGCCATTATGAAAACACCCATTTCTTAATACTTTTATTAACCAGTTTGTATATAGCATTTGCATTAATCCGAATAGCACAAATATAATGGTAAGTAAGCAAAACCTGTGAGAACAGTTTTAAAGATTAATTTCGGATAGTTTTTTTCAAAAATATGTTTTAAAATGTTCTAGTTTGCTCATCCTGAAATTTCCAAGTGGAGTATTAAAAAAAGCAGCCATTTTGAAAAAGCCGTAATAACCGGTTATTATGAAAAAAATTCTGTAATGGCCCGGTTATTATGAACAAAATGCTGTAATGGCCCTGCTGTAATGCATTCATTTTGCTCATAAAGATAAGGCATTTTTAACGTATTTTACCCTACTGGTTAATAAATCAGATTACAGCAAACATTTCATCATAAGAAAGTAAAATGTAAAAAATTACCTTGTTTGTCTGGAAACGAACATATAATCATAATTTTAACTGCTTTGTAAATTTCATTTACTTGATAGATTTCTTGGGACGAAAAGGGTGGAGTGGTCGGACCTAGAATACTCAGGTTTAAAAAAAGCCCAAAATGTTATTTTTTTATGTGGTTACATACATATATACCATTCTAAATAATAAACTTTCTGAAAATAATCCTCATCTTTCTGTGCGTTGCCACAACATCTAATTAATCCAGAAACAATATTGAATTTTCTGATAAAAGGATAATTACTGGAATAAGCCATATTGATTCTTCTTAAAAATAACCAATTTATTTGTTGTTCTTATTGGAATCTTACAACTGAAAGGATAGAATTTATAAGAACATTTGCACTGTATACCATTCAGAAATATATGGTTTTTATTTTTTAAAGTTTTACACCTATGTTCTCATCAGTGAGCGTATGATGACATGATTTATTCGCACAATTCAGGATCTTTACACTCAAATCTGTCTTTCCCGATTACTATTGACCTTATACAATATACCAACATTCTGATATTAATTCCAATACCATCTATATATGCCTTATTCGACCAATGTTAGGCTTCTGTCATTGCATATGAAATGGAAAAACATATATACTAAGAACTCTAGAAAGGCACCTAGCCTTCGCTAAAGTTTTATGAAGACTTGATGAACTTGACACCAACGCAAAACGTTTCATTCATAAGTATAAAATAAGAAAGACAATTCCAAAACCAATTTTGCGACAGATCTACACGCGAGATAAATAGAGGCTCAGCAAATTTATAAATGTATAAGAGAACCTTATTTGCATAGCCAAAAATTAGCAACCGAGCGTCACCAAGGTACTGTAATATTATTTAAATTATGTCCCATTGACGCAGACGCTTCAACATTTCAATATTCAAATATCAAAAGCCATAATTTTGCTTTGTAAGCTAAGAACGTAACTGCGAATTTTGATACATCCAGCATGCATGGAAAGGTATGCAAGAATAACACTTTGAAAAATTCGATTTACCACTAAGGCACGGTGTTCGAGAATAACTATGCCTTTTCATTTTTGATGCATCTCTCAAACATTTTTTTGATCTCAACATTTCTTATATCGAGGGTTAAGTGCAATAAGGGGTCATCTCGAATATTTGTTATTTTGAGAAAATCAGGTTTAAAGGTTTAAGACCCTATATCAAATCATCCGTTTGCATTACATCCTAACTGTTAACTGGTATATAAAGTGTTGGTGAATCATTTCTCAACTGATTATAAAAACTTGTCACTAGGTTTGAAATGATGTCGCAATTGACCTATTTTTGAGATAGCACCTTCTTGCACAACGATTTCCGGAACATAGCTTGGGCTTAAAGGTGCTATCTCAAGATAACACCTTCTTGTTCAACAGAAATGACTGATAATTGGAACAATCTTGCTGGATAACACCTTCGTACAAAGAATGCAACAGTGGAAAGAAGTGTTAGATAAATAAAAACAAGCCAATTTTCTAAATAACACTTTTATTAATCTGAATCTTTCTCCTCTTCTTCAATGTCCGGTTCTGGTAAGCGGTCTTTCAAGGATTTTACACTTGACAGTGAGTTATAAAAATGAGCACAATCTGCTGGTATGACATTACTCCTGCAAAGCGACAGCAAGTCATTTTTCTTTGCCTCAGAAATTGACAATCTTTGGCTGTATTTGCCTTATAAACTGATGTTTCCTAATAATCTCTGTCTTCCCCTTGTCGGTAATCTACAAATTATCTCCTCGAAAGGATCGTCAAATTTGTACTTATAATAAAACATGTCAGGCGTTGCTTTTCTAAATTGTAATTGTTTTATTTCTCTCCATCTGACCTTTTCGCCTTTTTTGTTGGTTTCAACATTTTTGTAACGGTTCTTTTGTAAAGCTTTAAAATCTAAGATGTCCCAATGCTTCAACGGAATGACTATGTATGGGTTTTTTTCTGCGAGCCATGTGTATAACTGTGTCTCACTGACTAGGGATAAAGATGCTGGTCTTCTTTTTTGCATACTCAATTGCAGCGTGCATGGAGTCACACTCCATCTGGGTATGTCCTGTTTCTAAAAACTTTTGATCAAGTATATCTAAATTCCTGCTATTTGAAACTGAATAAAGTAAAGCTACCACGACATACTTGTTTCTATTTTGACCCATACAGTTGTCTGAATAGAATGAGAGATGACGAACATACGGCGGCAATGAATTAAAAGAAAACTGAGCTGTTATAACTTATCACTTTATTCCCTAGGTGACAATAAGGGTACTTGCTATTTATGGAATGAGACTGAAGGAGGAAGAGGATCGTGTGAAGTGGCAACTTGCTTGTACAAGTACATTAATTCATTGCCGCCGTATGTTCGTCATCTCTCATTCTATTCAGACAACTGTATGGGTCAAAATAGAAACAAGTATGTCGCGGTAGCTTTACTTTCTTCATATCCTGCTATAAATTTTTACTGTAACTGACAGAAGATTGGCAAGAGCCAAAGGCATGGCATCAGACAATGAAGTGGCCCAATTATTTGGTTGACGTAATGTTTCTATTTCAGTGCTCAAGTTAACATTGTCAGAACTTAGAAAACCAAAGTAGTAATCTGAATTGTCCTTTATGTGATCACACATTTGCTCCCTTAGAGTCAGTGCTTTCACTTTTTCTGTGGTCTGTTTTGCTGCTTCTTCAAAGAAACAGTTACCAACTGCTGGAACGTGTTGTTGACGCAAACCATTGCTTTTAATAAGCTATCTAAAATCTTAGTGTGTTGTCTGTTTTTTTTTACGGCGCTTCCTATATTCAAGAAGACTGTTTTGTTTAGCCGATTCAACCTGTGTCTCTATTTGCTTTTTGCCTAATGATGTATTCTTGTTAATGCCATATTTATAAATACTTTGTTCACTTAACTTAAACAATTGCCGTTGTTTCCCTTTTTTATTTCGTTTTTGTTCTCTAACCTTTTTGAATTCATCTGATGATATAATATTATCTGAGGATTGCATATCAGAAGTCTCTAAATCACTTTGTCTGGGTTTGTATTCATCTTCGCTGGACTGAATTTCTGAGGAAGAAGAATTTGAATGCCTTTCAAATGTTCGTTTCTGTGAAATCCCAACCTTAGAAGGTCGTTTGCTCATGACCTGTTCACTTACGGATGCTATATTTTCGTCAGTTTGAGTAAGAGAACTAGCAACATAATCTTCTGTTTGCTGGTTTATATCCATGTCACTAAGTTCCTCCTGCAAAATAGGCTCATCAGAAACGGGACTTGATTGCAAAAATACAGAATTCCCAGCCATTGCGTTGACATTATTAATGTCTATTTCTTCAGTATCTTTCCAATCGTCAGACTGTAAAATATTTTCAATACGCTGACATCTTACATTTGTCTGGATGTTTTTCAGTGTCATGTCCCATCTACATTCATCTGAGGACCACTCTGACGTCTCCTCGTGATCCGAGTATAATATGTCATCATAGTCGGAAAAGACAATTTCAGAATTACATTCACTTCTAAGAGGCGATGATATTTTCTCTGCAGTATAAATCTTTTCTAAGTCCTCCCAATCTACATATTTGATACCTGACCAATCACTCCAGTTATCATCAGAACTCATCTGGAAATATGATAGTAAACATTTGAAATTAACTATATAAATCAAATATACTAAGAAAAGAAAAAAAAACATTAATGGTCTCTGACAAAAATATAATACCATACAATTACAATAAGATATAAAGTTATGAAGTGTGTTTTGTACTTCAAATTTCAACCTGAGATACCAATTTTCAATGCACTGTATATGAACAATGAATGCATCTACTAAAGAATAATCAGCAGTGCTCAGGATCGAAATAGTAAAAACAACTACTTTCCTGATATTAATATTTACAATTGAAATTAAAAATATGTGATATTTCAGATACAAAATAAACTGATTTAAAAAAAATAATGGTAATATTTAAAACAAATAATGATCACATTTAAAAAAAACAACTAATAACTATAACATACCTTTAATTTCGTAATCTGTCAGGATGCACTACTATCTTCAAAAGTGATTATTTTTTTTAAGCAAAATCAAGCTGATGAACAAATCAATATGTATGGGAAAGTTTTTGCCGAATGGTTTTAAGACATAGAATTTCAGAATGTATATAAGTTGTAAAATAATAAAGTTATTAATCAAAGTCTAGAATCACAACAGGGGTTATCTAGTTGCTGATGTAAACACTCTGTGTGTTATAAGGTGTTATCTGACAGATAATCTGGAGATAACACCTTATAACACAAATCAGTTCCAGATGGTACCTTATTACACTTAACACAACATGTACTTTCAGATAACCCCATATAGTTTTTAATGATAGTTTTATTGTTTACAAACAAACAACTTAAATAATTTGTAACAATAAAATATATGTGAATTCCATCTTTCTGACACTCATAACTCAAAATATGTGAAAAACCTAGATGACCCCTTATTGCACTAAACCCTCGATATTATCGGACCATAACTGACCCCGTGGTTATTCTAAATGTCCCGGATGTTCCATGTAACTAAATGGCAATGACCTCGTTAATTGTCGGCAAACTTCGGAAACGCAATATTAGCAACTTATTTTTTTTAACCCGAATAAAATGAATTAAGTGTTTTTCAATTTGACAATAATAAACCTACATAATACCTGTTTTAAACTTGTGGTTAAAGTTATTTTTGGTAAAAAAAAGAAATACAATTTACGGTCATGATCCCTTAATTAGATAGTCCCACAGTAGATCTCTGCACGTATGTCCAACATAATGTGACAAGCCCACGTATTTCTATAATTCATAACATTTGGTTTTTAGTAAAGTTTCCTTATATGCGGAGATGTTTCAAAATTTGGGAATGTGATTCGGTGATTTGTACACACAGTTGTCACTGAAAAATATGATTCGAAACTAAAACTTATTTCAACGCGGTTTATTTAGTTATGCGCTTATGATATAAACTACAAAGTGAACACACATATGAGGAAATAATTAAGTCGAATGGCAATTTCAGTTTTTAACAGAATAATGTGAATGTTAAACATTTTCAACTTGTCATGAATGGCAGAGAGGAGCAGCCGTATGTTATCTTAAATCGTTTTTTATGACTCTTCCATATTTAAAATAACGAGTGAACTGTACCATTAGAAAAACGTTTTCAGTATTTTTATAACTGTCAAGTTCTAATGAAAAAGAGTTATGTCCCTTTGACCTGCTATAAAGCCATGAGAATAAAAACAAATTTTCAGATAACAAATTTATTTTGCGTATTTTGGCATAAAGGGAATCACAGATGTACATAATTATAGTATCACAGTCAACAAACGACTGACAAAACTAATTCTGAATAGAATATTCTACAATCAAACTATATCAAGGGTAAACATGATATTCTAGAAAATAAATTTATTTTTGCACTTTTTAATAAGTATATAAACTCTGTGGACTTGAAACTAATTTTGAACATTCGAACTTAAGTATAGGGCACACATTCTTGACAGCAATTGTATGTTTTTTATATTAGGTCTGAGTACTTTGGTTGACTTTAAAAGATGGAACTTATTATATTTTTAATTTCAGAGTCAACCCACAAATCAAGATACTCGTTTATGAGAGTTTATGTTTTTATAAACATTAAAAAAAAACTTTACCACCACCCCCTCCCCCCCTTTTTTTCATTGTCGCCAGGTACAAGTTAATTTTAATATTTAAAAAAAATATTGGGACGAACGAATGCCAAAAGTTTATGTATACATGTGTTACCACTGTCAAATAAATCAATTAAATTTAATATTACATGTATACAAATGATTAACATCAAAGGACACTGTATACCTTGCCAAATAAGACCTGCTGAACAAAAAATGTCACGTTTAAAAAGGTACACACTAAATATTTTCAAAAGATAAATTTTCATTTGAAATAAAAGTATTTTATTCACGTTCTGTTAGCCTGAATAACACGACATGGATCTTTGCCAGTAAATGTAGTTGAATATATACATTTCGTTTGGTAAAAGAATGTTTATATAGTGTATTTACTTTTATGCATTTGAATGATTCTCAAACCAGATTGTAGAGTACAAAAAGGTTCCAACAACGAATGAACTTGCTAATATTCCCTTGACCATTTCTAATAAGGTTGTGCTTTATAAATTGATCAATAGAAATAAATGGCTACAACGATCCGGAAATGGGTTTGGTATAAACTATATTTTATATAATTGGATTGTCTGCAAACGAATCAATCCTAAAATTTGGTATATATGGGAATTAGGAACCCTGCATTATCATATAACGGAGTAAATTCCAATATAATACGACACAAACGGTTAAAACAGGGGTGAAAAAACAAAGGGAACGAAGACACTAAAATTAAAGGAAACATTGATACATGTAATAAACTGTAACTTGAATGTAACTAATTTTGTTTTACAGGTACAGACTTTGGCATTGTGCATCGAAATTAATAATTACAAGGAAACATCCTAATACTTTAAACAATAACCCTCCGGACATGTAAAAAAATCTGGCAGATCATATTTGAATAGAAGCTGTCTGATTGACAACAAACAAGATTTTCCTTGTTTGGAGACAAACGGCCGCCCACCCGTCCACATTCAATCGTCAAACTAAAAACCGTATTGCTTCCGTTGGAAAATCCGGTTAATAATATTCTTTTTTAAATAAAATGCGTCATGGCCATATTAAAAACATAATATCAAAAGTGCAGTAAATAACAAGTGATTGGGATAAAAAGAACCGGAAATTGTTAATCAGCTTTCTGTATCCCGACTTTTCTCTTTCGATTTTTGATTTTCTCCTTCAGTGAAGGAGCCAGTTTAACTGTTTGTGGTCTATCAAAAATCTGTTCTACAGTTTCTGGACTAGTTTTATAAGTCTGAATAATCTCAAGTTGCAAAAGCTGACCAGATAATATATTGACTTCCTGTTCGAGAGTCTCTAGATCGTCGGAATATTTACCAAATTCATCTTTAGCAGCACCATAAGATTTTTGGCTATTTTCTACTTTTTCAGTCAATAATGTCTTTGCCTGATCTTTTTCTACCTTTTTATCCTGAACATCTGACAACTCTCTCTCGATAGCTAAAAGTAGCTGTTCGAGTTCACGGACTTGCTTCAGTAACTTTTGACGCTTAATTTGAAGACTGTAGTTTTTCTTTGTCTGTGTCAAGGTTATTTTTAGAAAGTCGGCCATGTTTGCTTTTTGTTCCTTTTCTTCAAATTTGCTCCTTTTCACGTGTTCGTATCCTGCAATTTGTTCTTCTAATTGATTTAGTTCTGATTCTATAATATGTAACTTTTCTTTGTTATTCTGAAGCAGGATTTGAGTTGATTTGACTGATTTTTCAATTTTCTTTTGTTTTTCTTTCTGATTTTTTAAAATTTCTGATCTCTTTTTAGTGATAGTCCTCGTTTTACGTATATAATCGTTAACTTCATACATGTATTCCTCATCACGATTTAACCACTTCCTGGAAATATCACATAGTAAACTAATTTTAGACCCGAGATCTGGTATTAAACGTAAAACTGGAAATGCTTTTAAATCACAAGAAACAAGAAGCTTTTCTGAAAATTCCGAATCCGTAAATAAATCCTGATGTAAGCCACTATCCAAACTTTTCAACAAGAGTCTCGTATTTGTCAACTCTCTTTCCATTTGTGAAATATATTCCGAAATATCCAATGTGTAACGGTTAGAAACCTCCAAATTTATATCGTCACTGCTGTAGCTTATACAACTTTTGTTTAGTCTATTCAACACATTGTTTTGAAATTTATCCACTAAGGCACGAAAACCATCCACAGTGCTCCTAAGATTGTCCCAAAATTCAGTTAGCACGGTAATCTCCCCTTTGTCGAATTCCATTGCTTCTCTGAGTTTATTTATAAGGCCCACCAGACAAGTTTCACTGTCTATGATTTGAAGTTTTATATTTTTCCGTTTTAATTCATTGTTTGCGCTTAAAAGTTTATCATTAACACATTTTAAATAGTCTAATTGTCTCTGTATCAAATTATCTCCCTTTTCATCTTCCGTACTATAATATGTTCGTTGTAGACTCTCCACTTCCTGTTCTGAATCTTGTATTTTGTTGCGAAGGAAATCTAACCCCTCCAAGTATGCTCTCTGTAGACCAGCTCTGACTGAAGTCATCTGTTGCTGTTTTCCAGTGTCGTTCTGAAAAAATATAAAAATTTGAGTAACTATATTCATTAACTTATTTTAATATGACGGTTTTTTTTCATTTGCATGTGTGCGCAGATATTTGTTTTTACCTAATTTTAACAAGACATATCTATTAACATTTCCAATAATGGTTATTCACAACGTTGCCAAATAATGAAAAGTAGAATTAATTTCAGAACAAAACACGCTTATAATTTGTATTAAACAATAAAGATTACATGTGCTTTAGTTTTTTTTCGTAAATTCAAACTACTTCTCTAAAAAAGGGACATGTACATGGTGTAATTCCATTTTCTATAAATCAATTCAATGCTTATTGTTTCTGCATTCAACTGAGACATCATTGACTGTAAAAGTACCCAACGGAATTGACTATTCTGCTTATCATTTTCTTAAAAGGCTTCCAATAATATAAAATCTATAAATTATATATATTAATATTTCAGATTCATTTGGCGTAATAAGATTTCTTATAATCGATCCTCATGTCTTTTCTGATTAAGTGAACCTGAGTATGTCATGCATGAGTCCAGTCATTTTTTTGTACTTTTATTATTGTGATCTTGATTAATCTGATCATACTACACATTTTCGTTCAATTTCCGTTGAATGGTTGCATTTTGGTAAATAGAAAAAAAAACGATAGTTAAAATGAAAACCCTTCTTTTTGTCAATAATGTAAAACAATTTTGTAGTTGCTCCAAAATTTGTCCGAAAATTCTGTTAGCACGATTATCGCCCTTTGTCAAATTCCTTTCCTACCCTCATTGGTCGATACTTGTTTTATAGATTTAAGGCACTGTCACAGTCTTTTTTTTATCATGAGTGGGGTGGATTCCAACATAAGCCTTAAGCTATGAAGTTAATTTAATAGCAGATCGAACAATTTACTACATGTTAATCCTAAAAAAAAACGTACTAAGAACACCTCTATCTGCTTTTTAAAAAGTTCCGTACTTGCAACTGACTAACGTTGACCCACTTAATTTATAAAGGTCGATCAAAAAAATGGCACATCTTTTATAGCTATTGACATAAATAAGATCAGCCTCTTGTCGATTTTATATAATCCACGTATACGAATACGGTTCGTTTTGAAATCTTAAGCTCTACAATAATTTCATGAAAAGATGAATACAAAAAGGTGTGGGATCTGGAAGACAGTATCCAATTTGACATAATACAGCAGCTTATTGATAAAATATGGACATCTTGTTGACTTAAGTGATAAGCGGGAATATCGTTTCATTGTTTCTCTTAAACTTCGTGATTAAGTGCATAATTTGAGCCTTGCAATTTAACCATATGCTTTCAATTCGTACATTGTAAATTACTATTACGTTGTACTTATGGTATAAGAAATCATTATAAGGGGCCACTTAATCAATACACATAAGTCTTGGGTACATATACTGTGCACGAGAGTAAATAATGTTTAACCGTTGTTATACATGGAGCAACACAAAAATTATGTGCAAATATTTCAATTCGATAATTTACATTGCTACTTAATATTTTTGTGTCAAGTAGATGTGTAAATTATCGAATTCTTCTCAGTTTTATTACAGTGAATTGCAATCTTTTTTAAATATTTTTTGCTGATTCTTTGCTTAAAAGGAAATTATTGATTGTAATATAATTGACAAAGTAGAATGACTATATACATGCAATTGTGCCGTATATATGAGAAATATTTGTATAGAAGCACATCCCGGTAAAACAAGTTCTAGGTACCATGTTGAATTTTCAGTGAGGAACCAGATTTTTTCTTCGTGTTGAAGGGCTCACTTTGACTTTCAGATAAATAACAGCAAAAAAAAAAAAAAAAAAAAAAAAAAAAAAAAAAGGATTTTTTTCGTTTGCTTGAACTCGCCTATATATAATGATTTTGTGTCAAGAATTTATCAACAACATCCCATGCATGCATCATACACATACATGTTATAGTAAAAAATACTATAAAAACGAACTTGAGCATAGATATAAAGAATTATATGACAATAAAATATCATCTCTTGATTAAAATAGTAAACTCATTTTATTTAAACATATAAAAGCTGAATATAAACAAGAATATTATTTGACATACCGTAAATCTCGATACAAGAAAACTCATATGCAAATTTAGAATTAGTGATCATTCCCTCGCTATTGAAACTGGAAGATGTAAAAATATTCGACGCCCTCAAAGACTTTGTAAAGTGCAAAGTTCTGGATGATGAATCCCATATCTCTCTATTTTGTAAAATAAATAATTTATTTTAATGTGAATGTCATGATGATATTGTTATTAATTGTGATTGTAAAATGCCTTTGACCCTCTTTTGGGTGTAATTTGTGCTTAATAATAAACTAAACTAAACTAAACTAAACAATATAATCCGAATATGAATCGAGCCCCGATATAAATTTCATGCGTTAAGAATCATGTTATTTTTTGTAAGAAATCACATATGATCATCGTATTTTCTAAACATATCTGTCACACATGATTTTTCAAACATTAGTTTACATACTAAATTCGCGTTTTGAGGGACACCGTTGGGAAATTATTGGGTCTTTGGACTATTTCAGTACTCAACACAATCGCACTCTCGACTGTACGAGTTCTACGAACTATTAGTTACCAGGTTTTAGGACTATCACACATTCCTAATATAGGATTGTCAGATTTCATACAAAATATGTGCGACAGAGATGATAATGTAGAGGCAAGAGTACCCTTTTCTGGACTACACCAGGCGTAAAGACAAGTTTTAAGTTAAATTCAACTAAACTCCAAATGACATATTAAAACGTATTGATCTTAAGGTAAAAATAATTCTCGCGAAATTAACAACTGTTAAAATATTTGACACACGTCCCTTTGATTTCTTGTCCTCTTTGTGTTTCACTATTAACCCGAGATCCTACCTCAAAAATATCCCGCTCTTCTTCCTCATGCTCTTCTTCCTCCTCAAAAATATAACAATCCTTGTCCAAGTCATGTTCTAACATTTTGATTTTCGAAATTTATATTCTATAACAGTTATTTAAATAATTCCAGCTGCGTTCGTGTCACAAATGTACAAGTTTTATAGTTTTATTCCATTTCCAAAACAAAATTAAAAACCTATCTGTGTTTGTTTATCTAATTCCATAGTCGCCATTTAAAAATTTCATTCGATCTTTTAATTCCTATATTAAGATTTTTAAATAGAAACTCAAACAATGAAATTTTCACTCAACAAAAGAATATTACAATATTCCACAGGTCGATGAGTTTTAAAGTCATTTAGCAAAATCCGTTTAAATGCTACATTTCTATGCTGTCAGTCTTGTCAAATAGAGCGAAAACTATTTCGAAGTTGTATATATATTTATATATGTTGTCATCTAAGGTCCATTTTAAAGTTGACTGTAACTTTTAATGGCGACTTCTGTTTGTAAATGCAGAATTAAAACGGATTTGATCAATATTTCGATTTTTTGTTTTAGAATATGTTAAACACAGATATTTAAGGTGAAGGTCATGGAGCTGATAGTATTACGACAAAATCCTATTTTCAGTCAATCGGCTTTGAGGCCAATGGATACTTCAAACGGACATTCTATAGTAAATCAGTACTTCATTTTCAATTAAAGCACCTGCTACGTGCTAAGTATCTTCTCACAGCGAAGGAGATTTCATACATTATGTTATGGTTTTTGGTTCATCACGTATAGTGTCATAATTCGACTCGTATTAAAACTATACATAGGCATGCTTCTTGGATATCTGTGTTTACTTTGTTTTCTCACCGATATTCACTCCCTTTTAAATTTTATTTCTGAGTAAGAGTTACTAAATGAAGAAACGATTGGTTATATGCTAATACCCTGAAAATTTTCAAAGGAAAACAGCACAAACTATGGTCTATTAATTTTCATTCTATTTGTCTGTAGGTAAACTAAAAGAACAAGGAGGGGAACCATAACTAAATGTGATCAACAATTTTTGATGCTCCCCACTTTGAGTTTTCACATGCTCATTGTAACACGTACCTGTAGCATAAAAATGTTGAATTTTATGTCACTCATATTAAAAAACTTTTTGAACGTCATAACGACATCAAATTTCCATTTAAATTTAAAACTTTAGAACTATTAGTTTTAAAAATCGATCTGACAAATGACAATAATTGATTGATTTTAAAATATTTGCACAGAAATGAAACTGTTTCAAATTATAATCAATCCCGTAAATCTTTTACCTGTCTTCAGGACGATTTAAACTGTCAATCGGATATCTTTGTGAAAGCATTAGGGGGTATTTTTAATACTCTTTTTTTCAAAACCAGACAGTTTTTCGTAACACTATAAAAACTATTATAAATAATTATCTACAACTCAGCAAGATTTCAACATTACCTCATGCTTAAAAAAGGTTGTTAACCCAAGGAATCTCAGCCAATGTGCGAGAGTATGCACACGCTACTGGGAAATTGATCTAATTCATACTCCCTCCCAAATGTGAATACAAGTTTGTTCATTTTATGACAGAAATAAAAGTTCTATCATACAATTATAGCAAAATCATTATGACCATTCAAAATGTGGACGCAGAAATTTTGCTACACGTGTGTTGTATGGCGGTTATTTCTGACATAATACGAATGAGAAAATGTTTTTTTTGTACTGGAACGGGGAGTTTTGCAAAGTAAAAAGTGAGCCGGGGAAAAGCGGGAGGCAATTCCCAGGTGTCTTTGGGAGAATGATGAAGAACGTACTAAGTTGAGTTACTAGATTGCACTAAAAATCTGGAACTGCAGTCACAAAAGGTTTAGCTTGTGCCCATAGATTAAAAATTATAAATAAGTATAATACTCAACATTTAAAATAAAAATTAAGATTGGAACACAAATCTCATGTTTTACTTAATGGATATATGGACTCATTTAAGCTAGGTTAAAATCAGATGTCCTTAATCTAGTTCAACTATACAATGGTGTATATTTTTATACGTCACATTTGAATGGTTTTGATATGTAATATTATAAAATTTCATGTCAGAACTTAGCCCCCAGATCTAAAGGAAGGTGTTGACAATTTATTCAATAAAAAGATTTAACACCGAGGTGTTCGTTGCAACTATTTACCTTAACCTGAAAAAACTGACCCATTGCCCTCCAGAATTATACTCAGTTAACCTAATATAAATAATAATAAATAACTGATTAATATCCGATTTTTGTACGATTTTGTAAGTATGCTATTATTATACGGTACCAGCATAGCATGAAAATGGAATGAAAAAATATAAACGTGTTTTTCTGTGTTTTATTTCCTTATAATTTATTCTCGTCCTTTGGATTCTCAGTGGATAATTTCTTTTTCTCTGGATTTAAGAAGTCCCTTGGATAGGATCTTAAAATCGCAATTACCCACACACGTATACTTTTAATTTTGGAATTAATGGCCAAACCATTGGCCTCTAGTGGTAGAAATTACGAATGCAGGGCTGCCACCATGTTATCTTTCCGACTTAAACGGTGGAATAGTTACATGTATACGTCCTACTTTAGAACCTAATAAAAAAAGCTAAAGGCTATCGGACACCTGAATTTAATTTTTCACTAAAAGGCTATAAAGAGGAATAAACAATTCCTTAAAAGCACAGCCTTACAAGTGGCTTTTCTTGATTTTATCAGTTACACCGACATTATTTTTGTCAAAAGTTCAAATTTTAAAAGAGATCATCCTGATCAATTCTACCAAAGGTATGTGCTATAATTGGTACAGAACTTTCAGATGAGATTTTCAAAAATTGTTGATTTTTTCTATTTTTGGAAATGTTCTACCCATTTTGTTCCAAGTATAGAACCACAGATTGGGTACCATCTAAGACTATCCTATTAATCGTCTAGTAATTTCGGGAGAGAGCATTGTTTTATGTTGAATTTTTTTGCCAAAGGTCCGGACTCCCAGACATATTTGAAGCGATGAACATTCCAACAACCATTCTAAGTTTGGCCCTAATGGTATAGTGATTTCAGAGGAAAAGAATATGACCTCCGACGGACGCCTGATGATGACAGTAGGTCACATAGTTCTTTGAGCCAGGCAGACAAAAAGGATTGAAAATACTTACATCGTTTTCAACATTTTCTTTCGGAACATCCTTTACACGTTTCCTTACAATACTATTGGCTTTCCTGCCATTTTGACGTTTTGAAGCACCAAGAGTTAATGCCCCTCTCTGACCCGTATTTCCTGTTAAACTTGGAAACATTGGCTGATACATTTTGATTTCACGTTTCTTCGTTAATATCCCACAAATAATTTTATTTTAAAACGTCATGCCGGTACATGACAAGAAACACAACAAATAGTTTACTTTTGGATCCTTACGATAATAAAAATCAACACAGCTGCTTCAAAATTAGGTCCAAAGAAGAATAGTCCTCAAGTTATGTCTTATCTATTTTTTACAACCGCATTCTTAACATGTAAACAAATTAATTATATCACTTCAGTACTCTGGATCAATATCCAAGATTTGTATTTCTGATTATTTATCCCTGTATTTTAACATCAAACAATCTTAACGATAGTCATTTCCGTAGTTGTAGAAGTAAAATTTAAGCTTTAAATTAGAGAACTTTGTTTACTTTTCGTCCTATTTAAATATTCGCACACCCGTAAACTTTAACAGGATAGATTAATATTAACAGGACCGTTGTTCATTTCCTTGTCAATTCATATCTTAAAATTCAACAAACAGAAATATTCCATGCCATCTCAATACTGAGTAAAATACACAGAAAATGCACTTAATTTACGACGATACGTCCAACGAACAATGTGGTTGTTCCCCTAACATATTCGTAATGACAACAGGGTAACTAATGCAACTTTGAACTTAGTATCTTTTTGTGTCTCTTTAAATTCCACGAACCAGAAAGATTCTTCATACTCATACAATACATAATGAGTTGCCATTGTCAAGTGGAAAACGTATGACAAAACATTAAAACGACCATAATCTTCCCACAAACCCAGCAGGTATTCAGATTTGTCACTATTTGTGTAATTCAATTTGAATACCATATCACAAAGATATCAAAACAGCGATAAAAAACAAATTTTAAAAATCTGAATAAGGAACAAAAGCCGTTATGGTTTATTTTGGCAGCAACATTATTTTACATTTTAAATAACCGTGACTTTGTATTTTAAAATAGAATAAAACGTTCTTCATCGTATTTTATACTACGATCACGTGTTTCATTTGTTCACTTGAAGCGATATTATGTTTACAACCATTTTATTTTTATATGGGTAAGGAAAGTGACCTTGGAGCCTGGAAATATTTTTGGAGCACCCACAATTCTCAGGGTATATACAAGTTACACATTTTCACCCCCCTCCCCAAATTTCACCAATTTTGGATCCTTTTAGTCCCCTCTTTTAAATAACCGTGTCATGCCCCTCAATATGCCAGAAGATTCCAAATTATAATTCTCTGTTTTATGCAATGACAGAAAACCTATCTTCCCTTCTATATCATTTTTTGTCATAACATAATTTCTATAAGTCTTAATTACACTTCTTAATCTTAAAATCAATCAACTTTACGATGTACATGTACTTTCCATATAAATCATCTCATCATACTTATTGGTTATCTGAAGAGTAATTATTGATCTTTTAATGAAAATGTGTGATAAAACACAGAAGTTTAATGCAGAGTTATTCAATTTCCGTCCGGCATGTGAAACTTGCGTATGTTTACAGCTTACCGTAACTAATATATAAAAAACTCAGTAGATTAGTGACCAACTTTTAACTGAAACAAATATAATATCATGAGAAAAATTGAATGAGGAATATTCTTTATATCAGGCACTGGGGTAGGAAGAAAAATTATAATTAAGTTCAAGTCTCAGTCCTATTAGTATTGTTTACTAATTTCATAAGCACAAAAAGGTTGAACAACTGAACATTATTCAATGCTATAGAACTGCCACCATTTGCGTGCGCAACCAAAGAATCATACTACCCTAGCAAACGTACTAGTTCAGGAAGTTTTGTATCCAAAAGAATGTGTAAATACGGTCACCAGGATATCATCTCTATAATTAGAATGTTATTATAAACACGTATCTCGATAAAGATTTTAAATTCAGACATTCTATTTGTACTAATTATATGTCTTTTAGGAGAAAAATTAGTTAAAAATGAAGAAAGAAACCCTTTAAAGCTATTTCATAGTTTTTACTGCAAAATACTTTTCTACTGGTTCCCTGTCCATCTCGGACCGTAGGACTACATATATATATATATGCAGAAGTTTTTTTTGTCTTAAGTGTATTTCTTCAAAAAAAATTTAGATGATTTTTTTCTGAGGTGTTTTATCAATAAACGTTAGTGTATCTATTTGAGACTTGAATTTTTTGCTTCTAGTATTTTAAATATAGATCAATATAAACTTTCAGAATTGTATGTTAATATAGGTTTTAACATTGTGTCAAAAAGACACTTGTATACATCTGTAAATAATGATATATCTAATTTTATAGAAAAGAGTAATTTTCTATCTCTTTTAAAAATCCAACCTTTCATCAAGTCATGCAGTTTTTGGTACAATTTTAACAGAATAACTTACCAAATTATCAAGAATAAACATTTTCTTCATTCTAAGATTTCCTGCAGGAAATACATGTGCCAATGCGTACATTGCAGACGTCATTCCTTACCAAACCAACCAAAAATTAACATTTTTTCCCTCAGTCAACTTTCCTCCTTGTTTTATATTTGGAATGGGTAATATCACCAAAATATTATGTTTTTTAATGCTTAGATACGCAATGAACACCACAAAACAAAAATAAATAAATGAATATTTTTTAGCTCATTTCCTTAATGTTAAAGGTGTAACAAAAATAAAACGCACCACTAGCATAGTCATTTAAATTTTTTCGTATGATGACGGGACATTTTATTTTGAATTAAAATTTTAAAGATGTATAAATCAAACCATTCATACTTTGGATTGTTGCGGGAGACCACATTATCCGCCTAATAATGCTATAACTTCGTTCCAGAAAGTTATTATTGCAGATTTAAATAAAAATAATATATTTGATAAATATTATAAATGTTACGTAATTTCTGTGAAAACTGAATGACTCAATTCACATTTGTTGTCAAGATAAGTCTAGGTTTTAGCTGACGCCGTGTCAAATGCTTGATCCTGCCTAAATTTTTATTTTCATTTAAACCAGAAATTTTCTGATCGACACAGGTCCTGCATTTTTTTTCACACCTATAGCGATTCTGTCTTCTTATTTTGCCCCAAATCCTGGTACTGCTTTTTTATTTCAAATTTGATCCTACCCCCCCCCCCCCCTTAATAAAAATCAAATGGTTGCTCCCTAACATTTGGATGCATTTGAAATGTTTCGGAATAATTTCAAATTTCCCAAGTGGAAAGTTACAAAAAGCTGCAGCATTTGTCAGGCGAAAGAGGGGTATTCGGACGTTCACGGTTTGATAGTTTATCATGAAGAACTAAGACCATGACAGAAAAAATTTATTCTCAAAATGATTTCTTTTTATCAATAATAAATTAACATCTTTTAATGTCAGTTTATTGTAGTTGTTCGAAAAATTCTTTCTCCATATCCATTGATAAAATAGATAATATAAAGTTTGATGTTTTATTTAATTTTTTATGACCTAACTATACTTGTATTATAAAAACAAACACCAAAATATGTATCATTTGTCGCACGAATTTTGGTATCTATATAAGCTAACATTATTTTGCATTCAGTGTGTATCCACAAATTTTGGGGCGTTCCTATCTTTGTTTCCCCCTGTCCTTCCCTGCACATACACACACAAAGACGCACTGTATACAGCTTATAGCTCATATAAAACGTAGTTATGTTTTCAAGAATAAATCTTTTGTAAGACATGTAAGAAGGAAATTTTCGATCATCAATGGGTGGATCATTTTTAAAGGGTATAAAAACTTCAAAACAGAAGGCTTTTGTTATATTATCTCTTATAACATGCAAGATACCCATAACAAATAAGAGTCATTTTGTATTGGTGACGGCTATTTGATCTTTTAACGATGGGCGTTATATATTTTTGTGTATATGGAAAGCACATTTAGTATATAGACAAATAACCCAGGTGCATTTATGCGTATTTTTGTCGCCTAATTTAAGCAAGAATTAACGAGAAATCATTGCATCTGATTTTGAATTGTGCACATCGTAATAATTTAAAGGAAACAGTACAATTAGGATCGGATATGCGTATGAACCGAATTGCAAAATGACAAAACGTTTATCAAACTGCAACTCAGTTTTAACAGGGGAGATATCGAATTTAATTTCTTTAGAAACTAACTTCTCAGAATAACGTTAATAATTTCTATTACATCTCCTTTCCTTTCCTGGAAAATGATTTTAAAATTTGAACAATCAAGAAGATTGTGTAACAAAATCACAAAAGCTATTATTTCAATACCACAAATACAGATTATGAATAAGTGAACCAACAGTATCTTCCACTTGAGAAATATTTATGTACGTGTGTATAAATATGAAAAATGTCGTATAATCGTGGTTCTATTTGTAAACATAATCAAAAGTTTCCCGACTAATACGTCTTTGTATGTAACAGTACATCAGGTCTAAAGTAGCTGAACATCGACGTAACTGGATCTATATACATCTATGTATATATAGGATCTTCTACAAAAATATTCTATAGATTCGCTCTAAGGGTAATTTGAAACCTCCAACATCATTAGAATTTCTTATAAATCCAGTGAAAATTAACAACCTTTTTTTACAATTGGGAAAAATGATATGATCAAACACAAAAATCTCATCAATAAGTCCACTCAAATAGTGACTGCACTATGTCGGATAAAGTTCTATTTATTTCATACAATAAAATTCATTTTTAGACAGTTGAATGAATTTTAACGACTTCTGTTCATATAATATAGATTGTATACAGATATATTTATACCTAATCTTTTATAAAAGGCTTCCGGAACATTCGATCAGTCTATGTTTCTCTAAAACATCAGAGACCTTTGGAATGGAAATGTGAATACATTATCATTCAATTCATAACTTTTTATTATCTAACAGTTTGTATATAGATATTTTATTTTTTCACGTATTTAAAGAAGTTCGAGTAACTTTTGGCGCCATTTTGTACATTTAAAACTCGTTCATTGTCGTTATTTTCACATCTTCAAATGAATACGCGACTGAATGACCGACTGGGTTTTTTTCATAAAATATTAAATAGTTACAGAAAAGATAATATTTTTACAATAGGTTTCAAAGATATGTATCTGATAAATTTATTGTGATAACTTATCCAGTTCAATAATGTTTTCAGTTGTAAATACAATATTATATTTAACTTTGTTAATGCAAAACACAATCCCATTACAGTGTACAAAATTTACGCACCTCAAAATTTGGATGATTAAGATAATATTCTGTTTCAGACTGATCTAGTTTTATCATTTTTTTTTGGTTACTTTCTTGAAGATTTTCAATTTTATCTCTTAATATCTTTTTATATAAAATTTAACAATATTTAGAAGAATAATTTAGTAAATACATTTTACGTTCCTTTTTGAAAAAACACATGACATTATATAATGAATTTCAACCCTGATGTCAGCAGCACAACCTATCCCATCTCGGTATATTATGCCACCTTCCCGTCTCCACTTCGACACAAAGACATTTACCTTAAATTTTATTTTAAATTAAATAACCTATGATGCATATACATGACATACAATGTTAAATTTTGATATTTTCCAACTTTTACGAAAACTTGAACAAAAAATAAAAACTTGTACCTTTCGTTTTAACTGAACAGACATCAGTTTTGTATACTTCTTGATCTCCGGCTCCAGACGAAATAAATCCATCTTCCAAGGAAGTGGCTAGACCGATTAGCCAAAGTACATAATTTCCATTAAAAATCTATGAAGAATCTGTCTATCCTGTTGTTAATTTATAGTGCCCACCGTTTATTTTGATTCCCTGTTAATTTCCTCACCCAATAAATCAATTACTTTTGTTATGTCCATTTCCACATTCCATATGTATTGATCAAGTTTTAAAGTCCATTTAGCATCTCAATCTTTGTGTTGACATATAGCATTTTCTACTCGTTTTAATCTCTAAATAAGCTACCCTTATTTTAAATCATCCTTTTATTTTCAGTTTTTATCCAATTTCGACTGATATATTTTCCTTTTCAAATGAACAGAACCAGAAAATAAATCAACAAAATTTTACGTCGTGCTGCGAGGAACAACAGTATACCATTTTCCAAAGCTTGGTAACTTATTTAATATGGAATGAGCAAATAAAACGATATTAAATCTAGATAAGATAAAACTGTACCATAGAATCCTATTTTAAATGGATGTTTAGATGCCAAAATGTTTTTATAATGCTTTTGTTAGAATTTATATCTTATTTCATGATTAAATTGTCGTTTGTTTTGAATATCGAAGTGTACAAAGAATGCACCGAATACCCAACGGATGACTTTAAAATAGACAAAAATATCATGTTTGCTTTGTCATTGTTTCATTATTCATATGTATTTATTCTGTAGGGATTGAGCCCGTTTTATTAATTATGTGTTTTATTTGTTCTTTACGTCTGATCTAACTTAATTCTAAATTCAGATGACTGCAAACAAACAAAAAATCCAATTTATTACCTGTATTTTATCTGACATTCTTCATATCTAATCTATTATGAGGAATGAAATCATTAAACGATTTGTGTAGTTCCTCAAGTCGTAACCCTTTATTTTTTATTTGAGGGGGTGAAGTGATTCAAGTACATAATTTTTCGTAGTATTCACGAATCTGAGATTTTTCAGCGTTTGATTGTAGACGCTATTTTTGATAACATTCCTTGTATTTCACCTTTAAAATCAACATCCTGCTCCTCCGATACAATATATCCCCCCTAAAACTGACAATAAGAAAATTTTAGTAACGCTTAATATGGTTAAGTATTTCCAGGATAGTGCGCTCTATAGCTAATAAGGCGAATAAGGATAGATATGAGCAATTGCGGCAAGTCAAATATTCCTAGATACCAATATCGAAGATGGATAGAGTAATAACAATGGTCGTAATTTACATAAATATATACTTGTAGTTTCCTATAGGAATACAGAAATATTCTAATTTAACCGAAGACTAAGGAATATCACCCTCGTGCATAGCTCTGTCCTTAGATGGATTTAGCTTTATTCCTTTATGGTCAATGGGGCATTTGTGAACTTGCTCTTCAAAGTTTTGGATTATTGTTTTGGTTTTCGACATTTTAGGTCTTGAGCACAACTGATGAGTCGCAAACCGATGAAATGTGCACATTTTGTGCATCAAAATTTGTATCAATGAATATTATTAATCTAAGTGTTATTTTTACTGATATTCGTTCAAATTTACACTAGAGTTACCTGTCCTTGAATTTTTAAGCAAGGACATTTCTTTTAAATTCTAAATAAAATGGTCTCATGCTAGCCTAAACAAAGCTTAGGTTCTAACGTTGCAAACTAGAGATAGATCCCACTTGTAGAACAGCCCAGAAAATACCCGCGTCAAAAATTTAAACCAATTGAAAAATGGAGTATTTTAGTGGATTAATTTTGACAATACAATTTATTATTGCATTTATTATCACTTGATTGACAAAGACAGATAACACATGTTCTACAGGTGAAAAACATTCGAAAGGTGTCAACAGGTGAAAAGTCACTCCCTATTACATAATACCGTAAAATTAAGGACATAGAAGACGCTTATCATTGTATGTTGTCGTTACTGCCAGTGTATTTCTGCTGAATCAGATTATTGACACCGAAAACTGTTAATATTTTTATCACCATTATTAGATTTGTGATAATTTTTTGCAATCATTTTGATTTAGTTCTGATGTATGCAATAATATGAAATTGGCTATGATCTTATCATATTTTATGAACAAAAAGTTATTTAAAACTAGAGGCTCTCAAGAGCCTGTATCGCTCACCTGGATTTATTTTGGCCACCTTGAGCATGACTAAAATTTAAGTGTAGCAGTCAATGTGACCAGTTTTCCCATAGGGTCCTATGTTCAACTAAGTTTGGTTGTGGTGGCAGGTGGGGGTCATCGGACATATTTTTGAAAGAGAACAATCTAAGGACCACTGCTCCAAAGTCTGGTTCCAATTGGTCAAGTAGTTTCAGACACATTTTTGAAACAGGACCATATAAGGGCCATTGTTTCAAAGTCTGGTTCAAATTGCCCCAGTGGTTTCAGACAAGAAGATTTTTAAATGAATTTTCCTACATGATCCTATCTTAAACTAAGTTCTGCTTTGGCTGCCATCTTGGTTGACACTCCGGGTCAACCGGCACAATTCTTAAAGAGGACCATCTATGGACCATTGCTGGCAAGTCTGGTTCACATTTGTCAAGTGGTTCCAAACAAGAAGAATTTTCAATGAATTTTCCCATAACGCCCTATGTTAAACTAAGTTCGGCTGTGGCAGCCATTTTGGTTGACAGTCCGGGTCATCAGATATAATTCTTAAAGATGACCATCTAAGGACCATTGCTACTAAGTCTGGTTCCAATAGGCTCATTGGTTTCAGAAAAGAAGATTTAAAAAAATATTCCCATTATGTCCTATGTTAAACGAAGTTCAGCTGTGGCGGCCATTTTGGTTGTAAGTCCGGGTCATCGGACACAATTCTTAAAGAAGACCATCTAAGCACCATTGCTGTCAAGTCTGGTTCCAACTGATCAAGTGGTTTCAAACGAAGATTTTTCAATTAATGTTTCCCATAGGGCCCTTTGTTAAACTAAATTCGGCTGTGGCGACCATCTTGGTTAACAGTCCGGATCACGGGACACAATTCTGAAAGAAATCCTCCTAAGGACCATTACTGCCAAGACTGGTTCCAATTGGTCATGTAGTTTCATAGAAGAATTTTGAAATTCATCTCCTCTATTTGTCTATTTTTAGTAACAGCAGCCATGTCGGTTGGAAGTAGGGGATGCCATGACTTTGGAAGGGGGTCACCCAAGGACCATTCCACCGCTTGAAAATTTGCTCCCAATTGGCCCAGTGGTTTCATAGGAAAGGCTTTTCAAAGAATTTTCCCATAGTGGCCTATGTTAAAATAAGTTTGGTTGTGGCAGCCTTCTTGGTTAACAGTCCTGGTCATCGGACAAAATTCTGAAAGAGAACTTCCTAAGGGCCATCACTGCCAAATCTTGTTGCAATTGGCCATTTATTTTCTATTTTTAGTAACAGCAGCCATGTCGGTTAGAAGTAGGGGATGCCGGACATAAGTTTAGAAGGGAGCCATACAAGGACTATTCCACCAAAGTTTGGTCCCAATTGGCCCAATGTGATTCTATGGTTTCAGAGGAGATCTTTAAAGAAAAGTTAACGCCGGACGACCACGGACGACGGACGACGGACTCCAAGTGATTGCAATACATTTTTTTTATGTAGCTCACTTGGCCTTGTAGGCAAGGTGAGCTAAAAAGAGTTAGGAACACAGGGTAGTTATCAATTTTTGAATAATGAAGGTCTACTTCTTGGCATACATTATGTTACTACCCATAAATTGTTAAACATTCTATATTTGATAAAGTACTACATGTATGTATTGCTCCAACGCAAATGGGTTTATTTTCTGCTATTTTGAATAATGTGATTAAAAAATGATCCCCAAAAATCCATATAAAATTTTGTTATAATCCATAAACTATAAGAAGTCCCCTTTTCAACACCCAGAATACATTTATATTTCAGAGTCATTAGAAATTGTGTCAGACTGACACTTTTTAATTAATACAGAAAAACTACTTTACCGTTAAGAAACACATTACAATATAGAAATTTAAAAAGTCCATTAGAGAATAATATAAGATCAAAAGAAATATATAAAAATAATCAATTTTCAGCATTTTTTAAATAATATAAATATATGAAAATAATTCTCAATACATTTGACTAAAAAGCCAACAAATAAATAATTAAATTATACATCATATAAATGTTTATCAAAAACAGTACAATTTATATAAATTGCATGATAAACATGAAATAATTTTAACTTTTAAAATGTGACATGACATAATTTTTTAAAGGGACATATATTTATTGATTCATTCTATTAATTTTTTATTATCTTTTTTAATCAGTGGCTTATTATTCACAACAGAAATATTTTAAATCAATTAAACTTGATTAATTGAAATTTTGTCCATGTCACACCCCCATGTATAGTGAAAGGTTGTTCATCTACCAAACTGTGAAATAAATTTGGCACATGCTACTGATCTAATCACAGCAGGGTGTCTTCTAATCACTTTTTCCAGGTGGACAGTATGTTAACAATTGAATTGTGAAATACATTATGGATCACTAATACCGATAGCCATTCAAAGTTATCTCCATTGAACAACGACTTCATTTTAATAATTTGAATCTATTTGATACTAACCCGAAACTGATGCTCAGAATATACTTACTATATATGAGGTGCTAGGTATGTTCTGACAAAAGGGGCCGGTTTTTTTTTCGAAAAACGACTGTAAAGGGGTATATTTTTTTCTCTTTTCTACAAAGGGGTAATATCTGACTATCTGGAATGGGTTATATGTCAAATTTTTGACAAAGTGCCCCCCCCCCGGGATTTTATTGAGAAATGAAGAATTTGGGGGAATTTTCAGAATTTTTTTGCAAAATGAGGCAGCATCATTTTTTTTTTCTTAAAATTTACATAATCCTAAAATTGGAGCGTCAAAATCCAAAGAAGTAAAAATCATTTTGGTGTGGCCTTAATATCATGAAAAGGGTTGATGAATACTATAGAGTGTACTATTGACAATCTAAATGAAAATACAAAGATATACGTTTACACATTTATTAAAACTGATCTAGGAAAAACATACTTTTATCTCAGTCATCCAAATTTTGAAAATAGAAAAATCATAACTAAATTCAGAATAAGTGATTGAAATAGATAGATATAAAAAATTACTCCGAGAAGAAAGATTTTTTATGCCAGAATTGTAATAATAAAATTGATGATGAAAGTCATTTCTTTTTTCAAAGCACACTAAACAAGAATTTCGAAACACTTTATTTCCTCAGGTTAATATTCGATTTACAGAAAGTACGACAACTTTTCAGATTTAGATAAAATAAAAAGGCTACTGAAACGCCTGAAGATATAAAAGCAATTGCATTCGTCAATAATTACATAACTTATTTGTTTTATTGAAATCCGTAATTTTTATTGGAAGACGCTTGTCACACGGTTCCGAAAGGTGTCGTTTTATAACCAAATAAAGGTGAAAATATTGAGACAATACGGAGAATATTTTGAAATTACATACCATTTTTTACTTGTCAAATATAAAATGTAATTATAAGAATTCAATGCATCATTTTAGTAGTTATATAGCGTTGTAAAAGCCTTGACCGGGGCGCACATTTTTTATATGAGGTGCTTCCACACTTCATACAAAATGTGCTTCGATCGAGGCTTTAAAACTAAAAAAAAAACTACAAAAATGAAACATTTAATTCTTAATTAAACAGTCATTAGAACTGAGGAGAGAGGATATTAAAAAATGACATTTAACTATACTGTTTTGATATATGCTTATTTTATGTATATCTTGGTATGTCAAGTCCCTAATAGGGATTGTTTGCTTTAATACTGAGGTAAAAATACATTCCCGTACGGCAAAGAAATTATGTCGAAAATGAAGATACGGGTATGTATCCGTGCATACGGACATTTATTAATTAACTTAGATATATTGAACCCAATACCCTACAAACTAGGCCTCCAAAGTTATTGTGAGACAAACTATTCAAGAAGTGGTATCAATCAAATGTGGATATTAAAGAACTCTAAAGACTTAAAGGATATTTTACGATCTCGGTCCATTTCAGGCTGTAACAGCATAAAAAACATTTGTTTTCTCTACATTCTATACCACCATTCCTCATTCACAACTGAAGGAGAAGTTGAAAGATCTAATTCATCGATGCTTTCAAAATAAAAATCGCAACAGCAGATACACATACATTTGTGCCTTGTAATCATACTTTGTTAAAAACCACTCTAAATCTAACAAAAAATTACAGAGGACGAAATTGTCCTGATGATTGAATTTTTGATCGACAACGTATTTGTTCAGTTTGGTGGACATGTTTTCCAACACACAATTGGCATTCCTATGGGCACTAATTGTGCACTAATCCTGGCAGACTGGTTCCTCTACTCATATGAGGCAGACCTCCTTGACGGGCTTCATAAGGAAAAACAGAAGAATTTAGCCCGTACCTTTAATTTCAGCTTCCGCTACATAGGTGATGTTTTATCACTCAACAATTCACGTTTTAGGAATTTCTTACATCTCATCTATCCCAATGAGCTCGAAATTAGGGATACCACAGACACTACCAATTCTGCATATTATCTGGACCTTCACCTCGAAACTGACACCAGAGGAAGGTTGAATACAAAACTTTACGACAAACGGGGTGACTTTGACTTTCCAATCGTCAACTTCCCATTTTTGAGCGAAAGTATTCCAGAATCGCTAGCGTATGGAGTATATATTTCATAACATACGTTATTCCAGAGCTTGTGACATATGTCTATACACTGACTTCCTGGAAAGGGCCCGGCTCCTGACAGAAAAGTTGCTCAGACAGGGGTATGTTGCTCTTTAGTTGGAGTCATCCTTAAAGTGTTATTGGCGTCATCATGACTTGGTTGACAGGTATGAAAAACCCGTTCCCTTGACGTTATCCCTTCCTTATACCGAATTTGACATAGGCAGCATAGTGGGTATCCTGCAGGAAGCAGAGACTGCTTACTCTCCCTGAGCACCTGAGTTTAGCCCATTTTTTTTGGTGGGGTCCATTTTGTTCATATGTTTTTACTTTTTAATTGTATTGCATGTATTGTTTTGGTCTTTGTTGTTGTCCGGAGTTTGTCAGTTGTTTCTATCTATCCCTCCTTCGAATATACCTTTGGTATTTCTTTACTTTACTTGGACCATATTGAACTAGGTACGACCAATACCAATATAAGATTATATCGGAACTCTATTAATTGAAAATCCCCCGCTATGTGATGGTATGTTGCTTAATTTAACTGATAATGATAGCAACATAATATTTTTACAGTTTTTGAACCAAAACACGTGGAAAATATGCCTAAAACCCCCGGCTGTGAATCACACAGGAGCTACATTATTGTAGAGATATATATGTCAATCTGAGCAACATTGTTGTCTGGCAGGAGAGAACGATGGCTTCAGTCAGGCCTCGTATCCCAAACAGAAATTTGCGGAAAGCGCAGCAGGTGATGGATGGCCATGTCGAAGATATTTTCTGACAAAAAGGCCACGCCGAAATGATGTTTAGTTCTTTGGATTTTGCCGCTCCAATTTTTTGATTATGTAAATTTTAAGAAAAAAAATTATGCCGCCTCATTTTGCAAAAATCATGAAAATTACCTCTAGATTCTTCATTTTTCAAGAAAATAAAAAAAAAAATTGTTCACCATCTCCTAAAATTTGTGAAAATTGGAATGTTTTGCAATATTTCATTTTAAAAAATTTGTGCCTCACGTAAATTTGATCTTCGTCCCAAGAAAAAAAATAAAATTAAAATTTCGCTCGCACCTATTTTTGCCATCAAAAAATCCAAAGAACCATCCATTAATTTCGTGTGGCCTTAATTAATAATAAAGGTATCATTGCCTAATGTTTTTCAAACTGGTATAGTCCTCGTTAAGCTATATTGGCTTACTTCTAACTATGGCCTAGTTCGATCTGTCTACTATAGTTTGGTAGGTTTTGGACTACTTGAACAAAGATTTGATCGGAATAAGGATTAACCAATCAACTCCATCAAGAGAATACTGCTGCGCATGTCTGGTCAACTAAACATCTACCCACGATTTAAAATGGTAGAACCATGGTAGAATTGTGACGTCACCAAGTATTCTCTTGATGGAGTTGATTGGTTAATCCTTATTCCGATCAAATCTTTGTTCAAGTAGTCCAAAACCTACCAAACTATAGTAGACAGATCGAACTAGGCCTATGCCAATATGAAAAACATTAGGCAATAATACTATAGTATATACAACTGATTAAGACAATGCTGGTTATTTTCTAAAGTTTTTCAATTTCTTTATAGGAAGATATCCTTGTTTTGACACCCTCTACCAAACCTTTGGGGGTATTGTCAAGTGTGGTCTGACAGCTCTAAATTATTTGTACATGATAACATCAATCACATGATCCCGGCTGGTCTTCACTTGTATATTGACAGATTTTATGAGTACTGCCCGATCGATTCCGAGTGGATCAATCGGTTCAATAATTGTAAACACCTGTCTTTCTGGTGGAAGAATCTTCCGCTTGTACTTGTTTCTTAAGAAATAATATGGTTATTTAAGAATGTTTACTTAGTAAACCTGTACAGATATTCGTCAACAAGTTTGTTTAAAATACGTTTAGATATACAATCACATCGGAACTGACTGAAACATTTTAAAAATATGTACGTCATTCGTTATCTACTAGATAACACCGGTTGAAGAGATTTCTTTTTAAAATTAAAATGACCATAAGATTGAATTTGAATCACAAATTAAATACTAGTAAACGCAAATGAAGATTTTTTTTCTTATTTTCGGACACGCTTAATTGAGTTTATTAATTAACATTTTCCATGCAATATTCAATTATCAAAAAGTTTAATGCAGATGAAGATTAAAACTAAGTGCCACCCCTATAGAGTGAACAAAAAATAATTTTTCCCAATGCAAAAATATGCTTAATTCTATTTTTCTTACTACGACGAACAGAAACAATTTGAGTACACAATGTACAAGTTGTTTGTTAACCATTAGTTTAATCGTTTTCTTTACAGTTAATTTGAAAATGAGTTATACCAACTTATGCTAATCCCTCTCCTACTTGCGGATGCGAAAACAACCCACGCAGTGCATTTTAGTCTACTCTTTTGCGACATCTACTAGGAAGTCTCTAAGCGTTTTGCTCTCTCTTAACACGGACGGCCATTTTTCGTCCCAATCGGACAGACTGATATCTTTTATCGAGATCATTCTCGTAGATGGTTTCGATAGAGCGTCGCAAATTTGATGATCTTTGATCCCTGAAATTTTAATCCCGAACGGAAATCGAAACAGGGACCTTTGGTTTCGTAGTATGATTCATTGGCCACTACTGCTGAGAGATCTGCTGAGGCAAATGCATAAATTGCGCCCATTTCTCCAAATCAATTATGTGAATATAATATCCTGGGCCTATTTAGGGTATGAATTGTACTAATTACGGTAAAAAAAAATATTACACGAAATAGCGATTATCGGACTACGGCTACCTTATAGTTTTGTTTCAGAATAACTTGGCCTGTGTGGAGACGGTAACGATACACGATACTCACGGACAATGCTTTAGTCATGCGATTACAAGGGATAAGGTTAGATAAATGTTATCTCTGTTGACTTTAGGAATTATTATCTGTAATGCAGTTAGCGTCATTTCTATAATTCTTTATAGCCCGTTGGCAGCTACCAATTCCAATCTGATTAGCACCTATATCAACCCATAGTTACATGAAAGGAAATGCTTAATTAAGTAAATACTGGGAGAGATACAAGACATTTTGGTAAATAAATCTTGAACCAGAGTAAATAATTTGACATGTTAGTTTGTTTATCTTTGTTTTTGTCTTTCATGGTATTATACATACTTGTGCATTTCATACGAAACAAGTGGAAAAAGTGTAAAAGTTCAACACGATAAAAAATATTTTTTTATGTCAGGGAGCAATCATTTGATTTTTATGTAGGGTCAGAAGGGGGAAGGAAGTTGAAAAGGACAGGAAATTAGGCCAAAATATGTTGTGAAAAAAGGAAGAAACAAATAGCCGTATATTTTCAATAACTGGGCGTCAATTAACAACAACTATCACCATCACGACCGTATACCACACAAAAGCTGAAGTGAAGAAAAAAAACAAAACAGTTTCAGGATCAGTATTCGAGGTCGCTCCCCACCCCCTGCAAATCAAAATGAGAAAACTACTTGAGTGGAACTGTATGTAGTTGTATGCTATTAAACTTATGGTCATATTTAACTTTAACAATATGTATTAATTTTATTGTTGGTTTCATTCATTCTTGTTGATGGTGTGAACAATATAAATTTTCTCGGTGTTTGTCTTTATGTCGAGTCATACTTAGCACGAGATTAAAATCATAAAAACACTTTTCAAAGATTAGTTTAATTCATAAAAAAAGATATTTATTAGAAAGAAATATATAAAATACAATATGTTCGACCCATCAAACACTATATTAAAACAATACACAGCCTTATACAACAGGACGGTTCGAAACTCTTATGTAAATTTTATAGGGAATGAAATAATTAAAACAATCAAGTGACATTCAAGCAAAAAAAGAAACATTAATGATATAAACAGAATAAAATTATATTATAGAATAAATAAATAAATAAATAAACTTCATTACCGGTAACACCACCGACCCTAATTTTCACTGCCACACTAAAGATGTTTTCAATTGGCCATTTTTGAACAAGAACTGTTCAAGTAAATGAAGCCCCCTTATTTAACCTATATAAAAAGTTTTGAAAATTAGTAAATAAAAAAAGGACATAACAACCTGTCGACCCTAATTTTTCAAATTCATGTTATCGGAAACCCATCATTTTCATTCTTGCCTCATGGATTATTTATGTGTTCAATAAATTTATATATATTTTATTAGTCCTTACAAATAGCAACAATAATATCAAAAGGTTAGCTTTTCACCCCATTCAACTTATTAATGATCTCCATTGAACGTTATTTTATGATCGGAATTAATGAGGTATAAAATATCCGGCTATATTTATTTCGAGTTTAATATTCAATAAAATGACGTTGAGAATTCTTTCATTAAATGTTTTAGTACTGTTCCCTTTTAAATCATTCATGGTCCGTTGTAACGTAAATCGGAAAGGAAAATAACATCGACAAAATTAATAAACCTTTTATATTAAAACTCAATACGCAGTTCAATAAGAATCTTATTATAAGGCCTACATATGGAATAATTTTATATAAAACATAGGAATGAATGTTTATTCGATACGACTTAAACCTTACCGGAAACGATATAACCACCATATTGCTTTCTTTTTTTGATAAAAAAGTTTGTTATTATCAAATTTCCAAGATCTTACAAATGATTATTATTTCAATACAAAATTATTTACTAAAAAGTATTACTAATAGAAAATAACTGATTGGATAAACCTATTGGTTGTATAGATTTAAGATATTTTTACGTTGAGCAACGCGGCACGCATTGTGCAAACACTGCACAAAAATACACTTAATAAGAAAAGGGAAGTTAAAAAACTATACTATATTTATAGTTTCGACCGAATTGAAGACAACGCTCTTCTAGAGTGAAATTTGTAGGTGTCTTTACATGTTTTTCATTTATATTCCACAGATTTATATTCAGGGGCAGTTATTTATATAATATAGAGTATTACTTCAGTATTAAAATTTACAGTACCACAGTATATGTAACTTAAGTGTAGTAACATTAATAATAATAATAATAATAATAATAATAATAATAATAATAATAATAATAATTCATTTCAGACATAAATAGTCCATAGTTATATCCAAATATGATGAAAGTTTTAAATATACAAGATGAAAAATGAAGAATTAAAATACCAATAAATATAATAAGAAATTCTAATTTGATAATATGTCAGTCAAAGTTCACATAAATCTCGGTATACCATTTTCTGAGTAATGGCGAACTATACCATAAATCACTACCAAGAATGGCGGACTATACCATAAATCACTGCCAAGAATAGTAAGAACAAGCTGATTATCAGACTGTGGCAAACGTTTATACAAACTATTGATAGTTTTACGTCTCATTTCCTGAAAATATCTTGCATCATTTCTGACAAACATACCACTTGTTATAAAAAAAGGCAAATGACTTAGATAGTAATGGTGGCTTGGGAGGGGTAGACAACTAGAAAAAAAACAACGATAGGGGTGATCTGTGTTGAATATACAAATGTTGACACAAAACTTGATACAAGTCCTTTCCTATTTTTTTTAAAATTTTTCTTTTTATTTTACTGTATCTATCAGAGAGCTTTCCACCTGAAGTTATCATTAAATAGATTGCAGATTAAACTTCCAATAGCACAGAAAAAATGGCAGGGACTTGTAACAAGTCTATAACAGTAAATCCAACAATGAGTGGAACGCCTTTACTTGATTTCAGTGTCTTATATTTGTTTTGTCATAAAGGATAAGGACGGAATTAAGTGTTTTGGAAAGAAGTCTTTGAACAACAGCCGAACATTTGCTGCGTGATGGTGATTCCGACTCGCAATACTGACTGATAAGGTTTTGAAGTAAATATTGTTGAATATTGCGGACCTGCTTATTACTTGAGGCAAGTAGGTCGTGGTATAAAATTTATACTACATATAAAATTTTTTTCTATACATATGTTTATTCCCATTTTCCATGAGTTAACACGCAGTTTTTATTTAGATTGAATTTTGTTACCAAATATCTATATCTTTTTGTCCGGCATACCACAAATCACACTTGTATTAATTTCTTTTAAAATCTTTTATTTCGTTTTTTTATCATTGTGTAATTCATGGGACTTCTCTCTACTTACAATATTATGTTTGAGTTTTAAATGCCAAGGAAAATTTTTAAGATAATTAGTTAGAATTTAAAGGAAAAGAAAAGAACACGTTTAACGTCCTTCGGCTATTTGAATGAGGACTTAAAAAATTAAAGTATTTTATCACAACTGACATTTAAATTACTTTCAGCAAATTTCTGTACATTTAGCTTTCAAAATAAATAAACTAGTTCACTTTTAAAGATTACTCTAAATACTAAAACAAAACAAACACAAATTATTAAAAAAAAAAAATAAAAAAAATGAGATGTTCATCTGTCTAACTTGCTTCAGAATAAAATGAAACAATGAAGATATAATAAATATTTCTAGTTAAAGGACTTCTGGATGGCAATACAAGAAAATGTTACAAAATAGACATGCATACAACAGGAAAGGAGATGCAATGTCAATTAAGTAAATACAAATTAACTAAAATTAGAAAAAGGTAGCCTTATATTGCCTATCTTACCGGTTTTGGTGGCTCTGGGGGTGGCTCCGTTTTTACTATTTCACTGTCTGTATACACTGTAGCTCTACTCAGTGATCTAGAAACTGTAGTCTGTGAGTCCATTATTGCGAGTGTAGTTCCCCCTTTCACGTGCATTTTTACCTCAGGAAGTTTTGTGTTTTTTGACGTTACTTTCTGTGACTGTGTTCGTCGTACACGCATTGGACGTGCAAATATCGGTTTCGAAATAGGAAAAGGTTCTGCTCCAAGCATCATTTTTTTCTGATTACACCTTTACATTTTCTTATCCTGTATTTTTTAAATGTCACAGATTTACGAACATTACGAAATAAATATTAAATCCTTCATCATTGAAATTTCAAATCAATATTCCAAGTGTCGATGTTAATGAAAAGTGATACAGCTAAAGAGTACGTATTAACACCTATCAATGTTTCCGCTAACATGTCGTCTGCTAGGAGAAGAAAATATTAATCTCGAAGAAATATCGTTTTCACGTGACCGATTGTAACAACAAACACTTTACCTGGTAAACATCTAAGATAGTAAAGATTTTTCAATGAGCTTTAAAAGTGATTTAGCAACGAGTATTTCAATCTGAAAATGGTTTCTTTTGTAAATTATGAATAATGATTGAATTTATATCGCCGTTATCTGACTTTTCAATAAATGTTTACTTCACACAGTTTGAATGATAATCTGAAAGATGTAAAAGGAGAAAATTTACCACTTTTAATTTCATTTGAACTGGATTTAAACCATAAAATGACAATAAATCTAGAAAATATTCATGTCGTAAACTCTCCAGCCGGTTGTAAAGATCAAAGTTCAAAAGTAATCCATGGGGTTTTAAGTTAGATAACGGAAGAGATGATATACTTCTCATATAGGGGTAATTTTGCTACTCGTTTTACATGACTTTTTGTATAAATTCATACTCTTTTTACAAAATGGAATGTTCTGGATCGATAGAGATGTATTATATTTGTAATTAGACTTATCTGCATTAAGTTAATGCATAGTGTGAAGCCAATTTTGATTATAAAGATGCGTGTCGAGATGCGATTCGTCTTGTGATCAAAATTTGACTGCCATCACATGTAGCAACGAAGGCGCCAAATATTTAACGGACGTTTTTCATGATCAGGAAAACGCAGGGTTAAAAACGGTATCATTTTTTGGTAAAATTACTTTATTTATTAGTGAAGCTGATGCGCAGTACCAAATCTAATCTTTAACAATGAAAATTGTGACATATATAAAGTGAAGGGGTTGGGAGCTCAACACATTGTGCACTAAATACAGATAATTGATTTTAGTCGGGTGGCGTGATGATCTCCTTGGGAGGGGGAGTTAGTCATTAAATGCGTTATCGGATATATTCATTTTATGATTGTGAATACGAAAATATACACTTTAGATGTAAAATTTTTAACAATTTATGAACTTTGAAGATTAGATCAATTGAATAATACAATACATGTAAATGATATTACTGAATGGTTATTGGGTATATATACAAGGAACGAGTGTTTTTCGTGTTTAATTAATACCAAAATAATAAAAAAATTCAATGGGCTTCTACAGAAAACCACACTCCACTTTGAACATTCCAATCACTTTTCAATGCCTCCGTCCGATGACAACATATGGGATAATTTGGTATATTTAGAGACATTGACCTTAATTTCGGAAAAACTTAATTCGATGGAATGTATACAGTTATTGAGAAAAACCTTATGGTTGAGTAGTCCATAGAACACTTGTGTCTCATGCACCTATCAGTCACTGGATAAGAGACTTGCAAGCTGTTTACCTACTAAGTACATTGTATTTAATTACTGTTGTAACATTTACAAAACGGACAATTAACAGGACACAGATGCTTACCTAGATCGGTTTTGAGGTTACTTCGAATAAATTTATTAACCTGTGTACGCTGATGGCAGAAATATCACGTGAGTTGATGTTAATTGTTTCATCTGACTAGTCATATGATAAGTCAGGGCTATAGCGGTGAATATACAAAAAAACTAAACAAACAAACAAACAAAGAAACCTTAAAAATTCAATTGTAACATTTGAGCATAATTTGTCTCCCAAAATAACCTACCGCACCAACCGGGGATCGAACCCGGAACCTTTGGTGCAGTAGTCCAGTGCTCTACAAACTGAGCTTATCGAGTCCGGTCCCAATTCTACCATAAAACAGAGAAAGGAATTCTGAAAACAAAACTTTTAGGACCATATTAAAAAAATGTCCCTTTTTATGTTTGAATTATTATGAGTAAGTAGAAATTGCATGGACTTCTGCGCGGAAAATTGAAGCCTTGGCGCAAGCATCGGTCTTTTTTAAATCATACCCTATAATATAATAAGTGCATTTTGTGTATCCTCCTGAAGGCTTATTTCAAATGTGTTCTTATTCACTATCTGAATCTGTCAAATTGTAGTGACGTTTTTGTACAGTATCCCGCTATATATATAGTTGCGTCAAAAATGACAAATTTCATTGATTACAACAAAATTAAGCGTATTAAGGCTCTAGCTGATTGCTCGATTCTTCTTCCCGACAAAAATATTGACATACTTTTCCAGCGGTATTCAATATGCCTTTGGTATTTTCCGCCAATCCTGTTGTCATTTATAGGAGCATATTGTTACATGTGTTACATCTGCACTGACAAAAAGAAAGAAGCCCATATTCACTATAGAAGTCATCACGTGACTTTTGTGACATCACATCACCTATACCATGCCCAAGTAAATTGTATAGAAATGCACTTGGGCGATCAGGAATCGATAAAATAAACTACTTTTAGTTCGTGCTCAAACAATTTGGTGCTATATAGTACTTAATCATATATGTAGAAAATATATTTATGCTATTTGAAAAATTTTGGTCTTATCCCTTCCAAATGCTTTTGAAAATTTGACTTACTTTCTCGTTTAGTCCATACTGTTAAATCATCTAACTCCGATAAATTGGCTTCTTTGTCGCTTTTAAACATAAAATTGCGATTTAACCAAAACTGATGGAAAAATTTTGGTGCTATGAGCTAATTCATACATTCATAACTTTTCTAAATATCGTTATTGCAATAGTTTATTCTTTTATTATATGCCTTCCAAATTGATTTGAAAATTAGCTATTTTCGATTTTCGGAAAATCTGTTATTATTTTTCAAGATGGCGACGATGACATAGAATTAATTATATAATATGTCAAATGTTTACAATATATAAATACCAAAAAAACATAAATTATTAATTTAAAATAAATTAAAATGTTACTTATCTGACACTTGAAATTATATTTCATCTTTGCATTCAAATTTGTGATCCCCCACTTATACAAACGCCTCTTTATTAAAATGCTGCATTAATTATCAAAAAATGTAGCGTTAAATATGAAATTACGCTGTTTTTGGTCAGCAAACGGTTTACCTGTATACATACATGTACCTGTGTGTTGGAACAATAAACATCCGGACAGTCAAGGTACAATATACATGTCAAATCGTTAATTAGTTATAATTACCTGAATCACACCATGTTGATTGCGGAGAACAAATTTCTTTACATGTACTTAAAATTACTCAGCTTAAAAATCAAATCATTTTTCGCCCCCAAAAATTGCCTTTTTGGGGCTTAAAAAATGGGAAAAAAAACTAGCACCATAACCCTTTATTACGTGTTATTATGTACTTTTGCCAGTTTGTATAATTGGTGATAAATTTCATATTATAAATTATTGTCACAATTTCAATCCATGTGAAATGTTACTACATATTTCAAATGAAAAGTATTTTAAAGTGAAGACGAGGGGTGCGTGCTATAATCAATACAGAGTTAACAAAGTACGATAAATGCCTGGCACGAACGGGACCAGTACAAGATAATTGGGTAACCAGTCAATAAGTCTAAACAGAGTAACCTAACCTAATTATGACCGATATTTTCTCCAAATTAAGGGTGTATCCAACACTTTGACTTAAATAGATTTGGCTCGTTTAATTTTCATAAAACTTTAACAAAATATTTACTTTGACCTGTTGACAAAAGTATAAAAAATTCAATAAATTTGAAACACACAATTTAAGGGGATTAATTTCATTGGATATATAGCAGTTTGACGAACACTAATTTTGATCATTGAGAAGCTTGATTTCTCTTCACTAATATTATGAAATTAAAACGTTCAGCTGATTTTTAAAAAGTTAACTCACTTAGGTGTTCTTTACCCTCTTAAGTCAAAACCCCACATATAAGTCTGATAAAAAAGATTAAAATAACAGAAGCATAATGTCGTCAGGTAATGAAGATTCCTTGAATGTTTTTATTAGGAGTTGCTCAAATAATCAAATTTTTTGGCAACTTTTACGCACAAGAAGGCACCAACGGCTATATAATATTTATACACAAAAAATATGCCGGGTTGTGTTTTATATTTATAAAAGACTAGGATACTACCTGTGAAAAGAAGGGTATCACGAAAAGATGGAATAGCTTTCCTTATATCCCTTGAACTGAGAATTTAATCAATTTCATAGGGCGAGGTCAGCCTTAAAAATATTTCAGTTTGCCCAAACCCGACCCATGGCTGTTGGGTATGGGTAGGTAGGTAGACAATTTTTTAGAACAGAGATATTAATAGATACTTAACATGTCAAAACAAAACCATAGTGTCAGACAGTCATAGTGCCTATCTAATAAATCTAAAGTATCAATTTTTTAAGGAAAAGGGCATTTATAGCTGCAAGGTTTATCATTGTGAGTTTTATTTTTTAGGACTTAAGAGTATAGATGTGTGAAAGGGATAGGTTTGTCCACATAAAAACGGGTTTAAACCCACCACACTATGTGCCTGTATTAAGTCAGGTTTTCTGGACCTGGCATGTGCTGTTCGCAGTGTTTTAATATTGTCTTAGTTTAAGCATGTTCTTTTGGAGGAGGTGCGGGTGTTAGTAAAGTATATTAATGAGACCACTCCCAATCCGTCTAACTAAATATGACCAACCAAAGTGTTTAAGGGTACCTAAGGGTACCCTCATCATCGACTCAAGCCTGTGAAGTTAAAATTGGAATAAGTGTAAGGTGTAGTTTGAGTGACTATTTCAATTCTATAAATAATTATTTTAATGAACTGTGATATTGATATTCAAGCAGTCGTACGCTCGGTAAATCCTTTAAATTCTTGTGTTTTTTGTATGCTATAATTGCTGGTCTAGGAAGTAATTTTTAGCTGTCTCATCTTTTTCAATGTAATGTCAGTGTTATTTTTCTGAGAATTTAAACAAGTTGTTTGAAGCAAGGATTATATTTTATTGCAAAATAACAAAGGAGGTTTCTTATTTTTCCTTTTCTTCTTGTATTGAAGTGCTGTGTTTCTATTTAAATTTATAGCAGTAATTATTAATTGATCAAATTCTGTGTGTTTCCAGCCTCGCTTTAATAAACTGTAGTGAAATAGTTGAAGTTGGGATTCTAAATCTTCTTTATTGTTAGTGCAACGAATGAATCGTATTATTGCCCCAATAATAAATCCTTTAAATACTGATTTTGAGTGTGCTGATGTTCTCGGTAGATATTTATAAGTTATGTATATTTTCTAAATATACGGACATCCAATGTAGTATGAGTTTCAAATATCTGTCTTTTAAATACATCTAATACATGTAAGCTCTCTAGTCTCTACGGATATTTCGAATGTAAATTTCAAAAATGGATATGTGCTGTTTGCTATGTCGAAGAAAGTACACAGCTCGTCTTTATTTCCAGAAAATATTATGAAACCATCATCTCTCTCTATAAATTGACAGATGTAAAATATTATTAATAAGACCACTCCCAACCCGTCTAATTAAATACGACCAACGAATTTGTAAAACAAAACGTCTGCTATGTTTTAAATTCCGCGAATAATTTAATCAGAATCACAAAAACGCTTTTTAACAAGTCTTTACAGATGAAGAAAGCGCGGAAGCGATTTCCTTTGTAAAACTAGCATCCGGATCGGAACCAACGGACACGTTAAAAATCTGGGAAAAAGAAAGATCGAGATTTGATACAAAAAAAGATTTTTTTTTGGGGTCAGTCGCGTCTGGACAAACAAACCTATTTTTTATTCTGGTCCGAGACTTTCCTTTTTTATACACCAATGTGGCAGTTTTTTTTATCTCCTATCTCTAACCCCATTCTCCACCTCTGTCCAACCATAGAATAAAGCACGATTTATAGTATATCACACAGGAACCTGGGAATAGAATTAGTGTGTTGCATCCCACACCTTTTCTCTCCCCCTTTTTCCTATGTAACGCCCACTGATAAGTGCATTGTGGCGAAAATGATATATATTTTGAGCACATGATGGATCGATTGGCGTACTGGATGTGCGCCGACATTAATGTCATTGTTTAGGTTTTCTATAAAATGGTTATCAAATAATTTATCACCACGACAATGTATATTCAATGCAAATATTGCTAATTTTTTTCTGAAATCTATTCATTAGCATCTTAATATTTTCTTTGCTTATGATCTGAATTAGGGTAAATTCAGATTAATTCAATATTTATGTCTATTTATTTATATATTATTATTATTATCATTTTTTTTCATTTATTTATCTATTTATTTATTTTTTATATGTACTTCTGTGGTTTATGGTTTCAATTCAAGTTCTCTAATGTGTAGTTATTAACATTTTTGGTTTAGAACTTCTTTTTTGTTTTTACATTTAAAAACTATATAAATATGTACATGTACATATAACCTGGTAAAATAAACCATCTCCTTCTGGTCCATTTCAAATTAGACATCAAGATTCAAAATTACTAATAAATGGCTCACATTTTCATTTACACATTTGTTAATTTAAAGCAAAACTTGTATGCTAAGCTTTCATCGGACTTTATTTGGAAAAAGTGATTACAGCAAAAAACTGTGAGCAAAATTTTAAGCAGGATATCTGTGCAAAGGGAGATAATTCAATACTAATGAGAATACATTCCCCCCTTTTTTTCAGACCGGTTGTCCTGACCTTACATTAACAAGATTCCATCCGTAAAATTTAAAGTCCATAAACATTTATAAACTTTCTAAATTCACATCCTGTTTTTTTTTTACTTTGGTGTAAAAAAAAATGAAAGTATTTATCTCGGAAAAAAAGAAAAAACTGATATCTGTACAAAGGGGGATTAATTCTTCACTCCTTTTTTTAGGGTTATCCTAACCTTACATTAACAAGATTTGATTCTTAAAATTCAATTGTCGATAAACATAGAACATAATCTAATTTACATCCTGGTCTTTACTTTGATGTAAAATATATATGAAAGTAATATTACATATATTTTATCTATCAAAAGTACCTATTATCATTCATACCATTCATCATAATGCCCAACAGTCTATACATATCCTCTCGTTCGTTTTCATAATGAATATAATATATTTGATTAATTTGAAATTTAGTATCATTATCCCCATTTCTTATATATCTCTTGTCTATATTTCTATTCTGATATGACCCATTTCTTCTTTTTCTATGCACACCTGTATTCTTATTTTGATAATCTCTTAGATTAGAATCTTGGAAGCAATAGGGAAAATAAAATTTCTGCTTCTGGAATATATTCTTTTGTGCATAGTGTTAATTGTTCTGTGTCTTCCATTACGTCATCAGCCGTTTTGATTCTATATCGTTTGATCCTATCTGATATAATATCAGATTAGTTTTAACATTGTTTTTAACAAAATTAATTGCACCTTGGGTTGTCTTATCTCTAATTAAGCGTTGTTTATTCCGACAGACTCGGAATATTTTAATGGTTATCGAAATAAATATTTTAACTGTAAGGAAAAAAAATATATCAATGCTTTTGTTTGTTCATCTTATGTTAGTAACAATAAATTGACATTGATTAAAGAAATTGGGAATTATCATATAGAGACAAACAAAAATTGTGCCCTCCCCGGGCGGAATAGAACCTGGTCTCCCGCGTGACAGGCGGGGATACTGACCACTATACTACCGAGGACTTACTGGAAGAGAATAATTTTAAGTATATAAGGATAAAGCTATCGTTAGAAGTGCGACAAAGCTTGTTTTCCCGCCTTGCTGTTGCAGAAAATTGATATGTACAAGTAGATAATCTTAAAAGAAGTGCTCGTATTTTTGAAATTTCTTCTTGGGATGAAAAAGAATTAGTGTGTGATGGTTAAGTTTTGCACCTTCAGTATATATGCTCAATTTAGGAAAAGGTGTGTCTAAGGGCCTGTGGCGCAACGGATAACGCGTCTGACTACGGATCAGAAGATTCCAGGTTCGAATCCTGGCAGGCTCGAAATATTTTTACCCCCTTTTTCTCTTGCAGACCGAATGGTTATCAAAACAAGTATTTTAACTGTCCCCTTTTTATCTCTTGAACACCGAGTGGTTATCAAAACAAATATTTTAACTGTAAGGAAAAAAAATATATGCCAATGCATTTGCTTGTTCCTCTAATGATACATGTAGTAACGATAAATTGACAATGATTAAAGAAATTGGGAATTATCATAAAGAGACAAAAAAATTGTGCCCTCCCCGGCGGGGAATCGAACCCCGGTCTCCCGCGTGACAGGCGGGGATACTGACCACTATACTACCGAGGACTTACTGGAAGAGAATAATTTTAAGTATATAAGGATAAAGCTATCGTTAGAAGTGCGACAAAGCTTGTTTTCCCGCCTTGCTGTTGCAGAAAATTGATATGTACAAGTAGATAATCTTAAAAGAAGTGCTCGTATTTTTGAAATTTCTTCTTGGGATGAAAAAGAATTAGTGTGTGATGGTTAAGTTTTGCACCTTCAGTATATATGCTCAATTTAGGAAAAGGTGTGTCTAAGGGCCTGTGGCGCAACGGATAACGCGTCTGACTACGGATCAGAAGATTCCAGGTTCGAATCCTGGCAGGCTCGAAATATTTTTACCCCCTTTTTCTCTTGCAGACCGAATGGTTATCAAAACAAGTACTTTAACTGTCCCCTTTTTATCTCTTGAACACCGAATGGTTATCCAAACAAATATTTTAACTGTAAGGAAAAAAAAAATATATGCCAATGCATTTGCTTGTTCCTCTAATGATACATGTAGTAACGATAAATTGACAATGATTAAAGAAATTGGGAATTATCATAAAGAGACAAAAAAATTGTGCCCTCCCCGGCGGGGAATCGAACCCCGGTCTCCCGCGTGACAGGCGGGGATACTGACCACTATACTACCGAGGACTTACTGGAAGAGAATAATTTTAAGTATATAAGGATAAAGCTATCGTTAGAAGTGCGACAAAGCTTGTTTTCCCGCCTTGCTGTTGCAGAAAATTGATATGTACAAGTAGATAATCTTAAAAGAAGTGCTCGTATTTTTGAAATTTCTTCTTGGGATGAAAAAGAATTAGTGTGTGATGGTTAAGTTTTGCACCTTCAGTATATATGCTCAATTTAGGAAAAGGTGTGTCTAAGGGCCTGTGGCGCAACGGATAACGCGTCTGACTACGGATCAGAAGATTCCAGGTTCGAATCCTGGCAGGCTCGAAATATTTTTACCCCCTTTTTCTCTTGCAGACCGAATGGTTATCAAAACAAGTATTTTAACTGTCCCCTTTTTATCTCTTGAACACCGAGTGGTTATCAAAACAAATATTTTAACTGTAAGGAAAGAAAATATATGCCAATGCATTTGCTTGTTCCTCTAATGATACATGTAGTAACGATAAATTGACAATGATTAAAGAAATTGGGAATTATCATAAAGAGACAAAAAAATTGTGCCCTCCCCGGCGGGGAATCGAACCCCGGTCTCCCGCGTGACAGGCGGGGATACTGACCACTATACTACCGAGGACTTACTGGAAGAGAATAATTTTAAGTATATAAGGATAAAGCTATCGTTAGAAGTGCGACAAAGCTTGTTTTCCCGCCTTGCTGTTGCAGAAAATTGATATGTACAAGTAGATAATCTTAAAAGAAGTGCTCGTATTTTTGAAATTTCTTCTTGGGATGAAAAAGAATTAGTGTGTGATGGTTAAGTTTTGCACCTTCAGTATATATGCTCAATTTAGGAAAAGGTGTGTCTAAGGGCCTGTGGCGCAACGGATAACGCGTCTGACTACGGATCAGAAGATTCCAGGTTCGAATCCTGGCAGGCTCGAAATATTTTTACCCCCTTTTTCTCTTGCAGACCGAATGGTTATCAAAACAAGTATTTTAACTGTCCCCTTTTTATCTCTTGAACACCGAGTGGTTATCAAAACAAATATTTTAACTGTAAGGAAAGAAAATATATGCCAATGCATTTGCTTGTTCCTCTAATGATACATGTAGTAACGATAAATTGACAATGATTAAAGAAATTGGGAATTATCATAAAGAGACAAAAAAATTGTGCCCTCCCCGGCGGGGAATCGAACCCCGGTCTCCCGCGTGACAGGCGGGGATACTGACCACTATACTACCGAGGACTTACTGGAAGAGAATAATTTTAAGTATATAAGGATAAAGCTATCGTTAGAAGTGCGACAAAGCTTGTTTTCCCGCCTTGCTGTTGCAGAAAATTGATATGTACAAGTAGATAATCTTAAAAGAAGTGCTCGTATTTTTGAAATTTCTTCTTGGGATGAAAAAGAATTAGTGTGTGATGGTTAAGTTTTGCACCTTCAGTATATATGCTCAATTTAGGAAAAGGTGTGTCTAAGGGCCTGTGGCGCAACGGATAACGCGTCTGACTACGGATCAGAAGATTCCAGGTTCGAATCCTGGCAGGCTCGAAATATTTTTACCCCCTTTTTCTCTTGCAGACCGAATGGTTATCAAAACAAGTATTTTAACTGTCCCCTTTTTATCTCTTGAACACCGAGTGGTTATCAAAACAAATATTTTAACTGTAAGGAAAAAAAATATATGCCAATGCATTTGCTTGTTCCTCTAATGATACATGTAGTAACGATAAATTGACAATGATTAAAGAAATTGGGAATTATCATAAAGAGACAAAAAAAATTGTGCCCTCCCCGGCGGGGAATCGAACCCCGGTCTCCCGCGTGACAGGCGGGGATACTGACCACTATACTACCGAGGACTTACTAAAGGAGAATAATTTTAAGTATATAAGGATAAAGCTATCGTTAGAAGTGCGACAAAGCTTGTTTTCCCGCCTTGCTGTTGCAGAAAATTGATATGTACAAGTAGATAATCTTAATAGAAGTGCTCGTATTTTTGAAATTTCTTCTTGGGATGGAAAAAAAATTAGTGTGTGATGGTTAAGTTTTGCACCTTCAGTATATATGCTTAATTTAGGAGAAGGTGTGTCTAAGGGCCTGTGGCGCAACGGATAACGCGTCTGACTACGGATCAGAAGATTCCAGGTTCGAATCCTGGCAGGCTCGAAATATTTTTACCCCCTTTTTCTCTTGCAGACCGAATGGTTATCAAAACAAGTACTTTAACTGTCCCCTTTTTATCTCTTGAACACCGAATGGTTATCCAAACAAATATTTTAACTGTAAGGAAAAAAAAATATATGCCAATGCATTTGCTTGTTCCTCTAATGATACATGTAGTAACGATAAATTGACAATGATTAAAGAAATTGGGAATTATCATAAAGAGACAAAAAAAATTGTGCCCTCCCCGGCGGGGAATCGAACCCCGGTCTCCCGCGTGACAGGCGGGGATACTGACCACTATACTACCGAGGACTTACTAAAGGAGAATAATTTTAAGTATATAAGGATAAAGCTATCGTTAGAAGTGCGACAAAGCTTGTTTTCCCGCCTTGCTGTTGCAGAAAATTGATATGTACAAGTAGATAATCTTAATAGAAGTGCTCGTATTTTTGAAATTTCTTCTTGGGATGGAAAAAAAATTAGTGTGTGATGGTTAAGTTTTGCACCTTCAGTATATATGCTTAATTTAGGAGAAGGTGTGTCTAAGGGCCTGTGGCGCAACGGATAACGCGTCTGACTACGGATCAGAAGATTCCAGGTTCGAATCCTGGCAGGCTCGAAATATTTTTACCCCCTTTTTCTCTTGCAGACCGAATGGTTATCAAAACAAGTACTTTAACTGTCCCCTTTTTATCTCTTGAACACCGAATGGTTATCCAAACAAATATTTTAACTGTAAGGAAAAAAAAATATATGCCAATGCATTTGCTTGTTCCTCTAATGATACATGTAGTAACGATAAATTGACAATGATTAAAGAAATTGGGAATTATCATAAAGAGACAAAAAAATTGTGCCCTCCCCGGCGGGGAATCGAACCCCGGTCTCCCGCGTGACAGGCGGGGATACTGACCACTATACTACCGAGGACTTACTGGAAGAGAATAATTTTAAGTATATAAGGATAAAGCTATCGTTAGAAGTGCGACAAAGCTTGTTTTCCCGCCTTGCTGTTGCAGAAAATTGATATGTACAAGTAGATAATCTTAAAAGAAGTGCTCGTATTTTTGAAATTTCTTCTTGGGATGAAAAAGAATTAGTGTGTGATGGTTAAGTTTTGCACCTTCAGTATATATGCTCAATTTAGGAAAAGGTGTGTCTAAGGGCCTGTGGCGCAACGGATAACGCGTCTGACTACGGATCAGAAGATTCCAGGTTCGAATCCTGGCAGGCTCGAAATATTTTTACCCCCTTTTTCTCTTGCAGACCGAATGGTTATCAAAACAAGTATTTTAACTGTCCCCTTTTTATCTCTTGAACACCGAGTGGTTATCAAAACAAATATTTTAACTGTAAGGAAAGAAAATATATGCCAATGCATTTGCTTGTTCCTCTAATGATACATGTAGTAACGATAAATTGACAATGATTAAAGAAATTGGGAATTATCATAAAGAGACAAAAAAATTGTGCCCTCCCCGGCGGGGAATCGAACCCCGGTCTCCCGCGTGACAGGCGGGGATACTGACCACTATACTACCGAGGACTTACTGGAAGAGAATAATTTTAAGTATATAAGGATAAAGCTATCGTTAGAAGTGCGACAAAGCTTGTTTTCCCGCCTTGCTGTTGCAGAAAATTGATATGTACAAGTAGATAATCTTAAAAGAAGTGCTCGTATTTTTGAAATTTCTTCTTGGGATGAAAAAGAATTAGTGTGTGATGGTTAAGTTTTGCACCTTCAGTATATATGCTCAATTTAGGAAAAGGTGTGTCTAAGGGCCTGTGGCGCAACGGATAACGCGTCTGACTACGGATCAGAAGATTCCAGGTTCGAATCCTGGCAGGCTCGAAATATTTTTACCCCCTTTTTCTCTTGCAGACCGAATGGTTATCAAAACAAGTATTTTAACTGTCCCCTTTTTATCTCTTGAACACCGAGTGGTTATCAAAACAAATATTTTAACTGTAAGGAAAGAAAATATATGCCAATGCATTTGCTTGTTCCTCTAATGATACATGTAGTAACGATAAATTGACAATGATTAAAGAAATTGGGAATTATCATAAAGAGACAAAAAAATTGTGCCCTCCCCGGCGGGGAATCGAACCCCGGTCTCCCGCGTGACAGGCGGGGATACTGACCACTATACTACCGAGGACTTACTGGAAGAGAATAATTTTAAGTATATAAGGATAAAGCTATCGTTAGAAGTGCGACAAAGCTTGTTTTCCCGCCTTGCTGTTGCAGAAAATTGATATGTACAAGTAGATAATCTTAAAAGAAGTGCTCGTATTTTTGAAATTTCTTCTTGGGATGAAAAAGAATTAGTGTGTGATGGTTAAGTTTTGCACCTTCAGTATATATGCTCAATTTAGGAAAAGGTGTGTCTAAGGGCCTGTGGCGCAACGGATAACGCGTCTGACTACGGATCAGAAGATTCCAGGTTCGAATCCTGGCAGGCTCGAAATATTTTTACCCCCTTTTTCTCTTGCAGACCGAATGGTTATCAAAACAAGTATTTTAACTGTCCCCTTTTTATCTCTTGAACACCGAGTGGTTATCAAAACAAATATTTTAACTGTAAGGAAAAAAAATATATGCCAATGCATTTGCTTGTTCCTCTAATGATACATGTAGTAACGATAAATTGACAATGATTAAAGAAATTGGGAATTATCATAAAGAGACAAAAAAAATTGTGCCCTCCCCGGCGGGGAATCGAACCCCGGTCTCCCGCGTGACAGGCGGGGATACTGACCACTATACTACCGAGGACTTACTAAAGGAGAATAATTTTAAGTATATAAGGATAAAGCTATCGTTAGAAGTGCGACAAAGCTTGTTTTCCCGCCTTGCTGTTGCAGAAAATTGATATGTACAAGTAGATAATCTTAATAGAAGTGCTCGTATTTTTGAAATTTCTTCTTGGGATGGAAAAAAAATTAGTGTGTGATGGTTAAGTTTTGCACCTTCAGTATATATGCTTAATTTAGGAGAAGGTGTGTCTAAGGGCCTGTGGCGCAACGGATAACGCGTCTGACTACGGATCAGAAGATTCCAGGTTCGAATCCTGGCAGGCTCGAAATATTTTTACCCCCTTTTTCTCTTGCAGACCGAATGGTTATCAAAACAAGTACTTTAACTGTCCCCTTTTTATCTCTTGAACACCGAATGGTTATCCAAACAAATATTTTAACTGTAAGGAAAAAAAAAATATATGCCAATGCATTTGCTTGTTCCTCTAATGATACATGTAGTAACGATAAATTGACAATGATTAAAGAAATTGGGAATTATCATAAAGAGACAAAAAAAATTGTGCCCTCCCCGGCGGGGAATCGAACCCCGGTCTCCCGCGTGACAGGCGGGGATACTGACCACTATACTCTCGAGGACCTACTAAAGGAGAATAATTTTAAGTATATAAGGATAAAGCTATCGTTAGAAGTGCGACAAAGCTTGTTTTCCCGCCTTGCTGTTGCAGAAAATTGATATGTACAAGTAGATAATCTTAATAGAAGTGCTCGTATTTTTGAAATTTCTTCTTGGGATGGAAAAAAAATTAGTGTGTGATGGTTAAGTTTTGCACCTTCAGTATATATGCTTAATTTAGGAGAAGGTGTGTCTAAGGGCCTGTGGCGCAACGGATAACGCGTCTGACTACGGATCAGAAGATTCCAGGTTCGAATCCTGGCAGGCTCGAAATATTTTTACCCCCTTTTTCTCTTGCAGACCGAATGGTTATCAAAACAAGTACTTTAACTGTCCCCTTTTTATCTCTTGAACACCGAATGGTTATCCAAACAAATATTTTAACTGTAAGGAAAAAAAAAATATATGCCAATGCATTTGCTTGTTCCTCTAATGATACATGTAGTAACGATAAATTGACAATGATTAAAGAAATTGGGAATTATCATAAAGAGACAAAAAAATTGTGCCCTCCCCGGCGGGGAATCGAACCCCGGTCTCCCGCGTGACAGGCGGGGATACTGACCACTATACTACCGAGGACTTACTAAAGGAGAATAATTTTAAGTATATAAGGATAAAGCTATCGTTAGAAGTGCGACAAAGCTTGTTTTCCCGCCTTGCTGTTGCAGAAAATTGATATGTACAAGTAGATAATCTTAATAGAAGTGCTCGTATTTTTGAAATTTCTTCTTGGGATGGAAAAAAAATTAGTGTGTGATGGTTAAGTTTTGCACCTTCAGTATATATGCTTAATTTAGGAGAAGGTGTGTCTAAGGGCCTGTGGCGCAACGGATAACGCGTCTGACTACGGATCAGAAGATTCCAGGTTCGAATCCTGGCAGGCTCGAAATATTTTTACCCCCTTTTTCTCTTGCAGACCGAATGGTTATCAAAACAAGTACTTTAACTGTCCCCTTTTTATCTCTTGAACACCGAATGGTTATCCAAACAAATATTTTAACTGTAAGGAAAAAAAAATATATGCCAATGCATTTGCTTGTTCCTCTAATGATACATGTAGTAACGATAAATTGACAATGATTAAAGAAATTGGGAATTATCATAAAGAGACAAAAAAAATTGTGCCCTCCCCGGCGGGGAATCGAACCCCGGTCTCCCGCGTGACAGGCGGGGATACTGACCACTATACTACCGAGGACTTACTAAAGGAGAATAATTTTAAGTATATAAGGATAAAACTATCGTTAGAAGTGCGACAAAGCTTGTTTTCCCGCCTTGCTGTTGCAGAAAATTGATATGTACAAGTAGATAATCTTAATAGAAGTGCTCGTATTTTTGAAATTTCTTCTTGGGATGGAAAAAAAATTAGTGTGTGATGGTTAAGTTTTGCACCTTCAGTATATATGCTTAATTTAGGAGAAGGTGTGTCTAAGGGCCTGTGGCGCAACGGATAACGCGTCTGACTACGGATCAGAAGATTCCAGGTTCGAATCCTGGCAGGCTCGAAATATTTTTACCCCCTTTTTCTCTTGCAGACCGAATGGTTATCAAAACAAGTACTTTAACTGTCCCCTTTTTATCTCTTGAACACCGAATGGTTATCCAAACAAATATTTTAACTGTAAGGAAAAAAAAATATATGCCAATGCATTTGCTTGTTCCTCTAATGATACATGTAGTAACGATAAATTGACAATGATTAAAGAAATTGGGAATTATCATAAAGAGACAAAAAAAATTGTGCCCTCCCCGGCGGGGAATCGAACCCCGGTCTCCCGCGTGACAGGCGGGGATACTGACCACTATACTACCGAGGACTTACTAAAGGAGAATAATTTTAAGTATATAAGGATAAAGCTATCGTTAGAAGTGCGACAAAGCTTGTTTTCCCGCCTTGCTGTTGCAGAAAATTGATATGTACAAGTAGATAATCTTAATAGAAGTGCTCGTATTTTTGAAATTTCTTCTTGGGATGGAAAAAAAATTAGTGTGTGATGGTTAAGTTTTGCACCTTCAGTATATATGCTTAATTTAGGAGAAGGTGTGTCTAAGGGCCTGTGGCGCAACGGATAACGCGTCTGACTACGGATCAGAAGATTCCAGGTTCGAATCCTGGCAGGCTCGAAATATTTTTACCCCCTTTTTCTCTTGCAGACCGAATGGTTATCAAAACAAGTACTTTAACTGTCCCCTTTTTATCTCTTGAACACCGAATGGTTATCCAAACAAATATTTTAACTGTAAGGAAAAAAAAAATATATGCCAATGCATTTGCTTGTTCCTCTAATGATACATGTAGTAACGATAAATTGACAATGATTAAAGAAATTGGGAATTATCATAAAGAGACAAAAAAAATTGTGCCCTCCCCGGCGGGGAATCGAACCCCGGTCTCCCGCGTGACAGGCGGGGATACTGACCACTATACTACCGAGGACTTACTAAAGGAGAATAATTTTAAGTATATAAGGATAAAGCTATCGTTAGAAGTGCGACAAAGCTTGTTTTCCCGCCTTGCTGTTGCAGAAAATTGATATGTACAAGTAGATAATCTTAATAGAAGTGCTCGTATTTTTGAAATTTCTTCTTGGGATGGAAAAAAAATTAGTGTGTGATGGTTAAGTTTTGCACCTTCAGTATATATGCTTAATTTAGGAGAAGGTGTGTCTAAGGGCCTGTGGCGCAACGGATAACGCGTCTGACTACGGATCAGAAGATTCCAGGTTCGAATCCTGGCAGGCTCGAAATATTTTTACCCCCTTTTTCTCTTGCAGACCGAATGGTTATCAAAACAAGTACTTTAACTGTCCCCTTTTTATCTCTTGAACACCGAATGGTTATCCAAACAAATATTTTAACTGTAAGGAAAAAAAAATATATGCCAATGCATTTGCTTGTTCCTCTAATGATACATGTAGTAACGATAAATTGACAATGATTAAAGAAATTGGGAATTATCATAAAGAGACAAAAAAAATTGTGCCCTCCCCGGCGGGGAATCGAACCCCGGTCTCCCGCGTGACAGGCGGGGATACTGACCACTATACTACCGAGGACTTACTAAAGGAGAATAATTTTAAGTATATAAGGATAAAGCTATCGTTAGAAGTGCGACAAAGCTTGTTTTCCCGCCTTGCTGTTGCAGAAAATTGATATGTACAAGTAGATAATCTTAATAGAAGTGCTCGTATTTTTGAAATTTCTTCTTGGGATGGAAAAAAAATTAGTGTGTGATGGTTAAGTTTTGCACCTTCAGTATATATGCTTAATTTAGGAGAAGGTGTGTCTAAGGGCCTGTGGCGCAACGGATAACGCGTCTGACTACGGATCAGAAGATTCCAGGTTCGAATCCTGGCAGGCTCGAAATATTTTTACCCCCTTTTTCTCTTGCAGACCGAATGGTTATCAAAACAAGTACTTTAACTGTCCCCTTTTTATCTCTTGAACACCGAATGGTTATCCAAACAAATATTTTAACTGTAAGGAAAAAAAAAATATATGCCAATGCATTTGCTTGTTCCTCTAATGATACATGTAGTAACGATAAATTGACAATGATTAAAGAAATTGGGAATTATCATAAAGAGACAAAAAAAATTGTGCCCTCCCCGGCGGGGAATCGAACCCCGGTCTCCCGCGTGACAGGCGGGGATACTGACCACTATACTCTCGAGGACCTACTAAAGGAGAATAATTTTAAGTATATAAGGATAAAGCTATCGTTAGAAGTGCGACAAAGCTTGTTTTCCCGCCTTGCTGTTGCAGAAAATTGATATGTACAAGTAGATAATCTTAATAGAAGTGCTCGTATTTTTGAAATTTCTTCTTGGGATGGAAAAAAAATTAGTGTGTGATGGTTAAGTTTTGCACCTTCAGTATATATGCTTAATTTAGGAGAAGGTGTGTCTAAGGGCCTGTGGCGCAACGGATAACGCGTCTGACTACGGATCAGAAGATTCCAGGTTCGAATCCTGGCAGGCTCGAAATATTTTTACCCCCTTTTTCTCTTGCAGACCGAATGGTTATCAAAACAAGTACTTTAACTGTCCCCTTTTTATCTCTTGAACACCGAATGGTTATCCAAACAAATATTTTAACTGTAAGGAAAAAAAAATATATGCCAATGCATTTGCTTGTTCCTCTAATGATACATGTAGTAACGATAAATTGACAATGATTAAAGAAATTGGGAATTATCATAAAGAGACAAAAAAAATTGTGCCCTCCCCGGCGGGGAATCGAACCCCGGTCTCCCGCGTGACAGGCGGGGATACTGACCACTATACTACCGAGGACTTACTAAAGGAGAATAATTTTAAGTATATAAGGATAAAGCTATCGTTAGAAGTGCGACAAAGCTTGTTTTCCCGCCTTGCTGTTGCAGAAAATTGATATGTACAAGTAGATAATCTTAATAGAAGTGCTCGTATTTTTGAAATTTCTTCTTGGGATGGAAAAAAAATTAGTGTGTGATGGTTAAGTTTTGCACCTTCAGTATATATGCTTAATTTAGGAGAAGGTGTGTCTAAGGGCCTGTGGCGCAACGGATAACGCGTCTGACTACGGATCAGAAGATTCCAGGTTCGAATCCTGGCAGGCTCGAAATATTTTTACCCCCTTTTTCTCTTGCAGACCGAATGGTTATCAAAACAAGTACTTTAACTGTCCCCTTTTTATCTCTTGAACACCGAATGGTTATCCAAACAAATATTTTAACTGTAAGGAAAAAAAAAATATATGCCAATGCATTTGCTTGTTCCTCTAATGATACATGTAGTAACGATAAATTGACAATGATTAAAGAAATTGGGAATTATCATAAAGAGACAAAAAAAATTGTGCCCTCCCCGGCGGGGAATCGAACCCCGGTCTCCCGCGTGACAGGCGGGGATACTGACCACTATACTCTCGAGGACCTACTAAAGGAGAATAATTTTAAGTATATAAGGATAAAGCTATCGTTAGAAGTGCGACAAAGCTTGTTTTCCCGCCTTGCTGTTGCAGAAAATTGATATGTACAAGTAGATAATCTTAATAGAAGTGCTCGTATTTTTGAAATTTCTTCTTGGGATGGAAAAAAAATTAGTGTGTGATGGTTAAGTTTTGCACCTTCAGTATATATGCTTAATTTAGGAGAAGGTGTGTCTAAGGGCCTGTGGCGCAACGGATAACGCGTCTGACTACGGATCAGAAGATTCCAGGTTCGAATCCTGGCAGGCTCGAAATATTTTTACCCCCTTTTTCTCTTGCAGACCGAATGGTTATCAAAACAAGTACTTTAACTGTCCCCTTTTTATCTCTTGAACACCGAATGGTTATCCAAACAAATATTTTAACTGTAAGGAAAAAAAAAATATATGCCAATGCATTTGCTTGTTCCTCTAATGATACATGTAGTAACGATAAATTGACAATGATTAAAGAAATTGGGAATTATCATAAAGAGACAAAAAAAATTGTGCCCTCCCCGGCGGGGAATCGAACCCCGGTCTCCCGCGTGACAGGCGGGGATACTGACCACTATACTACCGAGGACTTACTAAAGGAGAATAATTTTAAGTATATAAGGATAAAGCTATCGTTAGAAGTGCGACAAAGCTTGTTTTCCCGCCTTGCTGTTGCAGAAAATTGATATGTACAAGTAGATAATATTAATAGAAGTGCTCGTATTTTTGAAATTTCTTCTTGGGATGGAAAAAAAATTAGTGTGTGATGGTTAAGTTTTGCACCTTCAGTATATATGCTTAATTTAGGAGAAGGTGTGTCTAAGGGCCTGTGGCGCAACGGATAACGCGTCTGACTACGGATCAGAAGATTCCAGGTTCGAATCCTGGCAGGCTCGAAATATTTTTACCCCCTTTTTCTCTTGCAGACCGAATGGTTATCAAAACAAGTACTTTAACTGTCCCCTTTTTATCTCTTGAACACCGAATGGTTATCCAAACAAATATTTTAACTGTAAGGAAAAAAAAATATATGCCAATGCATTTGCTTGTTCCTCTAATGATACATGTAGTAACGATAAATTGACAATGATTAAAGAAATTGGGAATTATCATAAAGAGACAAAAAAAATTGTGCCCTCCCCGGCGGGGAATCGAACCCCGGTCTCCCGCGTGACAGGCGGGGATACTGACCACTATACTACCGAGGACTTACTAAAGGAGAATAATTTTAAGTATATAAGGATAAAGCTATCGTTAGAAGTGCGACAAAGCTTGTTTTCCCGCCTTGCTGTTGCAGAAAATTGATATGTACAAGTAGATAATCTTAATAGAAGTGCTCGTATTTTTGAAATTTCTTCTTGGGATGGAAAAAAAATTAGTGTGTGATGGTTAAGTTTTGCACCTTCAGTATATATGCTTAATTTAGGAGAAGGTGTGTCTAAGGGCCTGTGGCGCAACGGATAACGCGTCTGACTACGGATCAGAAGATTCCAGGTTCGAATCCTGGCAGGCTCGAAATATTTTTACCCCCTTTTTCTCTTGCAGACCGAATGGTTATCAAAACAAGTACTTTAACTGTCCCCTTTTTATCTCTTGAACACCGAATGGTTATCCAAACAAATATTTTAACTGTAAGGAAAAAAAAAATATATGCCAATGCATTTGCTTGTTCCTCTAATGATACATGTAGTAACGATAAATTGACAATGATTAAAGAAATTGGGAATTATCATAAAGAGACAAAAAAAATTGTGCCCTCCCCGGCGGGGAATCGAACCCCGGTCTCCCGCGTGACAGGCGGGGATACTGACCACTATACTACCGAGGACTTACTAAAGGAGAATAATTTTAAGTATATAAGGATAAAGCTATCGTTAGAAGTGCGACAAAGCTTGTTTTCCCGCCTTGCTGTTGCAGAAAATTGATATGTACAAGTAGATAATCTTAATAGAAGTGCTCGTATTTTTTAAATTTCTTCTTGGGATGGAAAAAAAATTAGTGTGTGATGGTTAAGTTTTGCACCTTCAGTATATATGCTTAATTTAGGAGAAGGTGTGTCTAAGGGCCTGTGGCGCAACGGATAACGCGTCTGACTACGGATCAGAAGATTCCAGGTTCGAATCCTGGCAGGCTCGAAATATTTTTACCCCCTTTTTCTCTTGCAGACCGAATGGTTATCAAAACAAGTACTTTAACTGTCCCCTTTTTATCTCTTGAACACCGAATGGTTATCCAAACAAATATTTTAACTGTAAGGAAAAAAAAAATATATGCCAATGCATTTGCTTGTTCCTCTAATGATACATGTAGTAACGATAAATTGACAATGATTAAAGAAATTGGGAATTATCATAAAGAGACAAAAAAAATTGTGCCCTCCCCGGCGGGGAATCGAACCCCGGTCTCCCGCGTGACAGGCGGGGATACTGACCACTATACTACCGAGGACTTACTAAAGGAGAATAATTTTAAGTATATAAGGATAAAGCTATCGTTAGAAGTGCGACAAAGCTTGTTTTCCCGCCTTGCTGTTGCAGAAAATTGATATGTACAAGTAGATAATCTTAATAGAAGTGCTCGTATTTTTGAAATTTCTTCTTGGGATGGAAAAAAAATTAGTGTGTGATGGTTAAGTTTTGCACCTTCAGTATATATGCTTAATTTAGGAGAAGGTGTGTCTAAGGGCCTGTGGCGCAACGGATAACGCGTCTGACTACGGATCAGAAGATTCCAGGTTCGAATCCTGGCAGGCTCGAAATATTTTTACCCCCTTTTTCTCTTGCAGACCGAATGGTTATCAAAACAAGTACTTTAACTGTCCCCTTTTTATCTCTTGAACACCGAATGGTTATCCAAACAAATATTTTAACTGTAAGGAAAAAAAAATATATGCCAATGCATTTGCTTGTTCCTCTAATGATACATGTAGTAACGATAAATTGACAATGATTAAAGAAATTGGGAATTATCATAAAGAGACAAAAAAAATTGTGCCCTCCCCGGCGGGGAATCGAACCCCGGTCTCCCGCGTGACAGGCGGGGATACTGACCACTATACTACCGAGGACTTACTAAAGGAGAATAATTTTAAGTATATAAGGATAAAGCTATCGTTAGAAGTGCGACAAAGCTTGTTTTCCCGCCTTGCTGTTGCAGAAAATTGATATGTACAAGTAGATAATCTTAATAGAAGTGCTCGTATTTTTGAAATTTCTTCTTGGGATGGAAAAAAAATTAGTGTGTGATGGTTAAGTTTTGCACCTTCAGTATATATGCTTAATTTAGGAGAAGGTGTGTCTAAGGGCCTGTGGCGCAACGGATAACGCGTCTGACTACGGATCAGAAGATTCCAGGTTCGAATCCTGGCAGGCTCGAAATATTTTTACCCCCTTTTTCTCTTGCAGACCGAATGGTTATCAAAACAAGTACTTTAACTGTCCCCTTTTTATCTCTTGAACACCGAATGGTTATCCAAACAAATATTTTAACTGTAAGGAAAAAAAAATATATGCCAATGCATTTGCTTGTTCCTCTAATGATACATGTAGTAACGATAAATTGACAATGATTAAAGAAATTGGGAATTATCATAAAGAGACAAAAAAAATTGTGCCCTCCCCGGCGGGGAATCGAACCCCGGTCTCCCGCGTGACAGGCGGGGATACTGACCACTATACTACCGAGGACTTACTAAAGGAGAATAATTTTAAGTATATAAGGATAAAGCTATCGTTAGAAGTGCGACAAAGCTTGTTTTCCCGCCTTGCTGTTGCAGAAAATTGATATGTACAAGTAGATAATCTTAATAGAAGTGCTCGTATTTTTGAAATTTCTTCTTGGGATGGAAAAAAAATTAGTGTGTGATGGTTAAGTTTTGCACCTTCAGTATATATGCTTAATTTAGGAGAAGGTGTGTCTAAGGGCCTGTGGCGCAACGGATAACGCGTCTGACTACGGATCAGAAGATTCCAGGTTCGAATCCTGGCAGGCTCGAAATATTTTTACCCCCTTTTTCTCTTGCAGACCGAATGGTTATCAAAACAAGTACTTTAACTGTCCCCTTTTTATCTCTTGAACACCGAATGGTTATCCAAACAAATATTTTAACTGTAAGGAAAAAAAAAATATATGCCAATGCATTTGCTTGTTCCTCTAATGATACATGTAGTAACGATAAATTGACAATGATTAAAGAAATTGGGAATTATCATAAAGAGACAAAAAAAATTGTGCCCTCCCCGGCGGGGAATCGAACCCCGGTCTCCCGCGTGACAGGCGGGGATACTGACCACTATACTCTCGAGGACCTACTAAAGGAGAATAATTTTAAGTATATAAGGATAAAGCTATCGTTAGAAGTGCGACAAAGCTTGTTTTCCCGCCTTGCTGTTGCAGAAAATTGATATGTACAAGTAGATAATCTTAATAGAAGTGCTCGTATTTTTGAAATTTCTTCTTGGGATGGAAAAAAAATTAGTGTGTGATGGTTAAGTTTTGCACCTTCAGTATATATGCTTAATTTAGGAGAAGGTGTGTCTAAGGGCCTGTGGCGCAACGGATAACGCGTCTGACTACGGATCAGAAGATTCCAGGTTCGAATCCTGGCAGGCTCGAAATATTTTTACCCCCTTTTTCTCTTGCAGACCGAATGGTTATCAAAACAAGTACTTTAACTGTCCCCTTTTTATCTCTTGAACACCGAATGGTTATCCAAACAAATATTTTAACTGTAAGGAAAAAAAAATATATGCCAATGCATTTGCTTGTTCCTCTAATGATACATGTAGTAACGATAAATTGACAATGATTAAAGAAATTGGGAATTATCATAAAGAGACAAAAAAAATTGTGCCCTCCCCGGCGGGGAATCGAACCCCGGTCTCCCGCGTGACAGGCGGGGATACTGACCACTATACTACCGAGGACTTACTAAAGGAGAATAATTTTAAGTATATAAGGATAAAGCTATCGTTAGAAGTGCGACAAAGCTTGTTTTCCCGCCTTGCTGTTGCAGAAAATTGATATGTACAAGTAGATAATCTTAATAGAAGTGCTCGTATTTTTGAAATTTCTTCTTGGGATGGAAAAAAAATTAGTGTGTGATGGTTAAGTTTTGCACCTTCAGTATATATGCTTAATTTAGGAGAAGGTGTGTCTAAGGGCCTGTGGCGCAACGGATAACGCGTCTGACTACGGATCAGAAGATTCCAGGTTCGAATCCTGGCAGGCTCGAAATATTTTTACCCCCTTTTTCTCTTGCAGACCGAATGGTTATCAAAACAAGTACTTTAACTGTCCCCTTTTTATCTCTTGAACACCGAATGGTTATCCAAACAAATATTTTAACTGTAAGGAAAAAAAAATATATGCCAATGCATTTGCTTGTTCCTCTAATGATACATGTAGTAACGATAAATTGACAATGATTAAAGAAATTGGGAATTATCATAAAGAGACAAAAAAAATTGTGCCCTCCCCGGCGGGGAATCGAACCCCGGTCTCCCGCGTGACAGGCGGGGATACTGACCACTATACTACCGAGGACTTACTAAAGGAGAATAATTTTAAGTATATAAGGATAAAGCTATCGTTAGAAGTGCGACAAAGCTTGTTTTCCCGCCTTGCTGTTGCAGAAAATTGATATGTACAAGTAGATAATCTTAATAGAAGTGCTCGTATTTTTGAAATTTCTTCTTGGGATGGAAAAAAAATTAGTGTGTGATGGTTAAGTTTTGCACCTTCAGTATATATGCTTAATTTAGGAGAAGGTGTGTCTAAGGGCCTGTGGCGCAACGGATAACGCGTCTGACTACGGATCAGAAGATTCCAGGTTCGAATCCTGGCAGGCTCGAAATATTTTTACCCCCTTTTTCTCTTGCAGACCGAATGGTTATCAAAACAAGTACTTTAACTGTCCCCTTTTTATCTCTTGAACACCGAATGGTTATCCAAACAAATATTTTAACTGTAAGGAAAAAAAAAATATATGCCAATGCATTTGCTTGTTCCTCTAATGATACATGTAGTAACGATAAATTGACAATGATTAAAGAAATTGGGAATTATCATAAAGAGACAAAAAAAATTGTGCCCTCCCCGGCGGGGAATCGAACCCCGGTCTCCCGCGTGACAGGCGGGGATACTGACCACTATACTCTCGAGGACCTACTAAAGGAGAATAATTTTAAGTATATAAGGATAAAGCTATCGTTAGAAGTGCGACAAAGCTTGTTTTCCCGCCTTGCTGTTGCAGAAAATTGATATGTACAAGTAGATAATCTTAATAGAAGTGCTCGTATTTTTGAAATTTCTTCTTGGGATGGAAAAAAAATTAGTGTGTGATGGTTAAGTTTTGCACCTTCAGTATATATGCTTAATTTAGGAGAAGGTGTGTCTAAGGGCCTGTGGCGCAACGGATAACGCGTCTGACTACGGATCAGAAGATTCCAGGTTCGAATCCTGGCAGGCTCGAAATATTTTTACCCCCTTTTTCTCTTGCAGACCGAATGGTTATCAAAACAAGTACTTTAACTGTCCCCTTTTTATCTCTTGAACACCGAATGGTTATCCAAACAAATATTTTAACTGTAAGGAAAAAAAAAATATATGCCAATGCATTTGCTTGTTCCTCTAATGATACATGTAGTAACGATAAATTGACAATGATTAAAGAAATTGGGAATTATCATAAAGAGACAAAAAAAATTGTGCCCTCCCCGGCGGGGAATCGAACCCCGGTCTCCCGCGTGACAGGCGGGGATACTGACCACTATACTACCGAGGACTTACTAAAGGAGAATAATTTTAAGTATATAAGGATAAAGCTATCGTTAGAAGTGCGACAAAGCTTGTTTTCCCGCCTTGCTGTTGCAGAAAATTGATATGTACAAGTAGATAATCTTAATAGAAGTGCTCGTATTTTTGAAATTTCTTCTTGGGATGGAAAAAAAATTAGTGTGTGATGGTTAAGTTTTGCACCTTCAGTATATATGCTTAATTTAGGAGAAGGTGTGTCTAAGGGCCTGTGGCGCAACGGATAACGCGTCTGACTACGGATCAGAAGATTCCAGGTTCGAATCCTGGCAGGCTCGAAATATTTTTACCCCCTTTTTCTCTTGCAGACCGAATGGTTATCAAAACAAGTACTTTAACTGTCCCCTTTTTATCTCTTGAACACCGAATGGTTATCCAAACAAATATTTTAACTGTAAGGAAAAAAAAATATATGCCAATGCATTTGCTTGTTCCTCTAATGATACATGTAGTAACGATAAATTGACAATGATTAAAGAAATTGGGAATTATCATAAAGAGACAAAAAAAATTGTGCCCTCCCCGGCGGGGAATCGAACCCCGGTCTCCCGCGTGACAGGCGGGGATACTGACCACTATACTACCGAGGACTTACTAAAGGAGAATAATTTTAAGTATATAAGGATAAAGCTATCGTTAGAAGTGCGACAAAGCTTGTTTTCCCGCCTTGCTGTTGCAGAAAATTGATATGTACAAGTAGATAATCTTAATAGAAGTGCTCGTATTTTTGAAATTTCTTCTTGGGATGGAAAAAAAATTAGTGTGTGATGGTTAAGTTTTGCACCTTCAGTATATATGCTTAATTTAGGAGAAGGTGTGTCTAAGGGCCTGTGGCGCAACGGATAACGCGTCTGACTACGGATCAGAAGATTCCAGGTTCGAATCCTGGCAGGCTCGAAATATTTTTACCCCCTTTTTCTCTTGCAGACCGAATGGTTATCAAAACAAGTACTTTAACTGTCCCCTTTTTATCTCTTGAACACCGAATGGTTATCCAAACAAATATTTTAACTGTAAGGAAAAAAAAAATATATGCCAATGCATTTGCTTGTTCCTCTAATGATACATGTAGTAACGATAAATTGACAATGATTAAAGAAATTGGGAATTATCATAAAGAGACAAAAAAAATTGTGCCCTCCCCGGCGGGGAATCGAACCCCGGTCTCCCGCGTGACAGGCGGGGATACTGACCACTATACTACCGAGGACTTACTAAAGGAGAATAATTTTAAGTATATAAGGATAAAGCTATCGTTAGAAGTGCGACAAAGCTTGTTTTCCCGCCTTGCTGTTGCAGAAAATTGATATGTACAAGTAGATAATCTTAATAGAAGTGCTCGTATTTTTGAAATTTCTTCTTGGGATGGAAAAAAAATTAGTGTGTGATGGTTAAGTTTTGCACCTTCAGTATATATGCTTAATTTAGGAGAAGGTGTGTCTAAGGGCCTGTGGCGCAACGGATAACGCGTCTGACTACGGATCAGAAGATTCCAGGTTCGAATCCTGGCAGGCTCGAAATATTTTTACCCCCTTTTTCTCTTGCAGACCGAATGGTTATCAAAACAAGTACTTTAACTGTCCCCTTTTTATCTCTTGAACACCGAATGGTTATCCAAACAAATATTTTAACTGTAAGGAAAAAAAAAATATATGCCAATGCATTTGCTTGTTCCTCTAATGATACATGTAGTAACGATAAATTGACAATGATTAAAGAAATTGGGAATTATCATAAAGAGACAAAAAAAATTGTGCCCTCCCCGGCGGGGAATCGAACCCCGGTCTCCCGCGTGACAGGCGGGGATACTGACCACTATACTACCGAGGACTTACTAAAGGAGAATAATTTTAAGTATATAAGGATAAAGCTATCGTTAGAAGTGCGACAAAGCTTGTTTTCCCGCCTTGCTGTTGCAGAAAATTGATATGTACAAGTAGATAATCTTAATAGAAGTGCTCGTATTTTTGAAATTTCTTCTTGGGATGGAAAAAAAATTAGTGTGTGATGGTTAAGTTTTGCACCTTCAGTATATATGCTTAATTTAGGAGAAGGTGTGTCTAAGGGCCTGTGGCGCAACGGATAACGCGTCTGACTACGGATCAGAAGATTCCAGGTTCGAATCCTGGCAGGCTCGAAATATTTTTACCCCCTTTTTCTCTTGCAGACCGAATGGTTATCAAAACAAGTACTTTAACTGTCCCCTTTTTATCTCTTGAACACCGAATGGTTATCAAAACAAATATTTTAACTGTAAGGAAAAAAAAAAATATATGCCAATGCATTTGCTTGTTCCTCTAATGATACATGTAGTAACGATAAATTGACAATGATTAAAGAAATTGGGAATTATCATAAAGAGACAAAAAAAATTGTGCCCTCCCCGGCGGGGAATCGAACCCCGGTCTCCCGCGTGACAGGCGGGGATACTGACCACTATACTACCGAGGACTTACTAAAGGAGAATAATTTTAAGTATATAAGGATAAAGCTATCGTTAGAAGTGCGACAAAGCTTGTTTTCCCGCCTTGCTGTTGCAGAAAATTGATATGTACAAGTAGATAATCTTAATAGAAGTGCTCGTATTTTTGAAATTTCTTCTTGGGATGGAAAAAAAATTAGTGTGTGATGGTTAAGTTTTGCACCTTCAGTATATATGCTTAATTTAGGAGAAGGTGTGTCTAAGGGCCTGTGGCGCAACGGATAACGCGTCTGACTACGGATCAGAAGATTCCAGGTTCGAATCCTGGCAGGCTCGAAATATTTTTACCCCCTTTTTCTCTTGCAGACCGAATGGTTATCAAAACAAGTACTTTAACTGTCCCCTTTTTATCTCTTGAACACCGAATGGTTATCCAAACAAATATTTTAACTGTAAGGAAAAAAAAAATATATGCCAATGCATTTGCTTGTTCCTCTAATGATACATGTAGTAACGATAAATTGACAATGATTAAAGAAATTGGGAATTATCATAAAGAGACAAAAAAAATTGTGCCCTCCCCGGCGGGGAATCGAACCCCGGTCTCCCGCGTGACAGGCGGGGATACTGACCACTATACTACCGAGGACTTACTAAAGGAGAATAATTTTAAGTATATAAGGATAAAGCTATCGTTAGAAGTGCGACAAAGCTTGTTTTCCCGCCTTGCTGTTGCAGAAAATTGATATGTACAAGTAGATAATCTTAATAGAAGTGCTCGTATTTTTTAAATTTCTTCTTGGGATGGAAAAAAAATTAGTGTGTGATGGTTAAGTTTTGCACCTTCAGTATATATGCTTAATTTAGGAGAAGGTGTGTCTAAGGGCCTGTGGCGCAACGGATAACGCGTCTGACTACGGATCAGAAGATTCCAGGTTCGAATCCTGGCAGGCTCGAAATATTTTTACCCCCTTTTTCTCTTGCAGACCGAATGGTTATCAAAACAAGTACTTTAACTGTCCCCTTTTTATCTCTTGAACACCGAATGGTTATCCAAACAAATATTTTAACTGTAAGGAAAAAAAAAATATATGCCAATGCATTTGCTTGTTCCTCTAATGATACATGTAGTAACGATAAATTGACAATGATTAAAGAAATTGGGAATTATCATAAAGAGACAAAAAAAATTGTGCCCTCCCCGGCGGGGAATCGAACCCCGGTCTCCCGCGTGACAGGCGGGGATACTGACCACTATACTACCGAGGACTTACTAAAGGAGAATAATTTTAAGTATATAAGGATAAAGCTATCGTTAGAAGTGCGACAAAGCTTGTTTTCCCGCCTTGCTGTTGCAGAAAATTGATATGTACAAGTAGATAATCTTAATAGAAGTGCTCGTATTTTTTAAATTTCTTCTTGGGATGGAAAAAAAATTAGTGTGTGATGGTTAAGTTTTGCACCTTCAGTATATATGCTTAATTTAGGAGAAGGTGTGTCTAAGGGCCTGTGGCGCAACGGATAACGCGTCTGACTACGGATCAGAAGATTCCAGGTTCGAATCCTGGCAGGCTCGAAATATTTTTACCCCCTTTTTCTCTTGCAGACCGAATGGTTATCAAAACAAGTACTTTAACTGTCCCCTTTTTATCTCTTGAACACCGAATGGTTATCCAAACAAATATTTTAACTGTAAGGAAAAAAAAAATATATGCCAATGCATTTGCTTGTTCCTCTAATGATACATGTAGTAACGATAAATTGACAATGATTAAAGAAATTGGGAATTATCATAAAGAGACAAAAAAAATTGTGCCCTCCCCGGCGGGGAATCGAACCCCGGTCTCCCGCGTGACAGGCGGGGATACTGACCACTATACTACCGAGGACCTACTAAAGGAGAATAATTTTAAGTATATAAGGATAAAGCTATCGTTAGAAGTGCGACAAAGCTTGTTTTCCCGCCTTGCTGTTGCAGAAAATTGATATGTACAAGTAGATAATCTTAATAGAAGTGCTCGTATTTTTGAAATTTCTTCTTGGGATGGAAAAAAAATTAGTGTGTGAAGGAGAATAATTTTAAGTATATAAGGATAAAGCTATCGTTAGAAGTGCGACAAAGCTTGTTTTCCCGCCTTGCTGTTGCAGAAAATTGATATGTACAAGTAGATAATCTTAATAGAAGTGCTCGTATTTTTGAAATTTCTTCTTGGGATGGAAAAAAAATTAGTGTGTGATGGTTAAGTTTTGCACCTTCAGTATATATGCTTAATTTAGGAGAAGGTGTGTCTAAGGGCCTGTGGCGCAACGGATAACGCGTCTGACTACGGATCAGAAGATTCCAGGTTCGAATCCTGGCAGGCTCGAAATATTTTTACCCCCTTTTTCTCTTGCAGACCGAATGGTTATCAAAACAAGTACTTTAACTGTCCCCTTTTTATCTCTTGAACACCGAATGGTTATCCAAACAAATATTTTAACTGTAAGGAGAAAAAAATATATATGCCAATGCATTTGCTTGTTCCTCTAATGATACATGTAGTAACGATAAATTGACAATGATTAAAGAAATTGGGAATTATCATAAAGAGACAAAAAAAATTGTGCCCTCCCCGGCGGGGAATCGAACCCCGGTCTCCCGCGTGACAGGCGGGGATACTGACCACTATACTACCGAGGACCTACTAAAGGAGAATAATTTTAAGTATATAAGGATAAAGCTATCGTTAGAAGTGCGACAAAGCTTGTTTTCCCGCCTTGCTGTTGCAGAAAATTGATATGTACAAGTAGATAATCTTAATAGAAGTGCTCGTATTTTTGAAATTTCTTCTTGGGATGGAAAAAAAATTAGTGTGTGATGGTTAAGTTTTGCACCTTCAGTATATATGCTTAATTTAGGAGAAGGTGTGTCTAAGGGCCTGTGGCGCAACGGATAACGCGTCTGACTACGGATCAGAAGATTCCAGGTTCGAATCCTGGCAGGCTCGAAATATTTTTACCCCCTTTTTCTCTTGCAGACCGAATGGTTATCAAAACAAGTACTTTAACTGTCCCCTTTTTATCTCTTGAACACCGAATGGTTATCCAAACAAATATTTTAACTGTAAGGAAAAAAAAATATATGCCAATGCATTTGCTTGTTCCTCTAATGATACATGTAGTAACGATAAATTGACAATGATTAAAGAAATTGGGAATTATCATAAAGAGACAAAAAAAATTGTGCCCTCCCCGGCGGGGAATCGAACCCCGGTCTCCCGCGTGACAGGCGGGGATACTGACCACTATACTACCGAGGACCTACTAAAGGAGAATAATTTTAAGTATATAAGGATAAAGCTATCGTTAGAAGTGCGACAAAGCTTGTTTTCCCGCCTTGCTGTTGCAGAAAATTGATATGTACAAGTAGATAATCTTAATAGAAGTGCTCGTATTTTTGAAATTTCTTCTTGGGATGGAAAAAAAATTAGTGTGTGATGGTTAAGTTTTGCACCTTCAGTATATATGCTTAATTTAGGAGAAGGTGTGTCTAAGGGCCTGTGGCGCAACGGATAACGCGTCTGACTACGGATCAGAAGATTCCAGGTTCGAATCCTGGCAGGCTCGAAATATTTTTACCCCCTTTTTCTCTTGCAGACCGAATGGTTATCAAAACAAGTACTTTAACTGTCCCCTTTTTATCTCTTGAACACCGAATGGTTATCCAAACAAATATTTTAACTGTAAGGAGAAAAAAATATATATGCCAATGCATTTGCTTGTTCCTCTAATGATACATGTAGTAACGATAAATTGACAATGATTAAAGAAATTGGGAATTATCATAAAGAGACAAAAAAAATTGTGCCCTCCCCGGCGGGGAATCGAACCCCGGTCTCCCGCGTGACAGGCGGGGATACTGACCACTATACTACCGAGGACTTACTAAAGGAGAATAATTTTAAGTATATAAGGATAAAGCTATCGTTAGAAGTGCGACAAAGCTTGTTTTCCCGCCTTGCTGTTGCAGAAAATTGATATGTACAAGTAGATAATCTTAATAGAAGTGCTCGTATTTTTGAAATTTCTTCTTGGGATGGAAAAAAAATTAGTGTGTGATGGTTAAGTTTTGCACCTTCAGTATATATGCTTAATTTAGGAGAAGATGTGTCTAAGGGCCTGTGGCGCAACGGATAACGCGTCTGACTACGGATCAGAAGATTCCAGGTTCGAATCCTGGCAGGCTCGAAATATTTTTACCCCCTTTTTCTCTTGCAGACCGAATGGTTATCAAAACAAGTACTTTTAACTGTCCCCTTTTTATCTCTTGAACACCGAATGGTTATCCAAACAAATATTTTAACTGTAAGGAGAAAAAAATATATATGCCAATGCATTTGCTTGTTCCTCTAATGATACATGTAGTAACGATAAATTGACAATGATTAAAGAAATTGGGAATTATCATAAAGAGACAAAAAAAATTGTGCCCTCCCCGGCGGGGAATCGAACCCCGGTCTCCCGCGTGACAGGCGGGGATACTGACCACTATACTACCGAGGACTTACTAAAGGAGAATAATTTTAAGTATATAAGGATAAAGCTATCGTTAGAAGTGCGACAAAGCTTGTTTTCCCGCCTTGCTGTTGCAGAAAATTGATATGTACAAGTAGATAATCTTAATAGAAGTGCTCGTATTTTTGAAATTTCTTCTTGGGATGGAAAAAAAATTAGTGTGTGATGGTTAAGTTTTGCACCTTCAGTATATATGCTTAATTTAGGAGAAGGTGTGTCTAAGGGCCTGTGGCGCAACGGATAACGCGTCTGACTACGGATCAGAAGATTCCAGGTTCGAATCCTGGCAGGCTCGAAATATTTTTACCCCCTTTTTCTCTTGCAGACCGAATGGTTATCAAAACAAGTACTTTAACTGTCCCCTTTTTATCTCTTGAACACCGAATGGTTATCCAAACAAATATTTTAACTGTAAGGAGAAAAAAATATATATGCCAATGCATTTGCTTGTTCCTCTAATGATACATGTAGTAACGATAAATTGACAATGATTAAAGAAATTGGGAATTATCATAAAGAGACAAAAAAAGTTGTGCCCTCCCCGGCGGGGAATCGAACCCCGGTTTCCCGCGTGACAGGCGGGGATACTGACCACTATACTACCGAGGACTTACTAAAGGAGAATAATTTTAAGTATATAAGGATAAAGCTATCGTTAGAAGTGCGACAAAGCTTGTTTTCCCGCCTTGCTGTTGCAGAAAATTGATATGTACAAGTAGATAATCTTAATAGAAGTGCTCGTATTTTTGAAATTTCTTCTTGGGATGGAAAAAAAATTAGTGTGTGATGGTTAAGTTTTGCACCTTCAGTATATATGCTTAATTTAGGAGAAGATGTGTCTAAGGGCCTGTGGCGCAACGGATAACGCGTCTGACTACGGATCAGAAGATTCCAGGTTCGAATCCTGGCAGGCTCGAAATATTTTTACCCCCTTTTTCTCTTGCAGACCGAATGGTTATCAAAACAAGTACTTTAACTGTCCCCTTTTTATCTCTTGAACACCGAATGGTTATCCAAACAAATATTTTAACTGTAAGGAGAAAAAAATATATATGCCAATGCATTTGCTTGTTCCTCTAATGATACATGTAGTAACGATAAATTGACAATGATTAAAGAAATTGGGAATTATCATAAAGAGACAAAAAAAATTGTGCCCTCCCCGGCGGGGAATCGAACCCCGGTCTCCCGCGTGACAGGCGGGGATTTTTTTTTTATCTTTATTAAAATAATTCATAAAACATAAATATATAAAATTATGATATCAAATGTAATATATCACAGTATTAAATATCACATTGAACAATTACTGTTATTTTAAACAATTTTGTTTTCACAGATTAAATAGAAGAATATCTTCTGTTTCCGAAACAATTGGATTGTCCTTTAAAAAATATTTGTCAAACACAGATCTGTTATTGTACATTTTACAACAGTACATGTGGAAATATGATACATAATGTCTTAATGTGTACTTAAAAAATCTGATCAAATCTAAGGTTTGATTTTTCATTCCTAAAAGATTTCTTCGTTTAAAAATACAAAATCTAGCAATTGAAAAAATGAAATTCAAAAAGTATATGTTGACACCTTTAATTGTACCATTTTGTCCAATAAACATAAGTTTTTCATATTTTACCATTGATATTTTGTCACTGTCACAATTTTCAAACAATACTTCCATGATATTTTCCAAATAGTTGTGAAATACCTGTAACTTTCTACATGACATAAATATATGCAATAAATCTTCTTTTTCTGTACTACAGACTTTACAATTATGACTGTCTAGTAAACCCATTTTGTACATTTTTTCATTGGTAAAAATTCTACTGTGAACAATTTTGAAATCAAGTTCAATTATATCTGGCGTTTTCCACTTAAGATTTACCATCTTCCAAACAGAAGAAAAATTAATGCTTTCATTGAAATAGTTTTCCCAAAAGGATACACAGTTTGATTTTTCAAAAACAATATCTCTTAAAACTGAATAAAATATTTTAACAGTACAGAGAGAAAATTTTAGTTTCTTACATTTAACATCCACGTCAAATTCTGAACAATTCTGCAGACATCTGGTATTAACATTTTTATTAACAATGCGTTTCCACATCTCTGGCAACACAGAAAGTAATTTTAAATATTGATTCTTGATTGTATTAACATCTATGGTTTCATTTTGACTTTGAACCATTTCAACAATAGCGGACACTGGCAAAAAACCAGTCCTGACTTCATATGCAATATCCTTTATACATACAATACCAGCATCTATAAAATGTTTCCAAAATACACATTTTCCATTAATTTTGATCTGTGGATTACAAAACAATGATTGTCTATACACCATATCATTACATAATTCAATGTCTGTATATTTTCTAATATTGTACCAAGCCTCTAACATTTCCTTGTAAAAAATTGGCAAAACATCTAAACATTTTTTATTGAAATCAAGAAATAAAATTTCAAAATCTAACTTCATATTACATATCTTTTGCATAAAATATTTACATGCATCTTTCCACAGTACATTATAATCCGGATTCAAAAATCTAGACAAGAATTTTAATCTAAACGACAACATCTTAAGATATACATCTTCAAATTGCAAACCACCTTGGCATTTTTCACCTATAATTGTTCTATATTTAAGTAAAATTGCACCATGGTTCCATAAAAATTTTAAACAACAGATTTTTATTTCTTCAACAGTCCAGTCTGGAATGGGAAATACCGATAAAGTATACCACAATCTCGATACTAAAAGTGAAGAAATAACACTACACCTTCCCTGAATAGTTAAGTTTCTTTGCATCCATATATTCAAAATACATTTAATTTTTCTAATTTTGTCTTTCCAGTTCAAAGAAATACATTTATTAATATCTTTACCAATATACACTCCAAGTATCTGAATAACATCTATACATTCTTTTACTCCGTACTTACTTATTTCCTCATGAGATAAACAACCAGTACCTATGCACATAATTTCAGATTTTTCTCTGTTAATTTTAGCACCTGAACCCGCAGAATACAATTCAAAAACTTTAAAAGCTTCATCAATAGATTTATGGTCACAAACCGTTAATGTCGTATCATCTGCATGTTGAAATGCTAATCCAATTCTACCACACTGTGGAATAGATATTCCACGTATATTTACATTTTTCTTTAATGCACTCTGTACGGATTCAGCTGCTAATACATATAACAGAGCGCTTATTGGGCACCCTTGTCGTATTCCATTTTTAATTTTAAAATATTTGGTAAGAAAACCATTACATTTGACTGAACTACAAATTTCTGTATAAAATATTTCAATCCATTTAATAAATTTATCACCAAATCCAAAACGTTTTAAATTTGCTATTAGATATTCATGACTCACCCTATCGAATGCTTTCTCTTGATCAAATTTTAAGACATAACCTTCTAACTGATCAGTTTCAACAATGTCAATTATATCCCGTATATTACAAATTGTATCTGCAATATCTTTCCCTATAACACAGCATGACTGATTCTCAGAAACTAATTTTGGAAGAACCAACTTAAATCTGTTAGCCATTACTCTTGCAATTATTTTGTAATCAACTTGCAATAAAGAAATAGGTCTATAATTTTTTAACAATCTTTTATCGCCTTTTTTCTTATATATTAAACTTAATATTCCACATTTCATTGACCTTGATAATGTTTTCTTTTCATGTATAGTTCTAACAATTTTCATAAAAATATCTTGTAAATATGTATAAAAATGTCTGTAGAACTCTACCGTCAGTCCATCTGAACCAGGGCTTTTATTACATGACATTTCCCATAATGCTTTTCTAATTTCTTCCTCACTAACTTCATCATCACACATTTCTTTATCAGTATCATCAACTTTAGCATCATTAAAATCTAACAATTCATTCATCTTATCCTTATCAATATCAACACATGAATATAAATTGCTATAATATTTGTACTGTTCATCCAATATACTATCAGTATCAGAAACAATTCTATCATCATTACATAACAACTCCTTAATACTATTATATTCCTGTTTATATTTTTCTAAATTAAGAAAATACTTCGAATTACAATCAGAATCTACAGCCCACTTTGCTTTGCTTCTTAAAACAGCACCTTTACAGATATCAGACTCATATTCTTTCAATTCAGCTTTCATATTTTCAAAAAGAGTTATGTCAATTTTCTTATTTTCAGCATAATCTTGAGACATTCTTTTAAATTTATTTTGTAAATAAAAATATTCCTTAGTTTTCTCTTTCTTCTTTTTTTGACTATATATTTGGGAGTATTTCTTAATCTTAAACTTTAAGTTATCCCACCATATTAAAATGTCAGAAGTATACAATGGACACTCTTTCTGCTCTTCAATAATTTGTATAACATTTTGAACATAATCATCATCACCCAACACAGTATTGTTCAATATCCAGAGACCAGGACCTCTTTCTATATTATCAGTGTTAAATTTCAAAACTACAAAATTATGATCGCTCATACTTGTTTCACAATAATATACACTTTGTACATTAACAGACAGAGAGTGACTTATCAAAAAATAGTCTATTCTGCTCTGTTGTAATACACCACTACATATCCTTTTAAAAGAGTATTGCTTAACATTTTTATTCCTTGCTCTCCATATATCATATATATTGTTATCAGTTACAATTTTCATAAGTGTTCTATATGCATTGTCCTCAATATGACCTGTTTTACTACATCTGTCTAAAAGAGACAGTGAATTATTAAAATCCCCAGCTAAGATAATATTATCTAATTCTCTTATATAATTGTATACAAAAATGAAAAATATTTCTCTATCTTTTGTATCGTTTGGAGCATATAAATTAATTAAATTGAAACATTTTTCATTATCTTCATAGGTAACATGCAAAAACCGGCCCTTTTCATCTTTATGTACAAATTTTACTTTATCTTTTATACAGTTATTAACTAATACAGCAACACCTTGCCTATTTGTATCATTATTACAACTAATAATATTGCCTTCATACAAATGTGAAATAGAGTCAACAAAATTGTCATTCCAAAAGGTCTCTTGTAATAAACAAATACTGTATCTCTGCTCGTTTACATGGGCTAAATAGTTCTTTAAATTGTCAATGTTCTTTAGTCCATTACAGTTGTGTGATACTATTACAACCATTATAATAAATAGAAACACAATTTTCATTTTAAACACTGCCATTATTATTCTTTTGATACGGGGATCTAGATCTGGATCTATCATTCTTAGCATCAAAATTTTTCACAAATTTCTTTTTAGATTTTCTACCTTTGAAAAAAATTTCATCATCTACGTTTCGATACATTTCTCCCCCATCTGCCACAGTCTCCCCACCAGAGACAGGTCCCAAATCTTGTCCACCCCCCTCTATGTTTTTATCAACACAAAAAGTGGTGGCATGAATTGTTTTTGTTTCTTGTCTAGTACTGTCAATTGGACACCCACCAGACATCTCTTCTATCTTTCCTTCCTCCATCGGAGTAATATCATTACTACCAAAAGAGGAATTTTGATCTTTTACCAACCGAGTTCCACTATTGTCATAACCGACACCAGCAGAACTCTCATTTTCCTTCCTTTCAAGTTCTGAATCATCACTCTGTTTTTTCACTAAACGAGCTTCACTGCTATCATGCTTCTTTTCATCAACAGCTTTTTCATTACCATTTCGAACGCTGTCGGTAATCTCATTTGAGTCTGCCTGCATTGCATTTAACACTTGTACTTCTTCTTTATCCTGATCGTCTGTATTATTCTCACTAAATACTTCATCCTCATCATTGTCATATTCACAGACACATTGATGATACCAATGTTCACAATATTTACACGTACAGATACATGTCATACGATGACACCATTTACAACCTGTCGTTTCACTATAATCAGGTAAATGTTCAAAATCTAGTGTATTTTCGTCTTCAGAATTTTCCACATCTCCACCTTCTGAGAAATCTTCATTCGTTCTTTCTGGCGACTGATTTTGCACTAAATCAGAATCAAGATTCCAAATACTATTCTCATTTTCCTGATAATTTGGTTCTGGTCTACATTCACATACTAGTGGAAGTTTATTACATTTCTGGCACCTAAGGGCATTGCAGTTTCTTGATTTATGACCATGTAATCCACACCCACGACATTTAATATTAGGACAGTTTCTTTGAATATGGTCAGGGGATAAACAGTTTGAGCATACTTTGGTTTGATTGTTATGTACTACCTTAAAATACCTCCTTCCTTCTGACGTATCAAATGCCATTGACCACGCTAGAGAAACCATTCCAGGTGGGAATTTAACTTTTACATACCTAGTACCATCTGCAACTTCCGTTGATGGATATGTCCGCCTAAAAACTTTTGAAACTATTTTGATATTTTTCGCTTCAAGTTTTGATATAAGTTCCTTATCTTCAACATAAGCGGGAATGTGTAAAAAGGATACGACAATAGCATCTGATTTTATTAATGTACATTCATATTCTTTACCAATAATCTCTATACCTTCAGCAAGTTTATTTGCATTTTCAATAGTATCCATCGTTACTTCATATGAATTTTGTCTATCTTTATCAGGGACAACAGCCAAAACTGTATTTTCTCCACATACTTCTTCTACAGCTTCTATGATTACCATAGCACCAACAATGTTTATATTAATCTCATTAATCTTGACAGTAGCTTCTTTAGCATATATTTTTCCGCCGTGTTTACTTTTCGGTGTGTTTGAATTATCTCTTAAAAATTCATCGTTACCCTTCCCTATCTCATTCTTTCTCCGGAACCTTGACGTGTCTTCTCCATGCAACCCATTGACTTTTCTTTTAGTCTCGCCTTCACAAGACCCCCCACTGAGCGACATTTTCGCAACAGCGAGGGTATTTTATAAATCGATATTTTGTTCTAATAAATGTCAATTTAGACTCACATTAGGTTAATCTTTCAAATGATACCTGACTTTACAATGTCACTATCCTTCAAACATATCAACCGAACAAACTTCGCCTCTGGAAATTACACCATGTCCATCATAACAAAGGTGCGCTCGATCCCCCCTTAACTGTAAGGAGAAAAAAATATATATGCCAATGCATTTGCTTGTTCCTCTAATGATACATGTAGTAACGATAAATTGACAATGATTAAAGAAATTGGGAATTATCATAAAGAGACAAAAAAAATTGTGCCCTCCCCGGCGGGGAATCGAACCCCGGTCTCCCGCGTGACAGGCGGGGATTTTTTTTTTTTATCTTTATTACTATATCACATATCATATATATCACAGTTATATCATCAATTTACATTGAGATTATTTTCATATTCACTAAACATTCTCTCTCATTCATCTTTCTCTCATAGTAATGTTACATGGTAAGTAGTGTGTTTCTTTTTATGTTTTTTTTCATATTTTCCTAAAAATTAAAATACTATACATTTTTAGAATACAATTATTCATTATTGCATTATCCTTGAAAATTAGAGAAATTCAATTGTTGCTTTCCATATTGTTGTTTTCACAAAACATTGAAAATAATGATGGACATCCTATCGTTATTTTATATTTCGGTTTAATTCAATATAGAAATAGTTCGTAGTATTTCTCACTTAATTAGGACATATACAAATCACGCACAAAGTTCAATTCAAAGTTTAGGTTTATTTTGCATAGAGACGGTTTATAGCAACAAATTTGTCCATTAAATCTATCGCGTCTGCCACTCTTTCACTCATAAAGTCAGTTTCCGATACATCTTTAAAATCCTCACGCAAATTCTTATTGAAAGTTCTCCAGTTATAGTCATTTTCATCGATTACTTCCGTATTTTTTTCGTTTATTGAGTGCACTATCAAATAGTTCTTTCCCGGTATTTTCCCTATCAACGTATTAGCAGAACAACTAGTAGTTTTAATCACAATTTTAGGAAAAAATCTCCTTCTTCGTGATTTATTACATGTAGCTTGTGTAGTTTTTACCGTAACGTTATCGTCCTTTTGTGTATTCGTTTTTGATTGATACGTCGTTTCATTATGTTCATCTACACTCAAAACAGTACTCACTTTCTCTATTGATTTCCAATTTTCCAGTTCAGTAGTTTTTGTTGTGTCCATCGATCGATTAAAAATATTAGGCACTTTTACCTGAGATGAGGGCATGTTTGGGGGTTTTATAATGTCCGTCACCTCCATATCACTCTTATCTTCAGATTCATCATTCGAAGAAATTTCACCTATCTCTTTGGAGTTTTCATCACATTTCATCGATTTATTTACACCGTCTTTTACTTCTCGGGATTCCATAAATTTTTCATATCTTTCACGATTCCGCTTTCTGGTTGCATTTGATTTCATACACTTTTCGGTTCATTGGTCCAAGTCAAGGTAATTTTCATTTTTCCATTTTGTTCCTGGGATGCCCAACAAAATTCTTTATACTCATCAATCACCGTACTTAATAAATTCATCAAAGTCTTGGGGAACATATCCATTTCTAAATAAATGGTAAACGATGAAAGTCTTTTCCCCAAAAAGACCCTCAACGGGTGAAACACGTAAACAAACTTTTCAAAAATCAGAAATGTTATAATTTTTTCGAACTAACTTACAGAATACGAATATCTTCAATTAATTATCATACTTCCTGCTGGTAAATCCAATCAAACAAGTCTATAAACATGAAAACAAACATAAACTTTTGGAGCTCGAAAAAATCACATCCGACATGTTAGTCTGTTCGACTGGTTCCCAATGATTAAAGAAATTGGGAATTATCATAAAGAGACAAAAAAAGTGTGCCCTCCCCGGCGGGGAATCGAACCGCGGTCTCCCGCGTGACAGGCGGGGATACTGACCACTATACTACCGAGGACTTACTAAAGGAGAATAATTTTAAGTATATAAGGATAAAGCTATCGTTAGAAGTGCGACAAAGCTTGTTTTCCCGCCTTGCTGTTGCAGAAAATTGATATGTACAAGTAGATAATCTTAATAGAAGTGCTCGTATTTTTGAAATTTCTTCTTGGGATGGAAAAAAAATTAGTGTGTGATGGTTAAGTTTTGCACCTTCAGTATATATGCTTAATTTAGGAGAAGATGTGTCTAAGGGCCTGTGGCGCAACGGATAACGCGTCTGACTACGGATCAGAAGATTCCAGGTTCGAATCCTGGCAGGCTCGAAATATTTTTACCCCTTTTTCTCTTGCAGACCGAATGGTTATCAAAACAAGTACTTTAACTGTCCCCTTTTTATCTCTTGAACACCGAATGGTTATCCAAACAAATATTTTAACTGTAAGGAGAAAAAAATATATATGCCAATGCATTTGCTTGTTCCTCTAATGATACATGTAGTAACGATAAATTGACAATGATTAAAGAAATTGGGAATTATCATAAAGAGACAAAAAAATTGTGCCCTCCCCGGCGGGGAATCGAACCCCGGTCTCCCGCGTGACAGGCGGGGATACTGACCACTATACTACCGAGGACTTACTAAAGGAGAATAATTTTAAGTATATAAGGATAAAGCTATCGTTAGAAGTGCGACAAAGCTTGTTTTCCCGCCTTGCTGTTGCAGAAAATTGATATGTACAAGTAGATAATCTTAATAGAAGTGCTCGTATTTTTGAAATTTCTTCTTGGGATGGAAAAAAAATTAGTGTGTGATGGTTAAGTTTTGCACCTTCAGTATATATGCTTAATTTAGGAGAAGGTGTGTCTAAGGGCCTGTGGCGCAACGGATAACGCGTCTGACTACGGATCAGAAGATTCCAGGTTCGAATCCTGGCAGGCTCGAAATATTTTTACCCCCTTTTTCTCTTGCAGACCGAATGGTTATCAAAACAAGTACTTTAACTGTCCCCTTTTTATCTCTTGAACACCGAATGGTTATCCAAACAAATATTTTAACTGTAAGGAGAAAAAAATATATATGCCAATGCATTTGCTTGTTCCTCTAATGATACATGTAGTAACGATAAATTGACAATGATTAAAGAAATTGGGAATTATCATAAAGAGACAAAAAAAATTGTGCCCTCCCCGGCGGGGAATCGAACCCCGGTCTCCCGCGTGACAGGCGGGGATACTGACCGCTATACTACCGAGGACTTACTAAAGGAGAATAATTTTAAGTATATAAGGATAAAGCTATCGTTAGAAGTGCGACAAAGCTTGTTTTCCCGCCTTGCTGTTGCAGAAAATTGATATGTACAAGTAGATAATCTTAATAGAAGTGCTCGTATTTTTGAAATTTCTTCTTGGGATGGAAAAAAAATTAGTGTGTGATGGTTAAGTTTTGCACCTTCAGTATATATGCTTAATTTAGGAGAAGGTGTGTCTAAGGGCCTGTGGCGCAACGGATAACGCGTCTGACTACGGATCAGAAGATTCCAGGTTCGAATCCTGGCAGGCTCGAAATATTTTTACCCCCTTTTTCTCTTGCAGACCGAATGGTTATCAAAACAAGTACTTTAACTGTCCCCTTTTTATCTCTTGAACACCGAATGGTTATCCAAACAAATATTTTAACTGTAAGGAGAAAAAAATATATATGCCAATGCATTTGCTTGTTCCTCTAATGATACATGTAGTAACGATAAATTGACAATGATTAAAGAAATTGGGAATTATCATAAAGAGACAAAAAAAATTGTGCCCTCCCCGGCGGGGAATCGAACCCCGGTCTCCCGCGTGACAGGCGGGGATACTGACCACTATACTACCGAGGACTTACTAAAGGAGAATAATTTTAAGTATATAAGGATAAAGCTATCGTTAGAAGTGCGACAAAGCTTGTTTTCCCGCCTTGCTGTTGCAGAAAATTGATATGTACAAGTAGATAATCTTAATAGAAGTGCTCGTATTTTTGAAATTTCTTCTTGGGATGGAAAAAAAATTAGTGTGTGATGGTTAAGTTTTGCACCTTCAGTATATATGCTTAATTTAGGAGAAGGTGTGTCTAAGGGCCTGTGGCGCAACGGATAACGCGTCTGACTACGGATCAGAAGATTCCAGGTTCGAATCCTGGCAGGCTCGAAATATTTTTACCCCCTTTTTCTCTTGCAGACCGAATGGTTATCAAAACAAGTACTTTAACTGTCCCCTTTTTATCTCTTGAACACCGAATGGTTATCCAAACAAATATTTTAACTGTAAGGAGAAAAAAATATATATGCCAATGCATTTGCTTGTTCCTCTAATGATACATGTAGTAACGATAAATTGACAATGATTAAAGAAATTGGGAATTATCATAAAGAGACAAAAAAAATTGTGCCCTCCCCGGCGGGGAATCGAACCCCGGTCTCCCGCGTGACAGGCGGGGATACTGACCACTATACTACCGAGGACTTACTAAAGGAGAATAATTTTAAGTATATAAGGATAAAGCTATCGTTAGAAGTGCGACAAAGCTTGTTTTCCCGCCTTGCTGTTGCAGAAAATTGATATGTACAAGTAGATAATCTTAATAGAAGTGCTCGTATTTTTGAAATTTCTTCTTGGGATGGAAAAAAAATTAGTGTGTGATGGTTAAGTTTTGCACCTTCAGTATATATGCTTAATTTAGGAGAAGGTGTGTCTAAGGGCCTGTGGCGCAACGGATAACGCGTCTGACTACGGATCAGAAGATTCCAGGTTCGAATCCTGGCAGGCTCGAAATATTTTTACCCCCTTTTTCTCTTGCAGACCGAATGTTATCAAAACAAGTACTTTAACTGTCCCCTTTTTATCTCTTGAACACCGAATGGTTATCCGAACAAATATTTTAACTGTAAGGAAAAAAAAATATATGCCAATGCATTTGCTTGTTCCTCTAATGATACATGTAGTAACGCTAAATTGACAATGATTAAAGAAATTGGGAATTATCATAAAGAGACCAAAAAAAATTGTGCCCTCCCCGGCGGGGAATCGAACCCCGGTCTCCCGCGTGACAGGCGGGGATACTGACTACTATACTACCGATTACTAAAGGAGAATAATTTTAAGTATATAAGGATAAAGCTATCGTTATAAGTGCGACAAAGCTTGTTTTCCCGCCTTGCTGTTGCAGAAAAGTGGAGTTGTTGGATGTACCATTCAGTAGGATGTTTACATTTCAGTGCTCCGGCTGAACTGTATATTTGGTGAGTTACAGAGTTTATATTGACTTATTTACTGTATAGAAAGTGAACTTGTATATAAATGACTCAAATCGTATAGAAAACAAGAGGAGCAGTGCTTTTGTTTCCCCTTATTCCTGCTTTGTCTTGCGGGATAAGGGGGTTGGTTAGGGTGTGTTTGACTTGTTTTCTGAGATATAACTAAACACCTGCATTGTAAGTTTTGGAAAATGAATGGAGAAGCACAGGAACGGTCTGGTAGTTTTAGTGATTCTCGGAATCAGAATCAAAGTGGAAGATACAAGGGTCCTAGATATGTAAAGAGTTTCAGACTATATAGGAAAGAATGTACTGTGCGTATAGAGAATATTGATAATAGAATTTTTCCAGCATCAAAGGTAATTAGTGCTTTAGAGGAGATTTGTGGTGAAAACACGATATTAGCGGTTGTCCCTTCGGAAAATAGACTTTCCTATGAAGTTACAACTGACAATGAAGATAATGCAATTAAATTGACCAATGGAGTTGAAATAGGTGAAAGCAAGTTTAACTGTACATTTCAATTTAATGAAGTTGTGGTGGTGTCTATAATGCATTTACCGGCATACTTAGAGGATACAGAAGTTATTAAAACATTAACGGCGAAAGGATGCGAGATCATTTCTGATGTGTACAGACACGTACATCCAAAGGCTCAAGTGGCGGATGGAACTCGATATGTTCACGTTAAATTTCCTCCTGGAATGGTATCATTACCATGGTCAATGAAGTTTGAAACCGGAGTAGGCCCGAGATTTTTCCGTGTAGTGCATAATAATCAAAGAACACTGTGTAATAAGTGTGGATCCCCTTTTCATAAATATAGACAATGTCCGCAATTAATCTGTGCAGGGTGTGATGAACAGGGTCACAAGATTAAAGAATGCACTGCAAAGAAATGCGATCGGTGTCATAAATTGCCTTCGAGATGCTTTTGTAAGCCGGAGGATAATGGCCCATGTGTATATTGCAAGGAGATAACGTGTATATGCTACTGTGAAAAATGTACGAAGCATTATAATCAGTGTCTATGTGACGATCCGGAAGTACATACTAGAGAAAAAGTACAGAATACAGAAAAAGATAAAGTGGATGAGGATGAGGAGGAGAATAAGATGGATGATGCTGACAGCGGAGGAGTGGAAATGCATGATGGTGAATGTGATTATACAACTACATCTGGGCAGGATGACAGTGATAATAAGACTGTCTTTGAAGGAGAGACAACAGGAATGGAGAAACATATAGTGGTAGTTGATAAGGTTGAACAGTCAGTTGATGCCATTGCGGAAGAACATGACAGTGGTATGATGGGTTTGGCGAAAGACACAGAGAATGGTACAGTGAAAGATAAAGATACAGAGAAAGATAAAGAGAAAGATACAGATAAAGAGACTGTTACTGATGATAAAGATAATGACTCAGAAAATGAAATTGTATTCAAAGTTTCAAATGTTAATGATAATATTGAAAATGTAGTTAATGTAATTAAGAATGATGATATAAATGTTAAATCAGAGGGAACAGATATTGAAAGTATATTGAAAGTATGAATACAGATGTTAATGAAAATGAAAACCATAATAGTATAGAAACTGATTCAGTTTCCGGTGACGAGCATACAAATGTGGATAGAGACATCTCCGTTGGTTGCAAAGAAGGTGCAACTGGCGGAGATGGAACAAATGAAAGTATTTGGGATGTCTCTGATTCCTCTTTTGATCAGAGTCAGCTGATAATAGAGCAGTTGTTTTCTTTTTGTACTTTGCCATGGTACTGTTAGTTAGTCACAATTGTAATGGCATGAGAAATATAGTTAAATGTAAGAAGTATTTTTCAGTTGTAAATGAAAGAAATATAGATATTTTGTTACTACAAGAAACATTTTGGGATATTGAGGTAATTAATAATATAGAACATTTATACAATGGTAAACTAATCTTCAGTAATGGTGTGAATAAAAGACAAGGTGTTGCTATGTTAGTCAGTAATAGATATAATGAAAATGTTAGACAAATATATGTTGATGACAATGGTAGATTTATGCATATAGAATTTGAATATAATGATGTTGTTTGGTCCGTTGTTTGTAATATAATGAATATATATGCACCAAATACTCTTAATGAAAGAGTAGAATTTTTTGATTTTTTGAAATGTTACATGTCGAATTTTGATAATATTATAATAGGTGGTGATTGCAACTTTATCTCAGAGTGATAGATGTACAAAATCAGGCCATAAAACTGATATTGCTTTTAAAGAATTAGAAATATTGATCATTGAAAATAATGTATATGATATTTGGAGATATAGAAACCCAGGTAAATGTGTGTATTCGAGAAAAATGATTTGTAAAAATGAGGTAAAACAGTCTAGAATTGACTACTTTTTGGTAAATAGAAATCTGACTTCTTTTATACAAAGTGTAAATTATTATGATACTTCATTGAGTGATCATAGTTTTGTAGAAATGAAATTAAATTTCGAAAATGTGGAAAAAGGCCCAGGACTATGGATACTAAACAATAGTTTACTTACAAATGCTGAGTATATTGAAAATGTTAAAAGAATTATTGATGAAGCATTAAAGTGTCCACTTTATGAAACTGAATTTTTAATATGGTGGGATAATTTGAAATATAGAATTAAAAAGTACAGTCAGGTTTTTAGCAAAAGAATTCAGAAGGAAAAATTTTCAGAATTTTATTCTATTCAAAACAAGTTACAGAAAATTTCTGAAAGAATTGGGAATGGTGAAAATGTAGATTTATCTAATTTTGAGAGGTTAAAGATGGAATTACTAAATTTTGAAGAAGAAAGGTGTAAAGGGGCAATTCTTCACTCAAAAGCTTATTGGGCTGTAGAAGGTGACAAATGCACAAAATATTTTTTACAACTTGACAAATACAAACTAGAGTCAAATTGTATAAAAGAGTTATTCAATGATAATAATGAAATTGTGAGTACAACAGAAGATATTTTAGATGCTGAATATAGCTTTTATAAAGAATTATATTCATGTGTAGAAACAGATAAAGATGTAATGTATGAATTTTTAGAAAATGTTGATGTTAAGGTTACAGAAGATGATATTTTATTATGTGATGTAGATATTACTATAAAAGAAATTGAATCATCTCTTCATAAAATGTCAAAAAACAAAAGTCCAGGGTCAGATGGTCTTACTGTAGAGTTTTACTGTACATTTTTTGATTCTTTGAAACATGTACTTTTAAAATTATTTCAAACTGTAGAAGATGAAATGAGTTTGTCTAGATCTATGAAATGTGGTATCATAAGTTTGGTATATAAGAAAAGAGGTGACAAAAAGAGTTTAAAAAATTACAGACCGATATCATTACTTCAAGTAGACTATAAAATTTTGGCAAAGATAATGGCTAATCGTTTTAAACAAATTTTGAGTCGAATCATTTCAGATTTTCAAACATGTTGCATACCAGGTAGAGATATAGCTGACACGATTTGTAGTATTAGAGATATTATTGATTTAATTGAAATAGAAGGAGTAGAAGGTTATGTTTTAAAGGTAGATCAAGAAAAAGCTTTTGACAGGGTTTCACATGAATATTTAATTTCTGTTTTGAAGCACTATGGATTTGGTGAAAGGTTTATTAAATGGATACAAATATTTTATACAGATATTAAGAGTTCAGTCAATTGTAATAGATTTTTAACAAAATATTTTAAAATTAAGAATGGTATACGCCAGGGCTGTCCTATCAGTGCTTTATTATATGTTCTATCAGCTGAGCCTTTACAATATGCAATAAATAAATGTACACAGATTAAAGGTATTATGATACCTCATACAAATGTAACGTCAGTTATTTTTCAACATGCTGACGACACAACTTTAACATTGAGTGATACAGAATCTATACATGAAGCTATGAATATTTTTGGAAAATATGGTAAAGCATCTGGGTCAAAGGTAAATATATCAAAGTCTGAGATTTTATGTTTAGGTAATGGAACAATTAGTATAAGAGAAAAAGAAGAAATAGGTCTTAAGTACTCTGAAGATTGCATTCAGATTTTAGGTGTTTATTTAGGTTATAATAAAGAAAAATGTAATGAACTGAACTGGAAAGATAAAGTTCATAAAATTAAAGCAATCACTAATATGTGGAAACAGAGAAAATTAACACTTTTTGGTAGAGCTGCTGTTATATCTTCATTGTTAATGTCTAGAATATGGTACACTATAGCTGTGTCTTCAATATCTGAAAAATATCTAAATGATATTAAAAATATTTGTTTAGAATTTTTATGGGATAATGCCTCACATTTGATAAAATACAGGGTTAGTTGGCAACAAAGATGAAGGTGTTATTAAATATCCAGATGTATACATAAAGTTACTATCATTTAGGTTAAAATTTGTGAGTAGATTTTTCAATGAGGAGTGTAATGTTATGTGGAAAATTACTATGAAATATTTTTTAAAGAGAATTCATGATATGAATATTGATGTATATTGTTTTCTTATGACACTCCGGAAAATTGACTGCAAATTACTTCCAAGATTTTATGTAGAAATGATAGATGCATGGCAATATGTAAAATCATGTGTTGATGTAGATGCAAAATCTTTAGATATTTATCAGCAGCTTTATTTTTAAATTCTGAGATTAAACTGAATGAAAGAGTTATATTGTGGAAAAACTTTATAGAAGCTGGTATAACACAGATTAAGGATATTTGTTATGAATTTATTCCAGGGTTTTTACCTTTTAATGCAATAAAGGAAATGATATTGGATGTGTGCGAAAATGTTAATGTAGATAAATTACATTGTCAGTATAATGATTTAATTAAATGTATTTCAGGAGAATGGAAAGAATATATTAAGTCTAATGTAAACGAAGAGAGTGTAGACAATTTACCATATTTTATAATTACTAAAGGGGATAAAATTAAAGATTTAATATGTTGTACAACAAAGGATTTTTATGATATTTTAATTAGTAAAGTTTTTATGAAACCTGATGTTGAAGAGTGTTCTGGGTAAAAACTTTAAATGTACCAACGTTACAATTTAAAAATATATGGAAAACTATAAATAATTTCTGGAAACCACCAGACTGTGTCCAATTAGATTATAAACTAGTACATAATAGGATTTTCACTAATGTAAAACTAAATAGAATTGGTTTAATAGACTCAGTTTTGTGTGATAGCTGTCAAACTGAAGTTGAAGACTTGCCACATTTGTTTTTGGATTGCAAAATGTTAATATCCTTTCATAATTATATTTATAAATTATTGTGTAATTTACTAGAACAATGTGAGACTGATATTCTAATCACACAAGGGTACAGGAATATATTTTTCTTAGGTGTGAATGGAAAACATAAAAATGTGAATAGTGCTTTTGTCAATTTTTTTCTATCCGTAGCTAGACTTTGTATAATGAAAAAGAGACAGATAATGAAGAATTCTTCATCAAATTTAAATATTGTTAGTCTTTTCAAGTATACAATCAAAAATTATGTTGCATATTTTCACACATATTGTAAAACAAATAACAAAATAAATATTTTTAAGAAATTGTTCACTGAAAAAAATCCGCTTTTAAAAGAAACCGATGACATTTTAATTTTTTACCTGTAAATGTGGTTTTTCTTTTAACTAGTACATTATCACAGTTGTTGTGTACTGATAAAAATTAATATATTCTTATTATAATAATAACATGTCTGTATATAGGATGTTTTATATCATATAGATTATCTTGTCAATGTTTTTATGAAATAAAGATAAAAAAAAAAAAACGCGTCTGACTACGGATCAGAAGATTCCAGGTTCGAATCCTGGCAGGCTCGAAATATTTTTACCCCCTTTTTCTCTTGCAGACCGAATGGTTATCAAAACAAGTACTTTAACTGTCCCCTTTTTATCTCTTGAACACCGAATGGTTATCCAAACAAATATTTTAACTGTAAGGAAAAAAATATATATGCCAATGCATTTGCTTGTTCCTCTAATGATACATGTAGTAACGATAAATTGACAATGATTAAAGGAATTGGGAATTATCATAAAGAGACAAAAAAAATTGTACCCTCCCCGGCGGGGAATCGAACCCCGGTCTCCCGCGTGACAGGCGGGGATACTGACCACTATACTACCGAGGACTTACTAAAGGAGAATAATTTTAAGTATATAAAGATAAAGCTATCGTTAGAAGTGCGACAAAGCTTGTTTTCCCGCCTTGCTGTTGCAGAAAATTGATATGTACAAGTAGATAATCTTAATAGAAGTGCTCGTATTTTTTAAATTTCTTCTGGGATGAAAAAAAAATTAGTGTGTGATGGTTAAGTTTTGCACCTTCAGTATATATGCTTAATTTAGGAGAAGGTGTGTCTAAGGGCCTGTGGCGCAACGGATAACGCGTCTGACTACGGATCAGAAGATTCCAGGTTCGAATCCTGGCAGGCTCGAAATATTTTTACCCCCTTTTTCTCTTGCAGACCGAATGGTTATCAAAACAAGTACTTTAACTGTCCCCTTTTTATCTCTTGAACACCGAATGGTTATCCAAACAAATATTTTAACTGTAAGGAACAAAAAATATATGCCAATGCATTTGCTTGTTCCTCTAATGATACATGTAGTAACGATAAATTGACAATGATTAAAGAAATTGGGAATTATCATAAAGAGACAAAAAAAATTGTGCCCTCCCCGGCGGGGAATCGAACCCCGGTCTCGGGCGTGACAGGCGGGGATACTGACCACTATAATACCGAGGACTTACTAAAGAAGAATAATTTTAAGTATATAAGGATAAAGCTATCGTTAGAAGTGCGTCAAAGCTTGTTTTCCCGCCTTGCTGTTGCAGAAAATTGATATGTACAAGTAGATAATCTTAATAGAAGTGCTCGTATTTTTGAAATTTCTTCTTGGGATGAAAAAAAAATTAGTGTGTGATGGTTAAGTTTTGCACCTTCAGTATATATGCTTAATTTAGGAGAAGGTGTGTCTAAGGGCCTGTGGCGCAACGGATAACGCGTCTGAACACCGAATGGTTATCCAAACAAATATTTTAACTGTAAGGAAAAAAAATATATGCCAATGCATTTGCTTGTTCCTCTAATGATATTTTATACATACAAACATACAAACATAAAATGAGATTCACACAAATATACATAAAAACATTTGCATTGTATGCACCAATCTTAAAAAGATTTATGAGAGACTTTTAAGACACCATATATTAAAACCTTCATTAAAACGTAGAGCTTCGTGTATCATGACTTGTCTTAAATCTACATATAATGGGCATTTTAAAATGACATGAAGTTCATCTTCAATAATAGAGCTACAGTTAAAACATGTCCTCTCGTGGACTTCTTTTCTTTCATATCTTCCAGTTTCTATTTTTAATGGAGCTACCCCACACCTTAATTTAGCAAAAGAACTTCTGTTTTTTTGTTCACATATTATTTTTCAAATAATTTTCAGTACAATAGTTATTTTTAAACAATTTGTAAGTGCTCAATTTACTTCCCTCTGCATATGTAGCAACTCTTGTACACCATCTTCCTCAATTTGTTTAATACAATTTTTGTTCAATACATTTAATTCAAAATTACAATATTGCTCATAATTATACAATTTTAACATCTCCATAACTCTGAAGCTCCAGTTCTTAATTTTAGTATTACACTTTCGTCATGTTCGTATGGACTACTTAAAAATTTTAAAATTTATCCTGTGTGGGTCCATTTTGGGACACCTAGCCCAATGTCTCAAGACACTTGACCATTGTTTAACGCATGGTGGTTTCCAGCCCATATCACCAGCTATGGCATCATTTGGTGTGTATTTGCCAACTCCCATGAAAAATCTTATCGCCCTGTTTTGGACTGCATTTATGCAGGAAAAGTCCCTGGTTCCCCAAATACCTGCACCATAACTAATAACTGACCATACCATTGTATCGTATAGTTTTGAAAAAAAATTTGTGCTGGAAACCACCATGTGTTTTACTCTTCACAATTAATAATCCTAATGCTCTACTGGCTGACTTTGCTACTGCCTTAGCCATTAACTGATAATCTAAAAATTCAGTTAGTAACAAGCCTAAATATTGATAACTTTTTACACATTCTATAACATTCATGACATTACCACCAATAGAAAAAATATATTTAATTTGTAAATTTCTAAAATGTATGATCTTGGATTTATTTATATTAACTGTCAGCTCATTATTGAGACACCATGTATTAAGCACATTCAATAGTTTTTGTAAATCTTTTTCGTTCTCGGCCATTAAAATAACATCATCAGCATATAAAAGTATAGCTAATTTTTCTTCATTTATATTAATGCCAATATTCAACGCATTAATATCATCAACTAAATTATTTATATATATATTAAACATTATAGATGATAAAACACAACCTTGCTTCAACCCAGAATCAACATTAAACCATTCAGTCATATTACCATTTACACGTACACTACATTCTACATTAGAGTATAAAGCTTTTAAAGAGTACATAAACTTTGAACTTATACCTAAATTTTCCAGTTTGTTAAACAAATAAAACTCTATTAATTGAGTCATATGCTCTCTTAAAGTCTATAAAAGCAACATATGTTGATAATTTACACTTTTTCCTGGTTTCTATTATTGATGTTATAGTGCTTATATGATCAATTGTACTTTTGCCTTTCATAAAACAATTTTGCTCATCGTTAATTATCTCCCTTTCATCTAACCATTTGACTAATCTTTCATTTAAAATACTACAATACATCTTGTATGCGAATGGAGCTAAAGTTATGCCCCTATAAGATAAAGGATTTCTAGGATCTGATGTAGAACATTTTGGTATTGGGGTTATAATTCCCTTATTCCACATATTTGGTACATTACCAGAATTGAAATATAAGTTAAATAATTTTTGTAAAATAGAAATTATAGAAATATTCTTGCATAAATCAGCTTGAATAAGGTCAATACCTGCACTTTTACAATTTTTTGCATTCATTACAACTTTATGAACCTCATCAAAGGTAATTTCCTTATCTAAATCAATACAATTAATGTTTTCTCTAATATTACAATTTTCAACCTTATTATACTCTGCATTTACATTTGGGTTCAATAAATTGTGAAAACTGCTTTTCCATTTACTTAAAAAAGTTTCTAAATTGTTAGTTATAGTTCCATCATCTAGAGTAACTTCATTCGGAATACGCATCTGTCTCTCGTTACCAATACCAATTTGGCCAATTCTACGCCAAAACTGATTCGGATCATTGTCACTAAAATTAACCAGCTCTTCCTGGCAGCGGTACCAATACTAACGCTTACATTTTTGTGTGAGCTTGTCAACGTCTTTGCGTTTATCAAGAAAGTGTTTGCGTAATTGTTGTTTTAAGCTACCCTGTTTACAAGTTACATAGTCTCTTTCTACCGTGCAAACATTGTTCCATTTATTTGTTAGTTCGTCATTCCACCATGGTTTTTTAATTCGTCTTTTTCGATTGTTTGTACTGTTCAGAACTTTGACCTTAGATTCTAATTTATCATTCATTTCTGAGTGTGAAATTTCAACAAAGTTATCATATAATTTATCAACTTCAAATTGTCTCCCTTTAGAACACTGTATATTATTTATACACATATTAATTTCTTCAATATATCATTATTTGTCATCCAATCATTTGGGATATATTTTTCACATTATATAAAACATATGTATTCTTTTGTTGGTTCATGCTATTGTGAGCACTATGTGATAAATTAATAGAACTAGTTTCATTTATGGTATTAAAATTGGTTTCAAATTCCCAACATAATACAGAATGATCAGGTATATGATTTGGACTAAAAGAACCTGGTTGAGCACTTTTAATACATAAAACACTTGCTCTTATAACTTTGAAATTTTTATAATGACACAAACTTTCATATGGAACAACACAGTAATCGACAATTGATGATCCTTTAGTAGAGACATATGTGAAATCATCATGGATAGGATATCGCCCATTTAAAACACAACAATTCACAGTTGATAAAAATTCACTAAATATTTCACCATAGCTGTTACTTGAACGCTGTCGAAGATGAACTCCATTCATGTTAGAATGTCCATTATACCAACTCAAGAAATGATTTTCTTAACAACCTATTTTTACAACATCCAAACTTGAACTCATTAAATTTACAGAATTTGTTTATCTGGATTATGCCGAATGAAGATACTAACTTTACAATATAATTATGTAAATATTTTAATATTATTTTTGAAACAAGAAAAAAATATGTCACTGTTACTTAAAAACAGTAATATATTATATAGCCTTTCTACTAAAAAAAATGTAATTTTTTTTATAAGAACATGAAAACATTTTTCTTATTGTTTCCAGTGTAAATATTCATAATTATCAAAATAAACTTAAATCATCGTTACTAAAATGGTGAAAAATGGTTTCAAAATATTGCCAAGTTCTTGTATCTGTGATCAAAGTTTGAAGTTTCTAAAAAGACTGGTACAGGACTCACTAGACTGAAATTTCCTTAGGCTCCTCTAATGTTACCTTATCAAAGTCAGATGTTGTACTGGAGTTCAGTCACCTTGCCCATAAAAAAATCAAATGTGCACGAAAAATCACAAAACTAGCAATTTTCGGGTAAATTAAAAAACGTGTCGACTTCGATGGGCTCAATATATTTTGTTAATATTTGGAACATACTTTGTTTCATATAGTTTCAACTCCTATTTTGTGTTTTAATCTAATGAAATTTACCATTAACTTAATGAAAAACCTCAAGTAAAAAGCCTATATTATATATTAAGTTTGGTGCATGTAACACTATATATTAGACAAAAATTGAAATTGATTTATCTCTCTTTGTCCGGCTGGCTTTCCTCCCCTTTTGTGTATGACAATTATTGTAATCTGTTTGTATTGTCGTTCTTCTTTTGTATGATTTATATATGCCTTTCAGGGCCTTTTGATTGGGAAATAAACATGTTAGTATTAGTATTATACCACAACGTGTCATCTGAATTAAGGATAAACCAAGAACGATGCCAAACGGGACAGGAGTACAAATCCTGAACAGTTACTATTAAGGAATTCTGATCTTACACTCTGTTTGTTTAGTTGGGGTTTTACGCCGTTTTCAGCAAATTTGGCTATTTCGCGGCGGCCAGTTTTTATTGATGGGGGAAGCCGGAATACCCGGAGAAAACCAACGACCTTCGGTAGGAAAATTGGCAATACTTGTCAATTAAGATTAGAGTCGAACACACCCCGCCACATGTGAGATTCGAACTCACAACCTCAGCGTTGACAGGCTAGTGATCATTAGTAGTCATGACGAACTACCTAGACCACTCGGCCACCTGTTACACTATGTAAATTATGGACAGATCGTGATGTTTGGCATACATTAATGAAAAGTCACTGTTTAACCTCAATAAAGACCATTATGGCATTAAATAAAATTGCAACATTTCCATGTGCAGCAAAGAATTCAACTCCAAAATGACTCAAGGGTTATAGAACAATGATAGAAAAACCATTTACACTTCATTGATGAATTGGAAAGCCTAAGATTGCTGAATACGTGTGGAAATGTGCCCAATTAGTGCATAATAAATTTTGATAAATATAAATCACTGAATTAATTCTTTTCGTTTGAACTTCGTCTCGTTAATGATAAGACAAAATACGTTTAGCCGCCGACTTTTTGTTAGAACATTTTTGCAGAAGTAAATTCCGGTTTTCCTCCACCCTTGAATTTTACTAAGACCCAAGGGGGTTTGGAGTACTCTGTTACGATGTTAAGTCTGAATCGCAAGGAATAATAATTACCTTTTATTATTTTCAAAGACAGACAAAAAAAATATAAATAAAAACAAACTTTTCTGTTTTGATACAAAACATCATGCTTAGCGTACCAGTTAAGTCGAAATTTGTAAATATTTCTCATCCGCGCATCAATTATGCAGTAAAAATACTTCCGGTTCTATCTAGGACGACCTACCGGAACAACTAATACATGTACAATGTAAAATAGTAATCCCCCTTACGTCTTTTCATGGTCTTGCTACAATTTATGTTCAACAAACTCGACAAACTGGACAGTTAGGGTATACGACAACTCGTACTTAACCAACTAATTCTCTTACCAACTCGTACTCATGTTATAATTCATGGAAGAGATAGTGATTGTACAAGTATAACACAATGGTTTTGAATGTTCACAGTGTGATAAGTCTATATCATCCAATAATAATACTATACCAATGTACCAATTAGAATGTTCAATGTGCGGTGTTTATTTCGACAGTTTTATTTTTAAAAACACTTTTATGTTGTCTGTTTTTGTTTTTCAATCACCCCAATATAAATATGGAAAGTCTATCTATGAATCACTAATTAGCAATAATTAATCAACATATTTTGTCTGATCTCTTGTCTCATGGGTTATTTATTGCCCTTCAATCCATTTTTTACAGGGAAAATATTAGTAGCAATAATCAGCAGGAGAGCAATGTCTTTAATTAGGTAATTATGTAGTACAGATCAAATATAAACTCTTCTGTACAACTACTAACAGCCTGAGTTTCTGACCTTTTGTCAGATAAATCTTGTTTTTATGTGGTGGTCCCTGCTTTTAACCCAAGGTATCAGAATAAGACACCTGAAAGCGTCAATTACATCCTTCGATAATCGAATCATTTATCGTCTATCGTGTCTTTGTGGCGTTACGTACAGTTATTCAAATAGATTTAAAGAGACAAACGACGGCTGATGTCGTGTTTCTTTTTGCTATTTTTTTTTAAAAACTTGTTCAAGATTTGAATCAAGTACACTAAAATGTAATAAAAGTCTATACTGGGCTCCAGAGTTTTGGAGTGGGCGCCTAGAATTTGAAAAGTAGGTGCCACGTTGCCGACCAAGGTAAACAATTTTGTCTTTATCCTTATAAGAAATTGTGGCCCAACGGATAACGCGTCTGACAACCCATAAGAAGATTCCGGATACGAATCATGGCAGGCTCGAAATATTTTTACCCCCCCCCCCCCCCTTTCTCTTGCACACCGAATGAAACTGCTTGTTCCTCTTATGTTAGTGACAATAAAATGACATTGATTCTAAATGTTATCGAAACAAATTGTATTTTGAAATATATTAACCCTAAGAAAGAATAATGCTAAAGCTCTTATATAGGTAAAAATAAATTGGAATTTATTAAAGAAATTTGGAAACACACGTAAAGATTTGTCTTTTTTAAAATGTCTACTTCAACGAGCGTCATTAAAAGCAATTAAACTTAACCTAGTTACATGTATATGCAATACTAAATGTTAAGTGAATATAAGAATACGAATTAAAAAAACTTTCATAAATATTTCCGCATTTGGGTACTTTACCATTCACAAGACCTTAATATGGAATATATGACCGAGGCATGGATAGCTTTGGTATCTCTCACACTGACAAAACGTTTTATTCTATTAAGTTTTTTACTCTTTCAAGTATTTTAAAGATTGGTGTAAAATAGCCCCACAGTGTGTCAAAATCTCAAAATAATGAAGAAAATGCTCATACATATAAAGATAAGTGCAAAGCATCCAATTGATGGACGAGAACAAAAGTTTGATTTTCCAGCTTTGGTATGTGCATCTGTCCAGCCTCAAATACAAGCAAAATTCAAGATGAATGATAAAATCATAATATTAAAAAAAGATAAAGATAAATGAAATAGAATTGAAACTCAACGGCTACTAAATAAATGCTCAATTTACTGACTCATTAAATTAAGGCACATTTTAGTGCATGAAGTTATTATAGTAATGTCCCAGTGTTGTCATTGCTGAAGAATTCGGCTTAATTAGACTGGCTGATGACTCCACAAACCTGTCACTCCCCCACCTTGTGGTAAACCATGCATAACGGAAAACGTAGGGGGCAGCTTCTAATCGTGGTAGCAGTCCTTTCATAAAGTGTAGCTGGACGTTTGCGTCATTGGTATGAGGACATGCAAATTCTGTCAGCCATATTGGTTTATGAAATCTATTCCACAGACTCTTTAAACGATGCATAACGGCATCTGGATTACATATGTAAATATGGTAACCCACGTGATCTACTTTACATCCGGTACAGTTTGTAAGGAACTGGTCTAACCAATTGGGACTAGTAACAGAAGGACTAACTAATATCTTTCCAGCGCCTGCTTTTTCTAAAAGTGGCCAAGCAGCAGCTGCGGCCGCTGGTGTTAGATTTGCATGATCTTTATGATCCGGTTCGTTAAACCCCAGTAGAAAATTAGAATTATTGTAAACGTGTATCGGTATGTCTCGGCGTGGTACGGTGGCACGGACCATTGGAACGTATCCGGCACGCATCGGTTGTGTACAGTGATGTAATTTATGCATTATGTCGGGTTTCTGTCTCCAGTCATACCTAAAAAATATATTAAGTAGATGTCGATGCACAACGATATTTTTATTTTAATGTTATAAATGCACAGATTTTATATTAATTTGTAAAATATCAGAAAAGATACCCCCATATTTTTGTGATTGTACATCGTTAATGTTGACTTGAATTTTGGTGTGATGACAGATTGTGTTGATTTCTAAAGTAAGAATATCTATCGAACAAATCAAAACGTGTTTTTTTGGGGATTCCAAAATAAATTTCTCTAAGAGACATTGTCTAGGCCTTTTATTTTAATGCAAGTCAGGCCTTTACATAGTTTATCACACATAATCCTCGCTTATTTAATAGCAATTAATTAACTAAATGAAGCATGATTTATAAAATTAAGTTCAGCTGATTGAGGAGCTATAGGTCTATAAAGGACACAGAATTCGGTTTGAATTAAATGGTTTTCGACTTCAACAAACATCCAATTCTAAGTGTTCCGGCGCCCTGTATTTAACTTAATACTTGTGTTACATTACATGTCCTTTTCTGTTGAGCATACAAATGAGAGTATTTGGCAAAAACACGATGCCAGTAGTTAAATTCTGCTTATTGTCTGTGCAGTGGAGAAAGATAAAAGTGGACTGAAAAAGCCAGGGGCGTTCACGTGAACACCGTCTACCTTTTCTCTGATTACCTACCGATCAACTCGTGAATAAACAAACAACAAGACGCCGGATTTCGATCATATCTTTACTGTTTGGAGCCGTCATCCCGACCGACTGATTGCCTGCCCACTGTAAATCGGGTCATTAATTTCGTATTCTTCAGTACAAAGCTGTTACTAACTTACCACCAATGAACATTGTTGAACATGTGTTCATCCTGACAATGGTAATCTCTGGCAAACATGACCCCAAGTCCTTTTTTAACTGACCCTTCAGACAATGTGATCAAGGACACAGTCACACAACAAAGTAACAGATTCATATCTGAAAAAGGAGAAACGTCTACTACAGTATTTTTTGAAAGACCAAAGCAGGGTTACAGAGGTACATGTAAACGTCCCGAATTTCTTAGGAAATGAAAAAGAAATTTTCATTTTGCATTGTATTTTCCCTTTCTTATTAATCTTTTTGTGCGGAATCAAAATGAACTGTGACAAACTAGTCTTTATTGGGTTGTACAGTTTTCAGCATTTTTTATTGATATCTATCTTTTCCCCTCGGATACCACTGATGCGAGTACTTTTTTTAAAAGCTTAATTTGTACCATCAATTTTATTTGGTATCATATTAGCTTTAGTCTCAAGTATATTATGTTTTAATGTACATGTACATGTAGTATTGTCTGATGTGATGTGATTCATAGAACTGTAAAAAGTGTAAAAGAAATATTATAGTACTTTTCGAAAATTCATACTGGCTTCACCATGCGACTGCTTCCTTGGTTGGTACACCCTCGATGGCTGTCAATGGAAAGGAATTTTACCGCTGTTCATTTTAAAGTTATCTAGGAAATGTTTTTAATCTTAAAACCTCTTGCAAAATTAATGTGTTAAGCAAGTTTTTAACACGCCTTATTTACGTTAAAAATATCAATATACAAGAAGATCGGTACCTGTAGATAACTTTAACATCGGTCGGAAATAATGCTTATCATCAAGACATTTTTAATTTTAGATTGTATGAGTTATTTTGGGTAAATGATATTCAATCCTACTTAAGCTAAATGAAACATTTACTAAGAAATATACTTATGTTGCCGTAAGTAAATATCCGTTAACAAAGTAAAGACCGGCCGAATTGATAAATGTTGCAATGCGCATGGCATGTACTTTTATATCTCTGATGATCTTTATAACACATGAAGATAAGGCATACTTAGATTCAGATAACTCTAATTTTGTCTCATAACTTTGTCAGCTGTGAATAACCTGAGTTAAAAAGGGTTATAAAATATGTTCAGAGGTGAAGAACAGTACTGTTAACTAAAGACAAGTGACGAGTAAATGAAAAACCTAAAGAAGCAAAGAGAAATGCACATAGGACTTGAAGATAGCTCATTGCCGGACAAATCTTTTCTTAGATCTATTAAGCATAATATATATCGTCTGTATTGAGTACACCCCGTTAAATCGAGTCTAATTGAACTGGTAAGTTGAGTTAGTTGCATGTTCATTAATCCTTCAAAAGTTAGATAAAATTGAAATATATATATAAAACAAGAAGAAAAAATGTAAAGCAGTGGTACTACTGTTTAATTAATATTGGGAAAAAACACACACATGCAGAAGATATTGAATCAACAGGGCGAAAAGAAATACAGAAACCCTCGGATAAAATGACATGTTTGGTGGGTCGTTTGATAGCTGCTTTATCATTTTCAGAAGTAATAAATAATTTATTTTTGCATCAAAATGTATAAACAAATCTTCATTTGTTTATACATTTTGATCAAAACATAATTATAATAAGAACGTTTGCTTCCCAAGCTAGAAACAAAGCCTAATAATTTACTAATTTAGATATAGATTTAAACACTTAATTGAGTAATCAAAACCTGACAAATATCGTGGAAGATCTGACTTTATATGAACACTTTACCAGAAGTGACAAACTTTTAAAAAATAAACATAACGCGTACACTGTTTAAGTATTTATATATTTTCATTAATAATCTAAAGCAATATTCCATTTTTTGGCAAACTAGCCTAACACCTTAGTTTTCCCTCTGACAACATCCCAGATAGCATGCTTACGTTGGGCCAACGTTGGGAATTGGTTGTACCGTTAACCATCCGCTAGCGTTGTAATGTTTAAAATGGCCATCCGTTGTGGTTGGTTTGCTTACGTTGACCCAAATTTGGCCATCCGTTTGGGTGGTTATGTTTACGTTGGCCCGACGTTGGCCATCCGTTTGGTTGGTGTGCTTACGTTGTTGGCCCAACTGTAAACGTATATGGTATATTCCAACATAGTACCTACATGTACGTTGGGCCAACGTTAGATATTTTCATCATTTTTTTTAAACTTGGGCATAACGTTGGGTAAAATTTTACAGTCTGGTGTGATAACTCGGTCTATATATAAAAATAGGCTGAATGGAACCGGGTCAATACCGAAAATTGGCCTTATCTTAGCCTTATTGGGTAAATTATATATGCAAATGATAAAAAAATGAATATTAGCCAGTGCCTTAATACAATATCCAGTTGAATATAATAATAATAATAATAATAATTTTTATTAATTAATAACTCTCTTATGAAATAAATAAGAAACGTTGGTTCTGTGGAAGTCCAATTCAAGGTTTGGTAAGTAATTCGAAACATATATATACTGACTGTTTTTCGAATAATCAACCCACAAATGCAAGTTTTCTGAATCAAAATCATAGATCATGCATGCAAACAAATAATTTATGTCAGTTGTAGATCATCGTTTGACACTAATACTGACATCAAGATAAGATAAAATTAATATTAAAATTGAATGATTGATTTTCTAACAATACATTGTAAAAATTAATATACACATGGATCATTATCATCAATTTTCTCACATTTATAACATTTTTAGCCCCCCCCCCCCCATCTTTAAACGAACTTATTACATTTTGTAAGCTCTTCTGTCAGTATTGTATTTCATAGTGATATGGTAAAAGTGCAATATTTACTACTTCTTACAGTAGACATCTTTAAAAATTGGTTTAGCATACCATATATATTAGAATATTCAATCAGACTATTTTTCCTTACAGTAATCAGTGTCCCATCGTTGGCTTGCTGACTGGGATGGTCATTCGTTCGATTGTACATCCAACGAGAAATCTTGCATTCTTGGTAACGAGCCTGAACATTTTGATTTTTCTTCGTAATAAAAGCGGTGGACATATATATGTCGTTGGGTTTTTAAATTCATGGATTGGGCTGTTCACGAAATCCACGAAAACTGGTGTTCCAACGAATAATAATTGTTTTACAGTATGCAAGATAAGCTGTAAAATGTTTCAGTTTGAGGGCCGTTGATTGGATCACAATAATTAATTGTCATTGTTGACCCTTCCTGTTTTCCACTAAAACTGATAATTGGTCTATTTTTGGTCTGATTCCTATAATCATCAGCTTTTTATACATATTAAAACATTTTAATGCTTAAAACGCACAACATATATTATATTGGGGTGCGCATTGGGATTTTCCGTTATTCCTCGGTGAAATGTCTGTTTTCTTTTGTGTACAGTTTTCTACTTTATCTATAGATAGGTATACAAATCCACTCCTTAGTCCTTAGTGACGTAACACACCACCTAAATCTATGTGTATCATTGTCGTTACAAATTGTTCAAATATATGTCATTTGATAACTAACATCAAACCAAACGCAGTTCAGTGCTCTCAAAGTTCAACGTGTTCGATGGATAACACTGGAAAGACGTCATCATTTTAGATTTTTCAATTAATGCTAATTTTCACTATATGATGAAGACAATTCATCTTTCATGTCAATTTATTGAACATTTAAGGATATTTTTTGCTAAAATACTAAAAGTCGGAATGAATGTTTAAAAAAAAACTACTGACATTTTAAGAAACACTACAGATGCATATGAAGGGCCGTTCGGGTCATAATTCATTTTGTTACACGTACGCTAGAGGTACGCGTAACAGGCGTTCACGTACCCTAGAGGTACACGTAACACTTTGTTCACGTAACCTAATGCTACATGTAACACTTTGTTCACGTACCCTAGAGGAACACGTAACACTTTGTTTACGTTCCTAGACGTGCGCGAAACAGTTTGTTCACGTACCCTAGAGGTACACGTAACTGTTTGTTTACGTATGCGGAATAACCTTTTTATCCTAGGCACAAGAACTCGTCTGCTGGAGACAGTTAAACAGTTACGCGTACCTCCAGGGTACGTGAACAAACAGTTACGTGTACCTCCAGGGTACGTGAAAAAACTGTTACGCGCACCTCTAGGAACGCGAACAAACTGTTACATGTACCTCTAAGGTACGTGAACAAAGTGTTACGTGTACCTCTAGGGTACGTGAACAAAGTGTTACGTGTACCTCTAGCGTACGTGTAACAAAAAGAATTATGACCCGAACGGCCCTTCATAGATGCATAAAGATTCATAGAGATACAATTGGACTATTATTTATCCAAGTTGAAATCAAACACGACTTAGAAATTCTAGCGTCTTTATGGCCTGACCGGTTGTTCATGGCTACGTTGACTCTTTTGTCAAAAATGTTAAAGATTAAGAAAAATGATGTCCATTAAAATAATCCTTTGGTTTGAGAAGAAAAAGTAATCCGCGTTCTTCAATGAAATAATCCTTTGGTTTTAGAAGAAAAAGTAATTGACGTTCTTCAGTGAAGTTCTTTTAAAAGGTCAAGAAGGTACAATTCAATCTACTACGTTAGAAATGATTATGGTATACATATTATTTTCCAAAAATACACAAAACATTGTCCTTTTGAACAATCTATGACATTTCAACTCAATTTTTGGGAGGTTAGTGAAAGCAGTATTTTTTCTATAACCCTGAATACAGTAACTTTGAATCTGAAATATGATTCTTCATCAAAGTCGTCAAGCTGGAATCTGGAAAGGTGACAAAAGAAGAGTATGGAAATGAATGAACATTTAATGCATAAAGCTGTTGTAATAAGCTCCTAGAGGAGTAAACCTTGAGGCATACGGCTTAAGAAGGCTTGCAGAGTAAGTTACCCAAGATCCCTCTGTCCTCAACCACCTTGATACAAACCAGGCATACCGGAAAATGTAATGTGCCGATTCTAGTTTGGGGAGGATCTGTTTCATGTAGTTCAACTGCGCGTCTGCTGATGTTGTATGAGGACAAGCGAATTCTGTCAACCATATCGGTTTGTGATATCGGTTCCAAATATTTTTAAGAACGTTCATTGTGTTTGTAGCATCGCATGAGTAATAATGTGTCGCAATGTGGTCAATTCTGCACCCATTACATGCTCTAAAGAATTGATCAAACCAGTGAATGTTTGTAAACGCAGGGCTAACCAGAATTTTTCCAGTTGATTTGCTTTCAAGTGTTCTCCATTCCTTGGCGGCATCCGCGGGTGAAAGATTTGCCTGATCTTTATGGTCTGGCTCATTGAAGCCAAGAACGTAGTGTGTATTCTGGTAAATATTGATTGGTTTGTCACGTGGTCTTATACCCCAAACCATTGGTACATATCCTGCTTTCATTGACTGAGAACAGTTTTTTAATTGGTGTTCATGGTCAGGTGTCTGGAGCCAATCATACCTGAAAATTGATAAATGGAAATCTTTACTAGTATTACTACCATTTATTACCAAGACATTGGTTGAAACTGGAAAAATTATATAAAATAGAACCACATGAATTTGGCACTGGTGAGACGAAATTCTTATGTAAGATGGAACACAGATTGATTATTTTTGGCATCATTATGTGGTTTTCGGCACATTTATTTCTTGATTACATAAGGGATGGCACGCACGGGCACGCACAGTCCACCGGTATATTTATATTATGATTTCACGCGGAGACATACAATAAGTCTGCACATTTATATTAAGTTTACTTTCGGGGACTTGTGTTCTACCGGCAACAGTCTTGTCCGTTTATAATGTAAATTAAGTTTACGCTTGTTTCCTATCTTCCTTTAGTAAAGTGCCAATTAACAATCATCAGTCCAGAGACCAGGACAAAACCTAGACAAGGAAGGGCGAAAACAAGCAATCAATAGAGACACAACACACGTAACTAAACCATGGTGATGAGCAACATGAACACAATTTAACGCATATATATATATATATGTATTTTTTACTTACCACCAGTGAATATTGGTGAACACGTGTTCATCATTGCAGTGGTAGTGTTTACCATGCCCAAGAGCCAAACCTTTCTTGGTGGATGCCTCAGTGTATGTAATACATAAGAATGTTACAAACCAAACCGTTCCTGAAATATAGTAAATTGGTAGACGTCAGTCACTTTGAACTCAAGGTAAACATAGGACAGTTTACCATTACCTCAAAATTACCAAAGGAGAAGGACCAAACTTTCATTTTATGTGACAAAAGATCCTCATAATGTTTCACGCAATTTATAACATTTATGATATAATGATTAAAACATGTACAAAGTTGTATCAGATGTGTTTTTCTTTTCTCCTTTTTCCTTTCCTTTTTATGTTATATAAGCTAAATATTTATTCTTCCTATTTATTCTTCCGATTTTAATTAAAGATATTGCAAACTACAGAAAAACCACTCAATGAAAATTTTGCGAATTTTGGTGAATAAGATATGTTTAGAAAAAAAGCGAGAAAGTAGAATATCAAGAAAATATAAACAGATATGTCGAAAGAAAGATCCCCTTAAAAAAAAATTGAAGAACGCTTTCATTTAGCACATTTAGTATTATTTTATAATAAAAGGAAGATGCATCATTTGCAATTAAAACAGTACCTAAATACCAAAAATAAAACATTAATCTGATGTTTAAGTTCGCGGTAACGGTATTTCAACAATATCGCGTCTTTACAAGGAAAATAATGTTGATGTACAAAAAGCTTTACCAATAGTGTTTGCAGAAATAATTAGATGTTTGTAAATAACGAAACTTAAAGACATACCTTGTCTATAACTTTCCATGGCATGTACGTCTTATATTCCAAACCGAATTAAACTGAAGTTAAAAAGTTCGAGAAGAAAGATTACCTGGTGTTTCCACTTATCCAACTTAAAAATGTCTTATCTACTGGGTGGTTATATAGCACTAATTTGGTGTCAGGTACATGTATATAATTGCGACAGGTAATGTGTTAAAATGTAAGAGATACATGTATTAAGAATTCAATAAAAATAAATTAAAAGACATAGATAAAAAATATATTTTTATTCTTAAACGATTCTTAATACATATTTAAAAATAAATCACCTGTCAAAAGTTAGTTCCAGTTGCATCAGGTCACTCAAACATACATAGTATCATACAGATCACAGGCGAAAGGTTCTCTTATTCATTCAACTTAAGACGAGATTACCTAAATAAAATATCTAAATCCAAGGATGCCAAATCTGACAAGTTTGTTGCACATGCATAATACACTGTTCAATGTATAACAAAACCTAATATGTAAACGTTTATCAAAATTCTTTCATATTTTGTAGTAATTTTATGGAGCCAATCCTAGTTTTATATGGTCAATGGTTCAAAGTTTCCATTGAAACAATATGGAAAGAATTTTATGTCAATTGATCAGAAATTAATGGTCAGGTTGTAACCACAGTGGCAGGAATGATGTATGGAAGGATGTCTATTCAATTTCCACCTTATACATATATATACTGACTGTTTCCGAATAATTAACCTACAAATGCAAGTTTTTTTTAATCAAAATCATAGTTCATGCATGTAAACAAATAATTTATGTCAGTTGTAGATCATCGTTTGACACTAATACTGACATCAAGATAAGATAAAATTAATATTAAAATTGAATGATTGATTTTCTAACAATACATTGTAAAAATTAATATACATATGGATCATTATCATCAATTTTCTCAACTTTATAACATTTTTAGTCCCCCCCTTCCCCTTTAAACGAACTTATTACATTTTGTAAGCTCTTCTGCCAATATTGTTTTTCATAGTGATATGGTAAAAGTGCAACATTTACTACTTCTTACAGTAGACATCTTTATAAATTGGTTTCCCATACCACATATATGAGAATATTTAATCAGACTATTTTTCTTTACAGAAATCAGTGTTGGAAACAGGTACAACAACCGAAATTTAAAGGTTTTGATAAATGTGCAGAGATGCCCTCAATCCTAATAGAATTTGTGATGTGGACCTGAAAAATGCACCAGATAAACAGTTTTACAGTCGTTTATGTGCGTGAAGTTTTAAACTAAGTGAAACATGCATGATACTATTTGATGAGACCTGGTGTGAAAAAAACTACAAAATGTTGTTGATTAAAATGTGTTTTCAACAGCAGGATTACATATATTATTATGTATATACAATATTGAAAAAAATATTTCATAATAATATTTACCAAGTTACATGTGGATATGTAGTTTGAAAATACGATAAGGGTGTGAGTTTGTCTGGTTTTCCCCAGCATCTCCTTTAATGTGCATCTTTTACATACATACTTAGGAATATACATATCACAAATTTGATATTTATTTTGTATATTTATCCAACTTTGCGACATCCCATGTTGGATATTATGGGCAAACAAGGAATGTTTGTCATTTACAGTAAACTCTCCACACTATAATGTTGGGCCAATAACATCAGAAATAATTAATTGTGGCTCAGCATTAATTAAATTTCATGTCAAACATTTCTTACATTGGCCCAACGTTGGCCCATTGTTATAAAAACAATACTAGTATATGGTGTTGGGCCAACGGTGGTCCATTGTCACTGAACTAATTTTTAACGTAGGTCCAACTTTGGGCCATTGCCATTTAAATATTAGTTGACATCGGGCCTACGCTGGCCCAATGTAAGTATAAATTAAGCACAAGATTGGCCCAATGTTATGCCAACATGTTGGTGCAACCTTGACTCAGACTGCACGTAGAACAATGGGCCAATATTGTTTGCCATCGTTGGGCCAACGGTGTTCCATCGTTGGCTTGCTGACTGGGATGATCATTCGTTCGATTGTACATCCAACGAGAAATCTTGCATTCTTGGTAAAGACCCTGAACATTTTGATTTTTCTTCGTAATAAAATCGGTGGACATATATGTCGTTGGGTTTTTAAATTCATGGATTGGGCTGTCCACGAAATCCACGAAAACTGGTGTTCCAACGAATAATAAGTGTTTCACAGTATACAAGACAAGCTGTAAAAATTTTCAGTTTGAGGGACGTTGATTGGATCCCAATAATTGACTGTCATTGTTGACCTTTCCTGTTTTTCACCAAAACTGATAATTGGTTTATTTTTGGTTTGATTCATTAGTCATCGGCTTTTTTTATACATATTAAAACATTTTAATGCTTAAAACGCACAACATATATCATTGGGGTTTTCCGTTATTTCTCGGTAAAATGTCTTTCAAAGTTCAACGTGTTCGATGGATAACACTGGAAAGACGACATCATTTTAGATTTTTCAATTAATGCTAATGTTCACTTTATGATAAAGACAATTCATCTTTCATGTCAATTTATTAAACATTTAAGGATATTTTTTGGCTAAAATACTAAACGTCGGAATGAATGTTTGAAAAAAAAACTACTGACATTTTAAGAAACACTACAGATGCATATGAAGGGCCGTTCGGGTCATAATTCATTTTGTTACACGTACGCTAGAGGTACACGTAACACTTTGTTCACGTAACCTAGAGGTACATGTAACACCTCTAGGAACGTGAACAAACTGTTACGTGTACCTCTAGGGTACGTGAACAAAGTGTTACATGTACCTCTAGGGTACGTGAACAAAGTGTTACGTGTACCTCTAGCGTACGTGTAACAAAATGAATTATGACCCAAACGGCCCTTCATAGATTCATAACGATTCATAGAGATACAATTGGACTATTATTTATCCAAGTTGAAAGCAAAAACGACTTAAAAATTCTAGCGTCTTTATGGCCTGATCGGTTGTTCACGGCTACGTTGACTCTTTTGTCAAAAATGTTAAAGATTAAGAAAAATGTTGTTCATTAAAATAATCCTTTGGTTTGAGAAGAAAAAGTAATCCGCGTTCTTCAATGAAATAATCCTTTGGTTTGAGAAGAAAAAGTAATTCACGTTCTTCAATGAAGTTCTTTTAAAAGGTCAAAAAGGTACAATTCAATCTACTACGTTAGAAATGATTATGGTATACATATTATTTACATACAATAAGTCTGCACATTCATATTAAGATTACTTTCGGGGACTTGTGGTTATCAAAACAAGTACTTTAACTGCCCCCTTTTTATCTCTTGAACACCGAATGGTTATCCAAACAAATATTTTAACTGTAAGGAAAAAAAAATATATGCCAATGCATTTGCTTGTTCTTCTAATGATACATGTAGTAACGATGAATTGACAATGATTAAAGAAATTGGGAATTATCATAAAGAGACAAAAACAATTGTGCCCTCCCCGGCGGGGAATCGAACCCCGGTCTCCCGCGTCCCATCGTTGGGCCAACGGTGTTCCATCGTTGGCTTGCTGACTGGGATGGTCATTCGTTCGATTGTACATCCAACGAGAAATCTTGCATTCTTGGTAAAGACCCTGAACATTTTTATGTTTCTTCGTAATAAAATCGGTGGACATATATGTCGTTGGGTTTTTAAATTCATGGATTGGGCTGTCCACGAAATCCACGAAAACTGGTGTTCCAACGAATAATAAGTGTTTCACAGTATGCAAGATACGCTGTAAAAATTTTCAGTTTGAGGGACCACAGTGTGGGAACGGAACTGTACGGTTTTTTAATGTTTTGGTCATTCGGGAGACTGTCAAGCGGGGCTCCGACATTCGAAATAATTTACAGCTACGGAGGAGGTAAGTGTTTTTTATCACTATTATCTCTGGGGCTTACTTGTAATGCATATGAGTAAATGTTTATATCTGTCATTAATATTCTAACATTCAGGGGTGCAGAAAACATTCTTAAGGCAAGAAAACAGGGAAAACATTGAAATGAAACTAAGAGCTCCGACCCAAATTATGCAAATGGTTGTGTTCATTCAGCTGGAATTTTTACTTTAAAAGAATTTTTTTCAAAAAATTTAACCTCTTTTATTAGAATTAATATATAGTTTTTCCTCAAATTTAACTTCAATATGTTTACACTCACTAATAGTTCTAAATCTTTACAAATACATGGCACTAAATATTTTTCACTGTACGGTCGCTTGTCGGTAAACAACTTTCGACTGTATTATCACTTGGAGCAGTTCTGTATTGTCGCTTGGGAGCAGTGTCATAATTTTGGCTAGAGTATGCATGAAAAAACCCGATTTTAGTATTTCTAAATTCAAAATCTCCTTCAGAACTAAAAAAAAGGAGATTAACAAATCAAATTTCTTTAAAACCAACACTGATTTTTTTTCACTATCACATTTATATATTTATACAACTGTCTACACAATTTCTTTTATATAAATATGCTTTCGTGTTTTTAAAAATCACTTTCCACTTCAAAGTACTAGTACTCGAGACGACCTTATCATTTACAGAAGTGTACACTCACACACACGTAAGATTTATATTACTATTAACAAACAAGCTGACAAATACTAATACAAGATAATTGTAAGACTTTGTTTCTTATTTGGAAAACCTAAAATGAACTTATTCATTAAAACTTCGTTTTCAACTACACAATTATAGTGCGGTTTGCTCGACTTGTATAAAATTGTTATTCTTTTGATGAACGATGTTCTGATAAATCCGATAATACAAAGCATGTAAAAGCAGCTATCAATTTGGAGTTTCACTTTTATATAAGAAGATACAGAGACTTGTTCCCAAATTCATCAATAAAAAAGGACAGACAACCCATCGTAAAGAAGAAAACTGCAAGCTCCCCCTTTAAACTTTTTAATAAATATATTTTTCACTTTGCATTTTATTTCGATCCCAATAATTTTGGGATTGTTTTCTGCTGAGCCTTGTTGGTCTCATACAGATAAAGAATTGTGGTTTTAAATTCCAGCGCTGGAGATATGAAATCCAGCGCTACAGATCTTAAGTCCACCGCTGAAGATCTAAAGTCTAGCGCTTGAGATCCAAAGTCCAGCGCTACAGATGCTAAAGTCTAGCGCTGTAGATATAAAGTCGAGCGCTGGAGATGTTACATCCCCAGCGCTTGAATTTAAATCTGCAGCGCCTGGACTTTAGATCTTCAGCGCTGGACTTTAGATCTATGACACTGGACTTTTAGATCAACAGCGCTGGATTTTACATCTCCAGCGCTGGAATTTCAAAACCACAACTTTTTATTTGTGTGAGACAAACAGGGTTCAGTAGAAAAGCATCCCAAAATTATCGGGATCGAAATAAAATAAAAAGTAAAAAATACAATTTTTAAAAAAGTTTAAAGAGGTAGCTTGTCTTTCTTTTAAGTCCAGTGCTGCAATTCTAAAGTCTAGCGCTGAAGATGGTTGGTGTAAAATCTAGCGCTCTAGATGTTAAGTCGAGCGCTGTAGAAGTAACATCTCCAGCGCTCTACTTTATATCTACAGCACTGGACTTTAACATCTCTACCGCTGAACTTTATATCTACAGCGCTTGATTTTACATCTCCAATGCTTGACTTTAAATCTACCGCGCTTGACTTTACATCTCCAGCGCTGGAGTTTTCCTTCTTAAAAAAAGGACTTCAGAATTTCTTGTATACTTGTTGTTATATTGGATAAGGCATCTCCCGTCCACAACCATTAAAGGGACTGAAACTTTCCAGGAGTCTGCATGTACAGGCTATGCATAGTGCACCTACTATCTTTTTTTATCTGTTGTCTCTTTCGAATTACACAATGGACTAAGATTTTTATTTTATTCAATTTGTTTTAAAGGGGTATGAATCACCCGTCCGCAACTCCTTTCAAACAAGATAATGAAATCAATGAAATTTTCAGGGATTCTGTAGAAACGAGTCGCATTGTGAATTTTGATTCGAAAGGTTGTATAATCTTGTATGGGTTTCCAATAGAAAACAGGGCTTTGGCTTTTTAATATATATGATTGATTTAAAGTATGAGCATCACTTTTCCGAAAATCTTCCGAAAATAGTACATGGATTTTTTTTTTTAGCTTTTGAAGTATGAAGTGGGTGAAGTGAGTGGGGATTGGGGTTTTCATTTCTACTCAGAGGTCAAAGTACCTACCTTTTCTTTAATTGGAGGCAGTTATATCAATCCCTTTCAGAAAAAACTAATTGTTATCTATAAACTTTGTTTTATCAAAGAAATAAAATTGGGAATTTCAAATTTGAACTTTTATTGGCCGGATTGCATGAAAGCAAAACCGGCTTATAGTAAAGTGATATCGGACGGGCAAAATCCTTGAAACTTCACATATATATTGCACGCATATTTAAATTTTACATCTAGTATTAAGGAACTGTTCACTTAATACGCCCCCACTTGTGAACGTAGTAATTCTTAAGCAAAAATTTACAAAAGACGGTACCTAAGTTGTGTTATCAACTCGTCCTAGTTGTCAATCAAGATTATTGAAACTTTAGAGATAGAATTCATATTATTTTATAATATGGAAATAAGGAGATGTGGTATGATTGCCAATGAGACAACTATCCACCAAAGTTCAAATGAAGTGGATGTAAGCAATTATAGGCAACCGTACGGCCTTCAACAATGAGAAAAACCCATACCCTTTAGTCGGCTATAAAAGGCCCCGACATGAAAAATATGAAACAATGCAATTGAGAAAACTTACGGCCTAATTTACAACAAAACAATTTACGAAAAACAAATATGACATACATGAACCAACGACAACCACTGAACTACAGACTCCTGACTTGGGACAGGCACATAAAGAATGTGGCGGGAGCGCTCAACCCTCCCGCTAACCTGGGACAGGTTAGGAGGGTTGAATTGAGCGCTCACAAACTGCACATTCTTCTTGAGACGCAAAATATTGTACCTACATATTTGATTTAATAATATATAAAGCAATGAAAATAATTTCGTTCCCGTCCATGATGTGTATCCTAGTAAAAGATCGAACACTAAATTGTATTCCATGTAAAACATTATGAAATTTCTTTGTAAATAAGTCTTATTTGATTGATTGGTGCTTGATTAACGTCCAGTGGCAATTATTTCGTGCATATTCAGGACGGAATATTTATAAGTATAAAGAACTAGCTGCCGCAGAAAACAGGGAATCTTGACCTTTTTTTTATTGTGCTTAAAAAGTTAAAATAAATGCAGAAAACTTAAAAGCTTAATTAAAAACTTTGATATAAAAGAATAATGGAATATTCGAAATAATGACTTTTTTATGTGCATTTTGTGCGAGCTTTTTTTTTTTATCAGTGATTTATTTTCATTTGTGTTGTACTTTTTTGTCTTGTATACTGATTTTCGATTTTTTGTCTCTCTGGTATAGAAAACTACGTGTACGTTAGAATGGTGTACTTGATAGAAGCTTAATCGGCAAAAAATGACTGAATTTATGTTCACTCTTATTTAAATGTTTAATACATCAATATTATAGTGCAGAAATAGAAAACAATGAAATAAATATGCAATGTATTTTATTATTTTGGCCAAGTGATTGTACAGTAAAGCTCCAAGTGATTGTACAGTAAGCGAGCAAGCGATTGTACAGTCAATAAAATTTTCCAACATTAAGAAAATTAATCAATTTTATTTTCTACTGAGACGATGGTTATCAAACTTTCAGAGAGGTAAGACTATATATCAGAAAAGGGTCAATTGTAAAAATTGTTGTAGTGACGATTATTTTTTTGCATTCTTTTAGCATTTTTATTCGCTGTTGATGGAGAATTTTGATCGATTTACTCGGAGCTCAACCATTTTAGGGAAAACTTCTGGGTGCATATGTCGTTTTTAGTATTTCATTGGTCTATATATACATGTAGAATGTTTTCGTTACCAAATCTTGAAGCAGAAACTTAATATAGTAACTTGTGCGTTAATCAAACCTTACATTCAGCGACTTGTTGTTTTTTCGAATGTCGGAGCCCCGCTTGACAGTCTCCCGAATGACCAAAACATTAAAAAACCGTACAGTTCCGTTACCACACTGTGGGGACGTTGATTGGATCCCAATAATTGACTGTCATTGTTGACCTTTCCTGTTTTCCACCAAAACTGATAATTGGTTTATTTTTGGTTTGATTCATTAGTCATCGGCTTTTTTATACATATTAAAACATTTTGATGCTTAAAACGCACAACGTATATCATTGGGGTTTTCCGTTATTTCTCGGTGAAATGTCTGTTTTCCTTTGTGTACAGTTTTCTACTTTATCTATAGATAGGTATACAAATCCACTCCTTAGTCCTTAGTGACGTAACACACCACCTAAATCTATGTGTATCATTGTCGTTACAAATTGTTCAAATATGTGTCACCTGCTAACTAACATCAAACCAAACGCAGTTCAGTGCTTTCAAAGTTCAACGTGTTCGATGGATAACACTGGAAAGACGACATCATTTTAGATTTTTCAATTAATGCTAATTTTCACTATCTGATAAAGACAATTCATCTTTCATGTCAATTTATTAAACATTTAAGAATATTTTTTTGCTAAAATACTAAACGTCGATCGGAATGAATGTTTGAAAAAAAACTACTGACATTTTAAGAAACACTACAGATGCATATGAAGGGCCGTTCAGGTCATAATTCATTTTGTTACACGTACGCTAGAGGTAAGCGTAACAGGTCGTTCACGTACCCTAGAGATACACGTAACACTTTGTTCACGTAATCTAGAGGTACATGTAACACTTTGTTCACGTACCCTAGAGGAACACGTTACACTTTGTTTACGTTCCTAGAAGTGCGCGTAACAGTTTGTTCACGTACCCTAGAGGTATACGTAACTGTTTGTTTACGTATGCGGAATAACCTTTTTATCCTAAGCACAAAAACTCGTCTGCTGGAGACAGTTAAACAGTTACGCGTACCTCCAGGGTACGTGAACAAACAGTTACGTGTACCTCCAGGGTACGTGAACAAACTGTTACGCGCACCACCTCTAGGAACGTGAACAAACTGTTACGTATACCTCTAGGGTACGTGAACAAAGTGTTACATGTACCTCTAGGGTACGTGAACAAAGTGTTACGTGTACCTCTAGCGTACGTGTAACAAAATGAATTATGACCCAAACGGCCCTTCATAGATTCATAACGATTGATAGAGATACAATTGGACTATTATTTATCCAAGTTGAAAGCAAAAACGACTTAAAAATTCTAGCGTCTTTATGGCCTGATCGGTTGTTCACGGCCACGTTGACTCTTTTGTCAAAAATGTTAAAGATTAAGAAAAATGTTGTTCATTAAAATAATCCTTTGGTTTGAGAAGAAAAAGTAATTCACGTTCTTCAATGAAGTTCTTTTAAAAGGTTAAGAAGGTACAATTCAATCTACTACGTTAGAAATGATTGTGGTATACATATTATTTTCCCAAAATACACAAAACATTGTCCTTTTGAACAATCTATGACATTTCAACTCAATTTTTGGGAGGTTAGTGAAAGCAGTATTTTTTCTATAACCCTGAATACAGTAACTTTGAATCTGAAATATGATTCTTCATCAAAGTCGTCAAGCTGGACTCTGGAAAGGTGACAAAAGAAGAGTATGGAAATGAATGAACATTTAATGCATAAAGCTGTTGTAATAAGCTCCTAGAGGAGTAAATCTTGAGGCATACGGCTTGAGAAGGCTTGCAGAGTAAGTTACCCAACATCCCTCTGTCCTCAACCACCTTGATACAAACCAGGCATACCGGAAAATGTAATGTGCCGATTCTAGTTTGGGGAGGATCTGTTTCATGTAGTTCAACTGCGCGTCTGCTGATGTTGTATGAGGACAAGCAAATTCTGTCAACCATATCGGTTTGTGATATCGGTTCCAAATATTTTTAAGAACGTTCATCGTGTGTGTAGCATCGCATGAGTAATAATGTGTCGCAATGTGGTCAATTCTGCACCCATTACATGCTCTAAAGAATTGATCAAACCAGTGAATGTAAACGCAGGGCTAACCAGAATTTTTCCAGTTGATTTGCTTTCAAGTGTTCTCCATTCCTTGGCGGCATCCGCGGGTGAAAGATTTGCCTGATCTTTATGGTCTGGCTCATTGAAGCCAAGAACGTAGTGTGTATTCTGGTAAATATTGATTGGTTTGTCACGTGGTCTTATACCCCAAACCATTGGTACATATCCTGCTTTCATTGGCTGAGAACAGTTTTTTAATTGGTGTTCATGATCAGGTGTCTGGAGCCAATCATACCTGAAATTTGATAAATGGAAATCTTTACTAGTATTACTAGCATTTATTACCAAGACATTGGTTTAAACTGGAAAAATTATATAAAATAGAATCACATGAATTTGGCACTGGTGAGACGAAATTCGTATGTAAGATGGAACACACATTAATTATTCTTGGCATCATTATGTGGTTTTCGGCACATTTATTTCTTGATTACATAAGGGATGGTACGCACGGGCACTCACAGTCCACCGGTATATTTATATTATGATTTCACGCGGAGACATACAATAAGTCTGCACATTTATATTAAGTTTACTTTCGGGGACTTGTGTTCTACCGGCAACAGTCTTGTCCGTTTATAATGTAAATTAAGTTTACGCTTGTTTCCTATCTTCCTTTAGTAAAGTGCCAATTAACAATCATCAGTCCAGAGACCAGGAGAAAACCTAGACAAGGAAGGGCGAAAACAAGCAATCAATAGAGACACAACACACGTAACTAAACCATGGTGATGAGCAACATGAGCAATATGAACACAATTTAACGCATATATATATATATATATGTATTTTTTACTTACCACCAGTGAATATTGGTGAACACGTGTTCATCATTGCAGTGGTAGTGTTTACCATGCCCAAGAGCCAAACCTTTCTTGGTGGATGCCTCAGTGTATGTAATACATAAGAATGTTACAAACCAAACCGTTCCTGAAATATAGTAAATTGGTAGACGTCAGTCACTTTGAACTCAAGGTAGACATAGGACAGTTTACCATTACCTCAAAATTACCAAAGGAGAAGGACCAAACTTTCATTTTATGTGACAAAAGATCCTCATAATGTTTCACGCAATTTATAACATTTATGATATAATGATTAAAACATGTACAAAGTTGTATCAGATGTGTTTTTCTTTTCTCCTTTTTCCTTTCCTTTTTATGTTATATAAGCTAAATATTTATTCTTCCTATTTATTTTTCCGATTTTAATTAAAGATATTGCAAACTACAGAAAAACCACTCAATGAAAATTTTGCGAATTTTGGTGAATAAGATATGTTTATAAAAAAAGCAAGAAAGTAGAATATCAAGAAAATATAAACAGATATGTCGAAAGAAAGATCCCCTTTAAAAAATATAAAGAGCGCTTTCATTTAGCACATTTAGTATTATTTTATAATAAAAGGAAGATGCATCATTTGCAATTAAAACAGTACCTAAATACCAAAAATAAAACATTAATCTGATGTTTAAGTTCGCGTTAACGGTATTTCAGCCATATCGCGTCTTCACAAGGAAAATAATGTTGATGTACAAACGCTTTACCAATAGTGTTTGCAGAAATAATTAGATGTTTGTAAATAACGAAACTTAAACACAGACCTTGTCTATAACTTTCCATGGCATGTACGTCTTATATTCCAAACCGAATTAAACTGAAGTTAAAAAGTTCGAGAAGAAAGAGTACCTGGTGTTTCCACTTATCCAACTTAAAAATGTCTTATCTACTGGGTGGTTATATAGCACTAATTTGGTGTCAGGTACATGTATATAATTGCGACAGGTAATGTGTTAAAATGTAAGAGATACATGTATTAAGAATTCAATAAAAATAAATTAAAAGACATAGATAAAAAATATATTTTTATTCTTAAACGATTCTTAATACATATTTAAAAATAAATCACCTGTCAAAAGTTAGTTCCAGTTGCATCAGGTCACTCAAACATACATAGTATCATACAGATCACAGGCGAAAGGTTCTCTTATTCATTCAACTTAAGACGAGATTACCTAAATAAAATATCTAAATCCAAGGATGCCAAATCTGACAAGTTTGTTGCACATGCATAATACACTGTTCAATGTATAACAAAACCTAATATGTAAACGTTTATCAAAATTCTTTCATATTTTGTAGTTATTTTATGGAGCCAATCCTAGTTTTATATGGTCAATGGTTCAAAGTTTCCATTGAAACAACATACATGTATATGTCAAAATAACATTCTTTGATACCAATGTTAATGAACAAGATGTGCATATTTCGTCGATTTACGACTTATCAGTTGTGAAAATCCTTTTTTTTCAATAATGAAGATCGCTTTTATTTTGCATGCTTAGTAATATTTTGTAATAAAAGGAAGATGTAATAGCATCATGAGTACATTTACGTTTACTAAATAATAAAATGAATACATTATTTAGTTGTTTAACGCTACCTTGATGTTATTTCTGAAATATCGCGGATACAAAAGAAAAAGAACCTTGATGTGCACAAGCTTTAACAATAATATTTGCAGCAAAACTTTCACTGTAAGCACTCACAGACATTGTCTAAAACTGTCCATGGCACGCACTTCTTATATTCCGAACCGAAATATCTAAGATATAGCACTGAACGAATCGAACTGATCTGAACTGATAAAAGTTAGATAAAGATTTAAAGTGCAAAATAATAGTACGCTGCTATTGCCTTTATTGAGTTGGTGTCTCTGCACGTTTGTTAACTCCCCAAAGGTTTCACCAGTACATTTGATAAAACTTCGGGAATTAAGGAGTATCTCCCTCGTGTATAGCTCTGTATTTAAGAATTTTGCGACATAATCGGTATAGTTTCAGTGTTTGTCCTTTGCCTTAACGACACTTGAATATAGTAACAGTGTGAGCTTTGTCAATTATCTGCGATTGGACGAAAATATTGTTAATTCCTATATTCGAAAAAACGTCTAGGGCTATTTTTTATTTGTTTAATGTACTGTTAGGATAATATTAAGATTCATATATAAATAAAATTTTATATTTTGAAAATACAACTAATAAAAGCATAGGTTTTCATAAATAGCTATTTCTTATTTTATAAAATCCATGCAGGACTTTCGCAACGTTTTTAAGCACGATATGAATATTGAAAAATGTGGTTTTTACTATTGACTTGTTATTTTGGCACTTTATTCACAGCCTAAAGTTGAAAATTTAAAATAGTGTTACTAACTTGTTAAATATTCAACAATTAACTCAGAAGTAAAGTCCTAGTGCATAGCATTGTTCTTAGATGAATGTTTGTTTAGTTTTACCTACTGGTTTTGGTAACTTCTCATTTTCGACTATAATATAAAAACAAATGGTTTTTTTTTTCAGGTTATTGCCTTCGTGAACTCAATCTTATTTTTAGCAGACCGTAGATGAATGAAATTTTGTTGCACCAACAAATTATAACAATTTACCATGCCGGGTGAAACTAAGTATGTGATGACCGGGTCAGCTGCACGATTATTTGTCCTCCAAAATTGCCTTTTAATAGTTAGATAAATTTGTCTATGTCACTACATCTAAGCAAGCAAACAGCTCAACCTGAATCGATTGGTGAAAGTGAATTGGTTGGAGACTCAAACAGCTATGGGAAAGTTTAAAGGCCTTGAGGTGGAGTTGTCCAGAACGATCCTCACCATACAGAATATCACCCAGAACCACTATAACTTATGTTGAGGACACCATTTTTCTGAAGAGGGGGAAGACTGTTCCAATGACATGGAAGTCATTTTCCAACCAGGGGGAGGATGTAGCAGAGTGATATTTTTGGCTATTTCATTTGTTCAATTAATGTAATGTCTTAAAATGTATTTTTAAAATATTGTCTAATAAATATTATTTAAAGTATTCAATTTGCAAACTTTGTTATAATTTCTTATGGAAACTTTATTTTTCTACAAAGGGTCTTTACCCTTATTACTTGCAAAGAATAGAAAAGGATTTTACCCTTATAATTGAAACATTTTGGATATTGGGAGCAAAATAAACTTATTTGATTGGTTCTGTGTTTTGACGCGTAACTGGTTTTTTTTCTTTGTTCTGAGTTGAAGTAGATTTTGATTGGACACCGTACAGGACGGACATGTTGGATTTTGAGTCCCGATACCATTATATGTTATTAAACTGATAATTCTATTGGATGATCTGTGACTGACATCTAACTATTTATTGCAAGTTCATTTCTTTCGCTAATATATTAATATTTCTAATAAATATCACTTCTAGTCGAGTTCACCCTTTCGCGACACATCCTTACGTAAGTGTAAATTAATGTATGGATGAAAAGTAGTTAGGTTATTTTTAAATACCGATTGATATTTTCCACCATCGTATTATATATCATGTTAATAGTAAAATGGTTTCAATATGTACGGCTATGATTTTCCCCCATAGTACAGAAATGTATTTAATAAGTACAAGCGAATGTTGAAAAGGTTATTTGCTCATAAGATTTGAGATGACGGATAAAATCCTATTTGTCATGATTGTATTTATATTTTATATACCTGTGTTATTATTATTTTGAGTCCGTTATTATAAGATGGTATTTGGGTTTCAGGACTCCATTATGTGCTTATCTTTGAGTGTTTGATATTGGTGCCTTATTTCCACCAGTAAAGAGTTTACTCCACAAGTGGTAAGCATTCGTAATGCTAATCTTTTAAGTAATATTTATGTACAGAATCTGTAAACAAGTGCTCTATTTTCATAAGCACTAGAATTACCTCCTTTTATGGATTGGTAAATTTGAGGCATTATGATATTTACAAATACGCAATCTTTATTTTAACGCATTTACAACTAACTGAATGTTGTATATAAAGTACAAAGTAGCAAATGTGTCTGAGACATTAATTAAATATTATTGCTAGTATCTTAGCCATGTAACAGTTGTTATGATACCGGATGTTTTTAATGTTTATGGAAATATAAGTAATCACTATGTTTCAATGAGTTATACATAAACACAAAGCTACCATTGCCTTGTAACGTAATGGGCATAGCACACACATGCCGGACACAATAAACAAGACACAATCTAGCTATTGTAATGCTTTTAATGAATATGTATTCGTTGCCTTTGTGATATAGAGTTTTAGTAATAGATGCAATATTATTATTATGAACACATTAATGAGTGTATTTTTATTTGTTATTGCAGAATCTTATTTATACTGGAATAAACGAATCCTGGATTTGAATCAGAGTTTGGTCTCTATGTGCCCGTAAGCAGCACTATCACATTAATATAACTGACAAATGGAATAGAAGAGAGAGAGAGAGAGAGAGAGAGAGAGAGAGAGAGAGAGAGAGAGAGAACGAACTGAAAAGGTCAGTCAACTTAATATTTGAACAGAAGGAACGAAACGAAAAAATATAAAGACATAATAATATCGAGTTATAGTGGGTAGTTGATAGATTCTATATATTTTTCAGAATTAATTAAAATATATTTTTGTATGATAATGTATGATAATACACCTGTATTTGCAAATTTGACCACAACTAATATGCAAGATAAGTTTCCGTATGATAGTTGGATATATCCTAGTATCTGTTAAAATGGTGCTTATTTGGAGGGCAATTAACATGGATGCCGACAATTGATGTTTATTTATCTATATAAAAATGGACACATGTAGTGGAACATATCTAAAAAAGGGGGTCTTAAAGTATAACTGGTAAATTATCTAGTGTTGTCTGCATTCAAATGGTCATCAGCTTTTCTATACACCATCCAATGTGTAGTGCTTAAAACTTATCACATACATATTTCTGTTATTTCCGCAGACAGTCATGAGATGAACATTGTGCTTTTTGTTTTTGTCAGAAAACTGTTTTCATTTTGTCATGCCTGCTTCCTTTCGATTTGATAACGTTTAAGACTATCGTCTTAGTATATAAATTCATGTCCTTAGACCTTAGTAACGTAATATACCACCTGAATATGTGTCCTTATCAATATCGTCACAAATTGTCCAATTTTTTGTCATTTGATAACCAACATCAAACCTAACGCAATTAAGTGCTTTCAGAGTTCAACGTGTACCACGTGTACGACTTTAAATTTATCGGTCGATGCAGTTTTCAACAAGGATAAGCTTAAGGACATGCAGGTCTAGATTAATTCACATTAAACGTCAGCTAATCTTGTATCCTTGTCGTTTTCGCAAACATCTAAGGATATAAGAAACAACTCATAATTTAATAACTGTCACAGATGCATTGTGTGAAATGAAATTATATTGCACTATATTAATTCGAGTTAAATTTAGGATTGACGAAGAAATCGAAAATTATACTGGTTTTATAGCATTAGCAGTTTTTACACAGTGAAGTTGGAGAATTTTGGCACAGATGGTTAAGATTAAAACAATATTTTTCACTAAAATAATCCCAAGGTTGTAGAAAAATTAAATGTGTTTTTTTTATTGAAATTATATTAATCTTATTTGAAATTTTCAATTGTTGTTATCAGATGCAACACTTAAAGGGATATCACGAAACATCAGTTGAGTTCGCATGGTCCAATAAAAAGAAAACTCAGTATAAGTAAAGTCAAGAAATACCAAAGGGATATTCGAAGGAGAGAAAAATCGTAACAACTGACAAACTCCGGAGAACAACGAAGACAAGACCAAAACAATACATGCACTACAATTAAAAACTAAAAACACATGAACAACATGGACCCAACCAAAAATCCGGGGGTAGACTCGGATGCTCCGGAAGAGTAAGCAGTCTCTAGTTCCTGCAGGACACCCGCCATGCTGCCCATGTCAAATAAGTTTCAGAATTTAACATCTCTTTACTATTGAAATTATGCAACATCAGTCTAATTAAACTTAGATCTCCACAGTTGCCATTTTTTCAGTCGGTTGTTTTCGGGTCGCTTTCGGTAGTATTTGTAACAACCTGCTGATTGGTTGAAAGATAATTAATGCATGCAGCGCCTTACACGATCTTCATCGGGATATCCCACGCGCAACATAAAAAAACCCGAATGCGTATGACTAGCAAATATTGAGATATAATTTTAATTAGGTTAATAGAATAGCCAATCTGCCAGAAAACCATGCAAAACCGTCCGAATGTCACTTTTACCAAATGAGCTCATATTTGGCACATTGGTGCACCTTAGTAAAATAAATAACCACACAAAAAAGTTTTTGAAAATATTGAACCGTTTTGAGTTTATTGGGCGCCATCTTTTATCGTATGAATTTCGTCGAAATCGGCAAAAAATAAGCCTTTTTTGGCTTATTTCGCTGGTTTATATAAAAAAATATGGCAATAAAAATGAAATATTAATAGTTGTTCCTAGTAATATATTACTTTGAGTGTAAGAACTAATAGAATTAACAAGGCTGTCTATATAGTGTATGCATTATCAAACTATTTCAATTCGTCTTATTTAGCTAAATGTCCAAAATGACTGATTTTGGTCATCTTTCAGAGCCAAAATACTCCAAGACCTGTTTATTATTGTAAAACAACATATCTATCTGCAAAGGCTATCGATATATACACAATGGAGAAAAATATCTAGCTCGGCAAATAATGTTGGTGTCAGGTAGATGCCACAACAAAATGGGGTTCTTTGAATATTCAAATTTTCTCAATGTTGCCGCCTAAATTGTAACTACAGACATATGAAAGAAGCTGGACTTATAAATAAATATAACAACAAATGGAATAGAATAATTAATGTTTCATTTAATACTGTATCAAATTAATCATACGGAATCACAAATTATTCATCATAAAACTAGAGCCTCCTAGGAGCCGGAATAGCTCGAATTCACAAATTATGCACCCAAAAAACGATAAAAACACACATTTCAAGAGCAGTAACTTTAAAAGAAGTAGTTAAACAATATAGAAAAGGTTCAGACTGTAAAAGAGCTGTCCCTACTGACCATTAATGTAATTTATACTTATAATATAACTGATATAGTTGTCGGATAATAGCAAAAAACTGTGAAAATTGGTAAATTCACATTTCAGGGGCAATAACTCGAAGATGTAATATCCAAATTGTCTGAAAAGTTTTGGGTATATAAATATTGTAGATCATGTCATGTTGATTATTATTATAAATTTATATGTATGACCTTACTACATACTATAGTTGTTGAGATAATGGTCAAAAACTGAAAACTGTAAACAGTGACATTTCGATACAGAGACTATTTTGACAGACAATAAGTGATGGGAATACATTTCATGGGTTAGCTAACAAGGCAAGTTTGGCCAATGACTTATATATATGTTGCTACAATGTGGTCAATAAAAACATGAAAATGCAGGTAAAAAAAGTTCCCCTAACAAAACATGATTTGACAACAAGTTAACACCTTATTTGAAGCAAGTGTTGTAACAATACAGATATTTCTTACAATATTCATATTTACACAGACACTTCATATTTCTTTCATATTATATATACGTTAACACTGAGACTGAATGTTGTGCAGTAATCTATACAAGTTTAAGATGTGGCTAGATGACCCTTTACTTCAAATTCTAAATGTTCATCGATGCATGCAATGATATGCTTTAGCTTTTCCACTTTTTCCTCTTCTACTCTAAACAACTGTAGTTTCTTGATCCCTTCAGTGAATGTTTCCATTGCCTTCATACCATCGTCTGTGGTGTTGTCTAACTGAGGTAGATTTTTTTCTGAGAGGCGATGCAGGAATTAAGAATGTTAAATAATGTAGATCTTGAAAATGTATCATAATCTTGGCCTTCACAATAAGCCATGTATTCATTTATGAGGCTTGATGTAAAAATGCTTCGTACTACCTCTTTGGAATTTTCATTTCCACTCCCGACGAAAGTTTTTTTTATCTATATCCAACCACTTGATGGTACGTTGGGCTAGAAATAAAATCAATAAAATGCATTAGCTGAGGATGACTCAAAGGCATTCTGTATATCATTGGAAAATTTATCATTTGTCCTGGTTTTTCCAAATTAGCATGCTTCCTTATTAGCTCTATCAATGTTTGAAATAGTAAGTCCAGAAATTAATGCAATAAGCTCCTGTTTGGTAAATGTTTGCACAAACAAGGATAGAATTTGAATTTGAGTGTGACTGTTATTCTGGTAGGTTTTGTTCCATTTGGCCAAGCGATTTCAGAGGAGCAGATTTTTTTTATATCAGGCAATCAGAAACAAGAAATGCCAATGGCGGCCATATTTGTAGTCCAATCATGATGAAATAAGGAAACTGTTTAAAGGACCTCCCATATATGCTACCTTTCAAGTTCTGTTCCATTTGGCCAAGTAGTTTCAGAGGAGAAGTTTATTGAAAACTCAACAACAATTGCCTATGGCGGCCATGTTTTTTGTCCTATCAAGATGAAATGAGGACTATTTGTAGAGGACCTCATTCCATCATTCCTACAAACTATTACAAATTATTTACATTGTAAATAAATATTAAGTCACTCAAGCATGAAATTCAGGTGAAGTTCAGCTGAAATGTGTCAGACTGGCATGTATCTACATGTAACAAGAACTATCAATAGACCACATAAGGTGGGTGTAGGTATTAGTTTCTGAGAAATAGACTTAAGATGGAAGTCACTCAACCATGAAATTGAGGTCAAGAGTCAGAGACAGATGTCAGACGGGCATGTAGTCAGAACTATCAATGGACCAAATATGGTAGGTCTAGGTATTACTTTTGCTGAGACAGGGACTTAATCATAAAATTGTAACTCAAGCATGAAATCAAGGTTAATGTCCAGAGAAAGGTGTCAGACTGGCATGTACCCACTAACTGTGTGAGTAACAACTATATATTTATAACTAAATTTGAGTTACGTGTATGGTACAAAGTGTTGAATCACAGACAGATGGAGGGACATCTTTGGTATACCATCATGTCCCATCTACGACGGGCATATAAAACAATAGATTGCCTAAGTTTTAACAAATACTTTAATGGCATTTATTCCTGTTTGGATGTCCCTGACAAAATTGGTCACAATAAGTTTTTATGTCTTCATCATCCAATGTTTCTATTTTATTATATATTACCAAGACAGGATGAATTAAAGATTGTTTTTCAGGGGCAACTGACTTATATGAGAATTTCAGAAATATATCAGTGATTATATATGCTTTGTATCATTGTCATATTATACAAACACTGAAACAGTTTAATAGTTAAATAGTTAAAACAAATCTTACCAATATCTTCCTGTACATTGTATATTTATTTTGATATGGCTCTTGTCACTTTCTACTAAATTCTTTATCTTCAGTGAGCATTGCTTGCATAGCCCTACAAATAAAAAAGGTGTATAACTATAAAATATGGCAAGCCATTTTACTATTTATTCTAACTTCAAGATATCTCATATAATATATAAGATATCTCATATAATATATAAGATATCTCATATAATATATAAGATATCTTATATAATCCAGTTTTTATAAGATATCTTATAAACTTTAGAAGATATCTTATATACTTTATAAGATATTTTATGAACTTTATAAGATACCTTATATACTTTATAAGATATCTTATAAACTTTAGAAGATATCTTATAAAGTTTATAAGATATCTTATAAATATTTTTTATATAAGATATCTTATATACTTTATAAGATATCTCATATAGTTTATAAGATATCTTATATAGTTTATAAGATATCTTATATAGTTTATAAGATATCTTATATAGTTTATAAGATATCTTATAAAGAAAATTATATGAGATATCTTATAAACTATATAAGATATCTTATAAATTATATAAGATATCTTATAAAGTATATAAGATATCTTATAAACTATATAAGATATCTTATAAACTATATGAGATATCTTATATATTATATGAGATATCTTGAAGTAAGAATAAATACTATTTATTCTAACTTCAAGATATCTCATATAATATATAAGATATCTCATATAATATATAAGATATCTTATATAATCCAGTTTTTATAAGATATCTTATAAATTTTAGAAGATATCTTATATACTTTATAAGATATCTTATAAACTTTAATCTACATACATGTGGGGTTCCAAAATGGAATATCCTCGACAAACTTTGCAAAGCTTTTGATTCTTTTAGCCTCCAGGGCCCAGTTTTTCGTTCAAAATGATTATCCACTGGATAAAGTTGTCCAGTGGTTAAGTTGTATGTATTTGTATTGAACTTTTTCACTGGATAATTGTTTTCAAGTAGACAAAGTGCTGAACAAGCCGCCCGGCTCTGGTGTCTTTGATTATGAATTTAAATCTCACATACTGAAGATTTATTAAAAGCTGAGGGAAAAAATTTACAAATGTAAAGTAGCGAATTTAAATGAATCCTTTGTTTGATTTTCCAAATACACTATTCTTTTTTTTACATGCAGAAGCAATATTTTAAGTTATATACATGTATCACTACAATTTTTACAAGGTCCTTGATTCACATCACAGGCACTTGTCTCCGAAAAAAAATTGCTATATCTGCTAAGAGAAAATTTTCTCTTGGCATATATAGTAATTTTTTTTCTGAGACAAGAGCCTGTGATTCACATGTATCTTTTGTGTAAAGTTGACCATTTTGTGTCATTGTGTTTTTTTTCCCAGGGTTGTTCTTTGTCCCTTGATTTCCCTTTTTCTTGACTTACACAATTTTTGCACCTGTCCTACAAAAACACGTACATGTATCTTTTAAGTCAAGAATGTTTTGGTCATTGGTGCAACCTTTCTTGTTTTAGATTTTTTTTTTTTTTTTTTTTTGGTTCTCAATTAGATATTTTAGTTATTAGATATAGGGGGATTTTGCAAAAGGAATATCCTGGCAATAAATAAGGTGACGACCATTTGTTTTGAGGAGAAGGGAATAAATATTCTGTCCTGCTGAAAATAAAGGAAACAAGTCGTTTTGGCCATACTACCAGTTGGGCCATAGTCGTTTCGTCCATACTACCAGTTCGGCCATAGAATTAAAGTCGATTCGGCCATGGAATATTTATACGGAATCTACTATGGCCGAACTGGTCTATGGACGAAACGGTATATGGACGAACTGGTTTATGGCCGAAACGTCTTGAAAGCAAAATAAACATTCTGGTCTAGAAGTTTCATTTAACTTTTTTGTATTTTATTTGCACAGGAAAAAATATTCTGTCCTTAGCTGACATGAATATAAATATTTTGACCATTCCTAATCTCCCCCCCCCTTCTTTTAAAAAAAATGGTCGTCCCCTTAGCCTGCCTAAGACAGGGTATTTGTTTGTGCTTTGCCATGGGAAATAAATAAGATGTCTTAGAAATAGGTGTAAATGAAAATCCTCACATCCCTTCACCCCGCCCCCTAAATCTAGAGTATCAAATGTTCGTCCCCTAATATCAGACACATGAACTTTGGTTGTAAGATTTATACCTGATCCTACTGGAATAACTTGTCTTGTATACAACCAGTTCTGCTAACACATCAAGGGTGAAGATCCTCGATCAGCCTGGCCTTGGCTTTGCTGGAAGAGGGGTGGTCTAGATATTGACACTTTGCACGACTATTATGCGAATAAATTCCAAAGAAGTCCCTGTGCTTTGTGCATATTATAAGACTAGTTGATGAAACATAAACGGAAATTATACCACTCCTATATAAAATAAGCAGTCGTTCTGGAAAGTCACCATCATAGGAGTTTTCTGTACTATTCAGAGATGCGATGAATGATAGTGTCATAGTGCATTCAAATATAATAAAATGGCTTGTTATATAGAGTTCTGTAATGCTTGGATAGTCCACATGCTCCTCTAAGATAGGAAAAGTTGCAAACTTCACTGTAAACAACGTCTGTCAAACAATCACCAGTGATCACTGGAAGGTGCCATATTGGATTTGGAGATTTTGTCCAAGGGAGATAACTCAAAGGAAAAGCACAAAAAGTGGTCCTACTAGTTTCAGACAGTTTTATTAAAATCAATACAAATGCGTCTTATTTGCATTTTTCATCAAATTGATTTTAATTTTTCAAATGATTTTATGAGCCATTTTATTTCCAATTGTGTTCGTAATTTAATTCAAATCAAAACCAAAAAGTGTAAAATTAGGACTAAAATCAACATTCTTCCAAGGCATAAATTAACATCTTATCATCATTTGCCAAGCTTAATTTTTTGATATGATATAAAACATACTCAATGGTTATAACTGATATAAGTTGCATTCATATCGGGGACAGGTCTTGCAAGTTTGAAGCAAATGAAAACCTTGTAAATTCAGGTATGGAAAAACCCACTTTCGTGTCTGGGCTCCTGGCAATGTGCCAAATCGTTTAAACCTTCATTTTTATGGATCATGACAAAGAAAAATAAATGAATTTCAGCTGACATAACTCTTAAAACTCTAGTACACCATTTAATATGTTTCTGTGTCATTCGTAAAAGGCATAAAAAGGTTGCATTTTTGCATGGTTTCATTATGAATTTACAGCATTATGCAAATGAGGCTGTTACTAAAAATAGATACGATTTTGGGACAAATTAAGTGGTAAAAATCTTTTATTTTAAGACAAGGACTAAGATGGTATATCAGAATCTGTCAAGTTGTGACTGTTGATTTGGACGATTTTCTGAATATTGCATGGTTTTCTGGCGGATTGGCTCTTAAGACGAGATTACCTAAATAAAATATCTAAATCCAAGGATGCCAAATCTGACAAGTTTGTTGCACATGCATAATACACTGTTCAATGTATAACAAAACCTAATATGTAAACGTTTATCAAAATTCTTTCATATTTTGTAGTTATTTTATGGAGCCAATCCTAGTTTTATATGGTCAATGGTTCAAAGTTTCCATTGAAACAACATACATGTATATGTCAAAATAACATTCTTTGATACCAATGTTAATGAACAAGATGTGCATATTTCGTCGATTTACGACTTATCAGTTGTGAAAATCCTTTTTTTTCAATAATGAAGATCGCTTTTATTTTGCATGCTTAGTAATATTTTGTAATAAAAGGAAGATGTAATAGCATCATGAGTACATTTACGTTTACTAAATAATAAAATGAATACATTATTTAGTTGTTTAACGCTACCTTGATGTTATTTCTGAAATATCGCGGATACAAAAGAAAAAGAACCTTGATGTGCACAAGCTTTAACAATAATATTTGCAGCAAAACTTTCACTGTAAGCACTCACAGACATTGTCTAAAACTGTCCATGGCACGCACTTCTTATATTCCGAACCGAAATATCTAAGATATAGCACTGAACGAATCGAACTGATCTGAACTGATAAAAGTTAGATAAAGATTTAAAGTGCAAAATAATAGTACGCTGCTATTGCCTTTATTGAGTTGGTGTCTCTGCACGTTTGTTAACTCCCCAAAGGTTTCACCAGTACATTTGATAAAACTTCGGGAATTAAGGAGTATCTCCCTCGTGTATAGCTCTGTATTTAAGAATTTTGCGACATAATCGGTATAGTTTCAGTGTTTGTCCTTTGCCTTAACGACACTTGAATATAGTAACAGTGTGAGCTTTGTCAATTATCTGCGATTGGACGAAAATATTGTTAATTCCTATATTCGAAAAAACGTCTAGGGCTATTTTTTATTTGTTTAATGTACTGTTAGGATAATATTAAGATTCATATATAAATAAAATTTTATATTTTGAAAATACAACTAATAAAAGCATAGGTTTTCATAAATAGCTATTTCTTATTTTATAAAATCCATGCAGGACTTTCGCAACGTTTTTAAGCACGATATGAATATTGAAAAATGTGTTTTTTACTATTGACTTGTTATTTTGGCACTTTATTCACAGCCTAAAGTTGAAAATTTAAAATAGTGTTACTAACTTGTTAAATATTCAACAATTAACTCAGAAGTAAAGTCCTAGTGCATAGCATTGTTCTTAGATGAATGTTTGTTTAGTTTTACCTACTGGTTTTGGTAACTTCTCATTTTCGACTATAATATAAAAACAAATGGTTTTTTTTTCAGGTTATTGCCTTCGTGAACTCAATCTTATTTTTAGCAGACCGTAGATGAATGAAATTTTGTTGCACCAACAAATTATAACAATTTACCATGCCGGGTGAAACTAAGTATGTGATGACCGGGTCAGCTGCACGATTATTTGTCCTCCAAAATTGCCTTTTAATAGTTAGATAAATTTGTCTATGTCACTACATCTAAGCAAGCAAACAGCTCAACCTGAATCGATTGGTGAAAGTGAATTGGTTGGAGACTCAAACAGCTATGGGAAAGTTTAAAGGCCTTGAGGTGGAGTTGTCCAGAACGATCCTCACCATACAGAATATCACCCAGAACCACTATAACTTATGTTGAGGACACCATTTTTCTGAAGAGGGGGAAGACTGTTCCAATGACATGGAAGTCATTTTCCAACCAGGGGGAGGATGTAGCAGAGTGATATTTTTGGCTATTTCATTTGTTCAATTAATGTAATGTCTTAAAATGTATTTTTAAAATATTGTCTAATAAATATTATTTAAAGTATTCAATTTGCAAACTTTGTTATAATTTCTTATGGAAACTTTATTTTTCTACAAAGGGTCTTTACCCTTATTACTTGCAAAGAATAGAAAAGGATTTTACCCTTATAATTGAAACATTTTGGATATTGGGAGCAAAATAAACTTATTTGATTGGTTCTGTGTTTTGACGCGTAACTGGTTTTTTTTCTTTGTTCTGAGTTGAAGTAGATTTTGATTGGACACCGTACAGGACGGACATGTTGGATTTTGAGTCCCGATACCATTATATGTTATTAAACTGATAATTCTATTGGATGATCTGTGACTGACATCTAACTATTTATTGCAAGTTCATTTCTTTCGCTAATATATTAATATTTCTAATAAATATCACTTCTAGTCGAGTTCACCCTTTCGCGACACATCCTTACGTAAGTGTAAATTAATGTATGGATGAAAAGTAGTTAGGTTATTTTTAAATACCGATTGATATTTTCCACCATCGTATTATATATCATGTTAATAGTAAAATGGTTTCAATATGTACGGCTATGATTTTCCCCCATAGTACAGAAATGTATTTAATAAGTACAAGCGAATGTTGAAAAGGTTATTTGCTCATAAGATTTGAGATGACGGATAAAATCCTATTTGTCATGATTGTATTTATATTTTATATACCTGTGTTATTATTATTTTGAGTCCGTTATTATAAGATGGTATTTGGGTTTCAGGACTCCATTATGTGCTTATCTTTGAGTGTTTGATATTGGTGCCTTATTTCCACCAGTAAAGAGTTTACTCCACAAGTGGTAAGCATTCGTAATGCTAATCTTTTAAGTAATATTTATGTACAGAATCTGTAAACAAGTGCTCTATTTTCATAAGCACTAGAATTACCTCCTTTTATGGATTGGTAAATTTGAGGCATTATGATATTTACAAATACGCAATCTTTATTTTAACGCATTTACAACTAACTGAATGTTGTATATAAAGTACAAAGTAGCAAATGTGTCTGAGACATTAATTAAATATTATTGCTAGTATCTTAGCCATGTAACAGTTGTTATGATACCGGATGTTTTTAATGTTTATGGAAATATAAGTAATCACTATGTTTCAATGAGTTATACATAAACACAAAGCTACCATTGCCTTGTAACGTAATGGGCATAGCACACACATGCCGGACACAATAAACAAGACACAATCTAGCTATTGTAATGCTTTTAATGAATATGTATTCGTTGCCTTTGTGATATAGAGTTTTAGTAATAGATGCAATATTATTATTATGAACACATTAATGAGTGTATTTTTATTTGTTATTGCAGAATCTTATTTATACTGGAATAAACGAATCCTGGATTTGAATCAGAGTTTGGTCTCTATGTGCCCGTAAGCAGCACTATCACATTAATATAACTGACAAATGGAATAGAAGAGAGAGAGAGAGAGAGAGAGAGAGAGAGAGAGAGAGAGAGAGAGAGAGAGAACGAACTGAAAAGGTCAGTCAACTTAATATTTGAACAGAAGGAACGAAACGAAAAAATATAAAGACATAATAATATCGAGTTATAGTGGGTAGTTGATAGATTCTATATATTTTTCAGAATTAATTAAAATATATTTTTGTATGATAATGTATGATAATACACCTGTATTTGCAAATTTGACCACAACTAATATGCAAGATAAGTTTCCGTATGATAGTTGGATATATCCTAGTATCTGTTAAAATGGTGCTTATTTGGAGGGCAATTAACATGGATGCCGACAATTGATGTTTATTTATCTATATAAAAATGGACACATGTAGTGGAACATATCTAAAAAAGGGGGTCTTAAAGTATAACTGGTAAATTATCTAGTGTTGTCTGCATTCAAATGGTCATCAGCTTTTCTATACACCATCCAATGTGTAGTGCTTAAAACTTATCACATACATATTTCTGTTATTTCCGCAGACAGTCATGAGATGAACATTGTGCTTTTTGTTTTTGTCAGAAAACTGTTTTCATTTTGTCATGCCTGCTTCCTTTCGATTTGATAACGTTTAAGACTATCGTCTTAGTATATAAATTCATGTCCTTAGACCTTAGTAACGTAATATACCACCTGAATATGTGTCCTTATCAATATCGTCACAAATTGTCCAATTTTTTGTCATTTGATAACCAACATCAAACCTAACGCAATTAAGTGCTTTCAGAGTTCAACGTGTACCACGTGTACGACTTTAAATTTATCGGTCGATGCAGTTTTCAACAAGGATAAGCTTAAGGACATGCAGGTCTAGATTAATTCACATTAAACGTCAGCTAATCTTGTATCCTTGTCGTTTTCGCAAACATCTAAGGATATAAGAAACAACTCATAATTTAATAACTGTCACAGATGCATTGTGTGAAATGAAATTATATTGCACTATATTAATTCGAGTTAAATTTAGGATTGACGAAGAAATCGAAAATTATACTGGTTTTATAGCATTAGCAGTTTTTACACAGTGAAGTTGGAGAATTTTGGCACAGATGGTTAAGATTAAAACAATATTTTTCACTAAAATAATCCCAAGGTTGTAGAAAAATTAAATGTGTTTTTTTTATTGAAATTATATTAATCTTATTTGAAATTTTCAATTGTTGTTATCAGATGCAACACTTAAAGGGATATCACGAAACATCAGTTGAGTTCGCATGGTCCAATAAAAAGAAAACTCAGTATAAGTAAAGTCAAGAAATACCAAAGGGATATTCGAAGGAGAGAAAAATCGTAACAACTGACAAACTCCGGAGAACAACGAAGACAAGACCAAAACAATACATGCACTACAATTAAAAACTAAAAACACATGAACAACATGGACCCAACCAAAAATCCGGGGGTAGACTCGGATGCTCCGGAAGAGTAAGCAGTCTCTAGTTCCTGCAGGACACCCGCCATGCTGCCCATGTCAAATAAGTTTCAGAATTTAACATCTCTTTACTATTGAAATTATGCAACATCAGTCTAATTAAACTTAGATCTCCACAGTTGCCATTTTTTCAGTCGGTTGTTTTCGGGTCGCTTTCGGTAGTATTTGTAACAACCTGCTGATTGGTTGAAAGATAATTAATGCATGCAGCGCCTTACACGATCTTCATCGGGATATCCCACGCGCAACATAAAAAAACCCGAATGCGTATGACTAGCAAATATTGAGATATAATTTTAATTAGGTTAATAGAATAGCCAATCTGCCAGAAAACCATGCAAAACCGTCCGAATGTCACTTTTACCAAATGAGCTCATATTTGGCACATTGGTGCACCTTAGTAAAATAAATAACCACACAAAAAAGTTTTTGAAAATATTGAACCGTTTTGAGTTTATTGGGCGCCATCTTTTATCGTATGAATTTCGTCGAAATCGGCAAAAAATAAGCCTTTTTTGGCTTATTTCGCTGGTTTATATAAAAAAATATGGCAATAAAAATGAAATATTAATAGTTGTTCCTAGTAATATATTACTTTGAGTGTAAGAACTAATAGAATTAACAAGGCTGTCTATATAGTGTATGCATTATCAAACTATTTCAATTCGTCTTATTTAGCTAAATGTCCAAAATGACTGATTTTGGTCATCTTTCAGAGCCAAAATACTCCAAGACCTGTTTATTATTGTAAAACAACATATCTATCTGCAAAGGCTATCGATATATACACAATGGAGAAAAATATCTAGCTCGGCAAATAATGTTGGTGTCAGGTAGATGCCACAACAAAATGGGGTTCTTTGAATATTCAAATTTTCTCAATGTTGCCGCCTAAATTGTAACTACAGACATATGAAAGAAGCTGGACTTATAAATAAATATAACAACAAATGGAATAGAATAATTAATGTTTCATTTAATACTGTATCAAATTAATCATACGGAATCACAAATTATTCATCATAAAACTAGAGCCTCCTAGGAGCCGGAATAGCTCGAATTCACAAATTATGCACCCAAAAAACGATAAAAACACACATTTCAAGAGCAGTAACTTTAAAAGAAGTAGTTAAACAATATAGAAAAGGTTCAGACTGTAAAAGAGCTGTCCCTACTGACCATTAATGTAATTTATACTTATAATATAACTGATATAGTTGTCGGATAATAGCAAAAAACTGTGAAAATTGGTAAATTCACATTTCAGGGGCAATAACTCGAAGATGTAATATCCAAATTGTCTGAAAAGTTTTGGGTATATAAATATTGTAGATCATGTCATGTTGATTATTATTATAAATTTATATGTATGACCTTACTACATACTATAGTTGTTGAGATAATGGTCAAAAACTGAAAACTGTAAACAGTGACATTTCGATACAGAGACTATTTTGACAGACAATAAGTGATGGGAATACATTTCATGGGTTAGCTAACAAGGCAAGTTTGGCCAATGACTTATATATATGTTGCTACAATGTGGTCAATAAAAACATGAAAATGCAGGTAAAAAAAGTTCCCCTAACAAAACATGATTTGACAACAAGTTAACACCTTATTTGAAGCAAGTGTTGTAACAATACAGATATTTCTTACAATATTCATATTTACACAGACACTTCATATTTCTTTCATATTATATATACGTTAACACTGAGACTGAATGTTGTGCAGTAATCTATACAAGTTTAAGATGTGGCTAGATGACCCTTTACTTCAAATTCTAAATGTTCATCGATGCATGCAATGATATGCTTTAGCTTTTCCACTTTTTCCTCTTCTACTCTAAACAACTGTAGTTTCTTGATCCCTTCAGTGAATGTTTCCATTGCCTTCATACCATCGTCTGTGGTGTTGTCTAACTGAGGTAGATTTTTTTCTGAGAGGCGATGCAGGAATTAAGAATGTTAAATAATGTAGATCTTGAAAATGTATCATAATCTTGGCCTTCACAATAAGCCATGTATTCATTTATGAGGCTTGATGTAAAAATGCTTCGTACTACCTCTTTGGAATTTTCATTTCCACTCCCGACGAAAGTTTTTTTTATCTATATCCAACCACTTGATGGTACGTTGGGCTAGAAATAAAATCAATAAAATGCATTAGCTGAGGATGACTCAAAGGCATTCTGTATATCATTGGAAAATTTATCATTTGTCCTGGTTTTTCCAAATTAGCATGCTTCCTTATTAGCTCTATCAATGTTTGAAATAGTAAGTCCAGAAATTAATGCAATAAGCTCCTGTTTGGTAAATGTTTGCACAAACAAGGATAGAATTTGAATTTGAGTGTGACTGTTATTCTGGTAGGTTTTGTTCCATTTGGCCAAGCGATTTCAGAGGAGCAGATTTTTTTTATATCAGGCAATCAGAAACAAGAAATGCCAATGGCGGCCATATTTGTAGTCCAATCATGATGAAATAAGGAAACTGTTTAAAGGACCTCCCATATATGCTACCTTTCAAGTTCTGTTCCATTTGGCCAAGTAGTTTCAGAGGAGAAGTTTATTGAAAACTCAACAACAATTGCCTATGGCGGCCATTTTTTTTGTCCTATCAAGATGAAATGAGGACTATTTGTAGAGGACCTCATTCCATCATTCCTACAAACTATTACAAATTATTTACATTGTAAATAAATATTAAGTCACTCAAGCATGAAATTCAGGTGAAGTTCAGCTGAAATGTGTCAGACTGGCATGTATCTACATGTAACAAGAACTATCAATAGACCACATAAGGTGGGTGTAGGTATTAGTTTCTGAGAAATAGACTTAAGATGGAAGTCACTCAACCATGAAATTGAGGTCAAGAGTCAGAGACAGATGTCAGACGGGCATGTAGTCAGAACTATCAATGGACCAAATATGGTAGGTCTAGGTATTACTTTTGCTGAGACAGGGACTTAATCATAAAATTGTAACTCAAGCATGAAATCAAGGTTAATGTCCAGAGAAAGGTGTCAGACTGGCATGTACCCACTAACTGTGTGAGTAACAACTATATATTTATAACTAAATTTGAGTTACGTGTATGGTACAAAGTGTTGAATCACAGACAGATGGAGGACATCTTTGGTATACCATCATGTCCCATCTACGACGGGCATATAAAACAATAGATTGCCTAAGTTTTAACAAATACTTTAATGGCATTTATTCCTGTTTGGATGTCCCTGACAAAATTGGTCACAATAAGTTTTTATGTCTTCATCATCCAATGTTTCTATTTTATTATATATTACCAAGACAGGATGAATTAAAGATTGTTTTTCAGGGGCAACTGACTTATATGAGAATTTCAGAAATATATCAGTGATTATATATGCTTTGTATCATTGTCATATTATACAAACACTGAAACAGTTTAATAGTTAAATAGTTAAAACAAATCTTACCAATATCTTCCTGTACATTGTATATTTATTTTGATATGGCTCTTGTCACTTTCTACTAAATTCTTTATCTTCAGTGAGCATTGCTTGCATAGCCCTACAAATAAAAAAGGTGTATAACTATAAAATATGGCAAGCCATTTTACTATTTATTCTAACTTCAAGATATCTCATATAATATATAAGATATCTCATATAATATATAAGATATCTCATATAATATATAAGATATCTTATATAATCCAGTTTTTATAAGATATCTTATAAACTTTAGAAGATATCTTATATACTTTATAAGATATTTTATGAACTTTATAAGATACCTTATATACTTTATAAGATATCTTATAAACTTTAGAAGATATCTTATAAAGTTTATAAGATATCTTATAAATATTTTTTATATAAGATATCTTATATACTTTATAAGATATCTCATATAGTTTATAAGATATCTTATATAGTTTATAAGATATCTTATATAGTTTATAAGATATCTTATAAAGAAAATTATATGAGATATCTTATAAACTATATAAGATATCTTATAAATTATATAAGATATCTTATAAAGTATATAAGATATCTTATAAACTATATAAGATATCTTATAAACTATATGAGATATCTTATATATTATATGAGATATCTTGAAGTAAGAATAAATACTATTTATTCTAACTTCAAGATATCTCATATAATATATAAGATATCTCATATAATATATAAGATATCTTATATAATCCAGTTTTTATAAGATATCTTATAAATTTTAGAAGATATCTTATATACTTTATAAGATATCTTATAAACTTTAATCTACATACATGTGGGGTTCCAAAATGGAATATCCTCGACAAACTTTGCAAAGCTTTTGATTCTTTTAGCCTCCAGGGCCCAGTTTTTCGTTCAAAATGATTATCCACTGGATAAAGTTGTCCAGTGGTTAAGTTGTATGTATTTGTATTGAACTTTTTCACTGGATAATTGTTTTCAAGTAGACAAAGTGCTGAACAAGCCGCCCGGCTCTGGTGTCTTTGATTATGAATTTAAATCTCACATACTGAAGATTTATTAAAAGCTGAGGGAAAAAATTTACAAATGTAAAGTAGCGAATTTAAATGAATCCTTTGTTTGATTTTCCAAATACACTATTCTTTTTTTTACATGCAGAAGCAATATTTTAAGTTATATACATGTATCACTACAATTTTTACAAGGTCCTTGATTCACATCACAGGCACTTGTCTCCGAAAAAAAATTGCTATATCTGCTAAGAGAAAATTTTCTCTTGGCATATATAGTAATTTTTTTTCTGAGACAAGAGCCTGTGATTCACATGTATCTTTTGTGTAAAGTTGACCATTTTGTGTCATTGTGTTTTTTTTCCCAGGGTTGTTCTTTGTCCCTTGATTTCCCTTTTTCTTGACTTACACAATTTTTGCACCTGTCCTACAAAAACACGTACATGTATCTTTTAAGTCAAGAATGTTTTGGTCATTGGTGCAACCTTTCTTGTTTTAGATTTTTTTTTTTTTTTTTTTTGGTTCTCAATTAGATATTTTAGTTATTAGATATAGGGGGATTTTGCAAAAGGAATATCCTGGCAATAAATAAGGTGACGACCATTTGTTTTGAGGAGAAGGGAATAAATATTCTGTCCTGCTGAAAATAAAGGAAACAAGTCGTTTTGGCCATACTACCAGTTGGGCCATAGTCGTTTCGTCCATACTACCAGTTCGGCCATAGAATTAAAGTCGATTCGGCCATGGAATATTTATACGGAATCTACTATGGCCGAACTGGTCTATGGACGAAACGGTATATGGACGAACTGGTTTATGGCCGAAACGTCTTGAAAGCAAAATAAACATTCTGGTCTAGAAGTTTCATTTAACTTTTTTGTATTTTATTTGCACAGGAAAAAATATTCTGTCCTTAGCTGACATGAATATAAATATTTTGACCATTCCTAATCTCCCCCCCCCCTTCTTTTAAAAAAAATGGTCGTCCCCTTAGCCTGCCTAAGACAGGGTATTTGTTTGTGCTTTGCCATGGGAAATAAATAAGATGTCTTAGAAATAGGTGTAAATGAAAATCCTCACATCCCTTCACCCCGCCCCCTAAATCTAGAGTATCAAATGTTCGTCCCCTAATATCAGACACATGAACTTTGGTTGTAAGATTTATACCTGATCCTACTGGAATAACTTGTCTTGTATACAACCAGTTCTGCTAACACATCAAGGGTGAAGATCCTCGATCAGCCTGGCCTTGGCTTTGCTGGAAGAGGGGTGGTCTAGATATTGACACTTTGCACGACTATTATGCGAATAAATTCCAAAGAAGTCCCTGTGCTTTGTGCATATTATAAGACTAGTTGATGAAACATAAACGGAAATTATACCACTCCTATATAAAATAAGCAGTCGTTCTGGAAAGTCACCATCATAGGAGTTTTCTGTACTATTCAGAGATGCGATGAATGATAGTGTCATAGTGCATTCAAATATAATAAAATGGCTTGTTATATAGAGTTCTGTAATGCTTGGATAGTCCACATGCTCCTCTAAGATAGGAAAAGTTGCAAACTTCACTGTAAACAACGTCTGTCAAACAATCACCAGTGATCACTGGAAGGTGCCATATTGGATTTGGAGATTTTGTCCAAGGGAGATAACTCAAAGGAAAAGCACAAAAAGTGGTCCTACTAGTTTCAGACAGTTTTATTAAAATCAATACAAATGCGTCTTATTTGCATTTTTCATCAAATTGATTTTAATTTTTCAAATGATTTTATGAGCCATTTTATTTCCAATTGTGTTCGTAATTTAATTCAAATCAAAACCAAAAAGTGTAAAATTAGGACTAAAATCAACATTCTTCCAAGGCATAAATTAACATCTTATCATCATTTGCCAAGCTTAATTTTTTGATATGATATAAAACATACTCAATGGTTATAACTGATATAAGTTGCATTCATATCGGGGACAGGTCTTGCAAGTTTGAAGCAAATGAAAACCTTGTAAATTCAGGTATGGAAAAACCCACTTTCGTGTCTGGGCTCCTGGCAATGTGCCAAATCGTTTAAACCTTCATTTTTATGGATCATGACAAAGAAAAATAAATGAATTTCAGCTGACATAACTCTTAAAACTCTAGTACACCATTTAATATGTTTCTGTGTCATTCGTAAAAGGCATAAAAAGGTTGCATTTTTGCATGGTTTCATTGTGAATTTACAGCATTATGCAAATGAGGCTGTTACTAAAAATAGATACGATTTTGGGACAAATTAAGTGGTAAAAATCTTTTATTTTAAGACAAGGACTAAGATGGTATATCAGAATCTGTCAAGTTGTGACTGTTGATTTGGACGATTTTCTGAATATTGCATGGTTTTCTGGCGGATTGGCTCTTAAGACGAGATTACCTAAATAAAATATCTAAATCCAAGGATGCCAAATCTGACAAGTTTGTTGCACATGCATAATACACTGTTCAATGTATAACAAAACCTAATATGTAAACGTTTATCAAAATTCTTTCATATTTTGTAGTTATTTTATGGAGCCAATCCTAGTTTTATATGGTCAATGGTTCAAAGTTTCCATTGAAACAACATACATGTATATGTCAAAATAACATTCTTTGATACCAATGTTAATGAACAAGATGTGCATATTTCGTCGATTTACGACTTATCAGTTGTGAAAATCCTTTTTTTTCAATAATGAAGATCGCTTTTATTTTGCATGCTTAGTAATATTTTGTAATAAAAGGAAGATGTAATAGCATCATGAGTACATTTACGTTTACTAAATAATAAAATGAATACATTATTTAGTTGTTTAACGCTACCTTGATGTTATTTCTGAAATATCGCGGATACAAAAGAAAAAGAACCTTGATGTGCACAAGCTTTAACAATAATATTTGCAGCAAAACTTTCACTGTAAGCACTCACAGACATTGTCTAAAACTGTCCATGGCACGCACTTCTTATATTCCGAACCGAAATATCTAAGATATAGCACTGAACGAATCGAACTGATCTGAACTGATAAAAGTTAGATAAAGATTTAAAGTGCAAAATAATAGTACGCTGCTATTGCCTTTATTGAGTTGGTGTCTCTGCACGTTTGTTAACTCCCCAAAGGTTTCACCAGTACATTTGATAAAACTTCGGGAATTAAGGAGTATCTCCCTCGTGTATAGCTCTGTATTTAAGAATTTTGCGACATAATCGGTATAGTTTCAGTGTTTGTCCTTTGCCTTAACGACACTTGAATATAGTAACAGTGTGAGCTTTGTCAATTATCTGCGATTGGACGAAAATATTGTTAATTCCTATATTCGAAAAAACGTCTAGGGCTATTTTTTATTTGTTTAATGTACTGTTAGGATAATATTAAGATTCATATATAAATAAAATTTTATATTTTGAAAATACAACTAATAAAAGCATAGGTTTTCATAAATAGCTATTTCTTATTTTATAAAATCCATGCAGGACTTTCGCAACGTTTTTAAGCACGATATGAATATTGAAAAATGTGTTTTTTACTATTGACTTGTTATTTTGGCACTTTATTCACAGCCTAAAGTTGAAAATTTAAAATAGTGTTACTAACTTGTTAAATATTCAACAATTAACTCAGAAGTAAAGTCCTAGTGCATAGCATTGTTCTTAGATGAATGTTTGTTTAGTTTTACCTACTGGTTTTGGTAACTTCTCATTTTCGACTATAATATAAAAACAAATGGTTTTTTTTTCAGGTTATTGCCTTCGTGAACTCAATCTTATTTTTAGCAGACCGTAGATGAATGAAATTTTGTTGCACCAACAAATTATAACAATTTACCATGCCGGGTGAAACTAAGTATGTGATGACCGGGTCAGCTGCACGATTATTTGTCCTCCAAAATTGCCTTTTAATAGTTAGATAAATTTGTCTATGTCACTACATCTAAGCAAGCAAACAGCTCAACCTGAATCGATTGGTGAAAGTGAATTGGTTGGAGACTCAAACAGCTATGGGAAAGTTTAAAGGCCTTGAGGTGGAGTTGTCCAGAACGATCCTCACCATACAGAATATCACCCAGAACCACTATAACTTATGTTGAGGACACCATTTTTCTGAAGAGGGGGAAGACTGTTCCAATGACATGGAAGTCATTTTCCAACCAGGGGGAGGATGTAGCAGAGTGATATTTTTGGCTATTTCATTTGTTCAATTAATGTAATGTCTTAAAATGTATTTTTAAAATATTGTCTAATAAATATTATTTAAAGTATTCAATTTGCAAACTTTGTTATAATTTCTTATGGAAACTTTATTTTTCTACAAAGGGTCTTTACCCTTATTACTTGCAAAGAATAGAAAAGGATTTTACCCTTATAATTGAAACATTTTGGATATTGGGAGCAAAATAAACTTATTTGATTGGTTCTGTGTTTTGACGCGTAACTGGTTTTTTTTCTTTGTTCTGAGTTGAAGTAGATTTTGATTGGACACCGTACAGGACGGACATGTTGGATTTTGAGTCCCGATACCATTATATGTTATTAAACTGATAATTCTATTGGATGATCTGTGACTGACATCTAACTATTTATTGCAAGTTCATTTCTTTCGCTAATATATTAATATTTCTAATAAATATCACTTCTAGTCGAGTTCACCCTTTCGCGACACATCCTTACGTAAGTGTAAATTAATGTATGGATGAAAAGTAGTTAGGTTATTTTTAAATACCGATTGATATTTTCCACCATCGTATTATATATCATGTTAATAGTAAAATGGTTTCAATATGTACGGCTATGATTTTCCCCCATAGTACAGAAATGTATTTAATAAGTACAAGCGAATGTTGAAAAGGTTATTTGCTCATAAGATTTGAGATGACGGATAAAATCCTATTTGTCATGATTGTATTTATATTTTATATACCTGTGTTATTATTATTTTGAGTCCGTTATTATAAGATGGTATTTGGGTTTCAGGACTCCATTATGTGCTTATCTTTGAGTGTTTGATATTGGTGCCTTATTTCCACCAGTAAAGAGTTTACTCCACAAGTGGTAAGCATTCGTAATGCTAATCTTTTAAGTAATATTTATGTACAGAATCTGTAAACAAGTGCTCTATTTTCATAAGCACTAGAATTACCTCCTTTTATGGATTGGTAAATTTGAGGCATTATGATATTTACAAATACGCAATCTTTATTTTAACGCATTTACAACTAACTGAATGTTGTATATAAAGTACAAAGTAGCAAATGTGTCTGAGACATTAATTAAATATTATTGCTAGTATCTTAGCCATGTAACAGTTGTTATGATACCGGATGTTTTTAATGTTTATGGAAATATAAGTAATCACTATGTTTCAATGAGTTATACATAAACACAAAGCTACCATTGCCTTGTAACGTAATGGGCATAGCACACACATGCCGGACACAATAAACAAGACACAATCTAGCTATTGTAATGCTTTTAATGAATATGTATTCGTTGCCTTTGTGATATAGAGTTTTAGTAATAGATGCAATATTATTATTATGAACACATTAATGAGTGTATTTTTATTTGTTATTGCAGAATCTTATTTATACTGGAATAAACGAATCCTGGATTTGAATCAGAGTTTGGTCTCTATGTGCCCGTAAGCAGCACTATCACATTAATATAACTGACAAATGGAATAGAAGAGAGAGAGAGAGAGAGAGAGAGAGAGAGAGAGAGAGAGAGAGAGAACGAACTGAAAAGGTCAGTCAACTTAATATTTGAACAGAAGGAACGAAACGAAAAAATATAAAGACATAATAATATCGAGTTATAGTGGGTAGTTGATAGATTCTATATATTTTTCAGAATTAATTAAAATATATTTTTGTATGATAATGTATGATAATACACCTGTATTTGCAAATTTGACCACAACTAATATGCAAGATAAGTTTCCGTATGATAGTTGGATATATCCTAGTATCTGTTAAAATGGTGCTTATTTGGAGGGCAATTAACATGGATGCCGACAATTGATGTTTATTTATCTATATAAAAATGGACACATGTAGTGGAACATATCTAAAAAAGGGGGTCTTAAAGTATAACTGGTAAATTATCTAGTGTTGTCTGCATTCAAATGGTCATCAGCTTTTCTATACACCATCCAATGTGTAGTGCTTAAAACTTATCACATACATATTTCTGTTATTTCCGCAGACAGTCATGAGATGAACATTGTGCTTTTTGTTTTTGTCAGAAAACTGTTTTCATTTTGTCATGCCTGCTTCCTTTCGATTTGATAACGTTTAAGACTATCGTCTTAGTATATAAATTCATGTCCTTAGACCTTAGTAACGTAATATACCACCTGAATATGTGTCCTTATCAATATCGTCACAAATTGTCCAATTTTTTGTCATTTGATAACCAACATCAAACCTAACGCAATTAAGTGCTTTCAGAGTTCAACGTGTACCACGTGTACGACTTTAAATTTATCGGTCGATGCAGTTTTCAACAAGGATAAGCTTAAGGACATGCAGGTCTAGATTAATTCACATTAAACGTCAGCTAATCTTGTATCCTTGTCGTTTTCGCAAACATCTAAGGATATAAGAAACAACTCATAATTTAATAACTGTCACAGATGCATTGTGTGAAATGAAATTATATTGCACTATATTAATTCGAGTTAAATTTAGGATTGACGAAGAAATCGAAAATTATACTGGTTTTATAGCATTAGCAGTTTTTACACAGTGAAGTTGGAGAATTTTGGCACAGATGGTTAAGATTAAAACAATATTTTTCACTAAAATAATCCCAAGGTTGTAGAAAAATTAAATGTGTTTTTTTTATTGAAATTATATTAATCTTATTTGAAATTTTCAATTGTTGTTATCAGATGCAACACTTAAAGGGATATCACGAAACATCAGTTGAGTTCGCATGGTCCAATAAAAAGAAAACTCAGTATAAGTAAAGTCAAGAAATACCAAAGGGATATTCGAAGGAGAGAAAAATCGTAACAACTGACAAACTCCGGAGAACAACGAAGACAAGACCAAAACAATACATGCACTACAATTAAAAACTAAAAACACATGAACAACATGGACCCAACCAAAAATCCGGGGGTAGACTCGGATGCTCCGGAAGAGTAAGCAGTCTCTAGTTCCTGCAGGACACCCGCCATGCTGCCCATGTCAAATAAGTTTCAGAATTTAACATCTCTTTACTATTGAAATTATGCAACATCAGTCTAATTAAACTTAGATCTCCACAGTTGCCATTTTTTCAGTCGGTTGTTTTCGGGTCGCTTTCGGTAGTATTTGTAACAACCTGCTGATTGGTTGAAAGATAATTAATGCATGCAGCGCCTTACACGATCTTCATCGGGATATCCCACGCGCAACATAAAAAAACCCGAATGCGTATGACTAGCAAATATTGAGATATAATTTTAATTAGGTTAATAGAATAGCCAATCTGCCAGAAAACCATGCAAAACCGTCCGAATGTCACTTTTACCAAATGAGCTCATATTTGGCACATTGGTGCACCTTAGTAAAATAAATAACCACACAAAAAAGTTTTTGAAAATATTGAACCGTTTTGAGTTTATTGGGCGCCATCTTTTATCGTATGAATTTCGTCGAAATCGGCAAAAAATAAGCCTTTTTTGGCTTATTTCGCTGGTTTATATAAAAAAATATGGCAATAAAAATGAAATATTAATAGTTGTTCCTAGTAATATATTACTTTGAGTGTAAGAACTAATAGAATTAACAAGGCTGTCTATATAGTGTATGCATTATCAAACTATTTCAATTCGTCTTATTTAGCTAAATGTCCAAAATGACTGATTTTGGTCATCTTTCAGAGCCAAAATACTCCAAGACCTGTTTATTATTGTAAAACAACATATCTATCTGCAAAGGCTATCGATATATACACAATGGAGAAAAATATCTAGCTCGGCAAATAATGTTGGTGTCAGGTAGATGCCACAACAAAATGGGGTTCTTTGAATATTCAAATTTTCTCAATGTTGCCGCCTAAATTGTAACTACAGACATATGAAAGAAGCTGGACTTATAAATAAATATAACAACAAATGGAATAGAATAATTAATGTTTCATTTAATACTGTATCAAATTAATCATACGGAATCACAAATTATTCATCATAAAACTAGAGCCTCCTAGGAGCCGGAATAGCTCGAATTCACAAATTATGCACCCAAAAAACGATAAAAACACACATTTCAAGAGCAGTAACTTTAAAAGAAGTAGTTAAACAATATAGAAAAGGTTCAGACTGTAAAAGAGCTGTCCCTACTGACCATTAATGTAATTTATACTTATAATATAACTGATATAGTTGTCGGATAATAGCAAAAAACTGTGAAAATTGGTAAATTCACATTTCAGGGGCAATAACTCGAAGATGTAATATCCAAATTGTCTGAAAAGTTTTGGGTATATAAATATTGTAGATCATGTCATGTTGATTATTATTATAAATTTATATGTATGACCTTACTACATACTATAGTTGTTGAGATAATGGTCAAAAACTGAAAACTGTAAACAGTGACATTTCGATACAGAGACTATTTTGACAGACAATAAGTGATGGGAATACATTTCATGGGTTAGCTAACAAGGCAAGTTTGGCCAATGACTTATATATATGTTGCTACAATGTGGTCAATAAAAACATGAAAATGCAGGTAAAAAAAGTTCCCCTAACAAAACATGATTTGACAACAAGTTAACACCTTATTTGAAGCAAGTGTTGTAACAATACAGATATTTCTTACAATATTCATATTTACACAGACACTTCATATTTCTTTCATATTATATATACGTTAACACTGAGACTGAATGTTGTGCAGTAATCTATACAAGTTTAAGATGTGGCTAGATGACCCTTTACTTCAAATTCTAAATGTTCATCGATGCATGCAATGATATGCTTTAGCTTTTCCACTTTTTCCTCTTCTACTCTAAACAACTGTAGTTTCTTGATCCCTTCAGTGAATGTTTCCATTGCCTTCATACCATCGTCTGTGGTGTTGTCTAACTGAGGTAGATTTTTTTCTGAGAGGCGATGCAGGAATTAAGAATGTTAAATAATGTAGATCTTGAAAATGTATCATAATCTTGGCCTTCACAATAAGCCATGTATTCATTTATGAGGCTTGATGTAAAAATGCTTCGTACTACCTCTTTGGAATTTTCATTTCCACTCCCGACGAAAGTTTTTTTTTATCTATATCCAACCACTTGATGGTACGTTGGGCTAGAAATAAAATCAATAAAATGCATTAGCTGAGGATGACTCAAAGGCATTCTGTATATCATTGGAAAATTTATCATTTGTCCTGGTTTTTCCAAATTAGCATGCTTCCTTATTAGCTCTATCAATGTTTGAAATAGTAAGTCCAGAAATTAATGCAATAAGCTCCTGTTTGGTAAATGTTTGCACAAACAAGGATAGAATTTGAATTTGAGTGTGACTGTTATTCTGGTAGGTTTTGTTCCATTTGGCCAAGCGATTTCAGAGGAGCAGATTTTTTTTATATCAGGCAATCAGAAACAAGAAATGCCAATGGCGGCCATATTTGTAGTCCAATCATGATGAAATAAGGAAACTGTTTAAAGGACCTCCCATATATGCTACCTTTCAAGTTCTGTTCCATTTGGCCAAGTAGTTTCAGAGGAGAAGTTTATTGAAAACTCAACAACAATTGCCTATGGCGGCCATTTTTTTTGTCCTATCAAGATGAAATGAGGACTATTTGTAGAGGACCTCATTCCATCATTCCTACAAACTATTACAAATTATTTACATTGTAAATAAATATTAAGTCACTCAAGCATGAAATTCAGGTGAAGTTCAGCTGAAATGTGTCAGACTGGCATGTATCTACATGTAACAAGAACTATCAATAGACCACATAAGGTGGGTGTAGGTATTAGTTTCTGAGAAATAGACTTAAGATGGAAGTCACTCAACCATGAAATTGAGGTCAAGAGTCAGAGACAGATGTCAGACGGGCATGTAGTCAGAACTATCAATGGACCAAATATGGTAGGTCTAGGTATTACTTTTGCTGAGACAGGGACTTAATCATAAAATTGTAACTCAAGCATGAAATCAAGGTTAATGTCCAGAGAAAGGTGTCAGACTGGCATGTACCCACTAACTGTGTGAGTAACAACTATATATTTATAACTAAATTTGAGTTACGTGTATGGTACAAAGTGTTGAATCACAGACAGATGGAGGACATCTTTGGTATACCATCATGTCCCATCTACGACGGGCATATAAAACAATAGATTGCCTAAGTTTTAACAAATACTTTAATGGCATTTATTCCTGTTTGGATGTCCCTGACAAAATTGGTCACAATAAGTTTTTATGTCTTCATCATCCAATGTTTCTATTTTATTATATATTACCAAGACAGGATGAATTAAAGATTGTTTTTCAGGGGCAACTGACTTATATGAGAATTTCAGAAATATATCAGTGATTATATATGCTTTGTATCATTGTCATATTATACAAACACTGAAACAGTTTAATAGTTAAATAGTTAAAACAAATCTTACCAATATCTTCCTGTACATTGTATATTTATTTTGATATGGCTCTTGTCACTTTCTACTAAATTCTTTATCTTCAGTGAGCATTGCTTGCATAGCCCTACAAATAAAAAAGGTGTATAACTATAAAATATGGCAAGCCATTTTACTATTTATTCTAACTTCAAGATATCTCATATAATATATAAGATATCTCATATAATATATAAGATATCTCATATAATATATAAGATATCTTATATAATCCAGTTTTTATAAGATATCTTATAAACTTTAGAAGATATCTTATATACTTTATAAGATATTTTATGAACTTTATAAGATACCTTATATACTTTATAAGATATCTTATAAACTTTAGAAGATATCTTATAAAGTTTATAAGATATCTTATAAATATTTTTTATATAAGATATCTTATATACTTTATAAGATATCTCATATAGTTTATAAGATATCTTATATAGTTTATAAGATATCTTATATAGTTTATAAGATATCTTATAAAGAAAATTATATGAGATATCTTATAAACTATATAAGATATCTTATAAATTATATAAGATATCTTATAAAGTATATAAGATATCTTATAAACTATATAAGATATCTTATAAACTATATGAGATATCTTATATATTATATGAGATATCTTGAAGTAAGAATAAATACTATTTATTCTAACTTCAAGATATCTCATATAATATATAAGATATCTCATATAATATATAAGATATCTTATATAATCCAGTTTTTATAAGATATCTTATAAATTTTAGAAGATATCTTATATACTTTATAAGATATCTTATAAACTTTAATCTACATACATGTGGGGTTCCAAAATGGAATATCCTCGACAAACTTTGCAAAGCTTTTGATTCTTTTAGCCTCCAGGGCCCAGTTTTTCGTTCAAAATGATTATCCACTGGATAAAGTTGTCCAGTGGTTAAGTTGTATGTATTTGTATTGAACTTTTTCACTGGATAATTGTTTTCAAGTAGACAAAGTGCTGAACAAGCCGCCCGGCTCTGGTGTCTTTGATTATGAATTTAAATCTCACATACTGAAGATTTATTAAAAGCTGAGGGAAAAAATTTACAAATGTAAAGTAGCGAATTTAAATGAATCCTTTGTTTGATTTTCCAAATACACTATTCTTTTTTTTACATGCAGAAGCAATATTTTAAGTTATATACATGTATCACTACAATTTTTACAAGGTCCTTGATTCACATCACAGGCACTTGTCTCCGAAAAAAAATTGCTATATCTGCTAAGAGAAAATTTTCTCTTGGCATATATAGTAATTTTTTTTCTGAGACAAGAGCCTGTGATTCACATGTATCTTTTGTGTAAAGTTGACCATTTTGTGTCATTGTGTTTTTTTTCCCAGGGTTGTTCTTTGTCCCTTGATTTCCCTTTTTCTTGACTTACACAATTTTTGCACCTGTCCTACAAAAACACGTACATGTATCTTTTAAGTCAAGAATGTTTTGGTCATTGGTGCAACCTTTCTTGTTTTAGATTTTTTTTTTTTTTTTTTTTGGTTCTCAATTAGATATTTTAGTTATTAGATATAGGGGGATTTTGCAAAAGGAATATCCTGGCAATAAATAAGGTGACGACCATTTGTTTTGAGGAGAAGGGAATAAATATTCTGTCCTGCTGAAAATAAAGGAAACAAGTCGTTTTGGCCATACTACCAGTTGGGCCATAGTCGTTTCGTCCATACTACCAGTTCGGCCATAGAATTAAAGTCGATTCGGCCATGGAATATTTATACGGAATCTACTATGGCCGAACTGGTCTATGGACGAAACGGTATATGGACGAACTGGTTTATGGCCGAAACGTCTTGAAAGCAAAATAAACATTCTGGTCTAGAAGTTTCATTTAACTTTTTTGTATTTTATTTGCACAGGAAAAAATATTCTGTCCTTAGCTGACATGAATATAAATATTTTGACCATTCCTAATCTCCCCCCCCCCCCCTTCTTTTAAAAAAAATGGTCGTCCCCTTAGCCTGCCTAAGACAGGGTATTTGTTTGTGCTTTGCCATGGGAAATAAATAAGATGTCTTAGAAATAGGTGTAAATGAAAATCCTCACATCCCTTCACCCCGCCCCCTAAATCTAGAGTATCAAATGTTCGTCCCCTAATATCAGACACATGAACTTTGGTTGTAAGATTTATACCTGATCCTACTGGAATAACTTGTCTTGTATACAACCAGTTCTGCTAACACATCAAGGGTGAAGATCCTCGATCAGCCTGGCCTTGGCTTTGCTGGAAGAGGGGTGGTCTAGATATGGACACTTTGCACGACTATTATGCGAATAAATTCCAAAGAAGTCCCTGTGCTTTGTGCATATTATAAGACTAGTTGATGAAACATAAACGGAAATTATACCACTCCTATATAAAATAAGCAGTCGTTCTGGAAAGTCACCATCATAGGAGTTTTCTGTACTATTCAGAGATGCGATGAATGATAGTGTCATAGTGCATTCAAATATAATAAAATGGCTTGTTATATAGAGTTCTGTAATGCTTGGATAGTCCACATGCTCCTCTAAGATAGGAAAAGTTGCAAACTTCACTGTAAACAACGTCTGTCAAACAATCACCAGTGATCACTGGAAGGTGCCATATTGGATTTGGAGATTTTGTCCAAGGGAGATAACTCAAAGGAAAAGCACAAAAAGTGGTCCTACTAGTTTCAGACAGTTTTATTAAAATCAATACAAATGCGTCTTATTTGCATTTTTCATCAAATTGATTTTAATTTTTCAAATGATTTTATGAGCCATTTTATTTCCAATTGTGTTCGTAATTTAATTCAAATCAAAACCAAAAAGTGTAAAATTAGGACTAAAATCAACATTCTTCCAAGGCATAAATTAACATCTTATCATCATTTGCCAAGCTTAATTTTTTGATATGATATAAAACATACTCAATGGTTATAACTGATATAAGTTGCATTCATATCGGGGACAGGTCTTGCAAGTTTGAAGCAAATGAAAACCTTGTAAATTCAGGTATGGAAAAACCCACTTTCGTGTCTGGGCTCCTGGCAATGTGCCAAATCGTTTAAACCTTCATTTTTATGGATCATGACAAAGAAAAATAAATGAATTTCAGCTGACATAACTCTTAAAACTCTAGTACACCATTTAATATGTTTCTGTGTCATTCGTAAAAGGCATAAAAAGGTTGCATTTTTGCATGGTTTCATTATGAATTTACAGCATTATGCAAATGAGGCTGTTACTAAAAATAGATACGATTTTGGGACAAATTAAGTGGTAAAAATCTTTTATTTTAAGACAAGGACTAAGATGGTATATCAGAATCTGTCAAGTTGTGACTGTTGATTTGGACGATTTTCTGAATATTGCATGGTTTTCTGGCGGATTGGCTCTTAAGACGAGATTACCTAAATAAAATATCTAAATCCAAGGATGCCAAATCTGACAAGTTTGTTGCACATGCATAATACACTGTTCAATGTATAACAAAACCTAATATGTAAACGTTTATCAAAATTCTTTCATATTTTGTAGTTATTTTATGGAGCCAATCCTAGTTTTATATGGTCAATGGTTCAAAGTTTCCATTGAAACAACATACATGTATATGTCAAAATAACATTCTTTGATACCAATGTTAATGAACAAGATGTGCATATTTCGTCGATTTACGACTTATCAGTTGTGAAAATCCTTTTTTTTCAATAATGAAGATCGCTTTTATTTTGCATGCTTAGTAATATTTTGTAATAAAAGGAAGATGTAATAGCATCATGAGTACATTTACGTTTACTAAATAATAAAATGAATACATTATTTAGTTGTTTAACGCTACCTTGATGTTATTTCTGAAATATCGCGGATACAAAAGAAAAAGAACCTTGATGTGCACAAGCTTTAACAATAATATTTGCAGCAAAACTTTCACTGTAAGCACTCACAGACATTGTCTAAAACTGTCCATGGCACGCACTTCTTATATTCCGAACCGAAATATCTAAGATATAGCACTGAACGAATCGAACTGATCTGAACTGATAAAAGTTAGATAAAGATTTAAAGTGCAAAATAATAGTACGCTGCTATTGCCTTTATTGAGTTGGTGTCTCTGCACGTTTGTTAACTCCCCAAAGGTTTCACCAGTACATTTGATAAAACTTCGGGAATTAAGGAGTATCTCCCTCGTGTATAGCTCTGTATTTAAGAATTTTGCGACATAATCGGTATAGTTTCAGTGTTTGTCCTTTGCCTTAACGACACTTGAATATAGTAACAGTGTGAGCTTTGTCAATTATCTGCGATTGGACGAAAATATTGTTAATTCCTATATTCGAAAAAACGTCTAGGGCTATTTTTTATTTGTTTAATGTACTGTTAGGATAATATTAAGATTCATATATAAATAAAATTTTATATTTTGAAAATACAACTAATAAAAGCATAGGTTTTCATAAATAGCTATTTCTTATTTTATAAAATCCATGCAGGACTTTCGCAACGTTTTTAAGCACGATATGAATATTGAAAAATGTGTTTTTTACTATTGACTTGTTATTTTGGCACTTTATTCACAGCCTAAAGTTGAAAATTTAAAATAGTGTTACTAACTTGTTAAATATTCAACAATTAACTCAGAAGTAAAGTCCTAGTGCATAGCATTGTTCTTAGATGAATGTTTGTTTAGTTTTACCTACTGGTTTTGGTAACTTCTCATTTTCGACTATAATATAAAAACAAATGGTTTTTTTTCAGGTTATTGCCTTCGTGAACTCAATCTTATTTTTAGCAGACCGTAGATGAATGAAATTTTGTTGCACCAACAAATTATAACAATTTACCATGCCGGGTGAAACTAAGTATGTGATGACCGGGTCAGCTGCACGATTATTTGTCCTCCAAAATTGCCTTTTAATAGTTAGATAAATTTGTCTATGTCACTACATCTAAGCAAGCAAACAGCTCAACCTGAATCGATTGGTGAAAGTGAATTGGTTGGAGACTCAAACAGCTATGGGAAAGTTTAAAGGCCTTGAGGTGGAGTTGTCCAGAACGATCCTCACCATACAGAATATCACCCAGAACCACTATAACTTATGTTGAGGACACCATTTTTCTGAAGAGGGGGAAGACTGTTCCAATGACATGGAAGTCATTTTCCAACCAGGGGGAGGATGTAGCAGAGTGATATTTTTGGCTATTTCATTTGTTCAATTAATGTAATGTCTTAAAATGTATTTTTAAAATATTGTCTAATAAATATTATTTAAAGTATTCAATTTGCAAACTTTGTTATAATTTCTTATGGAAACTTTATTTTTCTACAAAGGGTCTTTACCCTTATTACTTGCAAAGAATAGAAAAGGATTTTACCCTTATAATTGAAACATTTTGGATATTGGGAGCAAAATAAACTTATTTGATTGGTTCTGTGTTTTGACGCGTAACTGGTTTTTTTTCTTTGTTCTGAGTTGAAGTAGATTTTGATTGGACACCGTACAGGACGGACATGTTGGATTTTGAGTCCCGATACCATTATATGTTATTAAACTGATAATTCTATTGGATGATCTGTGACTGACATCTAACTATTTATTGCAAGTTCATTTCTTTCGCTAATATATTAATATTTCTAATAAATATCACTTCTAGTCGAGTTCACCCTTTCGCGACACATCCTTACGTAAGTGTAAATTAATGTATGGATGAAAAGTAATATATTTATTAAAGTTGGCATGAGCACATGGTGGTAGTGTTTACGTTTGGTAAACATGTGGTTATGTTTACTATGGAATACACGTGGTATTGTTTATATTTTGGTACACGTAAGTTTGTTATGTTAAGGAATATGGCCTGATGTGTTTGGGCATATACGATTGGTTCTTGTAAAGTCGCATTGCGACTTTCTTTGGAATGAATAGTGAATTGTTCACGTGAATTACGTGACCAATTACTATTTATGTAAGTTCAGAATTAAGTTAAGTTTATTCGAAGCTTGACTAGACACCGTGTAGCAGTCTACGACCCCCCCCCCCCCCCCCCCCCATCCACATTTTTTCAGTGTAATATGTTTTGTACTTTGAATTTTTATATTCGATTATATTAGTATAGTAATAGGAATACTTTTTCTTTTGTAGATAGGTTGTTCCGTATTACAGTAATTTTCTTAATGTGTGGACTGAGTGTTTTAAAGGACGTTATGTGTTAATGTCATGCATTGTATATTGTGTAATTTTTTGAGTAAAAAGTCTGCTACACATAGTCAGCAAGCATATCCTATATAACAATGTGTTTTGTCTTATTTTATAAATAATTTATGTCCGTTTGAGTGGGACGAATTAGGACATAAGTTAGGTTATTTTTAAATACCGATTGATATTTTCCACCATCGTATTATATATCATGTTAATAGTAAAATGGTTTCAATATGTACGGCTATGATTTTCCCCCATAGTACAGAAATGTATTTAATAAGTACAAGCGAATGTTGAAAAGGTTATTTGCTCATAAGATTTGAGATGACGGATAAAATCCTATTTGTCATGATTGTATTTATATTTTATATACCTGTGTTATTATTATTTTGAGTCCGTTATTATAAGATGGTATTTGGGTTTCAGGACTCCATTATGTGCTTATCTTTGAGTGTTTGATATTGGTGCCTTATTTCCACCAGTAAAGAGTTTACTCCACAAGTGGTAAGCATTCGTAATGCTAATCTTTTAAGTAATATTTATGTACAGAATCTGTAAACAAGTGCTCTATTTTCATAAGCACTAGAATTACCTCCTTTTATGGATTGGTAAATTTGAGGCATTATGATATTTACAAATACGCAATCTTTATTTTAACGCATTTACAACTAACTGAATGTTGTATATAAAGTACAAAGTAGCAAATGTGTCTGAGACATTAATTAAATATTATTGCTAGTATCTTAGCCATGTAACAGTTGTTATGATACCGGATGTTTTTAATGTTTATGGAAATATAAGTAATCACTATGTTTCAATGAGTTATACATAAACACAAAGCTACCATTGCCTTGTAACGTAATGGGCATAGCACACACATGCCGGACACAATAAACAAGACACAATCTAGCTATTGTAATGCTTTTAATGAATATGTATTCGTTGCCTTTGTGATATAGAGTTTTAGTAATAGATGCAATATTATTATTATGAACACATTAATGAGTGTATTTTTATTTGTTATTGCAGAATCTTATTTATACTGGAATAAACGAATCCTGGATTTGAATCAGAGTTTGGTCTCTATGTGCCCGTAAGCAGCACTATCACATTAATATAACTGACAAATGGAATAGAAGAGAGAGAGAGAGAGAGAGAGAGAGAGAGAGAGAGAGAGAGAGAACGAACTGAAAAGGTCAGTCAACTTAATATTTGAACAGAAGGAACGAAACGAAAAAATATAAAGACATAATAATATCGAGTTATAGTGGGTAGTTGATAGATTCTATATATTTTTCAGAATTAATTAAAATATATTTTTGTATGATAATGTATGATAATACACCTGTATTTGCAAATTTGACCACAACTAATATGCAAGATAAGTTTCCGTATGATAGTTGGATATATCCTAGTATCTGTTAAAATGGTGCTTATTTGGAGGGCAATTAACATGGATGCCGACAATTGATGTTTATTTATCTATATAAAAATGGACACATGTAGTGGAACATATCTAAAAAAGGGGGTCTTAAAGTATAACTGGTAAATTATCTAGTGTTGTCTGCATTCAAATGGTCATCAGCTTTTCTATACACCATCCAATGTGTAGTGCTTAAAACTTATCACATACATATTTCTGTTATTTCCGCAGACAGTCATGAGATGAACATTGTGCTTTTTGTTTTTGTCAGAAAACTGTTTTCATTTTGTCATGCCTGCTTCCTTTCGATTTGATAACGTTTAAGACTATCGTCTTAGTATATAAATTCATGTCCTTAGACCTTAGTAACGTAATATACCACCTGAATATGTGTCCTTATCAATATCGTCACAAATTGTCCAATTTTTTGTCATTTGATAACCAACATCAAACCTAACGCAATTAAGTGCTTTCAGAGTTCAACGTGTACCACGTGTACGACTTTAAATTTATCGGTCGATGCAGTTTTCAACAAGGATAAGCTTAAGGACATGCAGGTCTAGATTAATTCACATTAAACGTCAGCTAATCTTGTATCCTTGTCGTTTTCGCAAACATCTAAGGATATAAGAAACAACTCATAATTTAATAACTGTCACAGATGCATTGTGTGAAATGAAATTATATTGCACTATATTAATTCGAGTTAAATTTAGGATTGACGAAGAAATCGAAAATTATACTGGTTTTATAGCATTAGCAGTTTTTACACAGTGAAGTTGGAGAATTTTGGCACAGATGGTTAAGATTAAAACAATATTTTTCACTAAAATAATCCCAAGGTTGTAGAAAAATTAAATGTGTTTTTTTTATTGAAATTATATTAATCTTATTTGAAATTTTCAATTGTTGTTATCAGATGCAACACTTAAAGGGATATCACGAAACATCAGTTGAGTTCGCATGGTCCAATAAAAAGAAAACTCAGTATAAGTAAAGTCAAGAAATACCAAAGGGATATTCGAAGGAGAGAAAAATCGTAACAACTGACAAACTCCGGAGAACAACGAAGACAAGACCAAAACAATACATGCACTACAATTAAAAACTAAAAACACATGAACAACATGGACCCAACCAAAAATCCGGGGGTAGACTCGGATGCTCCGGAAGAGTAAGCAGTCTCTAGTTCCTGCAGGACACCCGCCATGCTGCCCATGTCAAATAAGTTTCAGAATTTAACATCTCTTTACTATTGAAATTATGCAACATCAGTCTAATTAAACTTAGATCTCCACAGTTGCCATTTTTTCAGTCGGTTGTTTTCGGGTCGCTTTCGGTAGTATTTGTAACAACCTGCTGATTGGTTGAAAGATAATTAATGCATGCAGCGCCTTACACGATCTTCATCGGGATATCCCACGCGCAACATAAAAAAACCCGAATGCGTATGACTAGCAAATATTGAGATATAATTTTAATTAGGTTAATAGAATAGCAATACAGCTGCAATAATAAATGCCAAATAAACAGTCACAATTCTTAAATTCCAGTTTGTATTAAAAGGTTAAAAAATAAAATGTAGTTCAAGTCTTTATCGAGACATTTGAATTTTCAATAATACGCAAAACCTTGTTGATTTAAAAAATCAAGATTTTATCTCATTTTCTCAGAAGGTATTTTATTTATCCCTGAACACATTGACTTGGAATTGGCAATATGGGGCTTATTAGATGAAGAAAATAAAAAAAACTCATATCATTTTATTTATCAGCAGGTCAAGTATTATTTTCATTTATAAAAAAAACAAATTCTAGAAATTGAAAGGTAGAAGAGATATATATTATTGTTATTGGTCATTAAAATATTGTACATGGTTTTTGTGACTTCACCAACTCCCTTGCAATGTAAGAGATGATGCTAACTTAGCAGGACTAATGGTTACTGGGCTTGCACTTTTGTGCTGCCTTATTCTCTTTGGTTTTCTGCGTGTTTGTCTTTTAATTTTTTTTATATATTGTAGTATTTGTTAATTGTTGATGCTTTTACGAATTCTTATCGTCTTTGAAATGTGGGCTTCTTAATTTTCGAGACAGTCTTAAAGCTTCGGTATTCTTTTGTTGTTATTAATTAATATGCAATATTGGTATCTGTGATGTTGATGTTGTTCACGTTTTTGTACTTCTTTGAATTTTGAGGTATTTATTTCTTTTCACATTATTTGTACAGTATTCATATTTCTTACTTTGACGACGAGAGTAAAGACATAAAATACATAAATGAACATTTAATGCATAAAGCTGTTGTAATAAGCTCCTAGAGGAGTGAACCTGGAGGAATACGGCTTCAGAAGGCTTGCAGAGTAAGTTACCCATGACCCTTCTGTCTTGAACCACCTAGTTACAAACCATGCATACCGAAAAATAAAATGTGCGGATTCTAGCTTTGGGAGGATCTGTTTCATGTAGTTCAACTGCACGTCCGCTGATGTTGTATGAGGACAAGCGAATTCTGTCAGCCATATTGGTTTGTGATATCGGTTCCAAATATTTTTAAGAACGTTCATAGTGTGCGTGGCATCGCATGAGTAATAATGTGTCGCAATGTGGTCAATTCTGCACCCATTACATGCTCGAAAGAATTGATCAAACCAGTGAATGTTTGGGGCGGAAAATGCAGGGCTAACAAGAATTTTCCCAGCTGCTTTGCTTTCAAGTGTTCTCCATTCCTTGGCGGCCTCCGTGGGTGAAAGATGTGCCTGATCAGTATGATCTGGCTCGTTGAAGCCAAGAACATAGTGAGAATTCTGATAAATATTGATTGGTTTGTCACGTGGTCTTATACCCCAAACCATTGGTACATATCCTGCTTTCATTGGCTGAGAACAGTTTTTTAATTGGTGTTCATGGTCAGGTGTCTGGAGCCAATCATACCTGAAAATTGATAAATGGAAATCTTTTCTAGTATTACTAGCATTTATTACCAAGACATTGGTTGAAACTGGAAAAAATATATACAATAGAATCAAGTGAATTTTGGCACTGATGAGACGAAATTCTTATGTAAGATGGAACACAGATTGATTATTTTTGGCATCATTATGTGGTTTTCGGCACATTTATTTCTTGATTACATAAGGGATGGCACGCACGGGCACGCACAGTCCACCGGTATATTTATATTATGACTTCACGCGGAGACATACAATAAGTCTGCACATTTATATTAAGATTACTTTCGGGGACTTATATTCTACCGGCAATAGTCTTGTCCGTTGATAATGTAAATTAAGTTTACGCTTGTTTCCTATCTTCCTTTAGTAAAGTGCCAATTAACAATCATAAGTCCAGAGACCAGGAGAAAACCTAGACAAGGAAGGGCGAAAACAAACAATCAATAGACACAACACACGTAACAAAAACATGGTGATGAGCAACATGAGCAATATGAACACAATTTAACATATATATATATATATATATATATATATATATATATATATATATATATATATATATATATATATATATATATATATATATATAAAACATTAAGATGAGGAATGAATCAGTTTCACTTTTACGGCATTTATTACTACAAGCGCTTTCACTGCTTTACACAGATCTTCAGGTAGATGCCATACATGTTATAACATACCTACCTGAAGATCTGTGTAAAGCAGTGAAAGCGCTTGTAGTAATAAATGCCGTAAAAGTGAAACTGATTCATTCTTCATCTTAATGTTTTTTGTATATAGTACCAGCGTACGGACCATTTGATTTTTTTCTTATATATATATATATAGATATGTGTATTTTTTACTTACCACCAGTGAATATTGGTGAACACGTGTTCATCATTGCAGTGGTAGTGTTTACCATGCCCAAGAGCCAAACCTTTCTTGGTGGATGCCTCAATGTAGGTAATATATAAGAATGTTACAAACCAAACGGTTACTGAAATATAGTAAATTGGTAGACTTCAGTCACTTTGAACTCAATGTAAACATGGGAAAGTTTACCCTTACCTCAAAATTACCAAAGGAGAAGGACCAAGCTTTCATTTTTTGTGACAAAACATCCTCATAATGTTTCACACAATTTATAACATTTATGATATAATGATTAAAACATGTACAAAGTTATATTAAATGTGTTTTTCTTTTATCTTTTTTTCTTTCATTTTTATGTTATATAAGCTAAATGTTTATTCTTCCGATTTAAATTAAAGAGAAAAACCACTCAATGAAAATTTTGCGAATTTTGGTGAATAAGATATGTTTAGAAAAAAAGCGAAAAAGTAGAATATCAAGAAAATATAAACAAATATGTCGAAAGAAAGATTCCCCTTTTAAAAAAAAATGAAGAGCGCTTTCATTTAGCATATTTAGTATTATTTTATAATAAAAGGAAGATGCATCAATTGCAACTAAATAGTGCCTAAATACTAAAAATAAAACATTAATGTTTAAGTCCGCGTTAACGCCATACTAATAGTGTTTACAGAGATAATTAGATGTTTGTAAATAACGAAACTTAAACACAGACCTTGTCTATAACATTCCATGGCATGTACGTCTTATATTCCAAACCGAATTAAAATGATAAAAGTTCGAGAAGTACGATTACCTGTGGTTTCCACTTATCCAACTTAAACATATCTTATCTATTGGGTCGTTTATATAGCACTAATTTGATGTCAAGTACATATATATAATTGCGACATGTAATGTGTTAAAATTTTCAATAATATAAGAGATACATGTATTAAGTAAGAATTCAATAAAAATAAATTAAAAGACATAGATAAAAAATATTTGCGGCTTTTTAAAGCTTCCATTCTATCCGTCTGGGAAAGGGCTTGGTTTGTCATTTGCTCAGGAATTAATGGGCAGATTGTTACCAAAGTTGGCAGGAATGATTTATGGAAGAACCTCTACCAGCTGGTTTCGGTTGGATGAACAACATGGCTGCCATGAGGCCATATTTGATTTTGATTGGCCAATTTTCAACATCCTCTGAAACTACATTATGAAATGTTTTGGAGCTTTGTAGGATTGATCATGACAGTACCCTCTACAAACCATCCAGTTTTGGTTCCGTTTCATATGTTCAACAGACGGCTGCGGCAGTTCAAAGTTTCCATCGACTCAATATGAAAAAAAAACTTTTGTCGTTTGCTCAGGAACAAATGGGCAGACTTTAACCAAAGTTGACAGGAATTTCATATGGAAGGACAGGTGCGAATGATCCACCTTTTTTAGATCAAAGATCAAATATAAAGTTTACATTGACAGTTTGTGTTTCTTTAAAAGAGTTGTGAATACAAAAAAGCTTACGTTTTTTAATGGCTTAATAAAAGCCAAGTAAGCGATACAGGCGCACCTGAGCCTGTAGTTATAAGTCTCACAGCACAAGCTCTAATTATTGGTCTTTTGTTGTTCCTAATTACTTAAATCTCATTCAAAGGATTGCCAATTTTCCTACCGAAGGTCGGTGGTTCTCTCCGGGTACTCCGGCTTCCTCCACCAATAAAAACTGGCCGCCGCGAAATGGTCAAAATGTGAAGAAAACGTCGTTTAACCCCAACTAAACAAACATTAAATCTCATTCAACGTTTATGTTTTTACCTGCGATACCTAATTTTCATTAAAATCGGGTAAATGGGAATGAACCACCAAGATCTACCTGCAAAAAAGGTGTCGTTTGTTACATATATTGTCTTTAATGAGTAAATGATATTGTTGGTCTTCTAAAATCCGAAGAGTGTACACCATTCCAGTTATTGATGTAGTGAAGGACCTCTGTTATGATATTGTAATTATTATATTTATTTATCTTGGCCTGGTTTGTTTTGTGTGGCCTTGTGACGTGTATAATGTGTTTACATAATACTTATAGTTGTTTACCAAATAATGTTATAACTGCGCAGTTTAGAAATCACTGGAACAATAATGGATACTGATGGAATGACTAGAACTTTCTATTTGACTTACGTAATAATTATGGTGTGATTCGAACTTCTACCGTATTCCAGAAGTTTCCGTTCTACAGTATATATATGGACACGAAAGTTAAACTTGCAGATCAGAACGTGTTGGACCAGATATTCTTGTGTTCTCAGCTGTTGGATTTATTTACGTTTCACACATCGTACTTAACAGACTTTTATTTTCGTTACGTCATATTAGATTGTGACTGATTGGATATAATATTCCGTTTGGATTCAGGCAACAGTGACCAGAATTCCGGATCAAGAAAAAACAGGATTTTGAACAGTTAAGTTGACATTTTATTTTTGTGTAATACTTTTTGTAAACTTGTATATAATAAATCTTGTTAAATTTTATTATTGATTTGTGTCTTTTGTTGGCTACAATTTAAAAGGTGATTTCGGCCGTAACACCTCTAACAACTTTACACCCTTGGTTCTGGTTGAATGAACAACATGGCCGCCAGATGTACACCATGGTGTACACCAGTTTGTTATTTTAGAAATATATCCCTCAGGAAAAGCTCTGTACCTCAGATATTTATACTCTCCGCAAACAAAAGTTTGGGGAATATATAGGAATCACCTTGTCCGTCCGTCTGTCTGTCCATCTGTCCATATATCTTGTAAGCGCAACTCCTCCTAGACCGCTCAATGGATTTCGACGAAACTTTACAGAAAGGAAGTACATCATCCAAAGATGTGCATCTTTGCTTTCCGATATCACACAAGGGAGATAATTGGACTTCAAAGCGGGGGGTATCCTTTGTGAGCTTTGCTCAAGGTACATCTAGTTTTTGTTTTTCTTCTGGTTGTATTCACAATCTAGTAACACCCTTCAGTCATACCTGTAAGATACATTAAGCTCCTGTGAAAATGTAATGTAAAATCCGTTAGAACCTTTTTTAGCATATGCATCAATTGATGGACTACTTGAAATAGTACATCCCACTATGTCATTTTCACGTGCAGTGAATGAGCTTTACCAGGGCATCGCGTGCGTTAGGCGTGTCTTTTACTAACGTCATTCGCTGTGAAGATGGAAATGGGTAGAAGCATAAATGCACCATTGATACTTTTAATCATCTACAGGTATTATGATACTAACCCGAAATTGAAACTTTAAATTTACAATAACAAAAAAGTTAAATTTTGTGAAAACTAAGGAGTATCTCCCTCGTTAATAAGTCTGTCCTTAAGGATGATCGCTGGTCTAATAGGACATAAATAGGATTTGAAATAGGTGTTTTAGTTTGAGAGAACATATGAATAGTAAACAAATAAACAAGAAAAAATATAGGTTCATGTGCTCATTTTAGAGCTATAAAGCCTTGAAAATTTGCAGGAAATAGGTTTTCTCTGGATTTTTCATTGTCTTTACATTGGCAACTTCAGTCTCTCAAAAATGTATTAGAAATAAAAAGGATTTCATAAAATTTTGTCAAATACAATTTTAAGGTATATATGATTGAATTATAAAACAAAAAAGGGTTTCATGGGCAAAAAATTTCATGTTTAAGAAATGGATAAAACCCGAGGATTCCGAAAATCTGACAAAAAGACCAAAACATGACCAGCAAGCAACCTTAAATGGTTCTGGCTTTACCCTTTTGGTCATTTTGGAAATATGCACATCTTCTGCATCAAAATAAGTATCAAAGGAGTTATTAATAGACAAATTTTACTGAAAATGTCAGTTAGCATAATAATAATGTGTGGAGCATTGACAAAGAGTAATATTTGTCTCTGCTGACAAAATAGTGCATTCCAATAAACGTCATGCACTATGTCGTCACCTCAGCTACTATCTACACATAGCCAATGCTATACTCAAAAGGTTAATGTAAATAAAGGGCTTATTTCACATTATTTTCCCTTTCAGTTCTGATTATATATAAAATGAATCGATTCCGTTGCATGCAACAGTTTAAGAACTTTTTCTGTGGTCGATATATTTTTTTTAATTGTTATGATTTTTGCTGAAAATCCTGACAAAAAATATAGGCATTTATTAAGTCAATTATTTCTGAATAAATACATGATACATACTAAATTAATTTACCTAGAATTTACGAACTGTAAAATATTATGTTAATTAGGAATCCCTTTAATAAGTCAAATTGATGTGCACGAAATATATATTATAGAATTTCGAGTGGCAAGTACACTTTAAATGAACTTGGAGGAGTGATATCAGCTGATCATAAAGTGGGAGATTGGTATATGACTTTGATAGATCCATAAACGTTATATGGGTCGGGAAACAAATTCCGTGAACGGTCCTTGTAGCGGCATTTTAGCCTGCTCTTTTTTAAAATCAACAGCTAGGAGAGTCTTCAACGTTAAAACTCTTAAAACACCGGAGAGACATTTTCGTTTCATTCAACTGACTGGAATTATTTGTCGAGATAATCCTATAGTCGATATACCCATAGGTCTGACTTTTGTTATGACTTAATCACGGTTTTTAACCACTCTCATTGCAATTAAAGGGAGCATACAATAGGAAAAGATTTCGCTTCAGTATGAATAACATTATCAGTAATATTATTATTCAGTATGTATGAAAAAGTAACCATTTCTTAGTTGTGTGAATCGGAAACCATTTTTAGGAGATATATCCCGACAACCAACAGTTTCAACATAATTACCACCAATTGACATTAGTAAACACATGTTAGTCTCGGCAGTTGTAATGTTTACCAGCAGCTTTGGCAGGTCCATTTTTTAGTTGAAGCGCCACAGAAGTTTACAAGTAGTCCCACCAGGAAACAAACTGATCCTGTTAACAGAACCACCAAATGTCAAAATGGGATTTTATAGATTATCAGTTATTAAAGACAAAAATGCTCAAGTGTCTAAAACATTTATATTGTTATCACTATTATTAATATTATTGTTGTTGTTGTTGTATTTTACTGAATATTCAATCCAGGTTTTTTTCTGTTGTTTGCGTTTCTTGGTTTCTTCACCAAAATATTAGAGTGGGCTTTTTTTTCAAAACCCTTCTTATTTGTGTTATTAAAATCTGCATTCTTTGTATAATAATTTTATTTGCATTTTTAAATGTATGTTTTTAATTAACAAGATACAACGCACATTCAACTAAAACATATTCGAAAACACAATTTAAGTGATAATCTAATTCAAATATCTGAAAAGGCAATGAACTTTGAATACGTGTACATGTATATCACAATAATCATTTAGCGCGGTATCAATTACATAACTTGTGTACATTGTAAGTAAGAAAATTGTTGCTGAAGTAAGTGTAATATCGGAATATAAAGCAAGTAGATTATAAGACAAACCTTGTTTAAAAGTTTCCATTTCAGAAACGAGTGCTTAGCACAGACAACAAAACCCAATCAAAGTACACTGAGCGATAGAAAATATTTAAATGAGTTCATTATGTCATGTATGGTCATTATGACTAGAGATAATCTTACAAACTAAATCGTTTATTGTATAAGAGGTACATGATACATGTACATGTATAAAACAAAACTCCAATGTATAAATCCTGTTGTCATAAGTATTTGTTTTTTCCACGATTATACATGAACACTGAATATTAATTATTTTGAATTTGGAGTCAGATTAAATTCTTTTAGAATTTTTGCTTTGACCTATAAATGATGGCAACACTGATAAAATCTTTTTTTTGTATACTTTTTCTTGAAGTTAAGAAGTTTGTTTGTTCGTTTATTGACATTGTGGGTTTTACGCCGTGTTCAGCACATTTGACTATTCTGCGGCAGCCAATTTTATTGGTGGAAGAAGCCAGAGTACCCCGAGAGAACCACCGACCTTCGGAAGGAAAATTGGCAATCCTTGTCAATTCAGATCGAAGTCGAACACACCCCGCCACAGGTGAGATTCAAACTCAAACCCTCAGTAATCATGACGAACTACCTTTACATCCCAGCTCCTTTGTTTTTACAGGGGTGATCTGAGACGGATCACCCCTGCCAGATCACCCCAGCAAGAGTGCTTTCTTAGTTTAAAGTTGGCGGGAACAATTTACTCACGATTAAAACTTAGAAAATTTAGGCAGAAACATAAATTACAAATTAAAAATTAACATTAAAATTTTTGAAAGAATCTACTGAGATTCGAACCTGGGACCCTTAGTATGTTGTCCAGACGCCTTAACCACTACACTACGAAACTCACACCGAAGAAGTGTTAATTTTACCTATATACACATTATGTCCTGGGTTCCAATGGGGTATACAATATAATATATATATATAAGTAATTATTTAACGTACAATAGAACTGAAATCTTTACCTTAAGTTTATTATTATTTATCCCGAATGAGCTTGGATGTAAAATAGTTATCCCACTCGGACTTGGTGTGTCTGAATAAGATCATCCCTCGGGCCTCCGGCCCTCGGGGTGATCTTACACAGACACACCGCGTCCTCGTGCGATAACTATTACAGATCACTCGGCTCATACTTGTTCTATTACTGAAACATAATACAAATTAAACATTTTGCGGCTTGTAATTTTTGTGATACACATTGATAAAAAGCAGCGGAAGTCGATTTTCTATCAATGATCTCAAGTTTTGGTCACTCCAGCTGCTAATGTGTTTTTGTATTGGCGGTAAAATGGAAACTAATTAAGTGTTTTCAAACGCTTAGAAAGATATTTATAGCCCTCATTCATAGCTCTGTCCTTAGATTGTTTTTTAGCTTTACCCTTTACAGACATGCTCTACAAAACTTTTCAGGATAAAAACTTTTTGTACTTTTCAGGATAAAATCACTGTCGGTCTCGGTCAATGCTGATGAGACAGATATTGTTGAAATGTGCTTAAACAGTGCATTTAAATAGAAAAATGTCATGAAAATGCTAAGGGTTCAGATTGAGTTCGGAGTGAATGAACAAATAAAAAATTACTACATGTCACCCCACTTGGGCATATTATTCTGACTCCGAAACGAACGGTTTTTGCTCTTATTCCTAAATACCCCATGCTTCGAGGAGAAGCAACAAATTCCAATTATAAACTGTTTAGTTTTATTCGTAATTTGGGAAAAAACTTTTGCTTAGATTTTTGATTGAGCAAAGGACACGATTTTGATATAACATGTGTTGTAAAAGTTTGGAATTCTGTTAAAGTAGTGTTCACCTCGAACAAAGCTGACCCCACTATGTTAAGGTCTTGCGTATTAATTTGTCACGAGCTTAACTGCGTGCAGAAAAGCGTAGAAAACAAATCTGGTATCCGACTTAATTTTTTCCATCCACCCGTAAGTTAATGTGTTTAATTTAATTTTCAGTTTACACACTGTACAAAACTCTCGTGCTTTATGACTTTAATTAACTTTTTTATACATTTGTGTTTGTGCGTGTGTATGTGTGTAAACTGACAAATAAGCAGTTCTGTAGTGATCAAATTTACAAAAAAACATACAAAAGTAATCTTTCAAAATAAGTTCAATTAGTTTTGCAATGTGACTAATAAACAATTCTACAGTTAATAAATATCTAAACTAATGGTGTCTTTTGAATTAAATTTGTTTTGCAAAGTTGTTGTGTAACGTTAGGTTAAAGAAGTTTTATACGCGTTTTACACGTAGCTCCGTATTTACATTCATGAGCAGTCACAGTTAATTCTGTTTTTCCAAAATAAAAATTTACCAAAACGGTACGTTCTTCTGCGGACGGATGTGGTATGTCTACAACAATTTCTCCTATTTTCGAGCACCCTTCTTCATCCACGTATTTCGGGTTTTCTTTTTCGCTGATATACAAAGTAATAGGCAAAGCCGTTTGGAATGGATACATTGTATAATATGACCTTTGAACCTGAGATCCTATGACAGCTTGTGTATTTTGTTGTACAATGAAGTCAAAAACCTCACACTTGTCTTTGCCTTGCATAACTTCTTTCCTGGACAACTCGTGAACAGAGGGATCAAAATCAATGTATATATCGGTTCCATATGAGTAACGCATAATACGACTGGCAACAAATTCAGGGTGATGACCGTACAATACAGCCCCTTTAAGAACTGATATTCCAGGATCCTCCGGAACGATAACTCTTTTGTTCGGAAATGCTTGTTTCAGAGCTGACTGTATAAGCCTACATTCTGAAAACCCGCCTACCATTAAAATAAGATTTACTTCACTCGGTGACAATTTTGTATTCATATCCTTCACTAGTGCAACAATTTTTTCTACTGGTTTAGTGAAAAGAGATTTTATTATTTCAGCTTCAACGCGAATCTTGTCACCTCTTAAAACTACTTTATTTTTATATGACGAACTTTGAATTATAGTAGTTAAATCTTTGTTTCGTTGTTTCAGACATATTGAATTAACTGTGGAAAATGGGATGCAGAAGTTGACTTTTCCAGTCGAATTTGTATCAATTTTCCGTTTCAATGCCTCAAAATCCCTCATAAGATCTAAATACGAACTCGGATCTTCTTTTTTCAATCTTTTCATTAAGGAGAATCCAACAATTTTTTCAAACAGACCAATAAATGCATTATCAACGGAAGTTCCTCCGCAGTCGCTTCCGTTAGCACGACTGATTTCTTTTATTCTTCCACTTTCTTCTTTCTCGTGAACAGCTATGTCTGCAGTTCCACCTACAACGTAATAAGAGAACTGTACATCCCTTCTGTTGTATACGAATATTTTTATTATATATGATATTCCATTTACAGTATTTATTTCAAAACTTCAGTGTACCTTGTACATTTCGTTGATGAAGACAACTATTCAGTAAGGTGCCAATTTTATATTCATAATTGTGGAGGTAATCACTTATAGCGATTATGAAAAAAATGTTTGTGTATTTGTTTAGTTGGGGTTTTATGCCGTTTTCAGAACATTTGGCTATTCCGTGGGTGGCCAGTTTTTATTGATGGAGGAAGCCGGAGTACGCGGAGAGAGGTAGGAAAATTGGCAATCCTTGTGAATTAAGATCGGAGTCGAACACAGACCGCCACATGTGAGATTCGAACTCACAACCTCAGTGTTGACAGGCATGACAGGCTAGTGATCATTAGTGGTCATGACGAACTACCTAGACCACTCAGCCTCCGAGGCCTCCATGAAAAAAACTGAATTTGAACTTCAGATGAATATCCATTGTTTAAAGACTTTTGTCGGATGTGTCATGTGTAAACGTATTTATGAAAAAAAATGCGTAGCATAAAATATCCAAATTAAGGGGTTTTTTTGTCAGCTATCATGATTTCTCGATTTTTCATGCATTTGAGGTATAATGCCTTTTCAACTGATGACAAATGTTAAAAAAGAAAGAAGAAAATATACATTTAGTAATTATTATTCAGATTTTTATTTCATATTTTTTGAGAAACGATAACACTGGACATCAGTAAGATATTCACCAAAAATAATAAAAACAATTACAGTGTTAATTGTCGTTTATTCAAAGAAAATAAATAGTAATTTGCAAACTTATTGTCGCCTTTTTACCTGCTAACAAGGTATTATATCATACCCTTACTCAAATTTAAAACATAAAATATACTCCAAATTATAAAAACTATATCATACCTCCCAAGTCCACAATAATGTATCGGATCCCTTTTTCAGTTAAACTTACAGAGTTGTCTACCCCTACAAGTTTTTCATTTGGTAAATACTGGCAATATATGGCCGCTGCTTCTGGTTCTAGAGCAATGAGTAGACAATCACTGGGAATATTTGCCTTTAATGAAATGTCCCACTTTGTAAATTATTTTGTCAGTATCACAAAAAGAGCTATCATTCTTTTTACTCATGTAAGTTTGAATATTTTACTTTAAAATCTAAGTATACATTTATGTTGTAAATATTACGAATTAAAAGAATTTAATGCAGATTAAAAAAAAAACCAAAATTCCCCATTAAAATTTTCATGATATCATCTACTCATAATTCCTAAAAAATGTCTATTTATATGTTGTTGTTTTTTTTTTTTTTTTAAAGTTTCATGAATTTTAATTTATTAATATAAATATTGATTATTCAGGTACAGAAGCTCTCAATCAACTGTGTTAATCCTGCAATAACAAATTTAGCTTGACATACCTGTTCAGCACATTTCCTCATAAACTGTTTTGCTTTATCTGACCATATAGCTGGAACAGTCAACACCCACTTTATCTCTGACCATTTGATGTCAATTCCTTCCGTCTCCAATAATTTCATAAAGTGATCCGTCAAGGCCTTAATAGATCTTCCAAACACTTCCGTGGCCAGCATTTTTCTTCCTCCTATATCGGCCAACTCCGTCTCATCATTTAATCCCTATATAATATTTAGGAGCCATTTAAAATTGTCAACATTACAAGTTACAAACCAACGTATTAGAATATTTTATTTCTACTTTAATGCCCAGAATTTCGTTTATTGAAATAAAGGTTATTATTCCATGGTACACCTGTGTTTCCTTACCCCACATGCTGACCTCGTAGGTAAATTTATCGAATGAAAGTCCTAACAATAGAAAAAAACTACAATTACGATGACCAAAAAAGGACGGGGGGGGGAGGGGGGTGGAAACACACAAAACATGTAAAACATTAACATTTTACTAATATGACGAAACCAAGCAGGCACTCAACGTTGATTTTACTTTGAAAGGTTGACAACGTTGTTTCAACTTCATATGTTCAACGTTGAATGTTGGTTGTTTTACAAAGTTAATAACACGTTGTTTCAACTTGAAGTGTTCAACGTTGAAATTTTTTTATTTTTTAACGTTGAAGTAAACGTTTGATATTTTTGTACTTTCAACCTAATGTGTATGCACACCAATATAAATGTGAGCTGGGAAGCATTTTTATTGATAATCATTGAATATTTATATATAAAAAAAGGGGGGGTGGGAAAAAGGGGAAAAAGGGGAGGTCCAGACTTAAATTTGGCAAAATTTTCTCAATTTTCCCAAGCGTTTTCTCAGATAAAAAATATTTCTTTTACATCATTTTTTATATAATTACTAAAGATATTTAACCCAATATATGCCATTGGCAATATTTATATATGTACACTGCAAAATGTATGTGTTTATACATCATAAAAGTATCTATCATACTATCTATCTATACATAATCGTGTTCACTGAACATAATATGCTCAGAAAGGATAATAAAACAGTTATTCACTTGTGTTATACTTTATACTAATTTCGGTTGTACAATGTGCAATATATATAGCAAAGGAATAACTTTTCATATCACAGTTTGTAAAATTTTGTATATCATGACATGTGTATAAAAAGAGTTTTTTTTCAGTTGAAAAACCTTCTTTGAGTGTTGGCCTCTTCATTGGTTCATTGTAAATCATTAGATTAAATTAAGTGTCATAAGTGAACACAAAAATTGCTCACGAAAAAGGCAGAAATTTCCACTTGTATGGTATATCTACAGTAATAAAAGTATGAATTTAAAACTAAAGAATGTTATATTACAGAATGATATAGTTGATGTTTTATACTAGTGTACAAAATGTGTCAATATTAACTTACAAATTAAATTTGTAAGGATTAGTTATAACCTCTATTCAATTTGTTGTATTTCAGATTGTGTGCTGCCTGAATATTCAGGTGCAAGAGAAACCAACCTCGCCGTTGAAATAAGCATGTCCCTGAAATAACAGACGGGGGAGGCAGAAGAAACCAGGATTAGATATAATAAAAAAATTAAACCTGCTCTCTATTCATCGTTTAAAATATAAAGAGAAAACAATCCTGAAAAAAGGAAAACATGAAGACAGCAGAAAGCTCCTCATATCAAATTTATTGATAGATTCTTGTTGATCTAACTGCCCTAATGTAATTTTGTTTAAGTTTTTTTTACCTTTTCCACAATCCTGATAATGAATAAAATCCGCTTATCTCCAAGGAATGAATAAGACTCTTCAGACTAAATTGATATTTTTATTTTGAAACCTGTACTTCAAGAAAATGACATTGTACAGGACACAGAGTTCTTTCCAGGACTGGAAGTTGAACAATGAGTTTAATGTAGCCATCTAGACTAATTTCAATTAACCATTAGAACTAGTTATCACAAGACTGGTTATGATGTTAAGGCAAAGTCCTCCAATTGTGTTATACATCATTTTTCGAAACCATATCCAACCCAATTTCAACCTTATGCAACCTAATTTCGGCCAAATGCAACCCAATTTCAACCTTATTTCAACCCAATGTCAATCATATACAACCTAATTTCGACCAAATGCAACCTAATTTCAACCCAAATTTCAACCATATACAACTTAATTTCAAGGTTGCCCCAACGTTGAACATATGACGTTGTTTCAACGTTGGTATTTCAACGTTGACACAACTTTCAAATCCAACTCAAAATTCAACGTTGTTTCAACGTTGATGTGACGTTGATTCAACTTTGGTTCAACGCTGATGTGCCTGCTGGGAAAATATTAAAACAGAGAACATCGCAGTCTAATTGGAATTTAAGTTGTCTCCCCTATCAAAAGAAATGTTATTTATCCAACAGACCGTATTATAATAATAAAAAATCAGTAAAAAATCTTGCCTTTGTTTGATAGAGCCTCATTTTGAAACGATCAAAATAATAGTAGTCATGGTGTTTATCATCCAGTACCAATTCTGCGTACGCATCTTCAGCTTCGTATCCAAAGAACATAATTTCTTTATTTTTATCCAAAAGTAAACATGTCGGTGTCTTCAAAGACAATAGTTGTTTCTTTCCAGAATTCCAAGCTTGATTTGCATGGATTTTCAAAGGATCTCGAAGAAAATCACTTCTTGATGAAAAAGCATAGCCAGAGTACGTTGTTCCAAAATCGATAGCAACCACCAATAACGAGTTTGTCATTTTAATATTTTATCTATCTGCAATTAAAACAAATCGTTTTAATACGGGTTTTCAAAGTAATGGTCTAAAAGTTTAAAATAATTGTTATTTATATATTCTCAAATTCCTCTTGAAACACATTTATGCATATGTACAGTGAATCGAAATTAAAATCAATTACACTACATTTTGGACTGTTACAGAAAGTTTTGATTTTTTAAAATTGAGTTATTTCTCTTATATCACAGATTGGTAATGTGTTTACGAAAAATTTAACAAATTTTGAGAAAATTATTTTAGAAAAATTGAGAGATTTCAAGCAAGTGAAATCTTCAGAATTATTAAATTAAATTTTAATATTCTAGTTCCAGTAGGGTAAAATACGTTAAAAATGCCTTATCATTATGAGAAAAATGAATGCAGCAGGGCCATTACAGGATTTTGTTAATAATACTTGAGGAAACGCAATCAATATCATCGTATGCATTTTAGTCTTACTATTCAGGTTCTTCTGCAAATGAGACCTGAACACGCCAAGCATTTCACCATAACGATTCGTTTATCATGATTTCCACAGCAGAATAGACTCATTTATAAGCTGCATGTATCATGTGTATATGTTGTAATATACTGACCTAAAATGAAATATGCACTAATCCACAGTTTTCTGTATTTTTTTGTCTATCTCTTAAACCTTCATTTTCACTTTGATGACTGGTTGGCCAACAATGAATACAATGCCCTGATAGAAACAGTGCAAAATTTCAAAGTCCTTAGTTAACATTTTTGACAATTGTTTAAAGAACAGATCGATTTTACGCTCGTTTAAGACCTTTTAAAATCAGTTAACATATGATTAGTTTCTTTTGTTTATATAGAAAGTTATCTGATTGTTAAGGTTTGTGTATTGTAGAACGGAAGTTTCCCCCCGTTTTTCTGATATTATCAATACAATAGGCAATACACGTACAAGATTTAATTGATAACACTTGGTATTTAAAAAGTCTATTAAGTCAACCGAATTTATTCGAAACTAAGGGAGCAACCATTTGATTTTTATGGGGGGGGGGGGGGGGCACGGAAGTAATCTTAAGCCCTGCCTTTTTTATGTATCCTGCCCTTTTTTTCACTACATGTTTCATCCTGCCTATCCTGCCTTTTTTCTGAGGATTTTTGATCCCCCCTACACCACCACCCCCACCCCACCCATAAAATCAAATGGTTGCTCCCTAAAGTATAGAAATTGGCACAATTAAAAAAAATTAAACAAAATTAAAAAAAACAAAACAAAACAAAAAACTAAGAAGCTTTTCGTTTAATGGGTCGTGAAAGTAAACTAGATATTCTTCAAACGTTAACAATATATATATATATATATTTACTGTGACTGTATGATAATAAAACATTATCATCTCATATAATGTATCAAAAAAATAGCTAAATCAGATTGCTGCCAAATAAATGCCAGAGAGGTAATAAAATTCCATCGCCACACGCATTCACACATGTAAAATGTTCATCCCAAGATTCACCTCTGCCGCTGAAGCTATATTTTTTATAGCGGATTTGGCCGAGTGGTCTAGGGCGCTAGGCGGACAGAAATTTTACAGTATCAAAAATCTGATTTTAACAGTGTTGGGTTAGTATACTGAACCGCAAAAGAAACGTCGCTTTTTCAAAATGTTACCAAAATTCAAAATAAATATTAATTAATGATTTTTATATAATCAGTATTACGATTACATCACCAGGTAAGATTAAATTACCTGTGAATTAAATTTTCGGTTGAATAATTTTCAGTTGATATCGTAGAGCGACCGTACCTAAAACCGCTCGTGGGACACACTTGGCGGTAATTTTTCTTAAATCTTAAATGTTCGTGAAATTCATGCTCCTTTATGGGTATAAAAGGCCGGAGAAAATTAAAGAGTGTTAGTATCAGTGTTGACACAGAAGCTATGCCACGTCTGACTCCACAACATAGAGAACAGGCCATTGGTCGATTGGATGCTGGGCAATCTGCCAGAGTTATTGCCAACGACTTCAACTGTGCTGTTCGAACAATTGAACGTCTACGGACACGGTACAATGCAACAAACAGCACAAATGACCGTCCACGGAGTGGTAGACCCCAAGTCACTACCCCTAGACAGAATAGAGGCATTGTTCGTCACCATTTGATGAATCGGTTCACCCCAGCTGCCGAAACTGCCAGAAACACTGTTGGAACACATGGACGACCCATAAGTGATGATACGGTTCGTCGGCGATTAGCTGCTAGAAACATGAGATGTCGCCGTCCAGCAAGAGGACCTATTCTTACTCCTCGACACCGTCAAGCTCGTCTTCAGTGGGCCACTCAGCGACAGAATTGGCGAAATCGACAATGGCGTAACATCATCTTCTCTGACGAAAGCCGTTACTGCATTTCAACAGCCGATGGCAGAACCAGAGTGTGGAGAAGACGCTGGGAACGTTACGAAGACAGCTGCATTCTGGAAACAGACGCGTGGGGAGGACCTAGCATCATGGTATGGGGTGGAATCGGCCTTAACGTTAAACTTGGTCCAGTCATCTTTCAGAACCTTGGCCCAGGCAGAGGAAATGGCGTAACAGCTGCCCGTTACATCGACCAAGTCTTGACACCCCATGTTCAGCCCCATTTTGCACGTCATCAAAACAAGACTTTCCAACAGGACAATGCACGTGCGCATACCGCAAGAGCCACAAGAGACTTTCTACAGCAGAATAACATTAATGTTATGGATTGGCCGGCTTTGAGTCCAGATTTAAACCCTATTGAACATTTATGGGACGAAGTTCAAAGACGGTTGAATAATGAGCAGCCAAGTCCGACAACTGCAGCTGAACTTTCACAAGCGTTTCAGAGAGTATGGACACGTATTCCGATGGCGTTTATTAATCGGCTCATCAACTCCATGTACCGAAGATGTGCCGCAGTAATTGGTGCCGGTGGAGGACATACACGTTATTAACGGACGTGGGAGCACAGCATTGAAAACATGTGACGTTGCGACAATTGTGACGTTTTTGTGAACATTGTAACCAAAAGACTGTAAATCATTCATTAAATTTTGTAAAAATTAATTTAAAATATATAAATGTCACTTTGAAATAAATGTATGTGAACATGTCATTTTGTGCGACGTTTCTTTTGCGGTTCAGTGTATTTAGACGTATATATATATATATATATATATATATATCTTTGGTGAGCTTTTTGGATCCTCGACAATGAAAAGTTTAATTTTAAAATATTTATTTGATAAATATTAACTTTAAAAGGTGGTCGGAATTCAGTCAGACTTTTGCATTTGTATTTGAAGAAAACATTTATATTTCCATCTCATTAAACTGTTAATCTATATTTTCATAGATAAATAAAATGATAAAGAAATATAGTATTTTCATGGAGATAAAATTTACATTTACAAAATGATCAAATTACAAACGTTGATTTCTTAAATAAAAAAACTTGACTTTATTACCTCTTTTTATTTTTATGCCCTTTTAGGGGCTCCACTGGTGAAATATCAATGATCAATGTGCATCTTAGTACCCTACCTTTTACATGTTGTATAGTTATAGAGATTCAGTATGCCTTCGGAATATACAAGCTTGTAAAATAACGGACGGTTACCAGTCTATTATGGATTAACCTAGTGTCAGACACTTTTGTATCAAAAGAGCGGGAAAAGTGTACCAGTTCAGCTTTATGTATAATGTGGTTGAGACCTTACTGTGTGACAATAAAATCGATTATATTTTAATTGAGATATATAAAACAACTTGCTTATAATTTTGTCTTAAAACCCAAGTTAGGATGTGTTAACCACAAATAATTTAATGTCGCTAGTTGAACTTATTATCAAAACAGAAATTATTAAATTCATATGGTAGTAGTATCCGGTCATAAGCTGGGTTTCGATTGAAATTGAAAAACGTGACACTAAAAGATTTTCTTAGATAGAATCAAAACAGAAACAGTAACAATTTTCAGAAACAAGTTTTTTCTTTGAAAAGTCTACTATTTGTTATTTTTATCTTGAAGCAACGGTCGTCCTAAAACGTCGACAGTTTAATAAGAAAGCAATTAATAGTGTAAAGTCCTACCTAAACGCCCCTAAACAATAATGCATACTTCGAAACATACAAATGAATTTTTTTTTTAAATAAACACACACGACTAACAAACTGGCTAGAGGTTCCTGACTTGGAACAGGTGCAAAAATGCGGCGGGGTTAAACATGTTTTGTGAGATCTCAACCCTCCCCCTACACCTCTAGCCAATGTGGAATAAACAAACACACAGCGATACACACAGTAAAACTCAGTTCAAAATATCAATATCAAAATTTAATAAAAAATAATCTTTTCTATATCATGTATATACTATCTATTTGCTGTGAAACTGGCTTTTTCAAATGAAACAAATTTTTTTAATCGTTTGTTAAAATTCAATATTTTTCTTGATAAATACTCAGGATCAGTTTACTCAAAGCAAAATTAATTAATTAATACTCCCAATTCAACCTAACACATATTTTGAGCATTAATGTTATTTTTCTTTAGTTATTTAAAATTCCTGGGAAAAATACATAAAATACAACGACTCTTTTATAAAAGGTACGCCATTTCTAACACCCTTCTTCTTCCCATCCGGATATATAAATCCGGAGTCGGTTAGCATATTATTAGCGCCTCAAATAAATAGCGGGAATTCTAGGTTTATTTATAGAAGAAAGTTTAGTTAGTTCAAACATATTTTATTTGGATAAATATGCAAAAGGGATTATACATTGTACAACATTATCGAGGTCCTAGAAGAAATTGGAATGGATGAGTGATAATATATAGATATGGTGGCCGGATGCGGCCATTTCACTTTTTCGCGTTTTCGCGTTTTCTTCTTTCACTTTGCAAACGCGAAATCGAGAAATCGAGAAAGCGAAATCGAGAAATCAAGAAAGCAAAAACGCGAAAACGGGAAGTGAAATAGATTTCTCGATTTCGCGTTTTCGCTTTCTTGATTTCCCGATTTCTCAATTTCCCGATTTCTCGATTTCTCGATTTCGCGCGAAAGAGAAAGGAGAAAACGCGAAAAGACGAAATGGCCGCATCTGACCACCATATATAGAACTTACAAAGACAAGTGACATACAAGCAAGTGTTTTATGTCTTCAATCGAACAAAAAGGGGAAACAAGTCGAAGTCGTTGAAAGGCATGACAGTAATGCATTTTATTTCTATACAGTATTGTCATGCATCATATGCAGATGCGCAATAAGGTTTTAAAATTTTGATTTTCTAAAATTGGGGCAACAGGGGTCGAATTTTGAAAAAGTGTCAATTTATTCTTGTGACATATTACTCGTATTTTGTTTTTCAATTGATGCATTTTATTTGTGTATAGTATTGTTAAACACAATATGCAAATGTGCAATAAGGTTTTAGAATTTTAATTTTCTAAAATTGGGGTCTACAGGGGTCGAAATTTGAATTTTTCAATTTAACCTTGTGATCTTAACTTCTCTTTCATTTTGCAATTTATGCATATTGATTATAAATAGTATTGTCCAACACATATATGCACATTTGTAGTTGCACAATAAGGATTAAGAATATCGATTTTTAAATCGGGGCCCTACTCAGGTCAAATTTAAAAAACTGTAAGTTTATGCTTGTGAACACAGGTTTTTTCATTTGTCAATAGGTTTATTGTTTTAAAATAAGTTTATTGGTTTAAAATAAGTTTGGTTTTTGGTCTTTCAAATGTTTCGGTTTTAATGCTGCTGATGAGAGGTAACTCCTTGAAATGCGTCGTATACAGCATAGTATAAATTTACTGCATATAATATTAGTATCTTTGGATTGTTATTTTGAAACTCCTGGGAGGATGCCTCTGCATGGTGGACCCTAGGTCCCCGAGGGTATTCGCCAACCCAGTCGTCAGACTTGTCTGACATGATTATTCATTGATTTGTTATAGAAATTACCAGTATTTAGCAAAATTCAAAAATAATAGAATTACTAAGGGTTCATTCCTTGTATTGCACATGGTAGATCTCCTTAGCTGAAATTTGGCTTCCTATTTCGGTATTTTTGGTTATGAGTACTTCTTGTTTTAAAATAAGTTTGGTTTTTGGTCTTCCAGATATTTCGGTTTTCATGCTGCTGATGAGAGGTAACTCCTTGAAATACGTCGTATGCAGCATAGTATAAATTTACTACATCTAATATTAGTATCTTTGGATTGTTATTTTGAAACTCCTGGGACGATGCCTTTGCACGGTGGACCCTAGGTCTCCGAGGGTATTCGCCAACCCAGTCGTCAGACTTGTCTGACATGATTATTCATTGATTTGTTATAGAAATTACCAGTATTTAGCAAAATTCAAAAATAATTAAAACAAATTATAGAATTACTAAGGGTTCATTCCTTGTATTGCACATGGTAGATCTCCTTAGCTGAAATTTGGCTTCGTAGTTCGGTATTTTTGGTTATGAGTACTTCTTGTTTAAAATAAGTTTGGTTTTTTGGTCTTCAAATTGTTTCGGTTTTAATGCTGCTGGTGAGAGGTAACTCTTTGAAATGCGTCGTATACAGCATATTATAAATTTACTATATCTAATATTAGTATCTTTGGATTGTTATTTTATTTTATTGGTGAAGGTGCTACAGCAAATCACATCAAATTCAAACGTAATAATGGAGGTAAAAGGTGCAATATTTGCAACAAAGATTTCAAGGACAACTATGGTCTTCAACGCCATTTATCGTCCCATGACAACAGAACAAAACAATGCAAATTGTGGCCAAGAATTTAAAGGTCGGGAGTCTCGTATCAAAAGATTTGGTAAAATGAAAATGTCAAGGCAGTATGCCTGTGATCATTGTTATTATTTGAATTTGATATGATTTGCTGTAGCACCTTTACTGTTAAATTTCTTGCCCCAAAGGTGACAAATGAGCTCAGATTGCCCTTTTTGGTGCTGACGTTTGTAGCCTCATATTTTACAGGGTCTGGAATATTTTAGGATATTGATTACAGCTGTACTCGTTGTTTTCATATGTCTCTATGTTTTGTTTTTAAAGAAGTTTGGTGTCTGTAACTTTTTGCGCAAAACTGACAAATAAAAGATGTTCACGAAAGTAATGCAACTGCCTCCTCGTGATCTACATCCATCTGAAATTAAAAACAAAAGTGAAACTGAACTATTTGGTCATCGTAAAGACAATTGCTCTAATGTCTCATAGATGAAAGCGTATACAATTAAGGGACACGAAACATTTTACACAAAATACAAAACTTTCTGTGTTTCAAATTTTACAAACAATATCTACTTCAAGCCATTCATATCAATTACCGTACCGAAATATTTGCTCCTTAATAATTGCTGGAAATCATCGAAAAGGCAGCATATGTGCAGAAATAGAAATCCCGTATTTACTTTTCATTTTATTATAATATATCATCATAGTGGACAACCGTTAATCCAAATCTACAGTCTGAACATGTATGTATTTACAAAATAAAATTATAGTGGACAAAATGATAACAAAAAGCTCTTTCAAAGTTTCTGACGATTCAATTTTTAACAGATTCCTTAACTATAGGTTTCAACTAGTTGCAAAGTTCAATTTCACGTCATCTTATGATACCCTCTTCCCAACAATAAATTATTTGTGACTCTTTTTATTGCGTTTTATCAACACCAACTTTCAGAATAAGGAATTAATACCCGCTTCTAGATTTTTCCTTTCGAAAGCCCAAATGGGCATTATGCAGAGCAATTTTGAGTATTTATTCAATATTGGATGAAACTAAAATATCGCTGAATAAATATTAAGTAACACCATATATACAATATTTGATAAGTAAATATGAAGGTCAAATCCTAACAGTATATGAAATGGTTTCATGTTTTTGTTGTTGTTTTGTCTACAATTGTGCAAATTATATGCAAAACTTTATCAAGTAGGATGTCAGCCTTTTTTCCGAACAACAGAGCTTGATGTTCTTATTACATTCTCCAAGTTGAGTCAATAATAAATATGACCATAAAACGAGAGCCTACACCCCTAGAGGAACACGAAGTTAACACCCCATCCTCTACATCTAATTTTCGTGACTGACGCTTTGTTTAGTGTGTCATCGGTGGGCGAAACCTGTAGGATTTGGTTTGTCTTATAATTTTGAAAGTTTAGGATCAACAAATGTCTGAATGTAAGCTTTTGGTCCAAAAGGGGTGATGTTGTTAATTTTCGCACCCCATATTAACTTGGGCGCGAGTGTTTGCAAAACCTACGCCGCATATATCGGTTTTATAAACCATGATAATGTCTTGATTCCAATCAGTAATAATTTTGATCTCACCCAGTCTTTTTATTATTACAAATGCAAATAAACTCACCTTGTTCGCCAATCGTCCGCTTCAGAACAGATACCCCATGTTTCACATAGCAGACACCCAGAAAGCTCAGTTGGATGATAATAACGATGTTTTTCTTGTAATATTAAATGCACGTATCAAAGGATCCAGCTGACGACAATAATTAACAATCTATACCATGTATGCAGGGGATGTCATGATAGATTTCTATATATAGAACAATTAAGCATTCATGTATTTTTTAGTTAACTGTGACTATAGTTTATTTCGGCCTTCTCTCAGTTTATATTATGGCATAAAATGCCATTTTATTAGACCTTGGTAGTTCTGGTAGACCCTTCACTCCAATATTTTTCAGGAGATTACTAAATGGAAAAAAGTAGCGGACATATAGATATATGATGTCTTTCACAAGAACATTATATCTGCGAAACGAATGTGAAAATAAATGTATACTAGTATATAGTTTACAACTTCATGAAGGTGTAAATTTAAGATATTTAGTATATAAAAAACAAAATAATTGATGTAACACTGAGAGGGTTTCAGACGGTGGTACAAATTTAATCATAGAATTCATGTGAAAATTAGGCTGAAAAATGATTCAACTTGAAGTTTTTGTAAAGTTGAAGAGGAGACTTACCCTGTAGATTTTGTGAAGTTGAATAGGAGACTCTTATTCATTCATATTATGTAAAAACATTAAAAGAATTTTGCCTTTATTTGAGAACCGAGTGCATCTTGTTTGGAAATATTGAAAACATTTTATAATTCTGAGTAGAACTAATGCTCCAAAACTGGGTAGTTTCTGAATATTCAGCATATTAGTGCATGTTTCGACCATGTTAGTTCAAAATATTTCGATACAGATACCGATAGTTTATTGAATGCTATATTTTTTCTTCAATAATCAACAATATAGCTAATATTTCTCAGAGTGGCTGTTATCATACAGTTTATTGTACAATACGGAATATATTGTATTCTTCCGCATTGTACTAAAAACCTATGGCGTCTCGTCAAATACGGGTTTTCAGTAGAGTACAGAGCATACTAGAACATTTTAAAACGTATTTTTGAAAAAAAAAAACTGTCCGAAATTAATCTTTAAAACTGTTCTCACAAGTTTTGCTTACTTACCATTATATTTGTGCTATTCGGATTAATGCAAATGCTATATACAAACTGGTTAATAAAAGTATTAAGAAATGTGTTTTCATAATGGCCGTGTTATATGTCCTCGGTCTGTAATAATGGCTTTGGGTGTTGTAATGGCCCGAGGCAACTGACCTCGGTCTGTAATAATGGCTTTGGGTGTTGTAATGTCCCTCGTTCTTCCATTAAAAAGATGTGAACATACAGGTATGACAGGTAATTAAGATATTGAGGTACATGTATTATGAACTATGCCTCCCATGTAATATAAAAAATTCAGTATGTCTACGCTTCAAATTTGGGTATTTAAGTCCGGCATTTTGAAAATCATACATGGTATACCCTGTGAACATGGTACGAAGACGAATATCGGAGGCTCAAAGATGGCAAATTATCGGCATGTGGTCAACATGGATGTCATTTACAGCTATTGGACGTCAGATAGGCTATCATTATACTGTAGTCAGCCGGCTTGTGAGAAAACACATCCAAACCAACTCCGTGAAAGACCTGCCAAGATTCGGAAGACCACCGGTAACAACGCAGCGTGAAGACAGGGCACTGCATCGACTGGTTGGACGAATGCCATTTGTAACTAGTCCTGATCTAAAAGACAATGGTTACCTAACAGACGTCCATCAACCAGAAAAGTGAGGAACCAGTTGAAATCAGTAGGACTGAAGTCCAAGAGAGTAATTAGACGTCCCATGTTATCTGATCGACATCAACGATTGACTTTGGCATGGTGTTTAGCGAGACTGGGTTGGAACTTGAGGACCTGGTGCAGGTTCCATTGGTCTGAAGAAGGCCGGTTTCTGCTTCATGTGAAGGATGGACGAATGGAGGCAGATATATATGGAACATACCTCAAGGAACATCCAATTAACTGTCCTTTGCTGTGGTGGCTCCTTTATGATATGGGGTGTATCTCTCATGATTGCAAGTTGGATTGGTGACCATACGAGGATACCTAACAGGTGATCAAAACATCAGAGAAGTTCTTCAGCCAAGTGTTGTCCCCCTTTTAACAACCATCCACTAGCTGCAAGACCTGTGTTTATGGATGACAACACCAGACCGCATCGTTCAAGGGCGGTAACCTCCGGTACAAAACTTACGTCAGTTGGAAGCAGCATTGCACAGGAAATGGCGACAGCTATCACAGCAGGAAATTCGATGACTGACTGGAGGAATGAATCCGTCATCCAACCACGTGGTGGTTTCATTCGATATTAAACTTTGGACCATGGAGGTCGTTAAGTGACTTAAAATTGACGTTTTCCAAGTGAAATGACAATCTTATCGGGAATTATGAACTCAGAAGTTCAATACTTAAAATGGACATGTTTTAGTGTAATAACTGGGCTGTGATTTTGTGATAATCTATTCATTAAATTATCATTTCTGTTAATGTGTGTTGTGTTTTCTTAAAGCTAATGTAATGTCCTAACAGGCCACATTTGTATTTTTGAGATTATTTGGTCGTTAAAAAAAACTTGGGGTGCTTAATATTTTTCTTTGTGTATATATATTCCGATTGTAAATAATATTTACTGAATTACGTACTATTTGACAAAAAGAAAAACAGTTATGATAAAATAATGAAATACATTCCTAACAATGTGAATGCTCAACTGAATATGGCTATTTAGATAAGAAAATAACTTTTTGGCTTGAATACCGGAAGCAAAAAAAATTCTGATATCAAATGTTCCCAAAGGTTTGTGGTGATAATGGTCCTCGGACATGTACGCTCGACACCCAGAAAATATTTCAATCGCAGAAAACATATTAATACTTTGATGATTGCGATTCAAGATTCTATATTTAACACTAGTATATCTGGATCTTTTCAAACCTGATGCCGATGAAATAATAAAAGCTGCTAGCTATGTAAGAAAACTGCCGCTAATTTTAACATCAATTCGGATACCAACAAATTTCTCCAAATGTGTATAAGACTGTGAATTATATTAAATCACAGACTAGACCTAAACCAACCCCTGTCTTTCCAAGCAAATATCACAAATTACACCTTAACACTATGATATGGTGAAAATACAGAAAAGGTGCAGATGTGCCCATGTCTTTTTGAAATGAATAACGAATATTCGGGGACGTTTTGAATGAAAATCTGCTGATTGTGAACAATACAGTATAATTATATAAACCTGATAAAATTATAAAAAAAAACCAGTGGAACGTTTTAAAGAATGTGCTTTGGTGACCAGAGTTTTAATAAAGTTTCAAATGACACTTTGCTGGGTGCAATATTTTTTATGAAATTTTAAATAGTATTAACATTTGTAACAAATCTGCTGAATCATAGCCTACAAAGAGTGAAATCTAACTTGAGCAAATGAAGAAATTGTAAGAAAAAGCCTATAATTATTTCATTATTAATTAATAACAAACATTTCAAAAGCCACGAAGTGGAATCAGTTTAAATTGCTTGATATATTACGATTTGTAACTCGGATGGCTTAAAAAAAGAAAAGTATTGCTTTTGATTTAAAATATATTATATAGTGATGTATGAAAAGTATGAAAATATAAGAACCTAAAAATAGAACAATATGTTTTTAGTAGCATGCATGGTCTTTCATCCAAATTATTAGATCTAGAATTGTTCATACAAATGCCGCTTAAAGTAAATAAACATTTAAAAAGTTGTTAGTGTAAAACTGAACCAAAATCTATCGGTAGAAGTATTTCTCGTAAACGACAATTATCTGCGAATTCTGATGAATAGATAAAGCCTCCACCTACTCGATAGGGATCCCTGTCAGTATCTTGAACTTCAACAAATACATCGAATGGTCCCAAACCCAAGCCAGTGACTTTTAAGATTTTAACATGACCCAATCTTATTCAGAAAACTATCACTCAGCCTAACGTTCTGAAAGCAATCAGTATTACAAGAAATAAAGTCCGAGTTGGTAAACGAGTTAAAAAATGATATCAAATCTATTGTATCTGAGGCAGTAACTGCAGCCATATCCCCCCAAACTATGCTCACCGATCAAAAAGAAACTATTGAGAATCTTGAGAGTGAAAATCAGAAATTGAAACAATACATTGATGATAAATGTAGTGCAGTTGAGGGGAAATTATATGCGAAATTTAGAAACATAGCTAATGCTACATCTAAATAAATGTCTGATAACCAAAGGATTGAAAAAGATCGTAAAATCTTGAAAACTGAAAACGAAAGTCTGAAAGCTGAAATCTACACCCTACGTAGTGATATCGAAGACCTAGAGCAGTATGGTCCCATAATCATGATAAAGTTCCCATTAGACATGACCAACTCCAAACGACAGATAAATTAATATTAGATATTGTTAACAAAAAAAACTGAAGCTTGAACCGTCTCTCAAGGGTAGATGGCTAAAAGCGTTCGCATATAATAGGTGAAAAGTCAGTTGATATGTAGATTTCGAAACTGGAAAGTAAAAAATTCAGTCTACATGTTAAAGAAGAATTTAAAAAACAATCCAAACAACAGCTTTATTACAGAAGGCCTTACAGAAACTCGATAAGCCTTGATAAAAATACTGTACGAACATAGACGCGAGACAGCAGACAACTCTGATGCATTTGGCAGACGACATTAGTTTACTGATAAAATCACATGAACAGTGCATTTGGTACTGCATAAAAGATGAAATAATATTTTTATAATATCATGGTTTATTAACCAGTTGATATAATTTCATGAATTATTTTAAAATTTGATACGTTGCGATGTGTATAAGATATTGCTCTGTAACAATGATACCTAATTTTTATAATCAACTTTTCCTACGTATACATCCTAGATTTTTGAAATTTCACAGACTGATTTATTACACATTAAAAGTGTGCATGGGTAATTATGGAATTATTTGAGAAATTGTTCTCACATTTCCAGAGCTTGTGATCTTTAAGCAATATTTTCGAAAGATGTTACCTAACTTGTGTAATAGTGGCCTCGGTGGCCGAGTGGTCTAGGTAGTTCGTCATGACTACTAAAGATCACTAAAATCAACGCTGAGGTTGCGAGTTCGAATCTCACTGGTGGCGGGGTGTGTTCGACTCCAATCTTAATTGACAAGGATTGCCAATTTTCCTACCGAAGGTCGGTGGTTTTCTCCGGGTACTCCGGCTTCCTCCACCAATAAAAACTGGCCGCCGCGAAATAGCCAAATGCGCTGAAAACGGCGTAAAACCCCAAACAAACAAACAAACAAACAAACAAACTTGTGTAATAAATTCGTCCTACAATATACATCCCAGATTTTCGAAATTTTACATTAAGATTTCTCACAAATCTCAGCTATTATGGAATTAAATAAAAATTTTCAAATGATCTGTCAGAAGTAACATATATTCACAATACTAAATTTATTGGACTAACCATTAGTCGAGTTGGATTATGAGATTCATGGTTCTATCTGTTTCTAAAGAAATTTTGTGTATCCCAGCCGACCCTTGAAGACTTTCAGGTCTTTAATTTTATTAACTGTATATTTGCATTATCCGACTGGAGCAGAGAGGTTGATTGAACCGGTTTACCATAATTTTGACCTATTTGTAATATACAATGGAAAAAAAAATGTTCTGTGTTAAAATGGGTAATAATCTATTGTCTTACAGAGTAGCAGTAGATCACTTCTACTGTAAACAAATTGTCATATCTCAAAAAAGTGTTGTTTTAGTGAAAATCAAAATATATTTTTCTACTTTCTACATATTTTCAGAACTTCGTGGGTGCGATTTCTGTTCAGCTGCTATCGGCGGGAACTATGACACCTTTTTTAAGAAATCCGATTCCAATATTCCATATTTCGGGATGTGTCAAATTAATACAGTTTTTCGGCCCGGACCAATACAGGGATTGTCATTTCCGCTTTCAGTTTATTACGTCATAATTTGTTGAGAGGTAAAAAATAATCATTAAAGGTATGAAATGGAATAGAAATTAGTCATCTTGTAGTTCAGCATGCTGGAACTGCATATTATATACAAGACTACACTACTCAGCTTTCCATATTTGATATTGGCCCTGTTTCTCTGTCATGTCTGTAACGACCCGGCTTGTCTGTATTAAGCCAGGTTGGGGTTTATAATGTATTTACATGTAGTTGGTTAATAAAGGGTTATTAACTGTATGTTTCTGTATTGCCCTGATATAAATTAGAGGGGGCCAAGGACCAATACAGTTGCCCGAGAATCTATACAGGGCCAATACATTAACAGCCAGTTCATAAGACTTGTATTTAATAATCTGATTTACTAATATTTACTATATTTACTGTATTTACTGATATTTTGTATCTTTCCTTTAAACAAGTTTACGTTTTCTTAAGAACAGCTCTTTATTAAATAATACGATTAAAACAGCCCTAATACTACCAAAACGGCATGTGTCATACTGGTGACGTCGTCCTGGTCATATAAATCACGTGATCTATATTGCTTTTCGGCCCGGTCCAATACTGAAAAAGCAAGTCAGTATTAAAATCATTGGCCCTGTAAACATATATTGTCCATGTAATTCATTGCCAGTCCGTATTGGAAATATTGGCCCTATATTCACATCATTGTCAGTCCGTATTGGAAATATTGGCCCTATATTCACATTTGATGTATGTAATACAGCATTCAGAACAAATCTGTATTGAAAAAGTTGGATTATTTAATAAAAGTGTTATGAACTGGCTGTTTCTGTATTGGCACTGGTATAGATTTTCGGTCAGCTGTATTGGCCCTCGACCCTACGCGTCTCGAGGCCAATACAACAAACCTTGAATCTATACCAGTGCCAATACAGAAACAGCCAGTTAATAACACTATAATACAGACTTCGTCAGAAATTCAAATTTGTAGGTAGTCCTCTTTTGCCGATTTTACAATATTAGGGCTGATTTGATCATATTATTAATAATTCTATATATTATATATTATATTATTCTATACTAAATGTCTAGTATATAGCCTAAGGGGAATAACCAGTATACTGAATCTGTGTGATGAACATGTTCATTATATTATACAAACGTAGTTAAATTTCATTCCTTGTATTGCACATGGTAGATCTCCTTAGCAGAAATTTGGCTTCCTATTTCGGTATTTTTGGTTATGAGTACTTCTTGTTTTAAAATAAGTTTGGTTTTTGGTCTTCCAAATGTTTCGGTTTTAATGCTGCTGATGAGAGGTAACTCCTTGAAATGCGTCGTATATAGCATAGTATAAATTTACTATATCTAATATTAGTATCTCTGGATTGTTATTTTAAGAGGTGTTTCCAATTTTTGAACAGGTTATACGATATAACTTGTTTCGGTCAGTTTACACATAATAAATGGCGAAGCGGTTTATGAATGCCGTATACTGACTCAAACCATGTTATTGAAGTATAACCTGTTCAAAAATTGGAAACACTTCTTATAACTTAATTTCCAAGCAGAAGCACAATGATTCCTAGAATCAAGCATCAATAATGATATGGGACTATTTGAATTTACAGGTGGCAAATTAATCCGTTGGTGATGTCACAAGACTAAACCAGGTTATACAGTATAACCAATGTTGCTCTATGCTGTTCAGCCAATCAAAATGCAGTATTCAAATCAAATTAAACTACTATCCATAATTTAGGTATATTATATTTAACACGAGGTTTCCTGATTTTTTTTTATCAGTTGAAAAATTTAAAAGAGAAGCAAAGTCTGTTTTTAAGCTAAAGTTGATTGATTGGCATTGATTAAACTTCCAGTTGTACGGTTATTGTCATATTTAATTTTAAGTTAATTAATAAATATATTTAATTGAAACAAAATAGTTTTAAGAAATATGGCTCAGTGCCTCATACATGAACATCTACGTTTGGAATTCAGACTTATAACACAACAAATCCCTGTAAACTTTATTATTATAATACATTTTTATGTTGCATCTTTCTTGATTCATACAGACTGTCACTTTCTTATAAACAATACGATACCCTGCATATTTATCGATTTTAAAGCTGAATGCCTTAAAGGGAAAAACACCTTTCATAATAATCTGATAAACTAATAAAAATAAGAATGGGTTATCAATTATTGATCATACTAAAATTGGCCTGTAATTGTCAATTTATCTCATACAAATTTTTTTATTAAAATCTATCACTACAACGAATAAAATACGTAAACTTAGACATTAAACTGATTTTTGATATATTTCAATGTGTTTTGTACAAGTTGTGAAAATACATTGAAAGCTTTAAAGGTTCTCCCGCCCGTATTGTCCGAATTAATAACTACTTCCGGTCCGGGTTCTGACTTCGTGGGCTTGATAGATCCATTCTAAAAAAAATGAAAATTTTATAGAAAAGAGAGACATATGAATTTCACGTTACTTTATAACTTCTTAATATACATGATATAAAATGTACACTAGTCATCGTTTTGAACTAATACCAGGAGACGAAAAGTGGTAAGAGAGTGAATTAAGCACTACAAAAACAAGAACAGTAAATCGTTTCCTTAATTTTCGGTCCCTCATGTTACAGTTGGGTAAATCGCCACTATTATCGAATAGGGAAAAACAAAGCTCGTGGTGTTTAGTGATGGAACTGAACACACTGTTTTATAGCGTGATGCATGCACGAAAAGTATACATGTAGAACTTCGGACGCCAAGTGATGGCAATAGCTCACATTGCCCTTTGGGCCAGTAGAGCTAAAATTGCATTGCATACATGTTTAAGATTAAAAGTTGGGAAATATTTAAGATTGAAAAATCAATGGTTATGAGCGAAACGAATACACGGGAAAGTGGCCCTACTCGTTTAGGCTGTAAGCGAAAATGAGATTCCGGTTAACTGTCAATCTAAACGTGATGTTTCTACTATCTCAACTTGCTAAATAACTCGTTCATAATGATTGTATTACTTTGTGTGAGAGATGAATACTGCCCTTGCGGGTCACCGCTAAAAACCAAATAAAAAAAGCGACAATATTTGATTACATCTAAATATCTAGCGTATTCATCGCTTTATCAGAGCTGTTTGTATGTGTCTGTTTTTTGCAGCTCTCTCTCTTTCCCTCTCTTCAAATGTAGTATTAGAGGTGGTTGGATGTGTTGTTGTTGACATATCCTCCCTTCGAATAAGTAAAATTTGAAGTTTAGAGTTAAAATATCGATGAAAATTAATAAACATATAAATAAGAGTTACTTGGAGATTAAAATTGTAACATGTTTTATTGACAAAAATCATACAAATAAATGATGGACAGTATGACCATTTGTATGTAAAGGTCAGATGAAGTCTAAATCAGTAATATTAAAGAATTATAAAATTTAAAAAAAAAATGGGCGGCAGATGTGAGATGATATATTATTTCTTAATATTGTAATTTGATAAATCTTAACCTACATGGTTTTCAATGATTTTTTTATATATAGTTTAAAATAACATGTATGTAAAGGCTATGCATCTACAAGATAGCACAAGAATAGTCTTTTGAAGATTTAGTCAAAACTATGAAGAATGACACAGCTCATAACGAAATGCGCTGACACTATCTGTTATATACTTGAAGTTTTGATTCCGTACACATGGCAAATTGAGCTATAGACCTATCTTGATTATTTTTCTTTGGAGGGGAGGGGTTGCTAATTAGAAGCATATATGTTTACTGGTTTTTATTTTTAAATTTCTATGTTGTTTACACTATTCTGTTTGAAAAAAAATAAAGTAGAGATATCTTGAAACTCAACAATAAATTGTCATTTTCAATTTTTTATTGGTGTTTTAGGAATAACTCTTCATTTCACCGAGTTTTACGGCGACGCGTATTGGAGCTGTAAACTGACGGATATTTGCAGTAAAATCTAAGACAAACCTTTGGCAAATATTTAAATACTATATGTTTATTCACATTCTAATAAAAACCTTCATTTTTACTTCCAAGTTTATTCTTCTGCACTTTTAAATAACTGCTTGCAATATTCAAACGTTGCAGAAATGGTAAATAGGAAATAATTAAAATACATGTAGATATAAAAAAGACAACGCAATGAACTAATGTCCACGCCACATTATGCACGGCCTAGTATGTAGATAAATAATTAATCTGATAATAGGAAAGTCCTAAAATCGACCACTACACATTTCGATAGACAGACCTTCTGGGCAAAAAAAAGAAAGAAACAAAAAAAAAAAAACCCCTCCAAAAAATAAACGGAAAAACAAAGTCATGATGGTCTTACTTCAAGAGTACAGACACTTATCTGTGGTGGGGTTAAATTGGTTTTATTGGTCATACCTGAGCTAGTTTAGTGCATGTTTTACAGCATTTTGTGAAGTATTTCTCACAGAATCCGGCAGGATCTTTATGTATACCATATCCTGAAGGTTTTTCCAGATAGTCGCAGTTGATGGAAGCTCCCGCTACGAATACACCACTGTCTTTGCATTCAGGGGAGGCTACTGATGGATTCTTTCCATCTGAAAGTTACAAAAAAGAGTTTCTAAGATTATTTCAAATAATTATATGAATGAATAATATTTTAAGGCAGCTGTTTAAATAGCTATCATACAACGACTACATCATTAACAAAAGTGATTCTTTTTTTAGCTCACATGGCCTTTAGGCCATATAGGCCAGGTGAGCTTATCTCATCACTTTGCGTCCGTTGCCGTAAACTTTTCAGATTTTGATCTTCTCCTCTAAAAAGTTCAAAAATGCCAAAATGACATAAAATGTAAAGCCCAAACCATCTAAGGACAGAGCTATACACGAGAGAGATACTCCTTAGTTTTCACAAATTTTACAAATTTGTAACAGTAAATTTTAAATATTAATTTCGGGCTAGTATCGAAATACTAGCAACTGAGCTGGGGATACCCTCGGGGACTTGAAGTCCATCAGCAGTGGCATCGACTCAGTGATTAAAATACAATTCTTTGATACCAATTTTGATGCACAAAATGTGCATATTTCGTCGATTTACGTTGTGCTCAAAGCCTAAAATCTTGAAAACCTAAAAAAAAGAAACAATTCAAAAGGTTAAAGAGCAAATTCATAAACGCCAAAATTACCAAAAACTGTAAGGCCAATACCATCTAAGGACATGATGGAGATACTGCTTAGTTTTCACAAATTTTACAATTTTGTAACAGTAAATTTTAAGTATCAATTTCGGGCTTATATCGAAATACAAGCAACTCCGCGCCTTCGACAGCTACAGCTGTTCAACTTTAGAGAAATGGGAAAGGACCTTTTCGTCATTTGCTCATGAATTTATGAGCAGATTGCAGACAATGTTCGGGGGGGGGGGGGGGGGATTATGTATGAAAATACCTCTACAAATGTTCAACTCTTGGTTCCATTTGGATGATCAATATGGCTGCCAGAGACCATCTTTGATTTTGATTGGCCAAAATCTCTCCTCTGAAACTACATTATGAAATGTTTTGAAAATTTTCAGGACTGATACCAGCAATGCCCTTTAAAAATGATCCACTTTTGGTTGAGATTCATCCGCTAACACGACGGCTGCGGGTGGTCAAAAGTTTCCATGGATACTATATGGGAAAGACTATTCTTTAATTTGCTCAGGAAATAATCGGCAGATTGTAACAAAGTTAGCAAGAATCTCAAATGGATGCAATTATTCACCTTTTTTTGGGTCAAAGGTCTAATAACAAGGTCGCTTTGACATTTTGTGTTTCTTTTGAATCCTTGTGGATTTAACAAGCTTACAAGTCGATTAGCGATACAAGCTCAGGTGAGCTTCTAGCTTTTTTGTTGTTTTTTTTCTCACTTTTTTTTCTTTTTTAAACTAAAGTTCTTTTTAACAGATGAGGTCCTTCGTATAACATACTGACAAACTGTTGCTTTGATTTTCTTGTCTGTAGTACAAATCGAAATGTCTTCTTATTTGATATGAATAAGAACAAAGCAGAAGTATACGTGTACAATGTATGTGCTTACCTTGAGGAGCAGGAGACTTTGTTTCGGTACTGCTTCTGGTTTTATATCCATTCTGGAAGACGTTAGAGAATACATAATGAAAAGGACTCTAAAGAGTATCAATATATATATATATATATATATATATATATATATATATATATATTTTAAATATTGATCAATCGTTCGTTATTTTTTACAATTTGATTTAGAAATTTATTTCAATTCCAATAACTACAACTCTGGACAATTTACTATATGTGCAGCAGACTAAAAGAAGTTTATTCTCATGTGATATGAAGGCTGCAGCAATTGTAGGATATGGACAATATCAATTGAGCATCGAAATATGAAATAAATCACTTCAATGAATAAACACAATAACCGCAGCGTGTTGTCTAACTGACGCAAACCCGCCATCTTTTTATTTCATTTAAAGGCACGAAGAGCAATATTTTTTCGAATTTTTACCCATTTCTAATGCAAATAAATTGTAGATATTTTCCGACAATTTGCATATATTGTGTAAAAACAGTATCAACTATTTTTTTATAAAGAAAACCATATTTATTCACTAGTTTTCGAAAAACTTGCAAGTATTTAACTGTAACAAATTACACCAGTCCTTGCGTACATATGTACATGTGTTGATTTTACGAAAATTTCGTGCATGGCTCTTTTATTCCTATCAAGACTTTATTTCACGCTGCTTAAGAAATTATGAGAAGAAGAATTATGTTGAGAATGTAAAATAGACTGAAGATTTCTTTCGACAAACACTGAAATTTCTCTGTTGTAGCCTTTGTAGACAATAATTAACTGTTTTTGGTTGTTCAATATTAGATGTATATGTTTTAAAAGTAAAAAGTCCAATTCCTTTCTAAAAAGGACAAATGTACCTAAGGAGCAATAATAAATCACGTTTCTCTAGTTCCGATAGTATGACATGTTGCGGTATCACATGTTTATGATCCTGTTAAATTATCCGAACTGTTCTCCAGTGTGAAAATGGCGGTTAGTCAAAGAAAAGGCACGCAATTTTAAAACTGAATCTCGCATACATTTTGAACTTTATTTAATTTTTTTTCAAGAATTACTCTCAGAAACAATACATGCAACAGAGTTTTTAGTAAACCTATATGCATGTTGGTTTAAAAAAAAAAAGCGTATGCTGTCACTTTTACGGGACCAGTCATGTAAGGTATAACCGAATGAAACCACTTAATGTACTTTTATGAATTTCTTCCTTGTTTTAACCTAGATATATCTAATAAGGAAGAGTAAAAGCAATACTACTTTTAAATCAATGTGGTTAATGAATTCTGTTTCGCTTAATTGGTAACCGTTGTAAATGTTTCCTGATTTAATAATGTGGCATAAAGGACACTCAACAGAAATTATATCTTTTTTTTTTTTTCCATATGTGGACAAATTTATTGGACATGGTCCAGATCTTATAGAAATATTTTCTTTTCCTTGAGGCAAATGAAAATGAACAAAGAAGCTTAAATTGATCATATATACATTGGATATTTTTCACTGAATCACTCTCATCTATTTTAAATATACAAGGTGATTGAACTAATAATTAGGTCAATGGTCTGTAAATCTAATAAATATAAAACCACTTTTACGGCAGTTTTTTTCAGTAGATATAGTAGTAACAATATCATAATTTAATGCGCTATCATTTGTGACGTCTCATTTGTTTACTATGGAGAAGGCGTACTCGATGGCCGAGTAGTCGAAGTACGAATCATCAATGATTTTTTGTGAGATTCCAATCTTCCTGCCGAGTGTCGGTGCACATAAAAACCGACCGATGGCACTGAAACTTGAGTGAAACCCAAGTTAAAAAACCAAACTAGCCTATTAATGTGTTCCATATACAAATTTTCTATTGAAAAATATTTAAACATGTAGATAACATACAATGCACACATACTATTCCCACCAGATGGTAAACTTCAATGTATAAATTATTTATATTAATAAAAAATATTTTCACTTGAGAGTGTGTTCAAAATGTGGGAAATACTTGAGGTCAAGGTATTGACAGAACGAAAAACAACCTGACATTGTTTGTACAATTTTTATATAAATTCGAATTAGAGAATGAAACAGTTATAAAAGTCGAGTTTTTACACTAGATGATACATGTGCATGAAGTACACTAATTTATTAGTCCCATATATCTAAAACTTTTCAAAGTTGAAACGATTTTATAAAATATAAAAACTTTTCTTTCAATTCCGAAATTTAGACACGTTTTCCCATGCATCTTGAAAATGACAAGAGGCCAATGGCCAGGTGACATGGCTGGATGGACAACAGTTATCATGACTTCGACACATAGTATGCATTGGAGTTGTTCTTAGCGGCCATGTGTGTTATGCATTAAAAAGAGTAAAATTCCTTCCATAGATATATCAAACACAATTTCAATTCATTAAGTCTTATAAAGAGTTGACACCGAGAAATTACCAAAGATATCATTTAATCTGTCTTCTAATGGCAAATAAAAATACGTTATGGTTTTGGAGTGGGATGGCAAACATTTTCAAGATGTTGGAACATTTGTGAAATAGAGAGGACGGGGATTATACTATAAACTATCAAAGTAAGCCAAAAAATATATTTTAATGTAAGCATAAGTTTTTATTTGTAACCAAATATTTCGTGAATAAAAATTTTATTTCAATTTGACACCTGCAAGTTGAGGGTGACAAACATATAAATCCTTCAGTATGTTCTCTATTTGAACTTTCTTCAACAAAATTCTTTGTACTTTGTACTAAGAACCAGTAAAATAATAATATTACTTGTAAAAACAAGAATATTAATGAAACCAAATAAAACTTTGGGACTCATAATGGAACCTAGAATGTAAAGTAAAAAATAAAACATAAGCTGAATGTTGGCAAATACCATGATTTGAGCTCAGTATTTCTTTTTCTGAAACATACATGTATGCAAAAAAAATCTTATTTCTTCGATCATTCTGACAATGTCTTTCCTTCACATTTTTATGTCTTTTACACATTTCAGGCATTTTAATCTTTTTCATGTTTTTCTTTGGCCCATTGAATATTTATTGTATTTTGCACAAAATGTAGAATTTTTAATTCTTCCACTTTTAATATATACAGTTTTCAAACACAATGTATGTACTTATTTTCATTTTGACATGACCGACACATAAATAATTTTTTCCCTAATATTTCATTTTCTCAAGAAAATCAGAGAAGATGTTTCAGCAATGTTTTGCATATATTTTAGTAACGCCAGCCATACTGGTTGAAAGTCAGGACTATTAGACACAAGTTTGAAAAAAAGTAAACCTAAGAACCATTCAATCAAAGTTTCGTCTCAGGTGTAGATGTTTCAGAAAAGAAGATTTTTGAATATTTTCTTTGCCGATTTTTCTATTTTAAATACGGTGATGATATTGGTCACAGATAAATTTGTACGGACCAATGTACAAAGTTTTGGAAGGAGGCCATCCATGGACCATTCCACGAAGGTTGGTTCCAACTGACCCGATAGTTTCATAGGATAAGATTAAAATGCAAAAGTTTACGGACTGGTGACGATCACGATGGTGGCCAAGCTTTTTGACATTTGTTCAATGTAATCATGTGATTAAGTTTTATCGGGAGTGTGCACAAAAACCGTAAATAGGTAGTACTTATTTATCGAACTACTTGCTTAGTTTGCTTTTCAAGGACTATTTCAATACATCTATGTTTTTATATATATACATGTATTACATTCAAATTATGTATTTTGATATCAACTTCATTATTTCAATATAAACTAGGTGGTCCATGTTTCATAATTATCTCCAAAGATTATATTTTACCTAATCTTAAAAAAAATGGCTAATAAAATAAAACAAGTATATATGTGTCCAATGGATACTACATGCCCCGCCAGTGATGTATTTAGTAAATAGAATTACATGTGTATATTGTTGACTTTCAAGTCCCTAACGACATGGTAGATGAAATACTATCTCTAAGCAATTCATGAAAAACTACCTTTAACCTGAAAGTTAACCTTGATTCTAATATGGAAATTCTAGAAAGAAATTCAAAGTCGGTGACCCAAGACCTCAAGGATACAGCATCCATTCTGCAACAAAATGCTTCTGTTCATATCACAAGTTATTTATGTACAAAGTTTCAGGATGATACCATAAGTACTTCATGAAAAACTACCTTAAACCTGAACCTTAACCTGAATCCTAATATTGAAATTCCATAAAGAAATTCAAAGTCAATGACCCATGATGTCAAGGTCACAGCATCCGTTTTGCATCAAAATGCTCCTGTTCATATCACAAGCTACCCATGTACAAAGTTTCATGATGATACCATACTCCTTCATGAAAAACTACCTTAAATCTGAACCTTAACATGGATTCTATATTGAAATTCCATGTAGAAACTCAAAGTCGATAACCCATGACCTCATTGTCACAGCATCCTTTTTGCATCAAAATACTCCTGTTCACATCACAAGCTATCCATGTACAAAGTTTCAGGTTGATACCATAAGTATTTTATGAAAAACTACCTTAAACCTGAACCTTAACCTGGATTCTAATATTGAAATTCCATACAGAAATTCAAAGTCGATGACCCATGACGTCAAGGTCACAGCATCCGCTTCGCATCAAAATACTGCTTCTGTTTATATCACAAGCTATCCATGTACAAAGTTTCTTGATGATACCATAACTCCTTCATGAAAAACTACCTTAAACCTGAACCTTAACCTGGATTCTATATTGAAATTCCATAAACAAATTTAAAGTCGATGATCCATGGCGTCAAGGTCACAGCATTCGTTTTGCATCAAAATGCTGCTGTTCATATCAAAACTATCCATGTACAAAGTTTCAGGATGATACCGTAACTCCTTCATGAAAAACTACCTTTAACGTGAACCTTAACCTGAATTCTATATTGAAATTCCATAAAGAAATTCAAAGTCGATGACCCATGACCTCAAGGTCACAGCATCCTTTTTGCATCAAAATGCTGCTGTTCATATCACAAGCTATTCATCTACAAAGTTCCATGATGATACCATAACTGATTCATGAAAAACTACCTTAAACCTGAACCTTAACCTGGATTCTATATTGAAATTCAATAAAGAAACTCAAAGTCGATGACCCATGACCTCAAGGTCACAGCATCCTTTTTGCATCAAAATGCTGCTGTTCATATCACAAGCTATATCATGTATAAAGTTTCAGGATGATAGCATAACTCCTTCATGAAAAACTGAATTAAGGGCACTGTCACACCTTACCTGATAATACTAACGGACGTCGAGGATAATACTAACGGACGTCGAACGGAAAGCAAAATTTTCAATCCGTTCTTCACCGTTAACATACGTTTGTCGTCCGGTCCTTATTCGGCGAATCCGTTAATAGTCCGGGGAAGTCCGGTGAAGTCCGTTCAGTCCGGTGGAAAATTTTGAACACGTTCAAAACTTGGAACGGACCATCACCGAATATAGTGACTGTTGAATATACGGTAAGTATGCGTTATTTGCGGTACTCGTTCGTTCCTTTTCCTTTTCTTGTCCGTTACATGTCCGGTTTACATCCGTTGGTTTACGGTGGACTGAATTAGGAAACGGACTATTACCGGACAGAAAACGGATAAAGCGGATGTTTTCCGAATATTGACTGTATGTTAAAAGGACAAAACGGACGAAAAACTCGTAGAAATATCAACTTCTAGATGATATAAAAGGGGTTTTTAGCATGCATTTTATTTCTTCTTGTGAGAATGAATTAAACATTAATCCACATGGGTATTTATTAATTATATTTGTGTCACATGACAGATAATACGTGTTATTCGTTTTAAATTCGTTTTATCCGGTATTCGTCCGATCCCTGCCAACATCGCGATCGGTTACAATCTGCCAAAAAGTCATTTCCCATATGTTTACATTGAAACTTTGAGCAGCCCAAGTAGTTTCAGAGAAGATAAAAATGTGAAAAGTTTACAGACGACGGATGACGGACGCAAAGCGATGGCATAAGCTCACATGACCTATAGGCCACCTGAGCTAAAAAAGAAAAAAGAAACTCGCATAGCTAACATAATAGTTCAACTGTACCTAAATAAATTTAAAAAATGTTGGCTAAGTACACAAGTACTACAGAATTATGCAACTGACACATGATTTCGGCGATGATGCAGAACCGAATGATCTGAAAAGACGCCAGAAATACGATATGTAATAGAATAGATATAATATTTTGTTAGTATTTTTAACACAACTACCACGTGACTGCATGACTAAGTTTTTGCGTTCAAATTATCTGTATAAAAACAAGATATTTTATGCTGCGCATAAAACTTAAAATGATAACCGAAAATTAGACCAAAAAAAAAAAGAAAAAAAATACGTTTAGATTAGATATACATTTGATATGCTCTTGGAAGAGTGATGTCGACCGAGGACGAACTTTATTTTTTCTTTATCTATTTGTTATTATTTTTTTCTAAATACACTTCTATTTGATTCCAACGTTTTTACAACATTTTTATCCCTTTTTATCATCCATCTTTTCACCATAATTTGGAGCCTGGGTTTTTTTCAGATTCCTACACCATGTACACCTTATAATATGTAAAAATCAGCTAGTTGTTTCCTTAAATTTGAAAATGATTCACATTTTATAATTCCACGTGAATATCTTTTAACAGATATGTATTTATGTTCAAAGTATATAAGACATACAAATATTTCTGAGTGCAGTAACGCCCATCAAGCGATTTCAAACCGCTTTAAATATATATAATAATACTTTTATTGTGAGTTATACCTATGGGGGTTAAGCAATATTACAAGTTATTAACAATAACAAAGACAGACAGAGAAGTTACAGGAAAAATTAAATAACTATCTAACTTTGACCGATATGGACCCTATTTTCGCACTTCCAATGTCCGCTTTGTAAAGTCACAAATAATGGGTAAAAGTTTTTTTTTTTATTTAGTATATCAAAAAATTGTGATCCTTCGTCGCAAGATAGAAAATGTTGATTTATTTCTGTTAACCTTTCAGATATATTAGCTCTCAACTGAGTATTGGATTAACAATGTAAGAAAAAAATGGCTATTTTCTCTGGGAATATTTTTGTATCTGCCGACTTCGCTATTAAGATAGTGATCAGATCACTGATTCGAAATCTTGTAAGAAGCTATCTCATTTTAAAACTTTTTTTCATTTTCAAGTGCTCTTCTAATTTTAAAGTGTTTTTAAGTTTACTTTATAAATATAACATGGAACTATCATTTATTTTTTAGAGTTTAGACAATGTTAATTTTTCAAATTTCTTTTTAATAATGTTTTTGATTTTAATTCGACCAGGTTTGTTATATATAATTGTGAAATTTTGTATGCTGAGGAATATATTCCTATTATGAGGGTCAGCTGAACTTGCTGTCAGAAATGGTTGTATTTATGATATACTCTCATTAGAAGAAATAAAGTCTTAAAAGGATACACAATAGATATTGTAAAACCATTCTTGGTATAAACAGAAACTGCTAGCAACTTAGCTGCCAAGTGTGAACTTGGTATATATCCAGTTGATATCAACCCCTTATTAAAGGAATCTTATAATATTAATAAAATCTTGAGTGGTGCAGGTATGATGAATAAATGATACACTGTTACCTGTAACATTTTTACAGAATTTGATTTAGTCATATATGATTATTCTAACTTTGATAAGCCATTTTTCAGTATTAAAAACAGTTTGGAAGGTAAAATCAAAAACATTAAAAAAAAGAAATATGAAAAATTAACATTTTCTAAACTCTAAAAAATAAATGATAGTTCCATGTTATATTTATATAGTAAACTTAAAAAACACTTTAAAATTAGAAGATCACTTGAAAAATGAAAAAAAGTTTCAAAACAAGATAGCTTCTTACAAGATTTCGAATCAGTGATCTGATTACCCTCTTAATATCAAAGTTGGCAGATATAAAAATATTCCCAGAGAAAATAGCCATTTTTTCTTACTTTCTTAATCCAATACTCAGTTAGGAGCTAATATATTAGAAAAGTATGAAAACAGTTTGAAAACAGAAATAAATCAACATTTTCTATCTTGCTACTACGAAGGATCACAAATTTTTGATATATTAAATAAACAAAAACTTTTACCCATTATTTGTGACTTTACAAAGCGGACAATGGAAGTGCGAAAATAGGGTCCATATCGGTCAAAGTTAGATAGTTATTTAATTTTTCCTGTAACTTCTCTGTCTGTCTTTGTTTGTTATTGTTGATAACTTGTAATATTGTTTAACCCCCATGGGTATAACTCACAATAAAAGTATTATTATATATATTTAAAGCGGTTTGAAATCGCTTGATGGGCGTTACTGCACTAAGAAATATTTGTATGTCTATAATACTTTGACTATAAATACATATCTGTTAAAAGATATTCACGTGGAATTATAAAATGTGAATCATTTTCAAATTTAAGGAACTAGCTGATTTTTACATATTGTAAGGTGTAGGAATCTGAAAAGAAAACCCCAGGCTCCAAATTATGGGCAAAAGAGGATGATAAAAAGGGATAAAAATGTAATAAAAAAGTTGGAATCAAATAGAAGTGTATTTAAAAAAAATAATAACAAATAGATAAAGAAAAAATAAAGTTCGTCCTCGGTCGACATCAATCTTCCAAGTGCATATCAAATGTATATCTAATCTGAATGTAATTTTTTTTTTTTGATCTAATTTTCTGTTATCATTTTAAGTTTTATGCGCAGCATAAAATATCTTGTTTTTATACAGATAATTTAAACGCAAAACTTAGTCATGCAGTTGTGTTAAAAATACTAACAAAATATAAACAGCTTAAGATAAACACATGTGCGGGCACGTCAACTGTCAAAATAGAAAATAATTTCCAGAAGTTTCTCAATGTTGTTTGTATGTTTTTTTTTTCACAGTTGAGACATTTTGTAGTTTCTGTTTCACGACTTGTTAACGATGAGAACCATTCAGAGCTGGGCACATGCTCCGTGTTGTACGACCTGCTTTTGTATTTTAAGTTCCTTTTAAAGGTCGTTGTCTCATTTAACATATCTCCTTTCATTTCTAGCTCTTTTACTATCAAGCAAAACGAAATTATTAATGAGATACATGACACTCTAATTTATTGCAAGACATTGAATAATCGTTGTCTTGATCTATATATTAAATTCATAGCTTTGTTTCAGATTTTATCTTTTCATGCGTGGATCGTTAGACAGTGATATAAATGTACTTCCGTATAATATTTATTTTTGATTTTGGAAAATCTGTGTAAATATATATCTAATGTTGCCAGTGTTTGTTATGCTACTAGACGAATATCGACAAATATTAGACACCCTTTATTTGGGTAGTAAATATGCCAGTTTCAGGATAAAATTGTGTGCTAATCCGTATTCCAAAGTCAGGATTTTGAAACAATTTTTAAATATCCTTTCAGGAAGAACGGATTTAACTTAAAACCATAATATAAAGGTCGTATAAATCAAGTTTCTTCTATTAACACGTAACAGATACACTTGCACTGATTAGAGGTGCCTCTCGGTCATTCTGGTATGTCAATGACCGTATTTAGGCATATATGTAGCAGAGTGCTTACAAAATTTAAATTTAAAACTACATGTACCTTCTTAAGTCTGCTACATGTAATACAGCATTTGTCCCAATGCGACCTGCAGAATTTGGCAGGATTCTTGTGAATGCCATACCCAGAAGGATTCTCTAAATAGCTACAACTGACCATCCCATCGATCCAGACACCTACATCCTTGCAAGAACTGGTACCAGATGTTTGTTCTTCTGCAATAAAAAAAATTGTATTTTTAAAGTAAATGGGGAACATCGCAACGACGCAGATTTATATTAATTTTTGTCATCCTTATATTACAGGGGTATTACGCGGAAGTTATCACAACTCAAATTCTTTTTATTTTAACATGTTGAAAATATGTTCCCGATTATTTTTAACTAAAATAAATGGCATTTTGTATTGTTTTTGCAAATCTGTCGACTATTTTCAAAGATATTACAAGGCTTGTATATCATTTTAACATGAGAAATTTAGAATAATTTTTATTTAAAAACATGGAGTAAAGTAATTAAGGTCTATAGTTTAACGGGTTTATTTATTATTATTTGCCACAAACTAATTGGGCCCAATCATACTACATTTATTTTTTATGATCTATATAAAAAGTCGTGATAGAAAATTAAAAAAAAAACTTTTAACAAAGTTCATTTAATTATTATTTTGTTTTGTAAAAAGTTAAGATAGGCTCTCCGGTAAACAGAAAATAATAATAAAATCCGGTGTATGTTGAGCCATTGAATTGTACAGGCTACTTAAATATTTGATTGTAAAAAAAAGATTTTGACAGCCATAACGTTCATTATTTAGGTTTTACACTTACTTAATTACCATTTGTCAAAAAATATTCGAATCACCATCAAAATTGTTACCACAAAATGTTAATTGATAATGAAGCTTTACATATGTGACATTAATTAGTTTACTAGGGTAATTAAAAAAAAGTTAATTAAACGTTAATTAAATGTTGATGGTTATGTTTTTATAAACTTGAAATATTTTATAGACATGATAATTGTAGTTGTATGGTTTTACATAACAGAAATGTTTTTATAGACATGATAAATATATAGTTATAATTTATATTGATTTCTATAGTCTCTCATAATTCGTTATAGAATGGCACTTGTATTTTAATTTATAAAATTACTGTTTTATTCAACGTATATATTATGATGATTGTATTATATGTATTACAAGTGGTGAGACTCTAATAAAATATTGAATTGAATTGAAAATTGTTACTTACGAGAATGACACACGACAATGAAGGATAACACCAGTGATACAATTAACGTCCCCATATTCAATGATAAAATAATAAACAATCTGTGCCAATGTTTTTTCCTGTATTATTTTTACACCTGACGTTTATGTCTGTGTAAACCGTCAGAACATCAATTTTACTTTGCTGTAGTTACGATAGATGAAAGTTATTTATATTTGTGGGTCAAAGTTCAAAATAACCTTTATTTAGATCAGTTTAACCTATTGAGAAACACTAAACCATTACATAATTTAAAATAGGTCAAGTAAATGTGACTGCCCATGAACAAAAATCTTGAAGAAAATATGACATAATTTAAATATTCACGATAAGTAGGTTAATTAAGTACGTATGCGTAATAGTTCAATGTGACAAACACACATGTATAAGTAATATTCCCCATATTCAGTAAACCGGTTTTTTTTAAGGTATCTGGCCGGTCAAAAGAATTCTTGATTTGATCGAGAGAGAAAAAAATCATGCAAGGATTTTATCCTCTAGCAATGTCTAGCTATAAAATTATTTCCATGATTTACTTCATCGAACATCGTTTTATCTTGGTAAATTAATATTTCTGTGGCAAAACTGTGTTCTCAGCTGTTCATGAACTTAATACTAGGTTCTTCAGACGAATTTAATGTTAAACTTTATTCTCATCAAAATTTTGGTTATTTTAGCACTTGAGGAAAGAGTCATGAAAATGGACCACATTTTACGGGTTTTCAGATTTGTATAAAATTTTGCATGAGACTAAAATATAAAGACTTGAACTTTTTATACAATAAAAATATAAGTTTGGCTTCATTTTAATTTATGAAATAAGTTTTATTTCAGCTTTGTGTAACACGCCTGCTTATCTCCCTTATGCTAATGTTAAATTTCTCATTATTCTGTTTTATTTCAAGAATCCGTGAATGTGATTCGCTTTAATATAATTTCCTTAGTCTAGTTAATTGAATACGTGTATAGCAGACTGCAAAATCCGCTATGAACTAATTTTCGATCCATTTCATAGCCAATATTACTTCGGGACAAATTTTTCAACAAAGCATTTTTTGTAATTGTATGTATCTAAATTGGACAATACACACGCATCACACGGGATTTATTTCATCGAATCACATTCCAAAAATTTTGAAATTAATCATCATTTTGCAAAAACTTTAACCGTAACCGATTTTTATGAAGAAGTGAGATAAGTGGGCCTGTGTACAGGTTATTTATAATTAAACACAACCGAATGGTAAAATAATATCACTTTAAAACTCCATTTATCTAAAACCTATCCTACAACTCTTTAATGGATATATAGTTTTGTTGGTAAAATAGATTTTTGGCTGATACTACTGTGGCGATACTATTACATCTATAAAGTGACATCAAATTCGTTTTCAATGTAAAAAATAAAGTTTGACTTGGGTGGAAAACGGTAAAAATTGAATGTCACGTTACGACGTTCACGACGGCCTCGTCGCAAAGGGGGGGGGGGGGGGGGGGGTGCAGAGGGGTTGAAGGTAATATAAAGCAATATAATGCTAGATTTTGGAGCATTTTTCCCCGTCTGTACAGTATTAATGTTCTGTAATTGTTTTCCAGTCTGAACAGTATTTATGTTCTGTAATTGTTTTCCAGT